>OZ014514.1:4406700-5799200 GCA_963966075.1 Aphodius sticticus
TAAATTTTTTTTTCCAATATGAAACGTATTGTACCTTATTTCTAAGATCTCAAGACATCATTTAAGCAAAAAATTTTTTTTTTTTGATTTTTCACAAAATCTAGAGTGGCATTACCTCTTAAATGTGAAATGAAGTTTTTTTCTTGGATTATGCTCATTGCTGCAAGCATACGCAAGACACTGCTGAACCATTATTAGCTGCGTTTGGCTATTCTACACCTTTGACATACTGGTTGGCACTGGGTATACCGACCAAATGACACTTACGTGTATTGAGTGTAAAAATTGTAAACGGTGTACATCAAAACGCAGTTATAGATGTTTATGTAGTTTTTCTTATGTTGTTTGTTTTTATTCAAACATTATATGATTTGAGACACAAGTAGGTGCCACTCTTATGACCAAATAAATTAACATAAACCACAATAAACCGTTAAATGTGAAACACTACTGCCCTCCGCTATCTACCTACGGTAGTCATGCCATGCGGAGCGCACTTTGTCTATGCATGTCTTTAGTAGCCAAATTTAGTTCGACTAACCCTGTAAAAGCGCTGAAGGCAAAATCACGCGCGCTACTATATCGACAACGAGATAAGTCATATTGACGTTTAATATTACTTACATCATATACTTCATATAGCTCTTGCGCTGGCTCTGACTTGCGCACTTATTTATTTCCTTTTCTGCCAGCCGCGTAGCTTTCGAAGAGCAGCTTTTATTAGTTTTTGCGTATACGAGTTTGTTAGTTTTGTAGTGCTTACATCAATATGGTATACACATGTTCCGTACCAAATTGTCCATCAGGGGGGAAAAGTGTGTTATGCACGTGTTTCCTAATGATCTGGAGGTAATTACCATTCAATTCCAAATATTGTAGTACGTAGTATTTTTTCTTTCAATTGTTAAATGATACTCCTATTAATTTTCGTACAGTATTTAAGATATGGATAACATAACCATTAGCAGAACCGATTTGTTCGAAATTCCCATGGCAAAACTACGAAAAAGTCGCAGAGCATGCAAAATTAATTTTCCAGAAGACCTGCGGTTTAAGTATAATGAAAACACGTCGGTTTCCAATTTCCAATTAAACTGCAAGTGGAAATACTTTTTTGAAGTATTTTTTATAGGTAGCCGTTGTTACAATTTAGTAGTAGGTAGTAGCTTTTAGCAGTTATTTGCTAGTAGATGATAAAAACACAACAACAGAATAATTATTCAGTGCCCAAGAGATTTTTTTTAACACAGTGAGGGAGATTTTGTACATACTCGTTGATAGAGAACAAAACCAATGCCTGAAACTCAACGTTCCTTGCCTGGGTCCGCAGATGAGACTGCAGATGTACCAAACAATGGCCACAAAAAATACATTCATTTACCAGGACTCCCCCGGACTGGTCAAATAAATTATGGTACTTCTCAAATAGAGAGAGGTGAATATATGAAAAAAATTATTTGATTTACGCCAGAGTTTTCTCACAATATTGACCCGGTTTATTATTTTATTATTCTTTATTTAACGAATATAGAACTTTAATTACTAAATGTTCACTACTAAAGTTCAAGGAAAGAAATAGTTGGTACTCTGGTAGTTCTGGCTCAATGGTAATCAATGAAACATTATTACTAAGTTGAAGTAAGCAATATTTATTCAGTTTAATTAAATCACATTAACTATTACAACTATGACAAAATTTGTTAAATTTAACATCAAATTTATATTTATGGACAGCAATAATAAGTAACCGACCCCTCCTGTTAATCCCTTCAGTCTCAAAGGCCTTCTCTGGTTTCCTCCGGATCGTATTATTATTTTTGTAACATAATATGAGATAAATCATTGATATAGATACATGCATATAGTATATTATTTGACGAGCACATAACTAAGGATATAAATCGCGAGCATGAAGTTTATACGCGAGCCGTAGGCGAGCGTATAAACATGCGAGCGATTTATATCAGTTGTGTGCGAGTCAAATACGACGTTTTATCTACGACTCATAAATTCCATTTTATACCTAATCTTTTAAATGTATTTGTCAATGGTGGCGAGGCGAAATGTCAAATAACTGTCATCCACGTAAGTTTAGACTGACTTTGACAGTACATTCGTATAATGATGACAGTTCGTTCAAATAATGAAGTCATTATTTGAACGAACTGTCATTATTATACAAAGCTAGTGTCATTATAATCTTTGGCGCGTATAATGATGGGGATTACATAGTCATAGATACGTATGCAATCAACTTATTATATGTGAGTCGTAGATAAACAAATATATAAATTCAAAATAAGTAGCAAACTATCAAATATCTATTGTTTGGAAACAAAAATTAAAATAATATAATCTAATATTATTGTATTATTTATTGTTATTATAGATTATATTTGGAAGTGTATAATTACTACATGTAAGAAATGTTTATCTTCCAAGACGCAGAAATTATATAGGATGGCTTTACAGTACAAGCAAAGGGCAAAATGATACAAACAACTTACAAACAAGAAGGGGATAACCAGAGCAATGAAGTTTGCTATTTGCAATGATTATATTAAAACTTCAACGAATGAAACCACTATAAAATTTGTTATGGGTCAATTGAGTAATCAAAGGAAGAAGTTTCTGCTGTTTGATGTTTTTTCATTTTATTATTCTCAACATACTTGTTATCAGCATTCGAAATTGGATAAAATAAATTTTCATTTAACAAGTTTATTTGAATTGCTTTATTTTCCTATTTGATTCATAAATTTAATAATGTAGTTTCTTTTTTAAGTCTCATTATTAATAATTTATAACGTTAATAACATCAATTTTTCCACAAAGTTTGGATGTTACTGCTTATAGTAAATTTGACAATATTATTAATTTCAAGACGTGATTTTGTTAGTGCTCTGCAACAATAACATCATGCTTTTATTATTTCCAAACTAATTTTACTTTTAAATTACGGCAGAGGCGGCAATGAGACCACTAGCGATAACGTCCATAGCGGGGTTAGTTGAACTAAAATTGTATGGAAAAATAAATGGGCTGAGTGGGCTACCTATATTAGTATATATGTATTTTATCTATGAGTCCTATGTATGAGTCATGCGGTAGTCAGACAGTGACACATAGCCCACATCATCGCTCTGTGTCTTTTGCTTGCGCGCCTGCCTCAAATCTCACCAGCCAACATAAAGCGCGCGTCCCTTCCAGTTAGAACAGACTTCACTGGTTGTATTGTAATATACTATTGTCTTTTCTTTCAGATGAATATTTCTTACTACGCGACATATGTTGTGGTTATGTGTTCATATTTGATTTGAGTGACGTCACCGCGCAAATGTTAGGAAAAATACCTATCCTACTGTTCAAAACTGCCATAGATCTAATCACCAAAGTTCATCCACAACGTATCAGGCAAATCCACGTGATAAAATAGCCCAAGGATTATTTACTTTAGCTAAAAATCTGATATCGGCAAAATTAAGAAAAAGGGTTAGTTTTTTATTTTTTAATGAGTTTCAGAAAGGAATTGTTTGTGTCTTAAATGCATTATGCATAATGAAATTATATGTATGTATTTTTGTAGATTCTGTCATATAAAGATGTATCGGCTATATCAAGTTACATAAGGCCTAGTGAAATACTACCGAATGAATTCGGTGGTAATAGTGGAAAATTTTACGAATTGGCGGAAAACGCAAAAGCGTTTCTTGCGAACGAAGACAAGTTTCAAGATGAAAGGGAAACATGGATTTTAGCAGGCGATCTACCAACTGAAAAGACGAAAATGTATTCATTTGAAGACAACGGTGTCGCTGGTAGTTTTAGAAAGTTACAAATAGATTAACACAATTTTTAGTTTAGTATTTATAGTTTATTCTTTTAAACTGGGTTAAATAAAGTACTTTATCAACGACTCACATATAATAAGTTCATTGCATACGCATCTATGACTATATAATCCCCATCATGATACACGCCAATGATCATAATGACACTAGCGTTGTATAATAATGACAGATCGTTCAAATAATGACTTCATTATTTGAACGAACTGAGCGGCATAAAAAACGCAACACCTAAAATGATGACCAGTTTCAAACTGCAGTAACTTTTGGACGTATTGCTCGATTTGAATGAGTTTTTTTTTATTTGAAAGGTCCACTTTTTGCTAATATTTCTGTATGTGTGCTACCCATTTTTGCGCTCTTCCATTTCAGCAATGGTGAATAACGTTAAGACCCAGTTCTACCTATCCTAAAACGCGTTTGCAAATAAAAGCGTTATTTATTGGTCAAAGTTTATGAAATTTTTTATGTAACTTCCTAGATAAATAACGAGTTGGGCTGGATGAAAAAAAAAATTTTTTAAAGATAAAAATCAATTTTACTTCTACGTCTTTGGTTTTTTTCAAATATAAAACATTTAGCCCAACTCGTGATACAAAAATAGATTTTTTATTTAAGTACAATTTTAATCTAAACATTATAATTGCGATAACAAAGCGTAATTGCCAGAAATGTATGTAATTTGCCTATATTACGGGTCCGGTGTAGACAGCAGACGTTAGCAGTTTTAAACACCGCCTATAACTACGCCACGCCTACTGCTATTTTTAGATTAGACTGTTCACAAGTTACGACCGTATATTGAATCGGGAGAACCGAGTTCTCGCATTTCACATTTATACGCACGGTTTACAAATTTAACACACGATAAAAGTCATATACTGTATGATATTATACTTAGTGTAGTTATACCTGCTAGGTGTTAGGTACATTTGTTTAATAATGGGTAGAAGTCGTGGCAAAATACCTAAACATCCGCATCTGCCCTCTAGACGAATTAGTAAAAGACGACTACGTACCACCTAAGTTAAAATATATGTATAGATAATCTAAAAGAACAATATTGTAATTATTTAATTACAAACGAGACAAAGAGGCCAGAACAGGACTCAAATGAACATTTTATTTAAAATGTCGGTTTTGTGGACAGGAAGAGACAATTAGCAGTGACGAACTTGGGTCGGCTCTAATGGATATTAGTTCAGCGACTGTATTGGGCAGTGTTACAGCGAGAATTGGATATAGCTAATGCCAGAATTTGTTTTCATTCATGAATCTTGCATTCATGGCGCCCAAAACGTTTATAAAAATATAGCGAACTTGTAGGTGACAAAATATTTGGGATTTATATAAATGGTTTGAGGAACTTTGGACTATGTACTATGATTTTACTTTATCATACGTAGTATGTAAAGTATTGTAATCGTGCCAAACAAATTTTTTGAGGTTTTAGCGGAAATGTCTTTTTGGATCCCTTGAATATTTTTGACCCAGGAAAAAAAAAATTCTGTGTATGTGTGTGTGTGTGTGTGTGTGTGTGTGTGTTTTTTTTGTGGCGACGATTCCGGAGACTAAGGTATCGGGACGAAACTTCATATTTAGAAGTTTCATACCAAACTTAGAGCTGAAAAGCTTTCTGTTGAAAAGGATCCAAAGGAACGGGAGGTTTAGTCTTATAGCATTTTTGAAAGATTTTGCAAATAAGCCGCCATTTCTGGAAATTTGTCGAAATAGTTAAATAATAAATTAAAGTACAGGAAATTCTGAACAATTTATGACTATGGCATTTATTGGTAAAATGAATAGTTTAGCTGCATGAGCAAATTCTATTTTATCGAGATCGCTGCATTCAAACTAGTTAGCCAGGATTTGTCAGATATTGTGATTCTAATGACAGTAGGTAGTGTCAAACGCTGATGTTTTGACAATACCTACTGTCAATATAATCAAAATATCCGCCTAGTTCCAGTAGTTTTATTATAAGATGCAGACATGGCCGATCTCGATCAAAAAGAATCTCATGCAGCTAAACTATTAATTTTATATATGGTATGATAAAGTAATGTGCCTGAACACATCAGATTATTTTTTTTTATTTTGGTCTTCGTGTGTCACTGCCGTGCGTTCGTTCGATATCCAGCATGTTTATAGGTAGATGTATTGGGTCCTCATTGCTCGATTTTAATTAATTCCTTTCTAAATTGAAGTCCATGAGTCACCGATGAGTTATCATGAGTTAATACATTTTTGTCAATTTACTATACTGTATGTATGTCACCCTGTTAAAAAGATTAAATATTATAATAGCAAGCGCGCTCTCTCTAAATTAAATCAATATATTTTCTTTTACCTCCTGGCGGCCGCCAGCCAGCTGTATGCAGGATGCATAGGCGCCCGTGATGAGTGAGAACACTAATACATTGTAACTTGAGCGAAAGCGAAAGCGCCGACGCGCGGCGACAAACTGGCTGAGTACTTCCCCTTCGAATGTATTCGCGTCGACTATGCTCCGCCTTTGCCTGCTTCCTCTAAACCCCCCAACTTCCCCTTATCGTAAAACTGTTGCCTGGTTGACGTTGGTGGGGGCCAGGCAGACCACTCCCAGCAAAAAAAAACATCGCAACGAAATATTTCGTTTGGAAGTTGCGATGTTTTTAAAACGGAGCCTTAATGCTTGTTTTCTTCCTACAGTTTGACGCTTGCTGTGGGGTGCACCGACAAAAGAATTTAACTTTAAAGGAGCTTGTAGTCTCGTCTGTTCTGATCACTTATGTTTTTTGTTCAAGTTTCTATTGTTGTTAACGCCAAAGTTACAAGCTCTAAAAGATAACGCTGCTTCTTCGGCAGCGCCATCAGAAATTAAAGAAAGCCGTGGATAACGACAAAATTTAATTAAACTGTGAAAGTAATGATCAACATGTTAATAACGAGTATTGCCTCCCCTCGCTTGAATTGTATTCCTCATCCTTCTAGGCATACTTTGAATTAGGTTATGAATCTCATTTTGGGGAATCTGGTTCCACTCTTCTTCTAGCGCTATTCGGAGATCATCTAGCGTCTGTATCGCGGCACCACGGGCTCTAACTCGTCTCCCTAGCATATCCCACATGTGTTCTATGGGGTTTAAATCAGGGCTACGTGCAGGCCATTCCATACTCATTCCGTACTCGTTATCGCGCCAAGAACACGAGCAGCATAACGAATGCTGCGTCCATCTTCCACCAAAGCTACTGCCTGAGCAACTTCTGCAAGGCTTAAAGGCATTTTAATTTTCTAGCAACAGTCAATGACGTTAACGACACTAAACGTCACTAAATGTTTTTGTTGATTACCATGGCTAGATTACCACGCTGCCGAAGAAGCAGCGTTATCTTTAGATCTTGTAACTTTGACGTTAACAACAATAGAAACTTGAACAAAAAACATAAATGATCAGAACATACGAGACTACAAGCTCCTTTTGTTTAAAGTTAAATTCTTTTGTCGGTGCACCCCACAGCAAGCTTCAAACTGTAGGAAGAAAACAAGCATTAACGTTATTCACCATTGCTGAAATGGAAGAGCGCAAAAATGGGTAGCACACATACAGAAATATTGGCAAAAAGTGGACCTTTCAAATAAAAAAAAACTCATTCAAATCGAGCAATACGTTCAAAAGTTACTGCAGTTTGAAACTGGTCATCATTTTAGGTGTTGCGTTTTTTATGCCGCTCAGTGTACAACGCTAGTGTCAAAGTCTGTCAAAACCTACTTGGATGATAGTTATATGACAGTTCGCCTCGCCATCATTGACAAATACATTTAAAATCTTTGATATAAAATGGAATTATGAGTCGTAGATAAAACGTCGTATTCGACTCGCACACAACGGATATAAATCGCTCGCATGATTACACGCTCGCCTACGGCTCGCGTATAAACTTCATGGTCGCGATTTATATCCTTACTTATGTGTTCGTCAAATAATATACTATAAACATTGCAATTATGAATGTCCGTCTGTCTGTCCGTCTTTTAGCTATTTCCGTCCGTCTGTCCGTCTGTGTACACGATAACTGCCGTAATTTTGAAGTAATTGATCTGAAATTTGGTATACAAGCTTATCTCTAAGTAGGGACAAATTTGTGAATAGGCAAAATCGTTTCACTTGTGTTTTTTTTTTTTTTTTCATTTCACGGTGGGGGTATTTTAACTTCAGCATGGCTGAAGATAATTTCTTACTAGATTAGTGTACAATTGACAGGCGTTGTTTTCCCCTAGGAAAAATTTATTCATCTATGCCACTGACTGACTGAAAAGAAATAATTGCACCAGACAACTGTCACTTTTGACAACACGCAAAGATCCCTTGATCCAACTATTCTGACCTTTTTTCAGACGTATAACTTGAAAATGTCAACTCGTACCTATCGTACCTTGTGTCGTACCTACTTTAACGATGTATAGACGAGACATAACCTCAACGATTTTCTCTACAGCCTTATCACGGGCATTTTGGACAATGTAAGTTTCCAAAATGCTTCCAAAGGCACGCATGGTTCTTCGTATCTCTCTAAGTAGACCAGGCAATAGAGCAGAAAATGACTAAGTTCGTGACAAAAATACTATCAGGAAGCCGGTGGCCCCAGGCCACGTGGAACAGTCCGTAGATGGCGTAGATGTATTGTAATGTTTCAGCTGACTGCCAAACTTATTATGACTTTATTCGCCGCTAGTGTGAGGCAATGTCTGCAATGTCATACCACAGTATAAAGATGTAAATTACTTATTTGGATACCTATCTACCTATTTTTGTGCCAATACTCGATAAATATGAAAATACAAACATATATATATATATATATATATATAGTTATAAAAATGAACAATATGATTTTTCTTTGCGGCCCTTCCATAAGCCTAAATTAATCGATGTGGCCCTTGGTCCTAACAATTCTGTGCATCCCTGCCCAGTGGCGCGCCGCCCATATGTGCAACGTGTGCGGCGCACACAGGCGCCAGGTACCCAGGGGCGCCGCGAGGCGCCCCTGTGTGAATTATTATTATGTATTATGGATGGTTTTTGTAAATTTTTCCAGTCATTTACAAAATCAAAGGAGCGCTTCATTGGTTTCGCACACAGGCGCTGACCACGGTCGGCGCGCCACTGTCCCTGCCGTAGATGTATTGTAATGTTTCCTACTCGCAAATATCATTTCTTAATTTGTTATAAACAAGGACCTCAAAAGATCGTTTTTTTTTCGTTTTTCGCTTGTAAAAACTGAACCGATGGAGCAATCTTGATGCTTTCAACAGACGAATTGTAGAGAATGAAAAGACGAAAAAAATTGACCCTGCACAGACTCGATTGAATTAATATTAACGGCGAAAATACGGAAAAACCGGAAAAATCCGCGCTTTTTCAAAAATTCTTACTTCCGCCATTTTCAAAGTAATAGCGGAGGCTTTTCGTGTGAAAGTAGCGATTGATGGGTACTTTGAGTGTGGATAACCCAGGCGTTGTCCGATGATTAGTTTTTGCACAATTGCGATTTGAATATTTGTATGCAATATATTTCGGCGAGCCTGGATGCGTCGGAGGTGGTCCGATTTTACTTTTTTACGTATTTCGAAAGTAGAAGTAGTGTGCTACAAAACGTCTATTCTGATTTTACGTTAAAATGTTGCGAAATAGGTGAAAGATGCTTGCAAACATGACCGAAAACTGCCGCGCGAAAACTGCCTACACCTGTCGAGTGGTGGGGGTAGGCGGTCGACGCGGGGAAGCGCGTATCTATAGTAATACAAGCGCGCTGCGAGCTTTCCCGCGTCGGCCGCCTGCCCTCACTACTCGACCGCGTTGGAGCGCGCGGCAGGTTTCGGTCATGTTTGCAAGTATTTTTCTCCTATTTCGCAACATTTTAACGCAGAATAAAAATAGACGTTTTGTAGCACAATACTTCTACTTTCGAAAAACGTACAAAAAATTAAAATCGGATAACCTCCGACGCATCCAGGCTCGCCGAAATATATTGCATAAAAATAATCAAATCGCAATTGTGCAAAAACTAATCATCGGACAATGCCTGGGTTGTCCACACTCAAAGTACCCATCAATCGCTATTTTCACGCGAAAAGCCTCCGCTACAGCTTTGAAAATTGTGGTGTTCTGAATTTTTTTAAAAGCGCAGATTTTTCCGGTTTTTCCGAATTTCCTCCGTTAATATTAATTTAATCGAGTCCGTGCAGGGTTAATCTTTTTCGTCTTTTCATTCTCTACAATTCGTCTGTTGAAAGTATCACGATTCTTCCATCGGTTCAGATTTTACAAGCAAAAAAACGAAAAAAACACGATTTCTTTTAGGTTTTTTGTTTATAACAAATTAAGAAATGATATTTGCGAGTAGGAAACATATCACAATACATCTACGAACTGTTCCACGTGACCTAGGACCGTCGGCTTCCTGCTAGTATTTTTGTCACGCAAGAATCGCTATTGCCTGGTCTATGAAAACGTTGTTATTTGTTTTGTAGGCCTTTTTTTAGCAGATTTGTATACGGTTATCATTGGTGACAGCTGGGAGTCTATTCTCGTCATCTTTTTGAAGCGAATGCGAGTCTTTTCGAATGGTTAGGTGGAAGGAGTGGTGTTATCAGCGGTTTCCCTCTGGAATGTATCTATGAGCAAATTTACTTGTCGCTAAGAACAATAACGCACGCGCCACGCCCATACGTTCCAAACACAGGGCAACCGCCGATATCCCCACTCTCACCTAACCATTCGAGAAGTCTCGCATTCGCTTCAAAAAGATGACGAGAATAGACTCCCAGGGTCTCACAACTGGCAACTCTAATACAGAAATATTAGTTCTTGGGTCTGTTAGAGTAGCTTAGAGCAACTTAGAGTAGGCGTATGGCGTTCGTTGGGCATTTGTATTCTGTTCGTTGGAACTCGAGCAAGTTCCGGTAGCGTAACCTAAGCAGCTTGGAGCCGTTTTTCTTGACCCTGCTCAATAGTAGGAGTGCATGTAGAGCAGCTTAGAGCAAGTTGTTATCGGTTTGCTATTTGACAACACGCTATTGCAATATGTCAGTACTATACCGATCATCATCGCTCATCATGCGCTAGACATAAATGAATACTGGTACTTCCGCGCTAAGCAAAAATGTCGTATCTGACAATTTGTTAGTACTTTACCTTTTCCGATCAAGTCTAAAGATGGAATGATTCATCTATTAAAGCTAAAATATAGAAGAACATTGCAAAGAATTCGCAAAAGCATATTGTAGTAGCATATTGTAGACATCAGGAGGGAGGGGGTGTTGCAAGAGCAAAATGGATTTTTGTTTTTTGCAGTTCTTTATCACTGATTTTCTCAGAAATTAGACTCAATTCAGAATGTCTGCCTTCAGATTTATATTGATATTAACGAATATCAATCTTCGCTAGACATAAATTTAATTGAGTATTATATTTATTAAGTTAATAACTGTGATATGTCAATTTATTTAAGTAATTATTTTTTAATGTGGTTAAATTAAACATATTCTGGATTTTGAGCCGTTTGGGACACGCTGTAATATGTATTGATGGATCTCAAGTTTCACAGCAATTCAGTTTGTGTATAAAGGCAGCATTTGAGAGAGTCCTGCATAAAAAACATCCTTATACGTAAGTATGTAAAAATATAATTTAAATAAATGTGTATCAAAATTTATCAGGCAGGCACGCATATTTTATTAAATGTAGTCTCTATCAAATCTTCACCACTGTTGCTTACCGAGCTTTCAAAAAAACGAGAATTTGTCCTTTACTTCCATTTTACAAGTTGTTTTATACCTAACCAAGAATATATACTTCAACCATGAGAAGCCAAATTGCGTTCGTTCGGTTCTGCCAATTCTGCTCCAAGCAGCTTGTTCTCACTTTACTCTAAGGTTCTCGTGACGTCAATCTGCCCTAACCTGAACAGGAGGATTGTTATGTTTTAAAACATTTGTTTTAAAACATTGTTTTAAACATGTTTTAAAACAAATATTTTGTTTTAAATAATTTTTTTTAAAACATGTTTAAAACATTACAACATATTCAAATAAATCACCTAAGAGTACATACCGTCGGTTTAATGCAGTCTTACATATAGAGAGGTATTGTTAAAATAATAAAACATTCACAAGTCAAGTCTGAGTAGATCGATTTCTGCACGTTATTAAATGAGGTTAGAACCATTTTGTCTGTCACCTATACTATGAAATTAGCTGTGTTAGTTGCCAAAATAACTTATAGATGGCGTTGCAATCTAAGTGCAAATATTAAAATGGATAAGGCAAATCACAAAAACTACATGGAAATGGCTAGCAAATATCATTAGTACACATCAATTAAGGTGCCCAACCGCTGTCATTGGCATTCAGAAATGCGTCGCACTGTTCGAGGGTCGGTCCAGTGTCGAGGTGAGAATAAAGATGGCGCTACGTTGAATCTGGTTGCTTCCGTGGGAGGAATTTCAAATATATTCTTTCGCTGTAACATTCTGTATTTTCGTTAAGCATTGTGTCGTTGTTCATACGTTTATTTCTTTGTATCTGCATCTCCTCTAGAAGGTCTAGTCTTTTACCTTTCCGCTGTTGATGAAGTAACGTTATATTTTCTTCTTTGATTGTGTGTCCTGTCTCTGAGATGTGTCGTCCGATTGCAGAACTTCCGTTTGCATTCTTTATATGCTCCTTAAATCTTGTGATCAGGCTCCTGCCTGTTTGGCCTATGTAGTATGAAGCGCAATCTTTGCACTTAATTTTGTAGACACCATTTTTTTGGGTGTTTGGGATTTTTCTTTTGTTGCTGATTAGGAAGTTGCTCATTTTGGTGTTGGAACGGAAGGAAGCTGTGATATTATATTTATTAAGGGTTCGTCTCAGAGGCAAGGACAAGGAATCGTGGTAATTTAGAGATATATATTTGGTGTCAGCTATGTAGTGGGGGTATATCCAAGGGCGTAGCCAGGGGGGGCAGGGCGTATCCTGGCGCTCAAAATAAAAATGCTCAAAATTGTATTAGGTACATAATAAATTTACAAAGACACATAACATGTACTGTAAAAGCCAGTTGTGATTATTTTATGAGAAAATGTAATTTAATAAATTACCGTCGAGTATGCAACTCAAATACCAGTACCTACCTCCAAATCAAAGTACAGGGTGAGGTATTTATTGTTAAGTTGATTTATTGAGAATTAATAGAGGAATTGTTGATGCAACCGACAAGTAAGTTGAAGTAAAAATTTTAGATTGCTTTATTACAAATAACCTTATATAATAATATAATGTTATATGTAATAAAGCAGTCTAAAATTATATCTTCAATTTACTTGTCGGTTTGGCAACCACTATATATCTACTTTGTATATTACTGAAGCCTGTGTGATGTGTAGTTATTGAACGCGATAATAAAGCAGTGTTTTTTTTGCAATGGATATAAGAAACTATTTTACTAAGTATTAATTATTATTTGGAAACCAGTGTTATATCGTTGTATGATTGGGTGATTAGGATTCCTGGTCCTAAAGAGTATTTCAGTTATAGGATTACGTGATTACAGTGTTATCACTGTATCCGTAACACTGTAATCACGTAATTATTGCAGTTTAAGTGCATATAGCTAAATATTATTTTAGATTAGTCTAATTTTGTTGAGTTTCGAGTTTGGTCTCGTTTGGCAAATGTCAACCCGCTTACCTATAGTTTGTCTTTTAAGCAATAGATGGCGCCATGGCGGTTCTTGCATTAATTCGCTGTTCGCAAATATCTTGGAAATTATGATATATTAGTATTACTGTTCTTGTACACTTATATGTACATTTTGATACATTTGATACATGTCCTCCAAGAATATATGTTTCGGTAGCATGCTCAGCGTTTATCGCAACATTGCAAATGAAGACCAAGAGCAATTCAAAGAATCTGTCCTGCAGAAGTTTTCCAAAAACAACCGGAAACTTAACATTACGTAATGTTTTATTAGCATATTTCATATTATGTATATACCTCATACATATATTTTTATAAACAAAAAGATATGCGATAAGAAATATTTATTTACGTAAATTTTGGTATTTTTCTGACTCCTTGCCCCCCCCCTGTAAAAACTTCTGGCTACGCCCTTGGGTATATCAGCTTGATTATCCTGCTGTTGTGTACCTTGTTGTAAGCGCGCTGTAAATCTGACAGGGTGTACCCGTTATTGAAGGCATTGTGAGAGATGGTCGTAATTTCTTTTTTGAAGTTGAGATTGTTCAGGGGTACGTTCAACAATCTATCAAACAGGAATCTGAAGGAGGCCTCTTTATATATGGTTGGAGTATAACTTTGTTTAGGTATTATCATGTCCGTGCTGGTGGGCTTGCGGTATATATCGTATTGAAAATTGTTTTCATGTCTACTCAGGGAAATGTCGAGAAAGTTAAGCTGACCATTATTTTCTTTTTCAATTGTGAACTTTACCCTTCCCACATTATTAAATAGATTGTGAAGAGCTATAAGTTGGGCAGATATTGCCCGAATAAACTGATTGAACTCATCAAACCCAGCATTTTTACTTGATACACCCATAGATGAAAAATGGAGCTATTTCTAACCAAATGTTTAAAACAGTTTGTTTTAAATGTATAAAACACTTTTTTTTTAAAACAGTTTGTTTTAAATGTTTAAAATACTTTATTTTAACACATTGCTTTAAACATGTTTTAAAACAAATATTTTGTTTTAAACTATTTAAACTATTTTAAACATGTGTTTTAAACTACCGAAATTTGGACAACATATTAAATTATTTCATCAGAGTTGTATGCTGGTCTTCAAGATTTTTATGCATAGATCAATTAAAAAATCAAAAAAATATTTAAATATTGTATTTATTAATAAAAAAAAAGTTCGTTATAAAATATAATAATACATTCAGTGATAGCATGTAACTACAATAAACAAAAAGTTTTATAATACATACCGGGTGACCCACGCCATAGGTACTCCCGTTTATTTTCCTTTTTTATAGAACTGGACGAATGAAATTTGGGAAAGTGTTAATATACAAAAAATTCCATTATTTGGGATACTCTTGAGGTTAATATGACTTCCGGCTTTTCGGGAAATGACGTCATCATTGAAATTTTAAATGGCACCCTATATTCTTTGTGTGGTATATTCTATCAGGATGACATTCTGAACACAAAAATATATCGATCTTCAATTTATATCACGAACACAACGCCAAAATAACTTTTTTGTGTATTAACCTTGGTGGCGATGAATTGGTGAAAATAGTCGAAAATTGTCAAATAAACACTAACTAAATTGAGTTTGGCCGACATTGCATTACTGGCGCCCTCTAGTGTGACAACAAAAAGTCATTCACACAACAGATTTAACTCCACTGAGAACTGACGTATGAAAAAACCGCCGATGAAAATGTTTACAAATAAAACAATTGCGTGATTTAAAACATGTTTAAAACAATTTTTATTTCTTATTTAAAACATGTTTTCTTTGGGGGATTTAAAACATGTTTTTTTTTTCATGTTTAAAACATGTTTTTTTGCGAAGTGTTTAAAAACATACTTTCGTGTTTAAAAACATCATTTTGTGAAAAAAAACATGTTTGTTTTGTTCGAAATAAAAAAATAATGTCTAGTGAACCCAACGAACAAAGCTAATAAGTACAATATGTTAAGTGTATAGTGTATTAAATTATTCGAAAGGAATGGTATAAACATGTTCACATCTACATTAAATCAATAGATTTTACAAACTACAAAAACATGACTAAACTATCATTAAATTAATCATGGGGCCCTGGGCAATTTTGACTTTGGGGGCCCCCATATACCGTGTTGAATTAAAAATTACTTTTATATACAAAAATAATATGTACTAATACTAAAAAAAATCATAAATAATAAGTAAGGTATTTGACTTTTTTGCAACAACAGCATCATTATTTAAAGCAACAAATGAATATTCTTAAGAAATACAAAGTAACAAATAAATAGCTTAATAATTTAAAAATCAAAATTCGTAACTAATAAAATATATTATCTTAATTCATAAATGGATATTCTTAACAAATAAAAATAAATAATTTTTCACATAAGGGAATCTAGATATATTCCTGCTTGAACAGCTTTTAATATTTTGCATATTACAAAAGCTTTTAATATTTTGCATATTACAAACACTGCTCTGGATATGTACTTTTTAAATTTCAATGCAGTTTCCATAATCTTTTGGAGGTTTCGTTTAATAAACTGTAATTTCCTCTTTCTGTTGCTAACATTGTCGGTTTCATAATCTTTATTGTTTATGCGTTAATATGCATTTGTAAGAAGCAGACCAAATTTAGTTTCTTTTTATTGTTTTTATATTATAGTTTCTTTTTCTAATACATGTGGAATTTAGTAAATTTTAAGTTCAGGGGGCACCTATAAATTCAGACTTGTGGTGCACCTATTGATTTCGAATACAAATTGTTTTTTGTTTATATTTTTATGTTTTGTAAATTATGGTTTTGAAATCAATAAATGCTTTATTATTATTATTATTATTATTTTTTAAATATAGCACCTTGTATATTTTTCCTGTCCAAAAGTCCTGAGATCAGTCGTTTAAATGATAAAAAATGATTAAATGTTGAAAGAAAGCAACTACAAAATGTTAAAGCGTTTTCTACCATGTCAACACCTCGACCTCTGAGAAGTTTACAAGAAAAAATAAATGTTTTTGAAAATGATTCAAGCTATAAATACAAAATACCTTTGAATATATAATATGATTCATTTCTAAGCATTTCAAATTTGTAGCTTAAGCAATTCCCAAAAACATTTATTGGAATTTTCTTGTCAATTTGTTAGAAAGAAAAATATTGAAATATTGACTATGTAGTATACAGTATACAACAAGTATAACATTACTTGTTATACAAAGTACACTGATAAAAATGAGTGCGAATTTACAAATAAAATTTACATTTTTTTTCAGTAATCCTACCCTATTTGTCGGCAATTTTACCATAATTTTAAGTAAAAATACTAAATATCATTGAAAATGCAGTTACATTCAACTTACAACTTGCAGTTACTTCAACGGAATAAAATTACAAATCTATACATTAAAACTACTGTCTGATATGTAAATTTGCCCTCTGCTCGTGCAATTTTCCTTTCTAGATGGTAAAGTGCTACCGAGATAATCTTTATCGCGCTTGCGCAATAATGGGATATACAGTTCGAGTTCCGTTCGCCATCCGTTTGGTTGTGTTTACAGGAGCTAAGTTAGAATTTTATTGAGTGCGATTGTTATATACAACTAATCTAACACTGTTAGTGCCTCTGTGACTTATCCTTTATCGGTGTCGTGTGGAATATTTGCCCCATATGGTTCTATAGTATTAAAAGATATAATATTGGTACATTCATCTCTTTGTATATTATGGAAGACTTTGCAAATATATACTACAAAGTGCAGGTAAAAGTTTGCAGTCTTGAAATGTATAATTTCACTTTCACTAATTGGATGTTCTTTTTAGGATACAAGTGTTGATGATACTGACATTCTACAAATTCAAGGACTTGTGTGGTGTACATAGGTAAGATTTCGCTTATTATTCTTTCTTGTACATGCGGCCTTACAATCAAATTTATTACTAACATATATAACACATATCATTTCAATCACCAATTTAAAAAAATACTTTTCAATAAACACTCACTATTAACTTTACACACACTCGGTACCTCAAAGGAAAGCAGCTGCTGACATTGTTATACCCTGTATGTGATATATGACTCATGTACTTCTTATTTTGATTTCAGGTGACACATCTTGGACTATATTATATGCTGTGGTTGGATTATCCCCAGGTTATCTTACTGTGGAGACGGTTTAGCTTTTTAAAAATTATTCCAAGTCAGGGTTCAAAAACGAATAAGGTGACGTAAGTTTACCATAGGCATTTCAACTTAATATTGTTGAAATAATATTTAATTTATATTTAAAAGATATGTTTCTCTCTGTTAAGCAGATCGATTTATTTTATTATACGATATGTAGATAAGTATAGTCCATGGTTCCTTATTTCATTTACTTATGATTACATTTTTGTCAAGAACTTCTATTTATTTAATGTTAAAAATATGTAGATATATATATATATATATTATAAATATGTTTCACATGTTATTTATTGTTAAAATTATAATAAAACTTCATACTATTATTTTTTGTTTTTATTTATGATCTCCACATTAATAGGATTTTACTAGTGATTTTACAGTTGACAATATAGGCTTGTCCGAGCAGTCGCAAAACCAGTTTACAAACAGTTCTTTTGTGAGAAACCAGATAATGTTTCATTGGTATTTATAATGGAGTTATCATAGCAACATATGTGGTCCATCACAAAAGTACTGATTGTTAAGAGGCTGGTTCAGCCTAACTTCAGGTCTGTTCTGCTCAGCTCTGGTGGTCCCCTATTGGTCCAATTATTCAAACAGTTCAATGCTCCTGTGGGTTAATTATTGAATAATGATAGCATCTTATAAGATTACAACAATCTGAATTAACTATTCTAGTGGGGCACATCCCCATATCTATTATACCCATGCCCAATTTTAAACAATTGCTGCTCAAAGATAGACGTATAATTGGAGGACGGGTGATATCCTGATTTCAGGAATAACAATTCAATTATGTATTTTTGCGACGCGCCGCAGTAGTTCCACTTTATGTCAATGTACAATTTGAAAAAAATTCAATAAATGAAAAGAAATAAAGCCACACCTTTGACGAATCGGCGTCGTATTTTCCCAATTTTTCCATCCATGTTCGAGTCTGAACAGTGTGTCCATCTACGATGTTCTCGAGAACTAGTCGTCATTAGACGAAGATAATAGTAATGGGTCTATCTCTATCTACCATATACCACAAAAACAGATTTCGAGAGTTCTAACCTACAAATCCGATATAATCTGAAAATGTAGAAAACTTGGGGACACTGCACAAAGAAGTATTCTAATCGAAATTAGGAGATTACATAAAAATTCTACTATTATATCAGACATCAATCAGGTTTGTGCCTAAAGAAGTATACTATTGTTTTTTAAAATTTCCTTTTCAATTGATAGGTTAGTTAGCAGAATAAACATATAAACAGTGCTGTTTTATCCATTCTACTACCAGAGAATTCAAGCTCCAAGTATGGTATGATGCAGATGATCATTACGGGTTTTGTAATTGGATTCAAATCACATTACGAGGAATCAAAATCCTTACGTACTATTTTGTTGATCGAAGAGGATTTCTAGACAAGAGATGTGATTACTAATTTTTATAATTTCCATGAACTGACAATAAAATTATCGAGGTATGCTGAAGATTACCGATTTTTTATCAAATTTTTTGGTAATATTACTGGAAGACGTCTATAACATTACTATATGAGAAATGTATAATGGGACATAGTCGACTTGTCAACCACTGACTCCAGATGTTTTTCTTCTCAAGTGCAAAGTGTATGGAGGATTACGTTTAACACAACAAACCGCAGATAGTATTGCAATTAGCCCCGAAGAACCGAACAAGCATTACGACCCGTATGCGTGTGGTCTCATGATAGCGAGGATCAACATTTTTGTGATTTTGATATTATAATATAATATTAATAAAGCTTATGTTGTCTATTTGTCTTTTATAAATCATATATGAATTACAAATTGGTAAATAAAGAATAACTTATTAACTGTTTTGTTTTTCTTATACGTCATCAGATCCCTGTGCTGTGGATGTACATACGTATGTAATATCGACCCGTGCAACAAAGACTATAATAACTACATTTAGTTTGTTAGTTACGATAGTCTACGTTGCATGGGTCGATATGTATTTGTTTTTCAGTAGCTAGGCATAAGTGTATTATCGGCTGAGAAATGAGTGCATAATCTATCGTACCAAGAGTAAGTAATCTGTGACCAAAGTTATTGGTACGGGGTTTGTTTTTTAGGAGGTATAAATGTATATGGGCGCGCATAATCTCAATACACTTTCAAATATTCCACATATTCAGTACGTGTGCGTGTATTCATAGTACGTGTTTTTGCATATATCACTTCATAAACCGTAGACAAATGTTGAAGTTATTTATCATATAAATATATGATAAATATCTCTCATACTCCACATAGGTTATGTCACGGTTATGTCAACAATTTATCACAGTAATTTTTAGATCTACCATGTTATGTTGGTAACCGTTGTAAAATCACTAGACAGCCTGCTTACGTGTGCAAAAATAAATTGAAACAGCGTTAAAGACGTTAGTTCATATAATGTTGACCGCACGTCGGCAAAGTCTATCTTGTTCCAAAGTAGCTTTAGCGAAAACGTCGACATCCCCACGCAAAGACCAATTCTCGACTGATTTTTCTAAACTTATCAAAAACAGCCAAGCCTCTGTCGATCAGCTGTTGGACAGGCCACTTAACTGGTTTTGAGTTGCTTGGAGAAATCTAATATTAAAGTTGCAGAAAATTTACTGTACAACAATTAATTGCAATTCCGTGTTTACGGTAAATTTACTGAACGTCAGTAATTTTACATACAAAAGTATATATAAAACCGTATACATCGGAAACCTCATTTCATATGAGACGTAAATTTAAGCTCAAAGTAAAATTACAAACCACATGGTTTGTAATTCCCTTCGATACACGGAGGTTAAAAATGACCGCCGTGCCACACGGTAAAATTACCTTTTCAGTTTTACCAGTGTATGTAATGATAAAGATTTTTAAAGGTGAGCATTTTGAAGATCGAGTTTTTATTTTACAGACTTTTTTGGAGAATTCATTTATGCAGAATAGATTTCCATAACAAAGGAAAAAGTGTCGATTGAAAATCATCAATGTATTCATACAGTATGTTCTCTTCTTCAACTTTGTCAAGGGTTTCTCATAATTAGATGTTTCTTTTATGGAAAAAGAAATAAGTTTTGCTGCTAAAACCCTCTACGACTTTTCTAAAGTTCAAATTCGCTATTCTTACTACGTTAATTTATTAATTAATTAATTTATAGTATATAGAAGATATTTTGTTTTGGTCCCCAACCAGCATGGCAGGGGCGCAAACATTTAAATAAATATTCTTGCCACGGTAGTGAATTAGTTAAAAATTAGTTGGGGCCTTGCTGAGATGTGCTTGCAACGGTAATGAGGATTGGCATGGTGTGGTTGTCTATTATAGAAACGAGTTTCCAAAATACTTATTTGGGGGCCCCCTATTGTTGGGGGCCCTGGGCAAATGCCCATTTTGCCCATGGGATAACTCGCCACTGCGTCTAAGTTAAGAATGCTTGATTTCAAAGCAATCCATAATGGTTGCGCTTCGCGGTCCCCCTCTTCCGCTTAGCATCGGTGGCATTTCAAGCACTGAATTTTCCTTCGGATTAAATTTCTGAATTGAATGAATAGAGCTGCCCAGAAGGTAACAACATTCATCTTGGTTCAACTGACCCGGTTGATTGTACACATTAAGTCGTTCCCACCTACTAGCTCGAATATCAAAACGTTCCCAGTATGATCCGTTCTGTCCTAAAAATAGATTAAAATGTATAGATTTTGCTGGATAATTTATTTTTCCTCTATTGTTGAAAATTTTACCTGGAGATACGTATATGTAGCCATCCGAGACAGCCACGCCATTGTGGTTTCGTGGTGTGTTCATGGATGGTCCATCAGACCACTTACCTTCACGCGGGTCGAATATTTCCATGGATTTTAGCAGCTGACGACCATCACCACCCCCAATTGCATAAATACAATTATCTCAAAAAATAAATCAATCTATTAGTATATATCTAGTTTCCTGTTTGATCTGAGTTACCACTGACTGCCAGATTGCAGTATGCTCTTTTATTTTTCATAGGTTGGGATGTCAGGTATACGCCGGTTACCGGATCAAACTTGTCTACGTTGTTTAAAGTAGTGTTGCTGTATCCTCCACAGATGTATATTGAATTGTCAATGGAACAAACCCCTGGAATATGACGGACGTTTATTAGTTATTTCATATTAGATATTTCATGTTCAAGATTGTTACCGTGAGCATGTCTTCCGTTTGGCATAGATGTTGTCATACTCCAAGAATCTTTTAACGGGTCATAATATTCCACTGTTGAAAGTGTTGGATTACGACCTCCGAATGCATATAAAAGACTTTTAAAGCCAACAAGGCCATGGTAGAATCTTTTGTGGTTCATTGACGTAAAGGCATGCCACGTGTTGGTCCTTGGATTATACATTTCACATTCCGATATTCCTAAATTGGTAAATAATTCTTAATAAATAAATATTCACTGCACACATATAGAATATACAGACGATGCCCTACTTTGCCTCTATGATGGGACACCTGCATATATGGCAATTGCATTTCAACTTAAATACAAAAATTACTTACCGCTGGGTCTGAAGCTGTTGATAGTACCTCCAGTGACAAATATGTATGGAACTTGTCCTGTAAAATGTTTGCGCGGTTGGACTCTTGATGATGCTTCATCAGAGTACATCCCCGAGTGGTATTCGGTTGCTTCTAACAGAAGTGTAGTACACTCAAAGTTATTTCTCATCAAAGGTTCTCTAGCCACATTTTTCATAAAATATGTTTTCTCGAGCAAATGTAACTTAACATGCTTCATCAACTGCAAGAAACAATGTCTTAATTACTTCAATTCCATTTTCTTTTTTGTTACTATTAAATAGGTACGTGTCGAATAGAATACCTGATAGAGATTTTGCCCTCTATTGGGTAAATCAAACTTCACCCACTTGAGAATTGCAGAGTATACCACTTCGCCAGATGGAACTACAAGTTCGTCGTCCTCTATTAGTTCTCGTACCTATAAAATAAATAATTAATATATCGCCTGAAGCAAACAGCTTTTATAGTTCTAATACCTCATTAAAGGGCAGCTGAGGAAATTTGTCCGTGTTGACAATATCCGCAAAATGGTCTCGTGCGTAAGCATGGCATTTCTGGTACAACCCTTCAGAATGAAGCGCACCTAAAGAAGTTATATACCGTCATTTTTCCCATTCTCAGAAACAGTTAATGTAAAAGCAGTGGCGGACTGGCCAGGTGGTGCCAGGTTGCCCGATGGCAAGTGGGCCCACCCTTCAGTGGGCCCCCCTTAAGACAATATGTTGAAAATATTAATAATATTATTATTATTTATACTGAAACTTGCACGAGACCGCCTTAAGAATTTATTTTTATGTTTAAGAAACCCACATTGGGAGACAATAAAAATTCTCCAAAAGGCCCTTGTTAAGAGAACTTGTTAAAATGTATTACTATTTGAACTTGAAACTTTTTACTGGACGTTTATCTTTCATAAAGTCAGAAAGTACAGAATTGTTATGGCATGACGTGGTAGTTTATACCAAGAAAAATTAAAAATAAAAAAGTCAATGCTATGATGTACAAAATTAAAACTTAAATCGGATAATTGATATACAGGAAAACATTGTGGAATATTTGCTGTACATATGAAAGGGACCAAAATAAATCAAATAAATCAAATTTTACTTCCGTATAAAAATGGATCACTTATACAGAATGTTCTTTTATACATGCAATAACAATAAAATTAAATTTATTTATAGTATAAAATATGTAAATTAAAAAAAAAAATTAGAAACAAAGTTGCGCATTTTTGTGTTGCTCAATGATAAAAAAAAGTAATATAGCTTTTTCACTTTTGAAGATATCATAAAATTGATGTACAGGGTGTTATAAAATTTATAGATAATCATTCGCCCTACGGCCAGAAAATATTTTCATGTTTACAGGTGTCCCACAACAACGTACCAACAAACTTATGTTTGTTTAAATGGAACACTAGATATATTATTGCAATTTTTGATGAAGATTTTTAGCCTATTTGTTTTGACTTCAACTTGTATTAGGCTATTATCAACTGTTTCTGAGATATTGTGAAAGGATTGTCAAAAATGAGCATTTACAAAATTATTCTAAGGTAACTAACAAGAATAAAGAAATAAAAGAACTCATTTTGGATAGTAAAAGAATCGCATTTTTTACAGTTATTATTCATTTGCGAAATAAATTAAATTCTAATATGACTTATCCGGAATAACTGGAGATTTGCTAAATGTCAAATAACAAGAATTTTAAATGGAACACTCTGTATATCTTGACTTACTTCGAAAGATCGATAAATCAACTTTCCTAAACTGTCTAAGTCGGTAGGTCTATCGTCAACAGCTAAAAAGTTATTAAGCATCTCATTTAACATTTATACGCATACAAAAAATATTTCATAAATTAATATAACATATCTAGTTGCCACGACGAAATTCAGCAATCGCACAAATATTTTGACGCCTCCTTATTACTATTACTTATTATTACTTATTACTATTCTTCATGTTCGTTATAGTAGTTGTAATATTCCCATAAATTTCTTCCTCAATATGTCTACAAATCAAACTCGATTAAATCAGGCGATAGTTTTTCAAAGCGTTGGACCACCAACAATTTAATGTCATTGATAAATATTATTTAAACAATTTTAGATTGATAATATAAATTACTAATTTTTTGAAGAAAATAAATATCAAATTATACGTTTGTATAAATCAAAATTGCAGAATGCTATTACTAAAAGCTGCTGCATGAAAAGAAGAATTATTCTAATTGAGAGATTGTTGAATTTCGTCAAACAATCTGGTTATTTAATATTAATTTATGAATATTGTGCATAAGTTACAAATGTCACATTAGATGCTTAATAGCGTTGTAGCTGTTGACGATGCACCACCGAGTTATACATTTTAGGAAAGCTGATTTAACGATCTTATATATTGCATATTTGTTCTATTTCTTATTTTTAAGATTTTATTTCATAATATTTTTGTAAGTTTTTCTTTGTAACTCTTTCATTTTTCATTTTTTTCCCCGCAATTTTTCTTCCGTATAGTAAATGAGATACTTACTGAGTAAAACGTTTCATATGGACTTATTAGTTTTTCAATTTATGTCAAAGTTATAACCGTTTGAGTTATTAACAAACCCGTATTTTAACCGGAGCCAACTTCTTAAGCAATTGAGAAAACCAATAAGTCCATATGATACTTGTTACTCAAAATGATATTTGTTTTATAGAAAAAAAAATAATAAAAAGCTTCATATAATTTTTTTGTTCATTTACTTATTCAATTTAGCGTGATTTTGTTTTAAATATACTTATAAATTTATTTACTTTCTATGGTTGTAATGTGTAGTGGGTGTGTTCAAACGGCTGAATTTTTCAAGGAATTGAGAAAACAAATAACTTCTAATAAAAAAATTATTCATAATGACATTTGCTTTCTAAACATAATTTTCGGGGAAAAAAGTGGGACACCTGTATATATATACCGGCAGCATAAACAAAAAAATGGTGGGCCCCCCTAGCTTGTGTAAAAGTATTGTCAAAATAATAAGGAGGTACACAAAACTGAATTAAAAACTGCAATAAGATACCTAGTGTACTACTAAAATAGAAAAAGGAAAACAAAAGTTGTGTTGGTACGTCGCACAGTGATTCATTTGCAACTTTTAGGTGGACAAAATTATTTTTTTGTTTTATATGAACTTAAAATAATAATTTGGTAACTAGAAAAATAGTGAAAAAAATCTAAACCTTAAGGGGTTGTTTTTAGGGGGTTGAAACGCTCAATGTTCGTTTACTAATTTGAATTGATCTAAATGTGATAGTATTATACCCACAAAGACATATAAATAGCAGATAAAATTTTAAGTGTCAATAGGGTAGTGTTTGAGGGGGTTGAAAAATAAAGTATAATTAAAAATTCTGAAACTTTGGAAATGTGTTATTACACCTGGGAACTCGTTAAAAATATATTTTTAAAATCATTTGATAATCGGGTGGTTTTGGAGGGGGTTGATTAATAAAGTATGTTTCTTGTATATTGCGGTGGATCAGAGATAATGTAGTAAAGAAAGTCGTAAAGAGGTAATTTCATATAATGAGCGTTTTATATACATATATGAAGTGACACCGATATTATTGTTATTATGTTTCTATATCAACATGTATTTTATATATAGATAACTAGATATTAACACTGAACATTATAACATTTGATCTCCAACAAAAATTATGAAATTTTATAATAGGTACTATATTATTCCAGATAACACGGCACTAAAAATGATATTAAAACACAATTAGCGGTGGTTTGTTTTTTTGTTGTTGTAAATATGATAATATTATACCTATCTGCAAAAACAAGAGAAATATTTTTGTAAATCAATTAGCAACAGCGAATCGCCTAAAAACATTATTCGAAAAGAAAACTGTTTTAGCTTTGATATTACAGAATTTATATATGAAAAATATCTTATTCAAAAAACAACTCAATAGTAGGTACTATATAAAGATGCAATTATAAATTAACTTTGGAACAAACACAATGAAAATACTTATAACTGTGTAACTGATATAATCCATTAGACGAGCATTTCGTTCTTCTTTCCTATGTTTTCGCCATTCTTAAAAAAACTCCAATTTTAAGATCGCGTAGACACGTTCTGAAAAAAATCAATGCAGCAAAAGTGTGGCAACATGTGGTATTCAAATTTATGTCATTTAAAAGATAAATGTTTAAACTATATTATACATATAAAAAATGTATATTGAATAAACGTGGATAAAAAAAGTTGCATTCGATGAAAGTTGACAAATATAAAATTAGCATGTATTTTCGATCATCTTTTCAACATAATTATTAAACCACATAGTCTGTTAACAGAATGTAATTTGGAGTGAAATAAGAAAGTACTTACCCTCTAAAGTAAAATTGATCACAGTACAAATTAAATTATCAACCACAAGTGTTAGGGTGTACTATCGAAAACACTGCAAAAATGCAACTAAACCGGTTATGAATGCGCTACCTTATCACGTGGTCTCCCTGCGTCTGTAACTCCTTAATGTGGAATGGTTTTAACACTTATTACCTAAAATTGTCACCTCGGGGGGTTTGTTTATAACATGTGACCATTAATTAACCGATTCTTACAAATGACTTTTGTCCACCTAGATTATTATAGGCGATTCACTGTGCGTCGTTGTGGAACAGTCTGTAGGCTGCGTGAAAATGTTGTTTTACTGTAGAGCGAATGATTATGTAAACCTTAAGTGTGGGGTACACTTAGATGAGTTCAACAAATAAGTATTCTTTACGTTGTGGAATGTTTAATTTAGTGGTTGTGTAGCGGTTCGCTGGTGAACATTCAGAATGGGTGTAGGGTTTGGGCAGTTTAGAGGATATTAAAGACAATCTTATTGTTTCTAACCAAACAAACGTATACCAACCTGCTATGGCTTTAATTTGTATCCAAGTAGTCGGATTTAATAGTTTTGACGTTGACTCCCCGCATGCTGTTTCCAGCTTTGCAATCTTAAACGTCTTGCTAGCCGATAACAACTCTTCCATGTTAGACACGGTTATTGTTATTTCTCCTGTATAGAAGAACAACAATATTGATCGGACTGCTGTAGATGGTATATCGTCGACATTGATTGCAACTTTACCCTCTTCATCTATAACGATAATAATTATATAAATTTATAGTGTGCACCTACCTCATCGCACGCCACTGAACGTAGGGATGCTTACCATCAAATAGATCAGAAAAATATTTGCTGGCTGAAGCAAGCACCAACTTGTGCGCTCTGTGCACCTCCCCTCCTGCCGTAATCTCAAGATCACATAGCTGTAACAATTAATATTCATATTCCAGGTGATTAATATTATCATTTGATAAGCTTATTCTAATAAGGAATTAAAGCATTGAAAATGTTTTTCTAATCAATATAAATTGCAAAATATACCTACCATACGGTGATATCAAAAATTACCTTGGTCAAGGGTGGCCATTGATTTTAAAATGATTGTCGCAGCTCCCATCGTACATTTGTGTCAATCATTCTTTGAGTGTCAAAATCTGTCAAGTCGTGCTGAAGTTTTCTAATCCTACGCAGTTTTGGAATTACAGGTCTCACCACACAGAACAAAATTTACATGATTGAAGCCTATTTTCGAACGTGTGTGCTATACTCAGTGCCGGCCTTAAGGGGGGGGGGGAGGGGGCGAGGTCGGGCGCCGCCCGAAGGCGCCGGGTGAGATGGGGCGCCGGTGGCGCCCTACCTACTAAATTTTTTGTTACCTGTGGTAAAATTCAATAAATAGCGCCCCATTAAAATTTTTAAGAGGCAGATCGACAGAGATATTTATTTTAAGAAACACTTTTATGATAACAACACAAAAACTAAAATTTACTACAATATCAAACGCTGGGCGCTTATCACGCTTCGCGTCCAACCTTACACTAATAAAAACATATTTAAGATCTACAATGTGGCAAGACTGACTTTCTAGTTTTAGTACAGTTAAATTATACGAAAGCTGGCCTATGAAGAAAAGAAAATCCAATACTATTACCCGTGGCAGTAGCAAATGTTCTACTGCCACGCTATTACCCTTTTGCTATCCGGTGCGGAAAGTGTTGAGTTTCAATATTCTATGGTGTCCGCAAATTTTATTAGAACCTTGAACCCCTAACAGTAACGTGCACGTTCGCGGATTTTCGCGATTTACCGCAAAATGATCACAATTTTGCATTTTTATTAATCCTTATAAAATTCTGCACAATAAAGGTATTTTCTACATTTTCTAAATGTATTGGATCTTAGGGCGGTCGCCCATATAGCTGGTGTGGCGGAAGTGTGATAGTGACGTGGCAGTGATATGGTTCATTGGCCAATGTAAACAAATGCATGAACGCCCACCAAGGTGATGCGGCAGTGCTATGTAACTGTCGTGGTACTGGATCGGATTCCACTCGTCTCTCAATGCTTAATCTCGAGTGGCAAGCGCGCCAAGCGCCTCTCGCCCGTCGCCGCTCCTGTCAATAACTGCAGGCTCAGCTTCGTGTGCTCTTTCGGATTGTTTACTATTTTTGTTTTTTTTATGTTTATTGTGTTATGTAACAATCGTTTTGTAATGTGCAACATATAAATGCAAGAAATAATGTATGTGATAAACGACAGAAATATTTTCATAGGTGAGTAAATATTAAAATCATAACCTATACCTATCTGATGACCTGTATTTTTCAGATTCCATTCAAGCCACCCGAATATATTAAATATATAGAATAATAAGAAGCAAACATTGGAACTCTCTAAATATAGCAAATTGTGTTGTGCGTTCTCATGCTAGACAACGACTATGACAATTATACTACGTTCAATAGGTTGGCTATTGAACATAGCTGCACCTGCATCCAGTGTTTTTTTAATTTCTACCACATATACAACAAAAACGCAAAATCCCGCGCAACAAAACGCACATCCCAAGACTCATTTTGGTCTCTAAATCTTGATCTCAGGCTCTTGCGTTGATATGTCCAAGCCTGCCGTAAGTAATTATTTTCTTAACCTATATTATTTCAAGGTTAGATTTCACGAAGCAATGACAACATTGTTTTATTTTCAGATAATTCAATCCTACAAACCTCATCAATAAAATTTGAAACAGACCCTATAGAGACAAAGACTGTCCGAACTAAAGGGAAAAATATAACACTCCAATAAAAAGTTTGCCGCAGAAGATATCAACGTTAAAGTGATTAATCGTTAAGTTGAAGAAGCAATTGTGTGCCACATATTAGAATATTTTTTACTGTTTCTTCTAAAATGCACAATTAACAAGATTAAGTTAAATGGGTTCTAGCAGAAACCACTACAGTAATTTATTAAAAACTCCTAGAAAAGCGTATATAAGAGTTTAAACATTTTTCTCAAAGGAAAACCTACTGTGCAGTCAAATAAGAATTTACATACTTATTTTTCATTAAAGATAGTATATTTTTGTTAAAATTAATAATTTTTGTAATTATTTATATTTGTACCGGTAAATTTACCAATATCAGATTATTCTCAAAAGAAAAAACAATAATTGAATATATGTATTACATTAGTAATTGTTTTTTTTTATAACGATCCTATCTCCATACATTTTCAACAATTAAGACTTATTGACTACTACAATAACTGTCAAACAAATATTTTCTTTCTATACCTAACTAGTAAATTAACTAAAAAACCTAAAGTTAAATGGCATAACATATTATTTATGTACAGTTCGATCGACATAATATGTAATGAATGTTCATATTTAGGAAATTGGTGATAATTCATACCAGTATCGGAATTAGCGCCATCTAGCGAACGTACCGCGCACTCATAATATTACAGTTTACATACATATTTGACTCTGACTAACCGATTAGTAAGTATTGGCGAACTGTACGATTTTTTATTTCGCAGTGGGATATAGGAATAATGTGGGAACGTAATGCAAGATTTAATTTTATGTTTGTTCTTCATATGTGTGAAATTAGTATGAGCGGCATGCGAAACAATTCCATCTAGCGGACTATTACGATATTACAGAATGAGACACGGACGCAGTGAAACAACAAGCGCTGCGTGCCGGCGCGCCACCTAAGTGGGCGTTGAACCACGCACTCGTCATTTCACAATCTAGCCACACTTATACCTCCCCAATATCACTTGCCACTGCCACAACCACGCTTCCGCCATACCACCTATATGGGCGACCTGCCTTAAATTGCAAGTGCCCCAATATAGTTTGCAGTTTAAGTACCAAACTACAGTATATAAGTATATAACATGACAAAATCACGTCGATTTTTAATTATCATAATATACGTATTTACATCAAATTTTATTTCCGATCTTTAATTGTTTTCGACTTTTGACGTCATCGACACGGCAACCCCATATTTTTTACACTGGTATTTATAGATCTGTCTTAATTTGTCTTAAGAGGAATCAGTACTGCTGGTACGTCCTATAAAATAAGCATCCATACTCAGCTTAATGTTGTATCAATTCTCTCATGTTATACATCAAATTATAGATAAAGTTGTATTACTTGCTGTGGTAATGTATATGTATTACTTGTTGTTGTTGTATCCACGCTACGTGATAAAATATAACTTATTCATGTACTCGAAGAAGTAAAGTTTTGAGTAAAAAAAGCATGTAAGATATTGATATTTTTACGTGAAATTTTGTACACTTAAAGAGGACGGTGTAACTTAGACCTATTATGTGGTACTTTTTTCAATTTTAACCTGAGTTCTTCGTACAAAAATTGGAAAATCAGCCAGAACTATCAACAGAACTATCAAAAATCTACCACTAGACGCAAAATTATATATCTTTTATTTTTAATTTGGTGTATTTCTTTTACGATTATGTGAACTAATTGCTGCGAAACAGCCTCAGAACTTTTGCGTGTTTTGCAATCAAAGGTAATTCACAAAATGTATCGCCATACATTAGAAAATTTTTGAGAAAAAAAGTGAATTAGGGTAATATTGATAACTTGTGTTTGTTTATGGAAAGTGAATAGGAGTTTTCGATTGAATTCTTTTATGGAGCCGTACGTACGTAAAGGATTGCTCTAAATGCTTCAAGAACATTTTGGGAACAAACATTTGGGAATGCAGGTAAAAGTGCAAAGATTAAGGTTTACTATGAGACCATTTTGAGGTTTCTAGGATAATCGTTTCAGCTGGTATAAATTTGTATAAATTACCAAAATAGTGTGTTTTGACCCCACCTTTTTCGAAAACCTTGCGCGATAGAAAATTTTGGAGTCCAGATTCGTTTTCATGGCAGTTAATTCTACCAAAAACGCAATTTAATATTCAATTCACAAAAGCTAACACCCCTAAAGTCATCAATATTTTAAAATTTTTAATTGACTTTATCTCGAAAATTTTCATATGTAAAGCCTTTTATTTAAAATATTTCCGGTATCATTTAGACAATTAAATGATGCACCAAAATCAGTGAGAAGAAAATGGGAGTGCAGAATTTTATAAACAATATCATTGTTCGGGAGCTAAGATCACGAAATCGTGACCGTTTTGCGGGAAATGTGAAGATCCGTGAACGTGCACGTGAAGGATGAATTAGGGGTGGATTCCAGGCTCTAATGAAATTTCCGGGCACCATAGGTATTGAAATCCAACACTTTTTCCTCTTCCTTTTGCTAATTAAAATATACTATATAGGAACTCGCTACAAATCTCGAATTTTCTGCTCTTACTCATCTTAGTAAGGAATTCGCCGATAAAAAGGCACGAAAAGTTAGTTTCGGACATTAATAAAAGTAGTTTCAAATTATGTTTGTAGTGTTGTAATATACGTTTTTTTCAGTTGACATAATCACTGATTTATTTTTTCTTTGTACTGACAATGAAAAAAGTTTAATTTGTGATTTTGAAAGGGGCGCACGGAAATACTCCGCCCGAGGGCGCCGAGGAGGCTGAGGCCGGTACTGGTGCTAGTTAATGGAACTTGGGAATACAGTCAACGTTTGTGTTTGGACAATTTTCGAGAGCACTTCCCTGTCGTCGCAATATTACCGAACAATTTTTATGCTTCCCTTACAAATTGTGAGGAAGTGTTTTGCGAAACTGGTTCTGTGACTCATAAAAAAAGGTGCTGGTAGACCAAGAGTTCGCACAGAAGTTGTTAATGACGTTCGTCAACGTATGGAAGAGCGTACAAAACCTTTAAAACGTCTCTCTCAAGAAATTGAACATTCGTATGGAACATGCCAAACGATTGTAAAGAAGGACTTGAATATGCATCCATATAAGATGCAATCATATCAAGCTCTACTGTCCGTAGATCACCCCAGATGCGTTGCGTACTGCCATTGGTTTGTCAATAATTTAATGAATGACGATCTGCTGAACTTAACTTTTTTCTGACGAAGCGTGATTCCACCTTTCAGGACACATCAATTCTCAGAATATGCGAATGTGGAGCACTGATAGATAACCCGCATAAAACGCCACTACATGCTCAGAAAATTGGTTTTTGGATGGCAGTTTCTCGTAGGAGAATAAATGGGCCAATTTTATTTTTCAATTTCACCGTCAACGCAGATAGGTGCAGAAACAACTTTTTGGCTAAATTTGTGCAACAGTTACACGATGATGAACTTCAGTACAGTTATTTCCAGCAAAACGGTGCAACAGCACATACTACACGACAAAATCTAGCTTTTGTCCGCAGTTTTTTGATTACCGGCAGATAAGTTAGCATACAGAAATTTAGTTTCCTCCGAGATCATCTTGTTATGGATTATTTTGTTTTTCTTACTTAAAAAATAAGATTTTCGCAACTCCGGTACGTAATTTGCAAGAACTACAACAACGAATTCTTCAGCAATGTGGGTCGTTCTTTTACAAATCGTACACATTTTAGACGTCACATTTTAGATTTGGCCCTAACTTTTTTTTATAAGTTGTATGCACTAAATAAGGTTATATCAGTATCAGGATTTAGTCGAAAAAAATTTATTTTCGGAGATATGAAATTTAAATTTGGATTATTTACGATAATTTGCCAAACATTGCCATATTCAAAATTCAATATCTTTGGTTCTAGTAATCGTATCGGACCCATTTTTGTTTTATTTTAAAGGTTGAAATGTTTGCTAGATAATTGCGTACAATCATTATTTTAAATTGAATATGTAAACAAAATTAAAAACAATTGACATGGGCGCCGTTACATATGGGCAGGGGGGGGGGGCGCTTCCCCCCCCTGGATTTCGAACCCAACTACCGCTACGCGAAAAACGAAAAAGATAGGAGTGATCGAGAAATTTGTGATCGATCTTTGATCACAATTGAAGACCGATAAATAGATCTGATCGATAAATCGGTTATTATCATATTAGATGGATCTTTTGATCATAGATCAGGTTGATCTTTTTCATCAGATGAATCTCGCATATCAAACCGAATTGAAAGCTATACATTTATTTAACAGACAGTTCGCCGGCCTGTGTAAAATATTTTTTAGCAATTAGCATCTTTCGTGTCCCCACAAAGATACAAAAATGACATTTACGTATAGTGAAGGATGAAAAAAAAATTACTAGATAAGTGATGACTATTCCGATTATTATCGGCTATTGTCACCAATGTCAGTTTTATTAGATGTTTCGATATTGCCCTCTCGTAACAGTCGCGAGAGAGCCACGTAAGTGTTGTCGAGCATACAGGGATCACGACCATGGATGGCTATTAACACACAAAAATGTGAACAAAAGCATTTCACTACCTTAAAGCGATAGAGATTTCTCAGAGTGTATGCAAAATAACACAAGACGAAAATGCTGCAAAACAGTTAATGGCATAGTACTTAATATTACGTCACCATTTAATACTAAAAAGAAATTTGCCCCCCCCCCCCTGGAACATTTTCTAACGGCGCCCATGACAATTGAATTTTTTAAATAATTATTGCATTCACAATGGATAGAATCGAAAAAATATTCATAATATCCGCTACACTTTTACCTACCAAACCCATTTTTTTCCTAGGATGGAGTCTCTTATAGTTCAAAAGATATTAAATTTTATCTAAAATGAGTCACGGCGTGTCGATACTCGATAAAAAAACGCAGCAAGCGACTACTTCAGGCGTGTACGCGACGTTCTTGAACGTCTCGCAGACAGCAGGCTGGTTCAACATGCTAGTGCAGTTTGTTTTTTTAAGAACGAAGTAACTGGAAGTGCTTATTTATTACGTACTCAAAATATTTATTTATTAACCGCCTTTAAAAAATGCCGAAGTCTTCTAACCGTATCAATCGTTCTAAATTTCGAACAGACATGTTTCAATCCACTCAATTTGTCTCCACATCCAAATATAAAAACAATGAGGCTCTCAGAAAATACCAATTATTGGCATTAAATATACCTATCTTGGTCACTTCAACAAAGAATTTGTAACTCATGCCGGTTTAAATTATCTAAAATCAAGAAAGATAAAACATATATCCATTTGAATGAGGTTTATATATAGTTATTTAACCAACAAGTATATTAAAAAGAGCGATTATTGATCGAGACTGTTTTACGCACGAGCGATTAGCGAGTGCGTTAATTGTCCAGATCATTAATTGCCGTTTAATATTCGAGTTGGTTACAAATTTTTTTCGTCGATCGTATTCTTCTGGCGGCCTCTACATATATTTTATTCGTCGATGTCGTTTGAGATTATATGACCATTTACGTAAGTTGTTTGATTGGCTATAACAAATCATGCATTAATAGAAATCGTGCATTTATAGAGCTTTTTAATAAATGATTTTCTATTTAGTAAATATACTCATCAATAAACGATCGACGGAAATATATATTTTTTGTCGATCGTTTATTTATGAGTTTGTTTAATGTATTAAAAAGCTCTATAAATGCACGATTTATATGTTTTTTCTTATATCGGTTCCGAATGTTACTTGAATCCTCATTATATTTGCCAATGAAACTAAAATCACAAAAAGAGTTTAAAACATGAATTTAATTTTATTCCCATAGAATCCCCATTAGAAAATCTTAATTATTTGAGTATTTTAGTATTTATTATTTTAAATCAACTAAAGAAGCGAATGATAATTAATCCAGGTGAGGATAATTTTTGGAAAAAGCACCTCCGCCTGGATTTGAACCAGGACCCCTCCAATTTCCGGTTGACTGCTCTCCGATTTGAGCTACACAGGTAGTGGAAATTTATAGGTTTTATTTGTCACTTCAGGATTTGCAAGCCGAATTTCGAATTAAACAAACCCGTCGTGACACCTATTGGGGATAGATGGAAGTTTGGTAACTAGGAATCGCTAAATGTTTATTGCTAAAAGCTCATACAGATGAATAAATTCAAGGGAAAATGGTTAATTACGTAAACTCGTCAGTAGTGTAGAATCAACTAAAGAAGCGAATGATAATTAATCCAGGTGAGGATAATTTTTGGAAAAAGCACCTCCGCCTGGATTTGAACCAGGACCCCTCCAATTTCCGGTTGACTGCTCTCCCATTTGAGCTACAGAGGTAGTGGAAATTTATAGGTTTTATTTGTCACTTCAGGATTTGCAAGCCGAATTCTACATTACTGACGAGTTTACGTAATTAACCATTTTCCCTTGAATTTATTCATCTGTATGAGCTTTTAGCAATAAACATTTAGCGATTCCTAGTTACCAAACTTCCATCTATCCCCAATATGTGTCACGACGGGTTTGTTTAATTCGAAATTCGGCTTGCAAATCCTGAAGTGACAAATAAAACCTATAAATTTCCACTACCTCTGTAGCTCAAATGGGAGAGCAGTCAACCGGAAATTGGAGGGGTCCTGGTTCAAATCCAGGCGGAGGTGCTTTTTCCAAAAATTATCCTCACCTGGATTAATTATCATTCGCTTCTTTAGTTGATTCTACATTACTGACGAGTTTACGTAATTAACCATTTTCCCTTGAAATTATTTTAAATGTTCAAACGCCTCTCGATTTTCACATACAAATCGTGTGTGCGCAGCTAACCATCGTGTGCGACGCTAGCAGCGAATCAGTTTGTGTATTGTATTTTCTTCAGTGCTTTGCTTGCAAACACGCAAAAGCGAAAATTGTGCTTGACTCACGTCAGATAAAATTTAATATCTTTTGAACTATAAGAGACTCCACCCTAGAAAAAAATTGAGTTTGTAGGTAAAAGTGTGGCGGATATTATATATATATATATATATATATATATTTTTTTTTTCGATTATATCCATTCTGGGGGCGACTATGAAATAATTATTTAAAGAATTCAATTGTTTTTGTTTCTTTTACTTACATAAATTAAAATAATAATTGTACGCAGTTATCTAGCAAATATTTCAACCTTTAAAACAAAAAGGAATGAGTCCAATACGATTACTGGAACCAAAGATATTGAATTTTGAATATGGCAAGGTTAGGCAAATAATCGTAAAGCATCCAAACTTTAAGCCTTCATATCTCTCAAAATAACTTTTTTTAATGAATTCCCTATACAGGTATCGACTAAAATTCCGAGAAAATGCCATAAAAAAAGTTTGGTGTAATTCAAAAAAGTTAAATTTCTTTGTTGGCAAAATCCGTACGATTTGTAAAAAAAAACGACCCATGTGCAGCCATAACGCCAGAAATACTGCAAAATGTTTTTCACAGCATGAGGAGACGCATAAACTTGTGCATTGAACAAACCGAGAGACATTTCCAACAATTAATGTAATTTAGTTTTTCTTGCTAAAAAGAACGTCATTGGTATTTCATAATTTGTAGTTCACTACTATTTTACAGCTGAAATAAGTAGGTAACACATTTATAAGTCATTGATGATGTCAGTGTAGCTTGACAATAAGAGAATAGGGTATTTGACTATTATTGGCAAAACCATCTTAGTGTGTTTATTCCTTAACTCTACATTATAAATGCATTATTTTTCGTAATTATTTCCTCAATATTTCATAAAAATCAGCGTTCAAAATTGAATCACAAAAAGTCCCGCCAAAACGATACTTTCTGTTGTGTGACGTCACCCGATAGTAGATGTCAAATCGGCCCATATGGTCTGTCAGCATTGGCATCGTCGCCGTTTGGTAATTGTGTTGTATAATGTAATGTGTTGTTTTCACAATTTTTTCATAAAAATGGGTTCTAAATGGTGTATAAACCTACAATGCAGAAATACGTCAAGAAAAACTCCGGATAAACTATTTGTAGCTGTTCCGCAAGATTTGAAACTGCGAAGAAAGTGGTTGGCTCGTAGAAATCCAAATGAAATAAATAGCGGCCAATACAAGTGTTTTTTGTTGTGAAGATTACTTCGACATAAGTAAAACTGACTAGAATAAGTTATCTATCGTATTTGCGAACCAGGTATTATCTGATCTGACAGCTTAAGGTTAGGGCTATCCTAACCTACAAAGTTATGCTTACATGGCACTTTAGTGCTATTAAATTCAAACGGGAGAAGCATAAGAGCGCGTTCGGATAACCCGGTATTGTACGGTGAGAGTGGCGCGCTGCATAATAGGCGGAGTAACGTCATACGGCGTTTATCTGCATATAAGGGAGAGAGCCGACCCGGGTTATCTGAGGATTGCTCTCCCCATACCCTACCCTGACAAACCTAACGCGCTCTAAGCGTACTAACGAATGCCGTCACTGGAGACTGAGCCAATTACAGAGCGTTTTCAATCACGTGATAGGATGTGAATAAAATTCAATTTTAATTTTGGGTTTTAATAGAAATAAAGCATTTTTTTTGAAAAGTAATAACAAATAGTTTTCTTAAACTATAATCTATTAGGATGACTGTAATACAAGCCATATTTTTAATACAGTCAAATACCCTATTATTTCAAAGGGATGGTTTAAGCTAAGATAACCGTTTTACATTCCATGGCAACCCGTGATCAAGATAATTTTTGATATCACGGTACAAATAATACAGGATTCTTGAAGGTCATCTATAATTATAATGAAGTTATGAAAGATAAGATTGCACACCGCACCACCATCGCCATTGAATTTTAAGAGACCACAATTTGATATAATAATAAATTATAATTTAGAAAACTGACGACGTTTTAGGTGTTGCCACATCCTTCAAAATATCTAAGAAAAATTACAGCAACATTAGGTGTATGTAATGTTCTCAATATAAAGGGCAATGAATAATTTTCTAATCATTTGATCAGTGTCTACGTGGAAATGATGTAACAATGAAAAAGTGACGTACCTTGCCATTGCGTTGCATATTTAGCATTTCTTGGAATCCAGAAATAAAATGAGCCTTGTATGTGAAGTGATATTCATCGTTGGTTGATGAGACATTCACCCTCTTTACTGCAGCTGCATTCATTTTAGTCGAATTTGGAGTTAAATAATAAAGCGATAGTAGTCGATGATGTTTATTTCAAATCTTGCAGACCGGTTTCGAGTTTCCTCGTCTTCAGTGCAAACTATAATTAAATATTGTCACAATTAATAAAATAAATCTTGACTTAACCTAACTTATCCTACCGTCTAATCCTATTCATATGTCCTGGAAGTTGTAGGGTCGCTATTCGATTTGTACATGTTCTTTGTTATGCTTACAATATTGCGGTCGGTATAATTACACTTTAAAACTTTATACATCACAATTAAAAATGATCTAATTTGCAACTTAATTTGTATGTCAAGATGTCAAATACAGAAATAAGTAAAATGTCGGGTCGGCAAGTTAGGTTTCGTCAGTAGGTCAGTCCGGTATATTTATTCTATCCGCCGCTAGGTGTCACGTATTGCAGGTGGCCTTTTTAAATATGCCATAAACATGCGTTGGTTTCGAAATTCGGTGTATTCATTAAGCATTTCTTCAGAATTTATTGTCTTACCTCGTTCTATCTCCATCTCTTCCAAAAGGTTCATTTTATTAGACTTTTTTACACTATGTAGCAGTTTGATGTTGTTTATGTTGGAAGTGTGGCGGTTTTCTTTGAGATGTTGTCCAAATGCTGAAGTACCATTTTTATTGTTTATGTGTTCTCTGTATCTCGTCAACAAGCTTCTTCCCGTTTGGCCGATGTAATAGCTTGCACAGTCTGCACATTGTAGACGATATATTCCACTTTTCTTTATATCGTCGTGTCTGTATTTATTGTTTACCAGGAGGTTGCCCATCTTGGTGTCCGTCCTGTATGCTGTCAGTATATTATATTGTCCGAGTATAATTTCTATGTTCTTTGACCATGTAGTGTGGTAGTTCATTATTAGGTATTCACTCTTGGCCTTGTAGTGTGGGTAAATCATTTTAATCATTTTGACGTTGTGGATTCTGTTGCATACTCTCTGCAGATCGGTGGCATTGTATCCATTATTCTCTCCTATCGTCATTATGGTTCTTATTTCTTTTTGGAAGTCAAGCGGGGTTAAGGGTACATCGAGGGCTCTGTTGAACAGGAAACGGAAGGCGGCATCCTTGTAGGTGTTACAGGTGCTGCTCTGTTTCGGTATGACAACGTCAGTACTAGTAGGCTTTCTAAAAATATTATACTTTAATCTGTTTTCATTCCTATGCAGGGTGATATCTAAATAGTTTAGTTTTCCGTGGTTTTCCCTTTCTATGGTGAATTTAATTTTTCCTATGTTATTGAATATATTGTGTAGAGCCACTAGCTGAGCGTTGTTGCCTTCGTATAATATCAGTATGTCATCCACGTACCTGCAATAGTATTTGATGTCGACAGTGAAATTCCTATATATGCTGGAAAACACTTCTTGTTCAATGTGATTTACATAGAATTCTGCTAATAGTCCCGATAGTGACGAACCCATTGCCAAGCCGTCATTCATGAGGTAGTGTTCTCCATCAAATACGAAGAAGTTCTGCTGGGTGACTAGCTCTATTAGCTCTATCAGACATTCTATGTCTATCGCGTCCATGTAGTTATGTGTTGTCATCTTGTCTAATAAAAATTGTCTGACAATGGAAACTGTCTCCCTGACTGGCACGTTCGTGTAGAGATTAACAATGTCCAATGACACCAGGCGGGTCCTGTTGTTAATTATGGTGTTTTCTGTATGTTTGATAAGAATTTGGAGTTGTTACTTCACTGAATATGTGATGCGAATTGAATTTACAATCGTGTACTAATGTATGTACACGGCTCAGGTGTCAATTGGGACAGATAAGATAGAAGGTATGAGTGTAAATGTTTCAAATATAAATATGTTTTTCCAGTGGCGGACTGGCCAGGTGGTGCCAGGTTGCCCGATGGCAAGTGGGCCCCCTTTAAGACAATATGTTGAAAATATTAATAATAAATTTATTTATACTGAAATTTGCACCGGACCGCCGCACGAAAAAATATCAGGCAATAAAAGGGCCCCACCTGTTTGCAATAAATTCATGTCTGCATAGATATACACAGAGTAAAAACAAACCCTTAGCACGCTATTGCAATCGGTGCCGGCGCGGCGGCTTCTCGCCGTGCCCTGCCAGGAAAGAAATTTTTTACTATTTCACTTGAATAACCGAAAATACAAATATGTAGTTTATTTAGTCGTGCGATAGCTACAATTTCGGAAGGAAGCACATTTGGAATCCAGATATTATTCGTTTGTTTAATTATAGAGTGTACTTTAACGTTCCAGTGCATATTTAACCTTATACAAGTTCTTACTTTTTCTTATGTTAAGAATTTATTTTTGTTTTTCAATAAATATGAACCCAATAAGAAAATTCCATGGTGAGTTTTAAGAAACGCACTTTGCGAAACAATGAAAATTCTCCAAAAGGCCCTTGTTAAGAAAACTTGTTAAAATCTGTACTATTTGAACTTGATATTTTTTAATGGACGTTTAAATTTCATAAAAGAACAAGTTTTTTTTTTAAATTTGATTGACCAGGTTCTGGCAAAGAAATTATTCATCCGAAATTGAAATACCAATAAGTCACAGTGTACAGAAATTTTATGGCATGACTTGGTAGTTTTTACCAAGAAAAATTATGAATAAAAAAGTCAATGCAATGATGAACAAAATTAAAACTTAAATCGGATAATTGATATAGGAAAACATTGTGGAATATTTGCTGAACATATGAGAGGGACCAAAATAAATCAAATAAATAAAATTTTACCTGGGTATAAAAATGAATCACTTACTACATACTTTATAAAATATGGTATGTAATTTAAAACAAAATAAAAAAAAAACATGAGAATAGAAATCATTCGCCCTACAGCCAGAAAATATTTGCATGCTTACAGGATGTCCCACAATAACGTACCAACAAACTTATGTTTGTTTAAATGAACAAGGTATATTATTGCAATCTTTGATGAACAATTTTAGCCTAATAGTCTTGACATCAACTTGTATTAGGCTATTATCAACTGTTTCTGAGATTTTGTGAAATGATTGTCAAAAATGAGCATTTTCAAAAAATCATTCTAAGGTAACTAACAAGAATAAAGATATAAAAGAACTCATTTTGCATAGTAAAAGTATAGCATTTTTTAAAGTTATTATTCATTTGCGATTCAAATATGACTTAACCTGAATAACTGGAGATTTGCTAAATGTCAAATACCTTAAGAATTTTAAATCGAACACCCTGTATATCTTGATTTACATCGAAAGATCGATAAATCAACTTTCCTAAAATGTCTAACTCGGTAGGTCTATCGTCAACAGCCAAAAGTTATTAAGCATCTAATTTAGCATTTATACGCATGCAAAATAATTCATAAATTAATATAAAATATCTAGTTGCCACGACGAAATTCAGCAATCGCACAAATGTAATGATTCTTCTGCAGCAACATTTAGTCATGGCAAACTGCTACTATGAGTTACACAAACGAACAATTTATGATCATCCAAGAATTAGTTTTATTGGTACCAGTCGAAACTTGTTTAAAACTTTTATTATTTATTTACGTAATATTCTAAATTATTTAAAGAATTTTAATGGATTTTAATTGGTTGTAGTGGTCTAACGCCTTAGCCAGCTAAATCGCCAGTTCAATTTATTTATTTCGGGACATGTTAAAGAAAATAAGTTTATGGGGATGTTCCAGTTACTACTGATAACGAAAACAACGAGTGCTTTGGTAGCAATGTGGTGTTCTACAGAAATCCTAACATTTCTGTACTCTCATAAGAATAAATAATTAAATAAATGGATAATTGTAACTGAATAAATAATTATTATTTCAGTACGATTGTCAAGAGTGCACATTCAACCCTCTCAGGTCAATACGTTTTAGTCTTGCTTCAAATTCTCGGTGGAAATATTACATTTTCCATGGTTTCCACAAAAATATTTTGACGCCTCCTTATTTCTATTCTTCATGTTCGCTATCGTAGGTAGTTGTAATATTCCCATAATTTTGTTCCTCAATATGTCTTCAGAGTAACAAATCAAACCCGATTAAATCAGGCGATCTAGTTTTCAAAAGCGTTGGACCACCATGAACAATTTAATGTCTTTGATAAGTATTATTTAAACAATTTTAGATTGATACATAAATTGCTGATTCTTTAACTTTGAAGATAATAAATATCACAAATTATATGTTGGTACAAATCAAAATTGCCGAATGCTATTACAAAAAGCTGTTGCATGAAAAGAAGAATTATTATAATTGAGAGATTGTTGGATTTCATCGAACAATATGGATATTTAATACTAATTTGTGAATATTGTGCATAAGTTACAAATGTAAGATTAGATGCTTAATATCTTTTTAGCTGTTGACGATAGACCACCGAGTTAGACATTTTAGAAAAGCTGAAAGATATATAAGATCGATAAATATACATTTATTATATATTTTTAAATATTTGTTTGTTTATTTGTTAGAATACTATTTATTTTTGTTTGAATATTATTTACTTTTTTATATTATTAAAACGTTTGTACACCAAAACAGTTTTACTTTACCTCCATAATATTTAGTCGAACATTCTATTTCATAATATTTTTCTGTTTTTCTTTGTAACTCTTTCATTTTTCACTTTTTTCTCCGCAATTGTTCTCCAGTATAGTAAATGAGATACTGTGTAAAACGTTTCATATGATTATTATTTTTTCAATTTATAGCAAAGGTACAGCCGTTTGAGTTATTAACAAAACCGTATTTTAACCAGCTCTAACTTCTTAAGCAATTGAGAAAATCAATAAGTCCATATGATACCTTTGACTCAAAATAACATTTGTTTTCTAGAAAAAAAATAATAAAAAGCTTCATATGAATTTTTTGGTTCATTTTTTTTAATTTGTTCATTTTCTTTTAAATATTTTTATTTAAATTTATTTACTTTCTATTGTTATAAAGTGTAGTGGATGTGTTCAAACGGCTGAAACTTTTCAAGGATTTGAGAAAACAAATTAGTCCTTATAAAAAATTTATTCAGAACGACATTTGCCTTCTAAAAATAATTATGCGGGGAAAAAAGTGGGACATCTGTATATGTATATACCGGCAGCATGAACAAAAAAAAGGCTGGGCCCCCCTGGCTTCCTGGCAACCAATATTTTTGGACCCAGTCCGCCACTGTGTTTTTCTACTCCATTTGAACTGAGGCCTGCATATCTATACAGGGTTATCGGTAAACGTATTCTTTTAAACACGTTATAGTAGAGCTCATTTGCAAGTTATGTCATCCCAAATGCATGACCCAAATGTTAACAGTTTTCGAGATATTTTAAGATTTACGATTTATTTATGATTTATTTATGATTATGATTTATTAATTATGACTTCAAAAGAAAAAATCGGACACACCAAAAATAATTATTATTTTCAAAGTTTCTTTTCTTGTTTTACTTAATTCAACCCAATTTTCTTGCAATTTTACTCTGTTTCTTGAGGGAACAAGATTACGTGATATTCGCCAAAGTAAGATTAGATGAGATTTTTTTGACCCCCTCCCCCCCTTAAGACACCTCACGCTATTAATGGACGCCCCTTACCATCGTAACCCCCAATTGCATAAATACAATTATGTGTCTTAAAAATTAAATCCATCTATTAGTATACCCGGTGACCCACGGCATAGGTACTCTCGTTTATTTTTTTTTGTACATAAAGCTGGACGGAAATTTGGGAAAGTGTTAATAGACAAAAAACGGCATTTCTTTGGAATACTCTTGAGGTTAATGTGACTTCCGGTTTTTCCGGAAATGACGTCATCATTGAAATTTTAAATTGCACCCTATATTCTTTGTGTGATATTTTCAATCAGGATGACATTCTGAACACAAACATCGATCGTCAATTTTTATCACCAAGGCAACGCAAAAATAACTTTTTTGTGCATTAATCTAGGTGGCTATGAATTGGTGAAAATATTCGAAAATTGTTAAATAAACACTAACGTAATCGGTTTTGGTCGACATTGCATTACTGGCGCCCTGTAGAGTGATTTAATTGGTTCTTGGCCAGTCAGTCGTTTTTTTCACGGGTACCCAATGGCCACACCATGATTATTCGATAGAAAACTTCTTTCCGATTACAATGATACCAAATACTTGATATTTTGTTTGAAATTCGTAGCGTACAAATGTTGTTAGACGCAAGGAAATCGAAAAAAATATTGATCAAAGTCAGCGTACAAGTCAAAGTCACTCAATGGACTACTCGAAGTAAGTACCCTTAAACGTCAGTTTCACGCTACGATTATCAGCAAAAATTATCAAAAATTTGTTATCATTGTGTCGGAAAAATGTTTTTCCTCGAATAATCAGGGTATTTTCTTCGAGTGGTCCATTCAGTGAATTTGACCCATTGGGTACCCGTGAAAAAAATGACTCACTGGCCAAAATCCAATTAAATCACGCTAGAGGACGCCAGTAATGCACTGTCGGCCAAAGTCGATTTAGTTAGGTAGTGCTTATTTGACCATTTTCGACTATTTTCACCAATTCATAGCCACTTAGATTATTACACAAAAAAGTTATTTTTGCGTTGCCTTGGTGATACAAATTGACGATCGATATGTTTTTGGGTTCACACACAGAAAAATGATTATTTGGGACGAGAAAACATAATTTCTTGAATTTATTTACTAGATTCAAACGCATATTTACTTGGATGTAGAAAGTTAGGTATATACAAGAAATGCCACATACTCAATATAAGTAAAATAATTTCTCAGATAAATGCTGTCAACAAATAAATTCTTTCTTTATAAGAACCAATATTGTATTGAAAGAAGTAATTGAATTTTTCGTCCCAAAAATGTTAATTTCTCCAACGAAGTAATAGTACATCCATTCAAGAACGTAGTTAGTTGATCCAAGAAAATATAAGACATTTAATATAAGTAAGTATTGTTTACTGACTAAAAACCCACCAATTATTTAACTGAAGTGATTCTCACTTCTTTCAAGTAATCCCTTATATAATATATACTTCACTTCAATATATACTTATAATACTTACTTCACCAGAGTAACCACTTTCTTAAATCTAGTAATTATTCCAAGAATTAAAATTTCTTGGTTGAAGTCAATAATCTCTCGCGTATATACGAACCTACCAACTACTTCAGCCAAGTAATTTTCTCTTCGTTCGAGAGATCACTTTTCTGTGTGCAGAATGTCATCCTGATTCAAAGTATCACACAAAAAATATAGGGTGCCATCTAAAATTTCAATAATGACGTGATTTCCGGAAAAACCGGAAGTCAAATTAGCCTGAAAAGTATCCCAAAGAATGGCATATTTTGTCTATTAACACTTTCCCAAATTTCATTCTACCAGCTATATAAACAAACAAACTAAACGGAAGTACCTATGCCGTGGGTCACCCGGTATATCTAGTTTCCTGTTTGGTCTGAGTTACTGACTCCCAGATTAAAGGATGTTATTTTATTTTTCATAGGCTGGGATGTAAGGTATACGCCGTTACCGGATCAAACTTGTCTACGTTGTTTAAATAAGTATATGACCGTATATTCGTTTCTAGGATTAAATAAGTGTCGCTTATTCCTCCTCAGGTGTATGTTGAATTGTCAATGGAACATGAATTTACAATCTGTGTACAAATGTACGTCGCTCAGGTGTCGATTTGTACATATCAGATTTGAGATAAGTTGGGAGTTTCCAATGTAAATAAAATATTATTTTCTATAATTTTTCAACTGCGGCCTGCAATAGACAATATAACGTTAAAGATGACGGTAGATGGATGGACATGAAAGTATCAAAACCACAGTTGTAAAAATTTCATACCATTTAATATAGTGAGTTAACTAGACAAAAAGTATAGTGTTTATTGTATTATAAGCTGCTATTCTTACGAATTCTGGGATATAGTTTTATTGTTAAAATTGTTAACATTTTCTCGTAATAATAATATGTACTTTAATAAAACTCCAAAACATAATACGAGCTTACCCAACCGGCGTAAGTAGAATAGATGAATTTTCTTCAATATATAAAGAATTTTCAGCCATTATAAGGCGCAATGAAGAAATTATGTAACAGTTATAAAAATGTTTATACATCCTATATTTGTCTGTGCTGCCATCTCTGAGAGAAAAGTCTAATCTCTTGCCAAACACTAGTTAATTGTAAACTCCTCGGATTAGAATAACACTTTTTGTGCATGTTTCTTATATTACATTGCTTGACATCAGAAAAATTTCGGCTCTTGGACTGAAGTATTTATTTGTTGAATTACTTTTTTTACACAAATAATAAATGATTCCAAATCACTCTATGGAAAGACAGCAAATTTGCAAAGCACACTAAATTATGCATCTATTATGGTGTTTTCAGTGAAAGTACTAGCAGTGAAATAATCTACCTCCAAATGTTAATTAAATTGCATAAGTCGATACTGGAATTGCTTAGTTTATGCAATGAATGCTTGTAAACTTGGTATGCGAACATTTTTAGGTTATTAGTCGTGGTAGCCACTCTTAATAGCTCGGAGTTTCCTTCGCAGATGCTACAGTCAGAATGCCTGTAAGTAGCTTGCGTTGGTTTCTATAGAACTTAGCTGATTACTTAGCTATAAATCGTGTGATTCGTCATACTAAGTAAATATTAACCAAGTATAATTAGACAAAGAAAAATGGTACAAAAATGGTGACAGAGATTTGTAACATTGAAGTATTTTGATGTTGTTCTCTACATTTTGAAATAAATATCTCCATTATGATCTTAACCTACCTTTCTCTACAATACATGCAAGTTTCAATAAAATTCTTTCAATGGTTTTACAAATATCGATAATGGATGTGATACAAGTAATGCCAAAATTGACAGTGATAAGAAAATCCTGAAATTATCGCAATATTTCTGATGTGTACTTACCATGTTCTAATTTATTAATTTAGTGTACAAGGTTACTGCTTTTTAAAGCATCTCAAATTTTAAAAAATCCCGCCTCATGAATCCATAAAAAATAAACAAGAATAGATCAGCATGTCATTTATTTCGTTCATTGCATTATTCGAAAGGAAAAGTGACACATGTATAAAAAATAAAAAATTTCTAAAACTATTTAAACACTGTAAGAACTTAAACTAAATACATTTTAAAAATAGACAATATATAGTAGTTGGTAAAATCAGTAAAATCATCAATAATTCATTTCATGAATCATTTAATTTAATTACGTCCTTAATTTCTATGCTATCCATCATAACTGCGCTTATATAATCTCTTTTATTTATCATAGGTGGCATTTGAATTACTGAATTTTCTTTGGGATTGTACTTCTGCATAGATGTAATACAACTGCCCAAAATGTAAAGGCATCCATCATGGTTCAAGTGATCTTGTTCAATGGACGTATTTGAAATGGGTTCCCATGCGTTTTTTCTGATATTAAACTGTTCCCAGTCACATCCTAAAACTGAATAACAAACATTTTTTCTGGGAAGCATATTGATTTCCATGGTGACTTACCTCCTGCCCTTGGTGCGGTATATATGAACCCATTGAGAACAGCCACGCTTTGGTATACTCCTGGTATGTTCTTGGATGGTGCTTCAGACCATTTTCCTTCGCGCGGGTCTAAGATCTCCATTGATTTTAGGTCTTGGCCACCATCAGTATCACCCCCAATTGCATAAATACAATTATCTAAAAGAAATCTACATATTAGTATATCTCCAGTTTTTTTGTTAGAATTGAAGTACCACTAACTGCCATATTGAAATATGATCTGCTGGTGTTCATAGGCGGATATGTCATGTATGCCGCGGTTATCGGATCAAACTTGTCTACGCTGTTTAAATAATTGCCGGCTTGATTTCGTCCTCCACAAATGTATATTGCATTGTCAATGGAACAAATCCCTAGAAAAAATGCCGTATTATTAGTTATGGCATATTTTATATTTTGATTGTCCATAGTTGTTACCGTGAGCATATCTTTCATGTGGCAAAGATGTTGTCATATCCCAGGAGTTTTTAAGCGGATTGTAATATTCCACGGTTGAAAGTGTCGATGGTTTATCGAAACCCCCGAAAGCATATAATAGTCTTCTAAAGCCAACAAGGCCATGGTGTGTTCGTTTGCACTGCATCGATGAAAAGGAATGCCATGTATTGGTTCGTGGATTATATATTTCACAGTCCGTCGTTGCTAAATTATTGTGAAGTTATGGTTAACAAATCTAGATTTAATGTACACATGTTAGAAATAGTTACTGTTCTTTACTGTAACTACTAGTAATAAGAAACACTCCATTTAGTTTAAGTTTGCATGACAAGAAACAAAACTATACAGGTTATGCCTGATGTTGATGACATAGCTTAACTATAGATACTTCATACTTATTGGAAGTTCATTCTTAATTGTTTTGTCATAATAGTAAGTCAGTACTTACCATAGCTATCAGTACCACCTCCTGCAACAACGATGGACAAAGAACAATTTCGTGGTAAGGTTCTTGATGACGATGGCCCACATTGCATTCCCGTATGATATTCCGTTGCTTCCAATAATAGTTTACAGCACTCTAAGTTATCCCTCATTAAAGGTTCTGAAGCCACGGTTTTCATAAAGTATGTTTTATCGATAAGAGGCAACTTTACACACGCCATCAACTAGAAGAAGGAACAGTGATAACTACTTCTAATCCCAATTTGCAATTTGTTATTATTTTTAATGCGTATTGAATAGCATACCTCAGAGAGAGTTGGTTCTCTATTGGGTAAATCGTACTTCACCCATTGGAGTACTGCTGAATAAACCACCTCGTCCGACCGAACCACAAGATCATGGTCGACTATTAATTCTTTTACCTAAAAATAATTGATAAGTAGGTATGTTGCCAATTGTATACTTCGGGACATAAAAAAACTGACACAAAATAATGGTCTGGTAGTGTAAATTAAGAGATGAACTGGGACAGGAAAGTACAGAAGAGACCTATGTAGATTAACGCCCGACATGAGTAGCGGACTAAAATAAGCCTTAAGGATGGGAGGTCTATATACAGACGAAAATGATCTAAATACATCATTAATTACAAAAGTTACTAAACATCAGTAAAATATTAGGTCCGCGTTTTTTTGTTCCCCGGAGTGTACATTGCATATTCTACTGTCAATACCTCACAGAAGGACAATTGCAGAAAAGTTTCTATTTTAACAATATCTTCGAAATGTTGTAGTGCGTAGTCGATGCATTTTCGTTGCACGCATTCAACATTCTGAGAACCTACAAAAATTCAGCAATCATTAACTAAGTACTGTAAACTTCTTGCATATTTATTTGTCATAATTACTAATTGCTAACCTGCTATTGCTTTGATTTGAATACAAGTAGATGTATTTAGTAATTTCAGCAGTGAGTTGGTGCATGCTGTTTCCAACGACTCAATTTTAAACCTCTTACTGGCCACGAGCAGCTCTTCCACATTAGCAACAGATATTATAATTTCTCCTGTATAGAAAAACTGAATAATTGATTGAAATGAGGCCGGAGATGTATCATCGATGTGGACTTTTGAGTTTGCTTCTGATCCATCTTCGTCTAGAATAATTATACCAGAATATTATAATAGTAACAAATGATAACTACGAACACACAAATAAGACACGCAGTGTCATTTCCGATAATCCCATTTTTAACTCTATGATCACCTAACTCTATGACTTACCAAACAGGTCCGAAAAGTATTCGCTCATGCTGGCAAAAACGTTCTTGTGTCCACGATATACCTCTTCTCCTACAGTAACAATAATATCGCACAACTGAAATGGTTAAAATGCATTAGTTATCAATATATTATGACACCACCGTTGTGTTACCTTGCTTTGGCGTTGCATTGCATGCATTTTTTTGAATCCATTAGCGAAATGCTCGCTGGAAATGTAACAATATCCATCGTTCTCTGGATTCTCAGTTTGTCTAGAAGCTGCGTTCATTTTAGCAAATGTGTCGGAAGGCGTTGTAATTTCGCAAAATACGTTGGCAACCTAAATACATATAACGGTATACGTTGTAAATACTTCATCATCATACTATCACGATAACAATATTATCTTTAATTTGAAAACAGTTTTCTTATCTTTGAAAACTAATTAACGAATAATTGTTTCTTGTACGGACGCAAAAGTAATAGTCTATATACCAGTTGGAGCTTTTACAATTATTACTGGTCTACAAATTTGAATTTGTTTTAGGTTAATCTAAATACACTTTTTTTTTTGTTAATTGCACGTGCTGATTTTGAATAATCTTTGGTAATAAACAAATCAAACAACTTTCTTACAAAAATACAATTTATTTAAAATGTTCATTTATCTAACAAAAAAAAAGAAATAAATAATTGTTCTTTCGATGGATTATTATAAAATTTTAAATAAGTATACTCATAAACACAAAATTCCAGATACCTATTAGTTTATTTGTACTTTAATGATTGATTACCTTTGAAATTCTATTATAATTTTGAACAAAAATTACAGCTAAAATATACTGGGAGAACCAAAATTGAGTCGTGTCACCACTTATCTAGTAAATTAGGACCTTAGTCAAGGTCTGAAGTATTCTATTACAAACATGCATCTATTCTCAACATTTTGTTTTTGATACATCCCAATATCAACATTTTTTTGGAAGACACAGTTTCAAGAAAACCTTTGCAATATCTGTTGTTTGGACTGTAACGCAAACTGTATGGCTGTATTTGATCCATAGACTGTATCCCTCAGGATCAAATACAGTAAAACTCCGCTAATCCGAAGCTCCACTAATCCGGATGTGTTAGTAATCCGGGCAAAATTTAAAAATGTAAATTTTATATTATGTACGTTATAATTATAATCGTGAAATGTTCGCTACCATTGGATTGTGAAGGTCCTTATGCAACTGCCATCGGGAAGGAATTTTAATATTTATAAAAATTATTTATGCAAATTTTAGTGTGGACTACAAATGAATCGGCCGATTCTAAAACAAGTCCAAAAAGTGAGAAAATTAACAAAATAATTTCGTCGGTGCAATATCTTGAAAAGTATAGCAGTTAGCTATTTTGTACCAACAGACAAGATATACAGGGTGTCTCAACAGTGCGATCTCGGAAGATTGTGCCTCTGTTAATGAAGATATTTGAAAACTGATTTCACTCATCTATACAGAACGCCGAGGCGCACATTTTAAAATTATTAGCGTGTATACAGGATGATCCATAAGGTAGTACCAACCCGAACTTATGTTTTTTTAAATGGAACAACCTATATTTCGGCACAATTTTGAATTCCACGCAAAATTTTACTAAAATGAAAATAACATTACCTACCCTAAACTTTATAGTTTTTGATTTATTGGCATTTTTATGAAAAACCAGCAGTCTTAGGAAAATTGCATATCTCAATACCTGTTTTTAATTTTATTGCGCACGCTTAGATTATGATTAAGTAAGACGCGTTCTATTAGCGTGATTACCTACCAGACCCAATTTGTGTACAGGGTGGTCATAATCTGCAACAAAATATAGCAAACAGTTTTCCCTAAGAAAGTTAATTTTTTTAAATGGAACACCATGTATCTAATTATTTTTTTGAATTCTACGCATCGTTCTGCATAAAAAAATACTAGCACACACCAGTGCTAAAATAAACAATTGCAGAGATAACTAATCTTCTTCATAAGAATAGATTTTGCTATCAATTAGAGCTTCTACACCGACATTAACCATTAAACCAGTTAAGTATTTACCTACATTACTGTTTTCTCGCATGATTTCATCTTTTTTTTTAATAAATTAAAACATTTGATCACATCTGCAATTTAATATTATAATTTGAAATAAAATTTAATAAATACTTATACCCTGTAGGGCGTAGGCTATGAAAAACTGTGCTAAACAAGTTATTAAGGTATAAAGTTGATATAAAGTTGTTGTTAAAGACCAGGTATTGTTTTCCTTATCTTAAAATAAAAGCAATTCATAACGAAACTCATTATCAAGCACTGTACATTTATTTTTCCATAAAGATTAATACTTTTGTTTTGCAAGAAATAGAAATTAATAACAGTAATTTTATGTAAATTTTTACGAAGAAGAGAATTTATTTCTGCAACGGTTTATTTTAGCACTAGTGTGTGCTACTACTTTTTTGTGCAGTACGCATTTTTTGTTGCATTCGCCAAGAACCCACACCATGTCAATTACTTCCTCCTGAGAAAAGTTCGCCATATTTCCAAAAATTATGCAAATCTAACCTAACAAGATCACCACCACTGACAGATACCATAATATCTTGTTTAGTACAGTTTTTCATAGCCTACAGGGTATAAGTAAAATTTTATTTAAAATTATAATATTAAATTGCAGATGTGGTCAAATGTGTTGATTTATTTAAAAAAAAATGATGAAATCTTGCGAGAAAACAGTAATGTAGGTAAATACTTAACTGGTTTAATGGTTAATGTCGGTGTAGACGCTCTAATCGATAGAAAAAAATTTTTTTTATGAAGAAGATTAGTTATCTTTGCATTTGCTTTTTTAGCAGTGGTGTGTGCTGGTACTTTTTTTTGTGCAGAACGATGCGTAGAATTCAAAAAAATACTTAGATACATGGTGTTCCATTTAAAAAAATTAACTTTCTTAGGAAAAACTGTTTGCTATATTTTGTTGCAGATTATGACCAGCCTGTACACAATGTGGATATGGTAGGTAACCACGCTAATAGAACGCGTCTTACTTAATCATAATGTAAGCGTGCGCAATAAAATTAAAAACAGGTATTGAGATATGCAATTTTTCTTAGACTTCTGCTTTTCATAAAAATGCCAATAAATCAAAAAGTATAAAGTTTAGGGTAGGTAATGTTATTTTTCATTGTAGTAAAATTTTGCGAGGAATTCAAAATTGTGCCGAAATATAGGTTGTTCCATTAAAAAAAACATAAGTTTGGGTTGGTACTACCTTATGGAACAGCCTGTATACACGCTAATAATTTTAAAATGTGCGCCTCGGCGGTCTGTATAGATGAGTGAAATCAGTTTTAAAAAATCTTCATTGACAGCGGCACAATCTTCCGAGATCGCACTGTTGAGACACCCTGTAGAGTAGTTCACAGAGAATTAAATGTATAACATATTTTATTTATATTTGCTTTAAAAGGAGAGATATGATTAAAACAATCATCATGGACATGTACTGTTTTTGAACTCTATGGAAAAACAGCGTACATTTTTAACAATATTTGTTTATTTAAAGCATTTAAATAATATTTGTATTATGATGTATAGTGTTTTTGGCGTTCTGATTCCAAACCCGTTGTCATATTTTTTAAATTCACAATGGCGGTGCTTATGTAACTTATTTTCTGTCATATTTGATGATCTTAGACTGCAAATCCAATGTCCAATTTTCAAAATTCAAAATGGCGGTATCAATATGGCGACGGAAAATGTAAAAATCTTGGATTTGCATAAAACTAATTTCCCGTGATATTTGAAGATTGATAATTAAAAACGTCATGTCAGGAACACCTTAGTAATTCTTCAACCGTAAAGAATTTCAAAGAAAAATTCAAACAAAAGTCTTTCGGTTTTAAACAAGCAATCGTCTAAATATATTTTATATATATAGGGTGTTTATTTTATTCTTGAAATATGGTAATCTTTTCTTTTTCTAATAGAACACCCGGTATATTTAACATTTTTTATTGATAAGATTAATTCCAAGAGTTTTTTGTAGGAATCATTATTTTATAAAATGCATCATGTTTGAGTTATGAGCAATTAATTGATCATTAATGGATAAAAATAAAAAGTCTAGAAAAAATAAGCTGCCAAATTAAAAGAAATGTGAAATATTCTTAATTTGAAGACCAGGAATTTTGATAAATTGGTTAAAACAAAAAAATGACAAAAGAATTAGTCTTAGAATTAAAAAATGTGTAAATCTACAGGGTGTGCTAACAGTTACCAAATTTCCAGAATAAACAATAGATTGTTTAAACCCAGATTCTTTTTTAGCTGGAGAACTATTTAGGTATTACGGTAATTTAATTTATTTTTGATAAACTGCGCATAACTTAAAATATAACGATTTCATAAAAAAAAAATCATGCAAAAGATGCTTAGAATTAACCTTAGAATTAAAAAATGTAAAATTATACAGAATGTTCTATTTGCAAAAGGAAAGCTTATCAAGTTTCAGGCATAAAATGAACAGCCTGTATAGTAAAAATATATTTAAACGATAGATTGTTTAAAGCAAAACAACTTTTACTTGAATTTTTTTTTAAATTGTTTACGTTTGGAGAATTATTTAGGTGTTCCGGTAATTTTTACTAACCCTGTATACGGCGATATGATAGAGTATGACATTATAGAGTTTGATGATTATATACATGATAGTATTAAATTTCCTCTTCTACGGTGGCATTCAGTCCGGAAGTCATGTGGTAGTAAAATTCTAAATTTTCACCAGTTAAACATGCTTGAGGACTGTTTTAATATTATCTAGCTTTTTGAGATTGATCTTCACATTTTATTTTATTTGCAATAAATCTATTATTATTATTGATTATTTCGGCGTACATCAAAAACAATTGAATGCAAATTACGTATTTGGCGAATGTTTACGACTGATATATCAGTAGAAACTGAGTAGAAACGCGTTGCATGAGGAAGCAACAAAGCACTGTTCTGGGCTTGCTTATTTCGCCCAAGCATCATGTTTAGTAGGGTGGGCCAAAAAAACGCTTTTTTGTTTTTTCAAGTCGTAATACCGCGGAAAAGTTGCGAATTGGGGAGACTAAGAAGGGGTAAAAAAATAAATAAAATCGGTTCATATCTTCCGGTCGCGCATGGGTTCTAAAGTTGATATTTGTACCATAATTAGTTCTCTTACTGAACGTGTCAATATTTAAATGGAATAATCCTAGTCGACTCTTATGCGAACCGATAATGATTTAGAAAAAAAAATGGTTCAAATCGGTTAAGGTTTTCCGGTCGCACCACAGCTCTCAAATCTAACAAATTCTGGCGCTAGTCGTAACTCGCTCGGGACCTCCTTGCCCCCCCCCCCCCCAGTTACCACTCTAGCCCAGGGCCACGCAATTGCGTGTGGATTTAGTTTTCGTGTTATTATTTTGGCGTTCGTGCTATTTCAATATTGGTTTTGTGTTATGACACTTTTGAGTAAGTTTGTGACTTAACGTGTAACTTTGCGACTTAACGTGTAACTTCATGACTTAACGGTGATATACTATGGCTGTACCCAAGAAAATCATCACAATACAGTTATTTGAGTGCCCTATATTTGGTACACCTGAAGATTTTTCATCAAACAAGCTTCCTACTGGGGAGGACGTGATTCGGTGTTGTGCACAGAAAATAAAGAAAATAAAAATAAAGAGTCAATTTTTTGCTTAAATGACTCTATTTTTATCCCGTGTATACGATTTTCGTAGGCTGTAATATTTCCCATGTAACGCATTTATAAGTTGCACGACTCTCTTATCTGACCTGTAACCGTGGGGATAGATGCTTTCTGATATAAACTACTTATTTTGTTAGCTACTGCACTGGCAACTTGTAAAAAACTGACGCTTTTATTATTAACGTTCAGTGCCAAGTTGTATCTCTCCTGTGCACAACACCGAATCACGTCCTCCCCAGTAGGAAGCTTGTTTGATGAAAAATCTTGAGGTATACCAAATATAGGGCACTCAAATAACTGTATTGTGATGATTTTCTTGGGTACAGCCATAGTATATCACCGTTAAGTCATAAAGTTACACGTTAAGTCGCAAAGTTACACGTTAAGTCACAAACTTACTCAAAAGTGTCATAACACAAAACCAATATTGAAATAGCACGAACGCCAAAATAATAACACGAAAACTAAATCCACACGCAATTGCGTGGCCCTGGGCTTGAGTGGTAACTGGGGGGGGGGGGGCAAGGAGGTCCCGAGCGAGTTACGACTAGCGCCAGAATTTGTTAGATTTGAGAGCTGTGGTGCGAGCGGAAAACCTTAACCGATTTAAACCATTTTTTTTTTAAATCATTATCGGTTCGCATAAGAGTCGCCTAGGATTATTCCATTTAAATATTGACACGTTCAGTAAGAGAACTAATTATGGTACAAATATCAACTTTAGAGCCCATGCACGACCGGAAGATATAAACCGATTTTATTTATTTTTTTACCCCTTCTTAGTCTCCCCAATTCTCAACTTTTCCGCGGTATTACGACTTGAAAAAACAAAAAAGCGCTTTTTCGGCCCACCCTAATGTTTAGGTCTATTCGATAGAATAAACGATAGTGAACATGTTGGCTATTTCAGTTCAAAATGTCCAATTTTGGACTTGTACTGTTTTCGAACTCGCCGATTCATAATATAGAAATGCTTTCCGATGGCAGTTGCGTCTGATTATTGTCTGCTGTAATACATTATCAAATATAATTAAATGTCAACTATAAGAGCACGAATTATTTTTTGCTGAGCTTCTCTAGAATTGCATTCTGGAGTATTGTAGTGCGTGATTGTGGTGAGTTGGCCGACATGTTTACAATAGCGTTAATTGTGAAAGTACTATATCATCGACTAGAAAACTCGAACACAGTCCAGTTTCAATATTTGTGCAAATAGAAAGCAAAAAATAATAAATACGAAATAAAAACAGACATGTTTATAGTAGCGCCATCTACATCTGGTGATTTTTTATTTCGAACATTTGGAGAGAAGTTCGCTACAGTTTGCTATTTGAATTGAGACGGGAGCCTTAATTACTGTAATTTATTTGGTAATTTACCCGGTAAATTACGCTTTAACCCTACAATTAGTAGATCTACTAAAATCAGATCTCATGTTTCCATACTTTCCACGCGTACTGTATGCATTAACCTGAACAGGAGGAAATAACAAACCTACGCCTGCAATTTTTGTGGCGATATAGCGAAAAAAAAAATTCGAAGATTTTTTATCGGGTTTTCTCTGAATTAGTATTTGTATGTGAGGCAGATTAAAATTCGTTAATTTGTTTTTCCGATATATAGCCACGAGGTGTTCAATAATTCTGTTTATCTACGACTCACATATAATAAGTTCATTGCATACGTATCTATGACTATATAATCCCCATCATGATACGCGCCAATGATTATAATGACACTAGCGTTGTATAATAATGACAGTTCGTTCAAATAATGACTTCATTATTTGAACAAACTGTCATCATTATACAACGCTAGTGTCAGAGTCTATCAAACCCTACGTGGATGACAGTTATGTAACAGTTCGCCTCGCCATACAAGTGACAAATACATTTAAAATATTTGATATAAAATAGAATTTGTGAGTCGTAGATAAAACGTCGTATTCGACTCGCACACAACAGATATAAATTGCTCGCATGTTTACACGTTCGCCTATAAACTTCATGCTCGCGATTTATATCCTTAGTTATATGCTCCTCAAATAATATACTATGTTCGTTAACAAAGTAAACTAGAAGACTTATTTCAGTATTTCTGTAACAGTTCTTTTCTAGGCTTTCATGGTATAATAATTTCACGAGTGCTGCAAATTACTCATCCCTTAAAAAACGGACTGATTAATATTTAGACGTAGCGTGCAACTGTGTTCACTGTATAAGTGTATAGGCAACCGAACCGAACATAGATGGCATAGTGTAAATGGCTTGCCTACCAAAACTGATATTACCGGAATTAAATTATGTAATATTGCTATTATCTTTACTAATTAAATAACCTTTAGGGGGCTCTAGGGCTACGTTTATCACTATCACCGTAGATTTTTTTATTCAGCGAACCTTGCAACAAAAACATTTTTGTCACAATACTGTCACGTTCAATATTTACATTCAGTATTAGAGGTTAGAAATGTCATTCTAAAAAAATACTTACTTTTTCGCTTGTCGCATTTAATTAAATGTACAGCAGAGGTATACAAATAATGCTATTGCGTTGTAACACACGTCAATCTATAATTTATAGGAATGATCTGTTGTGATGGGGCGGACACCCTTCTCAATATTTACTATACTTTAATCAACTCTAAACTGAAGGGGGCCCCTGTGGTAACTCGCCTCAAGCGACGCTTGGTCCGCCATCTTCAATCACAGGTACTAACTGATTTAAACAAACTAATCTTACGGTAGCGTGAATCAATTATCTCTCTTACGGAGGCATCAAAGAGTTCTTTCTCTGAGACTTTGTCAGAGACGTTTGAACTCACTAATTATTAACCACTATATGCAAGGCTAAATACTTTACTATAAAAGGGACAGGTTTATATTATTCTAAAATGAATATGCCGAAGAAAACCACAATAAAATCTATTAACAAAAATATATACAACAATGCAGAACTGCTTACATGAACTATGAAATCCCTACTAACATAGATGATATACTTTGGCAGAGATGGACAAATCAGCAAGTACAGACAACAAATAAATACCTTATTATTTTGGTGAGCACAAGAAACACGAGACAGCACAGTTTCTATAACTTGGCCCCCATTGGGGCCCTACGCTTGGGCGCGCGTTTTGACGCACGACCGTCTACCTTCAAAGCCCGATGCAAAAGAGGCTGTTTGCTTGTCCGTTTACTAGTTCCTCAACTTGTTCGCGCCAAAAGCTTGCGCGGTAACCCTGACGCGACTGCAGCGCCACTCCGAGCGTCTGTTAAATACCAACTTAACACAAAACACGCCAAAGTTCAAATTCAATTCTTTTTCAAATTAACGCGCCAAATCTCAACTTACTACACTGTAACATATGCAGAAAATAACAGCAGAAATCGATGTGTCTTTAGTATATACGTTTCTTACATACGTATAAGAAATGTTACAAATTGATTTTCATTCATGTTTGTATCTACTTAGATTGGTGATTAAAAAAAACTAACTGCTCACAATTTATCCTGATTCATGCACCGGTGGCCTCAAACCTACTTAACAAAATCCCCCAGTATCATAACTGATAAAAAACAACAGAGAAGTAAGTGTACACAGTGGCGGACTGGGTCCAAAAATATTGGTTGCCAGGAAGCCAGGGGGGGCCACCTTTTTTGTTCATGCTGCCAGTATATACATATACAGATGTCCCACTTTTTCCCCGCATAATGGGGTATTCCGGTGTTTTTGAAATTGTCATTTTTTACAAAGTATGGGTGCTACTGTTTGCTACTTCACAAGTAAAATATCAAACATTGTTTTAAATTAAGAGAAATCGTTGTTTGAAGTTTGAATTAGGATTGGTCTTTGTGACGTCACAAAGACCGCTCAAAGTGAGCGACTTGACAACGTTGCTATATCTAGGGTGCACGTAGTAAATTTTTGTCTTCTGTTGTGTCAACGTTTAGAATCGCTCGTTTGTTGACACCTGCTTTGGTTATTGAGGTTATATCAAACACTTGTTCAAAATGTATAAACTCCAACGCCGACATTGTTCTGTGCCGGGTTATAACAGCAGTAGAATAGTAACTTCTGATAAGATTTTCTTTACATTGCCGACTAGCGAGATGAGAGATGTTTGGCTTCAAGTTTCAATGATCAAATTATCTCTCAAAAAAGGTACCTTTATTCGTTGTCAAACAACAGGGTCGCCAACCGTCAACTTGGCCGATCAGCTGTTCGAGAGCTCTCCGCTGTTGCCACCGCTACTAGGGATCGGTAATCATCGTGTATTTCCGAGGGTGGTCGGTGAATTCAAACGAAATGCACTTTTAATTGCAATTATCTTATAGAAAAACTAAATCAAAAAGCTCATAGCTTAACTATATGAATCCTCATAAATTGTACAATAGGTTAAACCGAATATCTGCTTAAATTTTGACATGACCGGAATACCCTATTATTTTTAGAAAGCAAATGTCATTCTGAATTTTTTTTTAGAAAGACTTATTTGTTTTCTCAATTCCTTAAAAAGTTTCAGCCGTTTGAACACACCCACTACACATTACAACGATAGAAAGTAAATAAATTTAAATAAAACCATTTAAAAGAAAATCAACATAAATTGAATAAAAAAATGAACCAAAAAATTCATATGAAGCTTTCTATTAATTATTTTCTAGAAAACAAATGTCATTTTGAGTAAAAAGTATCATATGGACTTATTGGTTTTCTCAATTGCTTAAGAAGTTAGAGCCGGTTAAAACGGTTTTGTTAATAACTCAAACGGTTGGAACTTTGTTATAAATTGAAAAAATAATAAGTCCATATGAAACGTTTTACACAGTATCTCATTTACTATTCTGGAGAAAAATTGCGGAAAAAAATGAAAAAAGAAAGAGTTACAAAGAAAAACTTACAAAAATATTATGAAATAGAACGTTCGACTAAATATTATGGAGGTAAAGTAAAACTGTTTTTGGTGTACAAAAGTTTTAATAATATAAAAAAGTAAATAATATTCAAACAAAAATAAATAGTATTCTAACAAATAAACAAACATAAAAATATTAAAAATATATAATAAATGTATATTTATCGATCTTATATATCTTTCAGCTGTCCTAAAATGTCTAACTCGGTGGTCTATCGTCAACAGCTAAAAAGATATTAAGCATCTAATGTTACATTTGTAACTTATGCACAATATTCACAAATTAATATTAAATATCCAGATTGTTCGAGGAAATCCAACAATATCTCAATTATAATAATTCTTCTTTTCATGCAGCAGCTTTTAGTAATAGCATTCTGCAATTTTGATTTATACAAACATATAATTTGTGATATTTATTTTCTTCAAAGTTAAAGAATTAGTAATTTATGTATCAATCTAAAATTGTTTAAATAATACTTATCAAACACATTAAATTGTTCATGGTGGTCCAACGCTTTGGAAAACTAGATCGCCTGATTTAATCTGGTTTGATTTGTTACTCTGAAGAAATATTGAGGAAAAGATTTATGGGAATATTACAAGTTACAACTACCTACGATAGCGAACATGAAGAATAGAAATAAGGAGGCGTCAAAATATTTTTGTGGAAACCATGGAAAATGTATTATTTCCACCGAGAATTTGAAGCAAGACTGAGAGGGTTGATATGTGCACTCTTGACAATCGTACTGAAATAATAATTATTTATTCAGTTTACAATTATCCATTTATTTAATTATTTATTCTTATGAGAGTACAGAAATGTTAGGATTTCTGAAGAACACCACATTGCTACCAAAGCACTCCTTGTTTTTGTTATATTGTAGTAACTGGAACATCCCCATAAACTTATTCCGTAACATGTCTCGAAATAAATAAATTGAACTGGCGATTTAGCTGGGTAAGGCGTTAGACCAGTACCCTACAGCCAACCCAAGGATCCATTAAAATTCTTTAAATAATTTCGAATATTACGTAAACAAATAAAAAAATCTGATGTGGCCAGGCACATGACTTTATCATACTATATATAAAATTAATAGTTTAGCTGCATGAGACTCTATTTGATCGAGATCGGCCATGTCTGCAGTAAAATAAAACTACTAGAACTAGACAGATATGTCGATTAAAGCTGCGTTCGGATATTGTACTCCGCTGACACCGGGTACACCGTCCCAATTACACTTACGTGTTATTGGATGTAAAAAGTGTAATGCAATAGGCGAACGCACCTTATATTGACAGAAGTTATTGTCAAAACATTAGCGTTTGACACCAAGACTACCTACTGTCATTAGAATAAAAAAATCTGACAAATCCTGGCTACTAGTTTTCATGCAGTACGACCGATCTCGTAGAAATAGAATTTGCTCATACAGCTAAACTATTGATTGTACCAAAAATTCAGAATTTCCTCATCTTTAATTTATTATTTGCAAAATCTTTCAAAAATGCTAAGACTAAACCTCCAATTCCTTTGGACCCTCATCAACAGAAAGCTTTTCAGCTCTAAGTTTGGTAATGAAACTTCTAAATATGAAGTTTCGTCCCGATACCTTTAGTAGTTTCTCCGGAATCGTCGCCACAAAAAACGGGTACACACACACACACACACACACACACACACATACACATACACACACACACACACACACACATACATTTTTTTGTACCTTGGTCAAAAATGTTCAGGGGACCCAAAAAGACATATTTCCGCTAAAATCTCAAAAAATGTTTTTGGCACGATTACAATACTTTACATGCTGCGTATGATAAAGTAAAAAATTTAGTAAGTTTCGACTGGTACTAATAAAACTAATTCTTGGATGATCATAAATTGTTCGTTTGTGTAACTCATAGTAGCAGTTTGCAATGACTAAATGTTGTTGCAAAAGTATCATTACATTTTGTGCGATTGCTGAATTTCGTAAGTTTGTTGGCACGTTATTGTGGGACACCTATTCTCATGGTTTTTTTTAATTTGTTTTGTTTTAAATTACTTGCATATTTTATTTTATAAATAAATTTTATTTTATTTTTATTGCATGTATAAAAGATATTCTGCACAAGTGTACAACATTCTGTAGTAACATTTTTATACCCAAGTAAAATTTTATTTATTTGATTTATTTTAGTCCCTTTCATATGTTCAGCAAATATTCCACAATGTTTTCCTATATCAATTATCCGATTTAAGTTTTAATTTTGTTCATCATAGCATTGACTTTTTTATTTTTAATTTTTCTTGGTAAATACTACCACGTCATGCCATAACAATTCTGTACTCTGTGACGTATTGGTATTTCAATTTCGGATGAATAATATTTTTGCCAGAACCTGGTCAATCAAATTTAAAAGAACTTGTTTTTTATGAAATTTAAACGTCCAGTAACGAATATTAAGTTCAAATAGTAATAGATTTTAACAAGTTCTCTTAACAAGAGCCTTTTGGAGAATTTTCGTTGTTTCCCAAAGTGGGTTTCTTAAAACTCACCATGCAATTTTCTTATTGGGTTCATATTTATTGCCAAACATAAAAATAAATTCTTAACATAGGAAAAAAGTAAGAACTTGTATAAGGTTAAATAAAACGAATAATATCTGGATTCTAAATGTGCTTCCTTCCGAAATTGTAGCTATGGCACGACTAAATAAACTACATATTTGTATTTTCGGTTATTTAAGTGAAATAGTAAAAAATTTCTATCCTGGCAGGGCACGGCGAGAAACCGCTGCGCCGGCACCGATTGCAATAGCGTGCTAAGGGTTTGTTTTTACTGTGTATATCTATGCGGACATGAATTTATTGCAAATATGTGGGGCCCTCTTATTGCCTGATATTTTTTCGTGCGGCGGTCCTGTGCAAATTTCAGTATAAATAAATATATTATTAATATTTTCAACATATTGTCTTAAGGCTCCCGTATCCTACGTCGAAAACGCGCCGATACACCACACAATAATTATTGTTTAAATTGTGAAACTATAGCAACTATTCGATTGAATAGGTCCTTACGCAACTGCGTCCACAAAGAATTTCAATATTTATGCAAATTATACTTGCAAATTTTAGTGTTAAAAAAAACTAAACTACAAACATAGAATTGCTTTTTGGTCTTACTGGCGTATGATTATTGTGTACTGTAATATATTATAAAAATACATTAAATGTTACTTATAACGATGGGGTGTAGCTTTTAGTGAACGTAACTAGAATACCGTTCTGGGAGAGTTTTAGTCTGTTGGCATTGCAAAATAGTTCAACGGTCTGTGGATAGATGGCGCTGTTTCAAATTGAAAATGTAAATACAACAAATAATTTATTTAGATATGACCTAAAGTACACTAAAAATCGGTAATACTGAAAACAAGACGTAACATAAAGAATGCCACTTTGGATTTTTGTGTTCATGTTAAATAATATAAATCGTAGCTGTGGTCTTATTTGCATTTGAAGGTCGTTTAAAGTTGTTGTTTTTTTTTTAAATATATTCTGTAGGAATAAATCTGTTATTGTAATCAGCGAAAAATGTCACAAAAAATCTTTAACTTCGAATCAAACTAAATTCAGATAAACGACCTTCAAACTCAATTAAGTGTCTACGGGTTTTTAAAAATCACAGATGAACTGTCAAATAGTTTCCGATCAAAATGTGTTCAAAACAAAAACCTCGTTGATAGTTTAGTCACAAATCCCCTTTCTTCGGACCAAAGCTGATACTATATAGTTATACCGTCATTGTAAAGGTCAGGCTATACGACAGCTAAATAATCATACGTTAAAACAAAAACCAGTCAGCATTTTATTAGTATTTTTCTCCATTTCATTTTTGACATTCTTTTTTGCTGCTGAATTTGACGTAAATAGTAAACAACACACAATTTTTATTTATTTCTATATTTATGCAGATAATTATTAATCATATCGACCCATGCAACAAAGACTATCGTAACAAACTAAATATAGTTACCATAGTCTTCGTTCCATGGGTCGATATACCTTCCTACCTCAAGGTGGCAGATTTTATTACATTTAAATTGCACAAAGAATTCTCTTTTCTATATGAAAAGGTCTTACGGTAAGAATCATTTAAAACATAAATTGCTCCTCAAGACTGCGTAATAAAATATTGAAATCTTCCAGTTGTGTCGAGCAACAAAAAACGACGAATGATACGATCTCCATTGTATGGCGTTATTTCGGAATGAACTGCTGCGTTAAAGGTATAATTAGACGAGTCATTTTACGGAGAGCAAAGGTAACTACGTTATGTAATACAACACAATTTGAGTTACCGTCTAATCGTACTTAAGGATATTTAACACAGACCATCTCTGATCTAAATTTAAATCAGCCGCTAATGACATATCATGTATTCAGACTAAAGTATACAGAGCTGCTGTCCTTGGATGGTATCGTAAAGTTCTATATGGAAATGGAGCACCTTAAACAATATTTAATTAGAAAATATGAAAACCAGTGAAATTGTGTACGTACCTATCAAATAAATAAATAATAAAAAATAGTCGATCAATATTCATTTTGAGAGACACACTCATAAATAAATCGCTCTCGAGAAAACTGCTTACAATAACGAACATAACCCTATATTGAAAAGTAGATAACCTCCAAGGATTATATAGAATCACATCTATATAGTCCTTGGATAACCTCCACATACATAACCTCTTATTGGTATTTTCCGTGGTTGTCATGGTTACGAGAAATTGTATACGGTTAGATATTTGTGGTGGGGTGGATTCTTGCCGCAAATTAAAATATACGGGATAATTCCAGATTTGGTAGTTGTGTCGCCATCTACATCTAGTAAAATATTGGTCGGAAGCTCTGGAGAAAAGAACGGCAACTCAACGTTTTGAATGGGGGATACGGGAGCCTTAAGGGGGCCCAATTGCCATCGCGCAACCTGGCACCACCCGGCCAGTCCGCCACTGAGTGTAGATCATATTCACTAAGCTCCAGTGGCAATATAGTATATTATTTCTATTTAACGACCACATAACCCGCGAGCATAATGGTTAGCCTTTTTTAGGGAGAGACTTGTTTATATTTTATTACACGTACGCATAACGCATTCCTTCTCGCTGAGGCTAGCGTTCCGTTAACTTTATTTTGTCTACTTACTTTTTATCTGTGGGAAGTGGACGCTTCTGTACGCGACGTTCAATGTAATCAACAAGATCGAATAGGAGTCGTTTTACATGTAACCACCACTAAATATAGTACCTAAGTGTTTGTCAGAGTAACAAAGAAATTCACTGAACGAGAATAAATCTTTATGCGGACTGGTAGCAAGCAAGTTCTCTCGAATCTCGAAGGCAGGCAAACACTAAATAAACATAACGACGTGTCAAGAGACTCGTAAAGTAGCGTGGATTTATCTTCAGGGAATCCCCGAATTATCGTGCTATGAGGGCTGGGCATACAGCGCCATCTGTGAATGACTAGCGGGGTTGCAGTAGAGTTCGTTCCAGCCGCTACCGAAACAAGTAGGTATATTTCTTTCGTTTCTAAAATGGACATCGCAATTTCTCGAAAGCAGTTTCCTTCGACAAGACTTTTAAAATAAAACTGCAAGAAAAGAAGATGTACGAAGATTTTCGAAAAGACGTACAAATAAATGTTTTTATTTACAGCAGTTAGTGAGCTATTCTTTAATTCCATATCTGATTTAGATTTTCAGAATTTAAAACGGTAGCACCAATATGGCGACCGATAATGTAAAAAATATCAGATACGAATGAAACTTCTTTCCTGTAATATATGAAGATTGCTTATTGCGAATCTGGTACCATATATTCAATATTCAAAATTGCATATAATAATAATAATAATAATGTCTTTATTAAACAAACTTTAAAATATGTACAAAGAAATTTCACATTCTTTAGGGCGAGGATAGATAGGCATACAACAAGATAGGCATACATTTGCTCAAAAAGCGACTACCTTAACAATGATTTTAAATACCAAATTAAAAACAATGATACGGCATTAAATCACCAGTTAAAAAAACTTCGTCGTAATTCTAAGCACCATGTATACTTATTTGTTATAATAACCAATTAATTATACTTACAGAGAATATTAGCCTTCTCTCCTAAAACATCCTGTATAGACACTTTTGTTATTAAGAGGCTGGTTCAGCCTAACTTCAGGTCTGTTCTGGTGGGCCCCTATTGGTCCAATTATTCAAACTGTTTAGTGCTCGTGTGGGTTTATTATTGAATAACGATAGCATCTTATGAGATTATAACAATCTAAATTAACTCTTCTTGGTCGGACTTGCTCGATATTTATTATACCCATGCCCAATTTTAAACAATTGCTGCTCAAAATAGACGTATAATTAGATGTCGTGATTTCAGGAATAACAATGTAATTATGTTTTTTGTGTCAAGTCCGTCGTAGTTTCACTTTACGTTAATGTAATATTTGTGAAAATTCCACTAAATAAAACGAAATAAACCCACACTTTTAAAAAATCGGCGTCGTATTTTCCCAATTTTTCCATCCATGTTCGAGGCCATTTCGAGGCTGGACAGTGTGGCCATCTACGATGTTGTCGAGAACTAGACGCCATTAGACGAAGATAGTAATGGGTCTATCTCTATCTACCATATACCACAAAAAAGGCTGTAATGCCTGGTTTACACGAGGACAGTCAACTAAATTTTAACTAAATTTTAAGTCACTTGAACGCGTGTGAACGGTGCGTTAAGTAGTAAGTGACAAGGTGCCGAACAAGTAGAAATTTAGTAAGCGGAATAGAAAATATTCTATTTTTCGTGCAAGTAACTGCGCTGCGCGCACAGCGCTTTCCCCACCTAGGGTGTGCACTTGTCACTTGAACCGTGTAAACGCGCACAGTTTAGTCAAGTTTATAAGTTTGTGGAAGTTGTTAGTATCTGCCTTTTGTATCATGGGTTGAACTTTGCCTAGTAAATAATTGAATGATTCTTCAGACATTCGCAAAGCATTAAAATATTAGAATGTATCTTCAGCGGCGAGTTCTTTGAATAAAATTTCACTTGCACCAAAGTTGTTTCTTCTCGCAATTCATTTTTGCTCCTAAAGTCGTTTTGGTCTGTTTTGCTCAGATATTTCTTCTTTTATTTCCTCCACAATTATAGTTAAGACATCGCGTATTATATCGTTTTATATTTCACCCATTTGTATAGGTTGCTGCTGCATCTCCATCTTGTCCGCTTACTTGAGCGCCAATGCGTGTGAACGGCACTTACCACAAAAGCAGTAACTAAAAATTTAGTTGTCACTTGCCGATGCGTGTGAACGACACTTACCACAAAAGCAGTAACTCAAAATTTAGTTACCACTTACCTACCGTCCTCGTGTAAACCAGCCATAACTCGCTAAAATTCACACATTTATATTTACTGGGACAGATTTCGAGAGTTCTAACCTACAAATCCGATATAATCTGAAAATGTAGAAAACTTGGGGACACTGCACAAAGAAGTATTCTAATCAAAATTCGGAGATTACATAAAAATTCGTACCAAAAATTCTACTATTATATCAGACATCAATCAGGTTTGTGCCTAAAGAAGTATACTATTGTTTTTTAAAATTTCCTTTTCAATTGTTAGGTTAGTTAGCAGAATATACATACAAACAGTGCAGTTTTATCCATTCTACTACCAGAGAATTCAAGCTCCAAGTATGGTATGATGCAGATAGCTCATTACGGGTTTTGTAATTGGATTCAAATCACATTACGAGGAATCAAAATCCTTACATACTATTTTGTTGATCGAAGAGGATTTCTAGACAAGAGATGTGGGTGATTACTAATTTTCATAATTTCCACGAACTGACAATAAAATTATCGAGGTATGCTGAAGATTACCGATTTTTTATCAATTTTTTTGGTAATATTACTGGAAGACGTCTATAACATTATTATATGAGAAATGTATAATGGGACATAGTCGACTTGTCAACCACTGACTCCAGATGTGTTTCTTCTCAAGTGCAAAGTGTATGGAGAATTACGTTTAACACAACAAACCGCAGATAGTATTGCAATTAGCCCCGAAGAACCCGTATGCGTGTGGTCTCATGATAGTGAGGATCAACATTTTTGTGATTTTGATATTATAATATATTAATAAAGCTATATAATATTATAAAGCTTATGTTGTCTAATTGTCGTTTATAAATAATATATGAATTACAAATTGGTAAATAAAGAATAACTTATTAACTGTTTTGTTTTTCTTATACGTAATCAGATCCCTGCGCTGTGGATGTACATACGTATGTAATATCGACCCATGCAACAAAGACTATAGTAACTACATTTAGTTTGTTAGTTACGATAGTCTTCGTTGCATGGGTCGATATGTATTTGTTTTTCAGTAGCTAGGCATAAGTGTATTATCGGCTGAGATATGAGTGCATAATCTATCGTACCAAGTAAGTAATCCGTGACCAAAGTTATTGGTACGGGGTTTGTTTTTTAGGAGGTATAAATGTATATGGGCGCATAATCTCAATACACTTTCAAATATTCCACATATTCACAGTACGTGTGCGTGTATTCATAGTACGTGGTTTTTGCATATATCACTTCATAAACCGTAGACAAATGTTGAAGTTATTTATCATATAAATATATGATAAATATCTCACATTCTCCACATAGGTTATGTCACGGTTATGTCAACAATTTATCACAGTAATTTTTAGAGCTACCATGTTATGTTGGTAACCGTCGTAAAATCACTAGACAGCCTGCTTACGTGTGCAAAAATAAATTGAAACAGCGTTAAAGACGTTAGATCATATAATGTTGACCGCACGTCGGCGAAGTCTATCTTGTTCCAAAGTAGCTTTAGCGAAAACGTCGACATCCCCACGCAAAGACCAATTCTCGACTGATTTTTCTAAAGTTATCAAAAACAGCCAAGTCTCTGTCGATCAGCTGTTGGACCTCCCCCTTAACACTTTTGGTTGAACGAATAAATTTAAAATATCTAGAATTCCTATACGTTAGCTTTCGACAAAGTATTCGCTGTGAATATTGGGTTTGAAAATTTCATGCATCGCAGCACATGTGGCCGTAAAAACTGGTTCGGTCGTTTATCGAGAAATTTTCGGACGCTCGACTTTGCAATTTTGAACTGACGTTCACAGATGACATGATGCACAGATGACTCTGTGCGTTGTTTTTTGTCTCGTTTTTAACAGTTATTCCAACCAGCTAAATTCGTTTACGAATTATAGTTAATTGCAGTGAATATAGGCGTAGTGATATTTTGATAACTTTACGCTAAATCCCTGATGCTTTGAGAATTATTGATATTTTGATTGTAGACGTACATGTTTCATAAATCGTAATACAATAAATGACAAGTTAAGATTTTTATACTTACTCTATTGAAAAATTGCGATTAGGTATCTGCACATTTCAACAATTACAATTCAAATTTTCAGTGTAACCGATATTTCTGAAATGAAACTAAAAAGGTATTGATTCTTATCAAAGAAATCTTTTTCTCTATATATTTTGTGTCGAATGCAAGGATTCAACAAGACACAAATTTACGATCTCTGCGAACCTTTTGGAATTGGGTACGTAGAGTGGCTACGTGGCAGATATGGACGATAACTTTCTTACTAGTTTTATTTGTAGTACTGGTTTGCTACTACAAACCGTTTTATTTGTTAATCACATGTTATTTTTGGCTATATGACGTTACAGAGATTCGGGAAGAAATTAACAAATAATCCATACTGAATATTTTAATTATGTAAATTTTCATTTCTGGAATATACCTGAAATAGTCATAACTGCATTGAGTTTCAGAATTTCATATTAAAACTTAAGTCGTGTGTGGTATGATTGGATAGATATTTTGAAATAAATCATCTCTCGTTGGAATAAATCTTGCTCAATCGTATGGTTTACGAAATAAACCAAATGATATCGGATTATCGAGAAAACTTATTTTTTGGGCAGATGACTGTCGGATTATGGTTTCTTTTGTGAACGTTATTTTGTTCTTGTTGTCAACATTTTGAAAGCAAAATCTCTATTATGATCTACCTTTGTCTACAGTACATAATACCAGGGCTGTGGAGTCGGAGTCATGGAGTCGCAGTCGGAGTTCAGACAAACTTCAGAGGAGTCGGAGTCGGAAAAAATGTACCGACTCCAACTCCGAGTCCAGGTTTAATTACTGTAGAAAAAAAAACATGCGAGATGGACTTTACCTCAGTAGATAGTAAACAAATAAAACAAATATTCTATTAGGTCTTTTACAAAGCACCTACCTACATACACATATGTAAATAATCAAATTACAAAAGACACTTTCCAAACGAAAGTGAAAACAATTAACAAAAGTAATCTGTCAGAAATTTGAAAAAAGAAATTTGAACAAGGGTCTTAAAATGAGATTGGGAAGTAGGCGCTTAGTTCAATGTAGTATCATTTATTCAAAAGTTATACCTGTAGCCATAATTATGATTATTTTCAGCTTTCAAAGACACGAAACGATTTAAGGGCATCTTTGTAGGAGAATTACTTGGAGCTATTCTGTCCCTCACAACAATTTTATAAACGTATCTTGTAACTTAATTTTGTTTTTATTAGAATGAATTTTATTTCGTATTATGTACTGTGTCTTATGGGTGCTTTTGTTATTATTAGAGATAGAAAGTCGGTTAAATGAACAACGATCTTGTTCATAATTATGATTATTTTTACTTTATCATACGCAGTATGTAAAGTATGTAATCATGCCAAAAAAATTTTTTGAGATTTTAGCGGAAATATGTCTTTTTGGGTCCCCTGAACATTTTTGACCAAGGTACAAAAAATGTCTGTGTGTGTGTGTGTATGTGTGTGTGTGTGTGTGTGTGTGTGTGTGTGTGTGTGTGTGTACCCGTTTTTGTGGCGACGATTCCGGAGAAACTACTAAAGGTACCGGGACAAAACTTCATATTTAGAAGTTTCATAACCAAACTTAGAGCTGAAAAGCTTTCTGTTGAAAAGGGTCCAAAGGAACTGGTGGTTTACTCTTAGCATTTTTCGAAGGTTTTGTAAATGAGCCGCTATTTGTGTAATGTCGTCAAAATAGTTAAATAATAAATTAAAGGAGAGGAAATTTTCTATAATTTATGTATATGACATTTTTTTGGTAGAATTTATAGTTTAGCTGCATGAGCAAATTCTATTTCATCGAGATCGGTCGCACTGCTTTAAAACTAGTAGCCAGGATATGTCAGATTTTTTGATTCTAATGACAGTAGCTAGTGTCAAACGCTAATGTTTTGAAAATACTACTATCAATATAGGCTGCGTTCGGATATTAAACACCGTTAGACTTTTTACACCCACTAACACGTAAGTGTCATTTGGACGGTGTACCCGGTGTCAACGGAGTGCAATATCCGAACGCAGCTTTAATCGAGATATCTGTCTAGTTCTACTAGTTTTATTTTAATGCAGACATAGCCGATCTCGATCAAATAGAATCTCATGCAGCTAAACTATTAATTTTATATATCGTATGATAAAGTCATGTGCCTGGCCACATCAGATTTTTAGCTTTGTAAATAATTAAAAATGATTTAAGGGCATCTTTGCAGGAGAATTAATTGGAGCTATTCTGTTCCTCACGACAATTTTATAACCGTATCTTGAAACTTAATTTTGTTTTTATTAGAATGAATTTTATTTCGTATTATGTACTGTCTTTGCAGGAGAATTAGTTGGAGCTGTTCTGTTCCTCACAACAATTTTATAAACGTATTTTGCACTTAATTTTGTTTTTATTGGATTGAATTTTATTTCATATTATACACTGTGTCTTATAGGTGTTTTTCTTATTATTAGAGATACAAAGTCGGTTAAATGGACAAAGTCGTGACGATTTGTATGCTCTCTAATGAGAAAACAGTTAATACAGATTTTTTGAATAAACAAAGAAATTACATTTTATAAATAACTATTTTATTTGTGGTCTGTTTATTTGTGTTTTTACATAACTTTTCTATTTGTGGTCCGATCAATACCATCTTTTTGATATCTTATAAGTCGCTTTTATGTACATTTAGATTGTCAGTTTAAATATTTTTGCTAACAAATTCGCTGGACACTGTTTTTCCTATGTGTGCATCATTTGTTTGTGAGTAATTTGATATGCACAAGCCGTATGTTTAATACAACCACAATACTCGAGTAGAAATTTAATATAATATTACTCGGTTGTACTATTCTGTGTCAAATTTGTTTTTATGTACATGTAAGATTTTTATTACACTGAATTATTTGAAAATATTTTTGTATGGAATTTTTCTGGAGGTGGAGTCGGTCCACGAAAAATATCTGGAGTCGGAGTCGGAGTCGGACTCGAGAATTTTTTTACCGACTCCGCTGCCCTGCATAATACAATACCTGCAACTTTCATTAAAATTCTAATAGGTAGATAATTCACTAATTGAATTTAACACGAAATTGCTATTTTAGGTATCTGATGAATTTAAAAACTTCTCACCATATAACTACGAATCAATAAGAAATCAACAAGAATAGATCAGTATGTAGCATTTCGTTTATTGCGTTATTCGAAAGAAAAAGTGACACATGTATAAAAATAAATCATTTTAAAAACTATTTAAACAGTGTAAAAACTTAAACTAAACACATTTTCAAAATAGACAATTCTATAGTAATTGGTAAAATTAGTAAAATCATCAATTATTCATTTCATGAATAATTTAATTTAATTTAAACCCTTAATTTCTAAGCTATCCATCATAACTGTGCTTATATAATATCTTTTATTTATCATAGGTGGCATGTGAATTAGAGCATTTTTATTGAGATCGTATTTCTGAATAGATTTAATACAACTGCCCAAAATATAAAGGCTATCATCGTTCAAGATTTCTTGTTCAGTGGACGTATTTGAAATGGGTTCCCACGCGTTACTTCTTATGTTAAACCGTTCCCAGTTATATCCTAAAACTGAATAAAAAGCATTTTTTTCTGGGAAGCATATTGATTTCGATGGTAACTTACCTCCTCTTCTTGGAGACGTGTATATGAACCCTTCGAGGACAGCCACGCTTTGGTATATTCCTGGTATGCTCTTGGATGGTCCTTCACACCATTTTCCTTCGCGCGGGTCAAAGATCTCCATTGATGTTAGGAACTGGTCACCATCAGTCGCACCCCCAATTGCATAAATACAGTTATCTAATAAAAAAAGATATCCATATATTAGTATATCTCCAGTTTTCTGGCAGAATTGATGTACCGCTGACTGCCACATTGAAATGTGATCTGCTGGTTTTCATAGGCGGAGATGTCATGCATGCCGAGGTTACCGGATCAAACTTGTCTACGCTGTTTAAATAATTGTCGGTTAGATTTCGTCCTCCACAGATGTATATTGCGTTGTCAATTAAACAAATTCCTAGAATATGACGAACGTTTATTATTTATGACATATTATATATTTTTAATGTCCGTAGTTGTTACCGTGTCCACATCTTCTATTTGACATAGATGTTGTCATTGCCCAATAATCTTTTAGTGGGTCGTAATATTCCACGGATGAGTGAACTGTGTGTCGATCAAAACCTCCGAAAGCATATAATAGTCTTCTAAAGCCAACAAGGCCATGGTGTGATCTTTTGCACATCATCGGCGAAAAGGAATGCCACGTATTGGTCCTTGGATTATACATTTCACATTCCGACATTCCTATTTTACAATAAACAATATATTAATAAAAAATTAAGTAGTTGGCAAAGAAGGCTCATTACAATTGAATCGGTGAGTGGAAGAATAAGTCCAAATCAGGCGTTTGTGACAAACTAAAAAAAAACTGTATATTTCGGCAGCTGTGTATTTTACAAATTTGGTAAGCACAGACAAGTTGTACTAAATTTCATTTGCAGTTGTTCTGGAAGTAAATTTTGGTTCAAAAGGCAATAATAAATAAGCAATTAGATAAAACATCGGCTGCACTTGTTCTGTTCTTCCAGTCAACGACATGCTTATCGATAATAATATCGCATTTGTTGAAAAAAATTATGCTATTAGCACAAGTGGCAAATAAAAATGCATAAAGACGAAAAGAACAACAAGTTTAATATTAGAAACAAATTTAAAACTAAGAAAAGAAAGCGGTAATAAAATTCAAGATCGTCTCCTTCTAAATAGTGCATCACTTTTCTTACGTTAGCAATTTTTAGGTAGTTATTAGGTATTGGGTTTTTGTATGCTGATTTTGTTGAAAGTGTGGGACGATTTTTAGTTTCTTTTGATATGAAAGTTTGGGTGGTGTAGCCATCTATACAATGAACACGTAAAGTATGGGAACATGACAAAATCTCAAGAACGGTTTGCTATTTTAAAAAATCCTCGAACACGTCGATTTTTAATTATCAGAATACACCTTATGATATCAAATTAATTTTTTTACCTTCAATTGTTTTTAACAGATGCCGTCATCGACATTTTTTTTAGATGACAACCCTATATATCTTTTTAATGAATTTGACAGACCTTTTACTTGTCTTAGTGGTAGCATAATATTTTTTTGGCCTTACATAAGAAAATTTTTGAGAAGGAGACAATTGAAGGTTATGAAATAAAAGTGACATAATCTCCGGAACGGCTCGACCGAATTTAACGAATTTTTGGAATTAAGTATTTTGCAACCGTGTGAAGTCACTGGTGTTACTAGTGTTGATGCAACGTTTACAAGTTCTGAGATATAACCTCAACCTTTTGAATTTGAATAGAACACCCTGTTAATTTTGACGTTTTCTTTTACAGGCTTCATTACTATATCAAAAACATCTAGAAATTAACAAAAACCTTTATTACTTAGGTCTAAAAATTAAAAAAGAAAAAATTGATAACGAAACATTATTACATTTTCTACTGCAACTACTCTAGTTGGTTTATGAGAATTCTCAACCATTGACAAGAACACATTGTTTTAAATTTGATCGGTTTATTTTTTGTGTTGTTATTTTTTGTTTTCAATTTTTTCTCTGTTAATTTTTAGACCTAAGTAATAAAAGATTTTGTTAACTTCTAGATATTTTTGATATAATACTGTAACAAGCGTAATAACATTGAATAGGCAATGGAAGACTCAAAAGTTTGAGGTTATATCTCAGAAACTGTAAACGTTGCATCAACGATAATAACGCCAGTGACTTCACATGGTTGCAAAATACTTAATTCCAAAATTGTCTTTTTCTCGAAAATTTTCTTATGTAATTCTTATGTATCATTAAGATAATTAAATGATCTGTGAAATTCATAAAAAAAATATCGGGTTGTCATTAAAAAAAAATGTCCTTGCAGTCATCTGTTAAAAACAACCGCGCTCCAGGCAATGAGTGGAAAAACAGATTATGTCCTGGACTTATTCGGTTCTTCCAGTCATTCCGTGAAGTAAGGTGCTTCTACAGCACTACTGGTAATATACAGTGCGTTCATTTCAAAACTTCCCACCCGGAATAACTTTTGACATAATGACGTCACGATATTTAGCAAAAACACGTCAATTTTTATTTAAAGGGGAACTTTAAAACTAGTTCTAATCTAATCATAGGTTCCACCCCTTCACCCCCAGCCACCCCTATTTTCCATTTTCAAATGGGACTACCTATCTTCATATACCTCATTTTAAAGGGGATAAAAATGTCTATTCACTCATAAGAAAATAAATTAAATCGGTTTATTCGTTTCTGAGATAGAACAAATAAAGTAAGAGTTAATGTTCTATTTTTGACAGAGAGGAAATGCCACTTTGCAGAATTTTTGCATGCATTTCTCTTAAGTTTTAAAGTTCAAGTTCGACTTTTTAAATGACCTCAGAGAAAATAATCAAGTGGCGTTAAGTCCGGGGATCTTGCTGGCCATTATAGTGCTCGGCCCCTCATCTTCCTATCCACTATCCCACAAAACCTTTCATTTAACGTTTCTCGAATGCACAGGAAGTGCATTGAGGAATTGGCGTCCTTCTTCATCAACTTGGTTCTCCAAAGATCGAATGATAATTGGAGTTCACATTCTCCAAGAGCTCCAGATAAAGCTGGCCTGTGAGATTTTCTTCAATAAAAAGAGGACCGATTATTTCATCCCCTAGAATACCAGCCCACACATTGACCTTCTGAGGGTATTGTGTATGGTCTTCCCGAAACACATGTGGATTTTCAGTGTCCGAGTATCTACAATTATTTTTGGTGACAAACCCGTTCAAATAGAATGTCGATTCATCACTGAAGCAGATATTTTTTAATAGATTTAGATCATCTGTGATTCTCTGTGTAATCTGCTCACAAAATTCAATACTCCTATCAAAATCGTCTTCAGCGAGCCGTTGATGTATTTGCATCTTGACAGGAAAGAACTTATTTAATTTTAATGTTTTATGTACCGAACCAAGAGATATTTGGGTTTGCGCAGCAACCTTTTTAATAGATATTCTTGGACCCGTTGCAAAATGACCAACAACTTCAATTTCTGCTCCTTCTACCCTAACTCTCGATTGCTTGTTCTTCTTGTTTTCTATTGAACGAGTTTCAGCAAATTTTTGAATCAAATCAATTACATAACAATGGCTTACATTTTTATCGGGATACTTATCGTTGAAAACTCTTGCCGCCCGAGGAGCACAACGATTTTCACCGGCGTAAATAAGAATTATATCTATTCTTTCTTCTAAGGTATAAACCATCTTCATAAAATGATCTAAATACTAAATACTAGATTTTAGCAATCGAATATAGCTCGATCAAGCTTGAAATCTAGGAATCTAGGAAATGTCATAATAGTAACCATGGTAATTTACACAATAAACTATCTGTCGTATATGAGATAAAATAAATAAAATATACTCGATAAAATTAAATGATACGCTTTTAACCCTATCTTGGAAATGAATACACCGATTTAATTTATTTTTTATGAGTGAATAGACATTTTTATCCCCATTAAAATGAGGTATATGAAGATAGGTAGTCCCATTTAAAAATCGAAAGTAGGGGTGGGGTGGATGGGGTGGGACCTATGATTAGATTAGAACTTAGTTTTAAAGTTACTCCTTTAAGTAAAAATTGACGTGATTTTGCTCAATATTGTGACGTCATTTTGACAAAAGTTATTCCGGGTGGGAAATTTTGAAATGAACGCACTGTATATGATTTTTTTTTCATATTGTCGAAAACATCGAGAAATTCTATACAAAATGGCTATCTTAGTTTAAAATGTCAAATTTTGGACTTATTCTGATCTTCCACTCACCGATTCAATTAATGTTATATTAATTGTTAAATTCAATGTTAATATCGGAAATACTGCTTATCACTATAAGACATCAGTCTGTGCTTCCCAAAGGTAACGGATAAATTCTATAAAATCTTAAATAAAAATATTTGAGAAAAATGCTCAGACACGTCGATTTTTACTTTTAACTTACTATCCTAATATACACTTTTCAGCCCCCACCCCTTCACCCCTAAGGGGTGGTAACCACAACTTTAAAAATTCAAATAGCAAAGTACCCCTTGCGATACCTCAATTGACAGACTTTTTTAATCTGAATACAAAGAAAAAAAAATATCGAAATCGGTTGATAAATAACGGCGATATTTATCAAAATTTATGTATACACGAAATTGAGGAATAACAAAATTTAATTAACTAATCCTTAATTAATTGTCAAAGTGCTGCACGTTAACGACGAGACAATGCCCTAATCTATCGCCGAACGCTTGTTGAACATTTTCTAACATTTTATTTCGAGTTTTCGAACATTCCTGGAGTCATTAAGTGAATTACTGCAGGAATTCTTTCCTTTAACGCCTCAATATTTACAGGTCTATTAAAATAAACTTTACTTTTTAAATAGCCGCAAAGAAAATAATCTAGTGGGGTTAAATCTGGCGATCTTGCTGGCCATTCAATAAGCCTTCATCTACCAATCCATTAGGAAATTTGAAAATATTTGGATTAGGAAATACTTGATCGAGGTATTCTCGAACTTGTCGCGCATAATGTGGAGGCGCACCGTCTTGCTGTAACCAAATTCTGTCCTTGTGTCTATCAGGATCTTCTGCGTTGGGAAACAACACCGCTAAAGTAGGTAGTAGTTCATTTCGTAGAAAGTTCAGATAACGTTCACCATTCAGTGTTCCGTCGAAAAATTTGGTCCAATAATTCTAGAACCCACCACACCAGCCCACACATTAAGGTTTTGAGGATATTGTGTGTTCGCTTCCACCATCTAATGCGGATTTTGACGAGCCCAGTAACGGCAATTTTGTTTATTGGCGGTGCCATTCAGACAAAATGTTGCCTCAACAGAAAAAAACGATGTTTCTAATTAAGCAAGGATTTTCATTAGAGAGTTCCATCATTGTCTCACAAAACTGCATTCGTCGATCAAAGTCATCATCGGACAATTTTTGTACCAAGTGCACTTCATACGGGTGAAATTTGTGTTTTCGAAATAATCTGGACACTGTGCTTTTTGACGCACTAACTTGTGAAGCGACCTCCGCAAGGGTTGAATGATTTTCTTGCACCATTAAAATAGCATCCAATTGTCGGTTTTCAATTAAGGCCAATGGACGTCCTGCCTTAGGCTTATCCCGTACATGACCGAGATCGCGAAATTTGTTTTCGATTCGACTTACTGTAGATTCCGATATTGGCGGACGGTCCGGGTGCGTTTCATCGAACAAAACACGTCATGCGTCCGGCTTCTATCTCCAAACCCAATCATTAAAACTTCGATTCCTTCGGTTTCTGTAAATCTCATTTTGCTACTATTTCTTCAATGACGAAAAATCTGAATTGTGTTTGACATAAGTAAAAACAAGTTGCAATTGTTTGAACGATATTGCTATGCCCGCTTCAACAGCGCTTACTCGAATATTGACGTTCTTCTTTGAATACATTTTGGTAAATATCGCGGTTATTTATCAACTGATTTTGATAATCTTTTTTTCGTTGTATTCAGAATAAAAAAAATCTATCAATTGAGGTATCGCAAGGGGTACTTTGCTATTGAAGTTTTAAAGCTGGGGTTGCCACCCCTTAGGGGCGAAGGGGTGGGGGGCTGAAAAGTGTATGTCAGGATAGTAATTTAAAAATAAAAATCGACGTGTCAGAGCATTTTTCTGAAATATTTTTATTTAAGGTTTTATTGAATTTATCCGTTACTTTTGGGAAGCACTGTATATTTTTAACAACCGTAGCTAATTCTAAAATCCATTTATTAGTTGAACACGCCTAACTGAAAGAACGAAACAATCGACCGCATAGTTTTGTCGACCAATAAATTTAAACGTTACTTAATTTTAATTTATGATTCCTATGTTAATCGCGGAACTGTTTGCCATTTCTTACCGTTGGTGTGTTCTGTATCACATTGTCCACCTGTGACAAAAATGTATTTCTTGAAACATTTTCGTGGCTGGGTTCTTGACGACGCTTGCTCGCAATGCACCCCCAAGTGATATTCGGTGGCTTCTAACACTAATTTAAGGCATTCAGGGTTATTTCTCATTAAAGGTTCTCTAACCACATTTTTCATCATATATGATTTATCGATCAGCGGAAACTTAACATAGGACATCAACTAAAATAAACAATTTTAATTATTTCCTCAGGTACTTTTTAATATGTTCAAATAAAAATTGAATCGAATACCTCAGGGAAGTTTGGTTCTCTATTGGGTAAGTCATGCTTTACCCAGTTGAGTACTGCAGAGTAAACATCTTCGTCAGACCAAACCACGAGTTTATCATCCGCTATTAATTCTTTAACCTAAAAATATTTAAAAATACATTACTCATGGTACTATATCGTACATATATATGTAGTTCTTACCACAGAGAATGGTAATTGAAGAAATGTGTTCGTTTTGATAATTTCCTCAAAGTGTTTCAGTGAATACGAGTGGCATATCTGATACAACTCTTTATACATTTGTGCACCTGAATAATATTGTCGACTTCAGTAAAATTAATTTGGGGGCGTTTGGTATAACAAGAGACGCAAAGAATAACGTGTACGAACCTGCTATGGCTTTAATTTTGGCCCAACTTAATGGATTTATCAATGTCGGCAGCGCCTCCCTACATGCTGATTCTAACGATTCAATCATAAACTTATTGCTTGTTAAAATCAGTTCCTCCACATTCACGGTGTGATGGGGCGGACACCCTTCTCAATATTTACTATACTTTAATCAACTCTAAACTGAAGGGGGCCCTAACACTTAAAAATGTGATCCTAATTAATCTTACGGTAGCGTGAATTAATTATCTCTCTTACGGAGGCATCAAAGAGTTCTTTCTCTGAGACTTTGTCAGAGACGTTTGAACTCACTAATTATTAATCACTATATGCAGGGCTAAATACTTTACCATAAAAGGGACAGGTTTATATTATTCTAAAATGAATATGCCGAAGAAAACCACAATAAAATCTATTAACAAAAATATATACAACAATGCAGAACTGCTTACATGGAATTTGAATATGTTAATCCTAAACAAAAATATTCTTTGGCAGAGATGGACAAATCAGCAAGTACAGACAACAAATAAATACCTTATTATTTCGGTGAGCACAAGAAACACGAGACAGCACAGTTTCTATAACTTGGCCCCCATTGGGGCCCTACGCTTGGGCGCGCGTTTTGACGCACGACCGTCTACCTTCAAAGCCCGATGCTAAAGAGACTGTTTGCTTGTCTCTTTACCAGTTCCTCAAGCTTTTCGCGCCAAAAGCTTGCGTGGTAACCCTGACGCGACTGCAGCGCCACTCCGAGCGTCTATTAAATACCAACTCAACACAAAACATGGATGTTTGAATTCAAACATTCATCCAAACCCGCGCGCAAAACCTCGACTTATCACATGCCTTCCACGTTAAGATAAATAATTATTTGACCAATTATTTATCCCTAAACAAAACTAAATAAACAAATTGCTGACTGTACCATCTCCCCTTACAAAACAATTCTCTTAATTGCTAATTACAATGTTGACATGCAAATTTTTCTTCTTGTACATTTTTTATTTCCTGAAAAAAAAAAATACAGATATGACCCAATAAAACCCCAAAAGAATTCGGCCTTGGTCCAGAAGTCCGGCGGTGTTGATTTGACTTCGGTTCTCCAAACCAAGCGAATGTCCTCATTCCCGGGCCATTGGTCATATGAAACAAAAGAAAAACAACATTGAAGCAGTATCATAGCAGTCCGATTACATCATAACTTACATTATCTTTTATCCATCTTCAAATACAGCCGCAATCGTGAAATGACTCTCCTCCACATCTCGCCTCGTTTTTTCTCCGTCCATCTTCCCTCCTAGCGTCATCGGCGGTCCTTTAATCTCCAGCGACGTCCAACGTTCCTCGAAAGCTATCGTATACCTCGTAGATGACCTACACGACGTGTGGATGTTGTCCAGCGACACTTAGGCCCTGGTAAAACATCCCTTTGCGTTGTCCGTGTAGTCATTTTTCTTCTAACACCATCGACGTACAAAGTACAGGAATTCTGTCAACTGTCACTTTGTAGTTTCTTTGACCCTACGTCTCTCTGGACGCTTTTTTCGGTCACACCATTTTTTGAAGCGCACTGGGCTTCGCTTGCTGTAGATTACAACCCTTTGTAAATCTACCGGCACTAACTTCGACGTACAAAGTGCAGTATATTTGCCTGCAAATTTGTAATTTTTCCTTGCCCCTTTTGCGACACGCGCGGGCTGCGTTTTCCATCACTAGACGATTTTCGATTCCGGGAACGGGACGATAGCTGGCTTCACATGTAGACCACTTTGCTTGACATTGGGGACTTCTTAGGAATTCCGAGTACCTGAGCTTCTGGTCTCCATTTCAGACTGCCTGCCGGATACTTGGGACACCCGTCACTTCGGAATTTCTGCTACCTGTTTCGCCGTTGCATTTCCCTTACAAAACAATACTCTGCAACTTCCCTTAATAACTGCTTTATTTTAACTTAAAAATACAGTTGCGAGTATACCCCTTAATTTTAATTAATTATTAATTAATTACCGCGTGTGTGTTTCGTGCTTCTCTGCTCAAAGCCACCATTTTAAAAAATGCTTCCTCAAAACCTTAACTTGTTTCAATCTTTCAATTAAATTTCCTCAAAATTTACCAAACAAAGTACTCGGGCTTTGTTTCTATCCTAGCCTAACTTTACTTTCACTTAATCGACCACTGACGATACGATTTTTTTCTGTTTATTGTTTACTGTTGCCATCTCTACCTGCCATCTTTCCTTTACTCAATAAAAAAAAAATTCCTCAGAATTCAATTTCAAACTACCTGTTCTGCATGTCGCCATAAATCATAACTCAAGCCCTATCTAACACAATCTGGTTCAAACTTTCTCCAACGAACGGTCTCGAGAATTAAGACATTTCTTTCAAAAACAATTCCAACACTCAAAAGAAATTATACTGCAAATATTTAATTATTATGCTGCCACCAGCAGTACATTTCCTACTCAAATTCAGGACTATATATCGACATTTATCACACAAAATGTCCACTTCTAAAGCGCAAACAAAATTCTTGGAATGCCACGCGCAATATCCACAAGGGCGCCTAAGCTAGCCCTTACACCACTTTCTCTAAAGGGTCGTTTGCCTAACTTTGCTTTTAACCATAGTCTACAATGCATTCTTTAAAATGCGTCACCCAATTTTCTTCTAAAATTCACAAACAAATCTAACTAGAGTGCTTTCTTCATAATCTACTCAAATAATCACTTGAAATGTCTTAAATTATCCCAACCGCTAGCCAACAAAAATGTGATGGGGCGGACACCCTTCTCAATATTTACTATACTTTAATCAACTCTAAACTGAAGGGGGCCCTAACACTTAAAAATGTGATCCTAATTAATCTTACGGTAGCGTGAATTAATTATCTCTCTTACGGAGGCATCAAAGAGTTCTTTCTCTGAGACTTTGTCAGAGACGTTTGAACTCACTAATTATTAATCACTATATGCAGGGCTAAATACTTTACCATAAAAGGGACAGGTTTATATTATTCTAAAATGAATATGCCGAAGAAAACCACAATAAAATCTATTAACAAAAATATATACAACAATGCAGAACTGCTTACATGGAATTTGAATATGTTAATCCTAAACAAAAATATTCTTTGGCAGAGATGGACAAATCAGCAAGTACAGACAACAAATAAATACCTTATTATTTCGGTGAGCACAAGAAACACGAGACAGCACAGTTTCTATAACTTGGCCCCCATTGGGGCCCTACGCTTGGGCGCGCGTTTTGACGCACGACCGTCTACCTTCAAAGCCCGATGCTAAAGAGACTGTTTGCTTGTCTCTTTACCAGTTCCTCAAGCTTTTCGCGCCAAAAGCTTGCGTGGTAACCCTGACGCGACTGCAGCGCCACTCCGAGCGTCTATTAAATACCAACTCAACACAAAACATGGATGTTTGAATTCAAACATTCATCCAAACCCGCGCGCAAAACCTCGACTTATCACAACGGCGGTTATTAGAATTTCGCCTGTATAGAAAAATTGTAGAATTGAATTAAAGCTAATCGGCGATATATCATCGATATGAACTTCACAGTTTGCTGTTGTTTCATCTTTATCTAGAATGATAGCAATTAAGACGCATTTCGATATACTATGTACTTATACAGCATGGATGTGTAAAGACTTACCAAACATGTCCGAAAAGTATTCGCTCATGGTAGCAAATACTATCTTGTGTCCACGATATACCTCTTCTCCTACAGTAATGATAACATCGCACAACTGAAACGATTTAAATAAACTTAATCAACATATAAGTGTCTGTCATATAAGTGTGGCTATCCTGCTGGAATTTATATTTTTTTGAATAAAATCTGTAATGTCTAGGTATATTTGACCAATTTGTGCGTTGAGATACACAGGTTAGAGTTTTAAGTTAATTTTAAGAGGTGCTAATGGACAAAAGATGCAATTTTTTGTGATATCTACTCTTGAGGTTAGTATGTCTTCCGGGTTTTCCGGAAATCACCATTGAAATTATAATATTTTCAATCAGGATGACATTCTGAACACAAAACAAAATAGTCGAAAATTGTCACGATTCTGGACGATTGTGTTACTGGCGCCCTCTAGCGTGATTTTATTGGCTTTTGGCCAATGAGTCATTTTTTCCCGTGTACTTACCAATAACAATGACACCAAATTCTTGATATTTTGGTGAAAATCGTAGCGTAGAAATGTAGCGTAGAAATGAAGTAGGGAAATAGAAAAAAAATATTGAGTAAATCGTTATTACAACGCTGAGGCACGTGCTGCTTCAAGGTTAGCAATTATTTCAGACTCAGGATGCGTGTATTATAAATTATAATATTAAGAAAACGTAACCTACCTTGCCTTGGCGTTGCATCGCATGTATTTTTTGGAATCCGGTAGTAGCATGACCTCCAGAAATGTAATGATATCCATCGTTTTTTGATGAAGCACTCGTTGACTTTATAGCAGGGGCGTTCATGTTAGATAAATACCTAAATATAAATGCGCAAGTTAATACTCGACATCAATATTATTTTATCTTATTTCTAAGTTTTAATTTTAGTGTTGTTACCATACCATATTATATAGTCATAGAGATAACTTTAGTGATTGTACAATGGAATGTAGCAAATCAACCATGATAATAAGGAAATCAAATATTCTGTGAGGGCCTTGTATGGATGAACTAAACTATAATCGAAACTATAACTTCAATAGTATGATTATCATAATTTCTTAAAACATAAAGTATAAGATTTACCTATAAGAAAACAAAATGTAATACCGAACACGCTGGTTCTAAAAACTTATTAAAATACAACAACATTCCGCAAAGTAATAATGAAAAGTTATCTGTTTTTCGCACGATACCCGCCTTATCGTTCAGACTGGCTTCTCTTTTATCGTAAGTATGTCGAGATCAAATTTGATAAAGGTAAAAGTGAGTCATATCAAATGGGCGTTGTCGTTTTCAAAACCAAATTTGAAGCTATAGGCTAAACCGATCTAAACGACAAAAGCATTAATAACCAAGAAAATTAATTGCTTACTTACTGTGTATTTCGTCAAGCTAACTAAACTGCTCGTGTTGTTGGTTGGATTGTGGATACACACACACTAAAGTAGGCAATGATGCAAACGCTATCTTTAGAAAAACAGTATCTACACTCAGGCCCGGCGTTAACTTTTGCGGGGCTGGGTTAAAAATTTGCGCGGGCCAAAAACCACTTTCAGATAAATTACTTACGATTATTATAAACACATTATTGGGTTATGTAATTTACATATCATACAGGGTGTTACACGACGCGCTGTCAGTTCGAAGCGTTAGTATCAAAATGTACAGTGTCATCAATAAGAACTTTAAAAATTTGAACTTGTTCTTTAATTTGAACAGATAAACTAAACTAAACTAAACAAAACAGCATGCACGGGGAGCGCACTCACGATTTGTCAAACTGTCGCCGTCGGCGCTGCTAGAAATATTTTAATGCGGTTCACGCAGGTTCGCGCCTGCGCTGATAACCCTAAAAAGATAGTGCCAGTGTCATCAGTGTCATGCATCGACAAGTGTCACGCGTCGTCAACGTGTGCCGATTTTCTTTATTGTACGAGCGGGTTTCTAATTATTTTAAAGACAATGGTTGTGTATTGATGTGTGCGGACTTGTCCGGCTACTAGCAAAACGCATAGTATGTTCAGATTTCCTGCTGGTCGACAGGTAAGTTGTTTCTTAAATATTAACCTTAAATTGTACCTAAGTTAAATAGTACAACTAATATACAACTGTTTGAACTCTATAGTATTTTTAAAATTTTCAGTTGCTTGAGAAGTGGATTGAAGTGGTAGGCAGACAAGATTTGTTGAAAAAGGACACTGTGAAGATCAGGAAGTTACCTTGTATGTTGGAGACATTTTTCGACATTTTTCAAACAGATGTTTCCCTTTAATAAGAACAGGTCCAATTTAAAGAAATTTGCGATTCCTGACTTGTATGTGAATGGTAAGTTCAATAAAATCAATGTGTGATGTAAAATGTTTTGAATATCTGCAGCAGGGTCCGATCTTGGTAAAAAATATATACTGGTGATGTAACTAACACACGCGAACAGATTGTAGGATCCAAAAGTGGTTAGCAGATAACTGTGGGGTCTGAGAGCGTTGAACAGATAGCTGCCGGGTCCGAAAGCGTTGAACAAATAACTGCGGGGTCCAAAAGCGTTGAACGCCGTTGTGGAGGTTGGAGAAGAATTAGCAAGATGGGGCATCATATTGCCAAGGACTTGCATGTGAGGACCAAGCTGTTCGAACACCGAATGCATAACTGGAGCGATGGCATATGCAACAACTGCAAACTATTTACATGCGAAATTGAACAAAGTTACATACAATTCTGTGTTGAGCCAGCTGAAGTACCAGAAGCTCCGAAGTAGAGGACGTACAAATGTAGTTAATATTTTTAAAGGGTCAGATACTAGAAATATAAATGATAAGGTAAAGAAAGCTGCCATGATGGAAGTGCAAAAATATAAAAACCAAGATAGAATTAGGTTAAATGAACAGCTAATTTAAGGGTGGATTGCATATGGGATGGGTATGTGTTCGTAAAAACACTCGCACCGACAGTGTCCGAAATAGGTATAAGGATTCATTTCTTTACTTTTAAAAACCAATCATATTAATGTACCGTGCACAGCAAAAGTAGGGCTTTGGATAGAAACTATGGAAAATCACATTAAAAGTAATTAAAGATTCATTTTTAATTAGTTTTAAAATTCTTTATTTAGTTTCTATCCATCCCCTATATTCGCTGTACATAGTATATTAATATGATCATATGATAATATGCTCCTTGAAAGTGAACAAATGAGCCATATACCTACGTATTTCAGATACCGTCAGTGTGTATTTTTCACGTACTCACGTATGTGTACGTGTTCCTCCCTTAATAAAATTGTTATATAGGTACTATTTGTAAATTATATTTGTTTTAAATTTTATTTCTAAAAGTTATTATAGTAGATAGTTAGTTACATAGTTATTTCAGTGGTGTTGTGGGATAACTTTTGAAATCTTTTTTCTTCTATATTTTGCCATATTATTTCTGTATTATTTCTTATTTTTTGATTTGTATTGTTAGTGTTTAAAATATTATTATCGATTACTATAGTTATTCTTGTAATAAACGTATTTAATTTAAAGTCTGGTTTTCATTCTTATACCTGAATTCAGGTCTTTTTGTTCGATATTTGCCATAACTTACACATTTCTATACTTTGCTCTAATAGGTTCAAATTATTTGTTTCGCCTAGCAAAACTACAGAAATGTGCAAGTTAGTGCAAAATCGGACAAATGGTCCTTCTGCTTAATATCAATTTTAAATAATGGCGGGAAAGATTCAATTGAGAGAGCAGCGCCTCCGGCGATAGTTTGACAAACTAAACTACACGTTTCAGAGTCGCCTATCTATTTATACATTTATATCTTTAATCTATGACAGCATGTTTTACTAACATCTTTGAGCGCAGTTCAGAGATAAAAGGTATTATTCGATCCAATAACTTGATTTACCGTTCTTATTGATGGTAATAAGCAAAATTTTTCTTCATCCTCCTAAAGTAAGGAAAGATGCTGTACTACGTTGCATTCATTTGAGTTATCGAATTTAAACTTGTTATTCCACTAAATACGTTGTGCGAACTTAATTTACAATCTGTGTACAAATGTACATCGCTCAGGTGTCGATTTGTACATATCAGATATGAGATAATAAGTTGGGAGTTTCCAATGTAAATAAAATATTATTTTCTATTCTTTTTCAACTGCGGCCTACAATAGACAATATAAAAGATAAAGATGACGGTAGATGGATGGATATGAAAGTATCAAAACCACAGTTGTAAAAACTTCATACCATTTAATATAGTGAGTTAACTAGACAAAAAGTATAGTGTTTATTTTATTATAAGCTGCTATTGTTACGAATGCTGGGATATAGTTTTATTGTTAAAATTGTTAACATCTTCTCGTAATAATAATATGTACTTTAATAAAACTCCAAAACATAATACGAGCTTACCCAACCGGCGTAAGTAGAATAGATGAATTTTCTTCAATATATAAAGAATTTTCAGCCATTAGGAGGCGCGACGAAGAAATTATGTAACAGTTATCAAAATGTTTATACATTCTATATTTGTCTGTGCTGTCATCTCTGAGAGAAAAGTCTAATCTCTTGCTAAACACTAGTTAAATTGTAATCTGCTCGGATTAGGATAACACTTTTTGTGAATGTTTCTGATATTACATTGCTTGAAATCAGAAAAGTTTCGGCTCTTGGACTGAAGCATTTATTTGTTGAATTACTTTTTTTACACAAATAATAAATGATTCCAAATCACTCTTTGGAAAGACAGCAAATTTGCAAAGCCCACTAAATTATGCATCTATTATGGTGTTTTCAAAGTACTAGCAGTGAAATAATCTACCTCCATATGTTAATTAAATTGCATATATCGATACTGGAATTGCTTAGTTTATGCAATGAATGCTTGTAAACTTGGTATGCGAACATTTTTAGGTTATTAGTCGTGGTAGCCACTCTTGATAGCTCGGAGTTTCCTTCGCAGATGCTACAGTCAGAATGCCTGTAAGTAGCTTGCGTTGGTTTCTATAGAACTTAGCTGATTACTTAGCTATAAATCGTGTGATTCGTCATACTAAGTAAATATTAACCAAGTATAATTACACAAAGAAAAATGGTACAAAAATGGTGACAGAGATTTGTAACATTGAAGTATTTTGATGTTGTTCTCTACATTTTGAAATAAATATCTCCATTATGATCTTAACCTACCTTTCTCTACAATACATGCAGGTTTCAATAAAATTATTTCAATGGTTTTACAAATATCGATAATGGATGTGATACAAGTAATGCCAAAATTGACAGTGATAAGAAAATCCTGAAATTATCGCAATATTTCTGATGTGTACTTACCATGTTCTAATTTATTAATTTAGTGTACAAGGTTACTGCTTTTTAAAGCATCTCAAATTTTAAAAAATCCCGCCTCATGAATCCATAAAAAATAAACAAGAATAGATCAGCATGTCATTTATTTCGTTCATTGCATTATTCGAAAGGAAAAGTGACACATGTATAAAAAATAAAAAATTTCTAAAACTATTTAAACACTGTAAGAACTTAAACTAAATACATTTTAAAAATAGACAATATATAGTAGTTGGTAAAATCAGTAAAATCATCAATAATTCATTTCATGAATCATTTAATTTAATTACGTCCTTAATTTCTATGCTATCCATCATAACTGCGCTTATATAATCTCTTTTATTTATCATAGGTGGCATTTGAATTACTGAATTTTCTTTGGGATTGTACTTCTGCATAGATGTAATACAACTGCCCAAAATGTAAAGGCATCCATCATGGTTCAAGTCATCTTGTTCATTCGACGTATTTGAAATGGGTTCCCATGCGTTTTTTCTGATATTAAACCGTTCCCAGTCACATCCTAAAACTGAATAACAAACATTTTTTCTGGGAAGCATATTGATTTCCATGGTGACTTACCTCCTGCCCTTGGCGCGGTATATATGAACCCATTGAGAACAGCCACGCTTTGGTATATTCCTGGTATGCTCTTGGATGGTGCTTCAGACCATTTTCCCTCGCGCGGGTCTAAGATCTCCATTGCTTTTAGGTCTTGGCCACCATCAGTATCACCCCCAATTGCATAAATACAATTATCTAAAAAAATCGTCATATTAGTATATCTCCAGTTTTCTGTTAGAATTGAAGTACCACTAACTGCCATATTGAAATATGATCTGCTGGTGTTCATAGGCGGATATGTCATATATGCCGCGGTTATCGGATCAAACTTGTCTACGCTGTTTAAATAATTCCCGGCTTGATCTCGTCCTCCACAAATGTATATTGCATTGTCAATGGAACAAATCGCTAGAAATAATGCCGTATTATTAGTTATGGCATATTTTATATTTTGATTGTCCATAGTTGTTACCGTGAGCATATCTTCCATGTGGCAAAGATGTTGTCATATACCAGGAGTTTTTAAGCGGATTGTAATATTCCACGGTTGAAAGTGTCGATGGTTTATCGAAACCCCCGAAAGCATATAATAGTCTTCTAAAGCCAACAAGGCCATGGTGTGTTCGTTTGCACTGCATCGATGAAAAGGAATGCCATGTATTGGTTCTTGGATTATATATTTCACAGTTCGTCGTTCCTAAATTATTGTTAAGTTATGGTTAACAAATCTAGATTTAATGTACACATGTTAGAAATAGTTACTGTTCTTTAATGTAACTACTAGTAATAAGAAACACTCCATTTAGTTTAAGTTTGCATGATAAAAAACAAAACTATACAGCCTATCTCCGAAGTTGATGACATAGCTTAACTATAGATACTTCATAGTCATTGGAAGTTTATTCTTAATTCTTTTGTCATAATAGAAAGTCAGTACTTACCATAGCTGCCAGTGCCACCTCCTGCAACAACGATGGACAAAGAACAATTTCGTGATAAGGTTCTAGATGACGATGGCCCACACTGCATCCCTGAATGATATTCGGTTGCTTCCAATAATAGTTTTGAGCACTCAAAGTTATCCCTCATTAAAGGTTCTGAAGCCACGCTTTTCATAAAGTATGTTTTATCGATAAGAGGCAACTTTACACACGCCATCAACTAGAAGAAGGAACAGTGATAACTACTTCTAATCCCAATTTGCAATTTGTTATTATTTTTAATGCGTATTGAATAGCATACCTCAGAGAGAGTTGGTTCTCTATTGGGTAAATCGTACTTCACCCATTGGAGTACTGCTGAATAAACCACCTCGTCCGACCGAACCACAAGATCATGGTCGACTATTAATTCTTTTACCTAAAAATAATTGATAAGTAGGTATGTTGCCAATTGTATACTTCGGGACACAAAAAAACTGACACAAAATAATGGTCTGGTAGTGTAAATTAAGAGATGAACTGGGACAGGAAAGTACAGAAGAGACCTATGTAGATTAACGCCCGACATGAGTAGCGGACTAAAATAAGCCTTAAGGATGGGAGGTCTATATACAGACGAAAATGATCTAAATACATCATTAATTACAAAAGTTACTAAACATCAGTAAAATATTAGGTCCGCGTTTTTTTGTTCCCCGGAGTGTACATTGCATATTCTACTGTCAATACCTCACAGAAGGACAATTGCAGAAAAGTTTCTATTTTAACAATATCTTCGAAATGTTGTAGTGCGTAGTCGATGCATTTTCGTTGCACGCATTCAACATGCTGAGCACCTACAAAAATTCAGCAATCATTAATTAAGTACTGAAAACTTCCTGCATAATATTTATTTGTCATAATTACTAATTGCTAACCTGCAATGGCTTTGATTTGAATACAAGTAGATGTATTCAGTAATTTCAGCATTAACTCGGTGCATGCTGTTTCCAACGACTCAATTTTAAACTTCTTACTGGCCACGAGCAACTCCTCAACATTAGCAACAGATATCATAATTTCTCCTGTATAGAAAAACTGAATAATTGATTGAAATGAGGCCGGAGATATATCATCGATGTGGACTTTTGAGTTTGTTTCTGATCCATCTTCTTCTAGAATAATTTTACCAAAAGATTATAATAGTAACAAATGATAACTACGAACACACTAATAAAACACGCAGTGTTATTTACGATAATCCCATTTTTAACTCTATGATCAATGATCAATGATCACCTAAGTCTTAACTCTATGACTTACCAAACAGGTCCGAAAAGTGTTCGCTCGCGGTGGCAAAAACGTTCTTGTGTCCACGATATACCTCTTCTCCTACAGTAACGATAATATCGCAAAACTGAAATGGTTAAAATACACTAGTTACCAATATAATATGACACCACCATTGTGTTACCTTGCTTTGGCGTTGCATTGCATGCAGTTTTTTGAATCCATTAGCAGAATGCTCGCAAGAAATGTAATAATATCCATCGTTCTCTGGATTCTCAGTTTGGCCAGAAGCTGCGTTCATTTTAGCAAATGTGTCGGAAGGCGTTGTAATTTCGCAAAATACGTTGGCAACCTAAATACATATAACGGTGTACGTTGTAAATACTCCATATGAGTGTGTTCCATATCGTATTACGATAATAATTCTCTTTCTTAATAGTAATTTAATTGCTAGTATAATAAATGCCAGTAATTTGAAAATAGTTTCTTATCTTTGTAAGCAAACTAACGAATCATATTACACTGGTCGGCAAATTGAATTTATTGTTGGTAATTTTAACCTTGTATGTGTGGATGAGTGTACCCGTTTTTGTGGCGACGATTCCGGAGAAACTACTAAAGGTATCGGGATGAAACTTCATATTTAGAAGTTTCATAACCAAACTTAGAGCTGAAAGGCTTTCTGTTGAAAATGATCCAAAGGAACTGCAGGTTTAGTCTTAACATTTTTGAAACATTTTGTAAATAAGCCGCGATTTCTGGAATTTCGTCGAAATAGTTAAATAATAAATTAAAGAAGATGAAATTCTGAATAATTTATCACTATGACATTTTTTGGTACAATCAATAATTTAGCTGCATGAGCAAATTCTATTTCATCGAGATCGGTCGTACTCCTTTAAAACTAGTAGCCAGGATATGTCAGATTATATGTCAGATATGATTCTAATGACAGTACGTAGTGTCAAACGCAAATGTTTTGACAACCTACTGTCAATATAAGCTGCGTTCGGATATAGTATACCGTACACTTTTTACACCCAATAACACGTAAGTGTCATTTGGACAGTGTACCCTGTGTCAGCGGAGTACAATATCCGACCGCAGCTTTATTCGACATATCTGTCTAGTTCTAGTAGTTTTATTTTAATGCAGACATAGCCGATCTCGATCAAATAGAATCTCATGCAGTTAAAAAAGCTTTCTGTTGAAAAGGGTCCAAAGGAACTGGAGGTTTAGTCTTAGCATTTTTGAAAGATTTTGCAAATAAGCCGCCATTTCTGGAATTTCGTCGAAATAGTTAAATAATAAATTAAAGATGAGGAAATTCTGAATAATTTATGACTATGATTTTTTTTGTACAATCCATAGTTTCGCTGCATGAGCAAATTCTATTTCATCGAGATCGGTCGTACTGCATTAAAACTAGTAGCCAGGATTTGTCAGATTTTTTGATTCTAATGACAGTAGGTAGTCTTGGTGTCAAACGCTGTTTTGACAATAACTTCTGTCAATATAAGCTGCGTTCGCATATTGCATTACACTTTTTACACCCAATAACACGTAAGTGTCATTTGGACGGTGTACCCGGTGTCAATGGACTACAATATCCGAACGCAGCTTTAATCGACATATCTGTCTAGTTCTAGTACATAGTTTTATTTTAATGCAGACATGGCCGATCTCGATCAAATAGAGTCTCATGCAGCTAAACTATTAATTTTATATATAGTATGATAAAGTCATGTGCCTGGCCACATCAGATTTTTACTTTATCATACGTAGTATGTAAAGTATTGTAATCGTGCCAAAAAAAATTTTTGAGATTTTAGCGGAAATGTCTTTTTGGGTCCCCTGAACATTTTTGACCAAGGTACAAAAAAATGTCTGTGTGTGTGTGTGTACCCGTTTTTTGTGGCGACGATTCCGGAGAAACTACTAAAGGTATCGGGACGAAACTTCATATTTAGAAGTTTCATGGCCAAACTTAGAGCTGAAAAGCTTTCTGTTATAAAGGGTCCAAAGGAACTGGAGGTTTAGTCTTAGCATTTTTGAAAGATTTTGTAAATAGTTAAATAATTAAACTAGAGGAAATTCTGAATAATTTAAGACTATGACATTTTTTGGTACAATCAATAGTTTAGCTGCATGAGCAAATTCTATTTCATCGAGATCGGTCGTACTGCATTAAAACTAGTAGCCAGGATATGTCAGATGAGATGTCAGATGTGATTATAATGACGGTAGACAGTGTCAACCGCACAGAAATCATACAAATACTAGAACGCGTAAGAACCTACTGCGCATACGATTTTGTGGATGCACAGTGGACCCCCACCTAATGTAGCCGGTGCGAGAGAGACGGTTGTCTTTGTTTACATATTGTGGGGAGCGCAAAAGAGATAAAGTACACGCACGTATTGTTTGTTATGATCTCAGCGGTGTTTTGGTAGAGCGGAGAATATACAGTGTGATCTGAAACGACGTGTGATACGGTTATACAGTTGGGAGTTGGACATCATGCGTTGCATTATTTGCTACAACAGTAATGAAAATCAAGTCAATCATGTAACATTTCATGCGTAAGTAAATTAATATAATGTTTGAGAGAATCTATAATAATTATTTTTTAAACTGCATAATATACAACCTAAATCCAATGTTGCTGTTAATTAAAATAATCAAAATTAAATTTAAATATGATTACTTCGTATATGTAAAAATAACAAAAACTGAGAAAATTGATAAGGATTACGAATTTATAGATTTGAAAATAAATTGCCTTTTATGTATTAACAGATTTATCTGTTCTTCTGTAGGTATTTCAAATAACGTGAAAAAAGCGATATATAAGTATATGTACATATTAATGCAGTTTAAGGAATAATTAAAGTGTAGGTACATGTATATTATAATAAAATCAATTTGACAGATTTCCGAAAAATAGGTATAAAGATTGGTTAAGATGTTTGAACATAGATGATTCTCAGGATTACCCTAAATTGAAAAAAATTTGGATCACTTTACTGCGGATTGTTTTGAGAGAGGTTTGAACAGTAGGTTAAAACATGATGCAAACCCTTCAGTTAACATCTCATCTGAACTAATAAAACACCGTGATAAATCATTATTAGATGATTCTAGATCAACCATAAAAAGTTTTTTTGAAAAGATAGATGCATCAACTTCAGCAAAGTCACCCAGGTAAATAATAAAATAGCTATGTTGGTTCGGATTCTCGACTATACAGCGATAGTTTTATTTTTCAATAAAATAGCTGTTGTATAAATTTATGCAATTACCCAAGTATATCTCTAATTTCCGGAATTTGTATGTAAAACTTTTAGTTGATTATTACTGATAATAAAATCCCTCGCGAAGCAGCTTATATTAACACTTTGGCGAACACCATTGGGCAAATGTTTTATAATAAAAATGTATTCCCTTCGCTTGGTGATCATTATTACGACGTTGATTTTGCAAGTAATCATGTATTTTTATTAATAAAAACGATTTGTAAATGTTACTTACGCATAAGATTTTTTAACTTGTCTCGGAAACAAAGCGAGTTAATCGATGGGGACAAAATTAGGCATGAATTGACAAAGCTAATTTTATTCAAACACCAGTAAGATCTTGTTCTTTTTACTTTCTTTTTATTAATTTTTAGAAATTTTATATAAATTTATATAAATAAATACTTTAGAAACACGTCATCACTTCCTGTTTTATTTGTTCGTTTTATTATTCCCCTACATGTGATACGCCCATGACATAGGCGCGCCGCTACTGAGTTGTAGCCGTAAACACAACAAAGCACCAACATGGCTGCGCCCATAACTCATCCAGCCGCGCAGCCCTTTGCACATTCTAGTTTGCTATACAATTCTGTGGTCAAACGCTAATGCTTTGACAATACTACTGTCAATACAAGCTGCGTTCGGATATTGAACACCGTTAAGGTGCGCTTTCATTAGTGCTAATGGCAGTGCTAGTAGACGCCATTATAGTATTTCTAATAGAATTTCATCACGACATGTGAGAAACACTATAATTTCGTCTGCTACCACCGCCATTACCTACCATTGCCACCAATCGGAACGCACCATCACACTTTCTACACCCAATAACACGTGTCATTTGGACGGTGTACCCGGTGTCAACGGAGTACAATATCCGAACGCAGCTTTAATCGATTTATCTGTCTAGGTCTACTAGCTTTTTTTAATGCAGACATAGCCGATCTCGATCAAATAATATCTCATGCACCTAAACTATTAATTTTATATATAGTATGATAAAGTCATGTGCCTGGCCACATCAGATTTTTTATTAATAAAGACAAAATTTAAATATTTTTTTGATTTTTTAATTGATCCATGCATAAAAATCTTGAAGACCAGCATACAACTCTGATTAAATAATTAAATATGTTGTCCAAATTTCGGTAGTTTAAAACACACGTTTTAAACATTTAAAACAAACTGTTTTAAACAAGTTGATAATAAAATAGTTTAGAGCAAAATATTTGTTTTAAAACATGTTTAAAACAATATGTTAAAATGAAGTATTTTAAGCATTTAAAACAAACTGTGTTAAACATGTTTTAAAAAAGTGATTTAAAACAAAATATTTGTTTTAAAACATGTTTAAAACAATGTTTTAAAACATAACAACCCTGCTCAGAACCTTGCTCAAAGATTTTATTACATTTTGATCGTTTAGTTTAGTTTGTGAGGCAAAAGTTGTTATAATCCAAAAAATTTAAATTTTTACGAAATTTTATTATAATATAAAAAATTCTTTAATTCTAATTTTCTAATTTGTTATGAAAAAAAAAATCATATTTCATAGTCTTATCGCACACTGAGCGGCCTTTTATTGTCCCTTAACTTACTTTTGTAGACTTGCAGTGGTTTAGGCAAAAAAACGGTACAAATATTCACTTACTCGCACTTCCAATAAGATTTAGTCAATTCAATTATTTCTCTCAACTTAAGACCCGAAAAGCTTATATTGTGAAGATTACAAAGACACCATATTCGCAATAATATGACATTTCAATCCAATGTTATGTTACTTTAGGCATGAATGTGCACCATTTCAGGCACGACATATCCATTTGCGTAGGTACTTGAGTTATCTTTAAAGAAGGTGGAGAAACAATGGCCAACTTTTCCCTTTTTATGGACGCCAGGCATGATTCTAACTTTTTTTAATGATGACTCTTGCTTCTGATTCACGTATTATACCACAAATAATGGGCTGTTTTTTTTTTAAATTAAATACATGAACGCAAAGAATGGAAAGGGTTGCTTTAAACTTATGTGTTATACTCAAGAAACGTTACTTCTAGCTCCGAATCAATCTTTGCAAAAGCAAACATAAAATACTAACAATTATCTAAAATTTCCAGCTAAACAATAAGTGTGATACATCACAATTGAAACTGAAGAAAAGACCACCTAAAATGTTAAAACGAAACATGACGCCCATATGAAAAAACAAAAGTTAGCAATGGTTTCTCCAGATTGAATTATAATATATACAATTACCGTGCATTGCCAGTGCAGTTCGAGGGTGCACTAGTTTTACCAAAAGAAAACGCTATTATTAAATGAAAAATTCCGTGCTCATTTCAATCGCCCCGAATCGTAGGTGCGACAAAAATATGAAATGAAATGGTTCAAATTTTTTTAGATGAAATTTTGCCGCCCCCTAAAAGCGCCGCCCGGGGCGGGCCGCCCCCCCCCCCCCGCCCCTATTACGCTACGCCACTGGAACTGACATCAGATTTTTAAAATTTAAAACGGTGGAACCAATATGGCTACCGTCACCGATAATGTAAAAAAATATCCGCTACATACGAAACTTATTTCCTGTAGTAGGTGAAGATTTGTGATTGCGATTATGGTACCAGATATTCAATATTCAAAATACATTTGCTCAAAAATGGACTACTTTAATGGTGGTTTTAAATACTAAATTAGAAACCTCAATGATAAGGTATTAAATCACCAGTTTAAAAAACTTCGACGAAATTCTAAACACGATGTATACTTATTTGTTCATAATAACCAATTATTTATACTTACACGGAATATTAGCCTTAATTTTCTCCCGAAACACCCTGTATAGACACTTTCGTTATTAACACTTTTGGTTGAACGAATAAATTTAAAATTTCTAGAATTCCTATACGTTAGCATTGGACGAGGTATTTGCGGTGAATGTTGGGTTTGAAAATTTCGTGCATCGCAGCACATGTGGCAGTAAAAAGTGGTTTGGTCGTTTATCGACAAATTTTCAGACGCTCGACTTTGGAATTTTCAACGTCATCTGTGCGATGTTTATGGTCTCGTTTTTAACTGTTATTCCAATCAGCTGAATTCGTTTACAAATTATAGTTGCAGTGAATAGAGCGTAGTGATATTTTGGTGCCATAATGCTAAATCACGGATGCTTTTGGAATTATTGATATTTTGATTGTAGACAAACATGCTTCGTAATTGGTGATCAGTGGCGGACTGGGTCCAAAAATATTGGTTGCCAGGAAGCTAAGGGGGGGCACCTTTTTTTGTTTATCCTGCCGGTATATATATATATGTTACGGTCATAGTGATAAATAGGTTATTATTAATAATTACCGGTTATTATTAATAATAGCCAAGTGGCGAGGTTAAAGTGAAGAATTTATCACATGAACCGGCTATTATTAATAATTTCCAGCAGGCTGTGGTCAATGTGATATATTTCAATTCGATATTGCATTAAGGTGATGCATAGGTGATGCTACAATATAATAGAGCCTCAGATTTGGAATTCTGTTAGTACCTACATAATCGCCACACAACGAATCTATTCACTGGGTTTTCAGTGTTGGGCCTTTAGTGACGTTAGTCCTAACTTACTTATTTAGTTACTACTCATGACTAAAAAAAGGAAGATTATCAAAACGGGACTAAAAGATGCCAATCCATACTAATTGCATGCACGAGTGTGTAACTCTTTGGGTCATGCTTATTTGCGCAATTCTTAAAAGCTAAGTAAGTAAGTAATAAATTAGAAACTCGGTTTGTATTATTCTGCCAGGGCATACGTACATAGTGCTTCTGTATTTTGCAATTCGTGGCAAGAAAAATTAATTTTATTTATAACTTATTATTTATTATCTTTTTAATACAAAACTTTAAAAAATGTTTTATATTTAATTTTGAATACAAAAGTCCTTCTAGACCTTTATTTTTTTGTGGTAGTACAACAATTACAATATTTATATTGTAAAAATAAAGCAAGATAAAGTTTGTAACAATAGGACGTCATCCTCTTTTGTTTTGTTCACAAATGTGAACTGTACCTGTATTTTATTTTTATTTTATTATTTACTATGAATATTGTTTATTTTTGATTTTTAAGTGCACAAATGTGATACAGATATTATTTGAGTTACCTACTGTTAATTTTATTTATTAAGAATATATTTTTCTAAAACTGATTCCTGGACTTGAGAATTATTGTGTTTTTGTTATTGTTATATTTTTTCATATATCTAAATAAATAATGTATTTAAAAGTCTTTTCATTTGTTAGTGATAAACACTTTTATAATAACCGCCTTATAAAGCAGATTATATCCGTCAGATATTAGATATGCTTACGGTAGGTATAGATAATGGACAACCTAATGTAGGGAAGATTGGGGCAAGTTGTTACAATGTTTAATCTTTTATTTATAAAATAGTACTTTATTGTCAAACGCCAAAAGTAAAAATACCGTGTTAGGAACAGAACCATACAAAAATGTTTGCATCATTTGTGCGGTGCAATTTATGTATAAACATCTATGTAAACTAGTCTCGCCTATTCTTGCATGTATTTGCATGAAAATACAATATTGAAAAAATTAATATTAAATGCGCAAAATTTCAAGATAATTGGAATTTGGAAATTTACTTAATAAATTGTAATTGTTCTTTTACAAAAAACTACCCACATGCATTAAATATAAAATGGGTGTTATTGATAATAAAATGGTTAACTTTTTTGAACACTCTGTATAAAATGTTCTTTTTACGGTTTCGTCATTGAGCCGTCCTTGGGTGTATACCAAATATCATTACCAATTATATCCAGTAGTTTCTAAAGTACAAGGGAGACAAGAGAAAACATTCTGTATTATCAATGTTTTGTATTATTAGTAATTTTGGCCATTGGGCTAGCCGTACTGATGATTTGCGTCGAGTAAATAAATATAATAGCTTACATAGTAATCAAAATAACTTAGCTAACTTCTTTGAAGACTGTATGCAAAAGATCTTTTGTAAAAAGTAACGTTTTTATCACTTTTACCGTGCCCGTTAGGAAATTATTAATAATAGCCGGTCCATGTGATTATAAGTGTTTCTAATCACATTGACCAAATGATGCGGTTGTTATTAATAATAGCCGGTAATTATTAATACAAACCACATTTATCACTTTAACCGTAACATATATATATATACAGGTGTCCCACTTTTTACCCGAAAATTATTTTTATAAAGCAAAAGTCATTCTGAATAAATTTGTTATAAGGACTTATTTGTTTACTCAATTCCTTGAAAAATTCAGCCGTTTGAACACACCCACTACACATTACAACCATAGAAAGTAAATAAATTTAAATAAAAATATTTAAAACAAAATCAACATAAATTGAATAAAAAAATGAACAAAAAATTTATATCAAGCTTTCTATTAATTTTTTCTTCTATAAAACAAATATCATTTTGAGTAAAAAGTACCGATCATATGGACTTATTGGTTTTCTCAATTGCTTAAGAAGTTGGCGCCGGTTAAAATACGGTTTTGTTAATAACTCAAACGGTTATAACTTTGTCATAAATTGAAAAAATATTAAGTCCATATGAAACGTTTTACTCAGTAGGTATCTCATTTACTATGCGGAAGAATATTGCGGGGAAAAAATGAAAAATGAAAGAGTTACAAAGAAAAACTTACAAAAATATTATGAAATAGAATGTTAAAAATAAGAAATAGAACGAATAAATACAATACATATATAAGATCGATAAATCAGATTTCCTAAAATGTCTAATTCGGTGGTCTATCATCAACAGTTAAAAAGTTATTAAGCATCTAATGTGACATTTGTAACTTATGCACAATATTCATAAATTAATATTAAATATCCAGATTGTTCGACGAAATTCAACAATTTCTCAATTAGAATAATTCTTCTTTTCATGCAGCAGCTTAGCATTCTGCAATTTTGATTTATGCAAACGTATAATTTGTGATATTTATTAGAATTAGTAATTTATATATTAATCTAAAATTTTTTAAATAGGTAATATTTATCAATGACATTAAATTGTTCATGGTGGTCCAACGCTTTGAAAAACTAGATCGTCTGATTTAATCGAGTTTGATTTGTTACCCTGTAGACATATTGAGGAAAAAAGTTATGGGAATATTACAACTACTATAGCGAACATGAAGAATAGTAATAAGGCGTCAAAATATTTTTGTGGAAACCATGGAAAATGGAATATTTCCACCAAGAATGTGAAATATGTTATATTAATTTATGAAATATTTTTTGTATGCGTATAAATGTTAAATTAGATGCTTAATAACTTTTTAGCTGTTGACGATAGACCTACCGACTTAGACATTTTAAGAAACTTGATTTATCGATCTTTCGAAATATGTCAAGATATACAGGGTGTTCCATTTAAAATTCTTGTTATTTGACATTTAGCAAATCTCCAGTTATTCGGGATAAGTCATATTAGGATTTAATTTATTTAGCAAATGAATAATAACTGTAAAAAATGCGACTCTTTTACTATCCAAAATGAGTTCTTTTATTTCGTTATTCTTATTAGTTACCTTAGAATAATTTTTTGAAAATGCTCATTTTTGACAATCCTTTCACAATATCTCAGAAACAGTTGATAATAGCCTAATACAAGTTGAAGTCAAAACAATTAGGCTAAAAATCTTCATCAAAAATTGCAATAATATACCTAGTGTTCCATTTAAACAAACATAAGTTTGTTGGTGATTATCTATAACTTTTATAGCACCCTGTACATCAATTTTATGATATCGTCGAAAGTGAAAAAGGTGTATTACTTTTTATATCATTGAACAATACAAAAATGCGCAACATTGTTTCTATTTTTTTTGCATTTTTTTTAATTTACAAATTTTATTCTATAAATAAACTTAATTTTATTTTTATTGCATGTATAAAAGAACATTCTGTATAAGTGATTCATTTTTGTACCAAAGTAAAATTTTATTTATTTGATTTATTTTGGTCCCTTTCATATGTTCAGCAAATATTCCACATTGTTTTCCTGTATATCAATAGGGTATTCCGGTGTTTTTGAAATTGTCATTTTTTAAAAAGTATGGGTGCTACTGTTTCCTACTTCACAAGTAAAATATCAAACGTTGTTTTAAATTAAGAGAAATCGTTGTTTGAAGTTTGAATTAGGATTGGTCTTTGTGACGTCACAAAGACCGCTCAAAGTGAGCGACTTGACAACGTTGCTATATCTAGGGTGCACGTAGTAAATTTTTGTCTTCTGTTGTGTCAACGTTTAGAATAGCTCGTTTGTTGACGCCTGCTTTGGTTATTGAGGTTATATCAAACACTTGTTCAAAATGTATAAACTCCAACGCCGACATTGTTCTGTGCCGGGCTGTAACAGCAGTAGAACAGTAACTCCTGATAAGATTTTCTTTACATTGCCGACTAGCGAGATGAGAGATGTTTGGCTTCAAGTGTCAATGGTCAAATCATCTATCAAAAAAGTTACCTTTATTCGTTGTCAAACAACACGGTCGCCAACCGTCAACTTGGCCGATCAGCTGTTCGAGAGCTGTCCGCTGTTGCCACCGCTACTAGGGATCGGTAATCATCGTGTATTTCCGAGGGTGGTCGGTGAATTCAAACGAAATGCACTTTTAATTGCAATTATCTCATAGAAAAACTAAGTCAAAAAGCTCATAGCTTAACTTTATGAATCCTCATAAATTGTACAATAGGTTAAACCGAATATTTGCTTAAATTTTGACATGACCGGAATACCCTATTATCCGATTTTTCAAGTTTTAATGTTGTACATCATAGCATTGACTTTTTTAATTTTTCTTGGTAGAAACTATCACGTCATACCATAACAATTCTGTACTTTGTGACGTATTGGTATTTCAATTTCGGATGAGTAATATTTTTGCCAGAACCTGGTCAACCAAATTTAAAAAAAAACTTGTTTTTTTATGAAAGATAAACGTCCAGTAAAAAGTTTCAAGTTCAAATAGTAATACATTTTAACAAGTTCTCTTAACAAGGGCCTTGTGGAGAATTTTTATTGTTTCCCAAAGTGGGTTTCTTAAAACTCACCATGCAATTTTATTATTGGGTTCTTATTTATTGCCAAACATAAAAATAAATTCTTAAGGCGGTCCCGTGCAAGTTTGAGTATAAATAAATATATTATTAATATTTTCAACATATTGTCTTAAGGGGGGCCCACTTAAGGGGGGGCCCACTTGCCATCGGGCAACCTGGCACCACCTGGCCAGTCCGCCACTGTTGGTGATGGGGGCCGGGCAAATATCAGACGGATGGGAACTTATAAAATGGGTAATTACTCGGATATTTACCCCTACGTAGGGTAAATACCTAAACTTTGGGTATTTATCGATTTTATTCCTAAAACACCGTTTACCTACATTTCACCGATATTTATTGATGTGTAATCTCTTAATTACAATTAGTGTAAAATATTTGAGTTATATAAGAACATTCAGTACATTTAGTTGGATTCTTAGCAATAGACGAAATCGATTAACAAAGACAAAAATCGCTAACTTGACATATTTCACATATAATCAAGTGTCTGCTAAATCTTCTTTGATAACAAAATCAGAAAATATGGAAGATTCAGACAAGGATGACAAGGAAATGTCTGCTGTTGATAAATCGTCGGAAGAGAGTTACGTTGGGACTTACTATATTTTACGTTTATGTTTTATTTTTATTCTTTGTTTTATAAATGTTTTTATTTTTATAAGAATAACCTTAATTTTGCGACAAAGAAAAATACCCTTGATTTTGTGATAAAAAAGTAACCTTTATTTAGTAGTATAATATTTCAGTTTATTGCTATTTGTTATAACAATATTACATTTATAAATACAACTATAAATACCCACTTTGGGTAAATACCCGGGTAATTATCCGGGGTTGATAATAAATAGCAGGGTATTTAACTGGTTGTCATACAGATTGCAAGGTAAGATTTTTATATTTATTCTCTTGAAAAATTGTGATTAGGGATCTGCACATTTCAACAATTACATTTAAAATTTTAAGTGTAATGTAACCGATATTTCTGAAATGAAACTAAAAAGGTATGATAAGATTTCTACATATATTTTGTGTAGAATTCAAGATTCAACAACACAAATTAATAATCTCTGTAAACCTTTTGGAATTGGTTATGTGGAGTGGATACGTGCTTTGTAGCATAAAATCGAATTTCTACGCTTTATACACAAGAAAGCACGCATATGTCGCCAGTATGTGAATTGCTTGCACTACTGTGATTCAATTCAATTCTATTCAAGGTCACATCTAGTAAATAAAAGCCATGTCAAACGATTTTAACATAGGATTCTTAGGGCCGATATATTCACCTATCGTCAAACTGTTCGTCATCTAAACGACAAGATAAATGGTAAAAATGTGTCTATTCACTTGTCGTTAACGTTACCGACCGGATAAATACGCTTAACGATCGAATTTATTTAGCGATCGAATGAACCTGCTGTAAACTATTGACGAACACTTGGTCATTGGTCACAGAGCATGTGCTGAATGTCAAACAAAAAGTCAAACTGACAAATATTTACGTACGTACGTGGTACTGTATTAATTGAAGTCATCGTTTAGTTAATATGGCCGAATTTGCTGAATTCGTCTTGCATACCATTTTTTTTATTTTTGGTCGTCTTTTTTAATTGATGCGGTTAGAAATGGGTGCGAATGAATTTTGGTTACGTTTTGTCAATGTCTATCAATGTCATTTACGGTGCTACATCTAGCGGCAATTAGTCCAAGTTATGATCCAAGTGTTGATTTAGTACACCTTTTTTACCGACATTTGATACTATACTGCCGAAAAACATTCGTGCGCGATGTTTACGTCCTCGTTGCCTGACGATAACTTACAGATCGGTGAAAAGACAGAATCATTTTTAACGCGAACGTTAGCGTAATCTGTTCGTTGGCTAACGACAACTTTGACGATAGGTGAATATATCGGCCCTTAATATAATAAAACTAATATATAAAATAGGAATAGGTTTTCAAAATAAAACATATTTCTTAAAATTATTATTTTTTATTTTTAGTACTGGTTTGCTACCACAAAACGTTAATTTGTTAATCGTATATAATTTTTGGTTATATGACTTGAAGAGATTCGGAAAGAAACTAACCAAGAATCCATACTGAACACTTTAATTATGTAAATTTTCATTTCCGGAATGTACCTGAAGTAGTGATAACTGCATTGAGTTTCATAATTTCACATTAAAACCTAAGTCGTGTGTGATATGATTGGATATATATCTTGAAATAAATCATCTTTCGTTGGAAACAATCTTGCTCAATCAAATGGTTTACGAAATAAACCATATGATATCGGATTATCCAGAAAACTTATTTGGACAGATGACTGTTGTATTATGGTTTCTTTCGCTAACTGTACTTTGTTTTTGTTGTCAACATTTTAAAAGCAAAACCTCTATTATGATCGTAAGAGGAATCAGTACTGCTGGTACGTCCTATAAAATAAGCATCCATAGTCAGCTTAATGTTGTATCAATTCTCTCATGTTATACATCAAATTACAGATAAAGGTGTATTACTTTGCTGTGGTAATGTATATGTATTACTTGTTGTTGTTGTATCCACGCTACGTGATAAAATATAACTGATTCATGTACTCGGAGAAGTAAAGTTTTGAGTGAAAAAAGCATGTAAGATATTCATATTTGTACGTGAAATTTTGTACACTTATAGAGAAAGGTGTAACTTAGACCTATTATGTGGTACTTTTTTCAATTTTAACCCGAGTTCTTATAAAAAAATTGCAAAATCAGCCAATTTTATGTCACATTCAGAAATAGATTTGTCAAAAACTAACAGAACTATCAAAAATCTACCACTAGACGCAAAATTATATATCTTTGGTGTAATTTCTTTTACGATTATGTGAACTAGGGTTGATATAAACACGACCAATGTGTTGATGACTTTATTTGTATTTATGCTTTCACGAACTGGGCACATCAACATACAAGATCCTACACATGAACCCCAGATCACCAAACCTATATAGCCTGCTCAAACTACATAAACCAGACAAATCCATACGACCAATCATCTCGTCAACAAACACACAAACGCGCACAGCTCATGCAGCGAACCATAATGAGATTTTCCAACTAAAACCAAGATATACAATACATAGCTCCTCCGATCTGATTGAACAATTACGAAACAAAGAACTAACAAAATCTTCTATACTTGTATCATTCGACATTAAAAATCTCTATACTAACATACCAATAAAAGAGACTAGCCAGATACTAAAAAGACTACTAGAAGAAAGAGCACAAGAAAGATCTAGTCTAGAGTTCGACACCATTGACATCGAAGAAATCATGGAGCTTATAGAAGTATGCACAGAACAGAACTTCTTTAACTTCAAGGGAAACAAATACAAGATGACTCATGGCACACCTATGGGATCACCCATTAGCGGAACCCTAGCAGACTTTTATGTTGACCATATTGAAAAACAACTATTTACCGACAAATATAAAATTATAAACCAGAGCATAAAAGGATGGTATAGGTATGTAGATGATATACTGTGCATTTGGGACGGCGGAGACGCTGCATTACAAGCTTTATTCACAGTAATTAATAATATATCTAACCTAGAGTTTACCATAGAGAAAGAGACCAACAAAAACATCAATTTTCTAGATCTGAACATTGAAAGAACAAATCAGAACACATTTAAATACAGGATCTACAGAAAACCGACGGCTACAAATATAATGATACCAACAGACTCATCACACCAAACCAATATAAAAACATCAGCCATACGTGCACAATTACACAGGATGAATAGAGTACCAATGAGCGATGAAGACAGAAAGAATGAATTGGACAACGTAACGACAATGAGCATCAACAATGGATATCGACCGGATCTAGTAAATAGTCTAAACAGGGGTGTAATTAGAAACATGTACCTACAACAAATCTACCCTCACACAAAAGAGACAAAACACTATATCTCCCTGCCCTACCGGAATAAAAATGGACCAATGAAATACATACAACAAACTCTTAAATCATATGATATACATACAGCTCACAGAACAACAGGAAGCCTTCAGCAATTGTTACACAACAACAAAGAGCGAAGAAACAATATGGATAAGAGTGGACTATATAAGATAAAATGTGAAGATTGCGAAAAAACTTACATAGGACAAACAGGTAGAAGTTTAAAGAAGAGATTTAAAGAACATAACACCACTACTACAGCAATGGGAAGACACCTGCATGCAGAAAATCACAGGATAACAGAAGAAAACAAACATATTACATGAATACCCTAAATCGACTAAGCTAGACCTACTTGAAAAACTAGAAATATTACGAGAAACAAACAACAACTTAATAAACGAAATTCAGATTTTCCCAGAAGACCACCTTTTCAAGAAAATTAAATATTAAAGATTTCAAACAAGTGACATGCAACCCCACGTACATGACCGATACAATTGTAATAGCCTAACTGACAGCACTGAAACAGAACGATTGTCGAACAACAAACAACAACAACTACGACATTTTAAAAAGTGATGAAAGTGAAAAATGAAAATGTCTACATCATACTTACCGAAACGCAATTAACGGTAAGCAACAAAACAAGAATTTATAGTGTATACAGTATTTATACCTAACATTACATACATTAAGAGAGATGCCGTACCTAACCTAATTTTTGACAATATTTTATACTTGAATATTATAATTCTCAGCATTATACTCTTCGTTCTCTTCTTTCGCAGTACGAACTGAAGACGAAGGCCCTTGCCTTCGAAACATGTAAATTCGTGAAATCATAAATACAAATAAAGTCATCAACACATTGGTCATGTTTATATCAACCCTAATTATTTCTGGCTTTACAATGGACATATTTATTCAACACATATGTGAACTAATTGCTGAGAAAAAGCCTCAGAACTTTTGCGTGTTTTGCAAGCAAAACGTAGGGGGTATCGATTCCCCTTAAAGCTACCTTTGTCTACAGTATATAATACAATACCTGCAAGTTTCATTAAAATTCTAATAGATAGATAATTCATTAATTGAATTTAAAAAGAAACTGCTATTTGAGGTATTTGATAAATTTAAAAACTCCTCACCACCTAACTGTGAATCAATAAAAAATAAACAAGAATAGATCAGTATGTAGTTTTTTCGTTTATTGCGTTCTTCGAAAGGAAAAGTGACACATGTATAAAAAATAAATATTTTTTAAAACCTATTTAATCACTAAAAAAACTTAAACTAAATTCATTTAAAAAATAGACAATATAGGTATGGTATGGTAAAATCAGTAAAATTATCAATAAATTCATTTCACGAATCATTTAATTAAGTCCTTAATCTCTATGCTATCTATCATAACTGCGCTTAGAAAATCTCTTTCATTTATCATAGGTGGCATTTGAATTACAGAATTTTTATTGCAATCGTATTTTTGAATAGATATAATACAACTGCCCAACATGTAAAGACATCCATCATGATTCAAGCGATCTTGTTCATTGGACGTATTTGAAATGGTTTCCCACTTATTGCTGCGAATGTTAAACCGTTCCCAGTCACATCCTAAAACTGAATAAAAAACTTTTTTTTTTTGGGAAGCATATTGATTTTAATAATGACTTACCACCTCTACTTGCAGACGTGTATATGAACCCATCGAGGACAGCCACGCTTTGGTACATTCCTGGTATGCTCTTGGATGGTGCTTCAGACCATTTTCCTTCGCGTGGGTCAAAGATCTCCATTGATTTTACGGCCTGCAAGCCATCAGTCTCACCCCCAATAGCATAAATACAATTATCTAAAAAATTAATCCACATATTAGTATATCGTCAATTTTCTGTTAGAATTGAGGTACCACTGACTGCCATATTGAAATGTGATCTGGTTGTCAACATAGGCGGAGATGTCATGTATGCTGCGGTTACCGGATCAAACTTGTCGACGCAGTTTAAATACTCGTCGGTTTCATTTATACCTCCACAGATGTATATTGCGTTGTCAATTGAACAAACCCCTAGAAGAAATACCGTTTTATTAGTTATGGCATATTATATATTTTCAATGTCCATTGTTGTTACCTTGAGCATATCTTCCATATGGCAAAGATGTTGTCATTCCCCAAGAATCTTTTAGTGGGTCGTAGTATTCCGCGGATGAGTGAAGTGTTTCTCCATCAATACCTCCGAAAGCATATAGTAGTCTTCTAAAGCCAACAAGGCCATGGTGTGATCTTTTGCACTGCATCGACGAAAAGGAATGCCATGTATTGGTTCTTGGATTATATATTTCACATTCCGACAGTCCTAATATATTAAGTTATGGTTAATAAATGTTGATTGAATGCACAAATATTTAGTAAAACTGAAACTATTTAATATTTAAAAAAATTATCTGACATCGATTTCACTAGTCAAAAAAAAATATTTTTTTTCTAAACTGGGTTAAAACCGATATTTCCTGATTCGCCATGTTGAGAAGCATAAATAAATGCTGATTATTCTGTTTTCTATCTGCTTTTGTAGTTGCAGAACTGTTTCAAAGAGCCAAAAATTACGTTTTTTACAGATTTTGATGCCTTGCCAAAAAATAATCGTACGCTATAAAATTATTTATGCAGTCTGAAATGGAATCTTAAACATTAAACTTTAAAAGTATGAAATGAAAGACTAAGAAATAATGTAAGGTTTCGAAGCATCGTCACTTGTACCCGAGTGTCAAGGTGTGAGTGTAAAAATTCGCGTTTCTTTTCCTGTTTTTGATTCCATTTCAAATAATTATACGAGACGGTAGAGCTATCCCAGTAGTGTTAAATAAAAGCTTAAACGTGCGAATTTTGTGAATCGGTATATGCGAGTTTACCAGCACACTCTTGAACACTTATTGTCGCGCGACCAACCGGCATTTGTACGTTCACCGATTAGATTATATTGATACATCTTGATATATTTTGACAATTTCGATTATGGTGATATAACATAACCCTAAAACCCGAAATGGTCAAAATGACAAGATGTGACACAGCAGTTTTTTTGTATTTAGTTTGTAGACAAATGTCTTTTTAGTAGATTCCCATGTCTAATTTTGTTGCAATACGCATTCAGATATATTCAGAACTTTTCTCCCAAGCTTTCTGAACCCAAGATAAAGGCAAGAATCTTATTGGCTCACAGCAAAAAAAAATAAGTTGAATGAAGTGTTTCCTAAATTGCTCAGGGCGAGAAATGACTGGAAGGGATTTCAGGCAGTGATTCAGGGCTTTCATGGAAATCAAGAAAACTATGCTTTCTACAAAACCTCACTATTAAATAACTCAGCAGCTGAGGTAGCTACCATACTGGTTATTGGTTCATACAAAAACTCAAAATCGACCTTGGAGCTTATTCCAAAGAACATGGTGTCTGTTTTCATCAACACGTTATGGATTTTGAAAGCAGGGAGTCTAGCGCTAATATTATGGGTGACCACATTTGATTTGATTCAAAAAGATATAGACTGGAATCATTTATTTCCTGCATATTGCAAAAACAGTTCAATACATTAAGTTGGCATGCATTTAGATTTAGTCATGTTTGGACCCCATGGAATAATACCAGGAGCATGTGAGTACATCCGGCCATCACTCTTGCGAGCAGTTCTTCTTCAGTTCTTTTTCGGGCATGTTGTAAACAGAGTTTTTTAGTGCCCCAGAAGAAAAGGTCATGTGGATTCAGTACAGTTAGGAAAACATTCATTTAAGAAATAGCGCACGTACACAATACTTTGTTTTTAATTCAGCCTAGTTCCTAAACTCATTTTGGCTTATTTTTGGACATGACTATATTGTCAAAAATGCTTGTTAGGTGTCCCCTACAACCCCTGTCAGTTGGTTGCAATCTTTATGGGACCCTGTATATTAATGTCAATCCATCATTTCCACGTTTGACAGAAACAGAGACGGGGTGACATCTTTAATCTCTCTTTAGTTTCGTTGGGGGGCAAACAAAGCAAAAGCGTCATAAGAGATCATTTATTTCTGGCTTTCTAATCAGCTTAAAGTAAACCATTTGGTGCGAAAATGCTTCAGCTTGGATTTTTTCTGGGTGTGTGAACCTTATTGAATAAGTTTTGATCCTAATTTTTGAAGATTTCACGGTGAAGTATTAAACAAAATGATGATAAAAAGTGACTTCAGAAAGTGAGGTTATGTTTCAAACGACTGTATTTGCTCTAGTTTTAAAACGGGCAAAATTTTTTGCGTGGTTAACTGCAGGTCGGAAAGCCATCGGGATAAGGAAATTTCCTTTCATATTATTACCAATAGCCCTCAAGCCAAATTATCCCAACAGTTTGTTGTCGCATTTTAGAAGGGAACGATGGCTATAGGCCCTTAAGATCGATCCAAACTTTTCTGAAGGCCAACTACAAAATTGGAGGGTATGCATTTTATTACAGGTACGCGTTATATCAAATATAGATGTGAAATATTTGTTTATAATGTGTCATTTTAGGGTAAACCAGCTCGAAGATGATGACCATCCCGATTGGGTGCCATGTAGGGCTGTTTGAGTTAGTCTCGATATTCGAGCTGAGTAAATCTCGTTTCCTTCCGAACCGAACACTCGATTTTTCGAGTAGGCTCGCTTTTGTTCGGTTCAATTTCGAATCTCAAGATCAAAAGCGAACGCTTGCTTGTAAGTATTGGCTTGAATAAACGTCAAAGCATTGGTTGTATCCAAGAAGTGGTATGATAGAAACAAAATTTTAGTGTGACAAAATGACAGTTATACAAAACGGCCTGTGTTCGGTACGAAAAAAGCGAGTGCTCGAATATGGCTCGAATAGCCCTAGGAAATAAAGTGTAATATTGTACTTACCTCATTATTCTACTCATATTCTACATACATTTCAGGTTTTTTAAATAATAAATCTACATTTACAATCGTTGTTTTATTGATCTACTTCGACTACTCTCTTTCCTTCAGGTTTAGTAAAATCTACATAAAATTTCAGGTAAGACAATTGTCTTGTGATACTGCAAACAAATTTGAAAATTAAAATTCCAGAATGGATCGTCTAAAAAATCGATGCAGAAAAAATTCGTTTTTGGACCATACAACAAAGTCAATATTGGCGGTGTGTGATGTGCTTTTGAATTTGAGAACAATAAGCATGTCCTAGTTGTTTAAAATACTCACTGAATTAAAAAATTTCCATAATAAACCTGCAAAAACCACGCGTTTGCAGCATAACCTCTCTTTCTGAAGTCACTTTTTAACATCGTTTGTATAATACTCACCGTGAAATATTAAAAAATTAGCTTCAAAACTTATTCAATAAGGTTCACACACCCAGAAAAAAATCCAAGCTGAAGCATTTTCGCACCAAATGGTTTATTTTAAGCTGATTTAGATAGCCAGAAATACATGATCTCTTATGGCGCTTTTGCTTTGTTTGTCCCCCGAAACGAAACTAAAGAGAGATTCAATATATCACGCCGTCTCTGTTTCTGTCAAACGTGGAAATGATGGATAAAGCTCTACTAAAATATTCTTTTACGTCTTTTCACTTTTGAAGTCTGTGGCGTATCAAGCAATGGCTGATTTCGTGTGCAAACCAAGATTGCTACACAACAATACATACAATACATCTACAATGAAAATACAAAAAACAATTGAAAATATGGGACTGATGTTCTTTAATGCTATAGTGTGTAAGACGTGCCAATTGATGTAGTGAAGTAATATTAATGGTAAACTGCAATACCTTGGCGCCTGGTAACATAATTGCCGCGCTTCCGGTACAAATGTCGATACTGTATGATCAATTTATATTCAAAATTTGTGCTGTGAGTCAAGTGATAGAATTTACCTTAGAAGTTTTGCGTTAAAAGGAAAGACGCGACTTTATAATATTAAGCTGTAACGTTCGAACTGCTGCGACAACAATTACAAAGTGACACAGCGTTGTCACAGCTACTAACGCCTATACGCGTCCGCAGGAAAATAAAGTTGGAGCACGTCTATGCGTGCATCCGGTAAAAAGGCCAATGCTGCCCCGCTTTATATGATTCCTAAATTTTGTATCTCATTATTTTAAAGTTCAGGGTTTAAGCATCCATTTCAGACTACGTAGAGAATTCTGTGACCTACAATTATTTTTTGGGAGGGCATCAAAACCTACCAGAAAAAGCAATTTTTGACACTTTGAAGCAGTGCTGTCACTACAAAAGCAGATAGAAATCAAAATAATTGGCATTTTATAATGTTTCTCAACATGTGGAATGAGAAAATATATATAACAACCCAGTCGCAAAAATGCTGTTTACCAGTGTTTTTAATGATTTAATTTTAATGACTAACATAATTCACATTATTCACGAATGAGAACACTAAGGATGTTTCTTGAAACAAAAAGGATGTTTAAAAATCATTATCTGCAGGCAGTTGATTTGTGGGCTAATCAATTTAAAAATTAAGGTATAGAGTTTGTAGTTTAAAAGTTAGGTTAGATTATGTTGACAGAAATATCGATATACTTCTAGAATGTTCGAGAAGAAGGTTCAATGAAAAATGGACTATTACAGGAAATATACCCAAGGAAGTTTGTCTTGTGGCATTCGATGTGGAATCTGTTGGTTTTCAATATTGTATGGTGTCCGTAAATTTTGTTAGAGTATCTGTTGTCTGCATTTTACCGCAAAACAACTCGTGCGTCAATTTTTGTCTTACAAAAATTGTATTGTAATATAAATCCGACATTTTTTACATCGGATCTCAAGAGGGCAACTGTATTAAATTTATTTCCCCTAATAACCCATTCTTCTTCTAATTTCACTGTACTATAAATACCAGTAATATAATCGTTACTTGCCGTTATCATCTATATTACGATCACCTCCTGCGACAAAGATGTGTTCTTTAAAATATTTCCGTGGCTGAACTTTTGCTGACGATTTCTCACATTGCGCCCCAAATTGTGAGTGGGTTGCTTCCAGCAGTACTTTAGAGCACTCCAAGTTATCCGTCATTAAGGGTTCCCTGATCACATTGTTCAAAAAGTATGTTTTGTCGATCAAAGGAAACTTAACATACACCATCAACTAGAAGAAACAAAGGTAATATGTACTTAATATTCCACTAGCCATTTTTAGTTATTTAACCAACAAGTATATTAAAAAGAGCAATAAATGATCGAGACAGTTTCGAGATCATTAATCGCAGATTAATATTCGAGTTGGTTACAACATTTTTTCGTCAATCGTATTGTTCTGGCGGCGTATACATAGATTTTTCTTTGCCGATGTCTTTTGAGGTTATATGACAATTTATGTAATTTGACACTGACAGTTCTCTACTGCGGTTCTGAAGGATAACGGAATGTTTTGATCGGACGGTTTCATTTTACGTATGTTCGATTGGCTATAATGAAGTCGTTTATCTGGCTATAACAAATCGTTCATTAATAGAAACCGTGCATTTAGAGCTGTTTAATAAATGATTTTTTTCTACTTTGCATTCACAATGCACACATTGTAACACTGTTTTCGGTGTTACAATTAACACATTGTAATACCGAAAACAGTAACATTTTTGTCTAAGATTGGTACACATTGATATCAAATGCCATATGTCAAACGTACAATACATAACCCAACATAACCACACACTGCATCTTCTTAATCACTTGCAATCGCATAAACTGCAAAATATCAATATTCTATACATATTTAAACATGGGTGTAGCCTGCTATAGTATGGCCAAAGGATTGGGGCTTTCTTAGTTTTGCTGTGTTCATCAAAATACGCCAGCATGACGTTTTCGGTAATGTTTTACGACTCTGGTAAGTGATCATTATCATTCTTTTCAACTAAACATCAAATCCCATTTTCAGATATAATTCAAGGACCACATTTACTTTAATAAGGTATTATGCGAAGATCAAACCTACATCGTAGATATGAACGATTTTAATTACTGCTGCGAGATTGTATATGCGCAATAAATTAGCATACACGTACGAAGCTATAGTACATTTAAATTGTAGAGGATTTCTTAGTTCATGCAACGTATAAGTTTTTGGTAATATTTTGGACGCTTGGATGCTCGGTTCAATTCGTATTTGTCCGTCGCTTTCGACTTCGTCTTAGTTCTGGTTGTGTGCAACGTATTTGTATTACCTCCATCACATGTAATTTTACTAAGTATAATTTATTCTAATAAACTACTTTGCCGAAATTAGAACTGGGTTTCAATTATAAGTGCTTGTAAATATATAATCCACAACGGCTACGTAGCGGAATTAGGTAGACACCGCTATTAAACGTTAAGCGTTATAACAATTCTTTAGTAAGTTCTTGTTCTCGAAGTAACTAATCAGTCACCGCCAAACACTTCTATTCTGATTATTATACTTATGAAACCACTATTTTAAAGTTGTTAACTTTTTAGGTTAAGTTTCATGTACTTATCACAGTAGGGTTAAAAGTGTTGCCCCAAGCTCCATTATGATCATCGTTGCGACCTCGCTGAATATTTATTCAAACTTGTAGGCAAAAGTAGAGTAAAATTATTCACAATTAGATTTTGTCATAATTTTATCTCATCGATCTCATCCTTAACGAAGTTGACAGTTACTACAGTGCTGCCACGTGGTACCCGCAAAATACCCTAGATTCTAATTTAGCGCGATATAGTAACCACAATTTCTAAATTTATATAAAATTAATGACGCAAAGTAGAAAAAATAGTATATTACAGTCGTTTTATAAGACGTATTTGCGCACTCGTTCCATTTGGGCACTCCTCGCTACGCTCGTCGTGCCCAAAACAACTCGTGCGCCAATTTGACGACTTATAAAACTTGTATAATAATATACTATGCTATGCACTAAACTTACTCATAAATAAACGATCGACGAAAAAATATATTATTAAATAAGTATTGAATAGAATACCTCCAAGAGGTTTGGTTTCCTATTGGGTAAGTCATGCTTCACCCAGTTGAGTACTGCGGAGTAAACCTCCACTTCAGATCGAACAATAAGTTCACTGTCTTTTATTAATTCTTTCACCTAAAAAGTATTAATACTATTAATAAATACTTGATTACAAATTATATCAACTGTTCAAATACCTCACGGAAGGATAGTTGAAGAAATGATTCCTTTTCAACAATATCTTCAAAGTGTCGCACTGCGTATGCGTGGCATTTCTGATAGAGTTCTCCACATTGTTGCGCACCTAAAAAACATAGATTAGTACAAATTTAGTAATAAAGAAGAAAAAGACATCTGTTTCGATCAATTATGATCATGTAGATCTTCACCAGCCTAAATCTAAAGCGTAGATGACAATGCAACTAAAAAATGTTTGCTATAAAACTATAATTAAGGAAATTGTACCTACACGTTACAAATCAACTATCGAAAGACAGAATTACAATAAAATAAAAGCAATTTACGGTTAATTTATGAATTATGGTATGAAAGAGTATGTTATTAAAATAAAAGCACTTTCGCTGCACTTTTTAAATTTTTGGTTGAAGCTCTGGTTGAAACCAGGGCTGTGGAGTCGGAGTCGTGGAGTCGGAGTTCAGACAAATTTCAGATGTACCAACTCCGACTCCGGGTCCATGTTTAAATAATGTAGAAAAAGACATGAGAGATGGCCGTTGCCGCAATAGATAGTAAACGATTAACTAAACATATTATTAGGTCTTTTAGAAAGTTAATATAATTTAACTACAAAACACACAGGTCGGTCGGTAGTGAGTGATGATTAGCAAAATGATTATTGTGAATCGCTTGCCGCGTCGCATATATAGTTTATGTATTTCCAATTTCCAACCACCAACTGCAATATGCTAATTATGATAGCTCGATCATCTACAAATAAAAAAGATCGGACTTCCATGCATACTTATAGACGAATTAGAACTTTCCAAAGTGAAGCGTCAACGTGTGTTTGTCTTTATTCATCAAAATTACGAGAATTTGCTCCTATTCGTTCGGCCACAAAGAACAGCTGAACAATTCATTAAATATTGCAAAAACTATTTTAATGATATTCCCTTGCAATTTTAAAAAGAAAAGATGGTTTCCTACAGCTTTTGTGCCAGAAGAAACAACGTGATGGTATCACAGTTGTATTATCAACTCTCAACATTTTTTTTTTATTTGTCCCAATATCTGAATGTTTGTAAAAGATAATGCTTTACTAGTAAAACTTTGCAATTTTAGCTTTAATGTCTGATAACTTTAAACGTTTAACCGAAATTGATTCTTTTTTTCGCCACATGAACAAATTTATCAAAAGTATCACCCTTGATTATACAATATTATGGTATAATCAAGGGTATCACATCCCTTTGTATTTAACAAAATATGTAGAGATTTTAAACTGTTACTGATTCTGTCGAGTGTAGGTTACGGATTTTAAGATTATTGCTGGCTATGTCGTAGTCTTCTTGCGATCAACTAAGAAACATCGATATTCGCAGACCTCGTCACCTACACTTGACAGAATTGAGCCAGATATATTTTTTATTATTAGCAAAGGTACAAACTTCACTCTAACGTAATTTTTAATGCTTAATAAAGTCATACTCGTTGCAGCCAGAATTGTGACGTCATTACCACTAACAGAAGTAAGAGTTGAGATTATTTTCAGCTTATTTTGCACTTAATGTTGTATTCATTAAAATAAATTTTACTTTGTACTATATAGTGGTTTGTCATTACTTTACTAGTTCAGAATTATGTGCTCTCTAATGAGAAAACAGTTGAAGTTCTAATGATTTCAGAGATATTTTGAAAATATAAAAAGCGTCATTTTTAAACATGGCCATAATTTTGTGGTCCGATCAACAGGCCTTTTGATTTTACTTACAATTAGAGTATGTCATATTTAATTTTTTTTTGCCGTTTAGGGTTATGTTTACGGTTTTGTTTGGTGGTCACAGTTGCGAGTGGAGTGATGGTAATTTGTTGAAACCATGGCAGAAGCACGGGAAGACATAAGGCAAGTGGTAGATTTAGTAGATTTTTTATTAAAGAATAGTTTCGCCAACTTGTCTTACGATGATAAGGTATATGTCAAAGAGTTAGGCAGGCCCCGTCCTGAAATGAGCAAGCTTTTAAATGTTGGCCTTTCGGCTAACAGAAAATTCAACAGTAGTTAGTACGATAAATGTCAATGGTTAACTGGCAGCGATCAAACCAACAAATTGTATTGTTGGGCATGTTTATTGTTTGGCAGTAAAGCTAGCCCATGGACATCAACAGGAATTGACAATTTAAAAAATTTGTATAAGTCTATTGACAAACACAATATTTCTAAGGACCACACCTGTTCAGCCCTCAAATTAAAATTATTTCGTCGCTGGAATAATATACAATCAGCGTTAGATTCTGCCCATCGTACAAGTATCATCCAACATAACGAAAGAGTAAAAGAAAACAGAGAAATTTTACAACGATTAATTGATATGACAATTTACTTAGCCAGTCAGGAATTAGCTTTTCGGGGGCACAACGAAGGTGAAATGTCCCATAATAAGGGTAACTTTAAAGAACTTGCACAATTTTTAAGTAAATATGATACTAAATTTAATGATTTTTTAAAAGAATCGTCTGTTTTTAACGGTCTTTCAAAAACGATTCAAAATGATATATTAGAGTCTGTTAACCACGTCATTAATAACCAAATAGAAAATGAAATTAAAAATTGTGTTTGTTTATCAGTCGACAAAACTACAGATATAGCCACTCCCAATTATCTGTAATTTTTCGCTATACTAACGACGGTTGTGTTAAAGAACGTCTTATGGGGTTTTACGATGTCAGTCCAGGCGGAACCGCTGACGATCTATTTAAATTATTGCACACAGAATTTGAAAAATTTAATTTAAGAGATAAATTATATATTAAATTTAAATTAAATTATATATATTATATAAATTATTTGCTTCAAGTTTTCGACTTAGTTTTTCAACAGACTGATACAATATTCTCAATAATTCAGAGCAGAAGTACAGATATTTTATATTGTAATTCACGAATAGAAAATTTGCTTACTACGTTACAGAGATACCGAAATGAAGATCACTACTTTGTTGAAATTTACAATAATACGACTGCCGTTTTAGGCTCACCACCAAATAGAAGAAAAGCAAATACCACACAAAGCGATGATGAGAGCATGTCTTATAAACGAATATTCTTTGAAATTTTAGATTTAATTATAATGCAACTGAAAATGAGATTTTCAAACATAAAAAATTTAAATTTTTTTTCTCTTCTGGACACAAGCAAATTTGAGTTATACGAGAAGAAATTTCCAGTTCATCTACTTGACAGCTTAATGGCAAGTTATTCAAATCTATTTCGTAAAGATAAATTAGAGAATGAATTAAAAGTTTTATATTCAGATTTAGATATCTTGGGCGACTCTTCTGTTCCGGCTAAAAAGCTTGCGTTTATAGAATCAAATTCTTTGCAAGATGACCTTCCAGAAATATATAAATTACTATCATTAGTTCTGTCATTGCCCCCAACTTCTGCATCAGTAGAGAGAAGTTTTTCAGCATTAAAAAGAATTAAAAATTTTGCTCGAAATTCAGTTTGCCAATCGCGACTAAATTACATTACAAGAATATCCATGGAAAAGGAATTAGTGAAAACTTTAACAAAAACGCCGGAGTTTTATGAACAAACTATAGATTACTTCGCTACAACTAAAGATCGTCGGATTGATCTTATTTACAAACCCTTGTAATGAGAAATAATACAATATTTAATACTTATTTGCGAAATAAAATAATAGGTACGCAATAAACGGAATACCGTAAACTTGGGTGAATTTGGCCACTATTCGAAAATTTATTTATCTTGTATAGATCTTTGTTAATATTTCAAACATTGCGAGTATTTTTGGTTATTTATATTTTAGATACTATATTGAATACAAAGGTGCTTAATGTAAGTTAGATGATAATTTATTTTTTTTGTGGCAGTGTTCAGAAGATAGCTTTGAAAATTGACCAATTTTGTTACTATGAACAACTTTGTTTGTGTTGAGTAATCTATCAGCATGTATGATTTGCCGCCGATAACATTAGTCCTGTGGTTTGTTAGAAATATCTTTCTGCAATACCCGCGTAGTTAAAGTGCTCGGTGTAGTCAATCGAGGAAAGTAAAGTCGGGCATTCTCAGTGGAAATGGCCATCAAATGATGACATTTCTGTGGTATGACAAAGATGACATTTTACAAGCAATAAAAACACCTGTCCCGTCCAAAGGAGGTTTCTTCATTATACCAGAAGTACAAAATTATGTCTAGCTATACCGGGTGATTCAATTTCGAGGCTTATTAGATCTAGCTTATTAGTGGAGCTAGAGGCTATGTTTAAATTTGGCAAAGTTTCGTATTTTTGTGCTGAACAATTATCTGAAAAGAAATTTTAGCTATCATTTTTCATTTTAAAGATATCCGCAAAAAACTGAAATGTTAAGATATCGTTTTTAATTTTTTATTCAAAACCAAACGTAGCTAGACATTTGAAACAAAAACATTCTAGAGCGACTTTTTAACAAGGAATGCAGTGTTATTTTTTAATTTGAAATAACATCAAAGATGGCGGCGTAATCATGGCCAACTTTTGTTTTTCTTATGAGCGCCATATTGAATTTTGGCATTTTCCGATAGTCGTGTTTTTTCTCATTTCCGCAATGTATAACATGTTAGCATTATTTTTTAAAATAGTCATAAAATAGTTTTGTCATGATCTTATTGCTGATTTTAACATATTTTGTTCTTGAACACTTTTAAAACATATTTGATGGCCAAACTCGAGCATACACTAGCTTATCGTTTCATTGGCATGATAAACAGTAGTATGGCCAAAGTGACCCACTAATGAATTCTGACTTTGGCCACCCATATATATACATAAAAGAAGTATATCCTGACGTTGGAAATATTAGTGTTTTGAGATTTTTGAAGTACTATCAAAGACCCAAAAAATAGCACAAGTATGAGTAATTATATCTAATCTGTTAAAAGTTACCAGACTTCAAATTTCAAAAGTGGACTAAAGTCACCCAAGTTTACGGTATCATTAGTTCTGTCATTGCCCCCAACTTCTGCATCAGTAGAGAGAAGTTTTTCAGCATTAAAAAGAATTAAAAATTTTGCTCGAAATTCAGTTTGCCAATCGCGACTAAATTACATTGCAAGAATATCCATAGAAAAGGAATTAGTGAAAACTTTAACAAAAACGCCGGAGTTTTATGAACAAACTATAGATTACTTCGCTACAACTAAAGATCGTCGGATTGATCTTATTTACAAACCCTTGTAATGAGAAATAATACAATATTTAATACTTATTTGCGAAATAAAATAATAGGTACGCAATAAACGGAATATGTTTTAAGTTTTATTTTTACATTAGCATATGTGCAATATTATTATTTAGTTTTTGACGTTATTATTTTTTGATTTGTTTTTTTACATGTTTTATATCTGCTAAAAATAATATGTACGCAATTTACAGAATATGTTTTGAGTTTTATTTTATTTTTTGTTTTGTCTCTTTACATGTTTTATAATAGCACATATTAACTATATTTGTTTAACTAAAGAAAGTAAAAATATATAATAAGCACAAAAATACACTGGATTAAGGTTAAAACAAATAATGTAAAATAAATCTCATATTTGTTTAACCTAATGAAAAATAAATCTTATAAGTGTAACATAAATCTGAATTAGAACAAAATAAGTATTATACATTTTGTAACCTACTGGCCATTAAACAAAACCATCTTGATCGTAACTATGTTTCACTAAACTAGGAAATATATATGATGCGATTTAGTGATGTCCTGTCTATACATATAACCGTAAAATTCTTTGAACAAACAACACTGGACTTTGTCGGCTTCCAGTTACATCGGTCTACAAACTGTATCCATAATAGGGTATTCCGGTCATGTCAAAATTTAAGCAGATATTCGGTTTAACCTATTGTACAATTTATGAGGATTCATAAAGTTAAGCTATGAGCTTTTATTTTAGTTTTTCTATGAGATAATTGCATTTAAAAGTGCATTTCGTTTGAATTCACCGACCACCCTCGGAAATACACGATGATTACCGATCCCTAGTAACGGTGGCAACAGTGGACAGCTCTCGAACAGCTGATCGGCCAAGTTGACGGTTGGCGACCCTGCTGTTTGACAACGAATAAAGGTAACTTTTTCGAGAGATGATTTGATCATTGAAACTTGAAGCCAAACATCTCTCATCTCGCTAGTCGGCAATGTAAAGAAAATCTTATCAGAAGTTACTGTTCTACTGCTGTTACAGCCCGGCACAGAACAATGTCGGCGTTGGAGTTTATACATTTTGAACAAGTGTTTGATATAACCTCAATAACCAAAGCATGTGTCAACAAACGAGCGATTCTAAACGTTGACACAACAGAAAACAAAAATTTACTATGTGCACCCTAGATATAGCAACGTTGTCAAGTCGCTCACTTTGAGCGGTCTTTGTGACGTCACAAAGACCAATCCTAATTCAAACTTCAAACAACGATTTCTCTTAATTTAAAACAATGTTTGATATTGTACTTGTGAAGTAGCAAACAGTAGCACCCATATTTTGTAAAAAATGACAAATTCAAAAACACCGGAATACCCTATTCCTGCTGGGCAGGAATCTTTGGAAACTTACATTTAATTGTTGAATAAACCAACCATTGTCAAATTTTATTGCATACGGGCAAAGATAAGAAAATTATAAGATACGTCACTAGACAAGGAAACGCGGTTCGAGAGTGAGATAGATTTGGTCAACGAAAAGATGGCGACCAACAGCTGATTGTTTGTATAATAGCGGGTGACATAACCTTAGTTTGGTGTTTACGTTCCTTGGATTGTGCAAGATTGTGTATGTAGTGTTTTAATAAGCATTTTAATGAGTGGTCAGTTTTAATTATTAATTATACTTTCAAAAAGTCAACAAACCGCTGTTATTTGTTATATTATAATCCACTATTTTTGTTAATATTTCATTTAGATGACTATCGGATACGTTTTATTTTATTTATATATGTGAATATTGATTTGTTTTCATTTGCATTATATAACCTCTAATGTTGGTAACGTTGCCGCCCATCGTGCATTGTATTCGTTAGTTTAAAATTCCCGCCAATTCCCGTCTTGTTTAGTCAACGGTTTAAAGCTCACATGCGTTCAAGGTCATCAAATGTGGACCCCACTAAATCAACGGACCCGACCCAAAGCGTCGCATCTTTATATTCTTTTATCTTTGATGCGGGCCTATAATTCCCGCTGATTTATTGCAGCCAGGGCGCTTTCTGCTGCGACAACTTCTTACATCACATTCTGACATGCTAATTAGTTATAAAAAAATACTTATAGCGCACTAGAAACCACTTAAACCTATATAATGTATTGGCTTGTCAATTTGATGTTATGGGACTAACGCACGGTATTATTTGACATAAAGTGATCCCAATTTTAAGCTCATATGACTCCTCCTCTTTTATACTATCTCGATGATTAAAACAAACAAACATAAAACTAACCTGCTATGTCTTTAATTTGTATCCATGTTGTCAGATTTAGTAGTTTGGACATGGATTCGCTGCATGCTGTTTCCAACTTTGCAATGTGAAACTTCTTACTAGCCAATAACAACTCTTCTATGTTAGACATGGTTATTGTTATTTCTCCTGTATAGAAAAATGACAATATAGATTGGAGGGCTGTTGGTGATATGTCGTCAATGTTGATCTGAACTTTCCCCTCTTTATCTAAAATGATAATATTTATATAGTTTTATAATATACACCTGGGGCATTGCACGCTGCTAGAAAATAGGGATGCTTACCATCAAATAGATCGGAAAAATATTTGCTGGCTGAAGCAAAGACCAACTTGTGCGCCATGAACACTTCCCCTCCTACCATCATGTCGATATCGCATAACTGAAACATTTAATTTTCAAGGGCTTATCATATTCATACTCATTAGTCTAATAAGGAATTAAAGCATTGAAATTGTATTTTTTAAACAATATAAATTGTAAAATAAATGAAACAAATAGTACTAGATACATGAACGAAATCTATAATTGCAATGAAGTTATGAAAGATACGATTGCACTGCATTATCATCGTCATTGAAGTTTAATAGATTTATAATTTGGTATATGAATTACGTTTATATATGAATGACGTTGTAAGTGTTACCACTTTCTTCAAAATATCTAAGGAAAATTACAGCAACATGAGGTTTAACAACATTGTTATGTAATGTTAACACTTTCGCGGACAGTGTCTGCGAGTGTGTATATTCAGATTACAAAACTGACGGCATATGCCGTCTTATCCGCGAACATGTTAACAATATAAAGATCCATGGATAATTTTCTAATCATTGGATCAGTTTCTACGTGGAAATGATCTAACAATGAGAAAGTAACGTACATTGCCACTCTGTTGCATTTTTAGCATTTCTTGGAATTTCTTGAAATATAATGATGAGTGGATTTGAAGTGATATTCATCATTGCTTGTTGTGGGATTCACGCTCTGTATTGCAGCTGCATTCATTTTGGTAAAATTTGGAGTTGTTACTTCACTAAATATGTACTGAAATAGGGAAACGGCAACAAACTTGCAACTTACTAACTAGTTTGCATTAATTCAGTACGCATGGTCTGGTACTATATAGGGGCACGAGGTGTTTAACAATAACTGTATAACAATCCCAGTTTACACAATGCATTTGCGAAACAACGTAAATTATTAGCAGGTCCAGACGGCTCAATAACTGGACGCTAAAAAAATAAAACACAGACAATTAAAGGACGAGCAACGGTGTAAAAAACATCGCACATACCAAGCCGACAATCGTCAACAATCAAAAGAAGTCTCAGCAGGAATTAATTAATTACAGCACACCTGTTGGAAGGCACACGCACATGTATCAATTTTGCAGGTTAGATTAGGACGGCGTGCTACCAACGTATAATTACTATAAACCGTGGTATTATTATTAGAGGTATGCTCATACTCATGTGGAGTGGGGATGAGAATCTGCGAGAATCTTATCCGCTGGGCGCGCTGCATGGTTGAAGAATAATAACATAAACATAACTAGTACCAATCCAATTTTTGTTTATTTATGCTTATTTCTGCGTACATAATGCAAATGCTGGAAAGTTTTCTTTTTATACAAGTACGTTTGTCTGTTATGTTTTATAAATTGTTAGTGGCATAACCCCTAATAACGTAAACATAACTAGTACCAAACCAATTATTGTTTATTTATGCTTATTTCTGCGTACATAATGCAAATGCTTGAAAGTTTTCTTTTTATACAAGTACATTTGTCTGTTATATTGTATAAATTGTTAGTGGCATAACCCCTAAGTTTGACATATGCAATGTTGGTTGTCTACATATCACCTGCGCAGTAGCGGTCGTAAATTCGTCCAAAAATTAATCATACCTTTATATTCATACCACGATATAAACAATGTTTACAATGTGCGATGATATTCTAGCATAAAACAACGATTGTCAATTTCTACGGTTTCCAGTTTTTCCGGAATGGACTCATCTTTAAAATTTTTCTACACGCTATAGTTTTCTATAGCTGCAGTTTAAAATCTAAAAAGACAAAACCGGAAAATTTTCGGAAAAACCGGATGCAGTAAAATTGTCAATCGATGTGTTTTGTTTTTGGAATATCAGCCCGATTGAAATCATCGTAAAAAGTACCTATAGCGTACTGTTTAAAATGTAAAAGATCACGTCGAAAAAAAAAAAACGGAAACTGTAGAAATCGATAATGATATTTAGATATTTTTATGTAAAGAATATCTATCTATTGAAATTAAGTATAGCGTGCAGTTCAAAATTTGAAAGATAACGTAATTTTTGGAAACAAGAACGAATTGGGAAACATCAAGTATAACTCAAAAATTTAATTTTTAGCCTAATCCAAATTTCATTCGTCTGGGTTCTAGTACATTTCAAAACCGTTAATCGCCAGTTTGACCTGAAACATGCATTTACATACAAGGTTAAACTAGTTTGGCCTAGCATTAAACTAGTTGCGCCTAACGCGCTTCGGCCAAACTGGTTTGACCTAAGACTAACTGGTTCTGCCTGAAAACAGGTTTTGCCGGTAACATATACACTAAGGCTTCCAATCCCGGACAATATACTGATCCCGGGTTTATGAGATTAAAGATTTTGTAATCCTGGGATCCCGGAATTCATGAAAAAAAGCGAAAATTGCCAAATCCAGTCAGTAAGGAACGCCTAAAATATACTTGGTTGGACAATCTCTTTTACCCCGAAACTTGATAATTGTTTTCAAATTTTACCTTACAAGTAGAAAACCAAACTTGTTGGTTTGAAAGGTAAAGGGTGTCTAAGTATTGACAACAATAATAAACAAAGATTAAACTCTATTAGATAGCCCTTCATCTTAAATTTGCTCAAAAATTTTACATTTTTTTAAAATGTTTCAAGAATAGTCACGGCGAAACAAATTGTTTGATCGAGTGAAATTTTCAATTTTTCATATTAACCCCAATCAAACATTTTTAAGAATTTTTGTTTTCTTCTTTAAGATAAATTTGGATAACTTTAGAATTCATACTTCATGGATGTTTATTATGCACGTAGTGCCTAGACTAACTGTTTGCATTTTAAATAAAACAATTATTGTTTATAAAGAAAAGATAGGTATAATGACTTTAAGACCCAGTTCTAAACGCGTTTTCAACAAAGAGATTTATATATTCTTCAGAATTGATGAAATATTCAGTGCAACTTCTTACAATATTAAATATTCAATTTTTTGTCATATAAAAAAATTAATACTACTTGTGCGTCTTTTGTCAAATATAATTCAAATAACCCTACCCACATTATAAAAATAAATTTATCTAAGTGCACTTTTTCACAAAATTTGTTCACAAAAAAAGCGAAGAAAGCGATAATTGTGCGATGAAGAAATACAAAAATGACCATATTACCGGTGTCACATCACGAACTCGAGATGCTTTAATAACTGCGACGCAATCTACGGCGTAGACGCAAGACGCATGACAGAGAAACATAATTTAGATTTAACTTTTTCGGCATCACGGGATTTCGATTTATAATCTCTGGATCCCGGAAAAGCTCATTCTTTGGCGGGGTCCCGTGATCCCGGGATTGGAAGCCCTAATATACACCATTCGAAAATCTTGCACTCATCCACAGATTATATAGTTATATAATCTAGACTCATCATTCGATAGTTTTCCGACTGTTGTATTAGCAAGCCTTGATATTTTGATTTTTGGCAGAGATGCTGACAGAAATTGTATAATCGGTGAGGATTGTATTTTGTGAATTCATGCTAATAAAAGTTCAGGGTGATCTGTCTTTATTATATGTACATATTTATCTGCAATAATTTGGAGTAACGAGTCAAAAATATCCATCGACAGCATAAACTAATAAAATAAGAATGCGCTATGGGCCATCCAAAATTCCCAGGCAAGAAGAGAAGCAAGTTTCCGAAATACTTTTTGTTCTTTTTGTTTTGAATTTAGGATAAAAATTTAAATCATTTTTATATTATTGTGTATGAATGTTTAGAAATATTAATGAATGAGAGCACAAAATCGTTTACTAAAATGTTACTTACATGCATGAACAATATGTTCAAAATATTAATCAAAATATTCGTATAATTCTTTTTGTTAAACTATTTAATTTAGAACCGCCAATTGGTCAAAAATGATGTTAGGAAACGTCATAGATAATAAAATAGAATAATAAAGTATGCTTTATAATGTTATATAAATCTGGAAATGGATCTTTCACAGTTTGAAATATACGAAAACTAAAACTTTGATATTTAATTACCATATACCGTTGTATTTTCGTATTAATTCGTTTTTGGTGTTGCTAAGAAATGCGTGGTAATATTTTTTTTATTTTTGAGCAAATCATCTCTATCATTGAATTTTAAAGCAAAGAAATTGTTTTTACCTCCTCTGAAATTTACTTATTTACTATCTCCAAAAATAAAGAGGAACTAAACATTTAAAATTCCAGTGTTGTGGCGCCAATTCCTATATTTGAAACGAAATAAAAACGTCGACCATTCGCCGCGATTTGGGAAGAAGTAACCTAATGCGGCTAATGCCTAAATTAACGTAACTACGCGCTACTGCGTTGCCTACTCTCAGTTCACACCCTGGTTTACATTAGCGGAACGAGAATTTATGTTTAAATACTGTTGTCTGCAAATACCCCACAAAATAGTTTGACCAAGGTCACGTACTCACGTACAGTTGACCGACTCATTGGACTATATCCGCAACACTATACAAGCAATCACTTCATACGTGGTCCGCTGAAGACTGTTTAAATAACTATTTAATTTTAAACTAAAATTAAGTTTCTGCAAAACTTATTTCTTTAGATTAGTATACTTTGTAAGTTGTTTTTTAATTATTAACTGTCTCAAAATACATTAATTCATCATAAATATTTCTTACGCGAAATACGCCATCTGTTATCGAGAAGCATAACTATATGCGCAGAGGAGCCAGAGATTAACTCCCTGCTACAATGTCGCCCCCTGGAGATCTTCTCCCCTTACTAACCCACCGTTGACCAACTTATACTTATATAAACAATGCTATAAAGTAATATCGTAACAGTGTTGCCAACTGTGTTGGACGTTGTTATAGTACGATCACTAATAAATTATAGTACAATCAAAAAAAATATAGTACAATCAAAGAAAAACAAGAATTACGAAGATATGGTTTCACAAAACCTTGCAATTAGGGTTGCCAACATGGTCATTTTGACCCGGAGATTTCGGGTTTGGCGACCATTCTCCGGGCTACGGGTTTTCAGTTAAATTCTCCGGGTTAACTAAATATTTAATAATATTTTTAAACAAAACTAAATATTTTTTTAAAATTATGATAATACAGTAATTGTTATTCTAATCATACAGTTTGCAGCCATTTCCCTTGAAAAAAAGGAATTTTTCTCAAAATAAGCAGCACTCTATTACTCAATCTTCACAACAATTTAATTTTAAGTAAGTACGTAGGCTTTCACGGCCAGAATCATTTAGAAAATAAACTGCTTCCGGGTTATGCCGTGTGTCAAGATTTGTTAATGCTGACGTTTCGCGAGCCATGTTGCTCGCTTCTTCAAAGCTAGTATTCAGAGTATTCAATTAGCTTTGAAGAAGCGAGCAACATGGCTCGCGAAACGTCAGCATTAACAAATCTTGACACACGGCATAACCCGGAAGCAGTTTATTTTCTAAATTTAATTTTACTTTTTGAGAGCATGTGAGACACTTTGAAAGTAGCAATTGTAGCATTTTAGATTTTGTTACAAGTCTAGTCAATACAGTAGCAATACTGTAGCGGTACAACGAACGCAGAACATTGTATCTTGCGTCGATGATCATAGACTGAGACAAATCTAATATCAACTAGTAAGAAAATTATCTTCATCCGTGCTGAAGTTAAAATACCCCCCACCGTAAAATATTTTAACGAAACACGTGAACCGATTTTGCCAATTCACGAACTTGTTCTTACTTTTTAAGAGATAAGCTTGTATACCAAATTTCAGATCAATTACTTCAAAACTACGGCAGTTATCGTGTACACAGACGGACATAGCTATATTGATTCAGTTTTAAATTCTGATCAAATCCATATATGTAAGTCTATCTGCCACGCATCCTTAAAGGCTGTTACAAATGTTGAATCAAACTCAATATACCCTCACCACATTAAATGTGGAGGGTATAAAAATGGCTTTCAAAAAGACAGGTAAGTATTATTTAAAGGTAGGAATTTTGCTTGTCAGAAATCAACATTCAATAATGATACATTAGTTGACAAAATATGTGTAGAACTTTTGTTGATTATTTTGATATGTATGTTGTTCAGATGATAAGAAATGTCCCAACAATATGTTTGAGTTTCTCCAAGGCAGTTCACAGAATAGTATCATACTGGTCTGTCATAAAACAGTATTTTTTAAATCATTGAGATGACGTCAGCGATACCAATATTTAAAAATTTTATTGTTATTTAGATTATATATTTACAAAGACTGAGAGATATAGTTATCATTTTTGACTAGAGACACATTTATTATGGGGGTTTATACAAAACGCCAATATTGTCGGAATAAAATGAAAATTTAAACATAGGGAACGTGTAGATAATTCCCTTAAAAGAATGCTCTCTCAGTACATCGAAATTATGCTTGGTTTAGGTGGTAATATTAGCATTTTGTCTCATGTTGGTTGTGTCCTAAAAAAATCGACGAAAAGAGGAAAAACTAGTAGACATTAACTGAAATAAATTAATATACTTACTAATTAGCATCTAGATCTCATCGCTTTCTACACTACCTATATGCAAACTTCACTCCAAAGCGTTACTAAAAAGTATGTGTCGAAGCCGCACATTTTTGTGCGGCGATTAATTTAAACTTAGGTTCCATAATATAATTATTTTTCTCCGGGTCAGCATAGGCACAATGTTGGCAACCCTACTTGCAATGAGATTGGGACTTCTGTGATTTTAAATTTTTAATATGTTTGGCACTATTTTCATGGAGTTTTAGTACTTGTATCTCCGATTTCAGTGAACAGGAACAAATTTTACAATACGCTCTTATTTTAGAGTCTTTGTCACCACAAATCCAATTAAAAGTTGACTCCCACTCCTTACGATATTTTTGTGTTATTTTGTTCTTTGATATTCATATTCGACTTCTACACATAAAAAGTGTTTGCTAGATATACATATACATTATACAAAATAATTCACTTTCTTGAAAATAGTGCACATTGTTGGAAACCACAAACAAATGTTACAACTTTGTAGACTGTCAGCTCTTATCGTTGTCTTGTTTACTACCATGTATGGTTGTTTCACTTGTTTCCCGTCAATACCCGCATAATTTGTAATCCCAACTTGACAAAATATTTGTAATACGGTAAATCCCCCATCTTACCGCAATGGATGCGCTGTGCAGTACGGATTAATTGGGCAATTGCCTATTAGCTGGCGCTAAAGGGCTGTGAAGAGTGTGAATGTCATTTCTAGGCATACGTCAAGTCTATAAAGTAGTAAGGTTATCCAAGTACGGGATTTCCGAGTTTGAGGGGTAAAGGGAGATCGTGACGTCACTAGAGTCGCGCTGCCAACAATTTGAAAAAAAACCAAAGTGCCATGTAAGCATAACTTTGTAGGTTAGGATAGCACTAACCTTAAGCTGTCAGATTAGATAATACCTGGTTCGAAAATACGATAGATAACTTATTCTAGTCAGTTTTACTTAGGTCGAAGTAAACTTCACAACAAAAACACTTGTATTGGCCGCTATTTATTTCATTTGGATTTCTACGAGCCAACCACTTTCTTCGCAGTTTCAAATCTTGCGGAACAACTACAAATAGTTTATCCGGAGTTTTTCTTGACGTATTTCTGCATTGTGGATTTATACACCATTTATAACCCATTTTTATGTAGAAATTGTGAAAACAACACATCATACAACTCAATTACCAAACGGCGACGATGCCGATGCTGACAGACCATATGGGCCGACTTGACATCTACTATCGGGTGACGTCACACAACAGAAAGTATCGTTTTGGCGGGACTTTTTTTGATTCAATTTTTAACGCTGAATTTTATGAAATGTTGATAACGATAACTGACATAATTTTGAACTAATTGATCTGAGATTAACAAATTTTAACACTCTTTTTAGTAACTTTTACATTGGGAATTATTAAGTTCTTCACATAAGGTTATGTTATACATATAAAGATGGGTGGTAGTATATAGCCGTTATATAGTTATTTCATAAAGCAAATGACTTCAAAAAGAAACATTTTCAACTAACGTAGTTGAACTTGTAATCCTTAAAATGTTTAAATTGTTCCCATTTAAAAATTAACCTGATTTTCACTGATTGTCTCGATTCAAAACGACCAGCCTGTATAATCGTCTATGATCAATTTTCTAAATTACTTCAATATATATATAATGCAGTAATGCGCATCATGTATCCAGCAAAAACAGCAGACAATGCGGGAATCGAGCAATGACTGATCTCAAAGACTTGTCCGTTTACCGATAGCGGCTTTTTTCTTATCGCATTGTAACAAAAAACGTTAACAGTAACAAGTGAGTCAAGCTACTCAGGTTTATACAACTAAGCGTATTTATAATCTTTATCACTGGTCCAATATCTGAATTAATTGATGGAAAGTAGTTTTATTTTTAAAATATAAATAAGTGAACGGAACAATATACAGTATACATAATACAGTAAAAAATTTGGCTACAATATTAAATAATATTATTATTTTCTGCCTTAGAATGAGATCTTAGAAAACTCAAAATATTCAATGTTTCATCGTTGAGCTATGACCTAATTTTAGTCACTATCTTAGCTAAGGTGACCAGATTTTTATTGTAGATAATCTTGACAGTAGCGGGGCGGGGCGGGGGTGGTAACTAAACCAAACGTCTTTTCCAAAGATCGTACTCGAAAATAGACAAATTCTAGGATTTTGATAAACACAAAACTTATTCTTAGTTTTTTTTAGTTTCGTAGGTTACACAGATTTTTTTTATTTTAAGCAACATCATCACATACTCCTTAAAATTGTTGTGCTTGTGATCAAATATTTGTTTAATAAAACATACTTCATTGAATATCCGACATTATTTGCATAGTGATTAATTGTTTTGCCATTTTTATTTTAAATAAATAAATATCGTTTGATACAAGAAAAAGTTTATTTCATTATCGTTTATTATAGAGTTTAAAGTTGTATATATTAACTCTTTCCTACATAAATTCTTCCAATATATGCCCTTGGCACGAAATAAATATTGTAAGTAAATTTTTATATTTTTTAAAAACATTTTTATTAGCAACTAAATATAGTAAGAAGACTAGGAAAGATGAATTATCTTCTTATGGTTAATAAATAAATCTTATGGTAAAAAAATAAGGAGATATGTTCTAATCTGACGACCCTGTACAGCACAACAAGATATGCCAAGTTTCAGGTACAGTTTTGAAAAAAATACGCCGACCGGCACAATTAAAGGAACGCTTATTTTGCTAAACTTTTGTAATGATCCGGTCATCATATTTTTTCATTATTTTTCAATGCATTTTAAAGAAATTCAATGAATTTCTTAGAGATTAGCACATACTATTGTAATTTTTGAAAAACAGACGATAATGATGCTTTTGATCTACTTTCGATACACGCTTTGAAAAACTGCGGAACATGAGCAAGTTTTAAAGTACTCTATTACTCTGTTAGACATCCATATTCTGAACATTTTGTTTTTGGTTCATTCCAATATATGAATTTTGTAGAAGATAAACAATTTCAAATAAAATTTAGCTATTTAAATTTACCCGTAAACCTTGCAGTAAATCTGACTTGATTATGAGTGAAATACAAAATCTTGCATAAAACTGTATATTCTACAAAAATTCAGACATTGTGATGAATTAGAAAACAAGATGTTGAGAATTGATATGGTTTTGTAAGAGAGTACCTAGTTGCCAACCTGCGAGAGAACAAGTTCCTTAATTATCCCACAGGATGTCTCAAAGATGACCAAAACACAATTTTTGATCTCCCAGTATTAATAATCAGCTGGAACATCTTATTTTCTTTAATAATCAAAGTATATTATGTATCGTAAATTTGATAAATTACCTTACATGTCTCGAAAAAAATAATGAAAATCGGTCAGTCTTCAAAAGTTATTGAACATCAAAGTTTAGCTAACTTAGTTTAAGTCGGTCAGTCGACATATCAAATGTTGATAGTTCTTTTACGTCCTGTCTCGTTCTTACTCACTTTCTGCCGGCACCGAAATTCTCCGAACCAAATATAAACTACTAGGCCGTAGAGCACACATCCTAACACTGGATAGTTTATGCCCTATTCAATGGCATTAACCGTTAATTTAGTATTCTTTTCTCTTAATTTGTTTGTAAAAATAATATTTTGATTTTCTATTAAAAATCTATCAGCACCGTAATCCCGGTATTCAGACTAATCTCAGCACCGGGATTACGGTACCAGAAAAGTCCGGGAATACCGGGATCCCGGTTTCCGGGATCCCGGGATTGGATGCACTAGCTGGAATCTTATACTTTAACATATCATTTATCCGGGATCAATCGGATGAAATTTGACGAAGTGATGGGGTGATGAGCGTAACTGCTTTTTCGCGGAAGGAATCAGTGTGCTTGCATTTTACTCGCAAAACAAGTGAGCTTTCCCGGCGATTACCAAGCTATTTGATATTAGAAAATCAAAAGCAATATACCAAAATAAAGATAAATACTGTTTTCTAATAGAAATTCTGATATTTCTTCATTAGTTGTTCAAAAAACAATCTTACAAAATAATCTTTTTACCGAAAACAAGTAAAACATAAAAAATACGAACTAATAGAAGACAGTAGTAGAAGACATCGCTCGCACGTTTACACGCTCGCCTACGGCTCGCGTATAAACCTTATGCTCGCGATTTATATCCTTACACTGATAAAAATGAGTGCGAATTTACAAATGAAATTTACATTTTTTTCAGTAAACCTACCCTATTTGTCGGCAATTTTACCATAATTTTAAGCAAAAATACTAAATATCATTGAAAATGTAGTTACATTCATTAATTGTACAAACTGTAGGTAAATTTGCTAACAAATTTGTAAATTTCATAATAACAATTACTTCAACGGAATAAAATTACAAATCTATACACTAAAACTACTGTCTGATATGTAAATTTGCCCTCTGCTCGTGCAATTTTCCTTTCTAGATGGTAAAGTGCTACCGAGATAATTTTTATCGCGCTTGCGCAATAATGGGATATACAGTTCGAGTTCCGTTCGCCATCCGTTTGGATGTGTTTACAGGAGCTAAGTTAGAGTTTTATTGAGTGCGATTGTCATATACAACTAATCTAACACTGTTAGTGCCTCTGTGACTTATCCTTTATCGGTGTCGTGTGGAATATTTGCCCCATATGGTTCTATAGTATTAAAAGATATAATATTGGTACATTCATCTCTTTGTATATTATGGAGGACTTTGCAAATATATACTACAAAGTGCAGGTAAAAGTTTGCAGTCTTGATATGTATGTATAATTTCACATTCACTAGTTGGATGTTCTTTTTAGGATACAAGTGTTGATGATACTGATATTCTACAAATTCAAGGACTTGTGTGGTGTCCATAGGTAAGATTTCGCTTATTGTTCTTTCTTGTACATGCGGTCTTACAATCAAATTTATTACTAACATGTATAACACATATCATTTCAATCACCAATATAAAAAAATACTTTTCTATAAACACTCATTAATAACTCTACACACACTCGGTACCTCAAAGGAAAGTAGCTGCTGACATTGTTATACCCTGTATATGATATATGACTCATGTACTTCTTATTTTGATTTCAGGTGACATAGTTTGGACTATATTATATGCTGTGGTTGGATTATCCCCAGGTTATCTTACTCTGGAGACGGTTTAGCTTTTTAAAAATTATTCCAAGTCAGGGTTAAAAAACGAATAAGGTGACGTAAGTTTACCATAGGCATTTCAACTTAATATTGTTGAAATAATATTTAATTTATATTTAAAAGATATGTTTCTCTCTGTTAAGCAGATCGATTTATGTTATTATACGATATGTAGATAAGTATAGTCCATGGGTTCCTATTTTATTTCATTTACTTATGATTACATTTTTGTCAAGAACTTCTATTTATTTAATGTTCAAAATATGTAGATATATATATATTATAAATATGTTTCACATGTTATTTATTGTTAAAATTATAATAAAACTTCATACTATTATTTTTTGTTTTTATTTATGATCTCCACATTAATAGGATTTTACTAGTGATTTTACAGTTGACAATACAGGCTTGTCCGAGCAGTCGCAAAACCAGTTTACAAACAGTTCTTTTGTGAGAAACCAGATAATGTTTCATTGGTATTTATAATGGAGTTATCATAGCAACATATGTGGTCCATCACAAAAGTACTGATTGTTAACTGGTTTTCAGTTGCTTGGAAATATCTAATATTAAAGTTGCAGAAAATTTACTGTACAACAATTAATTGCAATTCCGTGTTTACGGTAAATTTACTGAAAGTCAGTAATTTTACTTACAAAAGTATATATAAAACCGTACACATCGGAAACCTCATTTCATATGAGAAGTAAATTTAAGCTCAAAGTAAAATTACAAACCACATGGTTTGTAATTCCCTTCGATATACGGAGGTTAAAAATGACCGCCGTGCCACGCGGTAAAATTACCTTTTCAATTTTATCAGTGTAGTTATGTGCTCGTCAAATAATATACTAATATTACTGCAATCCGATAAGTTATGCTATTATTTATTAACTTCTTATACATTTGAAATGAAACACCATAACATTGCTGTTAAAATAATGATGTAATGGGAAAAAGTATTGCTTATTGTAATAGTACAGAATGAAATTATTTTTTATACTATCAGTGAATCTTGCATTCCTATTTTCTTTCCTTGATAGCGTCTTTTCTCGGGAAGCTCTTTCTGTGGCACTTTTATGAAATCGTCTGCCTTCTTATACCTCTTCCAGACTCTCGCGAGCCATAGCGAGAGACCGCGAATCGGGAGAGTGTGAATGCCACACTTGCTCAAATTCGCTAACATTCGAATGCCAGAAGTCTCTACGGATGCAGATAGTTGGATAAAAATCACGCGTTTGCCGAGTGCCTCGGTTGATTTGTCCGCTCTCGCTTCGATCCATTCAAACTGGATTGTTGACGAGCCGCATCGCAGTTTTTGTGTGTACCCGAAGGTATTATTTACGACAGGGGTCTGATTTATGACATCAAACACGTGCGGTCAAGGGGCTCTTCGAGCTCAATGCAACCCGAAATGTAGGTAACGCATGTAATAAATTATTTAGTATTGAAATAAAAAGATTTCAAAATATTGAACACGATAAATTTATATGCAAAATACAAATAGTTTAGATTGATATTAAATTAAATATCCGATAGTATCTTTTTCTATATTTCTGATGTCCCCATTACTATAATTTGTCATTTAAAATGGAAAATATACCAGATAATGATATTTATTTCTGTATTATTGAAGAAATGCAAATGCATATCAATAAATTAACCATCCGTATTATAAGACTACTAATGAAAATTAATATTAATAGCAATATTAAATCAATAATTAATTAAAACTAAAGAACATATTATTTATCTCTTTCAAATAAATCTTATCAGTTCCAAGTTTTGGTACAATTCTTTGATGCAAATTACGACTGCGATCTACATAGGGCAATTACTAAGTTATTGACTGATAATATCGTTGTTACATACCAGTATACAGGGTTGGTCAAAATATCCGGAGCACCTAAATAATTGACCAACCGTAAACATCTTCAAAAAATCAAGCATAAGTTGTTTGATTTTAAACAAGCTATCATCTAAATATATTTTTAATATACACAGTGCTTATTTTATTATGGAAACTGGCAGGCAACCTTTCCGTTTTCTAATAGAACACATACATTTACATTTTATAATTAAGATTAATTCCATGAATTTTTTTGTAAGAATCATTTTTTATACAATGCGTTATTTTTTAGTTATAAACTTTTGTTTTAACTAAACGGATAAAAAATAGCAGAATAACAAAATAGAAAAATAAAATTAAATGTTAATTAAATGTTCAAACAGAAAATTAAAATAAATGTGTGTATGTATGTGGGAAAAAAATCAGTTTGAAAGTTCAGCAGTTTTAATTAATTGCTGATAACTAAAAATTATGCATTTTATGAAAAATGGTTCCTACAAAAAATTCTTAGAAATTATCTTAGAATTAAAAAATTTAAAAAGATATAGAATAGAATTGTTCTATTTGAAAAAAGGAAATGTTACCAAATTTCGATAGGTAGTTTAAAACAAAAAAAATGGTTTTTTCTTTATTTTTTTTTTACGGTTGGAGAATTATTTAGTTGTTATTTTATCTAACTCTGTATATGCACTATAATATTTGAAAATTGCAGGAAACGACCACCATACGCGTACATCCCATTCAGTGTTGGCCCTAGAAACTGCATCGGTAAGGACATTGAAAATATGCATGATGTTTTGAAATTGGTCGTTGAACACAGAAACTATGATCAATGGTTAAGGAAGTAAGAGAAGAACATTGAATGTTGTCTTGGTTTCAGGTCAGAAATATGCAATCCTAGCAGCTAAAGTTGGGTTAGTCAAGGCAGTGCTGAATTATAAATTCTTTTCGGTTGACCATCAACTTAGCTTAGCATCTGAGATTGTTTTGACGCCGAAGACTGGAGTTAAAGTTGGTATCAGGCGAAGAGAACTACCTTTACATTAGGAAAGTTAGCATGATATGGGAAATTTCTCTATTCTTCATTTCCCATAAAATTTTATTGTTCTTAAAAGTGGGCGGCTTGTTCAAAACTTTTAAGTTTAACCACCCGAGTTTAAATGTTATGTACCATATACCATATACCACACACCAATTTGACATGAGAGTAAAGAAGGGGAGACAGGGGCACATTTGGACGGGTTTTTACGTACGCATGTAGTTAGCTTATTTTTCAAAATAAGTGCTTGGTAATGGTAATACTTCTTAAATGTACATTTGTCCAGGTATATTGACTATAACTTTAAGTTAAATAAAGTATTTTTGGAATTATAATAACTTCTTTGTAATCTACATTTTGTAAATTTTTTGTTGTTATACATATGTGTAAAATATTTACTGAAAATTATTTTGGAGACAATGATTATTTTCTCAAAAGTGGCAAGCAAGTCTTAATCACATCACAGTTGTTAGTAAATGTCATTTGTTATCAAAATTTTATATTATCAAAACAACATTTGTATGCTACAAATATCAACAAAATATCGAGTGTTTGGTATCATTGTAATCGGAAAGATGTCTTCTATCGAATAATCAAGGTGTGGCTATTGGGTACCCGTGAGACAAAATGACTCACTGGCCAAAAAACAATTAAATCACGCTAGAGGGCGCCAGTAATGCATCTCGATCAAAATCGATTTAGTTAGTGTTATTTAGTATTTACCTATGTGAAGTTAGCCCCCAGCCCCCTCTTATGGGAATTTATGTGTATAGAAAAACGCTAATTACTCGAGTACCCTTAGAGATACCGCAACGAAACTGACACTGTTCGAACGAGTGTTCTTCGGCCAATCTAAAAGTGGAAAAGTCCGAAGAAAAGTCCGAGAAATATGCAAATTAGTGTCCGTAATTAATTAATAACTGATTAGGTGACACGGAATATTTGCAAAAATCGGGATATTCAATGGGCTGTATCTCGTTAAGCCTTTGTTCAATCTTAATAAAACCAACACCATTCGATTCCCCTCTTCTTCGACTATAGAAATGTCAAAAGTCCGATCGCAATTACCTAGGTTTGAGGTAGTATGCGTGGGCGAAGGTTGGTGTGTTTTGCGACAGCTTGCGTTGTTAACCTGGACGGCCCGGCCGGCTTCCAGCCCCCTCTTATGGGAATTTACGTGTGTAGAAAAACTCCATTTACTCGAGTACCCTTAGAGATACCGCAACGAAACTAACACTGTTCGAACGAGTGTTCTTCGGCCAATCTAAAAGTGGAAAAGTCCGATCCGAAATATGTAAATTAGTGGCCGTAATTAATTAATAACTGATTAGGTGACACGGAATATTTGCAAAAATCGGGATATTCAATGGGCTGTATCTCGTTGACCATTAGTTCAATCTTAGTAAAACCACCACCATTCGATTCCCCACTTCTTAAACTATAGTAGTGTCAAAAAGTCCGATCACAAATAGTAGAGTTTGAGCTTGAATGCGTGGGCAAAAGTCGGCGTGTTATTGCAGTCCAAGTTTCCGCTAGTTAGTGGTCTAAAAAAATTCCTGAACTTTGACTATTTTTATCCAGGGATGCGAGTATGGAAGCATACACCGGTCCAGCAGACCTGTGAGCATAACCACTTTTTATCATCCGATTGTAACAAACTATGCACCAAGCGAAAGAGGAAGCTTGGCTCCACTAATGATAGTTATTGCAGTCCAAGTTTCCGATAATTAGTGGTCTAAAAAAATTGATGAACTTTGACGATTTTTATCCCGGGATGCGAGTATGGAAGCATACACCGTTTCACCAGAACAATATGCATAACCCCTTTTTATCATCCGATTGTAACAACAAATACATAAAAGGAAAAAGGCAGCTTGTCTCTACTTATGGGAGTTATTGCAGGTCAGGTGTCCGATAAAAAGTGTTCTAAAAAAATGAACTTTACTCATTTTTACTTGAGACATACCTATGAATGTTTAATTTAAGGCGTATATCGATAGATAACTCAAGTTACATAAGTCATGTTTTCATCAATTCGTAACAAAATGTACATAAGAAGCGAATCCATATACGAGAATACGCTAATTATTGCATTAAAAAAATAAGGACTTTGACAATTTTTACGGTCAGATGGACTGACTTATAAAGCAAATCATTAATTAGAAAAATGTAACTAAACTGAAATAATATTAAATTTATTCACAAAAATATGATTGGAAAAATTGGAACAAAATTAATTAAAAAAAAACTAAACAGTGATAATCACATAAAAGTTATCGTGTGAAAACAACATCGTATCCCATGAGTGTTCAAAGCCGACAAAGAGACCGGTGCATTTTGCAGGCGGCAAAGGTCCCCGTCAAGCCTTTGTCGGTATGATTGTGGCACCAGTTCCATACCAGAACTTAAAGCCCAACGTTAGGCATAAAAGTTACCCATAATTTTTTTTTACAACCGATTTTATTAAATGATACATTTTTGGAAAGTCCGCAACGTACAGAGTATACTGTACTTATTGCAGAGGAATCAAATCTCAATTACTACCTAAAAAAATAAAAATGGGCACATCTTCAACGTTTACGATGTTTTGACACCACTAATTAGCGGAAACTTGGACTGCAATAACTTGCATAAGTGCAGACAAGCTTCCTCTTTCGTTTGGTGTATAGTTTGTTACAATCGGATGATAAAAAGGGGTTATGCTGACTGTTCTACTGGAACGGTGTATGCTTCCATACTCGCATCCCTGGATAAAAATAGTCAAAGTTCAGGAATTATTTTAGACCACTAATTAGTGGAAAGTTGGGCTGCAATAACTAAGGAAGTGTGGTCTATATTTGTACTTTTGATTGCCGTAAGAGATGTCGTAATTGGTAAAGAATTAACGGAGATATGAGATAATAAAAATGTGCCAAATTAAGCAAAAAATGACTTTCTTTTTAATTTTTTAGGTAGTAATTATGAATTGCGCCCTCTGCAATAACTACTGTAGACTCAATACGTTAACGGCTTTCCAAAAATGTGCCATTCATTAAAATCGGATGAAAAAAAGTTTTATGGATAACTTTTATGGCTAACTTCCCCCCGGTTACATATTCATATAAATGTACTTTCAGATAGGACACTATAAGATTCAATCGGACTTTTTGACATTTTTGACAGAAGAGGCGGACCGAATGGTGTTGGTTTTATTAAGATTGGACCAAGGGTCAACGAGATACAGGCCATTGAACAATATCCCGATTTTTCAAATATTCCATGTCACCTAATCAGTTATTAATTAATTACGGACACTTATTTACATATTTTGGATCGGACTTTTCCACTTTTAGATTGGCCGAAGAACACTCGTTCGACCAGTGTTAGTTTCGTTGCGGTATCTCTAAGGGTACTCCAGTAATTAGAGTTTTTCTATACACGTAAACTCCCATAAGAGGGGGCTGGAAGCCGGCCGAGCCGTCCTGGTTAACAACGCAAGCTGTCCCAAAACACGCCGACCTGCGCCCACGCATACTACCTCAAACCTAGGTAATTGCCATCGGACTTTTTGACATTTCTATAGTCGAAGAACATGGGAATCGAATGGTGTTGGTTTTATTAAGATTGAACAAAGCCTTAACGAGATACAGCCTATTGAATATCCCGATTTTTGCAAATATTCCGTGTCACCTAATCAGTTATTAATTAATTACGGCCACTAATTTACATATTTCGGATCGGACTTTTCCACTTTTAGATTGGCCGAAGAACAGTCGTTCGAACAGTGTTAGTTTCGTTGCGGTATCTCTAAGGGTACTCGAGTAATTAGAGTTTTTCTATACACGTAAATTCCCATAAGAGGGGGCTGGAAGCCGGCCGGGCCGTCCAGATTAACAACGCAAGCTGTCGCAAAACACGCCGACCTTCGCCCACGCATACTACCTCAAACCTAGGTAATTGCGATCGGACTTTTTGACATTTCTATAGTCGAAGAAGAGGGGAATCAAATGGTGTTGGTTTTATTAAGATTGAGCAAAGGGTTAACGAGATACAGCCCATTGAATATCCCGATTTTTGCAAATATTCCGTGTCACCTAATCAGTTATTAATTAATTACGGCCACTAATTTACATATTTTGGATCGGACTTTTCAACTTTTAGATTGGCCGAAGAACACTCGTTCGAACAGTGTTAGTTTCGTTGCGGTATCTCTAAGGGTACTCGAGTAATTAGAGTTTTTCTATACACGTAAATTCCCATAAGAGGGGGCTGGGGGCTAACTTCACATAGGTTGATTATTTGACAATTTTTGACTATTTTCACCAATTCATTTTAACTTCAGCACGGCTGAAGATAGTTTTCTTACTAGTTTTTCTTGTATTTATACCGTGTTTTCCAAATTTTAATTAAATATCAAAATTTTTTAAAGGTAATTAGGTACTTATCCGTATCCCTGGAGTTATTCAAAAATTTTATTCATTTATTCGACTTTGATTAGAAAATGGAAGTCAACTGTGATGTTCGTTTGTCTATCCATTTCAATAATATAGGTCTGTGAGTATATCCGGCGATCGAATGATGGTCATAGTTCATAGACTGCATAGGTAATAGACGATATAATAAATTAAGTAAATGTAGGTATTAACGTAGAAATTAGAATGGGGTAATGATTTGCACACGTTTCTTTTATACAATATGTATATAACGTTTGGAAAATCTACTGTTTTGTACTCCCCATCTACTGTTTTTTAATAGGCAATCTACTGACAGCCCAATGTATATATAAATATATATATATATATATATATATATATATATATATATATATATATATATATATAGAGGAGGTTAGTTGGGTGTTCGATCAGTTAATAATTGAGAAACTCGCTTTCTTTGTTGATTGCTATATTTCGAACCTGTATTGGGTTCTTCTTCAGGCAATACAAAATCTACAATGATAGAACAGGCACAAAATGAGCCATCGAAACAACAACAATTAAACAAAAAACACTTACGTGGAGTTACATGAGGCGGCAAAAACTTTGTGAGTTAACATTTTCCTTTCATGACGCAATTAAACGTATTTGCGGCGAACATAATAACCTTAACACTAAACACGTGTACGCACATTAAAACACAAAGGACGACAGATGTTACCAACGCCAACGTTGTGTGGAGTGAAAATTGTCAAGTCGCTTCCAACACTCAGAAAAGAAAATTCTCTAGAGCCGTGAGGTTAGAAAGCTAAGCTCGAATTACTGCCAATTGAATTGGCTTTGGTGTTGTGACGGTTTTTGTCAAATTGTAAAATGTTGGAATAAATAATGCTCAAAGAATCAGTAACTTTTTTAAAATTTACGGTGTTATCAGTGCAATTTATATTATACATTTCTAAAAACATTCTATTGTAGTAATTGCACTCCGTATCTAATATTTTAACACTACTGAAATCAAAAGTATGACCATTCTGCAAAGCATGACAAGCCAAGGCACATCTGGTCTTCTTTGTGTTACAATCACTTTTATGTAAATTAATACGGTTCCGAAGCCACTGACTAGTTTGACCAACATATTTGCCCTCACAATCGTTACACGGAATACAATAAACTACGTTTGATTTAAATAGTAAGGGTGTTACATCTTTAATTTTACTGAATATTCGTGTTAATTTGAATGGATAATGGTGAACTACTTTTATGTTTTCAGAAATTAACGTTCGAAAAACTTTCACAAGTTTGCCTGTTACAACAGGTAATGACATTAATTTGATGTAAGAAGGCACTTGGTCACTTGGCGGATCAAATATGCTCCCAGTGTGAGCAGTATTAGTATACGTGGAGAATAATATCTTGTTGATCAATTTCAATGGAAAACAGTTATTCAAGAACACGTTCTGAAGCTTTTTTAGTGCTGAAGGCTGAAATTGTGGGTCATAAATTTTAAGTACACGATCTTTCATAGTAGTAATGGTATTAACTTTATGGCTGAAGGCATGACCTGAGTGGAAATTTATGTAACGACCAGAGTAAGTTGGCTTTGTATACCAGTCAATAGAAACAGATATATATATATATATATATATATATATATATATATATATATATATATATATATATATATATATATATATATATATATATATATATATATATAATCAACTAAAGAAGCGAATGATAATTAATCCAGGTGAGGATAATTTTTGGAAAAAGCACCTCCGCCTGGATATATATATATATATGCAATATAAAGCAACTTCAAATATTGGGAACTTTTGGTCTAGGGCGAAATAAGGTAACTCCTTTTTTCTATGTTCTAATTTTCGCTTTATTATAAAAGCTTCATCAGGAACAGGCTAAAAGAAACAAAAATCCCGACTTCTAACAGTAATGAACAATGATATTAAAACTTACAACCAGAGTTCTGCGAAGTTAGCACGGACAAAGAAATTATCACCACCGACGAAGAGGCCCAGCACAAAACACATTTACACGCTCACAAGGCAAATACATGTCCACAATCACAAAATAAACACTAAATGAACCGACATGTCACCATTTTTACAACGAACAGCTATGAAAACAAACATGAAGTTTCAGCGAAATGATACTCCAAACTAGCAGGGATGCCAATGCCAGCACAAACCGACTCGCGTCAATTTTCAAAATTATAGTTGATAAGAAAAGAATAGATACTACTTAATTGACTAGTGTCTGATTTAAAGTTCAATACGCCAATTCCTCAATGCACTTCCTGTGAGAGAATGGTTAAATAAAATGTTTTATGGGAAGTGGATAGGAAGATGAGGAACCGAGCACTATAGTGGCCAGCAAGATCCCCGGACTTAACGCCACTTGATTATTTTCTCTGAGGCCATTTAAAAACTAAAGTTTTCAAAACGGAAGATTTACATGATCTTAAAGTTCGGATAACTCGAGAGTGCCGGCAGATATCCCGCGAAACATTTAGAAAAGTGCGACGTGCCTTCGAGAGTAGACTTTATTTATGCTTAGAAAAAAAATGCAACTGCAGAGCACTAACAAAATCACGTCTTCAAATTAATAATATTGTCAAATTTACTATAAGCAGTAACATCCAAACTTTGTGGAAAAATTGATGTTATTAACGTTATAGATTATTAATAATGAGACTTAAAAAAGAAACTACAAAAAAATAAAATAATCTATATTTTAAAATATTTAAAATATTTTAACATATTTAAAATATTTTAAATATTTCAAATATTTTATATATTTTAAAATATTTTAAAATATTTTAAATATTTAAATACAATACCTACTATCAATAGTATCAAAATATCTGTCAAATCCTGGATAACTGGATTTATTCTAATGCAGACATGGCCGATCTCGATCAAATAGAATCTCGTGCAGCTAAACTATTAATTTTATATAAAGTATGATAAAGTCATGTGCCTGGCCACATCAGATTTTTTTATTGTGCAAAAATAATAAAGTTAAACTTATCAAAGCACCTCATTTGATCAAGTTCTGAGCTTTCGACACAGTCTACTATCTATCTTAGCATTTCCGACAATTTTGGTTCACCCTGCGGCAATTATACAGGATGCATATGTGACGCCACTTCCCCCTATTATCTGAACGTGTAAATTTCTAAAAAAAGAAGCTGAAATTTTTAAACTAGGAATTAGTATCCAAATACAAAAAGAAAACTACGTGATAAAAATTACCTCTATTTAAATGAAACATCAGAAGCTGTTGACTTCTATTTTCTAATAAAAGTACAATATGTTGACGTTTAAGTAAAGGTTGAAGACGGTACCACGAACACAACAAAAACTAGTTTGGCATGAAAATTTTGATTAATTATTGACAGAATTATAAAAGCCATTGAGCCAAGTTTTTAGCATAATTAAAGAAATAATTATATATAAAAAAAACTTACGATGTCAGCTTGACGTCACATGAGAATTAAAAAAATAATTTTGCGGGCACAGTCTTTTATATTAAACGATACTAATTAATAGTTAGAGTAACGTATTTACGCAAAGCCATCTTCCAATAAGCAACCTTCGCCCAGTGCCGGCCTTAGCCTCCTCGGCGCCCTCGGGCGGAGTATTTCCGGGCGCCCCTTTCAAAATTACAAATTAAAATTTTTTCATTGTCAGTACAAAGAAAAAATAAATCAGCGATTATGTCAACTGAAAAACGTATATCACAACACTACAAACATAATTTGAAACTACTTTTATTAATGTCCGAAACTAAGTTTTCGTGCCTTTTATCGGCGAATTCTTTACTAAGATGAGTAAGAGCAGAAAATTCGAGATTTTTAGCGAGTTCCTAAAGAGTACATTTAAATTAGCAAAAAGAAGTGGAAAAAGTGTTGGATTTCAATACCTATGGCGCCCGAAAATTTTATTAGAGCCTGGAATCCACCCATAACTCATCCTTCACGTGCACGTTCGCGGATCTTCGCATTTACCGCAAAACGGTCACGATTTCGTGATCTTAGCTCCCGAACAATGATATTGTTTATAAAATTCTCCACTCCCATTTTTTTCTCACTGATTTTGGTACATCATTTAATTGTCTAAATGGTACCGTAAATATTTTAAATGAAAAGCTTTACATACGAAAGTTTTCGAGATAAAGTCAATTAAACATTTTAATATATTGATGACTTTAGGGATAGTAGCTTTTGTGAATTGAATATTAAATTGCGTTTTTGGTAGAATTAACTGCCCTGAAAACGAATCTGGACTCCAACATTTTCTATCGCGCAAGGTTTTCGAAAAAGTGGGATCAAAGTCTCAAAACACACTATTTTGGTAATTTATACAAATTTATACCAGCTGAAACGATTATCCTAGAAACCTCAAAATGGTCTCATAGTAAACTTTAGTCTTTGCACTTTTACCTGCAATCTCAAATGTTTGTTCCCAAATGTTCTTGAAGCACTTACAGCAATCCTATACGTACGGCTCCATAAAAGAATTGAATCGAAAACGCCTATTCCCTTTCCATAAACAAACAGAAGTTATCAATATTACCCTAATTCACTTTTCTCGAAAATTTTCTTATGTATGGCGATTCCAATGCATTTAGCAAATGTAGAAAATACCTTTATTGTGCAGAATTTTATAAGGATTAATAAAAATGCAAAATTGTGACCGCTTTGCGGTAAATCGCGGAAATCCGCGAACGTGCACGTTACTTTTAGGGGTTCAAGGCTCTAAAATAATTTGCGGACACTATAGAATATTGAAACTCAACACTTTCCGCACCGGATAGCAAAAGGGTAATAGCGTGGCAGTAGAACATTTGCTACTGCCACGGGTAATAGTATTGGATTTTTTTTTTTCATAAGCCAGTTTTCGTCTAATTCAACTGTACTAAAACTCGAAAGTCAGTCTTGCCACATTGTAGATCTTAAATAGGTTTTTATTAGTGTAAGGGTGAGCGCGAAGCGTGATAAGCGCCCAGCGTTTTATTAATTGTTTGATTTTGAAGTAAATTTTAGTTTTTTACAATGTTTAATAAAAGTGTTTCTTAAGGCTCCCGTCTCAATTCAAATGGCGCGCTTTTCTCCAAAGCTTCGAAATAGAAAAATTACCAGATGTAGATGGCGCCAATATAACCAATTCTGAATTTATTTAGTATTTACTGCATTTGACGATTTAACGTATGTTTGGGGCATAGTAGGGGAACCCCGACGCCGTGTCAGTGCTACTACTGTAATTGCCAGTTCCCGTTTCGGTATTTGTTTTTGATTTATAGAGGAGTTAGTGTTCTTAGAGTTATAAAGTGTGTGGGAGTTTGTAGTATATGTTTGTATTATATTATTTTTGAGTGGTGATTATATAGTTTCCAGTTATAATACTTATAAACAGATTTAGTAGGTTAGGTTGTAAATAACTCGTTTGTGTGACGTGTGACAAATACATATATTTTCTGCCCACAATACAAAATTTACTAATCATTAGTTGGAATAATGGATCGCTTATCCCATTCTCGAAGGAGTTATTCGAAAAAGAAGGGCACAAATTCACGAAGTTCGGCATCAAAACTAAGGTGGGCAAGATTTCAAGAGGTTTTATGGTATGTTTTATTTTATACAAATAGGTATGCTATAAATTAAAATATTATTATTTTAGATATGGTGATGTACAGCCGAACTCTCCAGAACCGTTGTCACTGGATACTGTGGAAGATTCTGCTGCGGAGATGCCAGAAGGCAGTGTGAATTTGACTATTGATAATCCGTTGGGAGCAAACGAGGATGTTGAAATGTTTGTTTCTTATTATACACACATGCATATCACTGGAAACGGTGGAAGATAACTGTTTGGGCAGTTTCGATGGAATAACTGAAGGTAGTTTAAGCGCAATGGAAAGTCTGGAAAAACTCACCAACCAAATCCAAAGGCGCTGGTTCAGCACGGACAGAACCCTCCAAATTGACCTGATGAGAACGGGACTATTGATGGCCAGGGATTACCACACTAAGCACTTTTGGGGTCGCGTTCTACGCGAAAACTATAGTATTTGAGAGGGTTGGGCGTGTATTTTTCTCACACGAAACGACGCACTCGGGTCACTTGCCTATGGTTGAGTGAGTGGTATGGTGGGAAATGTGGGGGGTAAGGAGAGCGAGGGAAAACTGGAATTCGCCAAACATTCTGGTTCCAATAAATAAAAACACTAACTAAATAATAAATCAAATTAACTGTTGCGCCGCAACATAGCCGCCCACCAAATTTAGCATAAATTTAAACTAAGGAAAAAAAACAAAACTGAATGAACAAAAATACTAAACTTCGAAGTCAATTCGAAGAGGGGAGCGCAACAAGCTTTGTGACGGGGCGCTTATAAATGCCGGTGTTAGTTTGAACTTCGACGACACGGACATGGCCATCGTGACCGGGAAAAACGGTTTTAACTATGCCACAGGGCCAATTTAACGGGGCCGAATTCGGTGTGACCAGAAAAACCACATCACCGGGACCTAGGGTTTGGGATGCCGTGGTCCACTTGGACTTCTGTTGCAAAGTTTGCAAATATTCCGACGACCATCGCCTCCAGAAGTGTTGAGTGATTTGACGAGTGAGTTGCCACCGCCTTGTCAAAGTTACGTCACCTTCGTAGTCAGGTTCCGGGCACGATAACAACGGCGCGCCGATTAAAAAATGTCCGGGGGTCAAATAGTCTAACTCATCAACATCGGAGGGTAGAATACACAGGGGCCGAGAATTGAGAATAGCCTCTATTTTGGCTAGAACCGTAGCGAATTCTTCGTACGTGAGGGATCGGGTGCCGACAACGCGAGTAAGGTGATGTTTGACACTTTTGACTCCGGCCTCCCACAAACCGCCAAAATGCGGAGCGGCAGGGGGATTAAAGCTCCAATTTATGTCCCTTTGGGCCAGTCTGCCACCGATGCGCCGGTGCACCTCCGGGTTTCTCCAAAATTCCGATAATTCGCTTAAGTACCGCGCGGCGCCAACAAAATTCGTACCGCAGTCACTGTAAATATTTGTACACAGTCCGCGACGTGCGATAAATCTATCTAGGGTGGCCAGAAAGGCTTCTGTCGACAACTCGGTAACCGCTTCTAAGTGCACAGCCCGCGTGGCCATGCACACAAAAATGCAAAAATAGGCCTTGTAGATTTTAGCGTTCTTTCGGGTTGATTCTTTCAATGAGAACGGACCGGCAAAATCGACACCGACTTTCATAAAGGGACGACTGGGGTTAACGCGAGAGTGGGGTAAGTTACCCATTAAAGGAGTAATCACTTGTGCTCGCAGTTTGGAGCAAATCAAACATTTAGATATACATCGGCGAATTACTAGTCGTGACGCAATAATCCAAAAGCGTCTACCCAACAACGCTTGCAAAGTGCGAGTGCCCGCGTGCATGTGAACCGTATGATAATGCTTAACAATAAGGAGGGTTAAGTGGGCGTTCTTTGGCAACAACATGGGGTGTCTCTCATGGAACGCAAGGTCTGAAAAATGAAGCCGGCCGCCCACCCTGAGGACGCCCGCCTGGTCAATAAAAGGGGATAACTTCTGTAGACGCTTTGATACGGTACCCGCTTGAATCATTGATATCTCCTCCGCAAAATAAAATGCTTGGGTGTGTTTAATCAAAATGAGGAGAGAGTTTTTCAATTCGGTAGTGCTAAGAAAGCCCTTGGAAATCGGGTGCTTGCGGGTATTGCCGATAAATCGCAAAACAAAAGACATGCTAAATTTTAACTTTAATAAGTCGGAAAATCGTTGGATCCAATCTATCCAAAAATTTGTCTCCTGGGCAGCCACACAAGTGACTTTTGAGGGCTTCACGTCGGGAACATCGTGAAGCGAATCGGGACACAACCGCGAGAGTGGCCACAGCTCTCTACGCTGTCTCAGCCAGGAAGGGCCTTGCCACCATAAAGCGTGAGAGAGTATTTGTTCCGGGAATAAACCACGCGAAGCACAGTCAGCGGAATTGAACCCTGACTCGACGTGATACCAATCGGTAACATTGCTATTATTAGTGACTTCGACCACTCTATTAGCGACAAAAGTTTTCAATCTATACGGGGGAGTCCTCAACCACGAAAGGGTAATTGTCGAATCACTGCACAACACAAACTGAGAAACTGACAATCTTTCAATCAAGGGAAGCAACGACTTGAGCAATTTGGATAAAAGTACCGCAGCACACAATTCCAGTCGGGGCACAGAGAGAGAACGTAAGGGGGCAACTCTAGTTTTCGACTTCAACAGTGAGATACCAACATTGTGTGGAGTTGCGGGACTCAACTCCGTACGTAAATAGACGACAGCGGCATAGCCGTCCTCAGAAGCGTCGCAGAAACCAACAATGATGCTATCAGAGCAGCACCTGGGGAGAATCAATCTGGGAACCCTAACTTCAGAGAGCCTGGACATCTGCACCTGAAAGGTCAACCACAAGTCCAATAAAGAATCTGGAAGAGGATCATCCCAGTCGACGTTCGCCATCCAGATATCCTGCATGAACTTCTTCGCAAGAAACACCACCGGAGAAATCCAACCTAACGGATCGAAAATTCGTGAAATGCTAGAAAGTATAGAGCGTTTAGTAGCCGTCCCTACTGTAGGAGAGACGCTATACGTAAACGAATCCGATTCCGCATCAAACCGGATACCTAAAATCTTAACCGAGGGAGATTCACCCGATGTGATATCCAAAGACGGCTCACGATCTTCGATAGGGATCTGTTCCAGAAATTCCGGGGAGTTACTGGTCCACTTCTTCAACGTGAAACCACCACTAGCTAGAAGGAGAACGAGTTCATTTTTTAAATAGAGTGCCTCTTCAAGGGTTTGAGCGCCTGTGACGACGTCATCAACATACACATCACTACGTAAAACTCGAGAGGCAATGGGAAAAGTCAGCTGCCCATCCGACGCGAGCTGCTGAATTACTCTAAGGGCCAGAAAGGGGGCGCACGAGAGACCATATGTGACGGTTCGGAGTTCATATTCCGCAATGGATCGACCGGGATCCTCCCGCCACAAAATGTGCTGGAAACTACAGTCCGAAGGGGCCACTAAAATCTGACGATACATCTTACAGATGTCCGTGGTGAAGACAATTTGGTGGCAGCGAAAATTTAAAATAAGATCGCCAACATCATGCTGTAACTTCGGACCTGGCAATAAAACATCATTCAACGAAACTGTGGAATTCAATCGAGGCCAAGGTCTAGCGGAAGCATCAAAAACAACTCGAATCTTAGACAGAGACTGAAGATTTTTGTAAACACAGTGATGGGGAATAAGGTACGATCCACTTCGGTTGGTCCGCGTCATGTGTCCTAAATCGAGGTAGTCCTTCATAAAGGAACCATAAGCTCTACGCAAAGGAGGGTTTCGACTAAGGCGAGATTCCAAATTCAAAAATCTACCATGTGCCAACTTACGACAATGAGGAAAATCGAGAAGGGCGCCCTTCTTAAAGGGCAGAGACACTACGTAACGGCCGCTGTCTGTGCGATAGTGACTATTTACAAAATGTTCCTCGACTTCGTTATCTTCGGGATTTCTGATGATGCTAGTCTGCGGCTCCTCCACCTCCCAGAACTGCTTCAAGTTCACCGTAAATTATCGAGACCTAACAACGAAGTCGAAGATTCTGAAGAAGAGGGAATGCCGTTAACTCTTCCCAAAAGAATCCAGCCAAATATCGTACTTATCGCCGAAAGACCACAAGCTAGAGGCAAGGATTCTGCACCTCGAAGGATGTGCGGGAACAAATCAGCTCCTAATAAAAAGTCAATAGAGCCGGGCCTGTCAAAGTCCGGATCTGCGAGAACTATGTGTTGAACGTCATAACGCAACCGAGATGGCAAGCTAGCGTTGGGAAGATCAGTCGTAATTTTGGGGAGAATTACCGCAAGAGTCGACAAGAGAATGGGAGGGTCTTGCGTCGACTGCAATTCACACAAAGCTTTGCCTTTTGCCCAAGAAATATTTGTATTTCCTAAACCTAAGATCGGAGTACCTTTAGATTTTATATTCAGACCCAAGCGGTTAACACACGCTGACGTAATAAACGAGAGTTGAGATCCCGAATCAATCACCAATCGCACCCTCTGCAAACTCCCATAACCATCCTTAATGAGAGCGATAGCAGTGCCGAGCAACACTGTGGTAGGAGTGTTACACGAAAGAGCATGGGATATTGCACCTGCGGATTCATGAGAATCATGATTTGGCTTTCGAGAGGGGATATTATTTTTATCGGAATCAAAATGTAACAGGGAATGATGTCTACCATTACAAGACCTACACGTGTATTTTGACTGACAGTCTTTGAGCATGTGAGAATGAGCAAAACAATTAAAACACAGTTTGTTCGTCTTAACAAACTCACGCCGTTGGTTAATGCTAAGTGTTAAATATTCTTCACACATGGACAATCGGTGTGGTCCTCTACAGCGAGGACATTGCAGGGTGTTTTCCGCGAAGTGAAATGAGCGCTTGGGAATTGGCATGGTTGATCTGGTCCTGAAACTCTGACGGGGCGTTGCATGCGATTGCGAGAGCTCTAATGCCTGACATTTTTCTCGAATAAATGACAAAAAATCATTAGCGGTAGGGAACTGCTTCTTTCCAAAACGTAGCTCAAATTTCTGCCTAGTTGTGCAATCCGCACGCCGCAATAACAACGACAACAAAATGAAATCCGCCAAATCAGGAACTTTAGAATTGCTCAATGCTAGCAAATTGTCATGAGCAGCAATGTAAAAAGCCTGCAAACTCTCATAAGAATCATCACACAGTGGTTTCAAATTGAGAAGAGAGTCCAAATAATGAAGTGATAACACGCGCGTGTCGTTGTATCGTTCAAGCAACGATTGCCATGCGGTACCATAATTCGCGGCCGTAAGCGGAAGGGAGCTAACAACACTATTTGCCGTACCCTTCGTTGAAAGCAACAGGTAATGGTATTTATCAATGTCCGACAAACTAGTGTTGGTGTGAATTAACGACGAAAAAGTATCAAAGAAGTACTGCCAATTTTTTAATGTTCCATCGAAAACGGGCAATTGCAAGTCGGGCAATTGTATAGGACGCTGTGGCCCAGCGGGGGCCAAGTTTTGCAACATCACCCGCGTACTCATCCATCTTTTCTAACTTAACGCAACTGCTACGAATATCCGCGTGCGCGCGACTAAATATGTCAAACGCTAAATCAAGATTTTTGCATCGCGCCAAAAATAATGAACGAGAATTTGATTCAGCTATGGTTTGAACGAACGCACCGGTATCCTTGATATCTTGAAGCGCTTCATCGCGCGAGAGTCGCATCTCGACCAGATGGCGCGCTATGCGTTCTGCTTCGGCACGACCCATCATCGCGAAAGACGGGGAGAGAGGGAGAGAGCGAGAGAGAGCGCGAGCGAGAGAGAGCGCGAGCGAGAGAGAGCGCGAGCGAGAGAGAGAGAGAGAGAGAGAGAGAGAGAGAGAGAGAGAGAGAGAGAGAGAGAGAGAGAGAGAGAGAGAGAGAGAGAGAGAGAGAGAGAGAGAGAGAGAGAGAGAGAGAGAGAGAGAGAGAGAGAGAGAGAGAGAGAGAGAGAGAGAGAGAGAGAAGAGAGAGGCTGTTCAGACTAGCCACACGGCGGCCGCAAAAACTAGATTTCAAAATCACGCACTCTTCGAACAAACTACGAAATAAAATATGGATACAAAATACAATAAATGAACAACGCAAAATGCCAATTTGATGAGCAATTATCCGGCTGTCTCGACGGACCAGAATGTTTGGGCAGTTTCGATGGAATAACTGAAGGTAGTTTAAGCGCAATGGAAAGTCTGGAAAAACTCACCAACCAAATCCAAAGGCGCTGGTTCAGCACGGACAGAACCCTCCAAATTGACCTGATGAGAACGGGACTATTGATGGCCAGGGATTACCACACTAAGCACTTTTGGGGTCGCGTTCTACGCGAAAACTATAGTATTTGAGAGGGTTGGGCGTGTATTTTTCTCACACGAAACGACGCACTCGGGTCACTTGCCTATGGTTGAGTGAGTGGTATGGTGGGAAATGTGGGGGGTAAGGAGAGAGAGGGAAAACTGGAATTCGCCAAACATTCTGGTTCCAATAAATAAAAACACTAACTAAATAATAAATCAAATTAACTGTTGCGCCGCAACAATAACTGTGACCCTTCCGAAGAGAATAAGAATTCTTTGTCAAATATGTTGTACAGTTTCTGCGGAGAATAGTGTCATAAGTGTCAAGGTTTTGCCCTTTTTCCAGAAAGTTCGTCATGACTTTTCAGTCTGTTAATATGTATAATAGACAGTAAACGTTCATCTGTTATACGTATGATGTAACTGTTCTACTATTCCCCGCGGAAATTATATGTGATATGATATATAATTTACATACAGGTGTCCCAGTTTTTTCCCACAAAATTATTTTTAGTAGTAATTGTCATACTGAGTAAAAAGTTTCATATGAGTTTCGTATTTATTAAAATAATTCATATACAGTAGAGCGTCGATAATTCGAACTAATTGGGACCGAGGGTGGTTCGGATTATCAAATTGTTCGGATTATCAAATATCGAGTGTTGGATATAAGCTATAAAACAAAAGCAATATATGTTTGTAAAAAGGAATCGACAAAAATAGCTCGGTGACTCGGTGATTTATTATTTTATTATTTATTTTTGGGGCGTTCGGATTACCGGGGTTCGGATTATCGACGCTCTACTGTATATACGTGAGTTGTACAGTTTTTGCCTAAACCCTAGTTCCTCCTTCTAAAACCGTCAGGTAAGTATATTATGAAGTACATTAATACAACAAAATACCTACTACAAAAAGAATATTAATCAAATTTTACAAAACAAATTCCAATGAATATATAAGATTCAAATATTTTTTAAAATTTTGCATCCTAATTATAACATGGTCAAAATAGTACATAAGAAGTAGTAACAATGTTACAATTAAATATATTACATTATTTGCATTTAAAATGACAAAGAAATTTGTTATAGACATGTTGCAGATATATTTACTTGTTTAGTGGGTTCCAAAATTTAGCAAATAATATAATTTATACTAATATAATATTTATTTTTTAGCAAGTAGCATGCATTCTGTTTGAACGTGGTTTGAGCATACTACGTACGAGAAATCGAATAGATTAATTAAACTAACTGGAAAACCATAGTAATTTTCAAATACATGAAACCAATTAAGTTGTCTTCCATATGTGGATATATGTAATTTGCAAATATAAATAATATATTATTGATAATATATTTATAATATAATATATATATACCTATATTAAATATATTATTGCTTTCTATTTGTATAAATATTGAAACTGGAGTCGTTTTCTAGTTGATGATATAGTCTTCCACAATCGACATATCACATAAAAAACACTTTAGTAAAACGCGGATTTAGACCGCGCCATCTAGTTTTGGATGCCTGAACTGTCGCTATTGTAATCGTTTTGCCAACTTACTAGAATGCACCAGAATGCAATTCTAGAGAAGTTCGGAAGAAAGTAACTTGTGCTCTTATAGTTAACATTTAATGTACTTTTATAATGTATTACAGCAGACAATAATCAGATGCCACTGCCATCGGAAAGCTTTTCTGTATTTAAAGTCCACATTTTTTTAACACTAAAATTTGCATAAATAATCTGCATAAATATTGAAATCCTTTCCGATGGCAGTAGCATAAAGACCTACAGAATCGAATGGTAGCAAGCATTTCACGATTGGCGCAATAATTATAGCGTGAGTTACTTTGGCGTTTCGGGGGTAGGAGACGGGAGCCTTAAAATAAATATCTGTCGATCTGCCTCTTAAAAAATTTTAATGGGGCGCTATTTATTGAATTTTACCACAGGTAACAAAAAATTCTTCATTACTTGTACAAAAGGTAAAGCGCCACTGACGCCCCAACTTACCCGGTGCCCTCGGGCGGCGCCCGACATCGCCCCCCCCTTAAGGCCGGCACTGCCTTCGCTAATAAGATTCATTTTTGCGTCCGCTCTAATTACAAAAAAAAGTGACTGAAGCAAAAAACGCATAAAATTAATAGATATACATATTTATTATCACCTGCAATATTACAGAAATTTGTATCTAAACAGAATGCATTAAATAAATTTCCAAGGTTAATAACACTAGTTTTTTAAGCAATAAAAAAAATAAAACGAAACCTCATTTAAGGCAAATGTCATTATTTGGTTCGCTTAGCTTGCTAATATTCGTTAACCTCGTAACACAGTAATGTCGAACGTCGAACTTATACGAACCGTAGATGAAAATCTACTTGAGATAATTTATAAAGAATTAGGCGAAGATGTTGATAGATTAAGAAATAGGCAAGAGATTTTTAAACAATGGATAGACTGCGAGAAACACATTCCGAAAAACATAGGTAAATACACTTTTTTACTTTTGACTTCCAAGCATTTTGTAGAAAGAAAGAACTCATTAAACGCTGACATGTTTAATATTTACACCCCCACATTTACTGTGGTAGGGTATATTAAGTTTATTGAATGTAAAGTAAAATGGTGATATCCAGGCGGGATGTAAATTTTAAATAAATCAATAATTACAGCCACAACCTGGATTCGAACCAGGGACCTTTCCGTTTCTAGCAGAATACTCTACCAACTGAGGCCTATGACATTTGTTAGGGAAAATTGTCATATCAAGGAAAGGAAGTAAACATTACCAAACCTAACCTATCATGACACCTATCAAGTGTCATCTACATGACGTAGGGTTCGCACCAGGTTGTGGCTGTAATTTTTGATTTATTTAAAATTTACATCCCGCCTGGATATCACCATTTTACTTTACATTCAATAATCATTACGGTAAGTCCGGAAGGCTACGGTATGTCCGTACGAATATATATATATCTAGTTATATTAAGTTTGTCACAACATTTGTAACACCCTTAAGGCTCCCGTATCCTACGTCGAAAACGCGCCGATACACCACACAATAATTATTGTTTAAATTGTGAAACTATAGCAACTTTTCGATTGAATAGGTTCTTACGCAACTGCGTCCACAAAGAATTTCAATATTTATGCAAATTATACTTGCAAATTTTAGTGTTAAAAAAAACTAAACTACAAATATAGAATTGCTTTTTGGTCTTACTGGCGTATGATTATTGTGTACTGTAATATATTATAAAAATACATTAAATGTTACTTATAACGATGGGATGTAGCTTTTAGTGAACGTAACTAGAATACCGTTCTGGGAGAGTTTTAGTCTGTTGGCATTGCAAAATAGTTCAACGGTCTGTGGATAGATGGCGCTGTTTCAAATTGAAAATGTAAATACAACATAAATAATTTATTTAGATATGACCTGAAGTACACTAAAAATCGGTAATACTGAAAACAAGACGTAACATAAAGAATGCCACTTTGGATTTTTTGTCTTCGTGTTAAATAATATAAATCGTAGCTGTCGTCCTATTTGCATTTGAAGGTCGTTTAAAGTTTTTTTTTTTTTAATATAAGCTGTAGGAATAATAACTTAAAATCTGTTATTGTAATCAGCGTAAAATGTCACAAAAAAATCTTTAACTTCGAATCAAACTAACTTCATATAAACGTCCTTCAAACTCAGTTAAGTGTCTACGGGTTTTTAAAAATCACAGATGAACTGTAAAATAGTTTCCAATCAAAATGTGTTCAAAACAAAAACCTCGTTGATAGTTTAGTCACTAATTCCCTTTCTTCGGAGCAAAGCTGATATATTACTATCTATATTTATGTAGATAATTATTAATCATATCGACCCATGCAACAAAGACTATCGTAACAAACTAAATGTAGTTACTATAGTCTTCGTTGCATGGGTCGATATACCTTCCTACCTCAAGGTGGCAGATTTTATTACATATAAATTGCACAAAGAATTCTCTTTTCTATATGAAAAGGTTTTACAGTAAGAATCATTTAAAACATAAATTGCCCCTCAAGACTGCGTAATAAAATATTGAAATCTTCCAGTTGTGTCGAGCAACAAAAAACGACGAATGATACGATCTCCATTGTATGGCGTTGTTTCGGAATGGGCTGCTGCGTTAAAGGTATGATTAGACGAGTCATTTTACGGAGAGCAAAGGTTATGTAATACAACACAATTTGAGTTACCGTGTAATCGTACTTTAGGATATTTAACACAGACCATCTCTGATCTAAACCAGCCGCTAATGACATATCGTGTATTCAGACTAAAGTATACAGAGCTGCTGTCCTTGGATGGCATCGTAAAGTTCTATATGGAAATGGAGCACCTTAAACAATATTTAATTAGAAAATATGAAAACCAGTGAAATTGTATACGTACCTATCAATAAATCCCTAATAAACAAATAATCGATCAATATTCATTTAGAGAGACACACTCATAAATAAATCGCTCTTGAAAAAACTGCTTCTAAATTACAATAACGAACATAACCCTATATTGAGAAGTAGATAACCTCTTATTGGATTGGTATATTCCGTGGTTGTCATGGTTACGAGAAATTGTATACGGTTCGATATTTGTGGTGGGGTGGATTCTTGCCGCAAATTAAAATATACGGGATAATTCCAGATTTGGTAGTTGTGTCGCCATCTACATCTAGTAAAATATTGGTCGGAAGCTCTGGAGAAAAGAGCGGCAACTCAACGTTTTGAATGGGGGATACGGGAGCCTTAAGGAAGCGTGAGGTATAGACTTGTAAATACAGTGTGTCCCCCGATGGACCGTAACTATACCTATAATTAGGCTTACCATACGTCCCGGTTTGACCGGGACAGTCCCTGTTTGAGACATCGGTCCCGGTGTCTCGGCCGGTATGGTATTATGTCCCGGTTAAAATTCTTAACATACTATCACAGATTTCTATCTTAGTTGTCAGCAAGTTGAAATAGTTTAGAAATGTACAAAGAGCGCAAATCAAATTTTCTCTGTCAAGAAAACTGCCCTCATGCTTGTGATGCTGCTTTTTATGAGAAAGATACATATTATCATGATTTGAAGGTTATCAGTAACAAAAGTGTTAAATACTGACTAATCGATTAATGATTGTAACAATACTTCAACGCAATTCCACAATTTCGAATTTGTAGAACGAATGTATCTCTGTTACAGAAAAATGTTTATAACTTTTGCAAAAATTGTTTATCATTTCTCTGCTAAACGAAATTGTAGATGAAAAACATCCACATGACAATATTATGTAGAGCACCGACTGGAGGAATTTTATATTTTAGTTGGCTACGTAAATAAAATGTATATATTTAAAAAAAAATGTTTGAATAACTTTCTATCATACACAAAATTGTAGGTTATTAGTTCGGTTAGTCATACATGAATGCTCCGAGGCGAACTACTGAGCAAAATATTTATAACTTTTCCAAAAATGCAGAATTTTCTACCATTAGTCGAATTAAAGTTGTATAATGGAGGTTGCATAGTCCTTTGGTATTGATTTTAGAATATTATGTACAGGGTGTCCCACGCTATAAACAAAGTATATTAATGGGCTTAAGAAATCAAATTTACGTTTTTTCCATACATACAAGTTGCAGACAGTCATATCAGTCATACGCTCTACAGCAAGAAAATATGTTGATGCTTACACAATATCCCACAACAACGTACCAACACACTTATGTTTGCTTAAATGGAACACTAGGTATGTTATTGTAGTTTTCAGTAAGATTTTTATCCTAACTGTTTTGACATCAACTTATGTTAGGCTTTTGTCAACTGTTTCTGAGATATTGTGAAATTAAAATCAAAAACAAGCATTCTTCAAACAATTTTTCCGGGGTAACTAACAAGGATAAAACAAAGGAATTAATTTCGGATAGTAAAAGTATCGCACTTTTTGACAGTTAACTTGACAGTCAACTTGACATTTGCTAAATAATGTCAAATAGTTTAAGAATTTTAATTGGAACACCCTATATATCTTGACTTACTTCGAAAGATCGACAACAGCTAAAAAGTTTTTAACCATATAATTTGTCATTTGTGACTTAACAATAATAATACACAATAATTCATAAATTAATATTAAATATCCAGATTGGTCGACAATCTTGTTGGTCGAAATTCAACAATCTCACAAATGTAGTAATACTTCTGTTCGTGCAACAACTTACAGCCATTGTAAACTGCTACTATGAATGTATGTCACAGTGTCAGTAATACTTTCATAAGAATAAATAATTAAATAAATGGATAATTGTAAACTGAATAAATAATCATTATTTCAGTACGATTGTCAAGAGTGCACATGTCAGCCCTCTCAGGTCAATGCGTATAAGTCACGAACTTCAAATTCTCGGTGGAAATATTACATCTTCCATAGTTTCTAAAAAAAATTTTTGGAAACGCCATCTTATTTTATTCTTCATGTTCGCCATCGTAGTTAATATCCCCATAAATTTCTTCCTCCGAGTTAGAGTAAGTCCGAGTATTTCCAACGATAGTCTAATTTGACTTCATTTATTGTTCTACAAAATAAATGTTGGCATCTCAAATTTTATGCAATGGTTACAACAGATATTTTTTTTTTTAATTTTTATTAAATAATAATCCTTATATTTAGAAAAGTGCACTATCCAAAAATAGAAGTGGTTCAATAAGTAATTATACTAATTATACATACCTCTTTCTGTTTTGTCTTTGTCACAAAATTACCGATCATTTCGATTTATTTGGTACGTATTCGTTTAATTGAATACTTACATAATTATTTTATATGTCTTTTCGAACGTCATTATTGTCCCGGTTTGGAATTTCATTATTATGGTAAGCCTACCTATAATGGACGTAATTTTTAATTTCTCGAGAAAAAGTCATTCTTTATAAACAGTTTTGTATGTCCTAAAAAGTCTAAAGCCATTGTTCATATTTTGATTTAACATACAGGATGGTTAGAAAACACGAAAATGTTAAATCGGCCGAAGAGTAAACTATCGGCTTTTCGGAATTAGAACAAAAAAGTTATAGGTAAAAGTTGTTTTATATTTAAATTTATGCCCAGATATCAAATTTCAATATTGTATTCTAAGTTTTATATTTGATTTATTTTCAACAAAGTAATTTAACAAAACATTACTCCACATGTTTCCCTCCTACAGCTACACATTTTTCCAATCTTCTTCTAAACTACCGATATACCAAATCAATTGTTTCTTCATTTATTTCGTCTACTGCTTCCCTAATTTTCTATTTTAGAATATCTACATTATCATGAAAATTATTCGCATACACCTTCTGTTTTAAATAACCCCACAGAAAAAAATCAAGCGGCGTTGAACGTGGTGGCCATCCTATAGGGCCGATTCGTCCACTCCAGTTATTTGGAAAATGTCTGTTCAACCAATCCCTGACTTGATATGCGCTATGCGCAGGACAACCGTCGTGTTGATAGTGTAATGAACACCTCAGCTGTAAGTTGATTTCGTCCAAAGTAGGTAGCCAAAAATTTTCCTACATATCAAAATAAGTGTTTTGGTTTACAGTACCGTCAAAAAAGTATGGTCCAATTATTTGGTTGTAATAAATCCCACACCAAACATTCACTTTGTATATTTTTGAGAATTGGTTGTAATACGGAAATTTGGATTTTCTTGAGACCAATATCTGTAATTCTGTGACCTAACAACTCTATTTGTTGTAGAACAATCTATCGACCATAATTCGTTCTCCCATTAATAGGCAAAATTCTAATCGACGAGCATCATCTACTTCTACTAAAGTGTGTATCAGTACTGGTTTATAAAGATCAAATATTTGATTTGAAGAGATCCTTTGCAGGTGGCTTTTACTGATATTCAAATCTCGAGATCTTTGCCTCAACGATTTTTTTGGGCAAGTGTTCGCGGAATCAATAGCTAACATAGCTCCTGCATCATCTTCGCCATTTCGCATCTTTTCTTGATATTTTTCACGTCTCCTGTTGCATGAAATTTTTTAACCAATTCGCGAACACGATTGACAGAAACGTATACCTCAGGGTATTTTCTATTAAAAACTTCAATAGTACGGCGGTACAAAATCAAAATATTAACAATGGCTTTCGACTTTTTAGGACTACCGAAACTCTTTATGAAGAATGACTTTTCCTCGAGAAATTAAAAATTACGTCCATTATAGGTTTAGCTAGGTCCATCGGGGGACACTGTATATATTTATGATCAGCATTGAAAACTGAATCGATTTAACTATGTCCGTCTGTCTGTCCGTCTGTGTACACGATAACTGGCGTAATTTTGAAATAATTGATCTGAATTTTGGTATACAATGTTACCTCTTAAAAAGTAAAAACAAGTTCGTGAATGGGCAAAATCGGTTCACTCCATTTTTTTTTAATATTTACTGTGGGGTGTATTTTAACTTCGGCCCGGCTGAAGATAGTTTTCTTACTTGTTTTTATTTCCTTTTAGATCAGAGAATTATAGACAATTTTATTCGATTATCGAAATTCGATATTGAACGAGCTAAAACCAAATTTGAGATGTGGCTCTATGCCAGGGGAAAATATACTAATCTTTACGACATCCCATCAACTCGTAAACAATTGAATGTTCATAGGTAAGTAACGACGATAAAGTGCCTAAAATTATCTATATTACTCATTATACAGGGTGTCTCACGGAACTGGTACATTAGAAGTTTCTCATGTTCTACTATTTCTGGAAACTTGAAATGTTGGAATTAGAATTTACTCGATCTGGGCTCTTCAGCTAAAATATTCTCCAGTTAACTGTCACGTCCGGTCACCGGAAGTCGGTATCAACTTTGTTATTTTATTTTTGGTTTCTTCGTATCAAAATACATAATTTTTGATAAGGTTTCCCTATACCTAAATATCACCATTTTTGAGTTTTTTTGATTTTACTAATTCTTTGGTGGTTTTCGCGGTTACATATAAAATAGCATATCTCGGTTATTATTGAAACTATAAGACATAATGATGAACTAAACATCTTCTTATTTGGCTATGTTTCTAGTTTTGGAACACCAATCATGAAACTTCTAGTTTCAATAATAACCGAGATATTCAATTTTAAACGTAACCGCGAAAATTACCAAAAAATTAGTAAAATCAAAAAAACTCAAAGAAGGTGATATTTAGCTATAGGGTAACCTTATCAAAAATGATGTACTTTGATACGTAGAAACCAAAAATACAATAAAAATTATATCATTCCATTTAAAATAACAAAGTTGATACCGACTTCCGGTGCCCGGACGGGACAGTTAACTTCGGAATATTTTAGCTGAAGAGCTCAGATCGAGTAAATTCTAATTCCAAAATTTCAAGTTTCCAGGAATAGTAGAACATGAGAAACTTCTAATGTACCAGTTCCGTGAGACACCCTGTATATTTGACTACAAAGGATATCGAGGCTTTTATTTTCTCCGTTTTACATATATTCTTCACCTTTGTCAATGGATCTCTTCAAAAAATATTAAAATATGTATGTAGGTTTGAAGACTAATAATTTGCTTTTTTTTGTGATTTAGGCACTTTGTATTTACGAGAGGTCTAACTGAAGATGGTTATAAGGTATTTATCATCAGAAATGCGGACATTGATATTGACACGTTTGACTATGAGCAGTATTTACAATATGGCATAATGCGCAGTAAGTATTTACCAACTTCAATCTACGACTCTCATATAATAAGTTCATTGCATACCTACTAGCAATTAAAGTAGCTTTGTATAATAATGACAGTTCGTTTGAATAATGACTTCATTATTCAAACTAACGGTCATGATTGTACGAAAGTACTGTCAAGCCTGTTAAAACCCTACGTGGTTGACAGTTATTTGACAGTTCGCCTCGCCACAACTGACAAACACATTTAAAATATTGCTCACCGATAACGGATATAAATCGCACCTACGGCCGCGTATAAACTTCATGGTCGCCATTTATATCTTTAATTATGTGCTTGTGAAATAATAATATACTACACTGCTCAAATAAGTTAGGGGAACATTTTTCGAAACATGTAACTTTTTAAATAATAGTTCTAGGCAAATCAAATTTGGTATGCTTTAAGAGCATATATTTATCTAAGAAAAATTACAACAACAATGTTACAATTATAAGTTACTTCTAAGTTACACTTGAAAATGTAAATTAATAACTCAAAACAAAATGGAAAAATTGTCAAGTATGCTTTGAATTCACCTATGAAAGCTTTCTAAAGATGACAAATGAATTCAGTTGTCAATCTTCGTTGATTAGAAACGTCATTAGAATAGGGTATTTGCCTATTATTGGAAAACCATCTTAGTGTGTTTATTCCTTCACTGTACATTGTAAATGCATTATTTTTCGTAATTATTTCCTCAATATTTCATAAAAATCAGCGTTAAATATTGAATCACAAGAAGTCCCGCCAAAACGATACTTTCTGTTGTGTGACGTCACCCGATAGAAGATGTCAAATCGGCCCATATGGTCTGTCAGCAAGAATGATAGAATACAAGATTACGCATTGCGCAGGATGTCATTCAATTTTGTGCGATCAGCTGGTTGCTGTGACGTCACACTAGACCAAACACCTTGACTACATACGAATCATAACAAAATACAAATTACTTTGACAACACCTTGACATAACCAAATACATTTTCACTTTGAAAAAAAAATTAAAAATATCGAAAATGAAATATGCGGTGGCGGGTTGCTCAACGAGAAATGAAAACAAAGCATCAAAATGCAGTTTATTTCATTTCCGTCCGAAGCCGACGTTTTAAAAAAATGGATAAGTTTCTGCCGGCGAAGACATAATTTCAATTACAAGATCAGCGTCATTTGCATGGAGCATTTTATAAGTGTGGCCAAATGGTAAATTAGATCGCTAGTAAAGATTAATAATCATTTTATCCGCACTTGACCACTCATGTGTTGACGATGACATTATTACAATTTAGTTCTCCAATTGCTTACACCGATATTTTTATATATAACCTAACTAAACACTGTTTAATATTTCACATCATGTTGACATATCCGTCATATGTTCACTTTGACACTTAGTTTTGACAGCAATTCTGGTGTGACGTAGATGCGCAGAACGAACCGATTTTGGGACGCCGATGGGCGTAATCTCTGTTTCGATCATTCTTGGTCTGTCAGCATCGGCATCGTCGCCGTTTGGTAGGTAATTGTGTTGTATGATGTGTTGTTTTCACAATTTCTACATAAAGATGGGTTATAAATGGTGTATAAATCCACAATGCAGAAATACGTCAAGAAAAACTCCAGATAAACTATTTGTAGCTGTTCCGCAAGATTTGAAACTGCGAAGAAAGTGGTTGGCTCGTAGAAATCCAAATGAAATAAATAGCGGCCAATAGAAGTGTTTTTTGTTGTGAAGATTACTTCGACATAAGTAAAACTGACTAGAATAAGTTATCTATCGTATTTTCGAACCAGTTATTATCTAATCTGACAGGTTAAGGTTAGGACTATCCTAAGTAGTGTCCGACCGAACATTCGGCTTCGGCTTCGGCCACCTCCGGCCAAAAATTACACCTTCGGCAAAACTTCGGATTCAGCCAAAATTAGGCCGAAGCCGAAGGTTCGCGCATATCGTATACATAGCGAAAAATGTGAAAGGAAAGTGAAAGATTTGATTGTTTGTTTACTTTGTTGCTTGACGAAAAACAAATTTATAAAATCTTTGTGTTATTTTTGCAAAATTTTTAACACGTGCAGAGTATAGAGGAAGGTTCTTTTATATCTTCATATAATTTAGTACCTACCGGTACCTGGGCAAGAGACAATAAACAGAAGGCTGAAATTTTTGCAGAACATCTAACAGAAATCTTCCAGCCCCACAACATCGAATCAGAGCGAATCACGAATGAAGATATAACCTATGAAGAAGAAGCCATAAAGCTTGTTACTCCAAAGGAAGTTGCCAGAGAAATCAAGATAAACCTGAATCCAAAGAAGGCACCTGGATATGATCTTATCACAGGAGAAGTTCTTAAGCAATTACCTAAGAAAGGTATTGTTATGCTGACGTACCTAATAAATGCATCGTTCAGATTAAAATGCGTCCCACATGTCTGGAAAGTAGCAGAAGTTATCATGATACCAAAACTAGGCAAACCACCGACCGAGGCCAAATCATATCGCCCAATATCACTGTTACCAATGATATCGAAACTCTTTGAAAAGTTGCTTCTAAAGAGAATGAAACCTATCATTGAGAGAAAAGAACTAATTCCTAATCACCAATTTGGTTTTAGAGAAAAGCATTCCACCATCGATCAAGTCCATAGAATAACAGATATCATAGAGAAAGCATTAGAAGAAAAGCTTATTTGCTCAACAATCTTTCTTGATGTGACACAAGCTTTCGATAAGGTTTGGCATGAAGGATTGATACACAAACTAAAGAGTATGCTACCTTTACAATACGTCGAGCTGCTAACATCCTATATATCTGATAGACTATTCAGAATAAAACAGATCGATGAATACTCGGAACTAAAAGAAGTCAAAGCTGGGATACCCCAGAGTAGTGTATTGGGACCAATTCTCTATCTACTATATACAAGTGGAAAATGTAACAGTCGCCACATTCGCAGATGACACGGCTCTAATGGCAGTGGGATCAACTATTGGTGAATCTACCAGGAATCTTCAACAAGCTAGTAACAAAATATATAAATGGACCAACAAATGGAAGACCAAGCTCAACGAACTGAAATCTGTCCACATTAACTTCACAAACAAAAGAATCGAGGACATACCTCATGTCAAGATTAACGACGCCATAGTTCCATATGCGAACACTGCAAAGTATTTGGGTATGACACTGGATACAAAACTAAGGTGGAAAGAACATGTTAAGAAGAAAAGAGTAGAGCTTGGCCTCAAATACAGAGAACTGTACTGGCTTCTGGGAAGAAACTCTCGGTTGTCAGTACAGAACAAACTACAAGTTTACAACCAAGTACTAAAACCGATTTGGTTATACGGCATCCAGCTTTGGGGCTACGCAAAAAGCTCCAATATACAAGGAATCCAGATTTTCCAAAATAAAGTACTAAGGAATATGGTTAACGCTCCTTGGTACATACGGAATAGTGACCTGCACCGTGATCTTGGTGTACCACAAGTCATCCAAGAGATAAAAAGATTCGCCAGTAAGCATGAATCTCGCCTAAGCCATCACGTCAACGTAGCGGCCCTGCAGCTACTGGACAACCAGAATTTAGTGAGAAGACTAAAAAGAACTAAACCCTTCGAACTAGTGAATCAGTGAAATGTGTAAAAAGCAGAGCACAGTGAGTGAAGTGTTAGTGCTTCTTGTTTGGGACAAAGTAAATATAGGGACATCAGTGGATAGCCTATTAGAGACAAGTACCTAGTTTTAAGAATTCAGATTTAAATTGATGGTTAATCTTTTAGATTAGTTTCAATATGCTAAGCATCTTATGCTTATTAATAAAATAAAAAAAAAATATATATAATTTAGTACTTTTTAATTCGGTTGATTCTTAAAAAAAGCAAAAGCTTGTAATACTTTTTTGCAATTCTTCTTTTCCTACATACATTATTCAAGAACCTATACAATTAGTGCAGGCAAAGAAAGTTGAGAGTGGGTACTAATTGTAGACATAACTATTATCGTTGGAAATGGTAAAGGGGCTTATAGTGAGCGTAAAAATGCAGGTCATGGGGTGGTATAGTGTTTATTTGGGGCGTTGAAAATTGGTGAACATAATATATATTATTGCGTTTTCCGGCGAAACTTGACGTTTTATCCAAAAATGTCCTATACAAAGATGTAGATCATAAAAAAATCCACAACATTCCTAGGGGCACTTCTTTACTATGACTTCACAAGCTTATCTCTTAAAATGTCACAAGTTCGTGAATGGGCAAAACTACGGTTGTAGATACTTTTCTTACTAGTTTTTGTTTATTTTTACATGTACTTATTGATACATTAATAAAATTAGTAGTCCTAACAACATGCGCAAAAAATGGAAAACCTCAAAAATGACTTGCAACAATGAATTTTTCAGTAATGGTTCATAATTTGTTTAAATCTTTAAGAAAACGAAAAGCCGATTATTCCATTCAAATGTAAGGAAAAAAAGAAACTGAAACTCATTTCTACAGTAATGCTAAGAATATTAAATTAGAATAATAAAGTTTCACATAAGTAAGAGAAATAATCATTTTTTTGTCTTAGAATCAAAAACTATCCTATACAAAAGTTATAGATTATGAAAAAATTTGTAACTTTGGTGACGGTTACTATATAATATAACCTTAAAACTTCCGAGAAAAATACGAACCATCCCTTTTTAGTATTTTTTCATTTAATTTGCGCATATAACATTTATTGTAATTGCGAAACAAGTTGTAAATTTGTTGTAATCAATGCAATTGTCGGAAACACGGACTGCATTGTACAGATTATGCACAAAATATCTGGAAAATTGATCAAACATTGAAAAAATAGTGCAAGATTTAAGTGACTTACAAGACAGTTCCACTGAAATGGAGGAGCCGAGTGAATTGCCAGCTGAAGTATTTAGTGATCTCGAATGGTTTTAATATATAAAGAGGTTTTCGGGGTGTCTAAAAAGTCCTTAGTCATGGTCAGAATTTTGATTTAACCAAAGCGACGGAAAATAATTTGTTTAATTTCCTAAAAAATCAATTGTTTTACATTTAAATTAAAAATGTCTTAGTGAGTAATTGTTTCAAATGCAATTTTATGCTATATCAAATTGGAATATTGTATTACAAATCGCAAATATCGTTCCAGTTAACGGAAAATCTGAAGCGGCACATCTCTAACCATAAATAATGGAGATTTGAAATTTTGAATCCGGATTTTACAAGCTATCAACGTGAGGAAGGAATTTTGGTCCATTATAGATAAAGTTAGGTCCATATGGGGACACAACTAACTGATCACAAGAAATAAATATTAACATATATTATACTTTAAATTTTATCATTATATTTTACTCTAAATTTTGTCATTTCATTAGCATTATGAATTTCCTTCGGCTTCGGCCGAAGGTATCGGAAAAGCCGAAGTTCGGCTTCGGCTTCGGCCCAAAATATCACCTTCGGTCGGACTCTAATCCTAACCTAGAAAGTTATGCTTACATGGCACTTGAGTGCTATTAAATTCAGACGGGAGAAGCATAAGAGCGCGTTCGGGTAACCCGGTATTGTACGGTGAGAGTGACGCGCTGCATAATAGGCGGACTAACGTCATACGGCGTTTATCTGCATATAAGAGAGAGACAGCCGACCCAGGTTATCTGAGCATTGGTCTCCCCATACCATACCCTGACAAACCGAACGCGCTCTAAGCGTACTAACGAATGACGTCACTGGAGACTGAGTGTTTTCAATCACGTGATAGACCGTGAATAAAATCCAATTTTAATTTTGGTTTTTAATAGAAATAAAACATTTTTTTTTTGAAAACTAATAACAAATAGTTTTCTTAAACTGTAATCTATTAGGATGACTATAATACAAGCCATATTTTTAATACAGTCAAATACCCTATTAAAATTAGGCATCTTAGTGAAGTGCAAGTTGCTCGTGCTGTCGCCCTTATTCAACATGGCCACTCTATTCGACATGTTAGCAGTGACCTTCGAGTTGCCCCTTCTGTTATTCAGCGTTTATGGAATCGGTTTCGGGAGACTGGCCAATATGGTAGGTTGTCCTTTCCTCTCTACGTCAGCACGAGACCTCCTAAACTATCTAAGACGACCACATGGAATAGAAATTTCTGATCAAACTGTTAGAAACAGATTAAAAGAAGCGAATTTGAAACCAAGAAGACCTGTCCGCGCACCACGCCTTACGCAGCATCACAAAGCAGCGCGAAAGAAGTTTGCTCTGAATCACCGAACTTGGCAACTTGGTCACTGGACGCCTGTACTGTTAACAGACGGGTCCAGATTTCGTTTAACTCGTTGCGAACCGGTCGAGTACGTGTATACAGACGTCCTGGTGAACGCCACGTAGCCGCTACTATACAGAAAGTGGATAGAATAGGGCGTGGATCTGTGATGGTTTGGGCTGGAATCAGTATAGCCAACAGAACTGATCTTCTTGTGGTTCCTGGTAGACTAAATGCCATTAATTATTTCGAAAACATCTTGGAGGACCATGTGGTGCCTGCTGCATATGGCGGTGGTCCAAATTTCATCCTGATGCAGGACAATGCAAAGGCATATACCGCCGGCATCACCAGTAACTTTTTACAAGAACGTGGAATTCAGGTCATGGAGTGGCCGGCGTCCTATTGGGATCAGCTTGACCGACAGGTTCGCAAGCGCTCTAATCCACCACTAACCATACAGGAACTGACACAAGGCCTGATTGGGAAATGGGAAAGCATACCCCAAGAATCTCTTCGCAGACTAGTGCGAAGCATGCCAAGCAGGTGTGAGGAAGTGATTCGTGCTCGTGGAGGGCATACACAGTATTAAACCTCACCGATCCACAGAAAATCCGACTGTCATCGATAGTATGACAGTCATTTCCATTTTGTTTTGCGTTATTAATTTACATTTTTAATGCCCGTATTAATAGACGGCACTTGGGTGAAAAACTCACATAAAACTAGTTTTAAGTTGTGATCAAGGACTGCACGATTCAATAGTCGGTTATTAGGTGGCGCTTGAGTAATACTTGGCCGGTACGTCTCGCACGTGGTTACTTGCCTAAAAAACAATTTGGCGCGTATTAATAGTGTCCTATCAACGTACGTGAATCGTTACTTAAGTTTATCCGTATTAATAGTCCGAAAATCACTGATCAACACGCGGTCAAGTAAAGAATATGCGATACTTGGCTGATGATGGTCCATAGGTTCCTTGAGTCTGTATTAGCCGGATTTCTGTCACCAAAATTCATACATTGGTTGTTCATGTCAGTGTCATGTCACTGTAGTTAAAGACGCCAAAGAACTTTTACGAAGTGTAAAGGTACCAGTGGCGTACCCAGGGGGGGGGGCGCCCCCCCCCCCTTGGCGCGAATTTGTTGGTACGGCTGAGAAGAAAGCGATTGTTATGTTACCGGCTAGGTCTTGTATGTGTGTTTTTATTCGGTTGATTGTAAGAAACAGTTATATGAAATAAGTTTTTTAAGCTTTGCACCAGACTTGATGACACCCATAGCTCAAGATGTCTTTTAGCGCACCCCCCCCCCATTGAGTTTTTTTCTGTATCCGCCACTGAAAGGTACCTACTATTGATCATGGATAATTTAGAAGATTGGGACGATATTGAAGATTTTTGAGCATATGATAACGAAAAATATTAAATTAACAATATTAAATTAAATTTGCAAGAAATCTAACTTTTATAATAGATTTCTCAGAAAATGTTACACTTAATAAAAGTTGGTGAATCATCTGAAACTAATACCACAACCATCACATTTTATAATTAATGCACCATATACGAGATACTTTAGAAACTATGAATTTGTGTTCATTTATTTTATGTTAATAATTTAATTTCAATATTACCAAACAATTTTATTTGGTATTTTTTTTAGATTAGTAGTTGCATTAAAATTTGAAGTCATATATGATGAAAAATATATTTTTTCTGTGTTTTGTTAATTTTTACTATACGACTATACCTCAATTATTTTTTTTATTTATGAAGATAGACAAATGGATTTTCTATTCCCCAAATTGTATTTGTCCAGCTTTATAACACAAATTCAGTTTCTGAACTACCCCGTATAAGATGCATAAATTGTAAAATTTGATGGTTTGAGTACCAATTTTACCAAGATTGCACTAACGTTTTCAAAGAAAATATTTTTCTGAGAAATTAATAGTAAAAGCATTTTCCATTTTTGTTACAAACTTACACATGTATACTTACAATGTTATCAAAATCTTATTTTTTATACAATGATTTTAATGACTTTTTATGCAGTTACTCAATAAACTCCTCTCAAACTGGGTAAAATTGTTTTTTGTTGATTCGTTGTTGTTCTCCATGGCGAAAAGTGGCAAAAAGACACACGACAGGACGTCAAAAATAACCAACCAAACAAACACCTTGCACGAAACTAATGCATTGCTTTGTTTGGTTATTTTCGATAGGCGGATATTTTGAATACGTTCGGATATGCACCATCTGACGCACACTTCACTCTGCTTAAATCTCGTGCCGTCTGATACGAGATTTCATTGATTGGCCAAGTACTGTTTAGCCAAAGTGTTGATCTCCCATGACTATTAATACATGCGTGTCTCAAGTTGCGAATCGATACTTAAGTAATCATCACGCAAGTAGAATTTTAAGTATTGATTTCAGTTGGACTATTAATACGGGCCTAAGTGTAACTTAGAAGTAGGTACCTTAAGAGTTGTAACATCGTTTTTGTAATGTTCTTTAATTAAATATATGCCGTTGAAATATACCAAATTTGATTTGCCTAGAACTATTATTTAAAAAGTTACAGGTTTCGAAAAAAGTGCTCCCCTAATTTTTTTGAGCAGTGCATTAAATGAAAAATTCTAACTATTTCTATCTATTTCTTTTAGTGGAATATGTTCTTCTTAATGAAATAAATGCTGGTTGCATAATTGTATTTGATATGGAAGTCTTTAACGCACAGATTTTAGCCAAGGTCAACGTAGCACTACTAAAAAACACTATCGATGTTTTTATGAAAGTAGATCCTCAAAGGCTAAAACAAATTCACGTTACAAATCTCTCAAAATTAGCCCAGGGTCTGTACACAATCAGCAGGGCTCTCATGACAGAGAAAATGAAGCAAAGAGTAAGTATTTTCCAGTTAATATAATATAGATCGAAAACGTTTTTACTTTATTTTAGATTATTTTACACAAGGACTCGTCAACTTTGTTAGATTATATAAAACCCAATGATATTCTACCAAATGAATACGGTGGTAAAGAAGGACCTTGTCGAGATTTGGCTGACAGCGCGAAAGAGATTCTCGTGAATGATGAAAAGTTTCAAGCTGAAAGGAAAAAGTGGGTTTTAGCAGGTGAACTACCAACTGAAAAAATGAAAGTGTTTACGTTTGATGATCACAGTACAGCTGGGAGCTTCAGAAAACTACAAATTGATTAACTATTTTAGTTTATACACTGTGGGCCAAAAACAACGGTACAAATTTTTAATCACTCGTATTTACAATAATATTTAGTCAATTCAAATATTTCTTTAAAAAACTAATTGCTTGTAGTGTGAAGATTGAAACCATACCATCTTCGCAATAACAGAACGTTTCAATCCAAAGTTATGTTGCTTTATGTTTGGCTATGCAACATTTCTGATAATATCGGGTCAATTTAATGTGAAATGAAAGGTGTATTAAAATCAACAGGTAATGACATTTGTCTTGTTTTGGTAAACATAGGGCACTAGAGATATTATAGCATCGTATACTGGGTGATTTTTTCATATACAGGGCGAAATATTTAAACATTTTTTTTTTATTGATTGTAGTAAATACCAGTGGAATATGACATTTGTAAACTGCTTTTTTGAGTAAAAACAGCAAAAAAATATGTTTCAAAATTTCACACTGTATACTAAAAAAATCACCCTGTATACGATGCTATAAAATCTGTACTGCTCCTTTTAACCAAAAGAAAACAAATGTCATTACCTACTAATTTCATTACAGCTCTCATTTCACATTAAATTGAAATGTTGCATAGCCATACATAAAGCAACATTACATTGGATGAATACGTTCAATTATTGCAAATATGGTATGTTTTCAATCTTCACAATATAAGCAATTAGTTTAGCAAAGAAATGCTTGAATTTATTTAATATCTTTGGAAATATGAGCAATTGAAAATTTGCACCGTTTCTTTTTTTGCCCACAGTGTATATTATCTAAGTCTACCAATTTCGTTATTTTATAAGTATCTTGGGAATTTTGTTACTACAACTCGATAAACATAAAATAGCTCGCAATGAAAATATTGGGTTTTTGTTATCGTATAACTAACCGTTCCAAATATATCCACATAAGGTAAAAATCCTTGTCAGTAATACTAATCTTTATTTATAAACTTTATTTGAGTTGAATGCATATTTCAACAACTTGGTATTTTGCTCATTACACTTGTTTTTAAGAAATATATTCATTTGAATTTATTCTGTTGGATTACAACATATTTCATTGATGCCAGCAATATTTCATTGAATACTCTACTTTATTTGCTTCCTAGAGATTAATTTATTTGGAATACTTATTTCTGTCAAATAAATATATTTGGATACAAACAAAGATTACTTTCCTTTAAAGTAATATTTTTGTTTTGTTTGATTCAAATAAGCATGTCTAGAATGAATACGTCACCCAACTGATGGCGCTGTAAACTCTCTCCTCGCAGTTCGGGCATATTTTCAGTATAAAATGTATAAATAATAGACTGGTGAATGTCTGCCGCTCAGTTGATGGCATTAATGCGTCTGGCTAAATTTCCAAGAAGTCCGTGTGATCGGCAGTATACAGTGTGTCCCCCGATGGACCTCTATACCTATAGGCTATAATGGACGTAATTTTTAAGTTTTCGAGAAAATGTCGAATGCCATTGTTAATATTTTGATTTAACATACAGCATTGTTAGAAAACACGAAAATATTAAATTGACCGAAGAGTAAGCCATCGGTTTTTCGAATATAGAACAAAATGTTATAGGTAAAAGTTGTTTTATATTTAAATTTATGCCCAGACATCAAATTTCAATGTTGTATTCTAAGTTTTATATTTCATTTATTTTTAACAAAGTAATTTAACAAAACATTACTGCGCATGTTCCCCTCCTACAGCTACACATTCATCCAATCTTCTTCTAAAGTGCCGATATACCAAATCAATTGTTTCTTCATTTATTTCGTCTACTGCTTCCCTAATTTTTAATTTTAGAATGTCTACATTATCATGAAAATAATTCGCATACACCTTCTGTTTTAAATAGCCCCACAGAAAAAAAAATCAAGCGGCGTTAAATCAGGTGAACGTGGTGGCCATCCTATAGGGCCGAATCGTCCAATCCACTTATTTGGAAAATGTCTGTTCAACCAATCCCTGACTTGATATGCGCTATGAGCAGGACAACCGTCGTGTTGATAGTGTAGTGAACACCTTAGCTGTAAGTTCATTTCGTTCAAAGTAGGTAGCAAAAAAATTTCCAACATATCAAAATAAGTGTTTTGGTTTACAGTACCATCAAAAAAGTGTGGTCCAATTATTTTCTTGTAATAAATCCCACACCAAACATTCACTTTTTACTTTATCATACGCAGTATGTGAAGTATTGTAATCGTGCCAAAAAATTTTTTTGAGATTTTAGCGGAAATATGTCTTTTTGGGTCCCATGAACCTTTTTGACTAAGGTACAAAAAAATGTCTGTGTGTGTGTGTGTGTGTGTGTGTGTGTGTGTATGTGTGTGTGTACCCGTTTTTTTGTGGCGACGATTCCGGAGAAACTACTAAAGGTATCGGGACGAAACTTCATATTCAGAAGTTTCATGACCAAATTTAGAGCTGAAAAGCTTTCTGTTGAAAGGGGTCCAAAGGAACTGGAGGTTTCGGAAACCAATTAAGGCAAATATGTACGGTTGGGTCAATTAGGACAAACATGTGGGCTAAACTTGTACGGTGATAAGAAAAATAATTGCTTTAAAATGTTTCATATATAACAGTAGTATCTATAATTATTATATATCATAATTACTTGAAAAACAAAATACACTTTTAATTCATTCGCTAGCTATTAACTACTTATAAAAATGCTTAACCACTTAACCGGCAAGCCCGTAAAATCTCCGGCCTACTAATTTGTATCAATACCGGCAAGCCCGTAAAATTTACGTGTTTAAGCACGTCGTCATTACCGGCCACCCTGTGCCTCCTATGGGGTGCGTATTTTAGTTGAACGTAAACCCAGTTTTTGACCATAGATGGCGGCACCGTGTGGTATACTTTTGTCGCTATAAATTGAAAAAGACGCTTATATATTTTACATATGCATATTTCAGTTCAGTTCAAAGAATGGATCTCTTTGCTCACGATCACTTTGAATCACTTTGCTCTGGATTACTTTGCCCCGGATCACTTTGCCCCGATCACTTTGCTCCGAATCACTTTGGATCTCCTTGCTCACGATCACTTTGCTCCGGATCACTTTGGATCACTTTGCCCCGGATCACATTGCTCCGAATCACTTTGGATCTCTTTGCTCACGATCACTTTGAATCACTTTGCTCCGAATCACATTGGACCACTTTGCTCCGTATCACTTTGATCCGAAACAGTGTAGATCACTTTGCCCCGGATCACTTTGCTCCGGATCACATTGGATCACTTTGCTCACGTTGTGATCACTTTGTGTGTGTGTGTGTGTGTGTGTGTGTATGTGTGTGTGTGTGTGTGTGTGTGTGTGTGTGTGTGTGTGCGTGTGCGTGTGCGTGTGCGTGTGCGCGTGGGCGTGTGCGTGTGTGCTGTGCGTGCATGTGTTTGTATATATGGATAGTCGTCTTGTGATAATTGCTATTTCCAGTAACTCGATACTATGCCGAAAATAGCCTGCCGCTGCAGCCACAGCGCAAGTTTTCAAATCTGCCGGTTAAGAGGTTAAATAATAATTTTTTCACTTACGTTTTAAACATTAAAAAAAGCTATGCTTTTAAGGGTTAAAACACGAGGTCTATATGGATGGTAAAATCCAACTTTGATAATTATTCTATTTTATAGCAGATGTGCCAGTTAATGACTCTTGCCCGAGGCATCTATTTCTTATAAATATACAGTTTTTTTTTGTTATCGTGCGTCCGTTTTGTTGGTAACATAATTAGGAAACTTATTGATATTTTAGTCATGGTTATTTTTCATTTTATGTACCAGTATTACCAGTTTCGGCCACTGCGCGTCCCACTCCAATTACAAAAAAATATATCTAAGTAAAAACGTAATATTAATAAGTATACTCGTTTATTATCTGCTTCAATATTGCCAAATTTGTTATCCCAACACAATGCACAAGGTTACATTAAACATTACAAGGTTAACAACACTGTTTTTTAAGCAACACAATTAGAAACCACATTTAAGGCGAGTGTGTTTATTTGGTTAGCTTAGCTTGCAAATAGTCGTTAATCTCGTAACACTACAATGTCAAACGTCGGCTTTATACATTCCGCAGATAAAAATCTATTTCAGAAAATCGATAAAGAATTAGGCGAAGATGTTGATAGATTGAGAAATAGGCAAGAGATTTTTAAACAATGGATCGATTGCGAGCAGCACATCCCGAAAAACATAGGTAAATAAACTTTTTTTACTTTAGACTACCAAGCATCTTGAACAGGGTTCCCCCCGCTTGAAACAAAGTACATAGGTAGTCGAAATAAATATAATAATAACTTTTTCATTTTAAATGGAACAACCTGTATAATGTATATCTTAACAGACTTGGAAAGTCTGACTTGGAATAAATCAGCTTTCCTAAAATGTCTAACTCGGTAGGTCAATCCTCGACAGTTAAAAAGTTATTAAGCATCTAATTTGAAATTTGTAACTTAATAATAGGTAATGCATAAATTAATATTAAATATCTAGATTCTATACCGTTTCAACTTCAAATTGAGATTTAACAATATCAAATTGGGAATAAACATATTCAAAGTGGGAATAAACAATTTTAAATTGAGAATAAACAATTTCAAAATGAAATAATCAATTTCAAATTGGGAATAAACAATCTCAAAATGAAATAAACAATTTCAAATTCGGAACAAGCAATTTCAAATTGAGAATAAACACAATCAATTTGGTAGTAAGAAAATTCAATTTGGCACTAAACAAGTTCAGATTGAGAAAATGTTAATGATAGTTGCATGGTTGTGACAGATTTAATTGTCAGTTGTTGCTGATGTTATTTTTGCTGGTTTTTAAATATTATAATATAAAAATAATGCCGTACATCAAAAAAGTGGATGGTGACAATGCAAAAAACAGATTTGTGCGTTATATAATAATAACGGAGACTGGAGAGCTCTAGCAGATACATTGAATATCAAGAAATCGACGGCCTATCGATGGGTAAAGAATCAAGCAGAGGGAGAAGAGAAAAAACGCGGAGGAAAGAGAAGATGCAAATTACTGGATGAACATCACCTATTCATGGAAGAGCGTATTGAGGAAAATCCTAAAATTACCTTAAAAGAAATGAAGCTACAAATACATAACAGTTATCATATTGATGTGTCCACCGAAAGTGTCCGTAAACATTTAGACAACTTATTGTATACCTTGAAAGACGTTCGAAGAGAGCCTGAGAGGGCAAACCATGATGAAAATAAAGTGAAAAGGCGAGACTATGTACAGCAGCTCCTGCAGTATCAAGCCGAAAATCTTCCTATTGTATATATGGGCGAGACCAATTTCATTTTGTATATATCAATTTCAATATGTATATATCGCGAACGAAAGGAAGATCGAGAAACGGGACCCGCTGTTCCCATATTGCTGCAGGCAGTAAAGGATCTAACATCCATGTAATTGGGGCTATAGGACATATAGGTTTGATACACCACGAAATTAGAAGAGGCGCCTTTCGGATGCCAGAAGCCAATGAATTTGTTAGGCAGTGTCTACGCAATGCTCAGGAAATGTATCAGTCAGAAGTGGTGTTGGTAAACCCTCAATTACATTGAGCGAGTTTACACACTGCTAGTTGGCGAATTCACTAGTTGCTAGTAAACTCGCCCAGTGTCATCATGTTCGCACATAGTTTACAACCTGCGAGTAACGTTGTGAACATGATGACACTGGGCGAGTTTACTAGCAACTAGTGAGTTCGCCAACTAGCAGCGTGTAAACTCGTTCAATGTAATTGAGGCTTAATCGACAAGGATCCTTGTCATGCCGCAGTTGAACAAGTATTTCAAGAAGATGAAATTAACGATCACCATTTGTTGAGGCTTGCGCCGTATAGTCCGATGTTTAACCCAATTGAAGCTGCTTGGTCAGTCCTTAAAGCTGGCGTGAAAACCGACCTAGCAGCTCAACTGCCCGAAATCATAGCCGCTGAAGGCAGGGCAAACATCACACAACCTGAATATCGCTTACGGCGGATGGAAGAAATAATTAGACCGAATATTATGACCAAAATAACCGTCGTGCATTGTGCAAGGTATGTTGCACACATCCAAATCTTCATTCCCGACGCTCTGAATTTGGCAAACATGGTCGTTTAAATAAATTACATTTATTATAATTATAATGTAATACGTAGTTGATAATAATATAATCAGTTATTAAATAAATATTATAATGAAATTATTATCTATATATGAAATGGTTTAGTGCCTATTTGAATTTGCTTAGTACCAAATTGAAACTCAATTTGAAACTGCTTATTCCCAATTTGAAATTGTTTATTCCCAATTTGATAATGTTTATTTCATTTTGAAATTGTTTATTCCCAATTTAAAATTGGTTATTCCCAATTTGAATGTGTTTGTTCCCAATTTGAAATTGTTCAATCTCAATTTGAAGTTGAAAAGGTATAGATGATTCGACGAAATTCAACAATCGCACAAATTTAATAGCACTTCCGTTCATGCAACAGCTTTTAGTAATAGCATTATGCAATTTTCTATTACACAAACGTATGATTTGTTATATTGAATTTCTCCAAAGTCAAGGAAGTAGTAATTTATGCACCGCTCTAAAATTGTTTAAATAATATTTACAAAGACATTAAATCGCTTATTGTGGACCAACGCTTTGGAAACTTATATCGCCTGATTTAACCCCGTTTGATTTGTTACTCTGTAGACTATTGAGGATGACATTTATGAGCATATTACATCTACGATAGCGGGCATGAAGAATAGAATACGATTTAGTTTTCAAAATATTTTTGTTAAAACCATAGATAATGTAATATTTCCATCCAGAAGTTAGTCCTAAATACCTGAGCACTGTTGACGGTCGTACCGAAATTATTATTTATGCAGTTTACAATTATCTATTTGTTTAATTATTTATTCTTATGATTATTTTTTGACGTTTCTTAAAACCAATGAAGTGCTTCTTTATTTGTCACAAGGGTAAGTTTCAACCAATTATGTCATTATTATAGTGGGAATAAATCTCTTGTGATTATTCTCGGGAATAATCACTGTAGCTTTTATTTGCCTAGCAACTGTCAGATACTTGTCAAAATAATTACTTAATTGTGTCAACGCGAAATGGGTGAAAGTCATCAGTTTAGTACCTTTTCTAATGCAGAAATTACAAAAAAGATTTTAGAAACTACTTCGAAAAATACTCTAATAAGTAATCAGTCTATATGGAGACAATTTAAGACCTTCACCAAAGAGAGAAATTATATTCTGGATCAATCTACTACAACAGCTACTCTGGCATTGATTTTAAAAGATTGGGCTTATAACATGAAAAGAAAAGACGGAAATGATTATCAAGAAGCAGTAATAAAGACAATGTGGAATAAAACGGCAAAATTAGTTCAAGAACTTTACTTTAATAAGTATAACAGGTCCTTTGATCCTTTCCATGATATAGAATTCAGAAATGCTCGGAATGCAAGAGATGCAAAAAGAAAAATTTTACAAAAACATCCTGAAAAGCACAAACAAAGTTCTGTGGCACCTTCTAATACAGAATTGTTGCAAATTTTTAACTATTGGGACGAAGATACACCTTGTGGATTGCAAAGAAAGTTTTTTCACGTTGCATCGTATGAACTAGCTTGGAGGGGAGGAGAAGCTACGAAATGTTTAGTTCATTATTTTAAAAAAGAAACCGACATAAAAAGATTAAATACTGTCCGCATTGAATACAATCCCATCTTTACAAAAACTGCACAGGGTGGAGCACAAAGGTGCGGTAATAGTAAATGGTTGACTCCAAACATAAATAACCCAGATATTTGCCCTGTTCGTCTTTTTGAAAAGCTAATGAGTAAACGTGAAGAAAATATTAAAACCGAACGCTTGTTTCTTACTCCAAATCCGGCTTGGCAAACTCATGGTTTTTGGTATAAAAACGTTCCTGTGGGAATAAATTCCATTTCAAAATGGATGAAAGAATCCGCAGAAAAAGTAGGTCTAGACACAGTTACTAAAAAAATAACTAACCATTCTGCCATATCAAGTGCAGTAAGTAACCTTTCAAAACCTGGTGTAGGAGAACAAGAACTAATCAAGGTCACTGGTCATAATTCTGCAAGTTCGATTAAACCATACTTACAATTGAACCAAGAACATCATTCAAATATAATAAATAATCTTAGAGAAAATACGCAGGAGGAAACACTTAATATAACAAGCAATTCCAAATCCTCAATAAATAATGAGTCTCGAAATATTTTTAATAATTGCGTTTTTCATTGTACTAATTTAAATTGTTAATTCTTTTAATATATTCACAATGTGTCAACGATATATTCATATATTGTAAGTATTAATTAATTAAATTAAATTTTTCAATAATTTTATGATAGTTTTATTGATCTTTTTTATTGTACAAATTTGGCAACAAGTTTTCAAACAATCTGTCATATTATTTTCAATTTATTCTCACTCTCTTGTTATATTATTACTGAGAGTATTACAGTAGGGTGACCAACCGTCCCGATTTGGGCGGGACAGTCCCGAATTCTGAGCACTTGTCCCGCCTGATCAAGCGTCCCGAATTTTGTCCCGATTTTTAAAAATTTTATTCTAATGTCCAGAATTTTCCAGACACCAGCCATCAAAGTAATGATTTTGTTAGCATATTAAAGTGTACCATACTTTTCTCAACAAAATGACCTAGCCGTATCTAAGAGATATGTAGGAAATTGAGATATTTTCTAGCCAATTTCGAAAACATTAGCGTATTTAGTTAGGAGGAATCATTAGAGCTAGTGCGTCTTATAGAAGAAACATCCATAGTTAGCTTAATTGTGTATCAATGATCTCATGTAATACCTCAAATTATAGATAAAGGTGTATTACTTGTTGTAGTAATGTATATGTATTAATTGTTACTGTTGCATCCATGCCATGAGATAAAATATGTCTGACTCATGTACTCAAACAAGTAAAACTTTGATATATGGGGTATAGAATATCCAAAATATTGTGAATTATGGTCATTCGATTGCGGTAAATGGCCAAGAGTCAAAATTACGAATATTCAACCTCCTACTATGATAAATGGCAGTTACGTGTTTCAATGGTAACCGTCAAAATCCGTTTGGCGGTCGTAATTAAAAATTAGGGGTTTTGAAAATTTCAAAATATGGTTAGTCGAGGTCATTCGATTACAGAAAATGGTCAAACGTTAAAATTGCGAATATTCAATTATTTACTATTATAAATCGCAATTGCGAACATCTTTTAATAAACTCAACGGAAAAATTACTTTGTCGGCTGTAATACAAAATTGGTAGCGATTTCAAAAATTTCAAAATATGGCCAATCATGGCTATTATTTATTGAAAATGGTCAAACGTAAAAATTGCGGAAAATCAACTATTACAAGCACGAATGAGATATTAAAACCAAGCATGGGCGGAGTGTCAATATCTCAAAAACGGAGGGTGGTCAAACGAAAAAGAAATATGGTCAAACATGGTCAAACAAATGGTCAAACGACGGTGTAATAAAAAATTCAAAATTCCAACGATGGGGGGCAGCTTCACGGTAGTCCCTATTTTAAAAATGCCTATATCCCTAAAACGGAGGGTGGTCAATCGAAAAAAAAAAATATGGTCAAACATGGTCAAACAAATGGTCAAACGATAGTGTAATAAAAACTTCAAAATTCCAACGATGGGGGGCCAGCTTCACGGTAGTCCCTATTTTAAAATGCCTATATCTCCAAAACGGAGGGTGGTCAATCGAAAAAAAAATATGGTCAAACATGGTCAAACAAATGGTCAAACGACGGCGTAATAAAGTCCTAAAAATACCACTAATGGGGGGCTAGCGTGAAGTTGCCCCCCCCCCATGTTGACAATGTAGATAACTCGTAAACGGTGGGTAGTCAAACGAAATAAAAAAATGGTCAAACATGGTCAAACAAATGGTCAAACGATGATGTAATAAAAAGTTCAAAATTCCAATAATGGGGGGCCAACTTCACGCACCTAAGAATTGGACTTGGTTGGCATGTGGTTTCAACAAGACGGTGCCACATGCCACACGGCACGCGATACCATGACCCTATTGAGAGGCGAGTTTGGTGAGCAATTAATCTCACGTTTTGGAGCAATCCATTGGCCGCTAAGATCATGTGATTTGACCCCACTTGTCTATTTTTTTTGTGGGGATGCGTGAAGTCTCTCGTGTACAGGGACAAGTCAGCCACAATTCCAGCCATAGAAGACAACATTAGAGCTGCCATTGGTGAGATACTGGCCGAAATGCTGGAAAAAGTATGCCAAAATTGGAGCTCACGTATGGACCACCTACGGCGTAGAACATTTTCATTAAATAATCTTTAAAAAGTAAATGGCAGGCATTCATTTATCTGCCCAAATAAATATTTCATTAACTTTTGCAAATTTTCTGTGTTTTCTTCAATTTTCAAAACCCAAGTAGTTAAAAAATCACCCGTTACTAAAAAACTATATCTTGGATGATCATAAATTGTTCGTTTGTGTAATTAACAGTAGCAGTTGTCAATGACTAAAAGTTCATCATGAACAGATGAATCATTAAATTTGTGCGATTGTTGAATTTATGGATTATTTTGAAAGAGTAATAAATGCTAAATTAGATTATTAATAGCATTTGTAGCTGTTTAGAATTTTCGGAAAACTGATCTTTCAAAGTATTTCAAGATATGCTGACAGCTCCATTTAAAATTCTAAAAATATTTCAGCGTGATACATCCTGTAAATTGAAAGAACTGTTTTCTCATCAAACACTAACATGATTAATATTTGTTTTATTTCATTTAAGATCAGAGAATTATAGACAATTTTATTCGATTATCGAAATTCGATATTGAGCGAGCTAAAAACAAATTTGAGATGTGGCTTTATGCCAGGGGAAAATATACGAATATTTTCGACAGTCCATCAACTAGCAAACAAATGAGTGTTCACAGGTAAGTAACGAAGAAATGTCTAAACTTATCAATTTAGCACAACACCAATAAATAGTAGAAATATTCAAAGTTAAAATTTTTATTTATAATTAAAGTTTGTTATTATTGGAGATAGAAAGTCGGTTAAATAGACCAGGGAATCCTACATATACGTCTGTGCTAATACGGCAGTATAGTTAATAAAAAAAATACCCCACTGAAAATATGTGCGGCACGCCAATGGTGTCCTAAATTGTGTCCGGTCTCTAATAATCAGTGACCCGAAATCCCCCCTAATATCGAATTTCAGCTAAATTGCAAATAATTTAAGGATTGCCATATTGGACCGACCACTTTGTTTTTTCAACTTTTGATTTCGGATTTGTAGTCCGGCGACCCTTCAAATCTTAGATTACCAAGTTTTACCTAAATAGAAAAATGCTGTCGACTTTTGGCCAGGTTTTTGGGAATTTTTCAAAATGAGCGCCGTAGCAAGTTTTACTTCAAAAATATGTTTGAAAACATATTGGTTAGAAGACTTAATAACTTGTCTGTTGTGATTTAGGCACATTTTATTTACAAGAGGTCTTACCGAGGATGGGTATAATGTAATGATTATCAGAAATGAGGACATGGATATTGAGATGTTTGACTATCAGCAGTATTTACGATATGGCATGATGCACTGTAAGTATTAACTTTTAAGCCGGGGCTACACATTCGTATACTTGCCAAATAACAAAAATGTTCCAAGTATACGATTATTTGTGAAAAGAAAAAAACAGTTCTATTTAATTCCTATCGAGTCCACCTCAAAAATAGATTTATATATTCGACGGTCGGCTGTGCGGACGGGTTTTTTTACGACGAATACTTGGTATTTGCAATATCCAGTTGAAGTGGATATAGCAAGTGCCCAGGCGACAAATATTGGTTTCATTTACTTGCACTCGATGAACATTTTAGTACGCTGTTTAATTTTTCCATTTTTAATTTCGTTTTGTGTGTAGTAGGGCATATACGTAGATTGACAATAGATTTGTAATTATTAGTAAGATTCCTGATTTTTCTAAAGGGCGAAAACCGCATAAAATTGTAATTTTGTGAAACCGTCAGACAGACAGTTTTCCGGAAACCGTCAGACAGAAATTAAGAAAAAATATTGTTGTTTTTACCTGTCCACATAAACGCAATGTTATTTCTTTCCAAGACGCAATGTTATTTCTTTCCCTGTACACCATATACAGAGTGTATCCTAAGTTGATGTTTTTCTATGAACAATATAGATGATACTCATTTATTAGCTTTCAAAATATAACCTTTTTGTTAAATAAAAAATCTTCACAAAATTCTCTACTATTAAAATATTTTTAATCGTTTTCGTTTCTCTTCAAGTAATAAACATCATAAAAATTTTATAGACATGCTGTCTATAAAATAATTTATTTGGATAATTATACTTTATTTGCTTGTATTTATACACAATTCATATAAACATAGGTCCGCAAACACTTCGTTGCCGATCTACAGGGTGTTGAAATTTCAAGATTTTTTCAGTTTTTTCCTTGTATACAGGGTGTGTATAAATTGGAGGAAAAGCTACACGTGGCGGTGTTCTTCGCAAAATTCTGAGTCGACAATCTATAATCTAAAATGTTGTACCGTGCTTCTTGAGTCTTCACGAGGTCTCCAAAGTCATGATATCCGATCTCTTGAATGGTGTTATTATTTGAAATCTATTGATGGAGAAGCTGCAGTTTAGAATAAAGAACAATATTGAAAATTTTTCTAAATGTTATCTTTCTGCCTAAAAAGTTTGTTTTTAATTTCGGTATTTCGTTAATTTTGTCATAACAATACATTCGGCAACACTGTAGAACATGGGTAACTTAATTTTGGCATTTGTCACTTTTGACAGTTGTATAATCAAATTAAGCAATTTGACTTGTTTGTGCTAATTTCGTCAGTTCTACCGTTCTACCGTGATTATTCCTACAGGTCATTAGTTAATTAGTTTATTAGTTATTGTATTTTACGTTATCTTTTCGTTCGTTCAACATGGAATATACGTTTAATGAGTATGCCGATATGTATATGGTATACGGACCCATTGTTTACAGTGCATAGTAACACGAACACCTGTTGGATTCAACGTTGCCAAATCTATGTTTCTTTCAAATGGCCCCTGAGGGCACAATAATGACGCTACAACATTTTAGTATAAAGATTGTTGACTCAGAATTTTACGAAGAACATCGCCACGTATAGCTTTTCCGCCAATTTATACACACCCTGTATTTGTCGATTTTTATGATGTTTATTATTTGAAGAGAAACGAAAGCGGTTAAAAATATTTTAATAGTAGAGACAATTTTGTGTAGCTTTTTTATTCAACAAAAAAGGTTATATTTTGAAAGCTCATTTGTTTATGTTTTTGTTTCAGAAGCTAATTGATAGGAATGTATTTCAGACAATATTAGGACATATTTATACAACGAACCTAGTAGTACAATTGGATTTAGTAGAACTTTAAAGATGACGAAGAAACAATACCTAACATTTCTTTTATGGGCAATATCTTCCTAATTTAAATAAAATAATATATATTTTTTCTCATTAAAATAATCATTTATTTAAACTAGTTCACATCAAACGACCAATTGTATTGTTTTACAGTCTGTTAAAATTAGATGCTGCGAATTAATAAGACAGAAACCTGATGAATTAAACAAAAAATCATTAAAATGCAACAAACAGTTTCGTCAAGATTTGTTTTGTAAATTTCCACAAGAATGCCCTTGTTAGTACGCAGTCAATTGTGCCCTTATGTAATTAAAAATATGTCGGCATTATAAAATGAAACCTTGCTTGTTCGTAATCAAATTATCACTTTGATTTGAAAAAGCGAATGTACAAATAAGGCGACCTAATAAAAAAAATTGCTAGTGCCCATTCGGTACGCACATGTAGCAATTCCTCAAAGAAGATTTTCACGTATTAGAAATTGGTATGTGGCGATGCATCAATGTCCGATGCATTTACTGTCGCAGTGCAACTCTGATGGTCCGAAATCACAAACGAATATTGTACAAATTTGTTGGTATGTCATAGATTTTTTGAGTTTTATAAAGATCAGCCGGTAATCAAGGATGGATGAAAAATATTCGGCGAACGAACTTAAAAGGAAAATAAATCACTCATTGCATCGTTTAGACCAATCAATAACAAAAATTTTCGATTTGCGTGGCAAATATATTTGCCAAATATTTAACACGCGGCAAATATTTGATATTTGGCAAGTATACGAATGTGTAGCCCCGGCTTGAGACGAATGCAAGCAATATGATATTCCATACTAACTATTCTTTTTATTCAGTGGAATATGTTCTTCTCAAAGAAATAAATGCTGGTTGCAAAATTATATTTGATATGGTTGGTTTCAACGCACAGATTTTAGCTAAAATCAACATCACATTATTTAAAACTCTTACTGAGGTTATTACGAAAGTAGATCCTCAAAGGATCCAACAACTTCACATTGTCAGTCTTCCAAAATTGGCCCAAGGACTTTACACAATCAGCAGGGCACTGATGCCAGAGAAAATCAAGCAAAGAGTTAGTATTTCGCTGTTAAATAATGTTGGTCGAAAATGTTTTTACTTTGTTTTAGATTATCCTACACAAAGACATATCAACTGTGTTAGATTATATAAAACCCAATAGTATTCTACCAAATGAATACGGTGGAAAAGATGGAACTTGGCAAGATTTGGCTGACAGCGCCAAAGAGTTTCTCATGAATGACGTAAAGTTTCAGGCTGAAAGGGAGAAGTGGTATTTGGCAGCTGAACTACCAACTGAAAAAAGGAATAAGTTTACGTTTGATGATCTGGGTGCAGCTGGGAGCTTCAGAAAACTACAAATTGATTAACTAATTTAGCTTATACATTATCTAAGTATTATTTTATGTTTCTTATGTATTTTTTACTACAACGGTCAAAGTAAATGTTTTACAACTAAAATTGTTCGGAACATAAGTGCCTATATAATTTCACTTTTCTGTTTTTATACCCCCACATTTGCTGTGGTAAGGTATATTGAGTTTGTCATAACTATCGTAGCACCCTAAAGGAAGCGTGGCAGGTATAGACCTGTATTGTATATATATATATATATATATATATATATATATATATATATATATATATATATATTTGATCAGCATTGATAACTGAATCGATTTGCCGGTTTGTCTATCCGTCTGTGTACACGATAACTGCCGTAATTTTGAAGTAATTATTCTAAAATTTGGTATACAAGCTTATCACTTAAGGCTCCCGTATCCCCCATTCAAAACGTTGAGTTGCCGCTCTTTTCTCCAGAGCTTCCGACCAATGTTTTACTAGATGTAGATGGCGACACAACTACCAAATCTCTAATTATCCCGTATATTTTAATTTGCGGCAAGAATCCACCCCACCACAAATATCTAACCGTATACAATTTCTCGTAACCATGACAACCACGGAAAATACCAATCCAATAAGAGGTTATCTACTTCTCAATATAGGGTTATGTTCGTTATTGTAAGCAGTTTTCTCGAGAGCGATTTATTTATGAGTGTGTCTCTCAAAATGAATATTGATCGATTATTTGTTTATTAGGGATTTATTGATATATTATTTCACTGGTTTTCATATTTTCTAATTAAATATTGTTTAAGGTGCTCCATTTCCATATAGAACTTTCCGATACCATCCAAGGACAGCAGCTCTGTATACTTTAGTCTGAATACACGATATGTCATTAGCGGCTGGGCTGATTTAAATTTCGATCAGAGATGGTCTGTGTTAAATATCCTTAAGTACGATTAGACGGTAACTCAAACTGTGTTGTATTACATAACGTAGTTACCTTTGCTCTCCGTAAAATGACTCGTGTAATTATACCTTTAACGCAGCAGCTCATTCCGAAATAACGCCATACAATGGAGATCGTATCATTCGTCGTTTTTTGTTGCTCGACACAACTGGAAGATTTCAATATTTTATTACGCAGTCTTGAGGGGCAATTTATGTTTTAAATGATTCTTACCGTAAAACCTTTTCATATAGAAAAGAGAATTCTTTGTGCAATTTAAATGTAATAAAATCTGCCACCTTGAGGTAGGAAGGTATATCGACCCATGCAACGAAGACTATAGTAACCGCATTTTGTTTGTTACGATAGTCTTTGTTGCATGGGTCGATATGATTAATAATTATATGCATAAATATAGAAATAAATAAAAATTGTGTGTTGTTTACTATTTACGTCAAATTCAGCAGCAAAAAAGAATGTCAAAAATTAAATGGAGAAAAATACTAATAAAATGCTGACTGATTTTTGTTTTAACGTATGATTATTTAGCTGTCGTATAGCCTGACCTTTACAATGATGGTATAACTATATAGTATCAGCTTTGGTCCGAACAAAAGGGGATTTGTGACTAAACTATTAACGAGGTTTTTGTTTTGAACACATTTTGATCGGAAACTATTTTACAGTTCATCTGTGATTTTTAAAAACCCGTAGACACAACTGAGTTTGAAGGTCGTTTATCTGAATTTAGTTTGATTCGAAACTAAAGATTTTTTTGTGACATTTTTCGCTGTATACAATAACAGATTTTTAAGTTATTATTCCTACAACTTATATTTAAAAAAAAAACAACTTTAAACGACCTTCAAATGCAAATAAGACGACAGCTACGATTTATATTGTTTAACACGAACACAAAAAATCCAAAGTGGCATTCTTTATGTTACGTCTTGTTTTCAGTATTACCGACTTTTAGTGTACTTTAGGTCATATCTAAATAAATTATTTAGGTTGTATTTACATTTTCAATTTGAAACAGCGCCATCTATCCACAGACCGTTGAACTATTTTGCAATGCCAACAGACTAAAACTCTCCCATAACGGTATTCTAGTTACGTTCACTAAAAGCTACACCCCATCGTTATAAGTAACATTTAATGTATTTTTAAAATATATATCAGTACACAATAATCATACGCCAGTAAGACCAAAAAGCAATTCTATATTTGTAGTTTAGTTTTCTTTAACACTAAAATTTGCAAGTATAATTTGCATAAATATTGAAATTCTTTGTGGACGCAGTTGCGTAAGGACCTATTCAATCGAATAGTTGCTATAGTTTCACAATTTAAACAATAATTATTGTGTGGTGTATCGGCGCGTTTTCGACGTAGGATACGGGAGCCTTAAGAGTTCGTGAATGAGCAAAATCGGTTTACTCCATTTTTGTATTTTAAAATATTTTACGGTTCGGCCCGGCTGAAGATAATTTTCTTACTAGTTTTAGTTGATGTAAACATATTTGACAGTTCGCAAATCTCCAGTTATTCAGGATAAGTCATATTAGAATCGCAAATCAATAATTACTGTCGAAAAATGCGATACTTTACTATCCATATTGGGTTCTTTTGTTTCTTTATGGTTGTCAGCTACAGCTACATCATAATGATTTTTTGAAAAATGCATCCTTTTGACATTAATTTCACACTATCTCAGAAACAGTTGATAGAAATTAATAAAAATCGGAATCAAAAACTGAAATAAATAAAAATATAGGCTATTGTATTCGAGAGAAATAATTACGAAATTTGTTTCTCGTACACTTTTTTATTTATTTTTTTTTTTTAATAACAAGAGGGTGGCCGGTTTCGCTAATAGCACACACACACACACACACTAGGTGTGTATTCAGTATTGTGTTAAGTGAAAGTCCCGTATACAGTTTTTAATTAATTTATTTATATTTATTATTTTATATCTACAGTTTAATGTCATATTTTAAAATGTTTGTGAGTGCGTCTAACTGTATATTTTATATCTTTGACACGAGGGTCTGATGATGCTATTAGCGAAACCGGTCACCCTCTAGTTACTAAAAAAAAAAGTGTACGAGAAACAAATTTCGTAATTATTTCTAAAGAAAAACGTACACAGTATGGATAATCAAACATATATTGTATTCTAATTGTACAAGCAAAAGATATAAAGCTTTCTCTTTCTCAAATTCATATCCAAAGTATTTTGTAATAAAAATAAAATAAACTTCAATTTAAGGTGGGTGTTTTAATAATTAGCTTGCAATTATTCGTTGAGAACATGTGGTGTGTAATAATTATTATTAAATAATAATTATTACACACCACATAATAAAGAATAATTAATACTTATAATTATTACTAATTATAAGTATTAATTATTCGCATAATGTTTAAAAATTGATCGAAAATTGGTGATAAAATGACGTATGTTGTAATTATTTTTACTTTATCATACATAGTATGACAAAGTATTGTAACCGTGCCGAAAAAAATTTTTGAGATTTTAGCGGAAATATGTCCTTTTGGGTCCCCTGAACACTTATCAGCTGAAAAGCTTTTGGGTCAAAAGGGTCCAAAGGAACTGGATGTTTCCTCCAAGCATGTTTCAAGGATTTTGCAAATGAGCCGCCATTTCTGTAATTTCGTCAAAACAGTTAAATAATATATTCAAGTAGAGGAATTTTTGTATAATTTATGTCTGACATTTTTCTTTGTAAAATAATAGTTTAGCTGTATGAGCCAATTCTATTTGATCGAGATCGGTCGTGTCTGCATTAATATAAAACTAGTAGTCAGGATTTGACAGATATTTTCATTCTAATGACAGTAGGTAGTGTCAAACGCTGATGTTTTGACAATATCTTCTGTCAATATAAGCTGCGTTCGGATATTGTATTAAGTACCATTCACAATGCAAGCCAATCTGCCGAATAGCTTAGCTTGGGAGATAGATTTTTCTGTAGAGTGGCAGCGAGAGTACACAGTGGCCTAATTTCTTGTCCAGATTGCACTCTGGCCGGCCGGACCCAGAGTATGTCCACTCTGCGCAACACCAAGATGGCCGTCTCGGCATCAGCTGATTTTACAAACACCGTGTGCGATTGCAGTTTTGTCAATTAAAATTTATTGCGGTTACCACAATATTTTTAATGTGTGAGTATGTCGCAACGCCAAAGTTATTATATTTTATTAAAATTAAAAAGTATATAGTATATTTTCAACGTTGGCACAAAACGTTGGCAACTATTGGCAACACTGTGCACTATACTATTGTCAAATTGTCAATGTCAGCTTGCAACCAGCGTTTCGGGGGCATATACAGGATAAACCATAATATACAAGGTAAATCACTCATAAAAACTTTATATTTAATCACTATTACAGATTTTTTAGGTGACCATAAAAGTAAGGTTTCAGTGATTCAGTCAAAATTATACTACCGAGAAAAGACCATACAAGCAATCACAACATTCAAAACATAAACGTGACCATACCGTTCGTTATACCTATATTTTTGGCGGAGGTACGAGTTTCCTACAGATAGTTACCAACTATGAACAAGTCCAATCCATGGGAATGCTAACAGCTGTTCGGATGAACCAAGCTTTCGAGGTTATATTTTTGTTTCAAGCGGTCGGGAAACATTCGTCATACCTACATTTTGGGTGTAGATAAGTAACAAGGAAAGTGTTTTCTTCTGTTTTTCATGCACAGAAAGTGTCCACGGTAGCAGAATCTTTTATTACGCTGTGTTCAGCATCATCGTGCGATATGCAGCTAAAATATTTACATACGGCAGCAGGGCATCATATGTATATGGTTGAGAACGAGAGCAGCATGTAGCCGACACAGGATCAGCTAATCAGCTTCAGTTCAGCCGTTGAAAAGTTTAGGATTTGTTTACATTTTCTCAGTGCGAAAAAAAAGATGAATCGGGTACGTCTAAATACTTTTTATCACCAATGATTTGATTTTTAATTAAAAACTTATAGATTAGCAATGCTGCAGTTGGCAATAATGGTTCTCGACATTTATCACAGTTTCGACGTACGCTACAGGCAATCCGGAGAATATATAAGCAATCAGTCATTAAAATGAATCTACATATAGGGACTACAAAGTACAAGCTAAGGTTTCAGTGATAATTACTTGATACTGAGGAAGGACAGTTCGAAGAATGTACAATAACTTCTACATGTGAAGGCAAAGATGGTTGAAACTATTGTCATCAATGTATATTGCAAGTGGTTGAGGTTTAATATGAAGATGACTGTTCAGACTCTTGTTGGCGAGTCAAATTGCAGTGATTAATGATTTAGCTGTTATATTCTCCAGGTAAGATGTCTAAAAGATATCAAAAATTGTGCAAATGTTTGACACAGTATTTTTCAGCTCACCACATAAAGGGAGATTTCAGTTCATAGTTCTGTGATTGATAAAAAGCAGCATTCAAGAGATTCCTGAGTTTTATTTACCATACTACCATTTTCTTCAGGACTTTATCTATAACAGGGATTGAACGTGTCTAGAAGTACCCGTACAATTTTCGGAGAAGCTCGAAACTTAAACTCGCTTGTTCTCAAAATTAAATAATATATTATTAGAAGTATTGATACCAAATGTAGATTTCTTATACTTAATCGGCTTAAATTATTTATTTAATTTACTTTCATTATACTAATATAATTATTTTTTATGACTAGTTTTGTAGTTAGTACATTAATAACTGAAATTTCTTTAATGGTTTCATCATATAATATGCTATTGAACCGTTGTAAAGTTGCTTCTGTAAATAATCCAAATGCCTTGATGCGGCTAATGTGATTTTGGCTATTTGCTCTATCTGCTGCTATAGCCAACATTTCCACAAATTCATGAAATCATCTTGTGGCCTCTTTTAGCTGTATATTTGTACATGTATATGTATATTTTTATAAATAAATATTAATTTTAAACAGATTATAAGAACATATTAAAGTTTAAACAGAAGGTTATTGTGATAAATCAAGTATAAAAAGCTTTAACATTTAAAATCATTTTGTTCCTTTTAAATAAAAAACAGAAATAATTGAAGTTAATTAAGTGCATCATATTAATCTGTTCAAACAATTAATTGAAAAACTAGTGGTAACTCTGACATCTGTAATTTGTTATTTCAGTTAAATTAAGTTAAAACCATACTTAACTATATATATTTACATATTGAAATAAGTGTTCATCAAAAAAATATATTTATTGACTCCTTCATATGCAGTTAAATGTTTAAAGTTCTTTTATCTTCAAATGATAATCATTTATCACAGTGCACCGAAACTGGTGCGATACCACTTTAATTTTCCTTTCTATATCTATAACAGGACTTGATGTAATGGATAAGTTTTCTGTTGTAACACCAATCAACTTAGACTCACTTGTTCTTAAAATTAAATAATATTTATTAGATATATTGAGGCAAAATACAGATATATCTACTTGCTTGGCGCATAAACACTATCCATTAAACTTTTTAAAAGTTTTTAACAGATGCCATGGTTCCTGCTCTATTTGGCCACTGCCACTTATTTTTGCCTTTTTTCTTCTATATTTTTCCCTTAACGCTCTGAATTGTTGTTGAACTTGATCGGTTAAAATTATTTTCATTAATAATAAAACAATACTGCAAATGTCCATTGTCCTTAGTTGAGCAATTTAAGTTAGATGCTAATTCTTTTATGGCCGTCCCTTTTTATTTTATTTTTGTAAATATTTGAGTACTTGTCCCACAAAGCCGGACAACTAACAAGTATTTCTGCTAGGTGCAAAGCACATTTGTTTATAATCTCCAAACTACAATAATTAGAAATACATGTATATAGATCTTCAATAAACAAATGTTGTTTATATACCTAGGTGTTTTTATGATATTTCGGACAAGGTGAGTATTATTAAAATTCTGATCATTCCGTTACGGAGGTTCTCTATTAAAATCATAATTAATCTTATCCATTTATCCTTTTGAAAAATTGTTTAGGTTTTTATTTTGTCAAAATGTCATGTAAATTGTTTGAAATCTACAAGTTATATATATATATATATATATATTACTTTAAATAAGAACGAATATTATGTTTTATTCCTTTGTGTATCCCAAGAATTAATTCAAAATTGCCGAAATGTAATTAAAGCTTTTTAAAAATGTATATTAATTAAAATGCATTTAAAATTACTTACTGTAAATATTAACTGCATAAAGCTAACAGTAGTAATAATGTAATGTATAATATATCCAAAATTATTCGCATATCAGGCATGTATTTATTTGAAAAATATAGAAAGATGATGACAAACTGGGAGGATGTAAATTTTAAATAAAGTTAGAATTTTAGACACAACTGGGCAATATTATTCTTTCATATTATTACCAAGTTCGATACAAAATTTTCCAACATTATGGATCATTGAAATATTAAATATTTGGCTGGTATCCTGCGAACATAATAATAATTACTTTGTTTATTCTTACCTGTTTGTTATCCATATAAATTCCGCACAATATAAGCTGTCTTAGCTAATAGCATTTGGAAAATTAATTATTTTAAATGGTTATCCAATTTATTGAACAAAAATGGAAAATACAAAAGAATAAATACCTTATATTATACAATAATCTTATATTATAAATGTGGATTTGTTAATTAGAGTGCAGAATAAAATTTAGTCTTGTACTCTATTTAAAACATAATATTTTAGCTGCGTATGGCACCATGAATGTTAAACACATAGCGTAATAAAAGATTCTGCTACCATAGACATTTTCTGTGCATGAAAAACAGATGAAAATCCTTTCCTTGCTACTATTTACTTCTGTTACGATGTCCACGAATTGGAGTTGTTAGCATTTAGTGTATTCTGTAAGAATATTGTATCTCCTTCAAACACCAAACATGTAGGTATAACGATATGGTTACTGTTTTGAATTTTGTGATATATGGATTCGTTTTAATGATGAATGCTTATATTGATTCTCCGGATTGCCTGTAGCGTACTTATAACTTCGAAAGCTTGGTACATCCAAACAGCTGTTAGAATCCCTATGCATTGGAGTTGTTAGTAGACCCAAATGGTGCCTCTTTCACACACAGCCAAAAATATAGGTATAACCATGGTATAAAGAACGGTGTGGTTATGTTTTGAATGTTGTATTGTCTTTTCTCTGTAGCATAAATTAACTGAAACCTTAGCTTTTATCGTCACCTAAAAAATCTATAATAGTGATTAAATATAATGTTTATATCAATGGTTTACCGACTTTCCATATCCCGGGTTCGCTGATTGTAAGAGTTGGAATGGTTGGAAGCTGACAGACAGCTGACATATGGACATAATATGCTCTACACAGGAAATAAGATTGTTGCCAACTTACGTTTTGGTGCCAACTGGTGCCAACCTTGAAAATATACTATATACTTTTTAATTTTAATAAAATATAATAACATTGGCGTTGCGACATGCTCACACATAAAAAATATTGTGGTAACGGCAATAAATGTTGGAATGCAAAAGTGCAATCTTAACCGGTGTTCGTGAAATCAGCTGATGCGAGATGGCCATCTTGCCTGTCGCCCAGAGTGAAAACTCTGGACTCTGGCATGAAATTAGGCCACGCTGTACTCTCGCTGTCAATCTCCCTAAAAATCTATCTCCCAAGCTAAGCTATTGGAGAGATTAGCTTGTATTGTGAATGCACCTTTACACTTTTTACACCCAATAACACGTAAGTGTCATTTGGACGGTGTACCCGGTGTCAACGGAGTACAATATCCGAACGCAGCTTTAATCGACATATCTGTCTAGTTCTACTAATTTTATTTTAATGCCGACATGGCCGATCTCGATCAAATAGAATCTCATGTAGCTAAACTATTAATTTTACATATAGTATGATAAAGTCATATGCCTGGCCACATCAGATTTTTTAATTATAAGCTATTAAACAAAAATTGTCAATATTACCGGAACACCTAAATAATTCTCCAACTACAAAAATAACAAAATATTTTTGGGCTTAAGAGGAATCACTAGAGGTAGTAGCGTACTACAAAACAACACTACATAAAACCAAACATACTGAGCTTAATTGTGTGTTAATAATCACGTGTAATACATTAAATTGTAGATAAAGGTGTATTACACCGGGCACGAATGCCACTTTTTTCATTTGCGTTGTTGTTTTGTTTTTTACCCTTGCTAAAGAAGCCAATAATTGGTAATTTTTGTGATTTTCTTATTCCAAATCAGAACCAAACATCAAAAAAGCAATATTACAACATTTTGTATTGAGCCTTCATGAACTTGTGTAAAAAAAATGACAACAAAATATGAATTTTGTAATGATTTAACCGTTGGTTTTTTTAACATGTGAATGAGACGAGAATAACATATTTTATCGTCGTACGGTGCAGCCATCTGTTGAATAAACACCACATCATTTTCTTCGACCAATCAAATTCAAATGGTACAGTCTGAAGCAGCAGCATGAATACGTAGCCAGGGGAATCACAAATATTGAGCAATTTCGGCCTAACAAAAATATTGATCGCATGTTGACACGGGAGTGCCGCCGCGCCAGGCAAACGAAAGCCATACGAAAAATAAATTTTACCGTGCTAGTGCTACGTAGATAGCAACGACTCGCTTATAAATTAGGACAGCATGTTCTTGCGGAAGTGTATGTGAGCAACATGAATTGTTGAATTTCGACCAAAATAGGATAGAAACCGAATACGAGAAATAATTTTTTGCCGTCCTGATGGACTCCTGATGGACTACGCAGACAGCAAAGAGCGAGTTATAAATTAGGAGCGCATGTTCCCGCGAGGGTTTATAGTGCAGCCCCGTACGACACACGGAACGAAGAATAATCAACAACCGCAATACCTACTTACAATGTAACAACTACTAAATAATTAATAGGAGTTAAATAAATTATTACTAAGGAAATACAAGTAATTTAATTTTTAATCAGTCATTTATTTTTCGTCATAGAATTTCTAATATATTGGTATTTAGATTTAGAAAATAATATTAATACCAAACACTTGTCGCTTGGCAATGCATTCAGGGCAATCGCAATCTATGTAGGATGGTTGGCTTTAGTTCGACTTGTTGTACCTACAACAGACGTCGAACAGACGCTAGAAATATGGGCAAATTAAAAAATCGGCTGCCTTTATGTGGCCCGCGTTCTAAGAAAACTAATAACTTGCGAGAGTACCTGCGGTAAGTGTATATGTAGATATTATACGTGAGTGTAATTCTTCGCTAATTAACTTCGCTAGTTAATTTGGGCAATACTCTCTTATAGGTGTAAGCGTGCCGGATTACCATATACGGCATAAAACTTTTATAAAGGTGTAAAATATTTGAACATGTATCTATATAATATATAATAAATGACTTATACATATACATAAAGCTGCCTGTTTTATCGAAATCGCTATTTTTTCTCATACCTACAATTGAAATTGAAGTACCTATACTACCAAGTCTATACATAGCAATAATAATTTTGAGTAAAATTTAAAAATGCAGTATCCAACTGTAGCTAGAATTAAAATAGGAAAATTATATTTACTAACACCTACTTGCGTCACCCGATAAAAATTTGAATTTTTTATATGAGGTGTGTTTTACCTGAAAGTATCGATCTCTGCTAAGTACGAACGAGACATTCGAGATTATTGATGCACAAAGAAAACGTTAAATGGATTTAAATAAGTATCTGAGTACGAATGCTTTCACGGACAGAATCATTTAAATTTAGATGATAAATACCGGTTTATGCCGTGAGTAAAAATTCATAATTACTGTCTTCGCGAACCATGCTGTTCGCTTCTTCGGAGCTAACTGATAATTAGTTAACTAATTCTAATAATAAATGTAAAGTAATAAATGATTTATGTAAGAAAAGCTGTCTGTTGTACCAAAACAACAATTTTTTTCAACATACAAAAGGTAAAATGTTCAACCATAATTAGTAGTAAAATAGGAATGTTATAATAAACCGCGGTTTATAATAAAGCAATTAATTAATTTGTATCACTGTATTGTTTTGTGGAATTGTATTTGTATTTAAAATATACAAGAAAAGCATTTCAGAACATGCGATAGTCAGATACACAAAGTTATTAGGAAATGGTTCGGCGCCAGTCGACACCGCACGGCCCCTTTGATCTTCGCCGCCAAAGAACGATACCGCCGTTCCCCTCAGTGCGTTGCTTGCATTTTCTGCGGAGTGTACAGTGGGCGCGGCTTGTTCCCTCCTCTCGCGCCTCAGTTTCGTCGAATTTTTGAGGCCGGTGACTAACATTTACTCTTAACGCGACTGAAAATACACTGCTTCATGTCAAATACTAATGTATAATATATTAAAATTTACAAACAGGTAGTTAATATTTATTTTTAGGATTAGATTTATAACTCCAGCACAATGTTCAGTCGTATCAACACAAACAAATCTATTTTCTCTCATTTTGTTAGTTATTTTTACACTCTGCATGGTGTTAATTTCCATTTCACACCACCTGTCAAAATTTTCACCGTTTCGGATGTCAACTAGTTTCTAGCTGGTACCTGCTATGTTGTTTAATTTACTCCAATATTACGTATCATCCATGGGCGCCGTTAGAAAATGTTCCAGGGGGGGGCAACATTTTTTTTAGTATTAAATGGTGACGTAATATTCAGTACTATACCATTAACTGTTTTGCAGCATTTTCGCCTTGTGTTATTTTGCATACACTCTGAGAAATCTCTATCGCTTTAAGGTAGTGAAATGTTTTTGTTCACATTTTTGTGTGTTAATAGCCATCCATGGTCGTGATCCCCTGTATGCTCGACAACACTTACTTATTATATATTGATATTCATTGAATTTCAAGTCATTTTGCCGTCTTTCTATATCGTTTATTAATGTGGGATTAATATTTTTAATTAATAATTGTTTGTAAATATATTTTGTTTCTGAATCATTGAACTCTTATTCTAGAATTTAAGATTTTGTATAATTTTCAACCAATATTGTAGCCTTTTTATTACTTTTTAATACGTTAGGAGACATTGTTGTTAATTTCCTATAATAATTTCTAGCTCGTGGTCGTCGAGAATCTGATACAATATCTTAATAACAAATTGATAAACAATAAAAAGGCAACAATATTATTTTAAAATTTACCTCGTTAACGAGAAATAATGACTAAATGTAGAGAAATGTGGATTAATTTGAAAATTCTGTGTTTAGGATAATCGACGACGAAATAATATTTTTTTTATTTTACTATTATACTTGAACACTTGTAAGGCGACAATGTTAGGTCAACTACTAAATTTTGAACGAACTCATGTACGGGAATGTATTGTGTCAACGCTGGAGGGAGTCAGAAAATGGTACCAATATCACAAACAGCATAGAGAATCAATTGTCATGTATCATAGGATGGCCCTTTTAATACCAAATAACTTTTGTCTGAAATTTTTTATTATTTAACGTTTTTGAAACTCCCTTTTCATTAACCGGAGTTTTGTAATTTTAGTACCAATTTTAGCCAATAATGGGTTATCTATAAATCTTTTTAAATTATTTGATTTTAAAATAGTTATTCTATGATACTTTATACAACCTATTTTACTAAAGCAATTTCTAAAGTTGGTACAATATTCCGGCTCTCTGCAGTTCCTAAACGGCGTCTATCTGGACATGAGTTCGTTTCAAAATTTGATCTACTACTAAAAGTAGTAGTATCTATATATTCTACGCTTATTAGTTTAACACCCAGTGTAATTAAATAAATTAAGATAAACTGCTCACCAGTGCCAAAAAATGCGAAGTAATGGAAACTAATAAGTACGATCAAATAAAAGTGCATACAACAATACTTATTTTGGACTGCAGCGCAAAATTTGGATACCGTATCTTGTCATCTTGTGGCTCTTTCGCGACTGTTACGAGAGGGCAATGTCGCAATATCTAATAAAACTGACATTGGTGACAATAGCCGATAATAATCGGAATAGTCATCACTTATCTAGTAATTTTTTTTTCATCCTTCACTATACGTAAATGTCATTTTTGCATCTTTGTAGGGACACGAAAGATGCTAATTGCCCGCTAGGCGTTTAGTTAATAACTTTCAAGCCTAGCCGAGAAAATATTTTACACACAGGCCGGGCGGCGACTGACCTGTCTGTTAAATAAATACATAGCTTTCAATTCGGTTTGATATGCGAGATCCATCTGATGAAAAAGATCAACCTGATCTATGATCAAGAGATCCATCTAATATGATAATAACCGATTTATCGATCAGATCTATTTATCGGTCTTCAATTGTGATCAAAGATTGATCACAAATTTCTCGACTACTCCTATTTTTTTCGTTTTTCGCGTAGCGGTAGTTGGGTTCGAAATCCAGGGGGGGCAAGCGCCACCCCCTGCCCATATGTAACGGCGCCCATGGTATCATCATGAATTTTTAGTATAGAATCAGCTGATCTTCGGACAAGTCACTCCTTTTCATGTATTACTAAGTATGTGCAAATTCTCTTCGCACAGTTTTTATGTGTGATATTCTAATTGTACAATCAAAAGACATGAAACCTTATCTTTATCAAATTTATATTCAAAGAACGAATTTTTGCACTGTTATTTATAATAAAAATAACATGAACCTCTATTGCAGGAGTGTGTTTGAATTGTGTTTAGTTTAGCTTGTAATTACTCGTTGAGACGTTGCCGTGTAATAAATAAGCTAATAATTGCTTGAAAAATATTAAAAATGGCTCTAAAATTGGTGATAAAATTACGTATGTTGTGATACAATTAGGTCCAATCTTGTGCAAACATCTTTTTATGACTTCGCATATAATTTAGGTGTATAAATAAAACTAATTTTTAGCTCGATTTGTTATTTTACGCACGATTCCAATAATGTCAAACGCCGTTCTAGTACGTTCCATAGATGACAATCAACGTCAGATAATCTATAAAGAATTAGGCGAAGATGTTGATAGGTTAAGAAATAGGCAAGAGCTCTTCAAACAGTGGATAGATTGCCAGGACCACATTCCAAAAAACATAGGTAAATAAACTTTATCAGTTTTCACAACCAAGCATTCTGTAGATTAAAAAAAGAAGACAGCGTATGTTTCAGTACACTCTCCACACTGTAGAAGTTAATCCAATTAATGCAATAGTTAATCTATCAAATAAAAATAGGGAATTTTCATTGTATACTACAAGAGGTAAACACTCTCTTTTTCAGAGCATCCATTTCCTGGGATTCAAAAACAAAAGTATAAAAATTATTTAGGTTTATATTTTTTGTTTGTTATAAAGAAGTTGAGAGTTGACACATAATATTTAGATGCGGTACAGTATATTTTTAAAATGAATAAAGTTGGATAGAAAATTACATTGAGCAACTTGTTTTGTGTCCGAAAAAGAATGGTCTTTTGAGCTTTCTTTTTCCGTAGATTACATATCTGGAAACCAAAAGTCTCGTCTTATTTTGGAGGAAAACAAAATGCGCTCAAAATGTCAAAACCAGAAACGTTTTTGAAAATGGTAAAAAGTGAAAAAAAAATAATAGTAGAATGAATCCCATTGGAAAAGGAAGAGAATATAACAAAAATGAAAGAAACAAATATTTACGGGCGATCTGAGGTCGTGAAGTAGAAGAGGGTGAGTTTTTAAGGGTAAAAAAAACGGTTTATCATGATTTCCGGCAAAACTACAAGTCCTATGGAAAAAAATTAAATGGCAAAGTTGTAGGTAATAAAAAGATCTACAACTTTTGTATTTACACTTTTTTCAGATAACCTCAAAATTTACGTGAAAAATTCAAATAACCAAGTATTTGGTTTTCTTTTTATTTTTTACAAAAGAAGAATTTTTTTTTCACGAATATTTGGGAAAACTCACCTTTTTATGTCCCAAACACACTACTTTTTTTGATTGAAAATATTTATTCTTTCACCTTATTTTGAATTAATATCGAAAAAGCACCCTAATTGTCAATCGAAAATTCTCACGTCAAAATACCTGCTTTTTAAAAAAGTCGGTGGGCTTTTTGTTCGTTGAAATCTCTACTTTCTGATGGTGTAAAAAATATACATTACTATGGTAAATGTTCTCAAAAAAATGCAAAGAAACGAAAAAACTTGAAGCCGAATTATTTTTTTAATCATTATGGACAATTTTGAGCTATTTATTAAAATTTATACTTTAATTACTCGAAAACCGTCCATGTTACATTGATAAACAAAAAAAATCCAAATCCATAAAACATGAAGATAAAAAATATGCGAAAATAGTTGTTCTAAATATAATTAAAGGTAGGATTTAAAGGGGATTTCATCTAAAAAAATGTAACTGCTGCTATTTTTTTCAGTAAAAAAGTGGATTCATTAAATTATATTTACATTTGTTACTATCCATTACTTTTTGTCTCTTTGATGGCATTTCTTCATCGTTAGATCAGTTACTGTGACAACAGTACCAGCAGCTAATTTAACTAAAAGAGGAGAACGTAGTAGTAGAAAAACCTCAGACAATATTTGAGAGTTTTTCTTGCAAAAATGGTCAAATATGGTCTCACAGTAACTGATCTAACGATGAAGAATGCCATCAAAGAGACAAAAAGTAATGGATAGTAACAAATGTAAATAGAATTTAATAAATCAACGTTTTTACAAAACCAAAAACTTGGTTATTTGAATTTTTCACATAAATTTTGAGGTAATGTGAAAAAAGTGTAAATACAAAAGTTGTAGATCTTTTTATTACCTACAACTTTGCTATTTACCTTTTTTCCATAGGACTTGTAGTTTTGCAGGAAATCGAGATAAACAGTTTTTTTCCCCTAAAAAGTCACCCTCTTCCACTTCCCGACCTCAGATCGCCCGTAAATTATTTTTCCTTTCATTTTTGTTATATTCTCTTCCTTTACCAATGGGTTTCATCCTACTATTATTTTATTTTGTTTCAAAAATTATCGACCATGGGTTATGTACACTCTTGGAATTAAGTAAGTTCTATAAATATTTTAGCAGTGTGTCGATGATACATCCAAGTACAAGTTTTTTGTTATTCTGGTCGACCGCTCGGCCGCTAAGTGCAAAAAATGGTCCGTTTACGCTTCAACTCGTATATCGGAAATTTATTATTTGCGAAACCTTGTTCGAATGCTTTGAATTGGTTTATAATGATGTTACTATTTATTAGCTTAATGTGTAATTAATTAATGTAATTCCTACATTGCAATGTAATTGTGTTTTTATTAAATATGACGTTAATTTTATATTAATAAACATAAAAGTTTTCGATTACATGAAATGAAAATCTCATTTCAAGATATTGCATACAACACAACAAATTATACTTACAACCTTATTGCATCTAATAGCTTTTTTTGTGTTAATAAATACAAAAATCAATTTGTTGTTGTCAATATTTTTACTTTTCAGGTTATTTCAGAACTGACATATGTATTAACATTTATTCACAAAATGGAAATAAATTAAAATTAAATTGCTTTAAATTTGTCTTTATGGTAATTTGTTAATTGTGATTTACTGGTGCTTTCGAGATATTTAGCTTCAACGATATTTTGCAGTGTTTAACTTAATAAACAGAAAGGAGTATGTATTTAGTATAGCATGAATGTATCATTACTATTTTTTTATATTATTATTTTGTATTTACTTTACAGCAATATGTTTCAAATATCTGACAACTGAAAATAATGACAATTATGTATATCACTAATTTACAAATAAATTTGGAAGCAAGCTCTGAATTTTCGACGAATTTTGATGGAATGTAAATATGTTACAATTATTATTTAAAAAAAATAAACCAAAATATACGACCATCTAAAAGAACATTTATACAACACAAAAATTATTTCATCAAATTTGACCTGGGATGAGTACAACTTGTGTTGGTAACGGGTTATAATTTCCCAAAAGGAGACGCTTCAGAAAGAAACGCTGTTGGTTTCTCTTACGTATAGCTTTTATTGCATATTAATTACTCACAATCATATGCAATAAAAGCCATACGTAAGAGAAACCAACAACTTGACGATTTGAACCAGGGACCTTTGCGTCGCTAGCACAATGCTCTCCCATCTGAGCTATTGACATTGTGCTAGCGACGCAAAGGGCCTTGGTTCAAATCCAGGTTGTGGCTGTAATTTTTGATATATTTAAAATTTACATCCCGCCTGTATGTTACCATATTATTAACTTATAATATTACTTTCACAAAGTATGTCGTTAAACATTTTCAGTTATAGTTTATATTGTTTGGAAATTAAAAAGACCTTCATTTTTAATGTATATGCATTTTAGCTAACCTTACAGTACACAATTCATAAGTCAAAATGTTATTTTTAACGTATTATCGTTGTTAATGCACGCCTCTTAATTTATTTAGAAAACAAATTTAGAAATAAAATTTCCAATGATGTTCCAGCTAATATATAGTAAATAATAAATGTGTGCTTATTGAACTGGAACTATATTACAATAAAACTTCTGTAGAGCTCTTTGAAATATTAACAAAAAAATAAAAATAAAAAAGTAATTAGTTATCAAACAATGCAAAACCAAAAATGAAACACAATAAATACATATTACAACAATAAAAAATTATTAATTATAAGTAAAATTTTAATAATTTGTCTTAACAAATGAACAAAAGAAAATACCAAAATGTATTGTTTTTTTTTTCTAGAAAGTAGAAAGTAATGTTTCATATGGTCTTATTGGTTTTCTCTGTTCCTTCTGAAGTCCGAGCCGTTTAAAATAAGATATTGTTAATAATTCAAACGGCTGTAAATTTTTAATGAATTGAAAAAGTAATTTACTTTCTGAAAAAAATTGTTTAGCGGAAGAAACGTGGGACAGCCTGTATATATTGCTATAATTTAAATTATTTTGGTTGTCAAGCATGTGTTAGATGTCATGAAAGATAATTGAACATTAACTGCTGTAAAGTAAATACAGATATAAAATTTCCATTGTCCTTCATACAATACATGCTCGTCCTAAATGTAAATTTAAATTAAATTTAGAGAATTTATTTACATTTAGTGAATATATTTTAATATTACAATTCTGAAATAGTCTATATTTAGTGATAATCCTTGGCATCAAGTTGATTTGCGCATTTACTTACTTACTACACGAATATATAACCGACATACTATTTTCAAATCCTGCGATAGCGATACGAACTTACTTATTTCCATGACTGTACCTCCTTAGCCTATTAAGAAAGAATGATTCAATAAAATTATAGGTTTTCCTTATTCATTTATGTAGTTTAGGTTTATTTTCGATAAAAACCCTCTTATTTCAAATTATATATAAAAAAAAAAACAGAATTACTAACAATAAATCAAAACCAATCAAGCTAATGTTTTAAAAAAAAGTTATGACAAAAATAAGAAACAATTTGATCTTTACCGGGACTATAAAAATTTTCCTCCACTAAGTTTGTTGCAACCGCCATGTACGTTAAATCAGTATTCTTACTTTTGTGATGACTTGTTCTCGAGAAATGAGAATTTTAGGCCATTATAGGTATATTTCATATATTTTTATATACGGTCTGTATAATGACTAATGAGACATCAATTGAGAATTTTCGCATAAAACACTAACTTGGTTAATATTTTTTGCTTCATTTTAGATCAGAGAGTTATAGACAATTTTATTCGATTATCGAAATTCGATATTGAACGTGCTAAAACCAAGTTTGAGATGTGGCTCTATGTCAGGGGAAAATATACAAGCCTTTATGGCAATCTATCTACTAGCAAACAATTGAGTGTTCATAGGTAAGTAGATAGGAATAAAATTGTAACCTTGAGATGCGCATGTAAGAGAATGCATAGGCGGGTCCTTCCAAAGGGATTGTGAAATACAAAATATTTTAAAGTTTAAATTATTGTAAATTGCAAAATCTTATGTTGAAATTATTCGTCTAACAACAAACTGACGTATATATACTAAGTAATATTAGAATTAAGTACCTACTTGAAATTTCTCATTTCTTCGACATCTCCTTATTTGACAAATAAAATACTTTATAATACAAATATTTAAAAGGTGATAAAAGATTACAAAACAAATTAAAGTTTGACTTCTTCTGACGCTGATGTTTCGCATTGAAATACACCAAAGGGTGTAAATCCAATGTCTGCATAAAAATAAACATAACCTCCAAAACAATGAAAACATAACACATTTAAGTAAGTACGTAGGCTTTCACGGCCAGAATCATTTAGAAAATAAACTGCTTCCGGGTTATGCCGTGTGTCAAGATTTGTTAATGCTGACGTTTCGCGAGCCATGTTGCTCGCTTCTTCAAAGCTAATTGAATACTGAAGACCTACCAAGAAAGTCTCCCTTATATACCTGACTTTACACCTCACTGCGCACATCTGGCGCTACCGCTCCATGTGTTTTTCCACCTGACCGCGTTAGGATCGATTTCCAGACCCTACTAATGTCAGTACCGTCCTCGCGATTGATGTTGTCAGGATGTTTGTAAATTTCGATGGCTTCTCTAATAAGCCTTCGATGATAATTACCCACCCTTGCCAACATCTTCGCGTCATCGAAATCCATTGTGTGTCCCGACTCGTGGCAGTGTTGAGCAACAGCGGACTGTTGGATCTTGCCTAGCCGGGTGTCCCTACTGTGCTCCTTGATTCGACATTCGATGCTTCGTCCTGTCTGTCCTACATAGCATGTTCCGCACTCACATGTTATCTTGTATACCCCTTCGTTCTTCAGGAGTGGTGTGATATCCTTTGGGTTAGGCAAAAGATCCTTTACCTTAGCTGGTGCTCTGTACCTTACCGTGATACCCGATTTCTTCAGTACTCTACCGATTCTCTCTGATACCCCACTTACGTATGGTAAGCAAGCGAACCCCTTTGATAACACTTCTCTTCTGTTGGGGGTGGTGGTGTGATTTCACACCACCACCCCCAACAGAAGAGAAGTGTTATTAACACTTTGTTCAACAGAGCCGAGAAGGTATGCGACTCTAGCACCTTGCACGACGAACGGAAACACTTGGAGTGGGCCCTACGCCAGAATGGATACACCAAGTCTGACATACGGGGTGTCACACAAAGAAAACCGCAAGTCTCAGAGGAACCGCAAGAGTCAAAGGGGTTCGCTTGCTTACCATACGTAAGTGGGGTATCAGAGAGAATCGGTAGAGTACTGAAGAAATCGGGTATCACGGTAAGGTACAGAGCACCAGCTAAGGTAAAGGATCTTTTGATCACTCCTGAAGAACGAAGGGGTATACAAGATAACATGTGAGTGCGGAACATGCTATGTAGGACAGACAGGACGAAGCATCGAATGTCGAATCAAGGAGCACAGTAGGGACACCCGGCTAGGCAAGATCCAACAGTCCGCTGTTGCTCAACACTGCCACGAGTCGGGACACACAATGGATTTCGATGACGCGAAGATGTTGGCAAGGGTGGGTAATTATCATCGAAGGCTTATTAGAGAAGCCATCGAAATTTACAAACATCCTGACAACATCAATCGCGAGGACGGTACTGACATTAGTAGGGTCTGGAAATCGATCCTAACGCGGTCAGGTGGAAAAACACATGGAGCGGTAGCGCCAGATGTGCGCAGTGAGGTGTAAATTCAGGTATATAAGGGAGACTTTCTTGGTAGGTCTTCAGTATTCAATTAGCTTTGAAGAAGCGAGCAACATGGCTCGCGAAACGTCAGCATTAACAAATCTTGACACACGGTATAACCCGGAAGCAGTTTATTTTCTAAATAACACATTTATTTAGTAAGAGAAGAGGGGCGTTTATGCTAGTGAGATCGACGTCGGCCTTGAGCCTGTAGTACGCCCAGGATGTGGTTCCATCTAACGGTGAACCGCTGGACTCAAGTCCTTGTGCATAAACAAACATACTTACTTAATTTGTTGAGCCGATTTCTGCCTTTTGCCAATAGGCAGCTACTGTAGTTGTTGTCAATTGTTAGTTATTATTGATCTGAGCTATTGGTACTGTTCACACTTGTCTCGGTCTGTGGACTTTATTACAGAAACCTTCTTTACAGAGCTCCGCGGTGTCAGTTCGTAGTAATTCGACACAATTGCATAAAAAGTAGATCAATTTGTCAACGGCTGGGTCAATTTTAAAGAGCTATGTCTTAAAATGTCACCCAGCAATTAGCTCCTGTTCCGGGATTAATGCTATTGCTTTAATCACCATGAAAGCATATTAAATCAACCAGTATATTGTGTCAAAAATTAGCTTCCTTTCTCTAATTAAGTTCATGATTAAAGCAAGCGCGGTTGAATTTTATTTAGTATCGGCTTCGGCAAAACCTTGACCGAAGGTGGCCGAAGCCGAAGCCAAAACCGAATGTTCGGTCGGACACTAATATTATACAATTAGTTTGTTGTGTTTTAGGCCCATTATAATTTCGAGAGGTCTTACGGAAGATGGCTATAGGGTACTTACCGTCTCAATCAAGAACGTGGATGTGGAACATTTTGATTATGAGCAATATTTACGATATGTCATGATGTACAGTAAGTGCTCCACTAAGTGAAAAAATTAAAATTTTAATGAAAATTTGACCTTTTTTCAGTGGAATATTTTCTTTACAACGATATAAACGCTGGTTGTAAAATTATATGTGATGTGGATGGCTTCAACGCACAGATTTTAGCTAAGATCAACGTCGTACTACTCAAAAACGTTATCGATGTTTTTGGGAAAGTAGAACCGCAAAGGATAAAAGAAATTCACATTGCAAATCTTCCAAAACTGGCGCAAGGGCTGTACGCAATCAGCAGGGCAGTCATGACAGAGAAAATGAAGCAAAGAGTAACTATCTTCCAGTTAACATAATATTGGTCGAAAACGTTTTTACTTTCTTTTAGATTATCCTACACAATGACATGTCAACTGTGTTAGATTATATAAAACCCAACAATATTCTACCAAATGACTACGGTGGTGAAGATGGAAGTTTTCAAGATTTGGCGGACAGCGCAAAAGAGTTTCTCGTGAATGATGTAAAATATCAAGCTGAACGGGCAAAGTGGATTTTGACAGGTGAACTACCAACTGAAAAAATGAAAATCTACACTTTTCCAGACCAGGGTGTCGCTGGCAGCTTCAGAAAATTACAAATAGATTAACTAATGCAACCTAATATAAACATATTATAATAAATTATATATCTTTTTTCTATTTGTAAAGTGCCTAATGTGGCAAAAATCCGAATAATTAGAAAATTGGTGTTTTAGTATATTAGTCGGTTGACTAAATAAAAGCGTTCTCAAATATGTTGGTTTTTTAATGTTTTTTTTCTACTTTGCATTCACAATGCACACATTGTAACACTGTTTTCAGTGTTACAATTAACACATTGTAATACCGAAAACAGTAACATTTTTGTCTGATTGGTACACAGTGATATCAAATGCCATATGTCAAATGTACAATACATAACCCAACATAACCACACACTGCATCTTCTTAATCGCTTGCAATCACATAAACTGCGAAATATCAATATTCTATACATATTTAAACGTGGGTGTAGCCTGCTATAGTATGGCCAAAGGATTGGGGCTTTCTTAGTTTTGCTGTGTTCATCGAAATACGCCAACATGACGTTTACGGTGATGTTTTACGACTCTAGTAAGTGATCGTTATCATTCTTTTCAACTAAACATCAAATCCCCTTTTCAGATATAATTCAAGGACCACATTTACTTTAATAAGGTATTATGCGAAGATCAAACCTACATCGTAGATACGAACGATCTTAATTACTGCTGCGAGATTGTATATGCGCAATAAATGGTTTATCAGCATACACGTACGAAGCTATAGTACATTTAAAGTGTAGAGGATTTCTTAGTTTATGTAACGTATAAGTTTTCGGTAATATTTTGGACGCTTGGATCCTCGGTTCAATTCATATTCGTTTTTGTCCGTCGCTTTCGACTTCGTCTTAGTTCTGGTTGTGTGCAACGTATTTGTATTACCTCCATCACATGTAATTTTACTAAGTATAATTTATTCTAATAAACTACTTTGCCGAAATTAGAATTGGGTTTCAATTATAAGTGCTTGTAAATATATAAGCCGCAACGGCTACGTAGCGGAATTAGGTAGACACCGCTATTAAACGTTAAGCGTTATAACAATTCTTTAGTAAGTTCTTGTTCTTCGAAGTAACTAATCAGTCACCGCCAAACACTTCTATTCTGATTATTATACTTATGAACCCACTATTTTAAAGTTAACTTTTTAGGTTAAGTTTCATGTATTTATCACAGTAGGATTAAAAGTGTTGCCCCAAGCTCCATTATGATCATCGTTGCGACCTCGCTGAATATTTATTCAAACTTGTAGGCTAAAGTAGAGTAAAATTATTCACAATTAGATTTTGTCATGATTTTATCTCATCGATATCATCCTCAACGAAGTTGACAGTTACTACAGTGCTGCCACGTGGTACCCGCAAAATACCCTAGATTCTAATTTAGCGCGATATAGTAACCACAATTTCTAAACTTATATAAAATTAATGACGCAAAGTAGAAAAAAATAGTATATTACACTCGTTTTATAAGACGTATTGGTGCACTCGTTCCATTTGGGCACTCCTCGCTACGCTCGCCGTGCCCAAAACAACTCGTGCGCCAATTTGACGTCTTATAAAACTTGTATAATAATATACTATTTTGGAGTTAATTCACATGTGACGTATGAGTTTATCTTACAAAATACAGGGTGAATCACTAGACTCGCGGTGATCTATACTGCATTTATCTTAAGATATAGAGAAAAATATTTTATACAAAAGTTGTTTGGCCCATCATTGTCACAAATTTACATATTTTCGCTTATACAGGATGTTGCATTTAGGTGTGAAATCTTTGTCAGACGATCACCTAAACCAGTAGGTAGATCCTGATGTTGAACAAAAATTAATACGCTGTATACAGAGTGATCTTACCATGACCATGTATTAATTTTTTAACATTGTCGAATGGCATTTCTTGAGTTTTCAAATGGTCCACCCTGTATGATATGTGTTGACTGTTAATTTTGCTCTGAATATATGGTATTTAAAATTACAAATAGATTAACTAATACAACCTAACGTAGATTATATGATATCTAAGGTGGCAAAATTCCAAATAATTAGAAAATTGGTGTTTTACTATATTAGTCGGTTGAATAAATAAAAGCGTTCTTAATTATGTTTGTTTTTTTAATGGTTTTTTGGAGTTAATTGACATATAACGTATGAGTGTATTTTACAAAATACAGGGTGAGTCACTAGACTCGCGGTGATCATTAGGTCAATATTTTCTTTCGATTTCCTTGCTTCTAACATTTGTACGCTACGAATTTCAACAAAATATCAAGTATTTGGTATCATTGTAATCGGAAAAATGTTTTCTATCGAATAATCATGGTGTTGCCATTGGGTACCCGTGAAAAAAATGACTCACTGGCAAAAAAACAATTAAATTACGCTAGAGGGCGCCAGTAATGCAATGTCGGTCAAAATCGATTTAGTTAGTGTTTATTTGACAATTTTCGATTATTTTCACCAATTCATAGCCACCTAGACTAATACATAAAAAAGTTATTTTTGCGTTGCCTTGGTAATAAAAATTGACGATCGATCGGTTTTTGTGTTTAATGTCATCCTGATTGAAAATATCACACAAAGAATATAGGGTGCCATTTAAACATTCAATGATGACGTCATTTCCGGAAAAATCGGAAGTCATATTAGCCTCAAGAGTATCCCAAAGAAACGCAATTACACCCAATGGGCAACATTCTAGACTATTCATTAACGTCAATTGACACTATTACTTACAATTATCTGTTACATAAAAACAAAAGAACCTCTAGAAAACAACAATCTGGCAGAGTTATTGGTGAAACGCTAACATTATTTGTTTTCAATATTTTTGCCTTTCCAAATGTGTGACAAAATAAACCTATAATTTGAATCTGCTGCTTATAATGGTACTTTAGGAGAAGAACAGAGTTGTAGTGGATTTCAATATGATCTTACATTCCAGATAAGATAACTAACCTATCATTAGACACAGAAGTTCTGAGCTTCTCTGAAGAAAATTATGTCGGTCACATTCATAGAGAATCAATAAATATACAGAGTGATTGGCAATTATAGATGAAAATTTACGCGGAGAGGAAACTAAAGTGTAATTTCAAATTTCGTGACTGCATTTCATTAAACAAAAAATAATTAAATTAGATTGAAGTAAGTACTAATTTTGACAATGGAACAAATTTAAAAGTGCTTCACATATTATTGTTTATAATTTGGTATGTTTCTGCATTTAATTTTCACCTAGAGTTACAAATTACCTTGTATCAGTTCAGCTTTCAACATTGTGTATGTATGAGCAAGCTTTTTGTCATCTAACAAACTTTAAGAGAAAATATAGAGATCATCTGTTATAGAAAAAATTAGTGTGTACAAATATCTTCTACTTGGATGTTTATTCCCACAGTTTTTTCTCAGAACGTAATTATTGTTCTGACTAAAATGTTTCATAAGGACTTATTTATTTTGTCAACACCTTAAAAAATAACAAAATAGTAATAAAACAGTATTTTAAATGGCTCTAACCTCTTAAGGAATATGAACTTGTTATCAATAGGTCCATATGAAACTTTTTACTGAGAATAAATGTTTCTTAACTTTGTATTTTGACCAAAGATTTTTTTAAAAATTTTTTAATGAATTTGTTTATTTAATTATTTGTAAAATTTTTATATTCATCGTTTTCGCATTGTTTGATTGGTATTTTCTTCTTCCCCCCTTTGGTAATACTTGAAGAAACTAAAAAGAACAAATAAGTTTATACCTAGAGAGAAATATCTGCAACGTTACAGAAAATGAATGTAATAAACTACCAAAAAAGCTGTAAAAGAAGAATTAACCGTAACATCGCTGGTTATTGGATATCAGCTAAATTTCTGTATTGCTTTTACAGAATTCACATATTCCACAAACATATTCCTGTGAAATTAGAACAGTATCACCTTAATTTTACACGGCATATTTAAAATTTAACAGGAAAAATACTTTAATTTCACAGTAGTAAGTAATATTCAATCATTGAACTGCGCTTCTTTACAGACTTGTATCTGGTTACTTGAAATACGTTACACGCTTTTTTGTACGCAAAACAATTCTCGAAAAGCCTTGGAAAGGACATTGTATATTCTTTTGTTGGGGTCCCGCCAGGTTCCAACCCTATTGAAAGGGTTCCGCAAGAGTAAAAAGGTTGGGAAACGCTGCCCATGAACGTGATAACGTTGAACCGAACTTATAGCTAGCTAAAATAATCAAACACAAACACGGGCGTTTGGGCTTCGAATTGTTTACATTGGAAAACAACTTGGGTTATTCTATACGGCCAAATATCAATATTATAAGGCTTTTTCGTCGAATACCTCCATCGTACATGCACATAAATACCAAATTAAATACTCACGAACCATCTTGTTGCTTTCCAAACGAGCGAACCACTTTTCCGAATCATTTGTGTATGATTTCTGCCGGTCTCAAGGTCAAGTAGTAACAAACATAACCTCACTTTATTAAAATAGTAATTACCGCACTGTATTTGGGTGTTAAAACTGCTTCTCGCGTATTACCAAACACTTATTAACACTAATATTAATTGTTCGGCGAGTGTTACGTACGTTTTTCTTGCATCGTTTGCAACGAAAATTGAGGGATGTCGCGGGCAAAACGGAAACCGAAACACTGCAGATTCTGACGCGAGGTGGCGCTGGGGGCATGAAGCGGAGCACAGTGGTCGAAAATGCGAATCTAGCCGTTCAATTAAGCCTACAGTTTTTCCAATAAATAGTAGCAAACTTTGTAAAATTGTGCTGATTGCTTACTACTTGGTTACGACCACGTAGATATGATTGTCATAATATGTCATATTTGCTTAAAATATTTTTAATGTCTCTTTTCTTAGTTATATGACGTCATAGAGGCTCAGGAAAGTAATTTCTATAACAAAAAATACCTGACGTATCTAACAACAGTTTTGATTTCCACAATATAACGAAAGTAGTGATAACTTTGTAGTTTACGACCACTTCGATTACAAAATACTGAACACATTCCTCAGGAAAATAATCGTCAAGATCATTTTTATGCATGTTTTTAAGTTTATGTGCTTTTGTCTTGTTTCGTCGTCAGATAATAATACAATTTTTGCTAAAAAAAACAAAAACTTTGTCATGTGCTATTTTTCGTTTTGTTATCTCAGTAACAAGTGTATCTATAATAGCAGTAAACATATTTACTCGCATGTACTCTCTTCCATCAAATTGTGTCTCATTTACTCTAGTTTCGTCTACTTGTAGGTTTCTCTTTTTAGCACTTTTGTTATCGATTTGCAAATCCTGACAACTAGTACTTTTTTCCCATATTTTCAAAACAACCAAAACAACGTCTGTATTCTTGTTTTGTATCGTTGTACTGGTTTAATTAAAATGTAATAGAATGTGGTTCTTAAAGTTGGTTTATCATGTTGTTTGAGCTTTGACATTAAGTGGTTGTGAGGATTCATGATTACACTTTTTTTTGTCTTTTCGCCCTTTTAACTTTTCGCCCCTGGAAATCGCCCAATTTCGACCTGTGGTTAATCCGCCCCTGGTTTCACTACAAACTGAATCATAATGAATCATAAATTACATAAATTTGGTATTTACGGAGATTTGCTTCTAGGGCTTGAGTCCTACTTGCGTGGGAGAACACAGGTTGTGTCTATTAATGGCTTCCATTCAGATGTTGCGCCGGTCCCCTCGGGTGTTCCCCAGGGAAGTCACCTTGGCCCTTTACTTTTTAACATATATATCAATGATATCTTTAAATCCATTAATCATGCCCGGTGCCTTATGTATGCTGACGATCTTAAATTATTTCTCCGTATATCTTCTCCTCTGGACTGTTCGAGGCTGCAGCGCGATCTTGATAGTTTACGGCAATTCTGTGTTAGTCACAGCATGTTATTAAATTTTTCTAAATGCAGCGCCATTACCTTCACGAGAAAAACTAGTGTTGTTCAATACACTTATACCTTTAACGACATAAATATAGAACGAGTTTCGTACATTAAGGACCTTGGAGTTGTCTTCGACGATAAACTTACTTTTGGGAGACACGTTGACGGAGTGGTTGCTAGAGCCCTTCGTATGCTCGGGTTCGTTGTGAGGTCTACTGGGGATTTCATTAGTGAAGCTGCAATAAAAACCTTATATTTCTCTCTCGTTTACAGTGTTTTAAATTATTGCAGCGTCATCTGGAATCCCCAATACCAGGTACACATCTCCAGACTTGAGCGAGTTCAAAAGCGATTTGTAAGATATCTTAGTTACAAAAGTCACTATCAGTATATAGACTACGAATCTGCGTGTAATCATTTTAAAATTTTAACTCTCCGTCAGCGTCGGTTCTGCAGTGATATTTTATTTCATTATAAGATACTCCATGGTAAGTGCGACTCTCCAGCATTGCTTGGTCTGGTTGGCATTCATGTTCCCCCTCGCCTCCTACGATTTGATTTTCTGTTTCACACACCATCTCCTCGCACGAACGCATTCCTGAATTCGCCGATGCTGAGGATGGCTCGCGCCTCCGACCGCGTCAGTGTCGATATGTTCCGATTTAACTATCACAGATTCCGGCGTATGGTTGTTGTCGGAACCCTCACATTAAAGAATTTGTAGGCTTGTTGCTATTATTATTGTTATTATTATGGATATTTCTGTTACTTTTATTTTTTGAAAATTTTTTGAATTTTTTGTTACTTTTCTTATGATTCTGTTATTGTTACTTTGCATACAGCAATCTCAACTGCGTCTTTGATTTTGATTTTTATTGCTTTTCTTTGTACTTTTTGCTTTATTGTTTGTTTGACATAACTGCACATTATTAGTTGTAAACGTGACACAGTGTAAGTGGGTTCGTCCTGTACTGTGTCCAACTTGTATAAATAAATAAATAAATAAATAAATAATGTTTTCTATAAACAGGCGGTAATGAAGTAATGAAAGGCAATAACATTCGATATTCTTGAACTTTTACACCGAGGTTGACAATCTCCTTAAATAAAACTTGTTCTGATATACTTTTTCTTGTTTTGCATTAACAAGACAATATAAACAGTATTGAACCTTTCATTTTTACTAAATCTGGTCAAGTTTAGAATTATATTATTATCGCGAACAATTAACCAGTTTGACACTGGGCTATGGGCTAGAAATGCATGATAATTTTTTCTATTTCAGCAAATAATATTTAATTAATACGATATTTATAGATGGTGATGGAAGCCGCAATTTTAAGTATTAATTCATCCTTAATTTTTATGTATTTATATTCGACAGTCCAATATTCCAATGATACAGTACAAAACTGGTTTTGAAATGCGGTATGGATAATACCGACAATGTAAATTAATGACAAAAATTTAACCTTGAATAAATAATGTGTATTTTTGTGTTGTCCTTTTTTAGGATACAGGTCCAGAGCAATTTTCCTGTTATCAAAACTCTCTAAGATCTTCATGAGAGTGCTAAAACCGTTCAACTGAACTTGTAGCTAGTTGCTTAAAATATTTCAACAGCTTAAACATTCTTTAAATGGTTTTATGTTACGAAATACAGCACTACGCTCTATTTCGGTTTATAGTTTTCTGTTTTTTAGTGAGAAATGAAAACCAGTTATAGAAAACGCATGGAATATACAAAATTTGTAGATTAAAATTTACAATGTAGCAAATGGTCGACGTATTCCCAGAGAACAGACCTTAGGAAGGAAGATATTGACAAAAATAACGATTTCGACAGGTCGGCAAACTTGTGTATGTCACATTAGAAGGTTAGACTGAAATTGACAGATCTTTTAATTTTCTACCATAAAGATTCTATTCATCTTCTTCGTACGAGTGACCACAGCATGAGTCAAACGCTGGCTGTTTTCGAGATATGAGGAGTAGATTTTCAATATGCATTTTGTCCAAAATATGAAATTTTTAGAAATAGAGCAAAACTACACTGCTCAAAAAATTTAGGGGAACACTTTTTTCGAAACCTGTAACTTTTTAAATAATAGTTCTAGGCAAATTAAATTTGGTATGCTTTATGGGCATACCAAACATATTTTCATAAAATTTTATTCATATTTTTCACCCAGGTAAATATATAAAATTTTACAAAAAGATTACAAAATAATTCAAACAAATTATGTTTGTCATATAAAAAATTTGCAAAATTTTTAAATGGTTTTAACGTTTTAAGCCATTTTCTTTTAATAAAATTCTCATTTGCAATTTTTGGCAGAGTTTCGTGCATAGTTTTACTGCACAGTCAAAATAAATCAACTAACAGCGAACTTGGCCGCAGTAATGCATGAGGACTGTATGCACGTTCTTCTATAAAAGTGCTGTGTTGCAAATCACCAGAAGCCACCACATGCTGTTTGCATGTTGCGCACTAACTTGTGGACTAATTTTCGCGCCATATAGCCCGCAATATAGGTATTTGCCGCTATAAGGCTCCTTCCGCTAAAAATTTTTTCTTGAATAATTTCAATGCCGAGTTCCTCTTCTATCCCATCGTCTTCCATTTCTTCAAACGTCTCCTCCTCGTCCGAATTTCGTTTAAGGACATTGGCAAAGAAGTTTTTTAACTTTTAAAAAAATTTGTGATAGATAAAATTGCATTAAAATGAATAATACTACTTACAGTTTAATTGAATATCTGGGACCGACCTAAATTTCAAATCAGTGTTTCTACGATTCTTTGTAAATCGCTGGTCTTTGGAGAAATTCATATCGCACATTCTCCGGTTTCTTTGTATTTTTTCAATTGGTACTTCCAGTAGGTCGTTCCAGAAAATGGTAAGTAACCATATCTTCATCAACTGAAAGAATGAGTATTTATTAATTATATTTATAAACAAATAAAAAAAAGTTCGTATGTCATCTATTCTAAGACCCAATTCTTTCCCTAAATGACCCTTGCTTAGAGAAAGGTGCGTCTTAGAATTGTAGTTTTGAGAATATTGCTTACTTACCGCAGAATCCTTTGGGAATCGGTGCATGGGCACGCCTTTGCCTTTAGAAGGGCAATTTGGCACACAACACGAATTTACCATTACTTACTTAATATAAGCCGAACAAAAAAAATCTGCTGAAACGTAATTCTTTATTGGTTAAATTATCATACACTTCAAAAATGAATGATGTGTCAACCATGTGTCAACGCCTAAGGGTTGACACCGTTGACATCACCGTAGGCGGATTTGCGCTATCAGCGCTGCAGGTGCCCGGAGGGGCAACTAAATTTACCGTCAACGTTGGCGTATTATAAATTAACACAGCATGAGTCAAACGCTGGCTGTTTTCGAGATATGAGGAGTAGATTTTCAATATGCATTTTGTCTAAAATATGAAATTTTTAGAAATAGAGCAAAACTACACTGCTCAAAAAATTTAGGGGAACACTTTTTTCGAAACCTGTAACTTTTTAAATAATAGTTCTAGGCAAATTAAATTTGGTATGCTTTATGGGCATATATTTAACTAAAGAAAATTACAATAACAATGGTACAACTCCTAGTTACTTCTAAGTTACACTTAAAAATATAAATTAATTACGCAAAACAAAATGGAAAAACTGTCAAATATGCTTTGAATTCACGTATGAAAGCCTACTAAAGATAACAAATAAATTCAGTTGTCAATTTTCGTTGATTTGAAACGTCATCAGAAGTAAAATGAGGCATCTTATTGCTCGTGCTGTCGCCCTTATTCAGCATGGCCACTGTATCCAACATGTTAGCAGGGACCTTCTGTTTCCCCTTCTGTTATTCAGCGTTTATGTAATCGGTTTCGGGAGACTGGCCAATATGTTAGAAGAGCTGGACAAGGTCGAAATCGATAAACTACTCAAAATCAAGACCGATTTCTTGTCCTTTCCTCTCTACGTCAGCGTACTGCCACAGCACGAGACCTCCTAAACGACGTAAGTCTTCTAATTTATGTACCATATATCCGGTAGCTCAGAATGTATGCATTTGACATAATAGTAAAGTATCTTAATTGGCAATAATACCAAAAAATGTTGTGGACAGAAGTAAAAACATTATACAAATTTAAAACAATAGCCACTTATAATGATTTTTTTTCAATCACTCATGTAATAAATGGTTGTAGTTATCAAGTGATTTTACGGATTCTATTTAGTGTATTTTTATATGAAGCCCATATAATGCCGACTTTTGGATGTCACTGTATATAATAATTAGTGGTGTAATTGTAATAAATGAATTTTATATACAGCTGAAGGTATTTTTATTATTTCATTATTTCAACAACAAAAGAAATTCATCAAAGTTGTCACCAGCTTTTAGAATTTAATATATTAACATATTTAATATAATTTAATAATTGTTGCAATATGTATAGGGTGTTAAACAATCAGCGCAAAAAATTAAAGTGAATATACAGGGTCATATAGTAGATTAACGCGTTCGTTTTATTTTGTTACGTCAAAGTTGATTTATGCTTTAATAGATTTAAAATACTGCTCTGATTCTAAGCAAAGAATCAAATCAAAATAGAAATTTACTTAGGATATTTTCAAAACAATCGTATTTTTTTGAAATAAAATATTGTGTAAAGTAAAAGATTATAATATGGTTCATTATTTATTGCAAACATTATACAAGACCTTGAACAAAAACTTTGAACTCAAGACAGATATCACGTTTTTTTCTTTTTTTTCCGCATAATGAGATTCCTATGAGAGACTCCATGTGCAGATATTTTTATCTTATTTGACCATGTATGTAGGTCATTATTTTCCGATTAATGATGGTAATAAAAGTCATAGTAAATCTGCAAGCGTTGACCGATACTATGACTACCGTATGTCTCAAAAGTATAGGCACTATAACTTTTTAAATTAACGAAATTGTTCGTTGAGTTAAAATGCGATGTTTTAAGGTTGCCATAAATGGTTCTTTTATTAAAGAAATGATTTGTTTGTTGAAGGAATTAATGTGGACATATTATTGGCAAAAATTTTTGGGAGTGTACAGTAGAGCAAAATCTCCACGTGTCATGGTAGCAAACTGTAACTATTTATTGGATAATATAGACAAGCTATCTCATATATAAAATTTATGAAATTTAAGTTAATTTCACAAAAACCTGACTTTTCTACCATAATTAGAAAAATAGTTCAAAATGAATAATCAATGATTGTTTAAACAATAGGAAGAAATTGTTTAATGAATCATGTCACTATAAAATCATAAACTGCCATTTCAAACTCAGAAATCAGAATTCAGGCGCATTTTCGAGAAAAACTAATTATTTAAACAATTTAAATTGTTTAAACAAAAGGAAATTAATTGACAAATGTTTATAAACATTCCACTAGACTTAAAGTAATGATTTCTATGAGGAAAAAAAAGAGAATGAAATGATTAGAAGGGTCATCTGAAGAATGAACATTTTTCATTTAAGGGTAGTTTTCAGGGCAATGCGGGGGTGGCTTGGGGGCGTCAAATCCATATGTATAATAAGTAAAATTCTTCCCAAACCCCGAATAACTATTCGAAAAATACCAAGGTCTTTTTCCCATGTAAATTTGAGGCCTCGAGAGGCAGCAATAAAAAACAAAATTAAAAAAAATACGTGTCCACTTTCTTTGAATTTGGATACGATTTGGGGGATTGTTGCTTTCTATCATCCCAAAAGATTTTGCAATGAATTTTTGAACCATCCCACGGTCGTCGTCTCATCAAAACCAGGTTTGTCTGTAATTATACAATGTACAGGTCAGTATTAGTAGTTCCACGAACATTCAGGAGTGTTGTTGACTAATAAAATAAATTCCTGTATAATACGATATAAATACTCGAATTATCGAGGATATCAGCGACAGTTATAGAGCATATAAAATAACGATAAACTTCCTGCTGTACATGCATTGTGTCCTCGTTCTTATATTTTTCTGTAAAAAACAACTTGATTTGGCAGTGCACTTGAGAGTACTCGCATAGTTTATATATTGACTTACATTATTGCTACCAACCAGTTCAAGAAATAACCGCGCACAGTTTCAGTCAGCCAAAGAAAAAGCACAGTGTCATGTCTGCAATACTTGTCAAACCAAATGTAAACCTAATCAAGAAGATTAAGAAAGAATTGAACGAAGACGATGAAAAACTAAAGCATTATGTCAAACTCTTCTATGATTGGCTTAAGTGTGAGGAGCATTTACCGAATGATGTTGGTATGTTAATTTGAGCCATTGTAGTTTTAAGGTTTTGGTAGAATGAGGGGTCCTTATGTTTTAATTTTGAGTTATTTGCATGCAGGATACTCTCGATTGGTTCTTTTATATCCATGCTTAATTTGAGAAGGTTCAATATTAATCCGTGCCTCATAGGGGTCAAATCCAAAATTAGTATAATTTAATAAACTAAAATAATATATATGTTACGGTCATAGTGATAAATAGGTTATTATTAATAATAGCCAAGTGGCGAGGTTAAAGTGAAGAATTTATCACATGAACCGGCTATTATTAATAATTTCCAGCATGCTGTGGTCAATGTGATATATTTCAATTCGATATTGCATTAAGGTGATGCTACAATATAATAGAGCCTCAGATTTGGAATTCTGTTAGTATCTACATAATCGCCACACAACGAATCTATTCACTGGGTTTTCAGTGTTGGGCCTTTAGTGACGTTAGTCCTGACTAACTTATTTCGTTACTACTCATGACCAAAATAAGGAAGATTATCAAAATGAGACTAAAAAATGCCAACCCATACTAATTGTATGCACGAGTGTGTAACTCTTTGGGTGATGCCTATTTGTGCAATTCTTAAAAGCTAAGTAAGTAATAAAAATGTATTATATTTAATTTTGAATACACAAGTCCTTCTAGACCTTTATTTTTTTGTGGCAGTACAACAATTACACCATTTATATTGTAAAAATAAAGCAAGATAAAGTTTGTAACAATAGGACGTCAACTTCTTTTGTTTTTTGTAAAAACATCTATGTAAACTAGTCTCGCCTATCTTGCATGTATTTGCATGAAAATACAATATTGAAAAAATTATTATTAAACGCGCAAAATTTCAAGATAATTGGGATTTGAGAATTTACTTTATAAATTGTAATTGTACATTTACAAAAAACTACCCACATGCTTTAAATATAAAAATGGGTGTTATTGATAATAAAATGGTTAACTTTTTTGAACATTCTGTATAAAATGTTCTTTTTTATGTTTTCGTCAATTATATCCAGAAGTGTCTAAAGTACAAGGGAGACAAAAGAAATCATTCTGTATTATCAATGTTTTGTATTATTCGTAATTTTGGTCATTGGGCTAGCCGTACTGACAATTTGCGTTGAGTAAATAAATATAATAGCTTACATAGTAATCAAAATAACTTAGTTAACTTCTTTGAAGACTGTATACAAAAGATCTTTTGTAAAAAGTAACGCTTTTATCACTTTTACCGTGCCCGTTAGGAAATTATTAATAATAGCCGGTCCATGTGATTATTTAAGTGTTTCTACTCACATTGACCAAATGATGCGGTTATTATTAATAATAGCCGGTAATTATTAATACAAACCACATTTATCACTTTAACCGTAACATATATAAAAACACATATTTCTTTCGTTTTCATAAATTTACCTACTACAGTTATTCCCCTTTTAAATAAAGTAATCAATCGATCGTGATTAATTTTAGTCAGTTTAAACTAAGTTTTATTCTTTTATAGAAAAGTTTACTATTATTCCAAAAAACTGTAACTTTCCAACTTCTCTTTATTTCCCTTTTATATTGTTTAAAACATCAACATATAGCTTAGTTTTACAAACAAACGTTTTCTCAAGCTTTTTACAATTTGTTTTTTAGTTTTTTGAATTGCTAATTTGCTACATTTTCAGTAAAAAGTACAAGTCTCCGGATATCGTGTGAAACACGGAAAGAAAATAAAGTTCATATATAAATATTCAGTTTGTTTGTTTGTTTAAGATCTTTTCGGTCCTTTTTACTTTATCATACGCAGTATGTAAAGTATTGTAATCATGCCAAAAAAATTTTTTGAGATTTTAGCGGAAATATGTCTTTTTGGGTCCTCTGAACATTTTTGACCAAGGTACAAAAAATGTCTGTGTGTGTGTGTGTGTGTGTGTACCCGTTTTTTGTGGCGACGATTCCGGAGAAACTGCAAAAGGTATCGGGACGAAACTTCATATTTAGAAGTTTCATAACCAAACTTAGAGCTGAAAAGCTTTATGTTGAAGAGGGTCCAAAGGAACTGGAGGTTTAGTCTTAGCATTTTTGAAAGATTTTGCAAATAAGCCGCCATTTCAGGAATTTCGTCGAAATAGTTAAATAATAAATTAAAGATGAGGAAATTATGAATAATTTATCATTATGACATTTTTTGGTACAATGAATAGTTTAGCTGCATGAGCAAATTCTATTTCTACGAGATCGGTCGTACTGCATGAAAACTAGTAGCCAGGATTTGTCAGATTTTTTGATTCTAATGACAGTAGGTAGTCTTGGTGTCAAACGCTAATGTTTTGACAATAACTTCTGTCAATATAAGCTGCGTTCGCATATTGCATTACACTTTTTACACCCAATAACACGTGTCATTTGGACGGTGTACCCGGTGTCAACGGAGTACAATATCCGAACGCAGCTTTAATCGACATATCTGTCTAGTTCTAGTAGATTTATTTTAATGCAGACATGGCTGATCTCGATCAAATAGAGTCTCATGCAGCTAAACTATTAATTTTATATATAGTATGATAAAGTCATGTGCCTGGCCACATCAGATTTTTTTATTTTTTCATCGCGCCAACGATTTGAGAAATATGCATAACATTATATTATTTGACGAGCACATAGTTAATTATATTCGTTGTGTGTGAGTCGAATACGACGTTTTATCATAAATTCATAAATTCCATTTTATATCAAATATTTTAAATGTATTTGTCAATGGTGGCGAGGTGAACTGTCAAATAACTGTCATCCACGTAGGTTTAAACAGACTTTGACAGTTCGTTCAAATAATGATGTCATTATTTGAACGAACTGTCATTATCATACAACGCTAGTGTCATAATAATCATTGGCGCGTATCATGATGGGGATTATAATATAGTCATAGATACGTATGCAATGAACTCATTGTATGGGAGTCACCCTTTTTAAGAGAAAAGCTTGTATATCAAATTTCAATGACGTGATGCACAATTTTGAGGTTTGGAGATTTGTTCAACGAAAAGTCACAAAATCAACGTATATATAAGTAATAAATGTTAGATTCACACGCTATATTTACACGTTATTTGTAATTCCCAACCAAAATTATTTGCATTTTCAACATTACTTTGCTCATTGTCTAGAAGCGCTTAGTGTTTTATTATTTTCTTCAAAAGGAAAACAAAATTCTTCACTGCTCAAGTTATTTTATTAGGTTACCGGTTTCACCTTTTTATTTTATTTTGTTCCGATATTTTGTTTCGATATTTGTAGATCAAACGATGGTTGAGAGCTATATAAGGCTGTGCAAAAACGATCTCCAGAAAGCTAAGGATAAATTTGAGAAGTTTATTATATCCACCGGCAAACATAGTGAATTCTACAACCATGGACATCTCAATCCTGAATTTTTCTCACCATACAAATTTCACAGGTATGCTTTTTACAATTTTGGTTTTATGAAACATATTTTAAAAATGCAGACATGAGAGGACATGTTTATCCAATGTTTGGTACCTATATATAATATTGAAATTCGGATATTTAATTTGATATGGAATAAATCTAATAATTAGTTATTATTCAACAATAAATTCCTTATTCATTTCTTATTATTATATTTTCCGAGACGCGTTAGTAATGCAGCAAAAACAAACATGTGCGTACTCCGTACAAGGATATTATTTCCTTGTCGAAATTGAAATATAAAAAGACGTCTCGTACTATGCCTCGAAAACAGTTTCTTTCGACAAGAGAAATGTATTTTTCTATGGAGCATTGACGGTATGAGTATGTTTTCGTCAAATATTCGAGCAACATTCGGCGTAGTTATTTTACAGCCATAATAGAACACGTTTTTGTCCAGCCGGCCGGTCCGCTTCGAGAATTTGAACCGTGTTTTGTAAGTGCACATGTACTGCGATGTATCGAATCGAAATAACATTTTTATACTCTACGAATTTTTAAGCGTTGACTTATTTATAAAATATCAATCTCACAGTTTAATTTGCTAAGACGAATAATATACTGGGTATTAAAACAACTTAACATTTTCTTTTTATTTCTGCAACGAATTAAATTGAAAATTCTAATTATGTACTTCTAATACTAATAACTTCTAATACTGTTGTTAGACTAAATGCTTTCGTTTCTTTTTTTTTATTAAGGATTATATTATATAAATAGACACCAGATCTAACGATGCTATTAACTTAACAAAACCGGTTACCCAAAAATTTTTGAATGAAGATTTGCAAAGAAAAACTTATTTGTTGATTTATGAAATGAATCGGTCGGTTCGAAAACACTACAAGTCCAAAAAATGACTTATGAGAAAATTTAACAAAATAATTTTGTTGGTGCAATATCTTGAAAAGCATAGCAGTTAGCTATTTTGTGCTAACAGACAAAATATAAAGTAGTTCACAGAGAATTACATGTATTACATAGCTTATTTATATTTGCATTAAAAGCAGAGCTATGATTAAAACAATCATCATGGACATGTAGGTACTGCTTTTGAACTCGACGGAAAAATAGCGTACCTACATTTTTAACAATATTTTTTTATTTAAATCTTTTAAATAACATTTTTATTATGATGTATAGTGTTTTTGGGGATCTGATTCCAAATTTCCATATTTTTTTAAATTCAAAATGGCGGATTCAATATGGCGATCGGAAATGTAAAAAATGTTGGATTTCCACGAAACTTATTTCCCGTAATATTTGAAGATTGATAATTAAAAATGTCATGTCAGATTTTCAAAATAAATTCAGAATGGTGGATTATCATACATCAAAATTACCGGAACACCTTGGTAATTCTTGAACCGTAAAGAATTTCAAAGAAAAATTCAAACAATACTTTTTTGGTTGTAAACAAGCTATCGTCTAAATATATTTTCAATATACAGGATGTTCATTTTATTCTGGAGTTTGGTTAACTTTTCTTATTCTAATAGAACATCCTGTATATTTTCCATTTTTTAATTGTAATCTTATAATTCGAGTCACGTTTTTGTAAGAATAATTTTTTTTATAAAATGCATCATCTTTCAGTAATGAGCAATTAATCGATCATTAACGGATAAAAATTAAAAAAAAAACAAGAAATAATAACTAAACTATGAAATAGTTTAGTTTAATTTAATAGTATTTAATAGTATTTAATAGTATTAAATTAAATATTCAAGCTGCCAAATTAAAAGAAATGTGTATGTATGTGGGAAAATATTCTGAATTTGAAGTCCCGGAGTTTTGATTAATTGCTTATAACTAAAAAATGATAGTATTGTATTAAAAAAAAATATTTCTACAAAAGAATTAATCCTAGAATTAAAAAAACTATAAATATACAGGGTGTGCTATCAGTTACCAAACTTCCAGAATAAACAATAGTTTGTTTAGACTCAAACAATTTTTTTTCAGTTGGATAATTATTTAAGTAGGTATTTCGCTAATTTCGCTTATTTTTGATTAATTGCTCATAACTAAAAAATAATGCATTTTATAATACATACCATCGAAAAGATTCTTAGAATTAAACTTAAAAAATGTAAAATTATACAGGATGTTGTATTTGAAAAAAGAAAGGTTACCAGATATCCAGAATAAAGTGAACATCCTGTATATTAAAAATATATTTAAACGATAGATTGTTTAAAGCAAAACAACTTTTAGTTAAAAATTTTTTTTGAAATTGTTTACAGTTGGAAAGCTATTCAGATGTTCTGATAATTTTAACTAACCTGTATATGGCGATATGATAGAGTATGTTATATACTTTGATGATTATATACATGATAATATTAAAGTTCGGTAGTAAACTTCCAAATTTTCACCAGTTACATACAGAGGACTTTTTTAATATTATCTATCTTTTTGACATTGATATCCATATTGATTACTTCGGCGTACCTTAACAACGATTTGAATGCAAATTACGAAGTTGGCGAATGTTTGCGACTGCTATATCAGTAGAAACTGAGTAGAAACGCGTTGCATGAGGGAGCAAAAAAGCACCGTTCTGGACTTGTTTATTTCGCCCAAGCATCCTCTTTAGGTCTATTCGATAGATTATTTTTTGACGTTTCTTAAAACCAATGAAATGCTTCTTTATTTGTCACAAGGGTAAGTTTCAACCAATTATGTCATTATTATAGTGGGAATAAATCTCTTGTGATTATTCTCGGGAATAATCACTGTAGCTTTTATTTGCCTAGCAACTGTCAGATACTTGTCAAAATAATTACTTAATTGTGCCAACGCGAAATGGGTGAAAGTCATCGGTTTAGTACCTTTTCTAATGCAGAAATTACAAAAAAGATTTTAGAAACTACTTCGAAAAATACTCTAATAAGTAATCAGTCTATATGGAGACAATTTGAGACCTTCACCAAAGAAAGAAATTATATTCTGGATCAATCTACTACAACAGCTACTCTGGCATTGATTTTAAAAGATTGGGCTTATAACATGAAAACAAAAGACGCACATGATTATAAAGAAGCAGTAATAAAGACTGTGGAATAAAACGGCAAAATTAGTTCAAGAACTTTACTTTAATAAGTATAACAGGTCCTTTGATCCTTTCCATGATATAGAATTCAGAAATGCTCGGAATGCAAGAGATGCAAAAAGAAAAATTTTACGAAAACATCCTGAAAAGCACAAACAACGTTCTGTGGCACTTTCTAATACAGAATTGTTGCAAATTTTTAACTATTGGGACGAAGATACACCTTGTGGATTGCAAAGAAAGTTTTTTCACGTTGCATCGTATGAACTAGCTTGGAGGGGAGGAGAAGCTACGAAATGTTTAGTTCATTATTTTAAAAAAGAAACCGACATAAAAAGATTAAATACTGGCCGCATTGAATACAATCCCATCTTTACAAAAACTGCACAGGGTGGAGCACAAAGGTGCGCTAATAGTAAATGGTTGACTCCAAACATAAATAACCCAGATATTTGCCCTGTTCGTCTTTTTGAAAAACTAATGAGTAAACGTGAAGAAAATATTAAAACCGAACGCTTGTTTCTTACTCCAAATCCGGCTTGGCAAACTCATGGTTTTTGGTATAAAAACGTTCCTGTGGGAATAAATTGCATTTCAAAATGGATGAAAGAATCCGCAAAAAAAGTAGGTCTAGACACAGTTACTAAAAAAATAACTAACCATTCTGCCAGATCAAGTGCAGTAAGTAACCTTTCAAAAGCTGGTGTAGGAGAACAAGAACTAATCAAGGTCACTGGTCATAATTCTGCAAGTTCGATTAAACCATACTTACAATTGAACCAAGAACATCATTCAAATGTAATAAATAATCTTAGAGAAAATACGCAGGAGGAAACACTTAATATAACAAGCAATTCCAAATCCTCAATAAATAATGAGTCTCGAAATATTTTTAATAATTGCGTTTTTCATTGTACTAATTTAAATTGTTAATTCTTTTAATATATTCACAATGTGTCAACGATATTTTCATATATTGTAAGTAATAATTAATTAAATTAAATTTTTCAATAATTTTATGATAGTTTTATTGATCTTTTTTGTTGTAAAAATTTGTGAATCAAAAAATAATCTAGTCAAATATAACTCGAAAAGTTCCATAAATTAGAAAATAATTAGACAGATTTTGTTTAAACTTGTTGCCATTTGGCAATAGTCACGAGAGCCCGCAGGGCTCGAGTGGCTATTGCAACAAGTTTTCAAACAATCTGTCAAATTATTTTCAATTTATTCTCACTCTCTTGTTATATTATTAGTGAATAAATCATAGTGAACATTTTGGCTATTTCAGTTCAAAATGGCGATAGATATGTATATTTGATAGATATATTTGTTTTAGAATGGCCACTAATTTACCATATTTGACCCCAGATGGTTACAGGATATTTGTTATTCACATAGAAGATACAGATATTACACACTTCAGTTTGGAAACCATGTTGAAATATATCTATTTTAATGGTAAGTTGTATATGTAAGTTGTAAAAGTATCAACGTATATTAGGATTAATAATTATAGACATACGTGGATTTTCCTATAATAATAATAATAATTAATCGCAACTATTTAAAAATTAGATATAATTATGTGTCCACGTAAATATGAACTATTATAGCAACACTACTTTTAATGCATTTTCAATAGTATTCAAAGTTAATTCAATATACAAGTGTTACCATATAACAAAGTACACAAATTATTTATAATTTTATAAATTGGAAGTTGTAATTACAAATTACGGTTATTATTGTCCTTTCTGTTCACACTGCAAAATCTTTTCTTCTCTAACAATCTTTCACCACTGATAAATATTGTAATAAAATATAAATTAATTGTTATACGTATGTTGTTTATTAACTCTTTAAGGATTAAGTAAGGCCAGAATCATTTAGAAAATAAACTGCTTCCGGGTTATGCCGTGTGTCAAGATTTGTAAATGCTGACGTTTCGCGAACCATGTTGCTCGCTTCTTCAAAGCTAATTGAATACTGAAGACCTACCAAGAAAACTCTCCCTCATATAGATAAATTGACACCTCACTGCGCACATCTGGAGCTACCGCTCCCATGTGCTTTTCCACCTGACCACGTTAGGATTGATTTCCAGACCCTACTAATGTCAGTACCGTCCTCGCGATTGATGTTGTCAGGATGTTTGTAAATTTCGATGGCTTCTCTAATAAGCCCTCGATGATAATTACCCACCATTGCCAACATCTTCACGTCATCGAAATTCATTGTGTGTCCCGACTCGTGGCAGTGTTGAGTAACAGCGGACTGTTGAATCTTGCGTAGCCGGGTGTCTCTACTGTGCTCCTTGACTCGATACTTCGTCCTGTCTGTCCTACATAGCATGTTCCACACTCACATGTTATCTTGTATACCCCTTCGTTCTTCAGGGGTGGTGTGATATCCTTTGAGTTAGGCAAAAGATCCTTTACCTTTGCTGGTGCTCTGTACCTATACCTTACCGTGATACCCGATTCTTTCTGATAGCCCATTACGTATGGTAAGCAAGCGAACCCCTTTGACTCTTGCCGCTCCTCTGAGACTTGCGGTTTTCTTTGTGACACCCCGTATGTCAGACTTGCTGTATCCATTCTGACGTAGGGCCCACTCCAAGTGTTTCCGTTCGTCGTCCAAGGTGCTGGAGTCGCACACCTTTTCAGCTCTGTTGAACAGAGTGTTAATAACACTTCTCTTCTGTTGGGGATGGTGGTGTGATTTGGCGTTCAAGTACCGATCGGTATGTGTCTTCTTACGGTAGACTGTATGTCCAAGCGTACCCGTTGACGTTCTGTATACCAGCACATCAAAAAATGACAGCTGATTCTCCTCTTCTATTTTTCATCGTGAATTTGATAGAAGGACTGACATTGTTTAGGTCCTAAGGAACTCAGTAAGTTTATCTCTACCGTGTGGCCAAACCACAAAGGTATCATCAACATATCTGACCCAATGTTTGGGTTTGTAAGGACTTGACCAAATGGCTTTTTCTTCAAACAATTCCATGAGGAAATTGGCGACTACCGGTGAAAGTGGTGATCCCATCGCAGCACCCTCTACTTGCTCATACATCGCTCCCGCCCACTTGAAGTATGTGGTGGAGAGACAATACTCTACAAGATCCGGTACATCGGGCGTAGACCAAGGGGCACAAGTGTTGTCCGAAGGCCTTCGACTGCCTCCTTAACCGGAACAGACGTAAAGAGGGATGTTATGTCGAAACTTACGATCCTGCGGGTCAATAACAACTTCCTTCAGAATCTGAATAAAATGTTCAGAGTTCTTGACAAAATATGTAGATTATCCTAGAAACGGTTGGATGGTTTTCGACAAGTATTTTGCCAACAAATAGCTTGGGGAGCCTATTGCGCTGACGATTGGTCTCAAGGGTACGTTATCTTTGTGGATCTTTGGCAATCGTAGATCCTCTTTAAGGATTTCCCTAACAAATGAAAAGACTTGCGAATACAACGAATGCTAAATGCGTTCGTGATATTTTGGACGCTTCAATTTATAAACAAGGTGGTAATTAATAGCGGATAACTCCGTTAATGTATACGCTAGAAGGATTTTCCAGTGTAAATTTTCCTTAGCCTAATATCGACAATTATTAGTTGCTTCATTAGAAAAGATTATACGCCGCGGGAATCATTCGTTCACAGAATTATTGTCTATGATCAAATTCTTCTGGTTATTCATGGAACAATTTTACCTTATATTTTTATAGTATATTACATTACAAGAGCTGTAACTAGCATATTACGTACGAGTGGAAATTTAACATACGAGCCGCGAAGCGGCGAGTTTTGTTATTTCCACGAGTATGTAATATGCGTTACAGCTCGAGTATTGTACATAATTTTACCTACGACCGACAATTTCAATATATTGTATCAGAAATGACAAACAAATAGAGGTAAGAATATTTGACGTTAACCAATCAATGTATTCGCGCGACATCTATTGCAACTACGGAGAACTTTGTCTGAAGTGTCGATCGAAAATTCCAGTACAAATTCAACATAAATTATCACGAGCAAGTAATAATATATTACAGCTCAAGTATTGCACTTACTTACGACCGAAAATTTCAACAAATATAAATTGTATCAAAAATGACAAATAAATAATCAAAATATTCGCGCGACATCTGTCATTATGACATTCTGTCGTGCGTTAAAAACACAAACGCAGAGCCAAAGCCACACGTATGTTATAAGCGATATACGAGCTAAGCAGTCCATGACGTAAGGGACATTTACACATATGGTCGTAGCCGTAGGTAAACTTAGACCATCTATAACTAGACGGAGTACGGCCTATCCCAATGCATTGGCTTGTTGTGGCCCAACATACCTTAGTAGTGTTCGATTGCCGGCCGCGCTCAGTTCAATCTGAGCGCAAATTTGAAATACTTGCTTCCTATTGGTGGAATCAGTTGAACAGAACCATAAAAGAACTAACCACAACTAACCGCGGCAGCAATCGAACACTACTCTTGTCAATAAGAGTAGTGTTCGATTGCCGGCCGCGCTCAGTTCAATCTGAGCGCAAATTTGAAATACTTGCTTCCTATTGGTGGAATCAGTTGAACAGAACCATAAAAGAACTAACCACAACTAAGCGCGGCAGCAATCGAACACTACTAAGGTCGAATTTCGTGTAGATTCTCGTGCACATTGTTCGCGCATGCGCACAGATGCTAGATACCGCCATTATTTTGAACATATGTTTACATCGAGGTTATGAGTTTGTTAACCTATGTAGATGCATGACTGCATGTAGATGGTACCTTGGATGGTTAAGAGGTAACAATGGGGCGAAACTGCTGCTTTTGTAAAAAGGCAGCATCAAAAAATATAACGTGTCACAGGTATGACCTTTATTACCGCAATACAGTAATATTAAATTATAACATATACCTTCTCGTAGATTTCCAACAGTTCAAGACTCAAAGAAGCTCGGATTGAAGCTATACCTATAAAAAGTCGGGGTTTTAAAACAACTGTGTTGTGTTCAAGACACTTTTCTAATAGCGATTATAAACTGGGAAAAGACGGAAGACCATAACTCTCCCGTAGTGCGGTGCCAAGTATTTTTGTTATGAGTGATCTACCAAATGAAAATACGGACACAGATAGTATGAGCGATGCAGTTGTAGCAGACACTAGTGGACACACAGAGTCAACAATCACTGCCACGGCTACGAGCTTTGAAAGTGCCACACAGCGCAACACCAACGGAACATCCTTCAGCACTGCCAAGAAAAAGGAGAAAATTTATGTAATATGTAACTTTGTTTTAGGTATATTTTAACGTTATTTTATTGTAGCTACAATCCTCGATATATGGGTGACGTACATACTTCAGACTTATCTTCATCTCCTCAAGCACGGGCAGTTTTAGCATTAGCAAGAACTACCACAAGCAAGAAAATTGCTCGAATCCGCCAATTGTCCCGTTACAACATGCGATTAAGACAAAAAGTGTGCAATTTATCAACATTAATGGAGCATATTATTTGTGTAAAACCATGTTATTAGAATCAGAAAAAAGAGTACGTAGTTCTTACACCAAGACCATTTTGTTTAAAAACCAGTGGTTAAATTATGTTCAAATAAAATATTTTCCTATTATAAGTTGTATTTTGCTTGTAGTTTATTACCCATATTCCTATTAAAGGAAATAAACAAATTGTGTATAGTACAACCAACTTAAACTTGATTCGACAGCGGTGCGCAGAGCGTAAATATAATGAGTACGTGACGTGAGTACTGCGCAACGCTCTCGATGCAACTACTCGCTGGTCAAGCTATACAGACAAATAAAATCTTACACGCAAGAATACATTTTGTCCAAACCTATAAAAAAATGGATTCTGTTGTTACTATATAAATATATAATTGCTCTTGGATGGTTTAATTGCTTTTTTAACAAATGTCACAATTATAACAGGTACTACAAATGTATGTACATTCAAAAACAGAAAAGGATTTTTATTTTGTGAGGTTACCTTTCACGCCATACGCGACTACCTAATTCAAATTTGCCATATAGCCGCCAGTTTAATCTGACCGCTCATTGGTGCGTTACATTGGGAACGAGAAAATATACGACTTTCGACCTTCTTATCTTTGGCCACAAACAAAGCCCGTCACGCTCCCTCTAGTCATATAAGCTCGATGTAGGTAAAAGTTTCGGTACCGAGACCTGCATGATTTGCATGATCGACAGGTATGATTTGGTACGTCTAGATCAGCGATCTAGACGGATCTAGGTAAAGTTACGCCCAGACCAGAGCGATTTTCGCATCGCGTAGCGTCAGCGAAAATCGCGCGAAACCAAATTACATTACAGCATATGGATGTGACCAAACCAGAGCGTCAAATTTCGCAGAATGCAGCGTTTATTTCGTTCAACCGCATGCCTTTTTTGTTAACGTTCCGAGGCCAAAACCAGTCCTGAGCGGGTATCGAAAAACGCGCGAATTGCGTGCGGAACATTTTTACTAGGCGGGATAGCAAATCGCAGCGGCAAATTTTCAGTTCGCAGCCTGCTCGATTTTCTCGCTTTCCGCGCGGCGTTTTAGTACAAAAATATTAGTCGCAAAACGGTAAACACAAAATAACCAATTGAAATAGTAAAAATATCCAATATTGTTTGATGTAGTGCAAAAAATTTAATATAACATATTATACAGTGTGTTCATTTCAAAAGTATCCACCCTTAAGAACTCTTGACCTGATGCGATTATTGATTTGAGTGCAAACACGTCGATTTAGATATCGGGGGGGAACTTCAAAAATGGTACCTAGAGAATTTTAGGTTTCATCCCTTCACCCTCCAGCCACCCCACTTTGAAATTTCAAATGGCACCCCCTACCTTGTGATACATCATTTGAAAGGGCACAAAATTCTCTAGTTAACCAAGATAAAAAAAAATTAATTCGATCGATTCGTTCTTGAGATAGACTACACAGAAGATGGAAGGTATGAAATAAATTATTACTAGCAAAACATTGCGGATTAGGTACACTGTTGATTTACATTACAGTCATAAGAAATAAAAAAATAAAATAAATAGTAAAATAAAAAATAAGAAATTATTTTATGACATGTTCGAAATGGCCACCATTATTTGCTAGACAAAAATACATTCTGTTCTCGAGCTATTCGCCTGCAAGATCCCCAGATTTAACACCTCTCGACTTCTATCTCTGGGGTCACTTGAAAACTAAAACCAAAACTCCTTTTGCCAGTATCGAAGAGTTCAAACACAGAATTACGCAAAAATGTAGACAAGTCACCCGTGAAACATTCGTCAAAGTTCGCGAAGAGTTCGAAAACATAATGTTTTTTTTGTCTGGCAATTTCGAACATGTCATAAAATAATTTCTTATTTTGTTACTCATTTTTTTTCTTATGACTGTAATTTAATTCAACAGTGTATCCCACTCCGCAATGTTTCGCTAATAACAATTTATTTCCTACTTTCCTCTTCTGTGTAGTCTATCTTAAGAACCAATCTATCGATTTCATTTTCTTTATCATGGTTGAGTAGAGAATTTTGTGCCCTTTCAAATGATGTATCACAAGGTAGGGGTGCCATTTGAAATTTCGAAGTGGGGTGGCTGGGGGGCGAAGGGATGAAACCGAAAATTCTCTAGGTACCCGTTTTGAACTTCCCCCTCGATCTCTAAATCGACGTGTTTCCACTCTATGCAATAATCGCATCAGGTCAAGAGTTATCAAGGGTGGATACTATTGAAATGAACACGTAAAATAAAAAAAGCAATAATTTACAATTTTTCGTGGACCTACAGTTTTACATCCTCATCCAAAACTTGGTTGCTGCGTCGTAAGCGGTTTTCTTTACTAAATGCTTTAAAAACTAAAATCTGTTCGAATTATCCACCTGTAGATTTTGCTGAAGATTTTACATCAAATTTGGAATCAGAATATCCCAGAAATTATGTTTCAAACGAATCCGACAGTTTTTAGATTTTCGATTGTATAAAATCCGCCACTTTGAATTTTGAAAATCTGATAACCGATTTGGAAATAAAGAGCCTCAGATATGACAGGAAATGAGTTTGGTTTTTAGATTGTGGGTCGCCATATTGAATCTTAAATGCACATGAGACTTGGGATCAGGGAGCTTGAAATATCATAACAAATAAGTTTAATGTATAGTTTTTCATGTAGGGTCGCCATATTTCATCCGCCATAGTGAATTCTGAAAATCTGACATTAGGTTAGGAATCACGAAGCTCTAAATTACACAGGATAAGTGACTGGGTTTTGTGGATCCAACATTTTTTATTTTTTTGTGCCGCTCTATTTATTCCACACCATTGTGAATTTTAAATAAATTTTTGCATATTTAATATGAGCGAACCCAAAAACGCGTTGTTACCATAATTAATGAATATTTTACTTCAAGAAGATGAATTTAGCCAGATTTTTCGGTTTTCTGGCACATACTGAACCCATAGTGAATTGTAATTATATAGTTTAATTAATAGTCTGCAAAAAAACGCATTAAGAATAATTTATTTAAAAGTTATTCCAAGTAGTGCCTTTATATAAAAAACAGTCCGTTTCTCATACTTATGTACGACAATATACTATATGTAAACAGAAATAAAACCAGACGGTCGAGCGGGACCTAACGGGGCCGATAGCCTGTTTCATTCCAACACTTCAATGTTGGAGTGAAATAGGCAATCCGGCGAAACCGCTTTGGTCTGAACTCTATCGCGAATTCGCGTTTCGCAAGCGGTGCGACATATTCGCGGCGTCTATCGCGGCAGCGGATTCGCTCTGGTCTGGGCGTAGCTTATAAGTCTGAAACCACTAACCAAAAAAATTTGAAATAAAGTCCGTTATGGTCCTCAATCATTCCTACATTCCCTGTAGGACCTTCAAAATTTTCTGCCCCTAGGTTTTACATGGGCGCGAGAGAAAAGTAAAAATGTACCCGATTTTAGCAGTTTTAAAGAAACGCTAGTTTTTCCGATTTTTCCCAGTAAACCGCTGGTCCAAAAAAATTCAAATTCACACTGGGGCTAACATTAGATCTAGTATATAGATTGGATAAATTTCTTTGTAATAACGACTCTAAACAATGTTATTAGGAAAGCAAATATCTCGGTAACGAATTTTAGCACAACAACGCGATAAGGACGGAAATAATTGTCATATTTTACTTAACACGACTATTAAAATAAAATCATAATTGAGATGTTAGTTAATTTTTTAAAGCGATTTATATATGCGATTATATTTTCGACTACCGCGCAGTGACGTCACAACCTATGGTAGATTCGAACCAGGGTTGCCACCTGTCCTCGTTTCACGAGGATTGTCCTCGTGTCCTCGGCGTGATGCCATTTGTCCTCGTGTACACAGCTAGAGAAGATTTCTTGTTTTAAAGAAATATATTCTCCTGAATTTTTAGGAAATTACTCATTTCATGAAGACTTCAACAGCGGATTGATTTGTATACTTGATTTGCGAAATGCCGGTATACAATTCTTGCCAAAATTTGACATGATGGCATTCAAGAATGGTGTTGAAATATGTATCAACATAATGCCAGCAAGAGTCAAGGCGCTGCATATTATAAATTTACCCGTCTACGCTGAAGTTCTGTACGTTTGCGCTTCAGCATTCTTAAAAGAGAAACTGAGGAAGAGAGTAAACATTCTCCTATAATAGACCTGTTCTGTTTTTTATTTGGATAATGTTACGTTTTAGATTGTTCTTCACAAATCTGTCGATGGCTTACTTGATTATTTTGATCGTGACTTACTCCCTAAGGATTTGGGTGGTACGCTGAAGTCTACTAATGAGTTTGGGGATGACTGGAAGGAATATTGGACGCTGAATCAGGAGTGGCTGAAAAAGACTGAGTGCCTAAAACTGATGGGCCCTGTTCCGAAGAATAAACAAGATGGAATGAACGATGACAATGTTTGTGGTAGTTTTAGACAGTTAGCTATTGACTGAAAATAATGTAAAAACGTTGTTAAATAATAAAGTGAAAAAGAAAAAAAAACAATTAGGAATTTATAGTAAGATGAGTTTGTTTTTATTATTAATAAGCTGAAAATATTTAGAATATTGAATTTAATATAATATATTGAAGCTCACAAATAACGATATCGTTTTCTGTAGTTATCATTCTCCTGTTGATCTACTATCAGATAAATTTAAAAAATATACATTGAAACTATTCTGAAATAACATTTTCAAACTCTTTGTTATATAGTTAAGATATATTCTTTTTCTAGACAAAATTGTATATAAATAATATTAAAATTTCCATACAACGAAATGGATAGCTTGTATTCATCCATTAATTTAATAATGTCATGTTGTCACATCATGGTATAAGGCTCTAATTTATAATTTCATAATAATAATAATGAATATTAATCGTCTAACAAATGAATATATAATATTATCACAGTATCGTAATATCAGCAATTATATTATATGAAAGCTGGTTAGAAGTGATAATATTTCACAGACATTGTTTTAATTCATTTACTAATATAATTTTGTCGCAACAAAATATACATACGTTAAAAGAACAAGGTGTGGGTTTTATTTAATACATTGCTTGTATTATAACGATAAATTCCTGGAATTTAAAGTAGATTGACAATTCAATTAAAACAAATCACAAAAATATGATATGTAGGTACATAATTGGAACAAAATTGCATTCGATAAAGTTAGATTTAATTAAATTAATATCTGAATTCGTAGAACTTTTAATGAACATCCCATTTTAATGAATGATTTTTATCGACTACCCGCATAAAATACAATGCAGATAAAATAGAGATAAAAACCACATTAAACTAAATTGACAACTGGCGCCATGTCGTGGTGCAAATTGTCTACGAATTTGTGGTGTATTTACAGTTTTGATAGCCTCTATCTGTTGTTACCGTCGGTGCGCATTTGGTAGTATGTTACCAAATTTACAAACTTGTATACATCCTGCGTTTTTTGCGGCACTATATCTTCAACGCTGCACTTAGGTTAAGATATGTGCCCTCATTCTGGAAAGTGGCTGAGGTCATCATGATACCCAAACCCGGTAAACCGCCAAATGATGTAACCTACTATAGACCTATATCTTTATTACCAACCATTTCAAAACTGTTTGAGAAATTACTTATCAAGAGAATATACCCAATTGTTGAGAAAAAACAAACTATTCCATCACATCAATTCGGCTTTCGAGCTCGACGTTCAACAATAGATCAGGTACACAGAATTTCCGACGCTATAGAAAAGGCTCTTGAGGAAAAGAAACTTTGCTCAGCAATATTTTTAGACTTGGCTCAGGCTTTCGATAAGGTGTGGCATGATGGACTCTTTGAGAAACTGGAACAGCAGCTTCCTACTGAATATACAGAACTGTTAAAATCATATCTGAAACACCGTCACTTCAGGGTGAAACAGGATGACGAATACTCCTCGCTACGCAATATCAATGCGGGACTACCACAAGGAAGTGTATTGGGACCACTTTTGTACCTACTGTATACTTCTGTATATTTCTGTTCCGGAAGAAAGCACAGTGGCAACATTTGCAGACGACACGGCTATTTTGGCGATTAGTGACAGTGTCGAAGAAGCAACTGAAAAATTACAGACAGCTGCAAACAAAATCAACCTTTGGTCAAAGAAATGGCGCATCAAACTAAAAGAAGGAAAATCCACGCATGTAAACTACACCAACAAGAGAGTTAACTATATTCCAGTAACCATTAATGGGAACGATATTCCATACGCGGATACAGCGAAATACCTTGGCATGACACTGGATGCCAAGCTTAGATAGAAAGTACATGTCAAGAAAAAGTGGGACGAACTCGACCTAAAATTCCGCAAAATGTATTGGCTAATGGGACGGAGGTCAGCCCTGTCAGTGCAAAATAAGCTCCTACTATACAAGCAAGTATTAAAGCCAGTATGGGTGTGTGGAATACAGTATGGGGGTGCACTAAGCAGTTCAATATCAACCTCATTCAGAGGTTACAAATTAAAGTTCTAAGGGCCTTTGTTGGTGCACCATAGTATGTACATCAAATTTTAGGAAAATTTTATCAATCGAGCGGAAATGTTGTGAGCATGTGGACAGATTTTCGATGGCTATACATAAATCAATAAAAAGAATTGTTCTTTTTTTTTAAATTTAGCTAAATTTTTAAAATAATTTCTTTATAAAGAAGAGTCGTTTTTAAAGAAAACTATTTTTTACATAAATTTATTGTAGGTAGTTTTAAAGTTTTTTTTATTTGTAGGAAATTACACTTTTCATGAAGACTTCAACAGTGGAATGGTCTGCATACTTGATTTGCGCAATGTAGGTGTTCATTTTTTGACGAAATTTGACATGATGACATTTAAGAACGGTGTTGAAATATGTATCAATATAATGCCTGTTAGAGTCAAGGCACTGCATATTATAAATTTGCCCGTATACGCTGAAGTCCTCTACGTTTGCGCTTCAGCTTTCATAAAAGAAAAACTGAGGAAAAGAGTAAACATTTTTCTTCCATTCTTCGTGATTCTTTTTATTTGTGTAATCTTGCATTTTAGATTGTTCTTCACAAATCTGTCGATGGCTTACTGGACTACTTTCATCGTGACTTACTCCCGAAAGATTTGGGTGGTACGCTGAAGTCTACTAATGAGTTTGGGGATGACTGGAAGGAATATTGGACGCAGAATCAGGAGTGGCTGAAAAGGACTGAGTGCCTAAAACTGATGGGCCCTGTACCGAAGAATAAACAAAATGGAATGAAAGATGACAATATTTGTGGTAGTTTTAGACAATTAGCTATTGACTGAAAATAATGTAAAAACGTTGTTAAATAATAAAGTGAAAAAGAAAAAAAAACAATTAGGAATTTATAGTAAGAATAAGTTGGTTTTTATTATTACTAAGCTGAAAATATTTAGCGTATTGAATTTAATATAATATATTGAGCTTCACAACTAACGATATCGTTTTCTATATTCTCCTGTTGATCTACTATCAGATAAATTTAAAAAATATTCATTGAAATTATTCTGAAATAACATTTTCAAACTCTTTGTTATAGTTAAGACATATTTTTTTAGTAGACAAAATTGTATTAAAAAAAATTGTATATATAAATAAAAATGGTATATAAAATTTCCATACAACGAAATGGATAGCTTGTATTCATCCATTAATTTAATAATGTCATGTTGTCACATCATGGTATAAGGCTCTAATTTATAATTTAATAATAATAATAATGAATATTTATCGTGTAACAAATGAAGACATAATGTTATCACAGTATCGTAACATCAGCAATTATATGATATGAAAGCTGGTTAGAAGTTATAATATTTCACAGATATTGTTTTAACTCAATATTTTTAACTCAAAATAACATACGTTAAAATAAATAGCTGTGGGTTTTATTTAATACATTGCTGGTAGTATAACGATAAATTGCTAGAATTTAAAATAGGTTGGCAATTCAATTAAAACAAATCACAAAAATATGATATGTAGGTACATAATTGGAACAAAATTGCATTCGATAAAATTAGATTTAATTAAATTAATATCTGAATTCGCAGGATTTTTCATGAACATCCCATTTTAATGATTTTAATGAAAACATTCTATGTACATCCTGCATTTTTTGCAGTACTATAACTCTAACTATCCAATAAATCTTGATTTGCCATTGCTTGAAAATTTCCTGAAGTACGAAGAAATGTCTGAGGAATCAAAAATCAAATAAAGCAGAAAATCATTTTGACAAACACTTTCATATAAATCCGGGCTCAAACGGTTCGTGCCATGCCAGCGTTTTTGTTAGTGGGGGGTGCACTACCAGAGAAATGCTGTCATTGTTTCAATTTGCCCGTAAAACAAAAAATTTTAAACTGACGCTTTTATCCGTAAAACTTTCATGAAGGATTTTCCATTTTATTACTACCTATATTTTCTTAGAATTATGTTCGACGACGTGTGGTTTCCCTTATTCATCAAAATTAGAGACTTCGTTCATATTTTGAACATTATGAGAGAGCCACAATAGTATATTATTATACAAGTTTCTCCTCGCTACGCTCGTCGTGCCCAAATGGAACGAGTGCGCCAATACGTCTTATAAAACGAGTGTAATATACTTTTTTTTCTACTTTGCGTCATTAATTTTATATAAATTTAGAAATTGTGGTTACTATATTGCGCTAAATTAGAATCTAGGGTATTTCGCGGGTACCACGTGGCTGCACTGTAGTAACTGTCAACTTCGTTAAGGATGAGATCTATGAGATGAAATCTTGACAAAATCTAATTGTGAATAAAATTACTCTACTTTAGCCTACAAGTTTGAATAAATATTCAGCGAGGTCTCAACGATGATCATAATGGAGCTTGGGGCAACGCTTTTAACCCTACTGTGATAAATATATGAAACTTAACCTAAAAAGTCAACAACTTTAATAGTGGTTTTATAAGTATAATAATCAGAATAGATGTGTTTGGCGGTGACTGATTAGTTACTTCGAAGAACAAGAACTTACTAAAGAATTGTTTTAACTCCTAACGTTTAATAGCGGTGTCTACCTAATTCCGCTACGTAGCCGTTGCGGCTTATATATTTACAAGCACTTATAATTGAAACACAATTTTAATTTCGGCAAAGTAGTTTATTAGAATAAATTATACTTAGTAAAATTACATGTGATGGAGGTAATACAAATATGTTGCACACAACCAGAACTAAGACGAAGTCGAAAGCGACGGACAAAAATGAATACGAATTGAGCCGAACAGAATTCGGTCCAAAATGTTACCGAAAACTTATACGCTACATAAACTAAGAAATCCTCTACACTTTAAATGTACTATAGCTTCATACGTGTATGCTGATAAACCATTGATTGCGCATATACAATCTCGTAGCAGTAATTAAAATCATTCATAACTACGATGTAGGTTTGATCTTCGCATAATACCTTATTAAAGTAAATGTGGTCCTTGAATTATATCTGAAAAGGGGATTTGATGTTTAGTTGAAAAGAATGATAACGATCACTTACCAGAGTCGTAAAACATCACCGAAAACGTTATGCTGGCGTATTTTGATGAACACGGCAAAACTAAGAAAGCCCCAACCTTTGGCCATACTATAGCAGGCTACACGCATGTTTAAATATGTATAGAATATTGATATTTCGCAGTTTATGCGATTGCAAGAGATTAAAAAGAGGCAGTGTGTGGTTATGTATTGTACGTTTGACATTTGGCATTTGATATCAATGTGTACCAATCCTGGCAATCTTAGACAAAAATGTTACTGTTTTCGGTGTTACAATGTGTTAATTGTAACACCGAAAACAGTGTTACAATGAGTGCATTGTGAATGCAAAGTAGAAAAAATAGTTTGTTGAACAATTCATGTTTGTTTGTTTCCGTTCAAATCTTGTAATCGACGTTACCTACTTCCCCTATGCCCAATCGAGTTGAAATTTTGATTGTGAACAGATTTCCGGTGACAATGCACGAATCGATAAAAAAATTTAGAAAATTTCCCAACATTTTGGGGTATATGTAAAAATCGAGCATAAATTTTGCAAGTGGACAAATTACCGATCACAATCCATGAATCAATAAAAAAAAAATGGAAAATCTGGAAAATTTTTTAAAATTTGGGATATTTGTCCGATTGAGTTGAAATTTTTATTGTGGACAAATTTCTGGTGACAATGCAATAAAAAAAAATCAATAAAAAAGTGGAAAATTTTCGAAAATTTCGAAAATTTTTCAAAATTTGTTCAATCGAATTGAAATTTTGTATGTGGGCAGATTTCCGGTGATAGTAATGCATGAATTGTAAAAAATATTTGGGAAATTGTCAAAATTTTGGAAAATTTGTCAAATCGAATTGAAATTTTGTATGTGGACAGATTTCCGGTGACAATGTATGAACCAATTAGAAAAAACTGAAAAATTTTCAGAATTTGGAAGAATTTTCCAATTGAGTTGAAATTTTGCATGTGGACTGATGTGTGACAATGCATATATCCAATAAAAAAAAATTGGAAAATTTTCCGTTTTAAAAATTTGGAAAATTTGTCCAATGGAATTGAAATTTTGCATGTGGACATATTTCCGATGGCAATACATGAATCAATAAAAATAATTGCTTTTTTTGGAAAATTTAGAAAAATGTATGGAAAATTTTCCAAAATAATCTCTTTATAATGCGTAGTTTGTAAAAAAAATATTTTTTACATAAATGCATTGTATGTAGTTTTAAAGTTCTTTTTTTGTTTGAAGAGTTGAAGTAAATAACAACCTAAGTGCCAAAAACATTATTCCGAAATTTAGAAAATAGTGTGCAGCTTGATAAATGTTTTATAGAAAGCCATCCCAATTTTTAGTGCATATTTAAACAGATTGTACATCACATGTTGGTGTTGTTTTTTGCCGAGGTTTTGTATCGCAAGAACAAATCTAAAGCAAATTCAAAAACTTGTAGAAGGTGCTAAGTGCAATAATATTTATTTAAAATAAGTTGCTTGACCAAGTATAATTCATACAGTGTCCGTTGTTCGAAAAAATACATGGGGACCTCGTTTACTGAAAGCCGTGCAAAATTTGATAGTTCTGCTCAGTTTTAAGGTCATTAATTTTCTTTAAAAATGCGTTTATTTGTTATTTTGCAAATGTACTGAAAAATTGTTGTTTTTTGTGCAATCTTTCTAATCTAAAGATGTTTATGTAAAGTTTACATTGAAAATAACTTATTTTAGTAACTTCCTTCAGAAAAAGTAAGGACCAGAAATCAAAATCCACTCAACGTTTTCCTTTTATTTTGAATTATTATTTTAGAAAAAACAAAAACAAGCTTTAATATTTTTTTCACAAACTGCTCAAGGTATCACACAGTATTGATACTAACAATATCGTACATTTTCTTTTTATTAAAAATCAAAATAAAATGTAATTATAAAATAAAAACAGAAATAACAAGAACTTTTTTGTAATAATAATAAACAAAACTTATTTTGGCTTAACAAGCTATAGCTTAAATATATTGTATTATGGAAATTTGGTAACTTCTCCTTGTTTTCAAATAGACCCTCTATATTTTTAAATTTTTTAATTCTAAGATTAATTCTAAGAATAGTTTATAGGAATCATTATTTTTATAAAATCCGTCATTTTTGAGTTAAAAGTATACAAATTTATACCGAGTGGTCTTTTTAACTTGAGACTCCTCAATATCTCGAGAAATATACATGGTACGACAAAAGTGTCTTAAATAAACTTGTAGGACGCAAAGGGGGAAATGAGATGGCGATATCAGTTTCATTGCAGATGGCGCTGCAATCGGTGAAAATGAGGTTAACTTCTTTTTTTTTTAATGGAAATACCCAACTTTTTTATAAAATTATGATTTTAGGCTAAATAAGAACAATCTTTTGTCTTATAACAAAGTTTTGTACGTTTGCGCTTCAGCATTCTTCAAAGAGAACCTGAGGAAGAGAGTAAACATTCTCCTATAATAGACCTGTTCTATTTTTATTTGGATAATGTTACGTTTTATATTGTTCTTCACAAATCTATCCCAGGTTTACTGGATTATTTTGATAGTAACTTACTCCCGAAAGATTTGGGTGGTACACTGAAGTCAACTAATGAGTTTGGGGATGACTGGAAGGAGTATTGGACGCAGAATCAAGAGTGGTTGAAAAAGACTGAGTGCGTAAAACTGATGGGCCCTGTTCCGAAGAATAAACAAAATGGAATGAACGATCACAATGTTTGTGGTAGTTTTATACAATTAGCTATTGACTAAAAGTAATGTAATAACTTGGCTAATTAAGAGTAAATGTTAGTCACCGGCCTCAAAAGTTCGACGAAACTGAGGCGCGAGAGGAGGGAACAAGCCGCGCCCACTGTACACTCGACAGAAAATGCAAGCAACGCACTGATTAGATGAGGGGAACGGGGTATCGTTCTTTGGCGGCGAAGATCAAAGGGGCCGTGCGGTGTCGACTGGCGCCGAACCGTTTCCTAATAATTTTGTGTATGTGACTATCGCATGTTCTGAAATGCTTTTCTTGGATATTTTAAATACAAATACAATTCCACAAAACAATACAGTGATACAAATTAATTAATTGCTTTATTATAACATTCCTATTTTACTACTAACTATGGTTGAACATTTTACCTTTTGTATGTTGAAAAAAATTGTAGTTTTGGTAAAACAGACAGCTTTTCTTACATAAATCATTTATTGCTTTACATTTATTATTAGAATTAGTAACTAATTATCAGTTAGCTCCGAAGAAGCGAACAGCATGGTTCGCGAAGACAGTAATTATGAATTTTTACTCACGGCATAAACCGGTAACTATTTATCATCTAAATTTAAATGACTCTCGCCGTGAAAGCATTCGTACTCAGATACTTATTTAAATCCATTAAACGTTTTCTTTGTGCATCAATAATCTCGAATGTCTGGTTCGTACTTAGCAGAGATCGATAATTTCAGGTAAAACACACCTCATATAAAAATTCAAATTTTTATCGGGTGACGCAAGTAGGTGTTAGTAAATATAATATTCCTATTTTAATTCTAGATACAGTTGGATACTGCATTTTGAAATTTTACTCAAAATTATTATTGCTATGTATAGACTTGGTATACGTACTTCAATTTCAATTCTAGGTATGAGAAAAAATAGCGATTTCGATAAAACAGGCAGCTTTATGTATATGTATGTCATTTATTATATATTATATAGATACATGTTCAAATATTTTACACCTTTATAAAAGTTTTTTGCCATATATGGTAATCCGGCACGCTTACACCTATAAGAGAGTATTGCCCAAATTAACTAGCGAAGTTAATTAGCGAAGAATTACACTACACGTACAATATCTACATATACACTTACCGCAGGTACTCTCGCAAGTTATTAGTTTTCTTAGAACGCGGGCCACATAAAGGCAGCTGATTTTTTAATTTGTCCATATTTCTAGCGTCTGTTCTACGTCTGTTGTACAACAAGTCGAACTAAAGCCAACCATCCTACATAGATTGCAGTTGCCCTGAATGCATTGCCAAGCGACAAGTGTTTGGTATTAATATTATTTTCTAAATCTAAATACCCATATATTTGAAATTCTATGACGAAAAATAAATGACTGATTAAAAATTAAATTACTTGTATTTCCTTAGTAATAATTTATTTAACTCCTATTAATTATTTAGTAGTTGTAACATTGTAAGTAGGTATTGCGGTTGTTGATTATTCTTCGTTCCGTGTGTCGTACGGGGACTGCACTATAAACCCTCGCGGGAACATGCGCTCCTAATTTATAACTCGCTCTTTGCTGTCTGCGTAGAGTCCATCAGGACGGCAAAAAATTATTTCTCGTATTCGGTTTCTAGCCTATTTTGGTCCAAATTCAAAATTTCATGTTGATCACATACACTTCCGCAAGAATATGCTGTCCTAATTTATAAGCGAGTCGTTGCTATCTACGTAGCTCCAGCACGGTAAAATTTATTTTTCGTATGGCTTTCGTTTGCCGGGCGCGGCGCCGCTACACCTCACGTGTCAACATGCGATCAATATTTTTGTTAGGCCGAAATTGCTCAATATTTGTGATTCCCCTGGCTACGTATTCATGCTGCTGCTTCAGACTGTACCATTTGAATTTCATTGGTCGAAGAAAATGATGTGGTGTTTCTCCAACAGATGGCTGCACCGTACGACTATAAAATATGTTATTCTCGTCTCATTCACATGTTCAAAAAACCAACGGTTAAATCATTACAACATTCATATTTTGTTGTCATTTTTTTTACACAAACGTTCTATTAGTACTTAATAAATAAGCATCCGCAATACTGCCACATATTGTCACCACAAAACATAAAACTCTTAACACAGTCGATGTATCAAAATAAGAATAACCTTCAACAGAAATAATTACTACAAATTGAAACTAATGTAACTGTCATGTTACATCATTCGATAACGAGTTAATAGTTTAACAATTAGCGAATTGCGTTCAACAAAATAATTCACGCCAAAAATAACTAACGATATCCAGAAGCAAGCAATCCGGTTTTATTATGATTTCTTCGCACAAAAGTATTTATAATCTCGTTGACCTTGAACTGGTTGTTTACGAATCCGAAAACCAAAATATTGATTATGATATTATTGTTTTCTTTACCTAAATACACAGAATGCATTTTAAAACGTTCTTCTGTAGGGTGATTCGTACAGGGTGATTCAATTTTGAGGCTCACCATGGGGATCTCGCTTATTAGTGGAGATAGAGCCTATGTTTAAATTTGGCAAACTTTCGCATTTTTGTGTTGGTCAATTATCTGAAAAGAAATTTAAGCTATTATTTTTCATTTTGAAGATATCCGCAAAAACTGAAATGTTAAGATATCGTTTTTAATTTTTTATTCCAAACCAAACATAGCTAGACATTTGAAACAAAAACATTCTACAGCGACTTTTTAACAAGGAATGCAAGACAGATATCGGACTTTTTTACCGCATAATGAGAATGACGCTCTTGTGCAGAAATTTTTATCTTCTTTATGTATGTAGGCTATCATTTTTCTGATTAATGATGCAATGCCATAGTAGATATTGGAGCGTTGACCGAAACTTTGATTACTGTATGTCTCAAAAGTATTGGCACTAATTTCATAACTGTTTTTTTCTTTGCAAAACGACAAAATGCAACCAAATTGTAATATTTTATTCTCGCTTTTCTTTTGTTTATTAATTTACTATTGAGAGTTATTGATTTGCTTTCTGTTTTCAAACTGAACAAATTATGGCATACTACATTCATTGGCACAATGAAAAAATGCTTGACCAATTTGGTTACCTTTGATGTTCAATAACTTTTATATTAAGTGGCGGGTCCAACAGTTGATCGACAGAGGCTTGGCTATTTTTGATAAGTTTAGAGAAATCAGTCGAGAATTGGTCTTTGCGTGGGGATGTCGACGTTTTCGCTAAAGCTACTTTGGAACAAGATAGACTTTGCCGACGTGCGGTCAACATTATATGATCTAACGTCTTTAACGCTGTTTCAATTTATTTTTGCACACGTAAGCAGGCTGTCTAGTGATTTTACAACGTTACCAACATAACATGGTAGCTCTAAAAATTACTGTGATAAATTGTTGACATGACCGTGACATAACCTATGTGGAGTATGTGAGATATTTATCATATATTTATATGATAAATAACTTCAACATTTGTCTACGGTTTATGAAGTGATATATGCAAAAACACACGTACTATGAATACACGCACACGTACTATGAATATGTGGAATATTTGAAAGCGTATTGAGATTATGCGCCCATATACATTTATACCTCCTAAAAAACAAACCCCGTACCAATAACTTTGGTCACAGATTACTTACTCTTGGTACGATAGATTATGCACTCATTTCTCAGCCGATAATACACTTATGCCTAGCTACTGAAAAACATATACATATCGACCCATGCAACGATGACTATCGTAACTAACAAACTAAATGTAGTTACTATAGTCTTTGTTGCATGGGTCGATATTACATACATATGTACATCCACAGCACAGGGATCTGATGACGTATAAGAAAAACAAAACAGTTAATAAGTTATTCTTTATTTACCAATTTGTAATTCATATATTATTTCTAAAAGACAATTAGACAACATAAGCTTTATAATATTATATAGCTTTATTAATATTATATTATAATATCAAAATCACAAAAATGTTGATCCTCGCTATCATGAGACCACACGCATACAGGTCGTAATGCTTGTTCGGTTCTTCGGGGCTAATTGCAATACTATCTGCGGTTTGTTGTGTTAAACGTAATTCTCCATACACTTTGCACTTGAGAAGAAAAACATCTGGAGTCAGTGGTTGACAAGTCGACTATGTCCCATTATACATTTCTCATATAATAATGTTATAGTCGTCTTCCAGTAATATTACCAAAAAATTTGATAAAAAATCGGTAATCTTCAGCATACCTCGATAATTTTATTGTCAGTTCATGGAAATTATGAAAATTAGTAACCACATCTCTTGTCTAGAAATCTTCTTCGATCAACAAAATAGTACGTAAGGATTTTGATTACTCGTAATGTGATTTGAATCCAATTACAAACCCCGTAATGAGCTATCTGCATCATACCATACTTGGAGCTTGAATTCCCTGGTAGTAGAATGGATAAAACAGCACTGTTTATATGTATATTCTGCTAACTAACCTAACAATTGAAAAGGAAATTTTAAAAAACAATAGTATACTTCTTTAGGCACAAACCTGATTGATGTCTGATATAATAGTAGAATTTTTATGTAATCTCCTAATTTCGATTAGAATACTTCTTTGTGCAGTGTCCCCAAGTTTTCTACATTTTCAGATTATATCGGATTTGTAGGTTAGAACTCTCGAAATCTGTCCTAGTAAATATAAATGTGAATTTTAGCGAGTAACAGCCTTTTTTTGTGGTATATGGTAGATAGAGATAGACCCATTACTATTATCTTCGTCTAATGACGACTAGTTCTCGAGAACACCGTAGATGGACACACTGTTCAGACTGGAACATGAATGGAAAAATTGGGAAAATACGACGCCGATTCTTCAAAGGTGTGGCTTTATTTCTTTTCATTTATTGGATTTTTTCAAATTGTACATAGACATAAAGTGGAACTACTGCGGCTCATCGCAAAAATACATAATTGAAATGTTATTCCTGAAATCAGGATATCACCCGTCCTCCAATTATACGTCTATCTTTGAGCAGCAATTGTTTAAAATTGGGCATGGGTATAATAAATATGGAGATGTGGCGCACTAGAATAGTTAATTCAGATTGTTGTAATCTTATAATATGATATCATTATTCAATAATTAACCCACAGGAGCATTGAACTGTTTGAATAATTGGACCAATAGGGGACCACCAGAGCTAAGCAGAACAGACCTGAAGTTAGGCTGAACTAGCCTCTTAACCCAGAAATCTATGAAGGTTATTACCAGTGGCCGGACAAAAATATATGTCTCGCAATGCTAGAAGTCGCCCAGCTATGAGTGTGCGTAGCGGGCACGCATGAGTCAATGACGACTTATGCGGTCGATTGGATTGATATCCATAGGCGCGAAGCGCCTGGCGGTCGGTAGTAAACCGAGTGAATTTAATATTATATGTTTGTCGTAACTATATGCAACACGTGCCCACTGAAATATTTTACTCATTTCTTGGATATGCATTGAACGATTGTATTACTGCATATTTTTCTAAATTATCTTCAGTAAAATTATTTCGCTTAGATGTTAAAATGTCTTTAAACCTTGAAAATGATCTTTCTACATCGCAGCTAGTCACAGGCGCAAAAGAATAAACCAACACCAAATTGGAATATTTTTGAGAAATGCCTTCATCCGTAAATGAATTCAGGTCGTCAGATCCCTGTGCTGTTGATATACATACGTATGTAATATTGACCCATGTCAAGAAGACTATAGTAACTACATTTAGTTTGTTAGTTAGTTACGATAGTCTTCGTTGCATGAGTCGATATGTATATTTGTTTTTCAGGAGCTAGGCATAAGTGTATTATCGGCTGAGAAATAAGTGAATAATCTAGCGTACCAAGAGTAAGTAATCTGTGACCAAAGTTATTGGTACAGGGTTTGTTTTTAGGAGGTATAATTGTATAATTGCACATTATCTCAATACACTTTCAAATATTCCACATATTCATAGTACGTGTGCGTGTATTCATAGTACGTGTGTTTTTGCAGATATCACTTCATAAACCGTAGACAAATGTTGAAGTTATTTATCATATAAATATATGATAAATATCTCAAATTCTCAACATAGGTTATGTCACGGTTATGTCAACAATTTATCACAGTAATTTTACAGTTACCATGTTATGTTGGCAAGCGTAAAGAATCACTAGACAGCCAGATTACCTGTGCAAAAATAAATTGAAACAGTGTTAAAGACGTTAGATCATATAATGTTGACCGCACGTCGGCGAAGTCTATCTTGTTCCAAAGTAGCTTTAGCGAAAACGTCGACATCCCCACGCAAAGACCAATTCTCGACTGATTTCTATAAACTTATCAAAAACAGCCAAGTCTCTGTCGATCAGCTGTTGGACCTCCCCCTTCTTTTATAAGTTTAACAATTACCCCTAATTCCGACACTAAGCGTATATTTTGATCAAAAACCAGACACCTCAGTAAACCTAATTCAGACAGTGATCCTAAAAAAACAAGATCAACTGAGATAAGTAGTAAATTAATTAAAACTGTACAAGGGTAGTTGTTTTATAATAACAAAATACAAAAAAAAAGACTCACCGTGTTTATTTGTCCCTCCTGCATTCCTTTCCATGCAACAAATAATCCAGTAGAAAGTTAGGTTATGTTCTTGAAATGGTCCCAAAACATCACTAGAAAACACGTAAACTAATCACTAACACACAAAGCACGTCTTGGTAGTTTTATAAACACCCCTTTTCACATAAATTTAATCACTTATCACAATAACAAACCGTAAAAAAACACAAGCAAACGTTAACATAACACTGTATTTTACCCGGCGTAAGAAATTACTACGCTATCACGTGATTCAGCCCAGCTGAGTGCTGCCACCCGTATTACAATTGAAATAGTTCTATTACTCTAGCATAGAATCTATTACCCTATTACTTTTATCCAAAGTCTATTACAATTTCACTTTAATTAATTGTTACATTTTTCTCACTGGCATTCATTTGACGCTGTATGTAACAGTTAATGCGACCAGAGACAAAAGTATTTTCATATTGTAAGCAAATGTAGTTTTCTTTCACAGGCATTATAATTTATAGTCTTATTTATTTTACGTTATGTGATCTCACGATATACTGACATATGTATCAAGGCGTTTTGGTTGTGTTATACTACCCTCCGCCTCCCCGCGTTAAAAAATCGCGACAAATCTTATTACCTATTACGACGTTCAATCTATTACGCAGGAAAGTCCAAATCTAGTACAATTTTTTCTTTGGAGGTGGCAACACTGGCCCAACTCCATAGTGCACCGCGCGCGGTGGAACTGTCAGTAACTGCCGCTGTGCTTACTCCCAAATTTCTCGAATTTTCGGTAAGAAAGCCGCATCTGATATGACATAACGTCAAGAATGTCCGGAAGTACCCATTTTATCGTTCTTCAATAACTGCCAAAATGGATCGGTTTCGGTAAGCTGAAATTTGTCCGCAGTTTTCCCGTAAACATGAGTAAATTGGTTAGGTATACGGGACGAGTCACAAGTCGGTCATGATCGGTTCGGTTCGTGCGGTTGGTCGGTAATGCAGTGTGTGTGTGTCGGTATGTAGTGGCGTATTGAAACCTATGTTATTGTTCAGTGTATGTTCTCCCGATATTTTTGATTTCTTATCGTAAAAGAAGCGGTTGTGTGTGCGGTAGTGCCTAGAATTTCCTTTTTTTAGATCTGCTTTATTAAATTATTACTACTTTCGAGGCGGATGGATTGGGGTAAGTCAAATTTACTACTGTTTTACCTCGCAAAAATTCTGACACTTCTTCGGCCATTTTTATTTTTTGACAAGTAACGTTATCAAAACATAAAATTTGTATGTTTATTGCTGATTATGTAATTTAGATTTATGTGGTGGTAATGACTATGTCCACTGAAGATATCTGGCTATTGATTTCCAAAGAAAATTGACAATAATTATTTAATTTATATTATTTTTTATAACCTTTACAATTGCTTATAATTCCGACACTAAGCGTATATTTTGATCCGAAATCGGACACCTCAGTGAACCTAATTCAGACAGTGATCCTAAATCAAGCATTTGTGGTCCCTTATTCCGACAAATGAAACCATACAAGTAAATATTAAGCCGGTAAACATTCGTATACTAAACCAGTTCTATTCAATTCGTATCGAGTCCACCTCAAAAATAGATTTATATATTCGACGGTCGGCTGTGCGGACGGGTTTTTTTACGACGAATACTTGGTATTTGCAATATCTAGTTAAAGAGGATATAGCAAGTGCCTAGGCGACAAATATAGGTTTCATTTATTTGCACTCGAAGAACATTTTAGTACGCTGTTTAATTTTTCCATTTTTTAATTTCGTTTTGTGTGTAGTAGGTCATATATGTAGATTGACAATAGATTTGTAATTATTAGTAAGATTTTTGATTTTTCTAAAGGGCGAAAACCGCATAAAATTGTAATTTTGTGAAACCGTCAGACAGTTTTACGGAAACCGTCAGACAGAAATTAAAAAAAAATTGTTGTTTTTACCTGTCCGCATAAACGCAATGTTATTTCTTTCCAAGAAAAAAGTACACCATATACAGAGTGTATCCTAAGTTGATGCGTTTCTATGAACAATATAGATGATACTCATTTATGCCCTTTCAAAATATAACTTTTTTGTTAAATAAAAAAGCTACACAAAATTCTCTACTATTAAAATATTTTTAATCGTTTTCGTTTCTCTTCGAGTAATAAACATCATACAAATTTTATAGACAGCATGTCTATAAAATAATCTATTTGGAAAATTATACTTTATTTGCTTGTATTTATATATTTGTCGATTTTTATGATGTTTATTATTTGAAGAGAAACGAAAGCGGTTAAAAATAATTTCATAGTAGAGACAATCTTGTGTAGCTTTTTTATTCAACAAAAAGGTTATATTTTGAAAGTTCATTTGTTTAAGTTTTTGGTTCTGAAGCTAATTGATATGTATTTCAGACAATATTAGGACATATTTATACAACGAACGTAGTAGTACAATTGGATTTAGTAGAACTTTAAAGATGACGAAGAAACCATATCTAACATTTCTTTTATGGGCAATATCTTCCTAATTTAAATAAAATAATATATATTTTTTCTTATTAAAATAATAATTTATTTAAACTAGTTCACATCAAATGACCAATTGTATTGCTTTAGAGTCTGTTAAAATTTGATGCTGCCAATTGATAATCCAGAAACCTGATGAATTAAACAAAAAATCATTAAAATGAAACAAACAGTTGTTAGTACGCACTGAATTCTGCACTTATGTAATTAAAAATATGTCGGCATTATAAAATGAAACCTCGCTTGTTCGTAATACTGAACAAAGCACTTATTTTGATATGTTGGAACATTTTTAGCTACCTACTTTGGACGAAATCAACTTACAGCTCAGGTGTTCACTACACTATCAACACGCCGGTTGTCCTGCTCATAGCGCATATCAAGTCAAGGATTGGTTGAACAGACATTTTCCAAAAGTCGATTGGACGATTCGGCCCTATAGGATGGCCACCACGTTCATCTGATTTAACGCCGCTTGATTTTTTTCTGTGGTGTTATTTAAAACAGAAGGTGTATGCGAATAATTTTCATGATAATGTAGACATTCTAAAATTAAAAATTTAGGAAGCAGTAGACGAAATAAATGAAGAAGCAATTGATTTGGTATATCGGGAGGTTAGAAGATTATTGGAAAAATGTGTACCTGTAGGAGGGGAACATGTGGAGTAATGTTTTGTTAAATTACTTTGTTAAAAATAAATAAAATATAAATCTTAGAATACATCATTGAAATTTGATATCTGGGCATAAATTTAAATATAAATCAACTTTTACCTATAACATTTTTTTTCTAATTCCGAAAAACCGATAGTTTACTCTTCGGCCAATTTAACATTTTCGTGTTTTCTAACCATCCTGTATGTTAATCAAAATATTAACAATGGCTTTCGACTTTTTAGGACATCCAAAACTCTTTATAAAGAATGACTGTATATAAATTGAGAATTTTGTTTCACCCGGCATGATCAGGTGAAAATCTTAGTTTTTCAAAATTACAACGGTAAGTGATAAGCTTAATCCATTTCTTTCATGTCCCGGAAAAATACGGATAATCGGTCAAATATTACGAAAGGTATTGAACATCGTAGGTCAGCAAAACCAGGCGTTCATTTAATTGTATAGCTCAGTATGAGTTAGAATATTCCACGAACATTCAAAGGTGTTGTTTACTAATACAATAAATTCCATATACGCAATAAATACACGAATTATCGAGGATATCGGCGACACTTATAGAGCAAACAAAATAACGATAAACTTCCTGCTGTACATGCATTCTAATCGTTGTGTCCTCGTTCGTATATTTTTCTATAAAAAAACAACTTGTTTTGGCAGTGCACTTGAGAGTACTCACATCACAGTGTTTATTTATGTATGTACATACATATATATTGACTTACATTATTGCTACCAACCAGTTCAAGAAATAACCTCGCACAGTTTCAGTCGACCAAAGGCAAAAAAAAAAAAAAGTGTAATGTCTGCAATACTTGTGAAACCAGACGAAAACCTAATCAAGAAGATTAAGAAAGAAGTGAACGAAGACGATGAAAAATTAAAGCATTATGTCAAACTCTTCTATGATTGGCTTAAGTGTGAGGATCATTTACCGAATGATGTTGGTATGTGTTATTTGAGTCATTGTAGTTTTAGGTTTCTTTAGAATAAGGTGGCCATTTTAGAGTGGACCTTATTTTTTTAACATTTTTAATGTCTTTATGCAGGATTAATACATATTAACCGGTCCCCAAAGGGGTTAAATTGAGACAATGTATAATTTAATAATATAGAACATATATCAAAACATATTTAAAAAAAAAAAATAATATTTGAAAAATGTACAGATAGAAAAGATTTCTTGTTTTTAAGAAATATATTGTTTTGAGTTTATTCATTTGGATCAAAACATATTTCTTTTGTTTTACAACAATATTTACTTCATTAAATACTATAGTTTATTTGCTTGTAGAGACTAGTTTATTTGGAATATTTATTTAAGCCAAAGAAACATATTTGGATACAAACAAAAATTACTTTCCTTTAAAGTGATATTTTTGTTTTGATTTAAAACGACGTTTCTTTACACCAAAGAAACCTATTTTTGATTGAAACAAAGATATTTTTATACAAGAAGAGATTTCTTTCCCTCAAAGAAGTGTGTTTGCTTTGGTTTAAAAATAGGTTTACTTCCGCCAAAGAAATCATATTTTGATTCAATTAAATGTATTTTTAGTGTGAATACCTCATCCTACTGTAATGTTAGATAGCGCTGTAAACCCGAAACCCGAAATATTTCAAACAAATGCATTTTTATCCGCAAATAAATATTTCTTTGCCTCTATTGAAACACCAGATTGCCTTGAGTCAATTCATATTAATTTGAATTTTTACTATTTTTACTAAATTTTCTATGTGTGAAGATATATCACATGACATATTATTTATGTAGAGTATCACATTATTTCCCGTTTTTTTTTTCAGATAGTAAATGTCGTTAGTAAAAAGTTTCATATAGACTTATTTGTTTTTTTATGCTTTATACAGTTACAGCCGTTTGAAATATTAATTCAAACTTCTTAAGGAATTGAAAAAGCCAATAAGTCCATATAAAGTTATCTACAATGAATTAAATTTACATTTTAAAAGTATCAATAGATGTTTTTGTATGCATTTATTTCTTTTATTTATATTCGTTTGTTTACTACCTTTGTGTCTATCATTGTTAATTGTTTCAGTTACATATATTTATTGTTTTTTTTAATGGTGAACGTTTTTCCATTATTTCACACGTATTTTATGTTTCTTTGTACTGTTTTGTTTATGTTTCACTTGCCATAAATTATCAAGAATTTGAAAACAAATCTATTTGTGTTATCCAGAATGACATTTACCGTCTATTTTAAAAACTATTTTAAAAACAAAATGGCAATTAATAAATCGTTAACGTATTAATTGGAATTATGTCAGCTAATTTTAGAGATAAATACACTGCTCAAAAAAATTAGTGGAACACTTTTTTCGACACCTGTACCTTTTTAAGTAATAGTTCTAGGCAAATCAAATTTGGTATGATTTAAGGGCATATACTTAACTAAAGAAAATTACAAAAACTAAAAACTTTATTTAGTTAAATGTATGCCGTTGAAGTATATCAAATTTGATTTGCCTACAACTATTATTTAAAAGGTTACAGGTTTTGTAAAAACTGTTCCCCTAGTTTACCAAGCATCACTTCGTATTATGTTATTTTGTTTCGATATTTATAGATCAAATGATGGTTGAGAGCTATATAAGACTGTGCAAAAACGATCTTCAGAAAGCTAAGGATAAATTTGAGAAGTTTATTATATCCACCGGCAAACATAGTGAATTCTACAACCATGGACACCTCAATCCTGAATTTTTCTCACCATACAAATATCACAGGTATGGGAATGAAAAATATTAAAAAAAGACTGCAGACATGAAACGATGTGTGACTTTTTTCTAAGGAAAAATAACGTTGAAAACATGTTTATCTACAGATTAGTATATTTCTTTTAGAATGGCAGTGAATTTACCATATTTGACCCCAGATGGTTACAGGATTTTTGTTATCCACGTAGAAGATACAGACATTACCCACTTCAATTTGGAAACAATGTTAAAATATATCTACTTGAATGGTAAGTTATTGTTCTTTAACAAAATCTTTATTTATTACCTAGATTTATAAAAAAAAAAGTACCAACGTATATTAGGATTAATATTTATAGACATACGTGGATGTTTCTATAATAATAATAATTAATCTCAATTATTTCGAGAATAGATATAATTATGTGCCTACATAAATATGAAAGATTCTAACGACACACTTTTTAATGCGATTTCAATGTTATACAAGGTTAATTCCACAATTGTTACTATATAACAAACAACACAAATTATTTATAATTTCAAAGTGGTTAAGTTCTAATAACAAATTACGGTTATTATTATACTTTTCTCAATCCGGTTTAATTCGTTTTTTTTGCGGTTGATGGATGGTGTGTTAGATATAATTTTTTCGGTATTTATACTCTGGAGTCGTACCTACATAAAATAACACTTTTCACACTGCAAAATCTATTGTTTCTAACAGTCTTTCACCACTGATAAATATTATAATAAAATATTAATTTATTGTTATTAAGAGGAATCACTAGAGGTAGTAGCGTACTACAAAACAACACTACATAAAACCAAACATCCTGAGCTTAATTGTATGTTAATAATCACGTGTAATACATTAAATTATAGATAAAGGTGTATTACACCGGGTACGAATGCCACTTTTTTTCATTTTCGTTGTTTTGTTTTTTACCCTTGCTAAAGAAGCCAATAATTGGTAATTTTTGTTATTTTTTTTTTTCCAAATCCGAACCAAACATCAAAAAAGCAATATTACAACATTTTGTATTGAGCCTTCATGAACTTTTGTAAAAAAATGACAACAAAATATGAATGTTGTAATGATTTAACCGTTGGTTTTTTGAACATGTGAATGCGACGAGAATAACATATTTTATAGTCGTACGGTGCAGCCATCTGTTGGATAAACACCACATCATTTTCTTCGACCAATCAAATTCAAATGGTACAGTCTGAAGCAGCAGCATGAATACGTAGCCAGGGGAATCACAAATATTGAGCAATTTCGGCCTAACAAAAATATTGATCGCTTGTTGACACGGGAGGTGTAGCGGCGCCGCGCCCGGCAAACGAAAGCCATACGAAAAATAAATTTTACCGTGCTGGTGCTACGTAGATAGCAACGACTCGCTTATAAATTAGGACAGCATGTTCTTGCGGAAGTGTATGTGATCAACATGAATTGTTGAATTTCGACCAAAATAGGCTAGAAACCGAATACGAGAAATAATTTTTAGCCGTCCTGATGGACTCTACGCAGACAGCAAAGAGCGAGTTATAAATTAGGAGCGCATGTTCCCGCGAGGGTTTGTAGTGCAGTCCCCGTACGGCACACGGAACGAAGAATAATCAACAACCGCAATACCTACTTACAATGTTACAACTACTAAATAATTAATAGGAGTTAAATAAATTATTACTAAGGAAATACAAGTAATTTAATTTTTAATCAGTCATTTATTTTTCGTCATAGAATTTCAAATATATTGGTATTTAGATTTTTAAAATAATATTAATACCAAACACTTGTCGCTTGGCAATGCATTCAGGGCAATCGCAATCTATGTAGGATGGTTGGCTTTAGTTCGACTTGTTGTACAACAGACGTAGAACAGACGCTAGAAATATGGGCAAATTAAAAAATCAGCTGCCTTTATGTGGCCCGCGTTCTAAGAAAACTAATAACCTGCGAGAGTACCTGCGGTAAGTGTATATGTAGATATTATACGTGTAGTGTAATTCTTCGCTAATTAAGTTCGCTAGTTAATTTGGGCAATACTCTCTTATAGGTGTAAGCGTGCCGGATTACCATATATGGCAAAAAACTTTTATAACGGTGTAAAATATTTGAACATGTATCTATATAATATATAATAAATGACTTATACATATACATAAAGCTGCCTGTTTTATCGAAATCGCTATTTTTTCTCATACCTACAATGGAAATTGAAGTACGTATACTACCAAGTCTATACATAGCAATAATAATTTTGAGTAAAATTTCAAAATGCAGTATCCAACTGTATCTAGAATTAAAATAGGAATTTTGAATTTTTATATGAGGTGTGTTTTACCTGAAAGTATCGATCTCTGCTAAGTACGAACGAGACATTCGAGATTATTGATGCACAACGAAAACGTTAAATGGATTTAAATAAGTATCTCAGTACGAATGCTTTCACGGCGAGAGTCATTTAAATTTAGATGATAAATAGTTACCAGTTTATGCCGTGAGTAAAAATTCAAAATTACTGTCTTCGCGAACCATGCTGTTCGCTTCTTCTGAGCTAACTGATAATTAGTTACTAATTCTAATAATAATTGTAAAGCAATAAATGATTTATGTAAGAAAAGCTGTCTGTTTTACCAAAACTACAATTTTTTTCAACATACAAAAGGTAAAATGTTCAACCATAGTTAGTAGTAAAATAGGAATGTTATAATAAAGCAATCAATTAATTTGTATCACTGTATTGTTTTGTGGAATTGTATTTGTATTTAAAATATACAAGAAAAGCATTTCAGAACATGCGATAGTCAAATACACAAAATTATTAGGTAACGGTTCGGCGCCAGTCGACACCGCACGGCCCCTTTGATCTTCGCCGCCAAAGAACGATACCGCCGTTCCCCTCATCTAATCAGTACGTTGCTTGCATTTTCTGCGGAGTGTACAGTGGGCGCGGCTTGTTCCCTCCTCTCGCGCCTCAGTTTCGTCGAACTTTTGAGGCCGGTGACTAACATTTACTCTTAATATGGACTTATTAACTCTGTAAATAGAAGAAAAGAATGCAAGGGTTCGATCCAATCCATCGGACGACATTATTTGTTTCAATACGTGTAACATCTAAGGTTTCTCTATCCAGTGCAAAATCCGTCCGGATACAATGAATGTAGAATGCTTTCTGGATATTGTGGACGCTTTATTTGATATACACTAGGGATGTGCAAATAGTACCTATCAATTCGTTACTGCGTATTCGTTACTTTCAAATATTGCAAGTGCATACTTATTTAAAAAAGTATTCGTTACATGAGGTTAGGTACCAATCACAACAAGCACAACGAATGAAATATCAACTCTAGTATCATGTATAAACTACAATTTTCGTGATTAAACAAAATGCATATTAAGTTGGAAATAAATATGATTATAAGATTGAATAATAAATAGAACACGTGGAATCGCCACTAAACGTAACTCAATAATAATCCCGCCAACGGAATTGTGATCCAATGTCGTCTTCCCTAAAAAATCAGTTGCTCCCGGCAAATCACTCCTCGCAACACCGACCGCTTCCATCTACCGCAGTGTTTCCCAACGTGGGACCCATGCCCCACAGGGGGGCAATTTGATTGTTCAGGGGGGCAATTCGAAAATGGCACTCGGATTCGTCCAGATATTTAATATAAAAGGAGCGATGGCATCGCTTTTTGAGGAAGCAGAAATAATATATCCAAATTCAACCAAATGTGCAAGCAAAACCATTGTTACCATTTCGCTCTTCATATTTAGATGAATGTGGACTTATTGCCATAAATGAATTGCTGAAAAAAGAAAGAAATCGGTTGTATATAACACAACGGGAAAACTTGAGACTGAAGTTCTAAATTGGAACCTAACAAAATCTCTTTACAGCAAGCATCAAACACAAACATCTTACTATATAACAAAAAAATTAAAAATAATAATAAAAGTAATAAATAATTACTAATAATTAAAATAATATAGAAAAACTTTCATTAAAATTAATTCGTTCTTAAATTTTTATTCTTCATTATACAGGCTGTCCAACTTTCTTCCCCGCAAAACTTCTTTCCAGTTAGCAACAGTCAAACTGAACAAAAAGTTTTATATGGACTAATTAGTTTTTCAATGCATTAAAAAGTTTGTTGTTTATAATAATAACGTATTTTAAATGGCTCCAACTTTTTAAGGACTTTAAAAAAAAACAAATGAGCACATAAAACATTCTACTCAGAATGACATTTCCTTTCTAAAAAAATATTTTGCGAGGAAAAAAGTGTAACCTGTATATTATTATTCATCATTAAACACTGTGGGCAAAAATAAAACGGTACAACTTTTCCATAAGTCATATCATGTAAATTAAAGCATATCCTTAAAAAGCAAATTGGTTATATAGTGAAGATTGAAAACATACCATATTCGCAATATTTGGACGTATCATTCCAATATTATGTTACTTTATGTATCGCAATGCAACATTTCTGATAATAATTCATTCAAATTTCTAATAATGTCGGGTCAATTTAATATCAAATTAAAGGTGTAGTAAAATTAGACATTTATTTTTCTTTCGTCAAAAACATAACATAACATAACATAAATAAAATAAATAAAATAAAAACAACAATAGAGATTTTGTCGCATCATATACAGATATTTTTTAGTACACAGGCCAAAATTTTAAACATCGTCTTTTACTGCACTTTACTCAAAAAAGCAGGGGAGTTGGACGTTTGCAACGACAACATTGAACAGGCAGGACAAATCCAACTGCATTCTTGAGATGATAAATCTTTACAGATGATACCGAAACTATGGCAATTCTTTTCTTTTCTGTTTTTGTTTCACAGATAGTACATACTATACTTGTTGGGCTGTAGATTTTTTTTGCAAATTTTTGTTTTCATTTTTTTGACTAAAATCAGTATATTTCATCGAATCAAAATTATAACGTTTTGGATTTTAGGCGCTAAAATGTTAAAATCAAACATGCCGCCTATAACAATACCAAATTTGGCAATGGTTTCTCCACAATCTTTAAAAATATCTGAAGTACACAATTAGATTTCTCGTGTCTATGCAATGTTTTTGTAACAAACGTCCGCGAACATAAAGTACCTAACATAACATTGGACAGAAACGTTCTGTTATATATATATATATATATATATATATATATATATATATATATATATATATATATATATATATATATATATATATATATAATAGCAATTCGTTTTTGACGAAATATTTGAATTGACTAAATATCATGAGTAATTAAATTATTTTTCGTTTTTTTGCCCAAAGTGTATAACATATTGTCTATTAAATGTTATGAAAACTTACTTCCTCACCAATTTCCTAACATTTCTTCAAATATTTCTTCCTAAAGTAAATCATTAAAGTTTCTTCAGTGAACAGCGCAATTTTTTAATATTAAAAATTATGTATGTGATACATGGGGGGCATAACAATTTTAGAAAGGCTTAGGTGGGGCATGGCACAAAAAACGTTGGGAAACACTGATCTACAGGGTGTCTCACGGAACTGGTACATTAGAAGTTTCTCATGTTCTACTATTTCTGGAAACTTGAAATTTTGGAACTAGAATTTACTCGATGTGAGCTCTTCAGCTAAAATATTCTCAACTTAACTGTCACGTCCGGTCACCGGAAGTCGGTATCAACTTTGTTATTTTTAATGGAATGATATAATTTTTCTTTTCTTTTTGATTTCTACATATCAAAATACATCATTTTTAATAAGGTTACCCTATACCTAAATATCACCATTTTGGAGTTTTTTTGATTTAATTAATTTTTTGGTGGTTTTTAAAACTAGAAACATAACCAAATAAGACGATGTTTAGTTCATCATGATATCTTGTACAGGATGTTCAAAATTTACAACACAATAATTGAATTTTCAAACGTAAAAAACTAATTTTTTTCAAATGGAACACGCTGTATACCGATACACCATTCGATAGGAAATCTTATTCCCTATCAATCAATATTAGAATTCCCTATATCTATCTTTAATAGTTTTTGAGATTTTGTCACCTTTTCTTTTTAATCCATTTTGAATACTCCTGAGCTGTATAAGGAGGCCTTCATATTTTGGCAGATAAAGTATTTCATTATCGATAAGCGTTCACAACATCATTTTTATAAATTGGCATTCCTAAGTGCAGTATTTAAACAATAAAATGTATTTAAATACAGATATTTTCTTACTTTTCATATCATTTTTGGCACATTTGCAGTGGTCGGGATTTATTGTGTACGGCCGATGGTGGTCGCTGCTAATGCACTTCTACCTGAATTTTGATAGATCTTTACAGATATGTGACAGATATGACAGATATGTTTATTTGTATTGTTGTTCAATTATCGCTAATAATTGTGTATACAGTTGTACGTGGTTATTAGTTATTAGTTATTAGTTACGAAATGGGAAATGCTGACGGTTATTCAAATAGTGATATTTTGAATTTATTCTACATTCATGGAGAATGTAACACATTTTTGGAAAGGACATGTCGTATTTATAATCACAGATATCCAGATCTACCGCCAATGACAAAACGTAAATTTAGGAAAATGGAATCAAACTTTTTGCGCTAGTAGTAGGAAAACAGAAAAATGTTGCAAGTCTTGTCACGGATAACAAAAGAGAGAAGAAAATGAAATAAATGTTTGCGATTATTTCCTTGCTTTCTGGAATAGCTCTACGCGAGCTGCTTGTATGGATTTAGATATGGTTTATAATTAAAAGCCTTGCAGCACAACTTTGTACATAAATTGTTTGCATGATTTTTAGGTCTATCACGTGCATCCATCCACAGAATTCTTTTAAAACACAAAATGTATCCATATGCCTACAAGATTTTACAATTACTCTTTCCTGATGATTATGCAAGGAGAGTTGAATTTTGTGAATTTATGCTGGTAAAAATTCAGGAGGACCCTTTGGTTTTTTATCAAAGATAATTTGGACTAACGAATCAAAATTTTCCATGGAGGGTATAATTAACCGACAAAATTTACACTATTGGGCCACCGAAAATCCCCATGCCATTATACAGGCAAATTTCACACAACAATTTTAAAACACAACACAATTTTAGTTTCAATATTTGCAATACAAACAAACATATCTGTCAAATATAAAGATCTATCCAAAGTAAGGTAACAGTGCATTAGCAGCGACCACCATCGGGCGTACACGATAAATCCCGAGCACTGCAAATGTGCCAAAAATGATATGAAAGGTATGAAAATATCTGTATTCAAATACATTTTATTATTTAAATACTGCACTTAGGAACGCCAATTTATAAAAATGATGTTGTGAAAGGTTATCGATAATGAAATACTTTATCTGCCAAAATATGGAGGCCTCCTTATACAACCCAGGAGTATTCAAAATGGATTAAAAAGAAAAAGTGACAAAATCTCAAAAACTATTAAAGATAGATATAGGGAACCCTAATATTGATTGATAGGGAATAAGATTTCCTATCGAATGGTGTATCGGCATACAGGTGTTCCATTTGAAAAAAAATAGTTTTTTACGTTTGAAAATTCAATTATTGTGTTGTAAATTTTGACCAGCCTGTATAAGATATCATGATGAACTAAACATCGTCTTATTTGGTTATGTTTCTAGTTTTGGAACACCAATCATTAAACTTCTAGTTTCAATAATAACCGAGATATTGAATTATAAACGTAACCGCGAAAATCACCAAAAAATTAATTAAATCAAAAAAACTTATCAAAAATGATGTATTTTGATACGTAGAAACCAAAAATAAAATAAAAATTATATCATTCCATTTAAAATTACAAAGTTGATACCGACTTCCGGTGACCGGACATGACAGTTAACTTGAGAATATTTTAGTTAAAGAGCTCAGATCGAGAATATTCTAATTCCAAAATTTCAAGTTTCCAGAAATAGTAGAACATGAGAAACTTCTAATGTACCAGTTCCGTGAGACACCCTGTATACGTTCTCCGCGAATCAACCCGCCTATCAATTTGATACCGGGCGGCACCGAACAGCCGGAGATCAGAAGGCAGCAACCAGTCGTACGTGTACGACTGGTTGCGGCGCGGGTACTACGATGTGCGGAGATGTTTCATGCTTTATAATTAAATTAGCTAGTAAATGCGGCCGGCGCGGCGGTTTTGGACATTTTTTAAACATAAGAAGATCTTATATCCGTGCTCAGTAATTTGTGTCGGATACAATAAGGAAATAATTTCTTTCGAATGTTACTGTAGGTGAAATGTTAAAGGTATTAGTTCGCCATATTTTATGTTGGATTGCTAACTTGAAAAATATCAGTATCAGTTCAAGTAACGAATACAAAGTAACGAATACAAAGTAACGAATACTCGATTAGAAAGTACCGCTATCAATTCGTTACTCAAAAGTATCGGTACTGCAGATCGTTAATATACAGTGTGTCTGATAGACCTATATATACAAATTTTTCGAACGACGCAGAAAACAGATTTGATATTTTGAGTAAATTTTCTCAAAACTTTGACATAATGGAAACTTTTGATGGTCAGATTCATCATATTTAAAAGCCTATCAAAATCATCATTCAATAAAAGCTTCGTTGTAGAAATGCCGTATTTAGAGACACTCTACAATTCAATTATTTTGCGTTGTATTGCAGAGGTCACTAACACTTCACTCACTGTGCTCTGCTTTTTACACATTTCACTGATTCACTAGTTCGAAGGGTTTTGTTCTTTTTAGTCTTCTCACTAGATTCTGGTTGTCCAGTAGCTGCAGGGCCTCTATGTTGACGTGATGGCTTAGGCGAGATTCATGCTTAGTGGCGAATCTTTTTATTTCTTGGATGACTTGCGGGACACCAAGATCACGGTGCAGGTCACTCTCCGTATGTACCAAAACGCGTTAACCATATTCCTTAGTACTTTACTTTGGAAAGCCTGGATTCCTTGTATATTGTAGTCTTCCGCGCAACCCCAAAGCTGGATGCCGTATAACCAAATCGGTTTTAGTACTTGGTTGTAAACTTGTAGTTTGTTCTGTACTGACCACTGAGAGTTTCTTCCCAGAAGCCAGTACAGTTCTCTGTATTTGAGGCCAAGCTCTACTCTTTTCTTCTTAAAGTGTTCTTTCCACCTTAGTTTTGTATCCAGAGTCATACCCAAATACTTTGCAGTGTTCGCATATGGAACTATGGTATCGTTAATCTTGACATGGGGTATGTCCTCGATTCTTATGTTTGTAAATGCGGACAGATTTCAGTTCGTTGAGCTTGGTCTTCCATTTTTTTGTTCATTTATATATTTTATTCCTACCTTGTCGAAGATTCCTAGTAGATTCTCCAATAGTTGATCCCACTGCCATTAGAGCCTTGTCTTCTGCGAATGTGTTACATTTTCCAACTTTGGTAGGTCACTTGTATATAGTAGATAGAGAATTGGTCCCAATACACTACCCTGGGGTACCCTAGCTTCTTTTAGTTCCGAGTATTTATCGATCTGGTTTATTCTGAATAGCGTTTCAGATATATAAGATATTAGCAGCTCGACGTATTGTAAAGGTAGCATACTCTTTAGTTTGTGTATCAATCCTTCGTGCCAAACCTTATCGCTTGTGTCACATCAAGAAAGATTGTTGAGCAAATATCCTTTTCTTCTAATGCTTTCTCTATATCTGTTATTCTATGGACTTGATCTATAGTGGAATGCTTTTATCTAAAACCAAATTGGCGATTAGGAACTAGTTCCTTTCTCTCAATGGTAGATTTCATTCTCTTTAGAAGCGGCTTTTCAAAGAGCTTCGATATCATTGGTAACAGTGATATAGGGCGATATGATTTGGCCTCATTTGGTGGTTTGCCTGGTTTTGGTATCATGATAACTTCTGCTACTTTCCAGACATGGGGGACTTATTTTAATCTGAACGATGCATTTATTAAATACGTCAGCATAACAATACCTTTCTTAGGTAATTGATTAAGAACCTCCCAGTGATAAGATCACATCCAGGTGCCTTCTTTGGATTCAGGTTTGTCTTGATTTCTCTGGTAACTTCCTTTGGAGTAACTAGCTGTATGGTTTCTTCTTCATAGGTTATATCGTCGTCCGTGATTGGCTCTGATTCGATGCTGTGGGGCTGGAAGATTTCTGTTAGATGTTCTGCAAAAATTGCAGCCTTCTGTTTATTGTCTCTTGCCCAGGTACCGTCTCTTCGTCTTATAGGTGTGACATGGGCCACTGGCCTATTGTATTTCATCACTGCTTTCCACAGCGAGTAAACTGTTTCTTTGTCGGGAGTCAATTTAGTTAAGAAGGATTTCCTCGTTTAGTTTTTGATTTTCGCGTTTAAGTTGTTGGGATTTACATACTATAATGTGGTTCATAATTATCATGGTTAATAAATATTTTTCATTTATGATTATGATGTATATCTAATAATTTAAACGAGAAATTTTGATGTGAAATATCTCGGAAAAAAGTTATTTTGCTTTTTTTTTTTGTTTTGACTTATACAGTGCTTCCCAAAGGTAACGGATAAATTCTATAAAATCTTAAATAAAAATATTTGAGAAAAATGCTCCGACACGTCGATTTTTACTAATAACTTACCATCCTGATATACACTTTTCAGCCCCCACCCCTTCACCCCTAAGGGGTGGTAACCACAACTTTAAGAATTCAAATAGCAAAGTACCCCTTGCGATACCTCAATTGATAGACTTTTTTAATCTGAATACAAAGAAAAAAAATTATCCAAATCGGTTGATAAATAACGGCGATATTTATCAAAATTTATTTATACACGAAATTGAGGAATAACAAAATTTAATTAACTAATCCTTAATTAATTGTCAAAGTGCTGCGCGTTAACGACGAGACAATGCCCTAATCTATCCCCAAACGCTTGTTGAACATTTTCTAACATTTTATTTCGAGTTTTCGAAGATTCCTGAAGTCATTAAGTGAATTACTGCAGGAATTCTTTCCTTTAACGCCTCGATATTTACAGGTCTATTAAAATAAACTTTACTTTTTAAATAGCCCCAAAGAAAATAATCTAGTGGGGTTAAATCTGGCGATCTTGCTGGCCATTCAATAAGCCTTCATGTACCAATCCATTAGGAACTTTGAAAATATTTGGATTAGGAAATACTTGATCGAGGTATTCTCGAACTTGTCGCGCATAATGTGGAGGCGCACCGTCTTGCTGTAACCAAATTCTGTCCTTGTGTCTATCAGGATCTTCTGCGTTGGGAAACAACACCGCTAAAGTAGGTAGTAGTTCATTTCGTAGAAAGTTCAGATAACGTTCACCATTCAGCGTTCCGTCGAAAAATTTGGTCCAATAATTCTAGAACCCACCACACCAGCCCACACATTAAGGTTTTGAGGATATTGTGTCTTCGCTTCCACCATCCAACGCGGATTTTGACGAGCCCAGTAACGGCAATTTTGTTTATTGGCGGTGCCATTCAGACAAAATGTTGCCTCAACAGAAAAAAACGATGTTTCTAATTAAGCAAGGATTTTCATTAGAGAGTTCCATCATTGTCTCACAAAACTGCACTCGTCAATCAAAGTGATCATCGGACAATTTTTGTACCAAGTGCACTTCATACGGGTGAAATTTGTGTTTTCGAAATAATCTGGACACTGTGCTTTTTGACGCACTAACTTGTGAAGCGACCTCCGCAAGGGTTGAATGATTTTCTTGCACCATTAAAATAGCATCCAATTGTCGGTTTTCAATTAAGGCCAATGGACGTCCTGCCTTAGGCTTATCCCGTACATGACCGAGATCGCGAAATTTGTTTTCGATTCGACTTACTGTAGATTCCGATATTGGCGGACGGTCCGGGTGCGTTTCATTGAACAAAACGCGAACTTCGTCATGCGTCCGGCTTCTATCTTTAAACCCAATCATTAAAACTTCGATTCTTTCGGTTTCTGTAAATCTCATTTTGCTACTATTTCTTCAATGACGAAAAATCTGAATTGTGTTTGACATAAGTAAAAACAAGTTGCAATTGTTTGAACGATATTGCTATGCCCGCTTCAACAGCGCTTACTCGAATATTGACGTTCTTCTTTGAATACATTTTGGTAAATATCGCGGTTATTTATCAACTGATTTTGATAATCTTTTCTTCGTTGTATTCAGAATAAAAAAATCTATCAATTGAGGTATCGCAAGGGGTACTTTGCTATTGAATTAAAGTTGGGGTTGCCACCCCTTAGGGGCGAAGGGGTGGGGGGCTGAAAAGTGTATGTCAGGATAGTAATTTAAAAATAAAAATCGACGTGTCAGAGCATTTTTCTGAAATATTTTTATTTAAGGTTTTATTGAATTTATCCGTTACAGTAGACTCTCCTACAACGCGGTTTAATATTACGCGTTTTATGAAAACGCGTTAGAGGAATTTGAGGATCGCAAATTTTGACGCATGCGCGTTGTACGAGAATCGCGTTATATGAAGATGTAGTCGCAAAATTTTTAGCGCGTTTTATAGTATTTTGCGTTGTAGCAACCGCGTTATAGGAGAGTCTACTGTACTTTTGGGAAGCACTGTATATAAACCAGTGTGTTATTTTGTGTCGGTAGCTTTAAAGTTATTTTTTATTTGTAGGAACTTACACATTTCATGAAGATTTCAACAGCGGAATGGTTTGTATACTTGATTTGCGCAATTCTGGTGTGCATTTCTTACCAAAACTTGACTTGATGACATTAAAGAACGGCGTTGAAATATGTATCAACATAATGCCCGCTAGACTCAAAGCGGTGCATATTCTAAACCTGCCCGTCTACGCTGAAGTTTTGTACGTTTGCGTTTCAGCTTTCTTAAAAGAGAAACTGAGGAAGAGAGTAAACATTCTTTTAACAGACCAGTTATTTTTTTTTATTTGGATAATCTTGCGTTTTAGATTGTTCTTCACAAATCTGTTGATGGTTTACTGGATTATTTTGATCGTGACTTACTACCGAACGATTTGGGTGGCACGCTGAAGTCTATTAATGACCTTGGAGATGATTGGAAGGAATATTGGACGCAGAATCAGGGGTGGTTGAAAAAAACTGAATGTTTAAAGCTGATGGGACCTGTTCCGAAGAACAGACTAAATGGAATAAACGATGACATTGTTGGTGGTAGTTTTAGACAATTAGTTATTGACTAAAAATAATGTGAAAACGTTGTTAAATATTAAACTGAAAAGAAATAAATATAAAGGGATTTAGCTTAAGAACAAGTTCTTTTTTATTATCAATAAGCAGAAGATGCTTGGTATATTGAATTTAATCTAAGAGAATGACCATCAATTAACATCTGACATCTACGTTGACGTGATGGGGTAGACGCAAATGTTTTTATCGCTTAAGTGACTTCTGGTATACCAAGATCACGATGCTAGGCTAGGTAATTTTTTTTGGAGAGCCTTAAATATTTTCTTTTTTAGCACAACTCCAAATTTGAATGCCGTAGAACCAAATTAGTATTAGTATGTGGTTGTAAACTTGTAGTTTATTCTGTACTGACAATTGAGTGTTTCTTCCCAATAGTCAGTACAGTTCTGACCTCTCTGTATTGGGGACCAAGCTGTGCTTGTTTCGTTTTTACGTGTTCTATCCACCTTAGCTTTGTATAGAGGGTCTCTCAGACCGGTGGGCATCCTGATGGGCATCCTTAATCTGGACACTTCTTCCCAACATGCAATAATCAAGAAAATAGAACTTCTTCGCTCTTGTTGTTTCTAATTACCAATAATTAGAAATTTGCGGTTGTTTTGATATTTACATTCAAGTCTACTAATTATTTGTTTAATTAAGTTATTGTGGGATGCAAATTTATTATAATGAATAAACAAAAAATACAAATTTAATTCATTTTCGTAGCCGATAGCAACCTCAATATTATTTAAAAGCTATAAAAATGCTATAATTGTTATTGAAATTTTTAAATATTTTAAAAGGTGACTTAAGGTGGGGTTTAAATCGGAAATGCTTTAAAAAATGCAATCGGCTATTACATATGCATGTTTAAGTTTGTACATTAAAAATATACGTTAGAGTGAACTTTGTACCTTTGCTAATAATAAAAAAATACCTGGCTCAATTCTGTCAAGTGTAGGTGACTAATTCTGTGAATATCGGCGTTCTTTTGTTGAACGCAACAAGACTACGACATAGCCACCAACAATCTTAAAATCAGTCCCCTAGACTCAACAGAATTGAGCCGGATATTTTTTGTATTATCGCCAAAGGTTACAACTTCAGATTAACGTATAATTTGAGTTGAAATACCTAATCATTTCGGTGTAACACTGATCACAAAATTATGAAGTATATTTGGTTGCCTACTCATTTCGAAGCCAACCTTAAAGACATGATTGTTAAGAACCTGCCTGTTGGTAAGCACAAAAATTAATATTTTTAAGATGAAAAATGTGCAATGTCTTCACCAACCCAAAAGACCGAGGTTTTAGGTTTTGCACCGCCCTGGAAATAAATCTGCGGGTCTAATCGTAATTAATTGAAAATAAATTATGTTGATACATACTACCTGTGAATGTTTGGTTGAATAACTTTTGTTATATTTGATAATGAAAAACAGGTATAAGTTCTGAGGGGTTTTCTCAGCTATTGGTTCACAGAATCGTAAAAGCAATATACCAAATTAAAGATAAAAGGTATATAATTTTCCGGCTACTAATCTGTTACTGAATTTGATATAAAATTGACGGATGTTGCTACTTTTTACTTTATGATACGCAGTATGTAAAGTATTGTAATCATGCCAAAAAAATTTTTGAGATTTTAGCGGAAATATGTCTTTTTGGGTCCCCTGAACATTTTTGACCAAGGTACAAAAAAATGTCTGTGTGTGTGTGTGTGTGTATGTGTGTGTGTGTGTGTGTGTGTGTATGTGTGTGTGTGTGTGTGTGTGTGTGTGTACCCGTTTTTTGTGGCGACGATTCCGGAGAAACTACTAAAGGTATCGGGACGAAACTTCATATTTAGAAGTTCCATAACCAAACTTAGAGCTGAAAAGCTTTCTGTTGAAGAGGGTCCAAAGGAACTGGAGGTTTAGTCTTAGCATTTTTGAAAGATTTGGCAAATAAGCCGCCATTTCTGGAATTTCGTCGAAATAGTTAAATAATAAATTAAAGATGAGGAAATTCTGAATAATTTATCACTATGACATTTTTTGGTACAATCAATAGTTTAGCTGCATGAGCAAATTCTATTTCTACGAGATCGGTCGTATTGCCTGAAAACTAGTAGCCAGGATTTGTCAGATTTTTTGATTCTAATGACAGTAGGTAGTCTTGGTGTCAAACGTTAATGTTTCGACAATAACTTCTGTCAATATAAGCTGCGTTCGCATATTGCATTACATTTTTACGCCCAATAACACGTAAGTGTCATTTGGACGGTGTACCCGGTGTCAACGGAGTACAATATCCGAACGCAGCTTTAATCGACATATCTGTCTAGTTCTAATAGTTTTATTTTAATGCAGACATGGCCGATCTCGATCAAATAGAGTCTCATGCAGCTAAACTTTATATATAGTCAAGGGAAAATGGTTAATTACGTAAACTCGTCAGTAATGTAGAATCAACTAAAGAAGCGAATGATAATTAATCCAGGTGAGGATAATTTTTGGAAAAAGCACCTCCGCCTGGATTTGAACCAGGACCCCTCCAATTTCCGGTTGACTGCTCTCCCATTTGAGCTACAGAGGTAGTGGAAATTTATAGGTTTTATTTGTCACTTCAGGATTTGCAAGCCGAATTTCGAATTAAACAAACCCGTCGTGACACCTATTGGGGATAGATGGAAGTTTGGTAACTAGGAATCGCTAAATGTTTATTGCTAAAGGCTCATAAGATGAATAAATTCAAGGGAAAATGGTTAATTACGTAAACTCGTCAGTAATGTAGAATCAACTAAAGAAGCGAATGATAATTAATCCAGGTGAGGATAATTTTTGGAAAAAGCACCTCCGCCTGGATTTGAACCAGTACCCCTCCAATTTCCGGTTGACTGCTCTCCCATTTGAGCTACAGAGGTAGTGGAAATTTATAGGTTTTATTTGTCACTTCAGGATTTGCAAGCCGAATTTCGAATTAAACAAACCCGTCGTGACACCTATTGGGGATAGATGGAAGTTTGGTAACTAGGAATCGCTAAATGTTTATTGCTAAAGGCTCATAAGATGAATAAATTCAAGGGAAAATGGTTAATTACGTAAACTCGTCAGTAATGTAGAATCAACTAAAGAAGCGAATGATAATTAATCCAGGTGAGGATAATTTTTGGAAAAAGCACCTCCGCCTGGATTTGAACCAGGACCCCTCCAATTTCCGGTTGACTGCTCTCCCATTTGAGCTACAGAGGTAGTGGAAATTTATAGGTTTTATTTGTCACTTCAGGATTTGCAAGCCGAATTTCGAATTAAACAAACCCGTCGTGACACCTATTGGGGATAGATGGAAGTTTGGTAACTAGGAATCGCTAAATGTTTATTGCTAAAAGCTCATAAGATGAATAAATTCAAGGGAAAATGGTTAATTACGTAAACTCGTCAGTAATGTAGAAGGTAGTAGGTTCAAATCCAGGCGGAGGTGCTTTTTCCAAAAATTATCCTCACCTGGATTAATTATCATTCGCTTCTTTAGTTGATTCTACATTACTGACGAGTTTACGTAATTAACCATTTTCCCTTGAATTTATTCATCTGTATGAGCTTTTAGCAATAAACATTTAGCGATTCCTAGTTACCAAACTTCCATCTATCCCCAATAGGTGTCACGACGGGTTTGTTTAATTCGAAATTCGGCTTGCAAATCCTGAAGTGACAAATAAAACCTATAAATTTCCACTACCTCTGTAGCTCAAATGGGAGAGCAGTCAACCGGAAATTGGAGGGGTCCTGGTTCAAATCCAGGCGGAGGTGCTTTTTCCAAAAATTATCCTCACCTGGATTAATTATCATTCGCTTCTTTAGTTGATTTTATATATAGTATGATAAAGTCATGTGCCTGGCCACATCAGATTTTTTATGAAAGAGACGGGTTAACATAGAAAAAAGTACCTCCCACATAACAGATCTAAATTACTTCTTCCTCTATAAGTCTACAAAATTTCACGTAAAAATATTAATATCTTACATGCTTTTTTTCAGTTAGAACATTACTTCTTTGAGTACATGAATCAGACATATTTTATCGCGTAGCGTGGATACAACAATTAATAATTATACATTACCACAACAAGTAATACACCTTTGCCTATAATTTGAAGTGTAACATGAGAGAATTGTTACAAAATTAACCTCACTATGGATGCTGGTTTTGTAGGACGTACTAGCTCTAACGATTTCCCTTAACTTGAGATCTACATGACAAATAGATAAAAAAGAACGTATGTGTATAAATTGCTCTTAAATAATGTTACTTGTGTTTTTCTCAAAATTGAAATTTTTATGAGCTGCATTCTTCTTACAGCAACAGAAAATATCAATGTTTTGTTGCTAAAATAAGTATAATCAAATGCAGAAAAACAGGTAGCAAAATGTAAAGTAGAACCCAGGTCATTCACTGTTCAGAAATAAATTTTTATTTTAGTAGACGACTAGTTTCGTCCTAACGGACATTTTCAAGTCTACGCTAAAAAAAAAATAAGTATTTTTGAACATTGATGTTCGTCAATGCGAATGAGAATTGCAATTTTTCTCTGCGGTCGACAGTTTTTCTGTAAAAAAAGTACCAACTTAGGATTCAAGGTCCATACTTGTGTGTTTTTTTTATTAAACCAATCCTGAATTAAGATACGAGTTACGATTAATTATGTGAACTATGAAGAAGATGAATCTTATTGAAACAAGAAGAAGCAAGCAAGGCTGAAAGACTCAGGTCTATAGCCGTTCCAGGAGGAATATTTATATGTTTATATTACCAGATATTAGTAGTTAAGGTAAACGTCCCAAATTCAGACACTGTCATAAATTCCGACATATTTCTGTTTAGTTGGATAAAATAAGAAATCTACAACAATGAACTTTATTTTAGGACATCCGGTTTGTTGATTTGATATTACACTTATATACCCACAATCGTTTCTTATTCTACTAATGTTCTAACGGTCAAAATATAACCTAGAAGTTCGACAGATCTTGATAATTAAGTGTTATGCTAAAAGTTGATTTTGTCCTTATAAGGTTACTGCAATTCGACTTCTACAGGTCGACTTCTACAAGTCCCTACAAGATAACAGTAATTAAGAAGATTCTAATAATATTTATTTAAGCTGACTAAAACTGCTTTATATTTTCATAATAATGCGGTGTACTACTCTTTTAACCGCTATTATTTACAAATTTAGGGGTGTCGGAATTAGGTACGTGTAAATATAGCACGCCCGTAAATCAGACATGTGTGTCGGAATTGCGTACATGGTTAGAAGTAATACATATGGCTCTATTGCTGTCTTTCCACAAGAAGATAACATTTTACATTGTTTGTTATATTACAATTAATTGTACGCATTTGTCCTAATTCCGATACCGTGTCGGAATTACGGACATCAATAATCCCTAATTATTACAAGGCGTCGGAATTACAATCATCAATAGTGCCTAATTCCGGCATATATACCGACAGGCATCATAGGAAATGATGTAATAAGACAGAATGATGCAACACTAGCAGTAGATAGTAGCGATTTTTGCATTAATACACCACCTTTGGAGATAACAGTTGAACTGAAACCCTCCATTAAAAAAATGGTTATTCTAAACTGAAACACCCAAATAAAGTAAAAAGAAACTGTTCTTCTTGAACACAATTTCTAATGCTTAGAGAGAATATTTGTTAAGAAAGAAGAAGGAAGCACAAAAGAAAATCATTCTACAGAAGCAAGAAAGGAAGCACAAAAGGAACAGAATAAAAACCTGCGCCAAGAAAAAGAGAACACTAAAAATTCCATATGCAAGAAATATTAAAATACAAATGAGGTAAAGAGGACAGATTGAAGAAGACTAAGGACTTATTTTATAAGTACTGTGTTTCAATAAAAATGGTAAAACAAATGCTTAGCATTTCTTAATAATAAATCTTATTTAACAATATTTAAAACTCTTAATATTTACTTGAATGTTTATAGGTATTTGTCGGAATAATCTACCACAAGTGTCTGATTTAGGATCACAGTCTGAATTAGGTTCACTGAGGCGTGATTTCGGATCAAAATATACGCTTAGTGTCGGAATTAGGGACAATTGTAAAACTTATAAAATATAATATAAATTACATAACTATTATCATTTTTGTTTAAAAATGAATAGCCAGATATCTTTAGAAGGAAATACTTGTTTACAAAAAGTTGACATAGTCATTAGCACCACATAAATATAAATTCTACAGTCACAGTGGAACAATATAAATTCTAAAGTTACTAATGGAACCAAAATTCTTTAACCTGTCTGAATTTGGGTCGTTTACCTTATGTAGTTACTTATAGTTTGTGAAAAACTAATTTTCTTCTGGAATAAATTAATTCTAATCTATGTGAACTACAATTAATTTTTTGTAGTTTACATATGTTTTTTTTTATTTCTTTTCTCAATGATATCTGTATCTTGTTTTTGTTATGTTCTGTTCTGACTACACATTCAATTTTCGTATTATGTAATAATGCAGAATTTTGTAATTATGGCAGTATGTGCGATTTAGTGTTTAGCAACGTTGAAATATGGTTTGAAAGGCAAAACAAATACCTAAAATGCTTAAAACCTAATATATGTATACGAGTCGCTCAAACAAATAAAAAGGACAATTAAAAACCGGATAATATTGTTCTTTATAATTAACATAACGATTACCTATCTTATAAAAACAAGTGACGTTCGTTTGTTGTTTCGTTGATTACTCTCATATAAAAGGTTGAATGATACTTTTACATGATCACCACCCTTCAGTTCGCCAAGAAAACACAAGCAGCTCTTCTCTTAAAAAAACAGTGCTATGTCTTCAATACTTGTCCAACCGAACAAAAGCCAAATTAAGAACATTAAGAAAGAGCTAAACGAAGATGATAAAAAGTTGAAACATTACGTGAAATTATTCTATGATTGGCTTAAGTGTGAGGATCATTTACCCAATAATGTCGGTACGTCTTAGCGTTATTTTTTATAAGTTTAACTACTTTTTACAATTTTGCTTGTTTCTAGATCAAAGACTGGTTGAGAACTATATAAGATTGTGCAAGCATGATCTCCAGAAAGCCAAAGATAAATTTGAAAAGTTTATTATATCTACTAGCAAGCATAGTAAACTCTACGATCATGGACGTCTCAATCCGGATTTTTTCTCACCATACAAATTTCACAGGTACATATAGGTACTATCGTGGCCATATATTATGTCCCTTCTTTTGATGTCGATTTTCTCGCCAATCTAGGGGCGAAAAAAATTGAAAAAATTCTGGTCCCGTCCTTGATTAATATACTACAACGCATAAAAATTAGAAAGCTGTATATGTTGGCGTTTGCCCGATTTTTCCAAATTAAGAAGAATTGGCGCTGTTTTTGACCTATAAATTTCATTCGTTTAACTTTAGCAATTAATTACTCCGGAAATAATCCATAGATTTCAACGAACTAAAAAGTAAAATCACCTGCGGAATGGTAGCTTTCAATGTGTTTTTTTGTGAAGTAATCGGAGTAGTGGTTAACCCACAAAAAGCTATATTATGCAATGCCAGCAATTTCGTTATTAGAAGAGCTAGGATGATGAAGTGTCGATCATAGGCTACATAAGAAATCATATATTTACAGTTTATTACAGAATCATTGTTTATCTTGCATTTTCCCTACAAAAGATCGTGTTGAAGCATCTCATGATCGCCGCAATTGACGCGGCGGACGGTCTTCAGTTTTCGGGGTGATGCGGGGGAAGGGATCGACAGCGACGCTGCGCTGCCGGTAGTGGGAGATCGCACGGGCTCAAAAGTTACTCCGAGAACAGTGTTTATGGACACAATATAACGACCTATCAGTTTTATACGCTCAGAGCTGCCATTTGTAATATATGTAATATATCAAGAGTTGTATTTATGTTATATTGTTTTTGCCTGTATTTAAATATTACTAAACAAAAACGGACTCAGGCGGAGTCACGCGCAAAACATTGTTCATGTTTATTTCGGTCCTAAAAATTAACAAATGGTCGGAATGATATTAAATTTAAGCGATATGTGACGCAGTAATTAATATATATGATATGTAACGCAAGGATTATATGCATGCTAACTGCGTTGTGGTGTTAACATTCCTTACTGATCTATCCGCTTCCAACAAAATCTTGTTTACAACCTTATTGTATAAAAACTGAAGAAAACAAAAACGCCAATCGATAGAAGAGACTCTGAAGGCAACCTGAACAAACATTGAAATTTTTGTGCTAAGCGGTTTAGGAGAAAAAAAATCGGAATGACGGCAGTTTTACAAATTTACAAATGCAAAAATCGGGTACATTTTTTCACTTCTCTCGCGCTCATGTTTACACCGAGAGGCAAAAAATTTTGATAGTCATACAACATATGTAGAAATGATGAGGAGTATGACTCACTTTATTTCAAGTTTTTCTGATCAGTAGTTTTAGAGTTATGACTATGAGACGTCAAACACAGGAGTCAATACTATCGAAACGAGAGATGGCAGTTAGGGCATTTCTCTCGTAGCGGGGTCACATATTATAACCAAAATTCTGAATTTAAAAATTAAGAATTTAATTCTGTTAGCTAAAATTACTACCTTGACAAGTTATCGTTCTTTTTGTGTATTGATAATCAGCTGTCCGCCGTTCTCTCTCTCTGTTGACAGTACCGCTAACGACTCCCTTCCCCGCATCACACCAAAACCGTAGAGCGTCGGAATTCACGCGGAGTTTCAGCACGATCTTTTGTATGGAAAATGCAAGATAAACAATGATTATGCAATAAACTTTAAACCTATGAATTGTTGGGTAGCCTATAGTCTATATTTCATTATTCTAGCTCTTTTAATAACGGAATTGCTGGCATTGCCTAATATAGCTTTTTGTGGGTCAACCACTCACCTAATCATTTTACAAAAATGCATATTGACAGCTAACATTCCGCGGGTGATTTTACTTTTTAATTCGTTGAAATCTATGGATTATTTCCGGAGTAATTAATTGCTAAAGTTAAACGAATGAAATTTACGGGCCAAAAACAGCGCCAATTCTTCTTAATTTGGAAAAATCGGGAAAACGCCAACATATACAGCTTTCTAATTTTTATGAGTAGTAGAGTATTAATCAAAGACTGCATCAGAATTTTTTAAAAATTTTTCGCCCCTAGGTTTGCGAGAGAATCGACGTCAAAAGAGGGGACATAATATATGGCCACGATAGTACATATTAGGGTTGACCTTACTTTTCAACTTTTATTTTTTATGTCTGGTTCTCTCAACTTGTTATTTTTCATCCATACTTAATTCCTGTGAATAATGTATTAAAAAAATATTAACCAGTGCCTCAAGAGGCTCAAAATCGATAATAAGTTCAATTTCAGTTCTATAACAGTTTGTTATTTCTTTTAGAGCGGCTAATTCTTTACCAATCTTGACACCAGAAGGGTACCGCTTGCAAGTTCTTCACGTAGAAGATGCAGATATTACACACTTCAGTATCGAGACTGGATTGAAGTATCTCTATCTCCTTGGTAAGCACTTATTAAGACACACATAAAATTGCAGTTGGATGTAACACCGATTTAAGGGGTAATGCCACTCTAACGCGAGAAAAAATAGCCGATTTTGTAGGTTAATTTTTAACTATACAGTGCTTCTCAAAAGTAACGGATAAATTCAATAAAACCTTAAATATAAATATTTCAGAAAAATGCTCTGACACGTCGATTTTTATTTTTAAATTACTATCCTGACATACACTTTTCAGCCCCCACCCCTTCGCCCCTACGGGGTGGCAACCCCAACTTTAAAAATTCAAATAGCAAAGTACCCCTTGCGATACCTCAATTGATAGATTTTTTTTATTCTGAATACAACGAAAAAAAGATTATCAAAATCAGTTGATAAATACCCGCGATATTTACCAAAATGTATTCAAAGAAGAACGTCAATATTCGAGTAAGCGCTATTGAAGCGGGCATAGCAATATCGTTCAAACAATTGCAACTTGTTTTTACTTATGTCAAACACAATTCAGATTTTTCGTCATTAAAGAAATAGTAGCAAAATGAGATTTACAGAAACCGAAAGAATCGAAGTTTTAATGATGATTGGGTTTGGAGATACCGTCCGCCAATATCGGAATCTACAGTAAGTCGAATCGAAAACAAATTTCGCGATCTCGGTCATGTACGGGATAAGCCTAAGGCAGGGCGTCCATTGGCCTTAATTGAAAACCGACAATTGGATGCTATTTTAATGGTGCAAGAAAATCATTCAAACCTTGCGGAGGTCGCTTCACAAGTTAGTTCGTCAAAAAGCACAGTGTCCAGATTATTTCGAAAACACAAATTTCACCCGTATGAAGTGCACTTGGTACAAAAATTGTCCGATGATGACTTTGATCGACGAGTGCAGTTTTGTGAGACAATGATGGAACTCTCTAATGAAAATCCTTGCTTAATTAGAAACATCGTTTTTTTTCTGTTGAGGCAACATTTTGTCTGAATGACACCGCCAATAAACAAAATTGCCGTTACTGGGCTCGTCAAAATCCGCATTGGATGGTGGAAGCGAACACACAATATCCTCAAAACCTTAATGTGTGGGCTGGTGTGGTGGGTTCTAGAATTATTGGACCAAATTTTTCGACGGAACACTGAATGGTGAACGTTATCTGAACTTTCTACGAAACGAACTACTACCTACTTTAGCGGTATTGTTTCCCAACGCAAGAAGATCCTGATAGACACAAGGACAGAATTTGGTTACAGCAAGACGGTGCGCCTCCACATTATGCGCGACAAGTTCGAGAATACCTCGATCAAGTATTTCCTAAGCCAAATATTTTCAAATTTCCTAATGGATTGGTAGATGAAGGCTTATTGAATGGCCAGCAAGATCGCCAGATTTAACCCCACTAGATTATTTTCTTTGGGGCTATTTAAAAAGTAAAGTTTATTTTAATAGACCTGTAAATATTGAGGCGTTAAAGGAAAGAATTCCTGCAGTAATTCACTTAATGACTCCAGGAATGTTCGAAAACTCGAAATAAAATGTTAGAAAATGTTCAACAAGCGTTTGGGGATAGATTAGGGCATTGTCGCGTCGTTAACGCGCAGCACTTTGACAATTAATTAAGGATTAGTTAATTAAATTTTGTTATTCCTCAATTTCGTGTATAAATAAATTTTGATAAATATCGCCGTTATTTATCAACCGATTTCGATAATTTTTTTTTCTTTGTATTCAGATTAAAAAAGTCTATCAATTGAGGTATCGCAAGGGGTACTTTGCTATTTGAATTTTTAAAGTTGTGGTTACCACCCCTTAGGGGTGAAGGGGTGGGGGGCTGAAAAGTGTATATTAGGATAGTAAGTTAAAAGTAAAAATCGACGTGTCAGAGCATTTTTCTCAAAAATTTTATTTAAGATTTTATAGAATTTATCCGTTACCTTTGGGAAGCACTGTATAGTAAATGAATTACCAAAGCCCCTTATTGTTCATATTTTGAGGAATATTCACAATAAAAAAAGCAAAAATAAATAAAAAATGCAAGCGTTAGAGGACATCAAAGGAAACCTCTTCCGGCGGACAGGGTTGCACGGCCGGAAAGATTTTGCACGCAGTTTTTCACTTAGCCAAAAAACAAAAAAAAAGATTCTATATAAGATTATCTCGGGAAGTACGTAAGGATATTAGAAAAATTCCACTTTAAAACAAAATGGCGCACGTTTGAACACAAATTATCACTTTTAGGTACAAAATTCGGTTAAAAATTGTTGATAACAAAAGAAGTTTCGAACTTATCGTAAAATCCGTACGTACTTCTCTAGATAATATTCTTCTGAAGCTGCATATGAAATTTGAAGTGAATTGACGGAGATCAGTTGAAGTTATCGTTCCGGCCAGTTTGAAAAATGCGGTTTTACGAAAACACCGTTTAATGTATTGTGTAACTTGGATGTATAGAATTGTTATATTTTACTATAGTCGGCGATGCCTGGACCATATAATTATCTTTTCAAATTAACATTTTCCTCCTCTTGTTTCTTTCTGTTTGATTTTGACGATAGACGGGCCTGTTTTGCAGTATCAGTCAGCGATGGCTCTGAAGACATGATGCGCAGTGCGTCAGCCTTCGCGCAGAAATTATTGCAGTTTGGCCCGATGCTCATACATAATACCTCCATAATCTTCATTAGGCGGGATAATGCATCATTGACAACACAAATGGCTATACTTGATGCAATATCCACAATTACTTTGCCACTTGAAAGTGAAAATGAAAATGAAATCATCAGGTGGACAATTCTCGTGCTGCGGCATTTTATCGGTCAAAATTTATGATGCAGTGTTGTCCAGCTTTATTTTCTTCATTTTATCAATTGAATCATGATTACGACGAATGGCTAGTCCATCATAAATTGAAAGCTCATTTATAGGCTTCTGGGTTAACCCCTTTTCTTCGAGGCCCTAACTGGTTTTTGTCAAATGGCGGTGACGAGTGCCATTAGTTTTTGCATGTGATCTATGTATTCCTTTTGTTATTTACTTTTCTTAGTCCAAAATGTGCAAGCTTTGCAGTATTTAGATTTTATGAGAATATCAACAACATTTCTCCAGCTGATAAGCGCCACCAATTATACAGAGAAGAAAAGCTATGTTTTCTCCATGTTCCATCGTTACGAGACAGTTACATCATCACTTTTTTTTAAACTATTTTCAGTTGACTTTTAGCCCTCTCATCTTCTGCTGCTTTCTGTATACTTTGTTTGAAAACTGCTTCTGTTGCGACAAAAATGGTGATATACATATACGATTTTCCATAAAACAAAATTAAATATTTGCATAATTATTATTTTATTGTTTTGTATAATGTATTTATAAATCAAATACTATAGTGCATATCCATACAGAGTTAGTTAAAATTACAACTAAATAATTCTCCAACCGTAAAAAAAAGAAAAATACATTTTCTTTTTGTTTTAAATTAGCTAACAAAATTTGGTAACATTTCCTTTTTCAAATAGAATAATATTTTTTAATTCTAAGAATTATAAGATTATTTCTAGGAATTTTTTGTATGAACAATTTTTTATAAAATGAATCATTTTTAGTTATCAGCAATTAATTAAAACTCCTGATCTTTGAAACTGAATATTTTCCCACATACATACACACATTTATTTTAATTTGCTGTTTGAACATTTAATTAACATTTAATTTTATTTTTTTATTTAATTGTTCTGTTATTTTTTATCCGTTTAGTTAAAATAAAAGTTCATAAGTTTTGATTAATGACTTATAACTAAAAAATGATGCATTGTATAAAAAATGATTCTTACAAAAAATTCATGGAATTAACCTTAGAATTATAAAATGTAAAAATATTTAGACGATAGCTTGTTTAAAATCAAACAAATTTTGTTTTTGTTTTATTTTGAAGATGTTTACGGTTGGACAATTATTTAGGTGCTCCGGATATTTTGACCAACCTTGTATACTGATATGTAACAACGATATTATCAATCAATAACTTAGTAATTGTCCCATGTAGATCACAGTCGTAAGTTGCGATTGTCGAGAAAGATAAAACAAGAATGACTGTTGAATGTCTGTCAACAGTGAATAAATATTTTTTTTCGCCAATCTACGAGAAGCACCTGTGCGGCATTCCCCATTAATGAGGGTAAAATTATACCTATTTACCAGGTAGTTCTCAGCCGGCCCAAGTAATCAAAGAACTGTACCAAAACGATACAATAGATTCAGACATCATAGAAAAATAAGACTGGAATAACTTGGAACAGATAGTTTTAATAAATTATTGATTTAGGAGTAAATGTTAGTCACCGGCCTCAAAAGTTCGACGAAACTGAGGTGCGAGAGGAGGGAACAAGCCGCGCCCACTGTACACTCCGCAGAAAATGCAAGCAACGCACGCACTGATTAATTAGGGGAACGGCGCCGGCGGTATCGTTCTTTTGAGGCAAAGATCAAAGGGGCCGTGCGGTGTCGACTGGCGACTGGCGCCGAACCGTTTCCTAATAATTTTGTGTATGTGACTATCGCATGTTCTGAAATGCTTTTCTTGTATATTTTAAATGCAAATACAATTCCACAAAACAATACAGTGATACAAATTAATTAATTGCTTTATTGAACTATTCGCTATTATTGGTGGCTGTAACGATACCACATATAAATGAATTTGAATATTTTAGTCATTATACATTTCAGTAGGTACATATTTACTTACGTTTTCTATTTCCATTCCAATACTTGTTTTCAGATTTTGTTTTCAGATCGTTTTGTTTTAATAAATAGATGCAACAATGATACTTTTATTGAATAAAAAATTACTATACAAAATCCGAAGTATTCTTATAAGTAAATGCTAAAAGTTTACAAGAAAAAACATATTTTGGGTATATTTTTTCTAGAAAATTGATATTTATTTATTTTATTGTATTATTTTTCTATAAATACGATTGCGCATACAGTAAACTCTCCTATAACGCGGTTCCTACAACGCGAATTTCTACCAACTCGATCAAAATTTTGCGACTACAGCTTCATATAACGCGATTATCGTACAATGCGCATGCGTCTAAATTTGCGATCCTCAAATTCCTATAACGCGTATTCATAAAACGCGTAATATTAAACCGCGTTGTAGGACAGTGTACTGCGTACATACATTGTGCAATTTAAATTTTACTCTTCTAATGTGTTGAAGTATCTTGTGAATAAAGCCTGATTTAGCCAATCGGATGTCAGATTTGGGTTCAGCGCATAAAAATACTTTGGAAATGATGTACCGCAAGCAATCAATCAATACTGTGTAGTCGTTTTTGTCACATTTACATACTTACTACATGACATGACGTATTAGGCGCAAGAGTTTCGGTTAACGGATGTGTAACACCTTTATAAACGTTTTTTGCCATATATGGTAATCCGGCACGCTTACACCTATAAGAGAGTATTGCCCAAATTATCTAGCGAAGTTAATTAGCGAAGAATTACACTACACGTATAATATCTACATGTTGTACAACAAGTCGAACTAAACCCAACCCTACATAGATTGCGATTGCCCTGAATGCATTGCCAAGCGACAAGTGTTTGGTATTAAGATTATTTTCTAAATCTAAATACCAATATATTTGAAATTCTATGACGAAAAATAAATGACTGATTAAAAATTAAATTACATGTATGTCCTTATTAATAATTTATTTAACTCCTATTAATTATTTAGTAGTTGTAACATTGTAAGTAGGTATTGCGGTTGTTGATTATTCTTCGTTCCGTGTGTCGTACGGGGACTGCACTATAAATCCTCGCGGGAACATGCGCTCCTAATTTATAACTCGCTCTTTGCTGTCTTCGTAGAGTCCATCTGTCCATCAGGACGGCAAAAAATTATTTCTCGTATTCGGTTTCTAGCCTATTTTGGTCGAAATTCAACAATTCATGTTGCTCACATACACTTCCGCAAGAACATGCTGTCCTAATTTATAAGCGAGTGGCTGCTATCTACGTAGCACCAGCACGGTAAAATTTATTTTTCGTGTGGCTTTCGTTTGCCGGGCGCGGCGCCCTACACCTCCCGTGTCAACATGCGATCAATATTTTTGTTAGGCCGAAATTGCTCAATATTTGTGATTCCCCTGGCTGACGTATTCATGCTGCTGCTTCAAACTGTACCATTTGAATTTGATTGGTCGAAGAAAATGATGTGGTGTTTATCCAACAGATGGCTGCACCGTACGACGATAAAATATGTTATTCTCGTCTCATTCACATGTTCAAAAAACCAAAGGTTAAATCGTTACAACATTCATATTTTGTTGTCATTTTTTTTACACAAGTTCATGAAGGCTCAATACAAAATGTTGTAATATTGCTTTTTTGATATTTGGTTCTGATTTGGAAAAAAAAATAACAAAAATTACCAATTATTGGCTTCTTTAGCAAGGGTAAAAACAAAACAACAACGCAAATGAAAAAAAGTGGCATTCGTACCCGGTGTAATACACCTTTATCTATAATTTAATGTATTACACGTGAGTATTAACATACAATTAAGCTCAGTATGTTTGGTTTTATGTAGTGTTGTTTTGTAGTACGCTACTACCTCTAGTGATTCCTCTTAATATTGCTATTAATTTTAATTTTTATTAGTAATCTTATAATACGGATGGTTAATCCGTATTATAGCCGGTCAAATATATTTGACTATATACCAAACACAGATATTTTAACTTACAAGTGCGGATTTCTATTCTTTATTTTCAATGTCAAGAGGCTGTAATATAAATGAAAATCAACATTTATCAGTTATATTCGTAGAAAATAAAGCTTACAAGTATACCTTTTAACAATGGTTAATTAAACCTCATCCCCTGGCACAGGGTGAAGTCAATCTACAATGCAATAACTTGGGTTATAATGCAGAGCAGTAATTTTTATATTAATAATAATAATAAATCATTTATTGATCTGTTAAAGATATTACATTTTTTAACAAAACATTTTACATTTTACAGCTCAAAAGAAACATAATACAAAAACAGATAAAATGACCGAATCTAATACATTTTTCACACATTTGTACACTTACCACAAACCATTGTATAACAGACCGAAACATGTATATGTATGTATACAGTGTGTATCAGCCAAATGGAATAAATTCGATAATAAATAAATGGGGGCGTGTTTGAAAAAACGCTCGGACACGTCGATTTGTATTTGTGGTTGCGCATTTTTTTCAGTAAAAACTGTTTATACAGGGTGTCTCGTGTAACAATAGCCAATACTAACTTTCTTATTTTAAATGGAACACCCTGTATATTATTCAATTTTTGGCTTCCTCAGTAAATTCTAGACATATTTTATGTACAATGTCCTATACCTATCTTCAATTGTTTCGGAAAAATTAAGTGTTTTCAGATTTATTTCAAAAATTAACATTAAAGAATAAAGTTAGTTGATTAAAGAAATTCGATACAACACACTCAATACTTATTTAACATTTAGGTATTGATAACGATAAAGTAAGCAAAAACTATTGGCAAAAACCATTTCAGTGTTCTTTTTATGTACTGATGAAATAAAAACCAAGCTGCCCTAGCCTTAATAAAGTGTTGTCTAACTGCATGACAGGAGCTGTCAGTGTTATAGTTATGGTTATAGTCTTTTGAATTTCATTAACTGTACATCATAAAAATGGTTCATTTAACAGAAATGCACAAAATAACCATTCTACAAATGATTGGTTATGGAGATAATACACGGACACAAATGGAAGTTGCTAGGTTATTTCAAGAAAAATTTCCAAATTTGCCGCCTATATCCCAAGGGACAATTAGTAAAATAGAGAAGCAGTTTCGCGAGCTTTGACATGTAAGGCAGATAATAAAATCAGCTGGCAATGCAACAAGTAACGATACCAAATTGGATATTATGCTTGAGTTTGAGGAAAACCCACATACTTCTACTCGACAAGCAGCCACAACGTTCGATCTTAGTCATAGATTTTTAGAACATTAAAAGAAAATAAAATGCAACCCTATAAAATGATACCAACTCACGAGCTCATGGAAGATGACTTTGATAGGAGAACGTATTTTTGCGAAGAAATGATGACAATGTTAGATAACAATGTCATCCAATTAGAGCATGTTTTGTTTTCTGATGAGTGCACCTTTACGCTTCACGGTCATGCTAATCGTCAAAATTGCCGCTATTGGTCTAGGGAAAATCCACACTGGATGAGAGAAGAACATACGCAATACCCTGAAAAGGTTAATGTTTGGGCAGGAATTGTTGGAGATAATATCGTAGGTCCCTTTTCTATTGATGGCAATTTGGATGGCAATAATTATTTAGCACTGCTCCAAAATAACGTCTTGCCAACTTTGACAAACTTATATCCTGATTCAGCAAACCCACAAGTTCCAGCGAATATGATATGGTTTCAGCAAGATGGAGCACCGCCCCATTACCGAATCAATGTCCGGCAGTACCTCAACCGAGAGTTTACCAATCGGTGGATAGGCAGGCGAGGATCGATTGAATGGCCAGCACGATCCCCTGATCTGACGCCATTAGATTACTTCTTATGGGGATATGTCAAAAGTATTGTATACAAAACTAAACCCCTCGACTTAGCTGACTTAAGAAGCCAAATAACGCTTGCGATTAGATCGGTTACGCCTGAGATGTTGATTAACGTCCGAAGAAATTTTTATTTAAGGCTAGGTTGTTGCCAAGAAGTTCGCGGCGAGCATTTTGAACATTTCCTACATTAGCATTCACTTTTTTGTGTGTTTTATGTTATCAAGAAATAAACAGTATTATTTATTAGTTTTTTTTTCTATCGAATTTCTTTAAGGCTCCCGTATCCCCCATTCAAAACGTTCAGTTGCCGCTCTTTTCTTCAGAGCTTCCGACCAATATTTTACTAGATGTAGATGGCGACACAACTACCAAATCTGGAATTATCCCGTATATTTTAATTTGCGGCAAGAATCCACCCCACCACAAATATCGAACCGTATACAATTTCTCGTAGCCATGACAACCACGGAATTTACCAATCCAATAAGAGGTTATCTACTTCTCAATATAGGGTTATGTTCGTTATTGTAAGCAGTTTTTTCAAGAGCGATTTATTCATGAGTGTGTCTCTCTAAATGAATATTGATCAATTATTTGTTTATTAGGGATTTTTTGATAGGTACGTACACAATTTCACTGGTTTTCATATTTTCTAATTAAATATTGTTTAAGGTGCTCCATTTCCATATAGAACTTTACGATACTATCCAAGGACAGCAGCTCTGTATACTTTAGTCTGAATACACGATATGTCATTAGCGGCTGGTTTAGATCAGATATGGTCTGTGTTAAATATCCTAAAGTACGATTACACGGTAACTCAAATTGTGTTGTATTACATAACCTTTGCTCTCCGTAAAATGACTCGTCTAATCATACCTTTAACGCAGCAGCCCATTCCGAATAACGCCATACAATGGAGGTCGTATCATTCGTCGTTTTTTGTTGCTCGACACAACTGGAAGATTTCAATATTTTATTACGCAGTCTTGAGGGGCAATTTATGTTTTAAATGATTCTTACCGTAAAACCTTTTCATATAGAAAAGAGAATTCTTTGTGCAATTTAAATGTAATAAAATCTGCCACCTTGAGGTAGGAAGGTATATCGACCCATGCAACGAAGACTATAGTAACTACATTTAGTTTGTTACGATAGTCTTTGTTGCATGGGTCGATATGATTAATAATTATCTACATAAATATAGAAATAAATAAAAATTGTGTGTTGTTTACTATTTACGTCAAATTCAGCAGCAAAAAAGAATGTCAAAAATGAAATGGAGAAAAATACTAATAAAATGCTGACCGATTTTTGTTTTAACGTATGATTATTTAGCTGTCGTATAGCCTGTACTTTACAATGACGGTATAACTATATAGTATCAGCTTTGCTCCAAAGAAAGGGGATTTGTGACTAAACTGTCAACGAGGTTTTTGTTTTGAACACATTTTGATTGGAAACTATTTTACAGTTCATCTGTGATTTTTAAAAACCCGTAGACACTTAACTGAATTTGAAGGTCGTTTATCTGAATTTAGTTTGATTCGAAGTTAAAGATTTTTTTGTGACATTTTGCGCTGATTACAATAACAGATTTTTAAGTTATTATTCCTACAGCTTATATTGAAAAAAAAAACAACTTTAAACGACCTTCAAATGCAAATAGGACGACAGCTACGATTTATATTATTTAACACGAAGACAAAGAAATCCAAAGTGGCATTCTTTATGTTACGTCTTGTTTTCAGTATTACCGATTTTTGGTGTACTTTAGGTCATATCTAAATAAATTATTTATGTTGTGTTTACATTTTCAATTTGAAACAGCACCATCTATCCACAGACCGTTGAACTATTTTGCAATGCCAACAGACTAAAACTCTCCCAGAACGGTATTCTAGTTACGTTCACTAAAAGCTACACCCCATCGTTATAAGTAACATTTAATGTATTTTTATAATATATTACAGTACACAATAATCATACGCCAGTAAGACCAAAAAGCAATTCTATATTTGTAGTTTAGTTTTTTTTAACACTAAAATTTGCAAGTATAATTTGCATAAATATTGAAATTCTTTGTGGACGCAGTTGCGTAAGGACCTATTAAATCGAATAGTTGCTATAGTTTCACAATTTAAACAATAATTATTGTGTGGTGTATCGGCGCGTTTTCGACGTAGGATACGGGAGCCTTAATCAAATAATTTTACTTTTTTATGTTAATTTTGGAAATAAATCTGGAACAGTTGAATATAGGTGTAGGACATTGTACATAAAATATGTCTAGAATTTACAGAGGAATCCAAAAATTGAATAATATACAGGGTGTTCCATTTCAAATAAGAAAGTTAGTATTGGCCACTGTTACACGAGACACCCTGTATAAAAAGTTTTTACTGAAAAAAGTGCGCAACTACAAATAGAAATCGACGTGACCGAGCGTTTTTTCAAACACGCCCCCCTTTATTTATTATCGAATTTATTGCATTTGGCTGATACACACTGTATGTATATGTTTATGTATATGTAATAACTTCATCGGTGTGGGAAATGATTTCTTTTACAGGAAACTATATGTTTCACCACGACTTGAATGCCGGCATTATCATCATAGTTGACTTTCGTAATGCTGGTTTGCAGTTCGTTAAAAAAATCGACCTGATGGCGCTTAAGGAAGGTTTGGAAGTTGGAGTAAAAATAATGCCATCGAGAATTAAGGCAGTGCATACCGTACAGATGCCAATATATTGTGAAGTTCTTTTCAAACTGACCACATCGCTTATGAAAGAAAAACTGAAGGATAGAGTAAGAATTGACCCATTAAAATTGTTTCTATTTCGGCAAATGTTGCATTTTAGATTGTTATACACAAAACTGTCGATGGCTTACTGGACTACTTTGACCGTGACTTACTTCCTAAGGATTTTGGTGGTACGCTGAAGTCACTTAATGAGATTGGAGATGATTGGAAGGAGCATTTGATGGACAGCGAGAAATGGCTGAAGAAAACTGAAGACCTGAAACTGATGGGACCTGTGCCAAAGAATAAACTAAATGGGAGGAATGAATTTGATATTGGTGGTAGTTTTAGACAGTTGGCTATTGACTAAACACAACTGAAATAATAAATTGTTTTTATGTGTACTCAAACTTGCAATAAACTTGAAATTTGACGGTAGGATAGGTTGGGGCATATTTGGACATGGGGCACAATTGGAAAATAGAAATTACTCTATTTGCGAAAATATTTAAATACAAATGTAATAGTATATTACATTAGAAGAGCTGTAACTAGCATATTACGTACGAGTGGAAAGTCAACATACGAGCCGCGAAGCGGCGAGATTTGTTATTTTCCACGAGTACGTAATATGCGTTACACCTCGAGTATTGCACATAATTTTACCTACGACCGACAAGTTCAATAAATTATATCAAAAATGACAAACAAATACAGGTAAGAATATTTGACGGTTAACCAATGAATACAGTGGCTATAACAAGACAGTGTGGACAAGAGCGGTCGTCGTTTTGATTGGCTGTTCGGTCACGTGGTACAAATCCGCCATTAGTGTGCCAATTTACCCAGTGTTTACATTACGTTGTTTCGTTTTTCTTAAAGTATTTCCTCGATTACTTAATTGTCGTACAAAAGAAATAACAAGTTAATCATTTGTAGACTTGTTGCACTAAAAATATAAAGGTATGTAATAGCAAAATGTTTGCTGTTAAGTAAAATAAGATGTAATCAGTTGCTCCACATAGGTTATCTAGTTCGTATTATTATGTTGTATAGTTTTATTTGCTAGTTAATGTAATAACTGGTCCCCTTTTTAGGTCATCAAATAGAAACATGTCTTGTTGTGCTGCCATCAACTGCTCTGTCAACTCAATCAACTCCATTAACAGAGCTGAGAAAGGCCTTTCCAACCGATCCTTAAAGAAGAAAGGATGTTAAGATTTACACAAGATTACTTGGAGAATTTATTCATTAGAGTACGAGCATAACAAATAATTCCAACAGCACTTCAATATAGGAACAATCTATTTATAATAATAATTAATGTGTATCACAATATCTGAAAGACGTATCGTGTCAAAAACCAGTTACGAAACGGATGACCGATTGTTCCTATCGGAATTTTTCGATTTGTAGATTCCACACGTAGTAAAGAACAAACTGAAGAAGAAGATCTTCCGGAACTTAGTAATGAAGAGCTCCGAGCGGAAGTTAATTTTAACAACAGTTAATTAAATTCGTTGTATCACAGGATATTTACTAAATAGTATTTCACGAATGTCCAGACCATGCCCTTTGTGCGTGACTTTAGTGGAGTCAAAAAGTTACGATGAAAGCTATAAGTATGCCAAATGATCTAAAATAAAACTTTTCAAAGATAATTCATTATTTTTCTGTAAAATTAAAGTTTTGAGTTATTTATATCTTTGGACAAAGTTTTTCAAATATTCCACAGCTGTTTCATAAACAAAAAATCTGTTGTGGCCAGGCACATGACTTTATCATACTACATATAAAATTAATAGTTTAGCTACATGAGACTCTATTTGATCGTGATCGGCCTTGTCTGCATTAAAATAAAACTACTAGCACTAGACAGATATGTCGATTAAAGCTGCGTTCGGATATCGTACTCCGTTGACACCGGGTACACTGTCCAAATGACACTTACGTGTTATTGGGTGTAAAAAGTGTAATGCAATATGCGAACGCAGCTTATATTGACAGGAGCTATTGCCAAAACATTAGCGTTTGACACCAAGACTACCTACTGTCATTAGAATCAAAAAATCTCACAAATCCTGGCTACTAGTTTTCATGCAGTACGACCGATCTCGTAGAAATAGAATGTGCTCATGCAGCTAGTATTGATTGTACCAAAAAATATCATAGTGATAAATGATTCAGAATTTCCTCATCTTTAATTTATTATTTAACTATTTCGACGAAATTCCAGAAATGGCGGCTTATTTGCAAAATCTTTCAGAAATGCTAAGACTAAACCTCCAGTTCCTTTGGACCCTCTTCAACAGAAAGCTTTTCAGCTCTGAGTTTGGTTATGAAACTTCTAAATATGAAGTTTCGTCCCGATACCTTTAGTAGTTTCTCCGGAATCGTCGCCACAAAAAACGGGTACACACACACACACACACACACATACACACACACACACACACAGACATTTTTTTGTACCTTGGTCAAAAATGTTCAGGGGACCCAAAAAGACACATTTCCGCTAAAATCTCAAAAATTTTTTTGGCACGATTACAATACTTTACATACTGCGTATGATAAAGTAACATAATTTTTCAGTGCCACAAATTAAAAGAAAAAAATATTATCTCGATTTGTAACTTTTAGATTAAAAATATCACGCAAGAAAAAAATTGCAAATATCGTACAGTAGCAGATCAGCGGCCACTCATTATTAAGATATTTATAGTTGTTAATTTTTACCTATATTGGTGTATAGGTTTGTAGATTGAATAAAGGATATCGCTTCTTTGTATACCTACTTCCTTTATCTGTATGTAACAATAAAATTTATGGATTTATAAATATTCGAAATTTACGTTTCCAAAAGTATTTTTATTTCAGCGGTGCCACTTTAATAAATCTTTATGAAATAATCCTATTATTTAAGGTAAGTAATATTCCTATACAAAAATGATTCCCTAACTACCATATTTAGAGTACAAAAATATTTTAATCATATTGTTAAATAAATATGAAGTATGTATTTAAACTTTATAGTTTATACTTATATACTCGTATATATAAAGATATATCTATATTTTACATAATAATGTGTCGGAAGCATTTAAGGAAGCATTTATGTGATAATATATTTGATAACACATTGAAGAAAACGACTTTAAATAACCCAAAAATCGTTTTTCTTCCTGTAAACCGATGCATGTTTCAATAAAACTGGCACAAAAATGTCGGCATTTGCTCTCATGGCCACACTGTCTTGTTATAGTCACTGTATGTACCAATGAATGTATTCGCGCGACATCTATTGCAACTACGGAGAACTTTGTCTGAAGTGTCGACCGAAAATTCGAATACAAATTCAATATAAATTATCACGTGCATGTAATAAATGTTACAGCTTACTTACGACCGAAAATTTCAATAAATATAAATTGTATCAAAAATGACAAAGAAATAATCAAAATATTCGTGCTACATCTGTCATTATGACATTATGTCGTGCGTTAAAAACACAAACGCACAGCCAAAAGCACACGTTAGTTATAAGCATCGAGATAGTATAGAAAGGAGACGCCATGACGACGTTTTTCTTATACTGAAACTAATTATACTTCCTTTTCTGTAATATTGCAGACAGTGCAACATAGCACATATTAACTATATTTGTTTATCTAAAGAAATTAAAAATATATAATAAACACAAAATAAAATTTGGATTAAGGTTATAACAAATAGTGTAAAATAAATTTTATATTTGTTTAATTAATGTAAAATAAATCTTATAAGTGTAACATAAATATGAATATGAACAAAATAAGTAGGTATTATACATTTTGCAACCTACTGGCCATTAAACAAAACCATTTTATTATTTTGATGTCGAATGCTGGCGGGTTTATTTATTTTTGTTTTTCTGATGTAACACATTCGAATATGTGTATATTCTATTGATAATACTTTTAATTAATAATATTCTATGACTATCCAACACATCTTGATCGAAACTATGTTTTACTAAACTAGAAAATATATTTGATGCGATATATCCGTAAAATGCTTCGAACAAACAATACTGGACTTTGTCGGCTTCCAGATACATCGGTCTACAAACTGTATCCATAATTCCTGCTGGGCAGGAATCTTTGGAAACCTACATTTAATTGTTAAATAAACCAAAAATTAAGTCAAATTTTATTGAATACGGGCCTGTTCATTGTCATTTGACTGACATCTAACGTCACTTATCGATGAAACGTAATTCCCGCTGATTTATTGCAGCCAGGACCCTTTCTGCTGCGACAGCTTCTTCAAATACATACTGTCATGCTAATTAGTTATAAAAAATACTTATAGCGCTCTAGAAACCACTTAAGTCTATATAATGTATCGGCTTGTCAATTTGACGTTATGGGACTAACGGACGCTATGATTTGACATAAAGTGATCCCAATTTTAAGCTCATATGACTCCTCCTCTTTTATACTATCTCGATGGTTATAAGCGATATACGAGTTAAGCAGTTCGTGACGTAAGGGACATTTACACATACGGTCGTAGGTAAATATACAAAAACCGTTTGTTCATAAGGTAACACACGTTCATAATAATGTTTTTCTACTTTGCATTCACAATGCACACATTGTAACACTGTTTTCGGTGTTACAATTAACACATTGTAACACCGAAAACAGTAACATTTTTGTCTAAGATTGCCAGGATTGGTACACATTGATATCAAATGCCAAATGTCAAACGTACAATACATAACCACACACTGCCTCTCTTTAATCGCTTGCAATCGCATAAACTGCGAAATATCAATATTCTATACATATTTAAACATGCGTGTAGCCTGCTATAGTATGGCCAAAGGTTGTGGCTTTCTTAGTTTTGCTGTTCATCAAAATACGCCAGCATAACGTTTTCGGTGATGTTTTACCACTCTGGTAAGTGATCGTTATCATTCTTTTCAACTAAACATCAAATCCCCTTTTCAGATATAATTCAAGGACCACATTTCTTTAATAAGGTATTATGCGAAGATCAAACCTACATCGTAGATATGAATGATTTTAATTACTGCTACGAGATTGTATATGCGCAATCAATGGTTTATCAGCATACACGTATGAAGCTATAGTACATTTAAAGTGTAGAGGATTTCTTAGTTTATGTAACGTATAAGTTTTCGGTAACATTTTCGACCGAATTCTGTTCGGCTCAATTCGTATTCATTTTTGTCCGTCGCTTTCGACTTTGTCTTAGCTCTGGTTGTGTGCAACATATTTGTATTACCTCCATCACATGTAATTTTACTAAGTATAATTTATTCTAATAAACTACTTTGCCGAAATTAGAATTGGGTTTCAATTATAAGTGCTTGTAAATATATAAGCCGCAACGGCTACGTAGCGGAATTAGGTAGACACCGCTATTAAACGTTAAGCGTTATAACAATTCTTTAGTAAGTTCTTGTTCTTCGAAGTAACTAATCAGTCACCGCCAAACACTTCTATTCTGATTATTATACTTATGAAACCACTATTAAAGTTGTTGACTTTTTAGGTTAAGTTTCATGTTAAGTTACCACAGTAGGGTTAAAAGTGTTGCCCCAAGCTCCATTATGTTAATCGTTGAGACCTCGCTGAATATTTATTCAAACTTGTAGGCTAAAGTAGAGTAATTTTATTCACAATTAGATTTTGTCAAGATTTTATCTTATAGATCTCATCCTTAACGAAGTTGACAGTTACTACAGTGCTGCCACGTGGTACCCGCGAAATACCCTAGATTCTAATTTAGCGCAATATAGTAACCACAATTTCTAAATTTATATAAAATTAATGACGCAAAGTAGAAAAAATAGTATATTACACTCGTTTTATAAGACGTATTGGCGCACTCGTTCCATTTGGGCACTCCTCGCTACGCTCGTCGTGCCCAAAACAACTCGTGCGCCAATTTGACGTCTTATAAAACTTGTATAATAATATACTATTTTCTACTTTGCATTCACAATGCACACATTGTAACACTGTTTTCGGTGTTAACACATTGTAATACCAAAAACAGTAACATTTTTGTCTAAGATTGGTACACATTGATATCAAATGCCATATGTCAAACGTACAATACATAACCCAACAAAACCACACACTGCATCGACTGCATCTTCTTAATCGCTTGCAATCGCATAAACTGCGAAATATCAATATTCTATAGGTACATATTTAAACATGGGTGTAGCCTGCTATAGTATGGCTAAAGGATTGGGGCTATCTTAGTTTTGCTGTGTTCATCAAAATACGCCAGCATGACGTTTTCGGTGATGTTTTACGACTCTGGTAAGTGATCGTTACCATTCTTTTCAACTAAACATCAAATCCCCTTTTCAGATATAATTCAAGGACCACATTTACTTTAATAAGGTTTTACGCGAAGATCAAACCTACATCGTAGATATGAACGATTTTAATTACTGCTGCCAGATTGTATATGCGCGATAAATGGTTTATCAGCATACACGTACGAAGCTATAGTACATTTAAAGTGTAGAGGATTTCTTAGTTTATGTAACGTATAAGTTTTCGGTAATATTTTGGACGCTTGGATGCTAGGTTCAATTCGTATTCGTTTTTGTCCGTCGCTTTCGACTTCGTCTTAGTTCTGGTTGTGTGCAACGTATTTGTGTTACCTCCATCACATGAAATTTTACTAAGTATAATTTATTCTAATAAACTACTTTGCCGAAATTAGAATTGGGTTTCAATTATAAGTGCTTGTAAATATATAAGCCGCAACGGCTACGTAGCGGAATTAGGTAGACACCGCTATTAAACGTTAAGTGTTATAACAATTATTTAGTAAGCTCTTGTTCTTCGAAGTAACTAATCAGTCACCGCCAAACACTTCTATTCTGATTATTATACTTATGAAGCCACTATTTTAAAGTTAACTTTTTAGGTTAAGTTTCAGTTAAATGTGTTGCCCCAAGCTCCATTATGACCATCGTTGCGACCTCGCTGAATATTTATTCAAACTTGTAGGCTAAAGTAGAGTAAAATTATTCACAATTAGATTTTGTCATGATTTTATCTCATCGAGCTCATCCTTAACGAAGTTGACAGTTACTACAGTGCTGCCACGTGGTACCCGCAAAATACCCTAGATTCTAATTAAGCGCGATATAGTAACCACAATTTCTAAATTTATATAAAATTAATGACGCAAAGTAGAAAAAATAGTATATTACACTCGTTTTATAAGACGTATTGGCGCAGTCGTTCCATTTGGGCACTCCTCGCTACGCTCGTCGTGCCCAAAACAACTCGTGCGCCAATTTGACGTCTTATAAAACTTGTATAATAATATACTATTAATAATGTTTATTAATCGAACAAGTATTACATGATTGTCTTGTCAAGAAGTATAAAGAAAAAAATACCAATCAAATAACTGAATACGTTTTGAAATTAAATGCACATCTCTAGTTCGCTCATATTTCTAAAATACTCTGCATTGGAATAAAATTCATTATCTAATAAAAGTCTCTTATCCTGTAGTTTGCATTTTCCGTTGGTAGCTGTTAAAAGGGGCGTTTATGCCAGAAAGATCGACGTCGGCCTTGAGTCCGTAGTGCGGCCAGGATGTAGTTCCATCTAACGGTGATTCGTTGTACTCAAGTCCTTGTGTATAAACAAACATACTTACGTCGTTTGTTCAGCCGATTTGTTCCCTTCGCCAGTAGGTAGCTACTGTAGTTGTTGTCAACTGTTAATTATTATTGATCTGAGCTGTTGGTAATCTTCTCCCTTGTCTCGGTCTGCGGACGTTTTACAGGAACCTTCTTTACAGAGCTCCGCGGTGATAGTTCGTAGTAATTCGACACAATTGCATAAAACACAGGTCAACTTGACAACGGCTGGGTCAATTTTAAAGAGCTATGTCTTAAAATGTCACCCATAAATTAGCTCCTGTTCCGTGATTAATGCTATTGACTTAATCACCATGAAAGCGTATTAAATCAGTCAGTATATTGTGTCAAAATTAGCTACTTTTCTCTAATTAAGTTCGTGATTAAAGCAAGCGCGGTTGAATTTTATATTTATCCCGGAACAATGCCCTATGCTTACACATTCGAACAGTACCTTACATTTACACATCAGTACAATAGTTTCGAATCCGATCTGCTTTTTATGAACCGTGTTTTGCATGTAACTGCGATATGGATAAACGCCCCTCTTAAGGTACGTTTGGTTAAAATATTGTTGCAAATGGAGAGTGACACTACTTTCCTGCAAAAGGGTCCCATGTCCAAATGTGCCCCATCCTACCCTATACACATTTTAAGGGCCGATATATTCACCTATCGTCAAAGTTGTCGTTAGCCAACGAACAGATTACGCTAACGTTCACGTTAAAAATGATTCTGTCTTTTCACCGATCTGTAAGTTATCGTCAGGTAACGAGGACGTAAACATCGCTAACGAATGTTTTTTGGCAGTATAGTATCAAATGTCGGTAAAAAAGGTGTACTAAATCATAAATCATAAACACTTGGACCATAACTTGGACTAATTGCCGCTAGATGCCGCGCCGTAAATGACATTGACAAAACGTAACTAAAATTCATTCGAACCTCTCGAACCCATTTCTAACCGCATCAATTAAAAAAGACCCAAACCAATTACAAAAAATTAGTATGAAAGTCGAATTCAGCAAATTCGGCCAAAATAACTAAATAATGACTTAAATTAATACAGTGTCACGTACGTACTTAATATTTGTCAGTTTGACTTTTCGTTTGACATTCAGCTCATGCTCTGTGATTGGTTCGAAGTGTTCGTCAACAGTTTACCGGCAGGTTCATTCGATCGCTAAATAAATTCGTTCGTTAAACGTATTAATCCGGTCGGTAACGTTAACGACAGGTGAATAGACACCTTTTTACCATTTATCTTGTCGTTTAGATGACGAACAGTTTCACGATAGGTGAATATATCGGCCCTTAATCTTACAAAGATGATATAGAAGCAATTTTAAAAATAAACTGCTAAAAAGTATTAAATTGTTTTTTTTTTAAATTAAAATCCCTTATAAACATAAATTGCAAAGTATATAAACTATACTAAGAGTTTCCGTTTAGCTTAACTTAAATTTAGTTTACATGCTGACGTTTCAAATGTCAAACACTATTCTAATAACTATAAATACCTATACTCTATTCACTTTTAGAATAAAGCGTTGGATAAGATAGGGCTATGATTTGCGGTTTGTGATTGGCTGAAAGTTGAACCAAATTTACACCAGCCAACGCGCGTATGTCACTTGAATTTTGAAACGTCATGTCATTTGCGTCAGATTCAAGATTTTCGTTGTGTTCTAGTTGTTGTGTTCGGAATATTTTGCAGTCTGACAATCGATTCAAATAAAACTCAGTTCTTTTTAGAACTCCACACAATATTAACATTGTAACAGGTAATCTTAATATTGCCAATAATATTTGTTGTTAATGTTTTACGATGATATTTAATAGTGCTAATATGGATGAGAGAATGCAGGCTGGTTTATCAAAAAATCCGCAAGGCAAGCCCATTCGCAGTGGACGGCTGATGGCCTACAATGCATATCTCGAGTACAGTCGTGAACCTGGAAATTCGAAGTCAGATTCTGTAAAATTAGCTTCGAAGCTTGTAGGTATTGGAGAATCAACAATGTGGGCCATTGTAAAGGAAAAGGGCACTTCTGGAGTATTACGTTCTCCAACCAAAAAACGTAAACGGGAAAACACTTACGACAAATAGGATGAATTACAGAAAAATGCAATTAGGCGACATGTTCATTCTTTCTATTTTAACAATGAATTACCAACTATTTCCAAAGTATTAACGGTAATGATATGATTATTTATGTAATATTGAAATTAAGTGGAAATTTGTATAGGCTATTGAAGCAGATGATTTCATACCTACGGTGAAGCGAACAACTTAGAAAATATTGCGTATGTTGGGATTTAAATGGGAGAACCGAAGCAGGAAAAGTATTTTAATTGAAAGACAGGAGGATATTGTTTTATGGAGACGAAGATATTTGCCCAGTATTAGACAGTATCGCTCAATGGGGAAAAAAATCTATTACTTAGATGAGACATGGGTTAATGCTGGTCACACAAAACCAAAGGTCTGGAAAGATATCACTATAACAAGCGCTCGACAAGCACTTGTTCGTGGGTTATCACGAGGTATAACAGATCCTTCTGGAAAAGGAAAACGTCTTATTGTTCTACACATCGGCTCGGAAGCAGGTTTTTGTAGATAACGGCCTTCTGTTATTTGAATCAAAAAACACTGGCGACTACCACGAAGACATGAACAGCGACGTCTTCACGGAATGGGTGAGAAGTATGTTGCCACGACTTGAGCCTGGATGTGTAATTATAATGGTTAATGCTCCTTACCTTTCCGTGAAGATGAATAAAGTACCAAACAACTCTTGGCGAAAAGGGACATTAAATAAACATGTAGTCAGCGAAGAAAACAAATTATATCAACTGGACAATATTGTTGAAGATATTATGGAAGAGTTTATTATAACAACCAATACAGGATCATCATTAGATTTGTGGTCTGATACTGAACCATCTACAAGCGAATGAAATACTTTTTTTTTCTTTTACTTTTTAAATAGTAATATAACGGAAGACGTGTGGGGACGCTTTGAGAACTGCTGTCGGAGCAAATTGCTGCTCGTAGAGATATACGAGAATAAACAGTGATATTTTATTCCTTTTTAGTGTCTTATTTCTTTGTTTGTTATTCTTTATTGATATCATTAAGTGTCTATTGTGTACTAATATTTAATAAAAGATAGCAGACAGACTTAATATAAAGTTTTAATATAACGCACTACATTACATAACGACGGCTAATTGACAAATCAGCGGTGCGAGGTATGGCACACCATTGTCGTGACATAACCTTTCAATTTGCCGCTTTTGACAGCATATTGCTCCAGTGTAAATCGCTCCAGTGTAATTCGGCTCAGTTTGCACCCCCCACTACTATGTTCTTATCGTGAATAGGGTATAGGTACATTAAATTCAATTAAATGATAAAATGAAATATTTACAAAAAACAATGGTTTCTGTAAACAAATAAATTAAGTGACGATGTGCGTGGGAAAAGGTGCCATCGTATCCACGGGCGTAGCCAGGTTTTAGTATCGGGGAGGGTTCAAGAAAATAAAACGGCTAAAAGTACATAAAATAACCCTTATATTCATAAGAAAAATATTAAAGATATTAAAAAAATAATATCTTAACTGTTCGGGGGGGGGGGAGGGGTTTGAACCCCCAAAACCCTCCCCCTGGCTACGCCCATGATCGTATCATATATAAAGTAAGTAATTAGTAGTAAAGTTCAAATATTTCTTAATACGTTTCAGTTTCGATGAGAAAATAATAACTGAGTCTGTAGTATGTCTCACAAAATATTATAATGTGTGTGTAATAATTAGTAATGAATTAATTATAAATCAGATAAATGAATTTATTGTTTCAAAATAAGTGGTTTGGTAATTATTCATCCGACTGTAGTTAAGCAAAAAGTGTAAAATTAGTAAATAACTAATATAAGACAGGACAAACGAAGTATTGAGAATAATTATAAATTATGCAAGAAAATTCTAAAGAGCAAAATACAAGATAGGTCGAGGCCTTTTCTGATCTTTCTGGAGGAACTTAAAAAGGTGTCCATAACATATATGAGATTTTGGTAACTCCATATGAGATATGAGATTAATATTAAAATATATGAGACTCATATCAAATATATGAGATCTGGCAACCAAAGTCCAGGTAACATTCGGTCTTTTTATTGGCGGAATTTGGTTAATTGGTTTCTTAAGTACTTTAGTCGCCTTCCATAGAAAATAATTTGTGCTTGCGTCAGTTGTTATTTATTCTAGGCATTTATTACGTGACTGTTGATATTACATTTCACTGTTCTTGCATTTATAGAGAATTAATATATACGGGATGTCCCACTTTTCCTCGCAAAATTACTTTTTGGAAAGTAAACATCATTTTGACGAAAATGTTTTATGTGGACTTATTTGTCTTTCAATTCCTTAAGAGGGGCGTTTGTCCATATACCACTTACGTGCAAAACAAGGGCGCATAAAAACCAGATCGGAGTCGAAACAATTGCACTGATGTGTAAAAGTAACGTACTGTTGGAATGTGTAAGCATAGGGCATTATTCCGGGATAAATATTAAATACAACCCCGCTTGCTTTAATCAAGAACTTAATTAGAGAAAGGAAGCTAATTTTGGACACAATATACTGGTAGATTTAATATGCTTTCATGGTGATTAAGCCAATAAATAGCATTAATTCCGGAACAAGAGCTAATCTATGGGTGACATTTTAAGACATTGCGATTAAAAATTGACCCAGCCGTTGTCAAGTTGATCTGCTTTTTATGCAATTGTGTCGAATTACTACGAACTGTCACCGCGGAGCTCTATAAAGAAGGTTTCTGTAATAACGTCCACAGACCGAGACAAGGGAGAAGAGTACCAAGAGCTCAGATCAATCATAACTAACAGTTGACAACAACTACAGTAGCTGCCTATTGGTAAAGGGCAGAAATCGGCTGAACAAATTAAATAAGTATGTTTGTTTATACACAAAGGCTTGAGTACAACGGTTCACCGTTAGATGGAACCACATCCTGGGCGTACTACAGACTCAAGGCCGACTCAATAGACTCTTGACCCAATATCTTTGGTCTATTTCCCTGCTATAATTTTCAGCAAGATGTTCGGTGTCATTGTAATCGGAAAATTTTAAACCATTGAATAATCAGGATGCACCCATAATGTACACGGGAAATACGACTCTTTGGCGCAAAACCAGTGAAATCACGAGTACTGGCGCACTCTGTCAATACTATAATATCGGCCAAAATCGATTTAGTTTATGTTTATTTGACATATTTCGGATATTTTCACGAATTTGTAACCACCTAGATTAATAAACAAACAAGTTATTTTTTCGTTGCCTTGGTGATAAAAATTGACGATCGATATGTTTTTGTGTTCTGAATGTCATCCTGATTGAATAAATTACACAAATATGATAGGGTGCCATTTAAAACTTCAATTATATAGTGATTTCCGGAAAAACCGGAAGTCATACTGACCTCAAGAGTATCAAAAAAATGGCATTTTTTTAAATCTATTAGCACTTTCATTCGTCTAGCTTCATAAATAACAAATAAACGGGCGTACCTATGGCTTTGGTCATCCGGTATGTATAACTGGTATAATTTTTAATAGCTTGCATAAGAAACTAATCGAGAAAAGCAGCCGCAGCAGTTTAGTAGGGTTGATAAATCAAATGTATCAAATATGTTCAAAATATCTATCGTTAATTACAAAATTTATAAATCATCCAATTTTGCAAGATATTAGATGTGATAGATATCAATTTGATATTCTGCATACATAAGTTACTGGTAACTATAACTTTCCATAGTTACAGTGGGGAGCTGGATGAAAAACTGCCTACTATATCGGTAGCAAAACTATTGACTCCTGTGTTTGGAGGATCGTAACTCTGCAACGACTGAACAAAAAAAAATTAAATAAAGTGTGTTATACTCCTCAATCATTTCCACATAACATGATTGACTATCAAAATTTTCTGCCCCTAGGTATGGACAGAAGCGCGAGAGAAGTGTGTAAATGTACCCGATTTTAGCACTTTTTAATAAACGCTCATCTTTCCAAATGTTTTTCTGCTAAACCACTTGCCCAAAAAAATTCAAATTTACACAGACTATAACTCAAGATCTTGTCTACAGATTGGCTTTTGTATTGTACTAATTTCTTTTGTCATAAAGGCTATAAACTAGATTTTCTTGGTAGCGGATATCTCTGCAACGAGTATTAGCACGATAACGAGACAGGTACGAAAACAATCGCAAATTTTTGTTTAATGAGACTATTGAAATAGAAACACATATCAGATGTTCATTAATTTTATAAAGCGACATAAATATTCGATATAATTTTGGTACAGCGCGCAAGTAACTACGTCACGTTGTTCAACGCAGTCGTCATCGGCTTGGGTTTGAGGTCGACTACAGCATGTATCACAGGCCCGTACTTAGAATTAAAACAAACATCGTACATATTTATTGATGTAACCAGCATTGAAGTTGAAGGTTCGAAATGGTGGACTCTTTGTTTAATGAAAGAATAGGTTGCAAGTGTACAACGAAGAGCTGTAAGCATATTTTTTTTTGTTTTTAATGCCTTTTGAATCAACAGCAGCAATCAAATATTATCAGTTAGCATAAATAAATAAAATAACAAAACAAAATATTTTTTCTCAGGCCCCAATAATATGATTTTGGATAAAATCAAGATAACATAGATATTCATTGAATAAGGTTTCTTGTTTCTTGAAGTAAAACAATTAATTATCAATGTCAGAAATTCCTTTCTCAAATATCTAAAGCACAGCTGTTGTATCTGTCAAAATATCACCATCAAGATAAGGTACTTCTATTATATATTATGGAAATTATATAAATCGGAAGCAATGAAGTAAAATTATTGTGGTTACCTGTAGCCCATTGCAATTGAATTAATCTGGGCATATGTACAAAATAAAGTGGCAAAAAGCTACAATGCATTTGAAATTATAAATATGTTAAATTTATGTAACAAACCACTGTTTCAAAAGAGATATGGCAAATTTATGTTTCAATTTTGCAACACAATTTTTGGTTTTGAAAATCAAAACCAATACATTGATATTGATCATATTTATGACTAAATTATTGTAGAAACAATAATCAACTTGCATGATGACGAGTTATTAGACTACAACGACAAAAGTACAGATAATGATAAAAAGTTGCCGCAATATTGTTCCAATATTGGTGGTTCTTCTGAAACTGCGCAATTCGTTCAAAGTTTAGGACAAATACTTGTCGCAATTGAAACATCAACTACTGATTTTTGGCAGAAATAATTTTGTGAAATGATAATAAATCACAAAACAGAATATGTATACAATTCCAAAACTAAAAGAAAATCACTTGCGCTATTTTCAAAAATAAAACCGGACGAGAAAATGTCAAAAATATTGGATACAGTCCTGAGATTTGATCGTTTGAAACCGTCGCGCGAAGCGTCGCATCGTTTCGCGCGCTTTATCCCCTTTCCCCGAGGGGAACCATCCTGCGCACCGGATCACATTATTTTCCCTATTTAAAATTCCCAAATAACTTTTATGTTATTATACATCAATGGTGAGTATCACAATAAATACGGATTGTTTACGTGCTAACTGCGTTGTCCTGCTATCGTTCGTTTCTGAGATATCCGCGTCCATAGAAAGCTCGCTTACATACTTTATTACATAAGAAATGAAGAAAATAAAAACACCAATCTATAGAAGAGATTCTAACTGAAACCTAAACAAAAATTTAATTTTTTTTGGTACGTGGTTCAGGAGAAATAAAATCGGAAACTGGAGAATTATTTTAAAACCGCAAAAATCGGGTACCTTTTTTTACTGCTCTCGCGTTCGTGCCTAAACCGACAGGCAGAAAATTTTGATAGTCACTCCTGTTATGTAGAAAACTAGCGCCTACGGTGTCCGCTTGTAAGTAGTCCCGGACGTTCACGAGCGCAGGCGGTGGGCCGTCGGGTTCAATCGGGACTCTACGCTAGAAAGCTCTCGGTATAGGTACATAGAATTAGTGTATACGATAGAAACCAACCGATGTCGACTTTCGAGCGAATGCGATAGTATTACAGACTGGTTCTCCCTATATTTGATTCGACTGAAAATGGCGTGACACCGATGTAAACAACCTATAGCGTACGTTGTACAGTCTCTAATTAAATAATATAGTATCTTATTTTCTAACAACAGTTCTTTTGTTTCTGTTCTAATAAAATAATCGTGTCCGCGCTTATGCCGTGTAACGCAGAAAGTCGGACACTAATAGGAGAAACCTAAAATGGAAATATGAGAATTATCTCAAGAGTACCTTTATGGTGGAAGCTATGCAAAAATTACAGACAGTTGAAATACGGTGCGAAGCCGACAAGCCAGCTGCCCGATAATTGCAATTCTTACAAAAGCGTGCCACTTGATTGATACCTTATGTTTATATGTGATTTAGGGTGATTTATAATTCGATACCTCATTTTTTTGTTCGGCTATAGTTTTCGAGATGTTCTAAAGTTTTGTGACAGTGGCTAAATTAATAAACAAAGAGATAAAGCAGATGATGGATAAATAAATATTAACAATGAATGATATTCCGAACATGTGATACAAATAATAATTTTTGGCATTAATGATAATATTCCACGTTCTTTGCTTATTAATTTACTCGCGCTTATAAAACTTTCAAGTTGAATATCTCCAAGACTATTGATCCAAATAGAAGTTAGCATTTTAACACATTAAGTATCATTTGAAGTGCACACGGCGTGAAAATATACTATTACTCACAACTATGATTCTATACTCTATAGTTCTAAAATGTATTAAGTGCATCGCAATCGTTCCTACTTACCCACATGAATATTGTATCGATTAAAACATCTACTAATTGTTATATAATCCATTTATTGAAAACAAAATAACTATACATTTAATAACGAAAAAGGTATTCAAACATAATTTTACGTCTGTGAAGTTAGCATCTCAAATGTTAGCATCTCATAAGTTGACCTCATATTTACTTGCATCCAGTATAGTTCTACAGTTCTACATAGGTTTTAACAATAGTTCTGTTAATTTACCTATTTTAATGCGCTTTGAAAAAATGAGATGCCAACTTCGCAACGCATATGTTAGCATCTCACCGAATTCTGACAGTTCTGGGTTCCAAAAAATTACATACGATAGTTCTAGTGATGCAGAGTAAGATACAAAAGAGTTCTAGGCCCCACGAGTTCCTGAATAATTATTAAAAATTATAAACAATTTTTTTTCAAGAAATCGATGAGATGCTGATACTTAGAAGACAGTTCTGGGTTCCCAGAATTTATATATGATAGTTTTAGTGATACAAAGTAAGATACAAAAGAGTTCTGGGCCCCACGAGTTCCTGAATAATTATTAAAAATTATAAACAATTTTTTTTCAAGAAATTGATGAGATGCTGATACTTAGAGGACAGTTCTGGGCTTCTAGAATTTATATATGATAGTTTTAGTGATGTAAAGTAAGATGCAAAAGAGTTCTGGGCCCCACGAGTTCCTGAATAATTATTAAAAATTATAAACAATTTTTTTTCAAGAAATCGATGAGATGCTGATACTTAGAAGACAGTTCTGGGTTCCCAGAATTTATATATGATAGTTTTAGTGATACAAAGTAAGATACAAAAGAGTTCTGGGCCCCACGAGTTCCTGAATAATTATTAAAAATTATAAACAATTTTTTTTCAAGAAATTGATGAGATGCTGATACTTAGAGGACAGTTCTGGGCTTCTAGAATTTATATATGATAGTTTTAGTGATGTAAAGTAAGATGCAAAAGAGTTCTGGGCCCCACGAGTTCCTGAATAATTATTAAAAATTATAAACAATTTTTTTTTCAAGAAATCGATGAGAGGCTGATACTTAGAAGACAGTTCTGGGCTTCTAGAATTTATATATGATAGTTTTAGTGATGTAAAGTAAGATACAAACGAGTTCTGGGCCCCACGAGTTCCTGAATAATTATTAAAAATTATAAACAATTATTTTTCAAGAAATCGATGAGATGCTGATACTTAGAGGACAGTTCTGGGCTTCTAAAATTTATATAAGATAGTTTTAGTGATGCAGAGTAAGATACAAAAGAGTTCTGGGCCCCACGAGTTCTAATTATTAAAAATTATAAGCAATTTTTACACAATTATTTACAATTATAAACAAAGCGCATTCGAAAGAGCGATGCCATATATGAAAGTGCAGTCATTTTTCCGAAAAATACGTTTAGAGAAAAAGACACCTTCGGTACCCCTCATTTACAGGACAGCCATTTTCTTATTCAATTACTTGGCGGCGATACGCTGCCGCGTATCTTGATATCTTACATTCTGCGCTACCCAGAACCAACGGCGTGGACGTAGTAAGATTTTGGCTCCATTTTTTATTATTTTTTTTTTCTAGTATGTTTTTCTTTTCTTTTTGTTATTTTTTTTTCGTTTTTGTCATTTTTTTGTCATGTATATTTTTAATTTAAATGTTTTTGTATCAAAGTAGTTAATTTCAAATCTTTTCATCCTATTTTCGCTTCATGTTTTTAACTTTTTGTTTGTTTTATTTTAATTTTTATTTTTTTTTGTTTCTTATTGTTTTTTTTGTTTTTTTTTTCGATTTTTGTAATTTTTTGTTGTATATATTTGGTATGTAAATAAAAGAAAATTCTTACATGCTTTTTTTCACTTTTGATGATTTTCTTCATTCCGTTTTTGTTTTTGTTACGAATTTTTGTTTTTTTTGCATTTTTGTATCAATATCTATTCCAGTCTTTCATGGTTTGTATCCTGAGATACTGTATACAATGAGATGGGGTTGAACCTTTTTTCTTTTATTCACACTTTCCCGAGTGGGGCCTAAATCATTGTATTCGTGCCAATACATTCCGGATTTGGTATACGCGACGTAATGGCCTGGCGACCAGCTTATAAGACCCGCAAGCGTATACACTCGATTTTCTATTTCGATATTAACCGCGATTGAGTCGAGAGTGTGGTGAATGTCATTCCTGGTCGTGTACGCAGGATCCGTTAATACAGTAGTATCAATGATCACATGTGGTCCATATGTGACATCGTCTTCGATCCGTTCGTTACATTTTCGACATGTCCGTGATTTTATTTGCCCGTCATCTATCGCCTGCGCAGAATCTACGGATTTTCTTATATAAACTACAAAACAAATTTTTTTTCCAATTGCACTATCTATTATTTTATTTACTGGAGACGATATAGTCGCGGTATATAGATATAGATATATGTTTGCATTGAGTAATATGTTATGGAAAAATAGAAGTTGCACGGAAGATTGGTTTTCTTAGACCATATAAGCTCTATGCTACATTCCATCACAATCAAATCTATGATTGGCTATTAGGGTGGTCTTTATTCTGCTTTTTTTTCTGTCTGACCCTCTCAATTTGTTCCATTATATCCATAATTAATTCCTGTGAAATTTGAGCTCGATCGAAATATACAGGTCGCTCAAAGGGCTCAAAATCGAAAATAAGTTCAATTTAATAATATTAAAAAAATTAAAATAGATATCTGAGAATTTCACATATTTCCAAGTACTTAATTTGTTAAAAATAAAATAATCTAATATCAGTGACCATTCTGGCCAACGAAGAACAAAATGAAAACAGTTTCTGGAATGCTTTTTTCCGTACAATCTGAATCTGAATGCGAAAATTCCAAATTGTGTGTGGTTTTTGAGAGAAAAATATGCATTTTTTAATTTTTTGCAGTACTTCTTACCTCAAAAACTAGGCATTTCTGCATTCAGATTCAGATTGCTCGGAAGGAAGCATACCACAAACTGTTTTCATTTGTCCGATGTTGTTCTTTCTTGGCCAGGATGGTTACTGAGTTTAGATTATTGTATTTTTAACCAATTACGTACTTAAATATGTGAAATCTAGGCTCAAAATTCAATGAATCATTTTTATATATTTTTTTAGATTAAGCTAATTTATTGTGGTAAACAAAATAATTTTTTTTAAATATTATTAATTTGAACTTATTCTCGATATTGGGCCCCTTGAGCGACCTGCAAATATGTTCCGATCAATCTCAAATTTCACAGGAATTAATTATGGATATAAACGAACAAATTGAGAGGGTCAAACAAAAAAGAAGCAAATCAGTTTGATTCTATTTTTTGGGTTGTGTATTTAACTTTGCTGTAGTAGTCGTCCCGATCACGATGGTATTTCAGCTATAACTATTACGTTAATAAATGGAAATCTAAGAATATGAAGTTGATATTGCAGCTTTTTAAAAGTTTCCTGAAAGAAAAAAAAATAGACTTCGTGCTCTAGAAATGTCATGCATTACGTGTTTACGATTTATGTAAATCGATAAATCGGCATGGTGGATTGACTAACTATTAATTAAATAGCGGCTAATTTTTCATACTTTTTATTAGGTATCTCTGTTGTGATACTTATTTCATCCTGTAAACCCAGAACTGTCTTCTAAGTATCAGCATCTCATCGGTTTCTTAAAAAAAAATTGTTTATAATTTTTAATAATTATTCAGGAACTCGTGGGGCCCAGAACTCTTTTGTATCTTACTTTGTATCACTAAAACTATAATATATAAATTCTAGAAGCCCAGAACTGTCCTCTAAATATCAGCATCTCATCGATTTCTTGAAAAAAAATTGTTTATAATTTTTAATAATTATTCAGGAACTCGTGGGGCCCAGAACTCGTTTGTATCTTACTTTACATCACTAAAACTATCATATATAAATTCTAGAAGCCCAGAACTGTCCTCTAAGTATCAGCATCTCATCAATTTCTTGAAAAAAAATTGTTTATAATTTTTAATAATTATTCAGGAACTCGTGGGGCCCAGAACTCTTTTGTATCTTACTTTGTATCACTAAAACTATCATATATAAATTCTGGGAACCCAGAACTGTCTTCTAAGTATCAGCATCTCATCGATTTCTTGAAAAAAAATTGTTTATAATTTTTAATAATTATTCAGGAACTCGTGGGGCCCAGAACTCTTTTGTATCTTACTTTGTATCACTAAAACTATAATATATAAATTCTAGAAGCCCAGAACTGTCCTCTAAATATCAGCATCTCATCGATTTCTTGAAAAAAAATTGTTTATAATTTTTAATAATTATTCAGGAACTCGTGGGGCCCAGAACTCGTTTGTATCTTACTTTACATCACTAAGACTATCATATATAAATTCTAGAAGCCCACAACTGTCTTCTAAGTATCAGCATCTCATCGATTTCTTGAAAAAAAAATTGTTTATAATTTTTAATAATTATTCAGGAACTCGTGGGGCCCAGAACTCTTTTGCATCTTACTTTACATCACTAAAACTATCATATATAGATTCTAGAAGCCCAGAACTGTCCTCTAAGTATCAGCATCTCATCAATTTCTTGAAAAAAAATTGTTTATAATTTTTAATAATTATTCAGGAACTCGTGGTTCCCAGACCTCTTTTGTATCTTACTTTGTATCACTAAAACTATCATATATAAATTCTGGGAACCCAGAACTGTCTTCTAAGTATCAGCATCTCATCGATTTCTTGAAAAAAAATTGTTTATAATTTTTAATAATTATTCAGGAACTCGTGGGGCCTAGAACTCTTTTGTATCTTACTCTGCATCACTAGAACTATCGTATGTAATTTTTTGGAACCCAGAACTGTCAGAATTCGGTGAGATGCTAACATATGCGTTGCGAAGTTGGCATCTCATTTTTTCAAAGCGCATTAAAATAGGTAAATTAACAGAACTATTGTTAAAACCTATGTAGAACTGTAGAACTATACTGGATGCAAGTAAATATGAAGTCAACTTATGAGATGCTAACATTTGAGATGCTAACTTCACAGACGTCATAATTTTATTTATATACAGTGAGCGAGTATATAAACATGACAAAATCTCAAGAACGGTTTGCTATTTTAAAAAAGCCTCGAACACGTCGATTTATAATTATCAAAATACACCTTATGATATCAAATTATTTTTTTTACCTTCAATTATTTTTAACAGATGACGTCATCGACATTTTTTTAAATGACAACCCTATATCTTTTTTAATGAATTTGACAGATCTTTTAATTGTCTTAATGGTAGCATAATATTTTTATGGCCTTACATAAGAAAATTTTCGAGAAAAAGAGAATTGAAGGTGGTATGCATCCTTTGGTGAAAGACAAAATTTTGTTTCTGATTAAAATTTTTACCGTATTCACAAGAAAATTTAAAACTTCTAGACTTGTTATGTATTCCAGGTATCAACACATTCATTTGGTCAGGGTGAAATCGTCGGGCATGTTTTCTCAGATTGCATACACTGCTATAAGTCTCGTTACATATGGTACACGTTGTATTTTCAGCCATATCATAAGCTAAAATATATGTTATTGAATTAGAAAAATATGTGTCCTGCAACTTCTTGCCATAAATTCAATTTAAAAAATAAATATTTTTTATATTTCATTTTATTTTTAATAAGTTTATTAGTATAATTTATAATGGTAGTCCTATATTTTGACTATTAATTATTATGTATTATGCTGATGTACTTACTAGTTTATTCCCTAAGCTTGTCTTTATTTGCTGGAAATATTTAAAAAAAACGTTGCGTTATTCTAAACCCCTTAGGTAAAACACGCTCGCCCCCCATGCAGCTTTGTTTACATTCGCTTACCTTAGTTCTCACGGCGCCCGTCCGTGTCTCTTTATTTATCTGATATTTATGCAAACATGTTGCAGGATACCTTGCATAATCGTATTCACTACATGAATACGTAAACAGAACGTTAAATTGGAGTTTCAAACAAATTTCAAGTTTATTGCTGACTAAATTGAAATGATTTTGCGTTCCATCAATTAATTAATTGCTATACCAATTAGTAACTTACATGTGTTTTTCTAAATATTTTTAACAAAATACAAATGTCTATGCACAAACTCTAAACACTGGCAAATTTGACAGGTACTCAGTGCTCCGTACTCACCCAGACGGTTGCCGATTACATTTAAATTACAGTCGCTCAATGTCGCCTGAGTTCAGCGGACTCCGTAGGCGCTAGTATGTAGAAATGATTCAGGAGTATAACGCACTTTATTTTTTTGTTCAGCCGTTTCGGAGTTCCTAGCCTTCAAACACAGGGCTCAATACTTTTGCAACCGATAGTAAACTTCAACAGCCGCTAGCAGCACTCGAGTCATGCTTCCGGCCAATTTACTCGTCAGTTTAACAATAATTGACGCGGTGCGCTAGTCGACAAAAATAAGTTATGTCGTCTTCAATACTGGTTCAACCGAATGAGAATCAACTAGAAAACATTAAGAGGGAGTTAAAAGAAGACGATAAAAAGTTGAAACATTACGTGATATTGTTCTATGATTGGCTTAACTGTGAGGATCATTTACCGAATGATGTTGGTACGTCTTGGTCTTTATTTATTATTAAATGGACTCCTTTCTATCTAGCCGCTGCTTCTCATATCCTCCTCTGTACGTTGCTGGCGTTAGATAATTTCTTGAAATTTTGCTTCGTTGTCTGTACATCAAAGATTGGCTGAGAACTATATAAGATTGTGTAGGTATGATCTCCAGAAAGCCAAAGATAAATTTGTGAAGTTTATTATATCTACCAGCAAATTTAGTAAATTCTTTAACCATGATTCAATCCTGATTTCTTCTCACCATACAAATTTCACAGGTATATTATAGGTATATTATATAAGCGTTTATTACTTTAATAAATTCTGGATTTTTCTGTATAGCTATATGTAGATGTTTTGAACAGTATATCAAAAGTCACATGCGATATGACTGCTGTATGTAGATAAACGTTTTCAATGGCTGGTAACACCTGTTGATTTATTTAGTATTAGCAGTGATTTTGTGAATATGTACCGAAAATACCAACTAAAAATTGATTTGACTATCTTAAACTTATTTTATATTTGTATTTCTATTGTATACCTTGGTCACCTTGGTATCATACTACGTATGATAAAGTAAAAAGATAATTTTTTAGTATAATCTTTAAGCAAGATTTCTTATTGATGAGAATTCACTCGTTTAGCCACTTACATTTCGATTCCAGAGTTTTTGCTTTTCTCTTTTAGCGGTTTGATGACAAATTGGTGAATATCTAATAACTACGTAAAAGAAAATCTTTGCAGGTTAAGAGCATAACCTGTAGTACGTTATAGCTTTTGACGTTTCACACAGCCAAAATTTCTTCTTTTTGTTCATTTCCACACTTATTATTGTATGTTTGTATAGATCACCACTGATAACACCAAAGCAAACATTTTTATATCAAATCGAATTTATGACCTTCAATTTTGCTCGACGTATAATGTTATCAACATTTTTATATGTCAACCTCCTATTCTTAAATTGCTTAAATGTTAGCATAACAAATTTATCGCTATACACAAAATGTTTGAACAAAGCGCGTTTAAAGATTAGGAAAATAATGATTATTCTAGGAGCTCCGATTCTGTGAATAAAACGTGTAAACTTGCTCGTGATACATTGTTTTTCGCTGCTCACGAATTGAAATGGTACAAATCCCTCTTGAGAGTTTGAAAACTCTGCCACATCTTCATCTATACTTCTATGTGCTTTCCATAGTGTTACAGTCGGTTTGGGAATAGGGTATTTGACTGTATTAAAACTATGGCTTGTATTATAGTCATCCTAATAGATCAGAGTTTAAGAAAACTATTTGTTATTACTTTTCAAAAAAAATATGCTGTATTTCTATTAAAAGCCAAAATTAAAATTGAATTTTATTCACGTCCTATCACGTGCTTGAAAACGCTCTGTAATTGGCTCAGTTTCCAGTGACGTCATTCGTTAGTTCGCTTAGAGCGCGTTCGGTTTGTCAGGGTAGGGTATGGGGAGAGCAATGCTCAGATAACCTGGGTCGGCTGTCTCTCTCTTATATGCAGATAAGCGCCGTATGACGTTAGTCCGCCTATTATGCAGCGCGTAACTCTCACCGTACCCTACCCGATTATCCGAACGCGCTCTTATGCGTCTCCCGTTTAATTTAATAGCACTAAAGTGCCATGTAAGCATAACTTTGTAGGTTAGGATAGCCCTAACCTTAAGCTGTCAGATCAGATAGTAACTGGTTCGAAAATACGATAGATAACTTATTCTAGTCAGTTTTACTTATGTCGAAGTAATCTTCACAACAAAAAGCACTTGTATTGGCCGCTATTTATTTCATTTGGATTTCTACGAGCCAACCACTTTCTTCGCAGTTTGAAATCTTGCGGAACAGCTACAAATAGTTTATCCGGAGTTTTTATTGACGTATTTCGACATTGTGGATTTACCATTTATACCATTTATAATTTACCATTACCATTTATAACCCATTTTTATGTAGAAACACACTAAGATGGTTTTCCAATAATGGTCAAATACCCAATTGTCAAAGTGCCCGAATGATGTCAATGATGGTAAATTTAAGTAATTAATTTTGTTTTTAATTTTTGCATGAAACTCCAAAGTTTTTCAGATGCAAAAGTAATAATCCGTTGAATAAAGTTACGGAATAAAAGATCAACCTAAAGCAAATAACAATGAAATAAATAAATCATTTAAGATATAACTTAGTCAGGCAACTAAAAACATTAGCACAACGTGTGAAAAACGAGTTGACATTTGACATACGACTGACAGTTGGTGTACAAAGTAGGCAACTTACGATTAAAAAATTTATAAAATTTAATTAAATATCATATTTAATTGTAACTGTCAGTAACGCGGGTAAATAAAAAAAATCTGATGTGGCCAGGCACATGACTTTATCATACTATATATAAAATTAATAGTTTAGCTGCATGAGATTCTATTTGATCGAGATCGGCTATGTCTGCATTAAAATAAAACTAGTAGAACTAGACAGATATGTCGAATAAAGCTGCGGTCGGATATTGTACTCCGCTGACACAGGGTACACTGTCCAAATGACACTTACGTGTTATTGGGTGCAAAAAGTGTACGGTATACTATATCCGAACGCAGCTTATATTGACAGTAGGTTGTCAAATCATTTGCGTTTGACACTACGTACTGTCATTAGAATCATATCTGACATATAATCTGACATATCCTGGCTACTAGTTTTAATGGAGTACGACCGATCTCGATGAAATAGAATTTGCTCATGCAGCTAAACTATTGATTGTACCAAAAAATGTCATAATGATAAATTATTCAGAATTTCATCTTCTTTAATTTATTATTTAACTATTTCGACGAAATTCCAGAAATGGCGGCTTATTTGCAAAATCTTTCAAAAATGCTAAGACTAAACCTCCAGTTCCTTTGGACCATTTTCAACAGAAAGCTTTTCAGCTCTAAGTTTGGTTATGAAACTTCTAAATATGAAGTTTCGTCCCGATACCTTTAGTAGTTTCTCCGGAATCGTCGCCACAAAAACGGGTACACACACACACACACACACACACACACACACACATACACACACACACACACACACACACACAGACATTTTTTTGTACCTTGGTCAAAAATGTTCAGGGGACCCAAAAAGACATATTTCCGCTAAAATCTCAAAAAAAAATTTGGGCACGATTACAATACTTTACATACTACGTATGATAAAGTAAAAATTGTTAAAAATTTGTTAGAAATGTAAAAATTTACGCTGACTTTCTAAAAGGTAATTTTGCGGGGAAGAAAATGGGACAGCCAATACAGTGTCTGGCACTAACTTGGATACAAATGGGAAAAATGTTTATTATCAATTTTTCAGAAAATTTTATTCTTCATAAAAGCTTCTGGATTGTCTTGAACCTAACATGCATATATTAGAATGCAATTATCTGCTTGCATGAATAGGGTGTTACCTAAACTATGAAAAACTCCTAAGAGTAAAGTACCTTTATTTTAAAAGCTATGCGAAAATGTTATTTAAAAAAAGTGTTTAGAAATATTAGACGGTATTAAATACGAAATTATAATCCCATTCGTTGTTGCACGGTATATGGTACGTCAAAGATGACTATAATTTCATATTTATTGCCTATTATAGCATAGTTTTGAAGAAAAAGGTATTCTACTCTACTCTACTCTAATATTGAGATCAATATCAATTTTATCCATTCCACTTTATATAGTTAAGTAAAAGGCGTAAATATTTCCAATGTTTCTTTATTGGTACTTGTGACTACATGTTTCGAGGTACAGTAACCTCGCCTTCAGGCCGTGCGTCAGGTGCAGTTATTTAAGGTGCTGATCTTCGCGCAGTGTCATGGTCGCGGGTAGCTAGTGAGCGTGATTCCTCATATTTCTATATTATCTCTTTTCTGTAACTACTTGAAAAGCTAATAAATATTTGTGCCAAATTTGGAATCAATTTATTGCATAGTCTCGCCAATAAAAAATTCTAAAACAGGCGGTAATTTTAGAGGAAAAAACCGGAATCCCCTTTAAAGGGCTCCGCAAGAGTAAAAAGGTTGGGAAAAGCTCTAAAATATGGAACAAATTACCCTATTTGTGGGAATGTGATGCGCAAACATAAAGTCCGCATCCGTTTTGTCACAGATTTTACTTGGATCTTCTAGCAAATATGAATCAATTTTTTTTTTCATTTTGTAACTATCTCATTTATTTCATCCACGTTTCATCGATACACTTATCAACAATTAATTTTCGAGTACCTATAAATGCAGTCAGACTATAAAAAATTCGGTAATTCACAATCTAAATAATATATAATTTATATAAGTGCTAGAAGAATTATTTATAATGAACCTCAAACGCTTACTTTAATCGTTTTATTTGCTTAGTAACAGTTGCAGAACAATTGATTTATATATTTTAACAATAAAATTACGTATCCCATTTCTCTTTTGGTCAAAAATATACTTTTGTAAGTTTGTATTCATTATTTCACTGTTAAATACAATAAAACTTAACGATGAAAAACTTAAAAACGAACCGGGAAACGAAAAAAAAGTTTGGGATACGCTGGTATGGGGGACTTGGTGTCCATACAGTTGATCATTTGACATTACAGACGTTGAAAAAACTTGCATGATTAATTACACAAAAACTATAATCTATAGAGTACAATGATCCTTCCCAAATTTGTATAAAAGCCGGTTATGATGATGTTTGATAGTATAACATTAATTTTAAAAATTGGGCGGCCAAACTTGAAGGTACACATCTGAATTGGTAGGTATGTATTTTGTTTTCTTTACGCTATACCGAAAAAAACTTGTCTCTAGTTTAGGCAATTAAAATGCAACAAAGAAAAACAATTTACCTAACCCCCAACTAGCGCATTACACTTGAAATTTCACGAAAATCACAAGATTTTATAATTATTAGTACCTAATCAGCTGCATATTGGGCTGCTGTAGTGAAAATCCTTTATAGTAGAGTTATAAAAACACACTAAATTATTGAAAAGGTAGTATTTTTTCATTATAATGTTTATACAACAAATACCTAAAGGAATAATATAAATAAATGGATAATATATAAATCCATACGAGTTTATTAATTACAAAATTCATTGTGAAATACAAATTTCCAATTTTCAACGTTATTTTTTAAAGCTTCTTAAATCATAGTCGTTTACATAGTTGGAACATTAAAATTACGTTTGCTTGAAAAACTTGGCATTGAAGCTCTTGGTGGCAGTATTGTTCGGATGAAACCATCTCTGTTCTTAGCGCCGACTAGTTTTGAGGAGGCTACAGTTACCAATTTCACACAGCGCTCCACCGCTTGGGTGTGACACGGGAATTTGTGGAAGTTCCATCTTTTTGCTGTTTTGGCAGTTGAAACCTTAGCCCAAAGTAAATATCTTCGTCAGATACTCTCGCAACAAAGGTGGTGGAGATAGAGCAGTAGTAGTCCCATCAGTAATTTCGTAATATTCTTTTGCCTGGATGTTGATTTTTGGTGGTTTGAAACTTCGGATTAGTTTTTTTACTTTATCATACGCAGTATGTAAAGTATTGTAATCGTGGCTAATCATGACTAATCGTTTTAGTGCAGTACGACCGATCTCGATGAAATAGAATTTGCTCATGTAGCTAAACTATTGATTGTACCAAAAAATTTCATAGTCATAAATTATTCAGAATTTCCTCCACTTTAATTTGTTATTTAACTATTTCGACAAATTCCCAGGAATGGCGACTTATTTGCAAAATCTTTCAAAATTCCTAAGACTAAACCTCCAGTTCCTTTGGACCCTTTTCAACAGAAAGCTTTTCAGCTCTAAGTTTGGTCATGAAACTTCTAAATATGAAGTTTCGTCCCGATACCTTTATTAGTTTCTCCGGAATCGTCGCCACAAAAAACGGGTACACACACACACACACACACACACACACACACACACACACACACACACGCACCCACATCCACACACACTCACAGAAATTTTTTTGTACCTTGGTCAAAAATGTTCAGGGGATCCAAAAAGACATATTTCCGCTAAAATCTCTAAAAAATTTTTTGGCACGATTACAATACTTTACATACTGCGTATGATAAAGTAAAAAATCTGATGTGGCCAGGCACATGACTATATCATACTATATATAAAATTAATAGTTTAGCTGCATGAGATTCTATTTGATCGAGATCGGCCATGTCTGCATTAAAATAAAACTAGTAGAACTAGACAGATATGTCGATTAAAACTGCGTTCGGATATTGTGCTCCGTTGACACCGGGTACACCGTCCAAATGACACTTACGTGTTATTGGGTGTAAAAAGTGTAATACAATATCCGAACGCAGCTTATATTGACAGAAGTTATTGTCAAAGCATTAGCGTTTGACACTCTACTGTCATTAGAGTCAAAAAATCTGACAAATCCTGGCTACTAGTTTTCATGCAGTACGACCGATCTCGATGAAATAGAATTTGCTCATGCAGCTAAACCATTGATTGTACCAAAAAATGTCGTAGACATAAATTATTCAGAATTTCCTCATCTTTAATTTATTATTTAACTATTTCGATGAAATTCCAGAAATGGCAGCTTGTTTGCAAAATCTTTCAAAAATGCTAAGGCTAAACCTCCAGTTCCATTGGACCCTTTTCAACAGAAAGCTTTTCAGCTCTAAGTTTGGTTATGAAACTTCTAAATATGAAGTTTCGTCCCGATACCTTTAGTAGTTTCTTCGGAACCGTCGCCACAAAAAACGGGTACACACACACACACACACACCCACATCCACACACACACACACCCACATCCACACACACACACACAGACATTTTTTTGTACCTTGGTAAAAAAATGTTCAGGGGACCCAAAAAGACATATTTCCGCTAAAATCTCAAAAATTTTTTTTGGCACGATTACAATACTTTACATACTGCGTATGATCAAGTAAAAAGATTAAAAATACAATTAATATTTTTTCATTGAAATTTGTCCAAACCGTAGAATTTGTCATTGGTTTTAATCACTACGCCCCCCCCCCCCGCGCGGTTTGCCTCAATCAAATTCTGGCCACCTTAAACAAGACACGAGTTAAGATAATTTGTTTTTTGTTAGAACCGACACATGCAAAAAATTTGACCTCTAATGCTCAAATGTTCTCTTATTATCAACAAAAACGAACGTCATTTTTTGTTTCATATTCCAGTCTGTTATATAATTCTCTACGTAATTCTTACAGTTGCCAGTTTAATAATAATACTGGAACTGTTCTCGTCGACAAAAATTAGTGGTCATGTCTGTAATACTTGTTCAACCAAATGAAGATCAACTTAAGAACATCAAGAAGGAGTTAAATGAAGAAGATGAGAAACTGCAACATTACGTTCAACTATTCTGTGACTGGCTTAAGTGTGAGGAATATTTACCAAATGATGTTGGTAAGTCTTTGATGTTGTTTATTCTCAACATTAATCCCACATATGTGTTGGATGCAGTACAGTTTAAACTAGCAATATATGAAATGACTAACTGTGGATCATGGATACTTATGATAATTACTTATGATAATTCTTAATAGATACCTTTTAAGCTATCCAATTTTGAAACAAAATACCATAGCGTTGCTATTGAAAATAGGATTGCTCTTAAGTATATTGTATTCAAGAGTAATATGAATTAATACTACACTATAAACAATTATTCTCGTAGTGTTTTATTACTTGTTTATATCTAACTGTTTTAAGTTTAAGTTTAAGTTTTTCTTTATTTTCGCCCATTTCATCGGAACCATTTTCCTGTAGTTTTACAATAGTCGCACTTTTCTTCGTTTTCTCTATTATTATAAACTCTTTATGTACAGATAATCGTAAAAGACAAAAGATTATTGATATAGCAATAAAAGTATACACTATAGAAGTAATTATGCACAATTGTTACATTGCATGTTTACTGTTAATTAACTAGGTACTAGTTAACTACTATGACCTGTGCCTGCGTGCTGATGTTTATATTGTGAATTGCATAGAATTATTAAGCAATTGAGTTATACGGTTTTTTTCCGATTCTACCAAACGAGTATCCCGAATTAGCTCTCGTTTGTTCGATATGTATTGTTTTCTTTTGCCAGTGTAAAATCCGCATTGAAAATAAAGATTGTAATTATTTTTCATACATCGAGGAAAAAACTCTTTGACAGCTTACTATTGAATATCAGCAAAGAAATATTTCTTTGAACTAAGTATTTGTTTTTAGGTGTAGCAGAGTAACAGTTTGTTTGCTAAACAAATTTGAAAATAAAAGAATCCTTTTAACTCTATAAACATCAGTTCATTCTCAAATATCTACATTTGTTTGTTGTAAACTGTTGTATGTTTGAATGGAATTAGTGATGTCATTGACATAATATTTAGAAAATAAAAAGATTGTTCAAAAAAACTGGTTGTGGCTTCCTTCTCTTCCATCACCAAAATTCTAAAACCAAAGTTTAGAGATCAAAGTTAAAACCAGTATTCTTCTAAAATCAATGTTTGTTGGGAATTTAATGTTATTTAATTTTCTTGTACCTTTTCTAGTTGTTCAGTTAACAGGTAGATTGCGTGGTAAATATATAACAATAAATTTTTCTTAAAATAATTTTACTCTTAAATCACTTTCATCTGTTTTTGGCAACAGTTGGTACATGGCAAACAACGAAGAAGTTTATACTTTCGTATTTAGTATTTTGTAGTATTTCTAAACACATTTTTAAATAACATTTTTGCATGACTTTTAAAATAGATTTACTTTTAAGAGGAATCAGTAGAGCCAGTCGTCCTGCAAAACAAGAACTCATAGTGACTTAATTTTGTATAAATTCTCTCATGTTATACATCACATTATAGATAAAGGTCAATTACTTCTTGTCTATATTAAGTAAACGCAATTGAACGATTTTAAATCGGTGTTTCACCTGCCAAAATGTCCATTCTTAATTGCTTATGGAAAATATGGGGAACCTTTTCCGGGCGCGCGAAACGCGACCGTCACCCTAAACGGACCATTCTACGTTGCGTGAGTTTTCGAAATCGACGAAAAACGGCCTCTCGGGCGATTTTGCTTCTAAATTTTCCGAAACGCGAGCGATTTTGGTGAAAGGACCTCAACATTTCAGTAGCTGTTTATGTCGCGTCGTCATGGCTGCGAGCTAGAAACGTCAAAAACGCAACCATAACCTATTCACATTGGTATGTACAAAGCTAAGCGATTTCATTATCTGCGGGGGCCTAAAAGCACAAACTCCGTAGTCCGTACCCACAAATAATCTTTGACAAACCTATAACCATGTCGAACCTATAATAATAATTATTAATTCGTGATTATTTGCCTTTGCGTTAATATTTGTTCGAAGAATGTGTATCGATCCAATGAATGTTATTTGTGAAAAGTTCGCGTCTCAAACCCAACGTGAAAGCACCGCTCAGAACCTATTTTAACCTAATACGAATACAACTCTTGAGAGGTTACATATTAGATGGCACCACAAGATATTTCTGCTACTAGCGCCCCTAGCGGGCGTGAAATATCGTCACATAACCTATAATTGTACATAAGTTTGGATGAACACTATACAAAATTTAGCTGCAAGAGCAAGAAGTAGTAGAAGATCAATAGGGTGTGGAATTGATAAAGGCGCCTGAAAAAAGCCTCCAATGGCTCGGAATATGGTCCCCAGCAAACTTTTGTTGCAAAGGCTGATCACCCACTTCAAACTACTTTGAACTGCCCGTGGTTCTTTCGAATAGTTTCTCCAGATTAAATTAAAATACAGTAAGAGAATTATATGGAATTCATCAATTTGTTGGCAACATTGCGGTTAGTTTTGAGTTTAGAATGCGTAGCTTTTGTTAATTTAATATTTTTGCAGGTAATGTGGTATGATGAAAAGAGTACACACGCAGTGGAAATGGTTCCAGGTCTTTCCGAATAACAGCAACTTGCTTTACGTAGACAAGCTACCATAACAAAGTGGCAAACAATTATTTATTTAAGAAAAAACTTGACCCAAAAGATATTGGGCGTACCAAGGGAGTACCGGAGAGACCAAGGGGCCGCAGTCGATAATAATCATTGTCGACAGTAAAGGGATATATTTTTATATTGCAGTTTAAAGTGCCTACCTGTACTTTAGATTTGGCTATGACGCAAGGTTACTAAAAATAGATAGGTCTGTCTGGTAACTTATAGCATACGTCACTCAGTTTACCACATGAAGTTAACTGGTATGGAATTTAATGTTTACGTGAGCGTATAAAAAAATACTAATAATTTTAGTTCATTGTTTTCTGAATGATTTATTGCAGATGGGTGATAAAGCCCTCTAAGCTGCAAGCCTTCTAATACCTATGAATTCAAATGAATCTGAATGGGCATATCAAGTGGTATGCAAATTTTGGTATCTTTGGGTATGACGTTAAATTTTTGTAAATAATAATTTAGTTCATGTGGTCACGGCAACCAAATGCATTTTTTGTCAGTGAGGTGCAGGCAATAAATCTTAAACAATTAAATGGGTTAAATCATCTCAAGATTAGATAATATTAATTTTAGGTATTAGTTTTGGGTATTATATACCTATTGTATTATTACTAGATCTATCATTAAGATTTCTATCAATTTCATTTATTAACTAAATTGTTTTTTGTTTATAGTAGATATTAATAAATTTTAAATTAAATATTTTCACATTATTTTATTATGTGTGTTTTATCTTGCTTGACGAGGGTACTCTAACATATTTCCCGTTTGTTTTTACGAAGGAGGAAAGGTAGATACTGGTATACAAATTTATAAATTTATTTTATATTTTACGTTTTATTTTATTTAAAAAGTGAGCATCTGGCTGTATAGTGTTTGTCCAATATCAAAACAAAAACCAGAACTATAAAGTATCAAAAATATTATGCTAATGCAACTTGGCATAACATTGAGTAATTTGAACAAATTTAGCTTATTTTTGTAGTTCATTTAAGTCGGTATTGGGAAAAATAAATCTAACATTTTTTTTTCAAGTGACAAACATCTTTCATATTAACTGAAAGAAAAAAAATGACAAATCAATTTTAATTTTTTCAATAATGTTATCTATGTACGGTATACTGTAGTTGCTTAGCCAACCACATGCTATTATATAAAAAAGCAGTGCACTGTTACCAGATTGGGGGATTTTCTCTCACATTTGGGCGGTTTCCCTCCTAAAGTAGTATCTTTACCTTAGGGATAAAAGAAAGTTTTGAGGGTAAACTAAAGATTGTAGTTGTAATTGTAATTTATTTTGACAGCAGACTCGCCAAATATTGAGTAACAGAGAAATATGTACCTCATGGCTGGTTATGTACCCAATTTTCAACATTTATTTAGCCTAATTTTATTGGCGGTGGCAACTGTGTTTTTTTGACTTTACCGAATTCACTGATCTACCTAAATAGGCGATATACAGGTCCACTAGTGGTAATGTATATGTATTAATTGTTATTGTTGTATTTACGCTACGTGATAAATATGTGTGATTCATATGATCAAAGAAGTAAATAAAGTATTAAGTGAAAAAAGCCCGAAAGATATTAATATTCTACGTGAAATGTTTTACACTTATAGAGGACGGTATAACTTCTATTATCTGGTAAGTTTTTTCAATTTTAGCTTGTCCGTCTCCGTCATATTCAGTAATAGATTTGTCAAAGCGAACAAAAATATCAAAAATCTATCACTGGACGGAAAATTATATACCTTTTATCTTTAATTTGGTGTATTGTTTTTACGATTCTGTGAACTAATAGCTGAGAAAATCCCTCAGCACTTTTACGTATTTTGAGAATATTTGCATTCTAAGTTTAAGACAATACAGAATGTTTTATAAGAACATAATTTTCTAAAAAATTTCTAATAAAAATTTTCTGCCGGGCAATAGGGTATTCCGGTGTTTTTGAAATTGTCATTTTTTACAAAGTATGGGTGCTACTGTTTGCTACTTCACAAGTAAAATATCAAACATTGTTTTAAATTAAGAGAAATCGTTGTTTGAAGTTTGAATTAGGATTGGTCTTTGTGACGTCACAAAGACCGCTCAAAGTGAGCGACTTGACAACGTTGCTATATCTAGGGTGCACGTAGTAAATTTTTGTCTTCTGTTGTGTCAACGTTTAGAATCGCTCGTATGTTGACACCTGCTTTGGTTATTGAGGTTATATTAAACACTTGTTCAAAATGTATAAACTCCAACGCCGACATTGTTCTGTGCCGGGCTGTAACAGCAGTAGAACAGTAACTCCTGATAAGATTTTCTTTACATTGCCGACTAGCGAGATGAGCGATGTTTGGCTTCAAGTTTCAATGATCAAATCATCTCTCAAAAAAGTTACCTTTATTCGTTGTCAAACACCAGGGTCACCAACCGTCAACTTGGCCAATCAGCTGTTCGAGAGCTGTCCGCTGTTGCCACCGCTACTAGGGATCGGTAATCATCGTGTATTTCCGAGGGTGGTCGGTGAATTCAAACGAAATGCACTTTTAATTGCAATTATCTCATAGAAAATCTAAATCAAAAAGCTCATAGCTTAACTTTATGAATCCTCATAAATTGTACAATAGGTTAAACCGAATATCTGCTTAAATTTTGGCATGACCGGAATACCCTATTTGATATTCAATTTCCATTAGTCTAGTCAATTTAGGTTTGGGTAGACATATAAAACGGCCGAATTAAGTATAGTTTCTTTCACGAAAAGTGGCAGTAAGCCGCTGACATAACGCGCAAACGTTCCTATACGCATTGACGTGTGTTAGAATGAAATAGCAATCTTCTTTATTTCATTCTAACACATTTCAATGCGTAGGAACGTTTGCGCATTATGTCGGCGGCTTACTGCCACTTGTCGTGAAATAAACTCTACCAATAGATTCAGAAAAAATCTGATGCGGCCAGGCACATGACTTTATCATACTAGAACCTATTTAACTAGGTTTATACATATTCAAAGTACTACGGTTATCAAGATATGACAAAATTTTGTACGTGTGTTTTGCCATTTTTGCAAACGTACAGCGAACCAACCCGGAGTCAGAAACTTCAGTTGTACCCCCAAGTAAATCATAAACAGTGTACTTTTAGGTGAACTCTCACTTGTGCCAGGATTTGACAGATATCTTCATTCTAATGACAGTAGGTATTGTCAAATCGTCAGCGTTTGACACTACCTAATGTCAGTAGAATGAAAATATGAGAACTCATTTAAATAAACTATTATTTTAAGAACAATAAATATTTTATTTTAAATTAGGAAGATATTGCCCATAAAGAAAATGTTGGGTATGGTTTCTTCGCCATTTTTAAAGTTCTACTAAATCTAATTGTACTACTAGGTTCGTTGTATAAATGTGTCTTAATATTGTCTGAAACACAGATCAATTAGCTTTTGGAACCAAAATTTAAAAAATGAGCTTATAAAATATTACTTTTTACTTTATCATACGCAGTATGTAAAGTATTGTAATGATGCCAAAAATTTTTTTTGAGATTTTAGCGGAAATATGTCTTTTTGAGTCCCCTGAACATTTTTGACCAAGGTACAAAAAAATGTCTGTGTGTGTGTGTGTGTGTATGTGTGTGTGTATGTGTGTGTGTGTGTGTGTGTGTGTGTGTGTGTACCCGTTTTTGTGGCGACGATTCTGGAGAAACTACGAAAGGTATCGGGACGAAACTTCATATTTAGAAGTTTCATAACCAAACTTAGAACTGAAAAGCTTTCTGTTGAAAAGGGTCCAAATGAACGGATGGTTTACTCATAGCATTTTTCGAAGATTTTGCAAATGAGCCGCTATTTGTGTAATGTCGTCAAAATAGTTAAATAATAAATTAAAGGAGCGGAAATTTTCTATAATTTATGTATATGACATTTTTTGGTAGAATTTATAGTTTAGCTGCATGAGCAAATTCTATTTCATTGAGATCGGTCGTACTGCTTTAAAACTAGTAGCCAGGATATGTCAGATTTTTTGATTCTAATGACAGTAGCTAGTGTCAAACGCTAATGTTTTGAAAATACTACTGTCAATATAGGCTGCGTTCGGATATTGAACACCGTTATACTTTTTACACCCAATAACACGTAAGTGTCATTTGGACGGTGTACCCGGTGTTAACGGAGTACAATATCCGAACGCATCTTTAATCGAGACATCTGTCTAGTTCTACTAGGTTTATTTTAATGCAGACATAGCCGATCTCGATCAAATAGAATCTCATGCAGCTAAACTATTAATTTTATATATAGTATGATAAAGTCATGTGCCTGGCCACATCAGATTTTTTTTAATAAAAACTTACAGAAAATTTTGTCTACTGATAAAATATTTTTTAAATGTTTTCATTTCTCTTCGAATAATAAACATCATAAAAATCGACCAATATATAAATACAACAAGCAAATAAAGTTTGATTTTCCAAATAACTTATTTTATAGACATGGTCATCTATATTGTTCATAGAAAAGCATCAACTTAGGATATACACTGTAGATGGTGTACGTTTTTTTACTTTATCATACGCAGTATGTAAAGTATTGTAATCATGCCAAAAAAAATTTTTGAGATTTTAGCGGAAATATGTCTTTTTGGGTCCCCTGAACATTTTTGACCAAGGTACAAAAAATGTCTGTGTGTGTGTGTGTGTGTGTGTGTGTATGTGTGTATGTGTGTGTGTGTGTGTGTGTGTGTACCCGTTTTTGTGGCGACGATTCCGGAGAAACTACTAAAGGTGTCGGGACGAAACTTCGTATTTAGAAGTTTCATAACCAAACTTAGAGCTGAAAAGCTTTCTGTTGAAAAGGGTCCAAAGGAACTGGTGGTTTACTCATAGCATTTTTCGAAGATTTTGCAAATGAGCCGCTATTTGTGTAATGTCGTCAAAATAGTTAAATAATAAATTAAAGGAGAGGAAATTTTCTATAATTTATGTATATGACATTTTTTGGTAGAATTTATAGTTTAGCTGCATGAGCAAATTCTATTTCATCGAGATCGGTCGTACTGCTTTAAAACTAGTAGCCAAGATATGTCAGATTTTTTGATTCTAATGACAGTAGCTAGTTTCAAACGCTAATGTTTTGAAAATACTACTGTCAATATAGGCTGCGTTCGGATATTGAACACCGTTACACTTTTTACACCCAATAACACGTAGGTGTCATTTGGACGGTGTACCCGGTGTCAACGGAGTACAATATCCGAACGCAGCTTTAATCGAGATATCTGTCTAGTTCTACTAGTTTTATTTTAATGCAGACATAGCCGATCTCGATCAAAGAGAATCTCATGCAGCTAAACTATTAATTTTATATATAGTATGATAAAGTCATGTGCCTGGCCACATCAGATTTTTTTTTTTTGAAAGAAATAACATTGCGTTTATGTGGATAAGTAAAAACAACAATAACAATATTTTTGAATTTCTGTCTGAAACGGTTTCCGGAAAATAAAATTGTTCACAAACTTACATTTTTATGTGGTTCTCGCAGTTTAGAAAAATCACACATTTGACTAATAATTACAAATCTATTGTCAATATTCGTATACAACCTACTTCACACAAAGCAAAATTAAAAATTGGAAAAATTAAACAGCGTACTGAAATGTTCGTTCCAATATTTATCGCATTGGCATTTGCTATACCCAATTCCACTGGGTATTGCAAATACCAAGTATTTGACGTAAAAAACTCGTCCGAATTTTTTGTAGGAACCATTTTTTATAAAATGCATCGTTTTTAGTTATCAGCAATTAATTAAAACTCCTGAACTTTGAAACTGATTTTTTCCCACATACATGTACATTGTACACATTTATTTTAATTTGCTGTTTGAACATCTAATTAACATTTAATTTTATTGTTCTGCTTTTTTATCCGTTTAGTTAAAATTAACGTTTATGAGTTTTGATTAATTGCTTATAACTAATAAATGATGCAGTGTATAAAAATGATTCTTACAAAAAATTCATGGAAAGGTTGCCAGTTTCCATAATAAAATAAGCACTCTGTATATTAAAAGTATATTTAGACGATAGCTTGTTTAAAATAAAACAACTTATGTTTGATTTTTTTGAGATTTTTACGGTTGGTCAATTATTTAGGTGCTCCGGATATTTTGACCAACCCTGTATACTGGTATGTAACAACGATATTATCAATCAATAACTTAATAATTGCCCTATGTAGATCGCATACTTCTCATTAATGAGGGTAAAATTAGACCTACTTACCAGGTAGTTCTCAGCTGGTCCAAGCAAACAATGAACTGTACCAAAACGATACAATAGCTTCAGACATCATAGAAAAATAATTTGGTATATTTTCCATTTTAACTTTGTGTATGTGACTTTTTTCCTGACAAATTATAATAACGGGGACGTCACAAATACAGATGAAATACTATCGGATATTCAATTTTATATCAATCTAAACTATTTGTATTTTGCATATAAATTTATTGTGTTCAATATATTTTAATCTTTTTATTTCAATACTAAATAATTACTCCATTCGTTACCTACTTTTCGGGTGCATTGATGCTCGAACAGCCCCTTCACCGCACTTGTTTGATGTCATAAATTAGACCCTTGTAATAATACCTTCGGGTACACACAAAAACTGCTCGAGCCGCGTCAAAAATCCAGATTGAATGGATCTAAGTGAATGCGTAGAAAAGAAGCGAGCCACTCGCCGAACGCGTGAGTTTTATCCGACTATCTGCATCGGTAGAGACTTCTGGCAACTCGAATGTTAGCGGATTTGGGTAAATGTGGCATCCACACTCTCCCGATTCGCGGTTTCTCGCTATCTCGTGAGAGTCTAGAAGAGGTATGATATTTCGCAAGTATACGAATATGAAGCCCCGGTTTAATAAAATTGAATTAATTAAACTCTAAGTATAAGTCATTGGCATTGAAATGAGCGCGTCATCGTGTCCACATCCTAGTAGAGTTGTTGGAGCTGTACTATTTATTTTATTCCAAAAGCCGCAGCGCGTCGCTTGGCGATATTTGGGGTTAAAAGCCTTCAATATTTTTTACGGGTACACAGCTTGTCCTAAACCATCGCTTCCCACTTCAAATTTGTTTAAATTTTTCTCCTCAGCTATGTGATACTTTTTTAATTGGTTGAATTGAATTAACCTTACCAATGTTATTCCCGTTTGCCAGTTGATAGTTTTTAACCAATTTCAATAATATTATTATCAAACAATCACTAAACATTTCGATATAATCTTCACGATATTTTTCTGAATCCATTAGTATTTTTGCATATACGGGCATTTTATTTATGATGTTCACTGATTTTTGGTATAAATTGACTAGAGTAACAGTAGATATGTTAGTAGTATTATCAATAGGAATATTTCTAGTACATAATTAACTTATTGGTTTGCCCTAATTGTTTGTATCATAATTGTTTGTGCCATACTGATAATCATCTGTTTGTTTGCTATAACCAATTAGACGAGTTGTACTCTAGTCCGACTTATTAGTTATTTGGTTTACTTGAACATTAGACTTAGACATTAGGAGGACAAAATTACAATTTTACATTCACTATTGAAATAATTCATCTGGACAATAAGTTACCAGTTTAACGACAACTCACGCTGTGCTCGAGTCGAGAAAAATAAGTTATGTCTTCAGTACTCGGTCAAACGAATGCAAAACAACTGAAAAACATTAAGAGGGAGTTAAATGAAGATGATAAAAAGTTGAAACATTACGTGAAATTATTCTACGATTGGCTTAAGTGTGAGGAACATTTACCGATTAATGTTGGTACGTCTAGGTTTTATTTATCCTTAGATTTAATTCTTTTTACCCGACCGCTGCTTCTCATGTCTTCAGCTGTTCTTTCTTCGCATTAGATAATTTCTTGATATTTTGTGTTACTGTTTGCAGATCAACGATTGGTTGAGAACTATATAAGACTGTGCAAGCATGATCTCCAGAAAGCCAAGGACAAATTTGAGAAGTTTATTATATCTACCAGCAAGTATAGTAAATTCTATGACCATGGACATCTCAATCCGGATTTCTTTTCACCATACAAATTTCACAGGTACGTAGGTATATTATTTAAGTGTTTATTAATTTAATAAAAGCTGGATTTTCTGTATAGCTTTATTTAGATGTTTTAAAAAGTATATCAAAAGTCACATGCGAAATCACTACTGTATAGATAAGTTTTAAACAACACCTATTGGTTGAATAAATTCTACAACAAAAAACACCTAACAACTAACAGTTGATTTGATTACCTTAAACTTTATTTTACATTTGTATTTGTATTGTATAACTTAAATTTTTGAAATGGCACCATAACATAGTAGCATTAGATTATATAATGCGACAATTGGAGTTGTGATATCAAGTCAAAGTTGTCGCTTTTTTGGCTTCATCAGTAGACGTTTCTATGAACCTTTAGCAAAGTTTTTTTTTAAGTTATATAGAATGTTTCACTTTACGTGAACAAGTGGTGATTACAGTTATTTAAACAAACAAAGTTTGAAAGATCATTACAATAAACCAAAAGAATTGTTTTAGTAAAATCTTTAAGAGGGGCGTTTATCCATATACCAGTTACATGCAAAACACGGACGCATAAAAAGCAGATCGGAGTCGAAACTATTGCACTGATGTGTAAAAGTAACTGTTGAAATGTGTAAGCATAGGGCATTGTTTCTATAAATAAATATAATATAAAATATAAATATAAAATTCAACCGCGCTTGCTTTAATCATGAACTTAATTAGAGAAAGGAAGCTAAGTTTTGACACAATAACATTAATAGGATTATTCCCGGAACAGGAGCTAATTTATGGGTGACATTTTAAGACATAGCTCTTTAAAATTGACCCAGCCGTTTTCAAGTTGATCTGCTTTTTATACAATTGTGTCGAATTACTACGAACTGTCACCGCGGAGCTCTGTAAAGAAAGTTTCTGTAATAAAGTCCACAGACTGAGACAAGGGAGAAGAGTACCAACAGCTCAGATCAATAATAACTAAGAGTTGACAACAACTACAGTAGCTGCCTATTGGCAAAGGGCAGACATCGGCTGAACAAATTAAGTAAGTATGTTTGTTTATACACAAAGGGTTGAGTGCAACGGTTCACCGTTAGATGGACGCACATCCTAGGCGTACTACAGACTCAAGGCCAACATCGATCTCACTTGCATAAACGCCCCTCTTAAGCAAGGTTTCTTATTGATGTCATCTCACACGTTTTTCTACATCTGTCATTTCGATTTGCAAATTTTTGTTTTTTACTTTTAACGGTTTTTATTCTATTTGTGACGAATTGGACATATGTTTATTGTTTATAATATGGACTTTTTTGCTTAGAATAACTATTCAGTGTGTACAAAACAAAACGTGTCTATATCTCTCCCTCTGAAAAGTTTACTAGTTTTTTGTAAACTTTTCAACAAAACTTTTAGGAAATAACTTAAGCTACGGAGTGAACTGTATTTTGTCAATAATCTGTAAAGTATTAGTTTTACAGTAAAACCTATTGTCAAAATTATAGCTTGTTAATATACGGCTTAACTTAAGAGATAGAAAATAATATTTTATACAAAAGTTGTGTGGCGCATTATTTTTTATAACGCACATTTATTTCCATTTATACATAATGTTTCGTTAAAGAGTGGCGGAAAACAAAATTAATTTTGTAAAATAGCATGTCCTGTATATTTTAACGTATTATGAACACTAAATAAGTTGGCTTTCCAATGTGTGTGGTTACTGCATTTGTTTGTAAACAAATGCCTATTGCTGGACCTTTTTAAGAGCCACGTAAAACAATACTTTTGCATATTTTGATTGTAATACGTACCAATGTTTTAACATTTCACACAGCCAAAATTTTATACCGGGTGACCCACGCCATAGGTACTCCCGTTTGTTGTTTATACAGCTGGACAAATGGAATTTGGGAACGTGTTAATAGACAAAAAATGCAATTCTTTTGGATACTCTTGAGGATAATATGACTTCCGTTTTTTCTGGAAATGACGTCATCATCGAAATTTTAAATGGCACCCTATATTCTTTATTATTTCCCCTCAGGATGATATTCGGAACACAAAAACATATCGATCGTAAATTTTTATCACCACGGTACCGCAAAAATAACTTTTTTGTGTATTAATCTAGGTGGCTAGGAATTGGTGAGAATAGTCGAAAATTACCGGGGGGGAGTTAGCCATAAAAGTAATCCATAAAACTTTTTTCATTCCGATTTTAATGAATGACACATTTTTGGAAAGCCCTTAACGTACTGACTCTACAGTAGTTATTGCAGAGGGCGCAATTCATAACTACTACCTAAAAAATTAAAAAGAAAGTAATTTTTTGTTTAAATTGGCACATTTTTACAATCGCATATCTCCGTTAATGCTTTACCAATTACGACATCTCTTACAGCAATCAAAAGTACAAATGTAGACCATATGTACTTCCATAGTTATTGCTGCCCAACTTTCCACTAATTAGTGGTTTAAAAAAATTCCTGAACTTTGACTATTTTTATCCAGGGATGCGAGTATGGAAGCATACACCGTTCCAGTAGAACAGTGAGCATAACTCCTTTTTATCATCCGATTGTAACAAACTATACACCAAACGAAATAGGAAGCTTGTCTGCACTTATGCAAGTTATTGCAGTCCAAGTTTCCGCTAATTAGTGGTCTAAAAAAATTCATGAACTTTGAATATTTTTACTTTCGAGTATAGAAAAATACATCGTTTCAGAAAAACCCTATGCATAACTTGTTTTTATCATCTGATTGTAACAAACAATTCACCAAACGAAAGAGGAAGCTTGTCTCCACTTATGATAGTTATTGCAGTCCATGTTTCCGCTAATTAGTGATCTAAAAAGATTCCTGAACTTTGACTATTTTTGTCCATATACGATAGTTATTGAATTCCGAGAATACGCTAATTATTGCATTAAAAATATAACGACTTTGAACATTTTTACGATCAGATGGACTGACTTAAAAAGCAAATCGAAACTAGAAAAATGTAACTAATCTGAAATAAAATTAAATTTATTCACAAAAATATGATTCGAAAAATTGCAACAAAATTAATTAAATAAATTAATTAAACGGTGATAATCACATAAAAGTTAACCGTAAGTGACAGATCGGCATCGTGTAAACACAACACCGTACCGCAAGAGTTCAAGTGCTCCAAGCCGACAAAGGGACCGCTGGTTTTTGCAGGCGGCAAAAGTCGCAGTCAAGCCTTTGTCGGTATGTTGTGGCGCCATTTCCACATCGGAACTGAAAGGCGAAAGCCCAACGTTAGGCAAAAAGTTAACCATAATTTTTTTACAACCGTTTATAATAAATGATACGTTTTTGGAAAGCTCGCAACGTGCTGAGTATGCTGTAGTTACTGCAGAGGAAACAAATCTTAATTACTACCTAAAAAAATAAAAAGAATGTCATTATTTGCTTAAATTGGTACATTTTGAAAGTTTGCGATGTTTTTACACCACTAATTAGCGGAAACTTGGACTGCAATAACTTGCATAAGTGCAGACAAGCACTTATGTTTTGATTTGTTACAATCGGATGATAAAAAGGAGTTATGCTCACTGTTCTACTGGAACGGTGTATGCTTCCATACTCGCATCCCTGGACAAAAATAGTCAATGTTCAGGAATTTTTTTAGGTCACTAATTAGCGGAAACTTGGACTGCAATAACTATCATAAGTGGAGACAAGCTTCCTCTTTCGTTTGGTGTAATGTTTGTTACAATCAGATGATAAAAACAAGTTATGCATAGGGTTTTTCTGAAACGATGTATTTTTCTATACTCGAAAGTAAAAATATTCAAAATTCATGAATTTTTTTAGACCACTAATTAGCGGAAACTTGGACTGCAATAACTTGCATAAGTGCAGACAAGCTTCCTCTTTCGTTTGGTGTATAGTTTGTTACAAGCGGATGATAAAAAGGGGTTATGCTCACTGTTCTACTGGAACGGTGTATGCTTCCATACTCGCATCCGTGGATAAAAATAGTCAATGTTCAGGAATTTTTTTAGACCACTAATTAGTGGAAAGTTGGGCTCAATAACTATGGAAGTATGGTCTACATTTGTACTTTTGATTGCTGTAAGAGATGTCGTAATTGGTAAAGCATTAACGGAGATATGCGATTGTAAAAATGTGCCAATTTAAACAAAAAATTACTTTCTTTTTAATTTTTTAGGTAGTAGTTACGAATTGCGCCCTCTGCAATAACTACTGTAGACTCAGTACGTTAAGGGCTTTCCAAAAATGTGTCATTCATTAAAATCGGATGAAAAAAAATTTTATAGATAACTTTTATGGCTAACTTCCCCCCGGTTCGAAAATTGTCAAATAAACACTAAGTAAGTCGATTTTGGCCGACATTGCCTTACTGGCGCCCTCTGGCGTGATTTGATTGGTTTTTAGCCTGTCATTTTTTTCACGGGTACCTAATGGCCACACCCTGATTATTCGATAGATAACATCTTTCCGATTACAATGATACCAAATACTTGATATTTTATCGAAATTCTTAGCGTACAAATGTTGCTAGAAGCAAGGAAATCGAAAAAACTATTGACCTAGTGATCAAAGTCGACGTACAAGTCAAAGTCACTCAATGGACTACTCAAAGGAAGTACCCTTAAGAGGAATCAGTACTACTGGTACGTCCTATAAAACAAGAATCCATAGTCAGCTTAATGTTATATCGATTCTCGCATGTTATACATCAAATTATAGATAAAGGTGTATTACTTGCTGTGGTAATGTATATGTATTACTTGTTGTTGTTGTATCCACGCTACGTGATAAAATATAACTTATTCATGTAAAGTTTGGAGTGAAAAGAGCATGTAAGATATTGATATTTTTACGTGAAATTTTGTGCACTTATAGAGGAAGGTGTAACTTAGACCTATTATGTGGTACTTTTTGCAATTTTAACCAGAGTTCTTCGTAAAAAAATTGCAGAATCAGCCAATTTTATGTCATATTCACAAATAGATTTGTCAAAAACGAACAGATAATTTGGTGTATTTCTTTTACGATTATGTGAACTAATTGCTGAGAAAAGGCATCAGAACTTTTACGTGTTTTGTAAGCAAAACGTAGGGGGTATGAATTCCCCTTAAACGTCATTTACGCGCTACGATTATCAGCAAAATATCAATAATTTTGTATCAGTGTGTCGGAAAAGTGTTTTTCCTCGCATAACTTGACGAGCAACGTTTGACAACGGATTTGTATTTAGTACAAAAAACAACCAACAATATCACTTACTGTCTATGTTAATTGGTTTAAAATAGGTTATTTTTCTGGAGAGATAATTCAAAATTGGTATAATATAAATAATATTGATAATGTGGATGGAAAGTGGTTTATTAATAGATTTTTTTTCTCTGAATAAAAATCCGAAACTAAAGATGACCATCAGCTCGTTATTGTGGCATTGTTTTTTTTTAGTGAGCACATAATTCACATCAAAAAAATCGACTGTTCAACACTTGTACCATGTATGTATTTAGGTTAAGCAGTGGTACTTTTAAGTTGTTTTGTTTTATTTTAATTTAATTGTATCTGATGGCTATTGGTTCAATAAAGATATATTTATTTACTTTCAGAAGTCAACAAAATTCATGATAATTAACCTAAAATACAGGGTTTAGGGTTTACTTTAGTAGTATGTGTTGAAAATACACAACATTTCATAATGTGTTGTTCATAAGTTAATATGTCGATAACGGTAATACTTTGTATAAAGATAAATTTGGTTAAATAGTTTCTAAATTACCTCTTCTATCACCCCTTAAAGACATTATATCAAACTACCAAATACATATACCATGTATACAGAGCAATTTTAAAGTAAGCACTTGTTGTTGCACAGTGTTACCACTCCTGTATTAATTATTGATAGTATTAGTAGGTATCATTAATTCTATGGATTCGTTTAAATCTACTTTATGAAGATTTTGTTGTTTTATATACGAATTGAGATTTTGAAATGATTGCAAATGCTAATTTGGAAGTATAGCTAAATTGTTCTTATTTTTCATCATGAAAACGTTGATTTACATGTCACTGATCTCTTGCAATTGCTAGGACTGATTAAAAACTTTAAAAAATGTAAAAGCTTTAAATCAAAATCAAATATAGATTACATGGCATTAAAAAAATAGTTTTGTTAAAAGCTTTTTCTCTTTTAGAATGTTCCATACGTTACCATCCTTAACACCAGATGGATACAGGATACAGGTCCTTCATGTAGAAGATACAGATATTACGTACTTCAGCATCGAGAATTTGTTAAAGTATATCTATGTCACTGGTAAGTACTTCTTAAAAATAACCTTATCGGTCTATGCCAGAGTTTATTCTTTTATAGGAAACTATATGTTCCACCACGACCTGAATGCTGGGATTATCATCATCATTGATTTTCGTAATGCTGGCGCAAACTTGTTACAAAAAATCAACATCATGGCACTGAAGCAAGGTTTGGAAGTTGGAGTAAAAATAATGCCTTCGAGGATTAAATCACTGCATGCCGTACACCTGCCAACATATTGTGAAGTTCTCTTCAAACTGGCCACATCGTTGATGAAAGAAAAACTGAAGGATAGAGTAAGACTTGACCCATTAAAATTGTTTCTCTTTCTGCTAATGTTGCATTTTAGATTGTTCTGCACAAAACTGTCGATGGTTTACTGGATTACTTTGATCGTGACTTACTTCCTAAAGATTTGGGTGGTACGCTGAAGTCGCTTAATGAGATTGGAGATGATTGGAAGGAACATTTGATGGACAGCCAAAAGTGGTTGAAAAAAACTGAAGATTTGAAACTGATGGGGCCTGTGCCAAAGAATAAACAAAATGGATTGAATGATGACAATGTTGGGGGTAGTTTTAGACAATTATCTATAGATTAAATTAAGTTTAAATAATAAATTATGATTTAAGATTGAAAGCTTCTATTATGCACCCAAACCGCTACAGGTACAATTCTGCGTGCTGCAGGTAAAAAAATTTTCAAGAGTTAAAAAAAAAATATAATTTTTTCCTTAATGGAATGCCCTGTATATCATCCCATATTATGAACACTAACTAAGTTGTCTTTACAACTGTATCAGATTATAAAGAAAGCAGTCTCTGAGATATTTAATTGTTTGTAAAAACTAAGAAATTGGCAGACCTAGTACCTTTACATTGTTCTCGTGTGCTCACAATGTGTTGAGTAGCTTGATGTAAAACAGTTGTAGTAAAACAAAAATTCAAATTTTACAAAGTATCAAAGTAAAATAATAATAATAATAATAATAATTGTGTAATAACACAATTTAAAAAAATAGGTTTTTCTACTTTAGGGCCTTGTTGGGTTTGCTCTGTTCGTCAAAATACGCCAGCACGACGTTTTCGGTGATATTTTGCGGCTCTGGTAAGTGATCGTGCATAATTCTCGTCAACTAAACATCAAACCCCCCTTTCAGATACAATACAAGGAACACATTTACCTGAATAAGGAGTTATGCGAAGATCAAACCTATATCGTAGATATGATCGGGTTCAAATACTGTCGCGGGATTGTATATGCGCAATAAATAGTTTATTGAATATCAGCATGCACGTAGCAAGCTATGGTACATCTAAAGTGTTGAGGATTTCCTAGTTTATGTAACGTATATGTTTTCAGTAACATTTTGGACAGAATTGTGGTCGTGCCAATACCGTATTCTTTTTGTATACGTCGTGTCCAACTTCGTCTTAGTTCTAGTTGTGTGCAACTATTTGCGTTACCTCCATCGCATGTAATTTTACTAAGTATAATTTGTTCTAATAAACTAGTTCACCGAAATTAGAATTTGGTTTCAATTATAAGTGCTTGTAAATGTATATGCCTCAACGGCTACCTATCGGAATTAGGTAAATACCGTTACTAAACGTTAAGCGTTATAATAATTCTTTAGTAAGTTCTTGTTCTTCGAAGTAACTAATCAGTCACCGCTAAACACTTCTATTCAGACTATTATAATTCTTAGACACCATTTTTCAGACGTTCAGACAGTTGTTCGGAATCTGACTAGTACATTGTGCGGTTGACATTACCACGATCATGATATACATTATCACTTTTAAAGTTGAATGGATTTCTCTCATGTCTTTAAAGATATCCTTCAGCAAACTTAACAATGTGTACTAATCAATACAAAACTTCATAAAATATTTTAAAAAAACCTAACTACATGTATAACCACGCTGCACTTAGGTTAAGATATGTGCCGTCATTTTGGAAAGTGGCTGAGGTCATCATGACACCCTAACCAGGCATACCGCCAAATGATGTAACCTCCTATAGACCCATATCTTTATTATCCATCATTTAAACACTGTTTGAGAAATTACTTATTTTTAACAAAGTAATATAACAAAACATTACTCCACATGTTCCCCTCCTACAGCTACATATTCTACCAATCTTCTTCTAAACTCCTGATACACCAAATCAATTGTTTCTTCATTTATTTCGTCTACTGCTTCCCTAATTTATAATTTTAGAATGTCATTATCATAAAAATTATTCGCCTACACCTTCTGTTTTAAATAACGCCACAGAAAAAAATCAAGCGGTGTTAAATCAGGTGAACTTTCTGGCCATTCTATAGGGCCGAATCGTCCAATCCACTAGCGCCTACGGTGTCCGCTTGTAAGTAGTCCCGGACGTTCACGAGCGCAGGCGGTGGGCCGTCGGGTTCAATCGGGACTCTACGCTAGAAAGCTCTCGGTATAGGTACATAGAATTAGTGTATACGATAGAAACCAACCGATGTCGACTTTCGAGCGAATGCGATAGTATTACAGACTGGTTCTCCCTATATTTGATTCGACTGAAAATGGCGTGACACCGATTTTAAGGAAACTATAGCGTACGTTGTAAAGTCTCTAATTAAATAATATAGTATCTTATTTTCTTTTGTTTCTGTTCTAATAAAATAATCGTGTCCGCGCTTATGCCGTGTAACGCAGAAAGTCGGACACGAATAGGAGAAACCTAAAATGGAAATATGAGAATTATCTCAAGAGTACCTTTATGGTGGAAGCTATGCAAAAATTACAGACAATGTTGAAATACGGTGCGAAGCCGACAAGCCAGCTGCACGATAATTGCAATTCTTACAAAAGCGTGCCACTTGATTGATACCTTATGTTTATATGTGATTTAGGGTGATTTATAATTCGATACCTCATTTTTTTGTTCGGCTATAGTTTTCGAGATGTTCTAAAGTTTTGTGACAGTGGCTAAATTAATAATCAAAGAGATAAAGCAGATGATGGATAAATAAATATAAATATAAATAATAATGTTTGGCATTAATACTAATATGAGTATTATTCCACGTTCTTTGCTTATTAATTTACTCGCGCTCATAAAACTTTCAAGTTAAATATCTCCAAGACTATTGATTCAAATAGAAGTTATTTAGCATTTTAACATATTAAGTATCATTTGAAGTGCACACGGCGTGAAAATATACTATTACTCACAACTATGATTCTATACTCTATATACTCTATAGTTCTAAAATGTATTAAGTGCACCGCAATCGTTCCTACTTACCCACATGAATATTATATCGATTAAAACATCTACTAATTGTTATATAATCCATTTATTGAAAACAAAATAACTATACATTTAATAACGAAAAAGGTATTCAAACATAATTTTATTTATATACAGTGAGCGAGTATGGAAACATGACAAAATCTCAAGAACGGTTTGCTATTTTAAAAAAGCCTCGAACACGTCGATTTATAATTATCAAAATACACCTTATGATATCAAATTATTTTTTTTACCTTCAATTGTTTTTAACAGATGACGTCATCAACATTTTTTTAAATGACAACCCTATATCTTTTTTAATGAATTTGACAGATCTTTTAATTGTCTTAATGGTAGCATAATATTTTTATGGCCTTACATAAGAAAATTTTCGAGAAAAAGAGAATTGAAGGTGGTATGCATTCTTTGGTGAAAGACTAAATTTTGTTTCTGATTAAAATTTTTACCGTATTCACAAGAAAATTTAAAACTTCTAGACTTGTTATGTATTCCAGGTATCAACACATTCACAAGAAAATTTAAAACTTCTAGACTTGTTATGTATTCCAGGTATCAACACATTCATTTGGTCAGGGTGAAATCGTAGGGCATGTTTTCTCAGATTGCATACACTGCTATAAGTCTCGTTACATATGGTACACGTTGTATTTTCAGCCATATCATAAGTAAAATATATGTTATTGAATTAGAAAAATATATGTGTCCTGTAACTTCTTGCCATAAATTCAATTTAAAAAATAAATATTTTTTATATTTCATTTTATTTTTTAATAAGTTTATTAGTATAATTTATAATGGTAGTCCTATATTTTGACTATTAATTATTATGTATTATGCTGATGTACTTACTAGTTTATTCCCTAAGCTTGTCTTTATTTGCTGACAATATTTTTAAAAAACGTTGCGTTATTCTAAACCCCTTAGGTAAAACACGCTCGCCCCCTATGCAGCTTTGTTTACATTTGCTTACCTTAGTTCTCACGGCGCCCGACCGTGTCTCTTTATTTATCTGATATTTATGCAAATATGTTGCAGGATACCTGTCATAATCGTATTCACTACATGAATACGTAAACAGAACGTTAAATTGGCGTTTCAAACAAATTTCAAGTTTATTGCTGACTAAATTGAAATGATTTTGCGTTCCATCAATTAATTAATTGCTATACAAATTAGTAACTTACATGTGTTTTTCTAAATATTTTTAACAAAATACAAATGTCTATGCACAAACTCTAAACACTGGCAAATTTGACACGTCTCCCGTTGCATGAAATTTTTTAACCAATTCACTAACACAATTGACAGAAACGTATACCTCAGGGCATTTTCTGTTAAAAACTTCAATAGCACGGCGGTACGATACCTCACCGATGCCGTAACAAAGAGCTAAATAAACCCTTTGCTCTAAAGTCAACATACTTTCAATCAGCTTCAATCAACAAATTGCTTGGATGCGCTGTTACTACTGTCAACTGATCAATCACAATTGTGGTCTCTAAATTTTTTGTTCACCTTTATGTAATGTCTTTTCACTGGTCCGAAATGTAAAATTTGAAATAGAACATTCAAGTTGGATATTTGAGCATAAGATTAATTAAAACTAATTTTTACCTATAACATTTTTGATCTAATTCTGAAAAACCGATAGTTTACTCTTCGGCCTATTTAACATTTTCGTGTTTTCTAACCATCCTGTATGTTAAATCAGAATATGGCTTTCGACTTTTTAGAACATCCAAAACTCTTTATAAAGAATGGCTTTTCTCGAGAAATTAAAAAAAATCTGATGTGGCCAGGCACATGACTTTATCATACTATATATAAAATTAATGGTTTAGCTGCATGCGATTCCGTTAACCATTAACACAAATATATTAGTTAAAGAAAATAGACATTATGAATTAACATAATTTCAAATGATATAAAACAAACGGTGCCTTGCGCCGTGGGCGCTTATCCGAAAATGTATTTACAAATTTGAAATCTTTACGATTTACCCGCCAGTGAGTGAATAGCTTGGCGGGTATATTTTTAAAAACAAACAACGATAAAGCAATAAAAATGCTTTACTAAAATATTTAAAATAACGTAAAACGTTTTGATCTAAATATTATTGAATAAAACATGGACACACACACAGCACGCACACGCAGCTACCGCCACCGCCTTCGCCGTCTCCTTTCTTGATCGGGCTCAACGTTATCTTCATCGCTGACGTCCCGCTCAGCATCTATTTGCAGAAGTCCTGCATCCGCTTTGCCTTCGTGCTTGTCCCAAAGCTGGTCAGGAGGTTCCGGCGCAGAGCTATTGTCAAAACATCACCGTATGACACTGTCTGTCATTAGTTCTGTCATTAGAATTAAAATCCTGGCTACTTAGTTTTAAGGCCGACACGACCGATCTCAATTTGAATCTGCTCCTGCAGCCAAACAATTAATTTTACCAAAAAATGTCATAGACATAAATGATAAAAAATTTCCTCTTCTTTAATTTATTATTTAGCTGTTTTGCCGAAATTACAGAAATGGCGGCACATTTGCAAAATCCTTCAAAAATGCTTGGAGGAAACATCCAGTTCCTTTGGACCCTTTTAAGCCAGAAGCTTTTCAGCTCTAAGTTTGGTCGTGAGACTTCTAAATATGAAGTTTCGTCCCGATACCTTTAGTAGTTTCTCCGGAATCATCGCCACAAAAATCGGGTACACACACACACACACACACATACACACACACACATACACACACATACACACACATACACACACATACACACACATACACACACACACACACACACAGACATTTTTTTGTACCTTGGTCAAATATGTTCAGGGAACCCAAAAGGATATATTTCCGCTAAAAATTCAAAATTTTTTTTCGGCATGATTACATTACTTTATAATACTGCGTATGATAAAGTAATTACGTCCGTGATAGGTATAGTTAGGTCGGGGACACACTGTATACAGTTTTAACAAACATAAGTAACGTCAAAATATGGTCTTCCAAGCTTAGAAGAATGAAACCAGATAAAAGATTTAAGCTGGAAACTTTAATTACTTTTGAATATACAGGGTGATACATTTGTAAGAGTAAGCCCAAATTCCACTTTATTTTTAATATAGAACTCCGTAAAATTTTCCAGTTTTTTATACTCTTTTATCTTACAAATTGAATTGTGAAAACCACATGGCCTTGAGGTCAATTTAAATGTTACAAGACATTAATTGTTAAAAGAAAGCAATTAAACAATTTTAAAAGGATTTCTACCGAGTCAAAAGCTCGTCGATTTTGAAAATGACGTAAGCTATAAATACGAAATACTTTTGAATATAAAATGTTATTCGTTTCGTATTTCGTAGTATTTCAAATTTGCATTTACCTAAAATTTTTATTGGAATCTTTAGTTATCAATTTTTTAGAATGAAATATATTGACTTTCCTTTGCAGTCCATCTAAGGGAAATTTAAGAATAACGTATAAGAAATATTTTTCAAAAAATCTGATGTGGCCAGGCACATGACTTTATCATACTATATATAAAATTAATAGTTTAGCTGCGTAAGATTCTATTTGATCGAGATCGGCTATGTCTGCATTAAAATAAAACTAGGAGAACTAGACAGATATGTCGATTAAAGCTGCGTTCGGATATTGTACTCCTTTGACACCGGGTACACTGTCCAAATGACACTTACGTATTATTGGGTGTAAAAGTGTAACGGTGTACAATATCTGAACGCAGCTTATATTGACAGTTGTCAAAACATTAGCATTTGACACTACGTACTGTCATTAGAATAAAAAAATCTGACATATCCTGGTTACTAGTTTAATGCAGAAATCGGTCATTCTCTCGATAAAACATAATTTGCTACTGCAGCTAAACTATTGATTTTTTATTATTTAACTATTTCGACGAAATTCTAGAAATGGCTGCTTATTTGCAAAATCTTTCAAAAATGCTATGACTAAACCTCCAGTTCCTTTAGGCCCTCTTCAACAGAAAGCTTTTCAGCTGTAAGTTTGGTTATGAAACTTCTAAATATGAAGTTTCGTCCCGATACCTAGTAGTTTCTCCGGAATCGTCGCCACAAAAACGGGTACACACATCCACACACACACACACACACACACACACACACACACACACACACACACACACACACACACACACACACACACACACACACACACACACACACACACACACACACACACACACACACACACACACACACACACACACACACACACACACACACACACACACACACACACACACACACACACACACACACACACACACACACACACACACACACACACACACACACACACACACACACACACACACACACACACACACACACACACACACACACACACACACACACACACACACACACACACACACACACACACACACACACACACACACACACACACACACACACACACACACACACACACACACACACACACACACACACACACACACACACACACACACACACACACACACACACACACACACACACACACACACACACACACACACACACACACACACACACACACACACACACACACACACACACACACACACACACACACACACACACACACACACACACACACACACACACACACACACACACACACACACACACACACACACACACACACACACACACACACACACACACACACACACACACACACACACACACACACACACACACACACACACACACACACACACACACACACACACACACACACACACACACACACACACACACACACACACACACACACACACACACACACACACACACACACACACACACACACACACACACACACACACACACACACACACACACACACACACACACACACACACACACACACACACACACACACACACACACACACACACACACACACACACACACACACACACACACACACACACACACACACACACACACACACACACACACACACACACACACACACACACACACACACACACACACACACACACACACACACACACACACACACACACACACACACACACACACACACACACACACACACACACACACACACACACACACACACACACACACACACACACACACACACACACACACACACACACACACACACACACACACACACACACACACACACACACACACACACACACACACACACACACACACACACACACACACACACACACACACACACACACACACACACACACACACACACACACACACACACACACACACACACACACACACACACACACACACACACACACACACACACACACACACACACACACACACACACACACACACACACACACACACACACACACACACACACACACACACACACACACACACACACACACACACACACACACACACACACACACACACACACACACACACACACACACACACACACACACACACACACACACACACACACACACACACACACACACACACACACACACACACACACACACACACACACACACACACACACACACACACACACACACACACACACACACACACACACACACACACACACACACACACACACACACACACACACACACACACACACACACACACACACACACACACACACACACACACACACACACACACACACACACACACACACACACACACAAACACACACACACACACACACACACAGACATTTTTTTGTACCTTGGTCGAAAATGTTCAGGGGACCCAAAAAGACATATTTCCGCTAAAATCTCAAAATTCTTTTTTGGCACGATTACAACACTTTACATACTGCGTATGATAAAGTAAAAAATGGCGGAGATACAAACAACGAGACCTCTTTCAAAACATTGTTGACGAATTGTAATTTAATTCTTTACCAGATATTGTCACAAAAACCAGAGTCTGATATGGTAGGGTCACAGTCCAATATAATCAGCAATGCCAATATGGTTATTTTTAAAAAGTATGATTTGATAGTCACAAACCGTATTCATTTCAAGCAATCTTTAAAGTGTTGTTATGGATATAGATTACTGAATTTAAAATATTGTAATGAACATAATTAAATAATTACTGATATGTTTATGTAGAAATAAATGATCTAATACTTATCTTGAAAAACAAAAATATGACTTTGTTTGGTTGTTTTGCTCATTCTACCGCCTGTGTAATAAATATTAATTTCCTCGATGAGCACCATTCAGTTCACCAATAACAGACGAGCAGTTCGCATCTTGAAATATTAGTGTTATGTATTCAATACTTGTCCAACCGAACAAAAACCAAATTCAGAACATCAAGAAAGAATTAAACGAAGACGATAAAAAGTTGAAACATTACGTGAAATTATTTTATGATTGGCTCAAGTGTGAGGATCATTTACCGAATGATGTTGGTACGTCTTGGTGTTATTTATTCTTAAGTTTTACCACATTCATCGTATCTTTGCTTTCCATGGCTACCTCTGTATTTCCTGGCATCAGATAAATTCTTAATTGTTTTTTTTTTTATTTTTGCAGATCGAAGATTTGTGGAGAACTATATAAGAATGTGCAAGAATGATCTCCAGAAAGCTAAAGATAAATTTGAAAAGTTTATTATATCCACCAGCAGATATAATAAATACTACAACCATGGATATCTTAATCCTGATTTCTTCACGCCGTACAAATATCACAGGTATAGAAAAGACGTCTGATCACTGTTTTTATACAGGGTGTCTCACCAGTGCGATCTCGGAAGATTGTGCCTCTGTTAATGAAGATATTTTAAAACTGATTTCACTCATATATACAGAACGCCGAGGCGCACATTTGAACATTATTAGCGTGTATGCAGGATGTTCCATAAGGTAGTACCAACACAAACTTATCCTTTTTTATATGGAACAACCTATATTCGGCACAATTTTGAATTCGCAAATTTTTACGACAAAGTAAAATAACATTACCTACCCTAAACTTTATACTTTTTTATTTATTAGCATTTTTATGGGAAAACAGCAGTTTGAGAAAAAATGTATATCTTAATACCTGTTTTTAATTTTATTGCGTACGCTTGGATTATGATTAAGTAAGAATCCTTCTAATAGCTTCTACACCTACATTAACCATTAAACCAGCAAGTATTTACCTAATTTATTATTTACCTAATTACTGCTTTCTCGCAGATTTCATCTTTTTTTAATAAATCAAAACGTTTCTTTACATCTGCATTTTAATATTATAACTTGAAATAAAATTTTATTTATACCCTGTAGGCTATGAAAAACTGTGCTAACCAAGTTATTAAGGTATCTGTCAGTGGTGGTGATATTGTTAGGTTAGATTTGCATAATTTTTGGAAATATGGCGAACTTTTCTGAGTAGGAACTAATTCACATGGTGTGGGTTCTTAGCGAATGCAACAAAAATGCGTTCTGCACAAAAAAGTACTAGCACACACTAGTGCTAAAATAGACCGTTACAGAAATAACTTGTCTTCTTCGTAAAAATTTACATAAAATTACCGCTATAAATTTCTATTTCTTGCAAAACAATATTAAGTATTTTTCTTCACGTGATGTTTGTTTGTTTGTTTGTTACGTTCCAATTTTGTAATCGGTATTTTACATACTTGCCAATGTCTAATCAAGTTGTCTAATCAAAGCATGAATCACTAAAAATAATTTGGAAAGTTATCCAAAATTTTGAAAAAATTTCAAATTAGGAAAATTTATCCAATCGAATTGAAGTTTTGTATGCGGACAGATTTCCGGTGGAAACGCATGAATCAATAAAAAAAAATTGAAAAATTTTCCAGAATTTGGAGAACATATTTATGTAAAAAATACATTTTTTAAAAACTACGATTTTAAGCTAAACAAATCCAATTATTATTATTGATTGATGCATTGTCACCGGAAAAGCTGCCCACATGCAAAATTCCAACTCTATTGGGCAAATTTTCTAAATTTTTTAAATTTTCCGGATTTGGAAAATTTTCCAAATTTTTGGTATTGGTTTATGCACTGTCACCGGAGAACTGTCCACATATAAAATTGCAACTCGATTGGACAGAGAAGATTTGAAGGTGACAAACGAGCAACCAAATAACAAGTGAATTTAATATAAGCTTAGTAAAAAATTGGAAAATTTGTCAATTCGAGTTGAAATTTGAACAGATTTGTATGTAACAATGCATAAACAAACAAAAAAATGGAGAATTTGTCCGACAATGCATACTCCATAAACAAATTTGGAAAATTTGTCCCATCGAGTTGAAATTTTGCGTGTGTAATAAAAATGCATGAGTTTAGCTTTGTTTAAAATTTCTTTGTTTACATAAATTTATTTGAAATTTAGTAGTAGTAAAATATAGCAAAATTTTTGGAAATTTTACTTTATCCATAGGATGATAAAATATTGTAATCGTGTCGAAAAAAGTTTTGAGATTTTAGCGGAAATATGCCCTATTGGGTCCCCTGAACATTTTTGACCAAGGTACAAAAAAATGTCTGTGTGTGTGTGTATGTGTGAGTATGTCTGTGTGTACCCGTTTTTTTTTTTGTGGCGACGATTCTAGAGAAAATACTCAATGTATCGGGACGAAACTTTATATTAGACGTTTCATGACCAAACTTAGAGCTGAAAAGCTTTTTCTTCAAAAGGAACTGGATGTTTACTCAGCATTTTTCAATGATTTTGCAAATGAGCCGCCATTTCTGTAATTACGTCAAAATAGTTAAATAATAAATTAAAGTAGACGAAATTCTGAATAATTTATGTCTATGACATTTATTGGTAAAATTGATAATTTAACGGCATGAGCAAATTCTATTTCATCGAGATCGCTCGTACTGCATTAAAACTAGTTAGCCAGGAATTGACAGACATTTTGATTCTCTTGACAGTATTGTCAGAACATCAGAGTTTGACACAGTTTAACACTGCTGTATAGTATGATAAAGTCATATGTCTGGCCACATCAGATTTTTTTTTATAAAGTGTAGTTTAAAAAAAGTACATAACGTTATTTGAGATTTAGTTGTGGATTTTTTGTTTGACTTTTACAATCTTTTGCTTGGAAAGGGAATAGACCTAGTTTTGTGCTGCATACGAATCAAAACACTGTTCAATATTTTATTGATTTTAATTTTTTTAGCATTATAAACTATTTCGTATCAACGCAAACTTGCTTTTTTATGGAACACTAAGTAAAATATCACACTTTTCGATAGTTATTATTGATTTGCGATTCTTATATGACTTATTGCGAATAACTGGATGTTTGCTAAGTATCAAATAATAGAAGAATTTTAACCTAATTTGACATTTATAACATATGCGCAATAATTAATAAATTAACATTACATCTAGGTACCTATTTCAAATTTCCACAATCGCATATATGTGTTAATTCTTAATTGTGTAATAATAGTTTCAATAATATGTATCAAAGACGTTAAACTGTTCAACGATTTGGTCCAAGGCTTTGGCAAACTAGATCGCCTGACTTTTTGACCCTGTTGGATTTATTTCTGTGGAGATATATTGAGGAAGAAATTGATGGAGTTATTACAACTAGGATAGCACGAATAACATGAAGAATAGATTAGGCGGACCTTTTCAGCATATTGTTTTTTTTTAAGTTATTGAAAATGTAATATTTCCATCCCAATTAAAATTGCTGTGATATGTAGAATTTTTTACTTTTTTCCAGAGGCTTTGTTTTTTTCATTTTTGTTTTGTTCTTTTTGTCTGTAATGGAATCTAAAAATGAATTGTTTTTAGACCGTTTCTCTCAACTCGGCTTATTTTTTTGTGTTATTCAAAACCAGTAAATTAGAACATTTGTTTACCGTCTTTTCCACCACAAATTTAGAATTAAGGTATTTCCTTAAGGACGGCGTTGACCAGGCGGTTTTGAGCACGTAAAAGAGTTGGGTCGTTACGTGGCGGTATCTCTGAGGCAAAAGTACGAAACTTTTAGCCTGCTATTGCTACTAGCAAACTACAGATGGCGCGTTGAAAGTACAACCGCTACTTAGCTTCATTTTCCGCGCATTTATTGGTGTATTTGTATAAGTATTTTTAAGCCTTTTTTCCGTTTTACCTAAAACTACTTATTAACCATTTTGCTCGCTAAAAATAAACAGCCCCCATGTATGTATTAAATGCAACTTCATCCTCGGTTTCAACATTGTTTATACTTATTATATTGCGTGTGATTTCTCAAGTTCATCTCGGGGTTTCCCACTATGTGGCGCACGTGCATTGGTATCGCAGATCTATTGTAACACGGAAGAGTGAGATGGAGTCATAATTGCGCTAATCCGACGAAGTTTGTCGTGACTCGCGACAAAAGTTTATTTTATTCTTTATTCTGGAGATAGAAATACATTATTTTCGGAAGAAGTGATCTTCGTTAAAGAGTGTTGGGAAAGACGCATGCTGCCAAAATTATTAAAATTTTACAAAAATTGTTTGGCACCTGAAATAATTTTAAAAAGACGACAAAAAATTTAAAGTGCCCAGATCCTGATTATAGAATGCAGGCACAAACAAAAAAGTAAACGTAAAATCATAATATTACTATGATCTGTTGCATTTGCCTTGCGAAGCATAATCTATAGCTATATCCCAGTTCAAAACGCAACATAGGGAAATTATCAACATGCAACATTTAAATATCCGACTCTACATATGTGATCCCGGATACAAGGCGGTTATCGGGTCCAAAAAATGTTTTTGTTTGGTTTGTATAGTTTTGGTTGCAAAACTATGTCGCTTTGTTTTGTTTTACAACCAAAACTATGTCGCTTTGTTTTATTTTGCAACCAAAACTATGTCACTTTGTTTTGTTTTGCAACCAAAACTAAACACAAAAAAAACGCAAAAACAAAAAATAAATTGACCAAAATTGGCTTGATAACCACCGCCTTTTTGTATCCGGGGTCACTGTGATTATTGGTTTTATAAAATAGAACTTGGATAAAAGTGAATATTTTATAAGATATACATTTTTATTTTTTGGATGTCTGTTATGTCGAAGAAAGCAATGTTTAAAAAAATTATTAGATAAATTATTTTTTGAATATATTTTGAAGTTATGTACATAAAAAATCCCGAAGACGTTTTATCGTATGCTTTATTTTATAAAACAGATAATAGAGATAGAATCCGAAATTAAAATTTTTGTATGTAATTTTCTTTAGTTGAGTCTTGAAACGCGCCGTAGAATATGGTTCCCAAGGCAACAGATCACAATAATATTATGACTTTACGTGTTTTTGTTTTGCAATAAGACATATTTATGTTTTATTTTGTAATTCGTATTTTATTTATATTTAAAAAAAAAAAAAAGTTATTTTATTTAGGAATAAGGTGTTTGATTTATCATTTACTCATAAGTTAACAAATATTCAATCTACTGCTTTTTAGTCAGTGAATGGTTGCGTTTCTTTTTATAATATGAATATTATGTCGCAATAATTCAACCAGTATTGTTATACAGCAAATAAACTTCAATTTCAAGTAAAAGTAATAATTAAAGTTTTGTCTGTTGAATAAATCATAACCACAATTTAAAAGATCAACAAAATACTCTATTGGTGGATGTGTCGTTTGCCTAACTGCACGGCCATATTGACGCGTCGCTCCTAGTAGACAGCCTAGCATCGCCGCTCGCTTGTGCCCGGGCGCCCGTGCAATAATATAGGTACATCACCAAACAGATGAAAATATCACAACCGACCACCTCATTCTTCGACTTCTTGCCAACATAGTAGTTCCACAGAACTGGCTGACTGTAATAGCATAGGCTAATAAAACGGCGCGCCCTCTACTAACCAAGGTCCACACTTCTTCACTTCAGCAGGGTGACGACTGGGAGTAAGGGGAGACAAGGCAGGTCATGTCGCTTCCTGTAATATAAGCTCAATAATATTGAGTTTACATGTACACGATTAAATGACCAACGAGAGCAAACTAAAGGTTTATTTGTTATGAATATGGACTTATTTTGTTGTGGTGATGTGTCCCTAGGACATAACGGAGTTTCATTAACATTGCTGGTAAGTTGGTGTGATAATTTGATCCCTAAAGATAACGAAAAATATGGAGAAAATATGGGTCTCTTTATCAATTAATTACTTGATTATGAGACGGCAGATTGCTCTCAAAATACCTGATGTCCGAATCACAAGTATGTAGATTGCAGGAGTAAAATTATTTTTAACATCAAGCTATTTGTACGGCTGATTAGGTCAATTCAAGTATAGCGTGTTTTGCCCTATACTTATACTATAGCTCATCGCCGGCCTTAATTGTCAAACTTACACTGGGGCGACATATTGTATAATTCAAATAAATGAGTTACTTCATTGCTTACATATTCACTAAATCTATTTGGTACAAAAAACGTATAGTTGACGAAGTTATGGTAAGGAAAACGGTTAAAATTTACAACAAAAGATTGAATAAAGCTAAATAAAGATACACTACGGTTTATCAACAATTTTTTTAAAATAAAAGTTCAAAAAGGTGACTTATCAAATTGAGTTTTTTTTTTCAATTCAAAGAAGTTATCATAAAGATGATATGAAGTTGCCTTTACAATTGAAAAGAAATAGGTTTACCGCAAGAGGCCTAAACTTTACAAGTTTCTTTAAACAAAAACTTTACCAACATTTATGTAATTGAAATAAATATGGTAAAACAAAAAATTTCTATAGTGTTTGGTGTAAAATAATTATGTTTTGATCAGCATAACAAAGACAGTACATACATCCAGTAAATACAAACAGTAAATGTAGCCAATCCAACTCAAAATCATATTGATAATCAAATTCTGGTCACCTTAATTATAATATGTATTATGTATAAGGTGACCAAACGCCCCGCTTTTGGCGGGACAGTCCCACTTTTTCACATTTTGTCCCGCGTCCCGCGTCCCGCGGAGTTTTAAAAATGTCCCGCTTTTAGAAACTTTTATTTTTTTTACAGAATTTTTAGAGAATTACTACGAAAAACGAACTATATGCTATTTCGTTCAAACACTCTTTTTCAAATCGTGCGTTAAAAACATTTTGGTGTCGAAAACCGTTGTTTCACAATTGTATTTTTTTACAAAGAAAAATATGAATTACTCATTTTAGGTAACTTACATACCATACTAAATATAATTATTATTATTATTCATTATTATTTTCAAAGTTTTATTGGATACTGACCGTGCCATTTAGTCGCAAAACAAGAGTAGGTATACAGAAATTTAATAGAGAACACAGAATCTTAGGCCCGGTGTCCACCAGATCGGGCCGATAAATATTGGGCCGATCTGGATCGTACGATAAATATCGTGCACATGTATTTCTACTGGAACCTGTCCACTGACACGATGTGTGTCATGCCCGATAAAAATCGTTTCAGTGGACACGTTCCAATAAAAATACATGTGCATGATATTTATCGTACGACTCAGATCGGCCCGATATTTATCGGCCCGATCTGGTGGACACCAGGCCTTAGCAATACACCAAATTACAGGTAAAGAATATAGAATATTCTAATCAATATTCGAATATACAATATACAGGGTGTTCCCATATTCGCGCATACGGACAGTATGGTGACAATATATAACAAAAACTGAATAAAAACTTCCTTTATAATTTTTCGATTAGATCAATACCTACTTTTCAATTAATTACGATTTAAAAAAATACAGATTCAAAAACAAAATCTGTCAACATGGTGAAAAAAATGACAAACATTCAACAAACAAAACATGTTAAAGTGTCAAATCGTGTGGTAGTCTATCATAACAAGCTATTATTAGTAAAATGGCTGGTAATTATTCTAATAGGGAGTATTACGACATGCTGATGGCATTAGGTGCTAGTAATAATCAAGCGGGACAGGCGGCACGTTTATACGCACAGCGATATCATCTACTAGCGTCTAGCCAGCAGGTGCAACAAACGATCTTGCCGATGTAGGGCTGCAGGTATGCCACCCAGCATACACTATTGGCGCGCGCGCATTGTGGACCTAGCCGGTAATATCTCGGTTCTGTTTATTCAAAAGACTGGAATCTTGTATAAACTATAAATTAATGAATAAAAAAAAAATTAATAAATTAACGTAGTGAGAATATCGAATTTGAACTTTAGCATAGTCCTAGAGGCAGTTTTAGTAGTTAAACTCATTTTTTTTTCCATAAAAGAAGCATCTAATTTTAAGAAACCCTTGACAAAGGTGAAAAAGAGAAAATACTGTATGAATACATTGATGAGTTTCAATCGACACTTTTTCTTTTGTTATGGAAATCTATTCTGCAAAAGTGAATTCACCAAAAAAGTCTGTAAAATAAAAATTCGATCTTCAAAACGTTTACCTTAAAAAAATCTTTATCATTACACAGTTTGTATAAGAAGTAATGTAACTAGTCAATATTTTTCTTCCTAAAAAGTTTACAAGGAAAAGATTCCAATACAGGTTTTAGGAAATTGCCTAAGCTACAAATTTGAAATGCTTAGAAATGAATAATACTATATATTCAAAAGTATTTTGTATTTTATAGCTTAAATCATTTTTAAAAACATTTTTTTTTCTTGTAAGCTTCTCAGAGGTCGAGGTATTGACATGATAGAGATCGTTTTAGCATTTTGTAGTTGCTTTCTTGTTTACATTTAATCATTTTGTATCATTTAAACGACTGATATCAGGGACTTTTGGACAGGAAAAATATACAGGGTGCCATCTTTAAAGAAATGAATTTTACCTGCTTCTTACAAATGCATAACCCTGTATATTCAAAAGTCATTTAAGTTTGTAGCACAAGTAATTTCCTAAAATTCTTATTTGGTTTCTTTCTTCTACACTTTCAGGACCAGATATTGACACGTTACGTTTCTTCTTATTAACTTTTTGATGATATGGAATCGGAATCTTATGCGTTAAATAACAATCATGTTTATGAAACCGACAATGTTAGCAAAAGAAAGAGGAAATTACAGTTTATTAAAAGAAACATCTCCAAAAGACTATGAAAACTGCATTACAAATTTAATAAGTAGATATCCAGAGGACATAGAAAGTGGCGATGGCGTATTTAAGGATGAACTATCGCAGTGTTTACAATATGCAAATATTAAAAAAGCTGTTCAAGCAGGAATATATATATAGATTCCCTAATGTGTAAAATTATTTATTTCTATTTGTTAAGAATATCGATTTATGAATTAAGAATTATTTTATTTGGTACGAATTTTGATTTTAAAATTATTAAGCTATTTATTTGTTATTTTGTATTTCTTAATTTCTTAATTTCATTTGTTGCTTTAAATAACGATGTAGGTACTTATATTAAATGTTGCGCAGAAAAGTCAAATACCTTACTTATTATTTATGATTTTTTTAGTATTAGTACATTTTTATTTTTGTATAAAAAGTATTTCTTAATTCAACGCGGTATATGGGGGCCCCCAAATGCAAAATTATCCAGGGCCCCATGATGGCATAACGCGCCGCTGGTTATGATTGATTTCTTAGAATGACATTTATAGATGCATATCGGGCATTTTCTGAAGTTTGGGTAATTCTCGATCTTTCTCCGTTGTGTGCCTTTAAGATATGGTAACGCAGTTTACGTTTATCATTAAAGTTTTTGTCGCAATTGTTACAAGAAAACCCAAATTCGGCACAGTCTTTATAAATTCGCGGAGCCAACACGTTTATTTTACGTTCATGGAATTTTTTACGTGTCTTCTTAAATTGCTCCTACTGCTAAAATTTGTACCGCATTCACTACATTTATTTGACCGATTTAATTCTTTTTGTTCGTCACCGATGTTGAGGGAATAATAGGCTTGGAATTAATAAACTAGAAATACGTTTACTGTAAAGTCGTACATATACTTATTATAATATAGATTACTTACCGATTACCGTTAATATTCAGCTTTTCCTAACCGAAACAACACCAAATTCTTTTGAATAAACAGAACCGAGATATTACCGGGGCTAGGTCCACAATGCGCGCGCCAATAGTGTATGGTGGGTGGCATACCTGCAGCCATACATCGGCAAGATCGTTTGTTGCACCTGCTGGCTAGACGCTAGTGATATCCTCAACGGCGATTGCCAGACGCCAATGTATTTAGGCGGTTGGAAGATCGAATTTTATTTAATGGCAGCGTTGCGGTACCCCGGCGTATAAATGCTGGTCGTGAACGTTTCCACGACGATGAAGCTCTGGATGCGATGAGAAACAATCCCTCAAGAAGCACCCGGTGCGTTGGTAGAGAATTGGGAATTTCTCATAAGCGTGTATGGAGTGCCCTAAGACGTGACGATCAGCATCCTTATCACTGCACAAAGGTGCAACACTTACTGGACAATGATCATCCAGTTAGACGTGAGTTCTGTGAACGGTATCTGAATCGTCTACAACAAGACGCAAATTTTGAAACCTCAATTTTTTGGACGGACGAAAGTTTATTTACACGCGAAGGTATTTTCAACGTCCATAACGAACATTTATGGCATACCGAAAATCCCCGAGCAACACGGACTAGAAACTACCAACAACGTTTCAGTCTAAATGTATGGGGTGGATTAATTGGTAATCAACTGGTAAGAAATTGATTCATTTTAGTGTCGAAATCTTATTTCTAATCTTAAACCTACATATTTCTTAATTCTTACTGAATCCATTACTCCCTTTTAGTTTATCCACATTTTGCCTAACCGACTGACCGGAGAAAATTACTTACATTTCCTGCAAGAAGACCTTCCGGAATTTTTATACGATGTACCACTGAACGTGCGTCAAAACTTAATTTTTATGCATGACGGAGCAGGCCCTCATTTTGCATTGAATGTTCGGGCACATCTAAATAACACGTTCCCTCAGCGATGGATTGGCCGAGGTGGTCCATTCACCTGGCCACCTCGTTCACCGGACTTGACACCCTGCGATTTTTTTCTGTGGGGTTACCTCAAATCCTTGGTCTACAGAACCCCAGTGGTTGACTTACTTGAGTTGCGGGAGCGCATACTTCAAGCAGCGCAAGAAATAACTCCGGACATGATAAGAAACTCCATTCGAGAAGTGCAACAACGTGCTGAAGCATGTTTAGCTGCAAACGGTGACCATTTTGAAGAAATGTTTTTGTATTTGTATTAGAATATCCTTTATTAATTTTCCAAACATTAGTTTTAAATACAGTTGATTAAAATTAATAAAACATTTTTTCTGTTTTCAAATTCCTTAGTTTCATGATAACTTGAAAAGTGTTCGTCTAATCGAAAAATCTTAAAAGAACTTTCTGTTCAGTTTTGGCTGCAGAACGACCCGTCACTGTCCGTATGCGCGAATATGGGAACACCCTGAATCGTAACTGTAATCTGTAAAAAGAATTTATGGATTTTTGCATTGTTTTACGAAAATCACAGGACAAAATTAAATTGATTTAGGCCCGCTCCTACCAACTCCCTGTTATCATCCGGTTTAGATGCCAAGGGAATAGGACTTGCCAAGGGGATATCAGGATTGTGCTTACTACCATCGCATTAAACCAAGGGTTAGCTTATTCCCCTGGCAACATGACATGCCTAGGGATTTTTTCGAAAAATGGCATATTTGAAAGTGTCGAATGACCTATTGTCATTTATTTGCTCTACAATATAACAGATATGACAGAATTATGACAGACATGACAATTATATGTCAGTGCTGGGTATTACTAATTTCGTTTGCAAAATTTTAAAAAAGAAGAAATGGAAATGTTAATTTATTGGTAGTTACTAGCAATAAACAGTTAAATGCTTCATATGAACAACTTATTATTAAGCAGATTAAATTGACGTGTAAATTAAATGAGGAAGTTTGGACGAGACTTGCAGCACAAGCTGAAATCCACAAAGGAATTATTTATTACTGATACAGGATTATTAGATAGAATATACAAAGTTAGAAATAGCCGCTCTCGAATTAGCTATCAAAAATGAATTTGAAAATGTGAAAAATAACAATACTTAAATTCCTTTTTATTTATAGGCATCGTATTACAATAATTCTGAAGAATATACCACCATTCCTTGTCGTCTGTTATCATTGCCATCGAAAATTTTATCACAAGTCATGTGAAGATATTTGGATATGTTGTGTGTTGCCTGCAACACTGAATCCTAATGTGAGTACAAAAACTGATGGAAAATGAGTTATTTTGTTCCAGTTGACTCTTTCCTATATCATCCCCTTCTGGTATTTTGCAATACCGTGGTATTTTGCAATACCTCTGACTCAAAGGTTTTATTAGTTGATCAATTTTAGCTAGAAGATAGTTAAAGAATTCCTTTGATAAACAAAATTTTTTAACAAATTCAAAATCAAAATGCCTATCTACATGATTAATTCTAGATCTAAGATCCTTTCACCACGTATTGGAAAAAGAATTTTTATTTTAACCATATCTTTAACACATGTTGAAAAAATAATATGACACCTCATTTTTAAATAATACTGTTCTTTTTATCAAAAAATTAACAATAATCACTTTGAATAAACAATACAGTATAATCACTTTCTGTACAACTGACAGCAAAATTGACACTGACAGCAAATTACCAGCAGGTTTTGTACTTAACAGCAACTTTTCCTGCGGTCGCTGTTATCGTCCCAACTGCCAAGGGAATAGCGTTACCGGGTGGATAACCGCGTTGGTAGGAGCGAATTTTTGAGATGACAGAAGTTTAAAATTGCCAAGGAGATGCCAGCAGGTCGTAATAACGAGCCTAAGACAACCAACCTACCTTTTGCTATACGTGTATAAAATTTACCTAACACGTAGCAACATTTGATATGTCGACTGACCGGCTTAAACGATAAAAAAGTTAGCTAAACTTTGATATTCAATAACTTTTGTAGACTTTAACCGATTTTCATTATTTTTTCGAGACATGTAAAGAAATTTATCAGATTTGTCATATTAATATACATTTGATAATAATTAAAGAAAATAAGATGTTCCAGCTGATTATTTATTCTGGGAGATCAAAAATAGTGTTTTGGTCTCAGTTTGAGACATCGTGTGGAATAATTAAGAAATTTGTGCTCTCGCAGGTTGGCAACTAGGTACTCTCTTACAAAACCATATCAATTCTCAACATCTTGTTTTCTAATTCATCTCAATATCTGAATTTTTGTAGACTATACACAGTTTGAAGCAAGATTTTGTATTTCACTCATAATCAAGTAACATTTGCTGCAAGGTTTAACAGAAAATTTAATTGAAATTTGAAATTGTTAAAAAATTCAGATATTGGAAAGAACTAAAAACAAAATGTTGAGAATATCGATGTCTTTTTAACAAAGTACTTAAATTTACGTAAATTTGCTCATGCTCCGCAGTTAATTGACACCGTGTATCGAAAGTAGATCAAAAACAACATAATGGTCTGTTTTCAAAAATTACAAAAATGCATTAAAGAATAATGAAAACCGGTCAATATTCCAAAAGTTTAGCAAAATAAGGGTTCCTTTAATGGGGTATTCCGGTGTTTTTGAAATTGTCATTTTTTACAAAGTATGGGTGCTACTGTTTGCTACTTCACAAGTAAAATATCAAACATTGTTTTAAATTAAGAGAAATCGTTGTTTGAAGTTTGAATTAGGATTGGTCTTTGTGACGTCACAAAGACCGCTCAAAGTGAGCGACTTGACAACGTTGCTATATCTAGGGTGCACGTAGTAAATTTTTGTCTTCTGTTGTGTCAACGTTTAGAATCGCTCGTTTGTTGACACCTGCTTTGGTTATTGAGGTTATATCAAACACTTGTTCAGAATGTATAAACTCCAACGCCGACATTGTTCTGTGCCGGGCTATAACAGCAGTAGAACAGTAACTTCTGATAAGATTTTCTTTACATTGCCGACTAGCGAGATGAGAGATGTTTGGCTTCAAGTTTCAATGATCAAATCATCTCTCAAAAAAGGTACCTTTATTCGTTGTCAAACAACAGGGTCGCCAACCGTCAACTTGGCCGATCAGCTGTTCGAGAGCTGTCCGCTGTTGCCACCGCTACTAGGGATCGGTAATCATCGTGCATTTCCGAGGGTGGTCGGTGAATTCAAACGAAATGCACTTTTAATTGCAATTATCTTATAGAAAAACTAAATCAAAAAGCTCATAGCTTAACTATATGAATCCTCATAAATTGTACAATAGGTTAAACCGAATATCTGCTTAAATTTTGACATGACCGGAATACCCTATTGTGCCGGTCAGTGTATTTTTTCTTAAAACTGTATCTTTAAACTTGGCATATCTTGTTCTGCTGTACAGAGTCGTTAGTTACAACATATGTTTGTTATTGTTCTACCTTAAGATTTATTTATTATATAATTCATCTTTCTTACTCCTTCTTACTATATTAGTTAATAAAAATGTTTTTAAAAAATATAAAAATTTATTTAGAATATTTATTTCGTGCAAAGGGCATATATTTGAAGAATTGATGTTAAGGCTCCGTTTTAAAAACATCGCAACTTCCAAACGAAATATTTCGTTGCGATGTTTTTTTTTGCTGGGAGTGGTCTGCCTGGCCCCCACCAACGTCAACCAGGCCACAGTTTTATGATAAGGGGAAGTTGGGGGGTTTAGAGCAAGCAGGCAAAGGCGGAGCATAGTCGCCGCGAGTACATTTGAAGGGGAAGTACTCAGCCAGTTTGTCGCCGCGCGTCGGTGCTTTCGCTTTCGCTCAAGTTACAATGTATTAGTGTTTTCACTCATCACGGTCGCATATGCATACCGGACTGCATACAGCTGGCTGGCGGCCGCCAGGCGGTAAAAGAAAATATATTGATTTAAGTTAGAGAGAGCGCGCTTGCTATTATAATATTTAATCTTTTTAACAGGGTGACATAGGTACATACTGTATAGTAAATTGACAAAAATGTATTACCTAACTCATGATAACTCATCGGTGAATTATGGACTTCAATTTAGAAAGGAATTAATTAAAATCGAGCAATGAGGACCCAATACATCTATAAACATGCTGGATATCGAACGAACGCACGGCAGTGACACACGAAGACAAAAATAAAAAAAAAATAATCTGATGCGTTCAGGCACATTACTTTATCATACCATATATAAAATTAATAGTTTAGCTGCATGAGATTCTATTTAATCGAGATCGGCCATGTCTGTATTAAAATAAAACTACTGGAACCAGACGGATATTTTCATTATATTGACAGTAGGTATTGTCAAAACATCAACGTTTGACACTACCTACTGTCATTAGAATCACAATATCTGATAAATCCTGGCTAACTAGTTTTAATGCAGTACGACCGATCTCGATGAAATAGAATTTGCTCATGCAGCTAAACTATTCATTTTACCAAAAAATGCCATAGTCATAAATTGTTCAGAATTTCCTGTACTTTAATTTATTATTTAACTATTTCGACAAATTTCCAGAAATGGCGGCTTATTTGCAAAATCTTTAAAAAATGCTATAAGACTAAACCTCCAGTTCCTTTGGATCCTTTTCAACAGAAAGCTTTTCGGCTCTAAGTTTGGTTATGAAACTTCTAAATATGAAGTTTCGTCCCGATACCTTAGTAGTTTCTCCGGAATCGTCGCCACAAAAAAGGCACACACACATACACAGAATTTTTTTTTACCTGGGTCAAAAATGTTCAAGGGATCCAAAAAGACATTTCCGCTAAAACCTCAAAAATTTTGTTTGGCACGATTACAATACTTTACATACTACGTATGATAAAGTAAAATCATAGCACATAGTCCAAAGTTCCCCAAACCATTTATATAAATCCCAAATATTTTGTCACCTACCAGTTCGCTATATTTTATAAACGTTCTGGGCGCAATGAATGCAAGATTCATGAATGAAAACAAATTCTGGCATTGGCTATATCCAATTCCCGCTGTAATACTGCCCAATACAGTCGCTGAACTAATATTCATTAGAGCCGACCCAAGTTCGCCACTGCTAATTGTCTCTTCCTGTCCATAAAACCGACATTTTAAATAAAATGTTCATTTGAGTCCTGTTCTGGTCTCTTTGTCTCATTTGTAATTAAATAATTACAATATTGTTGTTTTAGATTATCTATGCAATATTTTAACTTAGGTGGTACGTAGTCGTCTTTTACTAATTCGTCTAAAGGACAGACGCGGATGTCTAGGTATTTTGCCACGACTTCTACCCATTATTAAACAAATGTACCTAACACCTAGCAGGTATAACTACACTAAGTATAATATCATACAGTATATGACTTTTATCGTGTGTTAAATTTGTAAACCGTGCGTATAAATGTGAAATGCGAGAACTCTGTTCTCCCGATTCAATATACGCTACGGTCATAACACTCATAACTTGTGAACAGTCTAATCTAAAAATAGCAGTAGGCGTGGCGTAGTTATAGGCGGTGTTTAAAACTCCTAACGTCTGCTGTCTACACCGGGCCCGTAATATAGGCAAATTACATACATTTCTGGCAATTACGCTTTGTTATCGCAATTATAATGTTTAGATTAAAATTGTACTTAAATAAAAAATCTATTTTTGTATCATGAGTTGGGCTAAATGTTTTATATTTGAAAAAAACCAAAGATGTAGAAGTAAAATTGATTTTTATCTTTAAAAATTTTTTTTTTCATCCAGCCCAACTCGTTATTTATCTAAGAAGTTACATAAAAAATTTCATAAACTTTTAACAATAAATAACGCTTTTATTTGCAAACGCGTTTTAGGAGAGGTAGAACTGGCTCTTAAAGGGAAGAGTTAGTATATACTATTTTAATCCCTATAATAAACGATAATGAAATAAACTTTGTGATGTATTAAATAATATTTTTTTATTTAAAATAAATATGGCAAAACAATTAATCACTAATAATGCAAATAATGTCGAATATTCAATGAAGTATGTGTTGTTCAAACAAATATGTTTGAACAATTTAAAGGAGTATGTGTGATGTTGCTTAAAATACAAAAATCTGTGTAACCAACCAAACTAAAAAACATACTAATAATAATTTTTGTGTTTATAAAAATCCTAGAATTTGTCTATTTTTGAGTACGATCTTTTGAAAAGACGGTTGGTTTTAATAACTACCGCCCACCCCGCCCCGCTACTGTCCCACTTTTCTACAATAAAAATCTGGTCATCTTAATTATGTACCCTTTCTCCACATACTCAATAACTTATGTCCTAACAAATTCTGCGTAAAGCTGCCATATAAAAAAACCACTGTTAAATGATTTAAATCAATGATTAATTAAAAAGTTTTTAAACGTAAAGTATTATCAAAATATTATTTGTCTGGTTTTTGTTCCCGAAGTGTATGATGTGCTTTGCATTCAACTTATAAGATAAAACCATACTTTGGTATATTTTTAGACTGGCCACCGTTTTACCACGTTTGACACCAGATGGTTACAGAATGTATGTAATCCAATTTGAAGATACAGACATTACTCACTTGAACATGGAAACCTTGTTGAAGTACATCTATTTTGTTGGTAAGATATATTTTTCCTGCAACCGTTTGTAACGCTTCAAACTTTTAATTTTGTTTCATTTAATAACAGGAATCTACCTGTTGCATGAAGACATCAACAGCGGCATGGTCTGTATAATTGATTTGCGCAATGTCGGTGTGCATTTCTTATCAATATTTGACATGATGACATTCAAGAACGCCGTTGAAATATGTGTCAACATTCTGCCTACCAGAATTAAGATCGTTCATATTCTTAATTTGCCAGTATACGTTGAAGTTCTATACACTTGTGTATCAGGTTTCCTAAAAGAAAAATTAAGAAAAAGAGTACACATTGTCCTACTTTAAAACTGTCTGGTTTATTTCAATAATTTTACGTTTTAGATTGTTCTCCACAAGACTGTCGATGATTTACTGAATTATTATGATCGTGATTTGCTTCCTAAGGAGTTGGGTGGTACTTTAAAATCTCTTAATGAGATTGCAGATACTTGGAAGGAGCATTTGGTGCACAGCGAGAAGTGGCTGAAGAAAACTGAAGACCTGAAACTGATGGGACCTGTCCCGAAGAATAAACAAAAGGGAATGAGCGACTACAATGTTGGTGGTAGTTTTAGACAATTAGCTATTGATTAGAGACCATATCAAATGACATCGTAAAAAAATATTGTTTTTGATCTCCAGAGTATATTTAAGTTTTTTTGTGAAGGTTGTTAATATATCTCAAGAAACTATTGAGGCTTAGTTCATCACCTTTCCAAATGCAATAGACATAGTCGACATATCTGACCCACTTTACAATCTGTGGCTTACAAGAGTTGATGTTATTGATAATGTGTTCTTGTTCCATGTGATCAAGGAAAATAACGGAGAGTACAGAAGATTGGACCACGCCCTTTGGTAAACCATGTTGTAAAATTTGCCATTAAAAGTGCAAAAGTTTTGTTTGACAATCAGCTAGGTAGCCAGTTGCTACGTAGCAACTACGTTAATGACTTTCGTTAACCACCTTGTTAACGACTTTAATAAGATTTCATATTCTATATTCTATTCTATACTATACTGGAAAACTTAACTACTTGTTAAGAATAATGATTTTTAACAACAGTGGTTAACTGTTGATGGTCATGCGCATTTAGTACAAAACAAACGTTCAATCAGCTGATCAGTACCATATCAGTACCCTTCGATGTGTTGTATACACAGAAGTTAAAAATACGCAAATTAATAATGAATAGGAGTATTTGGAGAGTCACCAAAATAAAGTTCTAATGCGACGCACTCAACTCCGTTTACGGAAGCCGGTAACGTCGAAGAATAGGGTATTTGACTATTATTGGAAAACCATCTTAGTGTGTTTAGTTTATTCCTTCACTCTACATTGTAAATGCATTATTTTTCGTAATTATTTCCTCAATATTTCATAAAAATCAGCGTTAAAAATTGAATCACAAAAAGTCCCGCCAAAACGATACTTTCTGTTGTGTGACGTCACACGATAGTAGATGTCAAATCGGCCCATATGGTCTGTCAGCATCGGCATCGTCGCCGTTTGGTAATAGTGTTGCATGATGTGTTGTTTTCACAATTTCTACATAAAAATGGGTTATAAATGGTGTATAAATCCACAATGCAAAAATACGTCAATAAAAGCTCCGGATAAACTATTAGTAGCTGTTCCATAAGATTTGAAACTACGAAGAAAGTGCTTGGCTCGTAGAAATCCAAATGAAATAAATAGCGGCCAATACAAGTGTTTTTTGTTGTGAAGATTACTTCGACATAAGTAAAACTGACTAGAATAAGTTATCTATCGTATTTTCGAACCAGGTATTATCTGATCTGACAGCTTAAGGTTAGGGCTAACCTAACCTACAAAGTTATGCTTACATGGCACTTTAGTGCTATTAAATTCAAACGGGAGAAGCATAAGAGCGTGTTCGGATAATCGGGTAGGGTACGGTGAGAGTGACGCGCTGCATAATACGCGGACTAACGTCATATGGCGTTTATCTGCATATAAGAGAGAGACAGCCGACCCAGGTTATCTGAGCATTGCTCTCCCCATACCCTACCCTGACAAACCGAATGCGCTCTAAGCGTACTAACGAATGACGTCACTGGAGACTGAGCCAATTACAGAGCGTTTTCAATCACGTGATACGACGTGAATAAAATTCAATTGTAATTTTGGTTTTTAATAGAAATAAAGCATTTTTTTTTTTTGAAAAGTAATAACAAATAGTTTTCTTAAACTGTAATCTATTAGGATGACTATAATATAAGCCATATTTTTAGTACAGTCAAATACCCTATTGTTAGGTAAGCTGTAAATTAAAACTTTAAATTAAATCAAAATTCCTATCATACTTATTTAATAATAAAAACAAAATCAATCATCTTTAATGTAAATCTTCTATTTCATTTACTACAATTCAATTTCAACGCATGCAATTTTATGTCAATTTGTCCACCATTTCCATCTGTGCAATTTTACTAAAACCCATAGCTTGAGCATCAGTGAATTGCATTTGAATTGTGCGTTAGAATTGCACAGATGTAAAATGGGCTTAAAGCAGAACACTTTAACAAGTATATTGACAAATTGGAATCAGTTGCTAGGAAACTTATTATACTATGAATATTTGTTGTCAATTTACTTGAATTATTTTGACTGTCTAAATATTTAATTGGCACAATTAAATACAATATTTTTAATTGAATTTTATCTATATTATATTTTTACAAACCAAGCATATTTAAAGTAGGTTTTTAAAGCGTTGCATAAATCTAACACAAATTAATTCAAACTCGTCAAACGCTGATGTTTTGACAACACCTGCTGTCAATAGAATACAAATATCTGTGAAATCTAAGCTAACTAGTTTTATTTTAACGCAGACACGACCGACCTTGATCAAATTGAATCTCAATTTGTATATATATATATATAAATTTGAAAATTCTTCTTCTTTGTTTGACAAGAGTTTTTTCAATGTTTCATAATGTTATATAGTTTATAGTGATATTTCCGGTTTGTATTGTATTTCGTTTTTATATTGTTAATGTTTTAACATTATTAATCTTTTAGAGCTCTGATGAAGGATGAAAATTTGTCCGAAATATTAGCAAAGAAAAAATAAATGAAATATACTTCAGACTGTTTACCCATTAATCTTTTACAATATATATATATATATATATATATATACAAATTGAGATTCAATTTGATCAAGGTATATAAATTTGAAAATTCTTGGATATAAGGTCATTGAATGACCTTATACCCAAGAATTTTCAAATTTATAATATAATACGGTTGAGAATTTTACTATAATATATATATTATATATACAGGGTGTCCGGAAAGTAATGGGACCCAGCTTAACCGTATATTCTTGATGTCAAATGGGACCGATTAAACCAAAAATCCCATAGTAAAAAGTGCTTCCTTAAGAAGTTATAAGGTGTTAAAGATAGCAAATATATTTCTTGTTTTGCATATATTTCAGAAAAGAAACGGCCGATCAAGCTGAAAATTGGTACCCTTAGGCTTTTGGAGACGCCAAACATGATAAGAGTATTAGGACATTTGCATATTGTAGAGGGAGCTGTCGGCAGTTTTCCTGGGGTAGTATTATTATGATATTTTTATTATTATTATGACTTTGGGCGGTACGATTAAAAATTATGATACGGACGTTAATTTCACATAAAAAATGTTTACCTATTTTACGCCGATAAAATCCACCGTTTTCGAGAAAAACGCAATTAAACATTTTGTGTATTTGCTAAAAGCTAAAATCATTATAAAAAATTAAACTTTATTTTCACTTATTTTTTATTTATAAATTTATAAGGTTCTCAAAATGTCCACTGTTTAGTTCAACACATCTTTCACAACGTTTTCCTAAGTTTTGTTGTACTCTAAAAAATGCCTCAAAGTTATTTCTAATTTCGTTTCCTGCGTCAATAATCGTTCTTTGCAAATCTTGCCTAGTATTAGTAGACTTGCCGGTATACAATAGATTTCATATAGCTCCATATAAAAAAATCTGATGTGGCCAGGCACATGACTTTATCATACTATATATAAAATTAATAGTTTAGCTGCATGAGATTCTATTTGATCGAAATCGGCTATGTCTGCATTAAAATAAAACTAGTAGAACTAGACAAATATCTCGATTAAAGCTGCGTTCGGATATTGTACTCCGTTGAAAGCGGGTACACCGTCCAGATGACACTTACGTGTTATTGGGTGTAAAAAGTGTAACGGTGTTCAATATCCGAACGCAGCCTATATTGACAGTAGCATTTTCAAGACATTAGCGTTTGACACTAGCTACTGTCATTAGAATCAAAATAATCTGACATCCTGGCTACTAGTTTTAAAGCAGTACGCCCGATCTCGATGAAATAGAATTTGCTCATGCGGCTAAACTATAAATTCTACCAAAAAATGTCATATACATAAATTATGGAAAATTTCCTCTCCTTTAATTTATTATTTAACTATTTTGACGACATTACACAAATAGCGGCTCATTTGCAAAATCTTCGAAAAATGCTATGAGTAAACCACCAGTTCCTTTGGACCATTTTCAACAGAAAGCTTTTCAGCTCTAAGTTTGGTTATAAAACTTCTAAATATGAAATTTCGTCCCGATACCATTAGTAGTTTCTCCGGAATCGTCTCCACAAAAACGGGTACACACACACACATACACACACACACACACACACACACACACACACACACACACACACACACACACACACACACACACACACACACACACACACACACAGAGAGAGACATTTTTTTGTACCTTGGTCAAAAATGTTCAGGGGACCCAAAAAGACATATTTCCGCTAAAATCTCAAAAAATTTTTTTGGCATGATTACAATACTTTACATACTGCGTATGATAAAGTAAAAATCTAATGGGTTGAGGTCTGGGCTTCTCGGCGGCTAAGGATAATCACTCCAGCGGTCCGAAAAGTGGTTGTCTAAATAGTTTCGCACAGTTTGCAGGAAATGAGCGGGAGCACCATCGTGCATAAACCATACACTACACAGATAGAAATTTTTGTTTAACTCAAATAACTGCGTGTTTGAATAGAGGCAAAAATATATTTATTTGCTACAAAGACATTTTATTTGAGTCAAATATCATTTGTTTGGAGTAAAGTATTATTGTTTAGAGCCAAATAAACATTCTTTGTAGCAAATAAATATATTTTTGCCTCTCGCCAAACAAATATTTATTTGAGTTAAACAAAAATTTCTACCTGTGTACCACGCAGGTTTAAAGGGTTGTCTTCTAATAAGATAGGTAGAACGTTATCAAAAAAATTTAAATACGACGCACCATTTAATCGAGGAGGAAGTTCGTAAGGCCCGATGAAATGATCTCCAACAACGCCGCACCATACCACGGAGTGCAAAAGTGGCCTGATCGGTAAATAACACACGGACAAAAAATGTTGGGCCGTGATTTTGTTTGTTACGTAACTATTGACAAAATCGACAATTTCAGTCTTTGTGGCAAATAATTTGGTAGCAACGCCTGCACATTAGTGTGGTGGTATGGATAATGCAGAAGAATGTTATGCACGCTTGTCCGGGGTACTACAGTAGTTGCATATAATTTCCGTACTCTTACTTCAGGATCTTTTTCTATTCTAAACAAAATATCTTCCTCCTCCTCAATGGTTGGCGAAGTTGGTCGTCCTGCAGGGCGCTTTAGCGCCGAAAACTTCTATTAAAACTTTCTATTAGGTTGGCGACGATTTTGGTACTACTGCCTGTATCTTCCCGCTGCTGCTGCTCCATTAAATTGCTCTTGAGCATAAACAGCAACCATATCGGTCATTTCCGAGTTTGAAAACAAATTGTGCCGAGGCATATTTTTTTGTGATAAAATGCCACAAATATGTAATGAACTGTGAAATAATCAATTTAATACAGTATCGTTAAGCAAACTGACACAAATGCATTTACGTTTGACACATAGTAACGTTTCTCTTGAAAACGGTGGATTTTATCGCCATAAAATAGGCAAACATTATTTATGTAAAATTAACGTCCGTATCATACTCTTTAGTCGTCCCGCCCAAAGTCATAATAATAATAAAACTATCATCTATTATTCCCCCAGAAAACCTGCCGACAGCTCCCTTTACAATATGCAAATGTCCTAATACTGTTTTCATGTTTGGCGTCTCCAAAAGCCTAAGGGTACCAGTTTTCAGGTTGATCGGCTGTTTCTTTTCTGAAATATACGCAAAACAAGAAATATATATGTCCTATCTTTAACACCTTATAACTTCTTAAGGAAGCACTTTTTACTATGGGATTTTTGGTTTAATCGGTCCCATTTGACATCAAGAATATACGGTTGGGTCCCATTACTTTCCGGACACCCTGTATATATATATAACTTTGAAATAGTTAATTTGGCGGTAATTTTGTATTAACTATTTCAAAGTTTTATATCAATATATGCAGGTTTCTGCAAAGAATTAACATCCATTATATATATATATATAAACATATAATAAATATATAGTATGATAAAGTCATGTGCCTGGCCGCATCAGATTTTTTTGTGCAGAAATTATAAAATCGGTAAATAGCAGTAACATTGACCTCAAAGCTGGAATACAATTCGTTCACCATGTCACGCATCCAACTCTATTATTAATTATTACATCGTTATCCGAAATAATTACATAATTTGTAGTGCAATTTTCTTGTATCAATACGTGTTGTTGCGTAACGTTCTCAGTATAATATACAAGTAATAATTAGTATAATAATTATCCACTTTAGCCAATTTTACATAGGATAATTTGTTAATATAATTGATTAATGACACTTATAATAAATTCCATAAAATCGATTATAATTTCTGATAATGTTATAATGAATAAGCACACGCAAAGAATGCGAATAAAGTACTCTATTGACGCAAATCAAATTAAATCGTAAATTTTGCGTAGAATACCGTTTTCCCTGAGTAACGTTCAAATTGGACGGCAAACCGGTTTTATATTAAATTTAATATAATAAGCAGTTTATTGGGATGCTATATATCAGTATACCTACTAAAACCAGCAAGGTAGAAACCAGAAAACAATCATAATGACGGCTGTTTGTTCGTTGTATGTTCCACCAAATGACGCGCAACTTCAAAATATTCGCAAAGAGTTGAAAGAGGATACCGAAAAATTGCAGCATTATGTCAAGTTATTTGTTGAATGGTTGAATTGTGAACCTCATTTGCCCAAGAACGTTGGTATGTAGAATTTTTATTTATTTTTTAATGAAATAGATTTTGAGTTGGTGTTAAATTTATAAACAAGATTTTGAGTATTGTTATATTATTTTCAGATAAGAAACTTATTGAGAACTACATCAGGCTCTGCAAGAATGACGTCGAAAAAGCCAAAGAAAAGTTTGAGAAATTCATAATTTCAACTGATAAATTTTCCGAGTATTATAGCCATGGTAGACTCAGTGAGAGCTATTTTCATCCATGTAATATGCACAGGTTTGTAATAAATAATTATTTAAAATTATATATAATTCGATCTAGGGAAAGGTACCATTTGTTGGGATTTTGTTTTTGTTTTTGGCTGTTTATTATTCTGTAGACTGTGAGGACTGGTAGATTTAATATGCTTTCATGGTGATTAAGCCAATAGCATTAACCCCGGAACAGCAGCTAATTTATAGGTGACTTTTTAAGACATAGCTCTTTAAAATTGACCCAGCCGTTGTCAAGTTGATCTGCTTTTTATGAAATTGTGTCGAGTGAGTGTTGCTGTTGACAAATTAATGACTATTAAGTTGATATTTAGTGTGGTATGTAAGTTACAAAAATGTAACAGTAAGGAAAAGTAAAAAAATGAGTAATTAATGTTTTTCTTTGTAATCAAATATCTACTAATTTTGAAAACCGATGGCGACACCAAAATATGTATAGTCTTTCAACGAACGATTTGAAAAAAAGTGTTTCAACCAGATAACAACATGTAAACAAATAGCAATTCATATTTTAGCACTTGAACTTCCTGCTATATTAAAAGACTAGCGCCTACGGTGTCCGCTAGTAAGTAGTCCCGGACATTCATGAACTCAGGCGACATTGAGCGACTGTAATTTAAATGTAATCGGCAACCGTCTGGGCGAGTACGGAGCACTGAGTACCTGTCAAATTTGCCAGTGTTTAGAGTTTGTGCATAGACATTTGTATTTTGTTAAAAATATTTAGAAAAACACATGTAAGTTACTAATTTGTATAGCAATTAATTAATTGATGGAACGCAAAATCATTTCAATTTAGTCAGCAATAAACTTGAAATTTGTTTGAAACTCCAATTTAACGTTCTGTTTACGTATTCATGTAGTAAATACGATTATGCAAGGTATCCTGCAACATGTTTGCATAAATATCAGATAAATAGTCACGGACGGGCGCCGTGAGACCTAAGGTAAGCGAATGTAAACAAAGCTGCATGGGGGGCGAGCGTGTTTTACCTAAGGGGTTTAGAATAACGCAACGTTTTTTTAAAATATTTCCAGCAAATAAAGACAAGCTTAGGGAATAAACTAGTAAGTACATCAGCATAATACATAATAATTAATAGTCAAAATATAGGACTACCATTATAAATAAATTGTACTAATAAACTTATTAAAAAATAAAATGAAATATAAAAAATATTTATTTTTTAAATTGAATTTATGGCAAGAAGTTGCAGGACACATATATTTTTCTAATTCAATAACATATATTTTAGCTTATGATATGGCTGAAAATACAACGTGTGCCATATGTAACGAGACTTATAGCAGTGTATGCAATCTGAGAAAACATGCCCGACGATTTCACCCTGACCAAATGAATGTGTTGATACCTGGAATACATAACAAGTCTAGAAGTTTTAAATTTTCTTGTGAATACGGTAAAAATTTTAATCAGAAACAAAATTTAGTCTTTCACCAAAGAATGCATACCACCTTCAATTCTCTTTTTCTCGAAAATTTTCTTATGTAAGGCCATAAAAATATTATGCTACCATTAAGACAATTAAAAGATCTGAGAAATTCATTAAAAAAGATATAGGGTTGTCATTTAAAAAAATGTCGATGACGTCATCTGCTAAAAACAATTGAAGGTAAAAAAATAATTTGATATCATAAGGTGTATTTTGATAATTATAAATCGACGTGTTCGAGGCTTTTTTAAAATAGCAAACCGTTCTTGAGATTTTGTCATGTTTCCATACTCGCTCACTGTATATAAATAAAATTATGTTGAATACCTTTTTCGTTATTAAATGTATAGTTATTTTGTTTTCAATAAATGGATTATATAACAATTAGTAGATGTTTTAATCGATACAATATTCATGTGGGTAAGTAGGAACGATTGCGGTGCACTTAATACATTTTAGAACTATAGAGTATAGAATCATAGTTGTGAGTAATAGTATATTTTCACGCCGTGTGCACTTCAAATGATACTTAATATGTTAAAATGCTAAATAACTTCTATTTGGATCAATAGTCTTGGAGATATTTAACTTGAAAGTTTTATGAGCGCGAGTAAATTAATAAGCAAAGAACGTGGAATATTCATATTATTATTAATGCCAAAAATTATTATTTGTATCACATGTTCGCAATATCATCCATTGTTAATATTTATTTATCCATCATCTGCTTTATCTCTTTGTTTATTAATTTAGCCACTGTCACAAAACTTTAGAACATCTCGAAAACTATAGCCGAACAAAAAAATGAGGTATCGAATTATAAATCACCCTAATCACATATAAACATAAGGTATCAATCAAGTGGCACGTTTTTGTAAGAATTGCAATTATCGTGCAGCTGGCTTGTCGGCTTCGCACCGTATTTCAACATTGTCTGTAATTTTTGCATAGCTTCCACCATAAAGGTACTCTTGAGATAATTCTCATATTTGCATTTTAGGTTTCTCCTATTAGTGTCCGACTTTCTGCGTTACACGGCATAAGCGCGGACACGATTATTTTATTAGAACAGAAACAAAAGAACTGTTGTTAGAAAATAAGATACTATATTATTTAATTAGAGACTTTACAACGTACGCTATAGTTTGTTTACATCGGTGTCACGCCATTTTCAGTCGAATCAAAGATAGGGAGAACCAGTCTGTAATACTATCGCATTCGCTCGAAAGTCGACATCGGTTGGTTTCTATCGTATACACTAATTCTATGTACCTATACCGAGAGCTTTCTAGCGTAGAGTCCCGATTGAACCCGACGGCCCACCGCCTGCGCTCGTGAACGTCCGGGACTACTTACAAGCGGACACCGTAGGCGCTAGTTATTAAAAGATCTCTAAAAATACATTCAAGGTTATTCCGTTGTTTTTTACCTTAATTTGTTTATTCGAAAACTAATGTTGTTATAATAAGAATATCTAGTTATTATGGTAAGATACCAATTATTACTAATTATGTTCACCGAAAACTATATACAAGGTGACTCACTGGAGTTGATCGATGATCGGTGATCGATACTGCATTTATCTTAAAAGACAGAAAGAAGTTTTTACACAAAAGTTCTTTGACCTAATATTTTCTACCACGGAAAATTATTTTCATTTATACTAGATGTTGCATTAAGGCATGAATAATACATATAATTTGTTCAGCCAATTTCTGCCTTACCTGCAGCTACTGTAGTTGTTGTCAACTGTTAGTTTATTATTGATCTCTCCTGTGTCTCTGACTTTATTACAGAAACCTTCTTTACAGAGCCCCGCGGTGACAGTTCGTAGTAATTCGACACAATTGCATAAAAAGCATATCAACTTGACAACCGCTGATTCAATTTTAAAGAACTATGTCTTAAAATGTCACCCATAAATTAGCTCCTGTTCCATCATTACTGCTATTGTCGTAATCACCATGAAAGCATATTAAATTAACCAGTACATTGTGTCAAAAATTAGCTTCTTTTCTCTAATTAAGTTCATGATAAAACCAAGTGCGGTTGAATTTTATATTTATCCCGGAATAATGCCCTATGCTTACACATTCCGACAGTACTTTACTTTTACACATCAGTGCAATAGTTTCGACTCCGATCTGCTTTTTATGCGCCCGTGTTTTGCATGTAACTGGTTTATGGATAAACGCCCCTCCTAAACAATATGATGCTCAGTAAAGATAATAAAAATATAATTGTTTCTTCTTTTTTTTTTCAGGATGGTCATACCGTTGCCAAGACAAACACCTGAAGGCTACCGAATTTACATTGGCAGAGTTGCAAATGCTACCGTAGATCAGTTCGATTTTGATGCTGCGTTAAAATATGTCTACATGCATGGTAAGAAAATATTAAGGCTACCGAGATAAAAACTGGGATAAAAACTGTTGGTAAAGGTGTGCACACACATATCAGTCACGTTGGAACAAAACACGTTTAGACAAATCAAAACATTTTGCGTGTGTGATAGCGATGCACTGAACCAGTCAGTGCAGTTGTCTAAACGTGTTTTGTTTCAACGTGACTGATGTGTGCGCCCACCCTAAGTATAAAAGGGAAACATCTCTCATTTCGCATCTAGGGAGTTTAAAAAATATCCGAATACTCCGACATATAACAAGCTCTATAATTTTGTTTATCTACGACTCACATATAATAAGTTCATTGCATACGTATCTATGACTATATAATCCCTATCATGATACACGCCAATGATTATAATGATACTAGCGTTGTATAATACGACAGTTCGTTCAAATAATGACTTCATTACTTGACCGAATTGTCATCATTATAGAACGCTAGTGTCAACGTCTGTCAAAACCTACGTGGATGACAGTTATGTGACACTTCGCCCCGCCATCATTGACAAAATACATTTAAAATATTTGATATAAAATGGAATTTTACGAGTCGTAGATAAAACGTCGTATTCGACTCGCATACAACGGATATAAATGGCTCGCATGTTTACGCGCTCGCCTACGGCTCGCGTATAAACTTCACGCTCGCTATTTATATCCTTAGTTATGTGCTCGTCAAATAATATACTATAGGTAATACCATGAGAGCTGCAAATGAGTCATCGATTCCAGCTGTTATTTTGGTGATACGTTACATGCGTCTCTTCTTACGATTTTTAGCGATGATTCATTTGCAGCTCTCGTGGTTATACCTATATTTATACATCGCACCGATTTTACGTAGTCTAACCTTAGTCTAACCTCAATAGCGGTTGCCAGTCTGAGCTTCCAAAGAAATAATGGAACATACTTACGTTCGAAATGAAGCAACGTTGTCAAATAACTCATTTTAGTTGCTTCGCGTGAAGTCATTAAAAGCAATAGGGTATTCCGGTCATGTCAAAATTTAAGCAGATATTCGGTTTAACCTATTGTACAATTTATGAGGATTCATATAGTTAAGCTATGAGCTTTTTGATTTAGTTTTTCTATAAGATAATTGCAATTAAAAGTGCATTTCGTTTGAATTCACCGACCACCCTCGGAAATACACGATGATTACCGATCCCTAGTAGCGGTGGCAACAGCGGACAGCTCTCGAACAGCTGATCGGCCAAGTTGACGGTTGGCGACCCTGTTGTTTGACAACGAATAAAGGTGCCTTTTTTGAGAGATGATTTGATCATTGAAACTTGAAGCCAAACATCTATCATCTCGCTAGTCGGCAATGTAAAGAAAATCTTATCAGAAGTTACTGTTCTACTGCTGTTATAGGCCGGCACAGAACAATGTCGGCGTTGTAGTTTATACATTTTGAACAAGTGTTTGATATAACCTCAATAACCAAAGCAGGTGTCAACAAACGAGCGATTCTAAACGTTGACACAACAGAAGACAAAAATTTACTACGTGCACCCTAGATATAGCAACGTTGTCAAGTCGCTCACTTTGAGCGGTCTTTATGACGTCACAAAGACCAATCCTAATTCAAACTTCAAACAACGATTTCTCTTAATTTAAAACAATGTTTGATATTTTACTTGTGAAGTAGCAAACAGTAGCACCCATACTTTGTAAAAAATGACAATTTCAAAAACACCGGAATAACCCATTCTCATTCAAATTTCAAACGGCGTTTTCTCCTAAATTAAAGTAACGTTTGACATTTTATTTCATTATAACAGTAACACTGAAAATATGTTATTTGAAAAACGCCGTAATATCCTAACGTTGAGAAAAACAAGTCCTGAAAGAAGGCATCTATTAAGTACATGTTATTTATTGGATCTTTAACCACTAGAACAAATGATTTCACACAGAAAAGTGATCTCTCGAACGAAGAGAGAATTACTTGGCTGAAGTAGTTGGTAGGTTCGTATATACGCGAGGGATTATTGACTTCAACTAAGAAATCTTATTTCTTGGAATAATTACTAGATTTACTCTGGTGAAGTAAGTAAACAGTCTTCAATGAAGTGTATATTTTTATTCCCGGTAAATATTTTTAGCTACTTAATGTAAGAGTTTTAAAGATTTGGCACAAATACGTTTTCTATTGCTAATTAACAAGATAGGTATGTTATATTTACTTACTCGTTCGAAACTGTTGCGTGCGTTACATCAAAATATTCCGTGTTGAAACGTTTATTGTACACTAATCACAAGGTACATCCCCTACGGGTACTTCGTTGTTGTTTTCGTACTGGGTTATGCTCCTTTACGGCGTCAGCACCACGCGCGGGCGCGCGAGCATGGACAAAATCACGGTGCGCATATTTATTCCAGAGAAAGGGATTACTTGAAAGAAGTGAGAATCACTTCAGTTAAATAATTGGTGGGTTTTTATTCAGTAAACAATACTTACTTATATTAAATGTCTTATATTTTCTTGGATCAAGTAACTACGCATTTGGATGGATTTACTATTACTTCGTTGGAGAAATTAACATTTTTGGGACGAAAAATTCAATTACTTCTTTCAATACAATATTGGTTCTTATAGAGAAAGAATTTATTTGTTGACAGCATTTATCTGAGAAATTATTTTACTTATATTGAGTATGTGGCATTTCTTATATATACCTAACTTTCTACATCCAAGTAAATATGCATTTGAATCTAGTAAATAAATTCAAGAAATTATGTTTTCTCGTTCCAAATAATCACTTTTCTGTGCGTATAACTTTTCTATTTGTGGACCGTTACATAAATACGTTCTCACTCTTTACACGTGTCGATTTCACCGACTTTTTATCTCTAATAATACCAGAATTACATAAGCAATCAATCCATCATACCGTGAGAATGTAATAAATAATAAAGAGTTAGTTTTTTAAGGCTGGTGGTATTTAACCCCTGAAACAACTTTAAAATTCTCTTTTACTATTCTCTCTGTTGTACTACAGGAAACTACATGTTTCACGAGGACGTGAATGCTGGCGTTATTGGAATCTGTGACTTCACCAACGTCGGTTTCCAATGGCTTAGTAAATTCAACATGAAAGTGTTTAAAGATGCAGTGGAGGTTGGTTTTGGAATCCTGCCATCACGTCTCAAAGCTTTACACATTGTAAACATGCCTCATTTTGGGGAAACTTTGTTCACATGGGCCAAAACGTTACTGAAGGACAAGATCAAGAAAAGGGTAATTTTTACTTTGATCAATATTTTACTAAAAAACCGATACTTACTATACTAAAAATGGCTTTGTTTTCCTTCTAGATTGTGATGCACAAGCAGCATTCCGATTTGCACAAATATATATCACCGGATTTGCTGCCAATTGAATTTGGAGGCAAGGAAAAGTGTTTGGATGAGCTTGGAGAAGAATGGAAGGAACATCTGTTAAATAACGAAGAATGGTTCAAAAAATCAGAAGGCTTAAAGTTGGCAGGACCAATACCGGCACATAAGCAGACACAGTCTATAGATGATAGTATCGGTGGTAGTTTTAGACAGTTATCTATAGATTAAGCACCACTTTGTCGATTTTTAGTGATATTTATTGTTTAATTTAAATCAACTAGTCATTAGTCATTTTGTGACTTCGAGTTGCTTAACACCAAATGAAAGTGTAGTTACTAGATAGCTCTTCTGCATAGATGGTTTCACTTAGTTTGCGAAATAAGATTTTTAATTAATTTTCAAAGTTTTTGAGCCGGTGGTGTATCTTATTACACTAAAAAATCAATAGAATATGAAATAGTTTAATCAATTTTGAGCATCAATAGCTAGTTGGTTAGGCAATACCGTTCAGAATATGAGAAAATTATATAGGTACATTATTTTGGTGCAATCTAAGCGTGCATTATTCAAATAAATATGTACATCAAAATAAATAATTTTGGATTAATAATTTGATTAATAAAGATAAATGTTACATACAAATTTACATATTATGCCTTAGAATGGATTACTTGTGCATTAAAATAATACATATTGGGCATTCAATAAATATGAATGTTACATACAAAAATTCATAATGCGCAATATTTTATTCATATATAGCACTAAAATGAACAACTGCATTAAAATAATAAATATTGAACACCAGATCCACAGCGCATCAAAATTAACGCTGATCTGATTTTGACGATTCGTATGTTATTGATTGGGTGTACTTTCAGTCATATGCGACCTTATTAATTAATTCAAATTGATCAATTAAATAAAAATTCCATTGTTTTCCACTTATGACGTCATCAACACGTTTTTTAAAAGTAACCTCATATTTTTTGTACTAATATTGATAGATCTGTTGCTTGTTTTAAAAGTAATTTTGAAGAGAATGGCTTTACATTCGAGAAAATTTTCGAAAAAACAGTTGGAAATTAGAGTAATATTGATAATGTCTTTGTTTATGGAATGCGAATAAAAGTTTTTGATTGATTTATTTGCGCTGTATACAAATGTGAGCTTGTTAGTGCATATCACGTCAAATTATTACAGTTTTATTTATATTTCTTCCGGATGCGTCCGCACATCAATAATCGATATAAATGCTTCAACGTTTGTGACCATACTTTCAGGATTCAGTATTCACAATAAGGTTTACAATGAGACCATTTTGAGGTGTCTAGGACAATGGGGTCAGCTGGTATAAATTTGTAAAACTTTTCACGTTTTTTACATTTTTATCCTCTTACACATTTTTTCGAAAACAATAGAATATTAAATTATTTTATTGGATTGGTTTTCAGGGCAATTCATTCTACCCAAAACGCTGTTTCATGTATAATTTACAAAATCCCTAAACTTTTTCCCTCCATGATTTTTCAATTTTCAATTATCTTTATCTCGAAATATGTCTTGTTTATACAAGAAAATGTATAAACGCCTTATGGCCATTAGATGTTTCCACTACCATTTACACAATCAAATGAACTACCAAATTCAGTAAGAAGAAAATGGCGTTGCCATTTAGAAAGTGTTATAACTCAAGAAAATGTGTATTTGATTAATAAGAAACCCGTGTTTCCATACTTGACGCGCTTACTGTAGCTGCAGGTTGTAGATTCTAGAACTTAATGCACATTATATTTTTCTAGGGCACATTCTAATTTTGTCATAATAGATTTAGATTATTGAATGCGCTTATAATTTGTTTAAATGCTGATTTGTCCAAATCATTGTAAATACATATTTTTCAATGGACAAGTCCAAGTAGTTTTTAAGCTGCTTAAATAGTTTTAGAGAGTTTGTATTGTACATTCATTTAAATGTACAAATATATTATGGAAGGAACATTTATACAGGCTGATTCCTAACGTACGGAGGAGATTGAGGAGGGAGCTAGAGACGGTAAATATAAAGTATTTTTATAATAACCTTTTTAACCAAAGATCAATAACAAGAAAGTTACATCAGTTTAAAATTCATAGAAATTAACGTCCACTTTTTGAGAACCTCTGATATTTTGGAAATAATTATGCTCTTCGTTTCCATGGAAACCCTCTTACCAAACCCTTTTCTCAACTTGAATTTTTGGAGTAATTTAAAATTTAAATGAAAAACTACTCAAATAACAACGGCAAAACTTATTATTATTTTGTTATTTTAATATTAATAAAAAAATCATATAAAACAAAAAAAAAACAAATAAATCATTTTACAAAGAGTTTTTCATTTTTCAATAGCAAATCATCTTTTCAAAAGGTTTTCGAAATGTTGACCGTGTTGTTCCACGCATAGTTGTGCACGACGAATCCAATTTCCTGATAGTTGTGGAAATTGTTGTCGTATATGTTCTGCAGCAGTGTAAATACGATCGCGTAATTGATCTATAGTACCAACTTCTGTTGCATATACCATTTCATTCATATGTCCCCACAAGAAAAAATCCAACGGATTTAGATCGGGACTACGTGGGGGCCATGAAACAAATCCGCCCCGACCGATCCATCTTTGCGGATAAGTGATGTTAAAATGTTCTCGTACAGTCCGACTAAAATGTGCAGGACAACCGTCGTGCATAAACCACATCTTACGACGTACATTTAGTGGTATATCTTCCAGAAGTTCTGGCAAACCATCTTGTAAAAACTGTAAGTATAGTCACCATTTACCATTTAGTCTTGCTGGTAATTCGAAAGGTCCAATTAAAGTGTTATTTACAATCCCAGCCCATAAATTTAAACTGAAACGTTGCTTAAAATTACAATGGCGAATCGCATGTGGATTTTCATCAGTCCATATGTGTGAATTGTGGAAATTTAGAGCACCATTTCGAGTAAAGCAGCTCTCATCCGTTACCAGTACATATGCTGGAAATTCTGCTTCTCTATTTGTGCGATTTAACAACCACTCGCAAAACTGCTGCCGCAATGGGTAATCGGCAGGAGTCATTGCTTGCACCCTTTGCAGGTGGTAGGGGTACAAACCATTTTTACTTAATGTGCGCCAAACAAACGATTGAGGAACTGGAACTTGGCGGGCAAAATGCACAATTATTTATTCTGATGTTCATATATATAATTTTACTACATTTTTATTTTTTTTATGTGTTGCATGATCATAATGTGACATTTTACATCTTAGATACCGGGCAAAACAGCTACTTTATGCCCGCGAAGGCATTAAGTATTCTTAACGCCCGCAAACGCATTAAGCGTTGCCATGGTTTATATGTCAGATACATCAAATATTTGACATTCAAATTGTAAATTTTAAATCGTCAATGTCAATTATGTCGATTGTTTGTATTGTTATTCAACTCCGTAGATACGCATGTCACTTGATTACGTCAAGATATTTATTAATGTCATTCAAACGGAGGAACAAAACCATTATAGGACATAAAATTTTGTATGTAGTACGGGCGTTACTTGATGTTTATACCTTCGGGCGACTTAAAAAGCTAGAGGACCGATATAGCCGAGAGCTTTTTAACGGTCACCCTCGGGGCATAAACATCCGCTGAATGCCCTTGATACATAAATAACTAATAATGCACAGGTATTTTTTTCCATTGCTCAAATATTTTTTTGTATTGGACAACTATTACAATAAATGCATGTTTTATTGTACTTATTGCGCATACAATTATTACTGAATTATTTTTTCGACACCTGGAGGCGCTTAAAAATGGTCTGAAATTATAAAATTAGAACGTTTGTGACATATTTTTAAAATTATTTATTTTATTTTTGAATTATATTTATATTTTAATATTATTGTATTTATTTGAAAGATAAATTAAATTACGTTTCTTAAATTTTGTTTTTTTGGCGGCTCTTGAATGTCTTGGTTGTTTCTTCTACCAATAAAAATAAATAAACCGGCATAAAGTAAACAAAGAACATAACCTTAAATACTTTTGGTTGGATCGGGCTGGCTATACTGAAATAGATAAAGAAGTGTTCTCAAAATATGTAACAAAAAACGAAAACAACAAAAAAGCCACCACAGCGGTAATGAGCAATAACCCTCCCGCCCACTGTGATGTTTTTGTTGCTATTTTGCTTCCCAGGTGTTCCCTATACAGGTTAGTGCTAACTAAACTTATTCCTTTAAGAGGCTGGTTCAGCTTAACTTCAGGTCAGTTCTGGTGGTCCCCTATTAGTCCAATTATTCAAACTGTTCAATGCTCCTGTGGGTTAATTATTGAATAATGATAGCATCTTATAAGATGACAACAATCTGAATTACCTATTCTAGTGCGCCAAAGTTCCATATTTATTATACCCATGGGCCATGCCCAATTTTAAACAATTGCTGCTCAAAGATAGACTTAAAATTGGAGGACGGGTAATATCCTGATTTCAGGAATAACATTTCAATTATGTATTTTTGCGATTTGCCGCGGTAGTTCCACTTTACGTCAATGTATAATTTGAAAAAAATCCAATAAATGAAAAGAAATAAAGCCACACCTTTGAAGAATCGGCGTCGTATTTTCCCAATTTTTCCATCCATGTTCGAGTCTGAACAGTGTGTCCATCTACGTTGTTCTCGAGAACTAGTCGTCATTAGACGAAGATAATAGTAATGGGTCTATCTCTATCTACCATATACCACAAAAAATCTGATGTGGCCAGGCACATGACTTTATCATCCTATATATAAAATTAATAGTTTAGCTGCATGAGACTCTATTTGATCGAGATCGGCCATGTCTGCATTAAAATAAAACTACTAGAACTAGACAGATATGTCGATTAAAACTGCGTTCGGATATTGTACTCCGTTGACACCGGGTACACCGTGCAAATGACACTTGCGTGTTATTGGGTGTAAAAAGTGTAATGCAATATGCGAACGCAGCTTATATTGACAGAACTCAAACATTAGCGTTTGACACCAAGCTACCTACTGTCATTAGAATCAAAAAATCTGACAAATCCTGGCTACTAGTTTTCATGCAGTACGACCGATCTCGTAGAAATCGAATTTGCTCATGCAGCTAAACTATTGATTGTACCAAAAAATGTCATAGTGATAAATTATTCAGAATTTCCTCATCTTAAATTTATTATTTAACTATTTCGACGAAATTTCAGAAATGGCGGCTTATTTGCAAAATCTTTCAAAAACGCTAAGACTAAACCTCCAGATCCTTTGGACCCTCTTCAACAGAAAGCTTTTCAGCTCTAAGTTTGGTTATGAAACTTCTAAATATGAAGTTTCGTCCCGATACCTTTAGTAGTTTCTCCGGAATCGTCGCCACAAAAAACGGGTACACACACACACATACACACACACACACACACACACACACAGACATTTTTTTGTACCTTGGTGAAAAATGTTCAGGGGACCCAAAAAGACATATTTCCGCTAAAATCTCGAAATTTTTTTTTGGCACGATTACAATACTTTACATACTGCGTATGATAAAGTAAAAAAAGGCTGTTACTCGCTAAAATTCACATTTATATTTGCTGGGACAGATTTCGAGAGTTCTAACCTACAAATCAGATATAATCTGAAAATGAAGAAAACTTGCAAAACACTGCACAAAGAAGTATTCTAATCGAAATTAGGAGATTACATAAAAATTCTACTATTATATCAGACATCAATCAGGTTTGTGCCTAAAGAAGTATACTAGTGTTTTTTAAAATTTCCATGTCAATTGTTAGGTTAGTTAGCAGAATATACATATAAACAGTGCTGTTTTATCCATTCTACTACCAGAGAATTCAAGCTCCAAGTATGGTATGATGCAGAAGCTCATTACGGGTTTTGTATTTGGATTCGAATTACATTACGGAGAATCAAAATCCTGACGTACTATTTTGTTGATCGAATAGGATTTTTAGACAAGAGATGTGATTACTAATTTTCATAATTTCCGTGAACTGACAATAAAATCACCGAGGTATGCTGAAGATTACCAATTTTTTATCAAATTTCTTGGTACTATTATTACTGGAAGACGTCTATAATATTATTATATGAGAAATGTTATATAATGGGACATAGTCGACTTGTCAACCACTGTCTCCAGATGCTTTTCTTTTCAAGTGCAAAGTGTATGGAGAATTTATGTTTAAGACAACAAACCGCAGATTCTATTGATATTACCCCCGAAGAACCGAACAAGCATTACGAACCATATGCGTGACTGATGATAGCGAGCATCGTCATTTTAGTGATTTTATGTTGACATTATAATATAGTTTTAATAAAGCTATATATTATGTTGTCTAATTGTCTTTTAATATATGAATTACAAATTGGCAAATAAAGAATAACTTATTAAGTGTTCTGTTTTTCTTATACGTTATCAAATCCCTGTGCTGTCACACGTATTTCTTCACACACAATGCTACGTACATATTTTAGGTATAAATGGGCACATAACCTTACACTTTCAAATATTTCACATATTCATAGTATGTGTGTTTTTGCAGATATCACGTCATAAACCGTAGAAGTTGTATAAATATATGATAAATATCTCAAATTCTCAACATAGGTTATGTCGTTATGTCAACAATTTATCACGTAATTTTTAGAGTTACCATGTTATATTGGTAAGCATTGTAAAGAACCACTATACAACGGACAGCCTGATTACGTGTACAAAAATATATTGAAACAGCGTTAAAGACGTTAGACCGTATAATGTTGACCGCACGTCGGCAAAGTCTATCTTGTTCCAAAGTAGCTTTAGCGAAAACGTCGACATCCCCACGCAAAGACCAATTCTCGACTGATTTTCCAAACTCATCAAAAACAGCCAAGCTGCTGTCGATCAGCTGTTGGACTTCCCTCTTAAGCACGTTTTAGTAGAGGTCATTTGCAAGTTATTTGACCCCAAATGCATTAACCAAATGTTAACCGGCATAAGATATATCCAGATATTTTAATCCTTACGATTTTGTAATAAAACGCTATCTATGAACTCAACAGGACACAAAAATAATTAATATGTTCAAAGTCTTTTATCTACGAGTATGTCAATGATGTCTTCAAGGCATAACAATAATTGTTGATAAATCAAAATTTTCTAAAAAAAAATCATCTGCAAATGAATACGGGGTTAAATACTTATTTATACTCAAAGTATAAACTAAAGAAATAAATAATAAAAAACAGCCTTTTTATTTTAACAATACATAAATAAATAACACCACCCTGATATATGGACGATTGCAGGTATTATGCGATTGCAAGCGATTAAAAAGGTGCGGTGTGTGGTTGTGTTGTACGTTTGACATATGATGGCATTTGATATCAATCGATATCAATGTGTACCAATCATAGAAAAAAAGTTACTAATAACGATGTTACAATTTGTTAATTGTAACACCGAAAACAGTGTTACAATGTGTGCATTGTGAATGCAAAGTAGAAAAAGTATATTTTGTTGCCTAACGTTGGTATGTAGAGTTTTTATTTTAGCGCCACCTTAATAAAAATCAAAAGTGTGCTGTAATGTGTGCTTGTCAAGCTCGCTTAAATGCCTTATCCCTAATAATAAATTTAACGCAAATTTAAAACAAACAAGTTTCCTAAAAACGACATGAAAATATCCCAGAGATTTTTTTTATTTATAAATCTTTATAAACTGTTATTAAATAAAAGTATTCTTATTATTATAAAATTCTTTATAGACGATTACAAATAAAAAAGAATTTACTTTTTATACCTACACACACAGAAAAGTGATTATTTGGAACGAGAAAACATAATTTCTTGAATTTATTTACTAGATTCAAATGCATATTTACTTGGATGTAGAAAGTTAGGTATATACAAGAAATGCCACATACTCAATATAAGTAAAATAATTTCTCAGATAAATGCTGTCAACAAATAAATTCTTTCTTTATAAGAGCCAATATTGTATTGAAAGAAGTAATTGAATTTTTCATCCCAAAAATGTTAATTTCTCAAACGAAGTAATAGTAAATTCATCCAAGTGCGTAATTACTTGATCCAAGAAAATATAAGACATTTAATATAAGTAAGTATTGTTTACTGAATAAAAACCCACCAATTATTTAACTGAAGTGATTCTCACTTCTTTCAAGTAATCCCTTTCTCTGGAATAAATATGCGCACCGTGATTTTGTCAAGACTTGCGCGTGGTTCTGGCGCCACGCTGGGGCCTAACCTAGTACGCAAAACAATAACGAACTACCCGTAGGGGATGTGCCTTGTGATTTATTGGGGATGTGTATTGTGATTTATAGTGTACAATAAACGTTTCAACACGGAATAGTTTGATGTAACGCACGCAACAGTTTAGAACGAGTAAGTAAATATAACATACCTATCTTGTTAATTAGCAATAGAAAACGTATTTGTGCCAAATCTTTAAAATTCTTGCATTAAGTAGCTAAAAATATTTACCGGGAATAAAAACGTACACTTCGTTGAAGACTGTTTACTTACTTCACCAGAGTAACCGCTTTCTTAAATCTAGTAATTATTCCAAGAAATAAAATTTCTTGGTTGACGTCAATAATCTCTCGCGTTTATACGAACCTACCAACTACTTCAGGCAAGTAATTCTCTCTTCGTTCGAGAGATCACTTTTCTGTGTGCATTCTCTTGTTTTTTATTCGTGAGTCTACTTTGTAGGTGGGCGTGGGGTTCCCAAAGATATTATGACTACTAGGAATGCGAATTAAGTATTCAAATGACGCAACTCGCGTCCGAATTATGCGTGGAGCATTTATGTTTAGTTGCCAGAGTGCAGATTGCAGGGTCAACCGGTTTCATCCTAAATTTAACATAATGGGCAGTTTATTGGAATGCTACATATCAGTATATGTGCTAAAAACAGCAAGGTAGAAACTAGAAAGCAACCGTAATGACGGCTGTTTATTCGTTGTATGTGCTACCAAATGATGCTCAACTTCGAAATATTCGCAAAGAGTTAAAAGAGGATACCGAAAAATTGCAGCACTATGTGAAGTTGTTTGTGGATTGGTTGAATTGTGAACCTCATTTGCCCAAGAACGTTGGTATGTAGAGTTTTTATTTTTTTATGAATTAGGAGTTGGTGCTAAATGTATAAACACGATTTTGAGCATTGTTATATTATTTTCAGATAAGAAACTTATTGAGAACTACATCAGGCTCTGCAAAAATGACATCGAAAGAGCCAAGGAAAGGTTTGAGAAATTCATAATTTCAACTGATAAATTTTCCGTGTATTATACCCATGGCAGACTCAGTGAGAGCTGTTTCGATCCATGTAAAATGCACAGGTTAGTAATAAATCATTTTTACTTTATCATACGCAGTATGAAAAGTATTGTAATCGTGCCAAAAAATTTTTTTGAGATTTTAGCGGAAATATGTCTTTTTGGGTCCCCTGAACATTTTTGACCAAGGTTAAAAAAAATGTCTGTGTGTGTGTATGTGTGTGTGTATGTGTGTGTGTGTACCCGTTTTTTGTGGCGACGATTCCGGAGAAACTACTAAAGGTATTGGGACGAAACTTCATATTTAGAAGTTTCATAACCAAACTTAGAGCTGAAAAGCTTTCTGTTGAAGAGGGTCCAAAGGAACTGGAGGTTTAGTCTTAGCATTTTTTAAAGATTTTGCAAATAAGCCGCCATTTCTGGAATTTCGTCGAAATAGTTAAATAATAAATCAAAGATGAGGAAATTCTGATTAATTTATCACTATGACATTTTTCGGTACAATCAATAGTTTAGCTGCACGAGCAAATTCTATTTCTACGAGATCGGTCGTACTGCATGAAAACTAGTAGCCAGGATTTGTCAGATTTTTTGATTCTAATGACAGTAGGTAGCCTTGGTGTCAAACGGTAATGTTTTGACAATATCTGCTGTCAATATAAGCTGCGTTCGCATATTGCATTACACTTTTTTCACCCAATAACACGTAAGTGTCATTTGGACGGTGTACCCGGTGTCAACGGAGTACAATATCCGAACGCAGCTTTAATCGACATATCTGTCTAGTTCTAGTAGTTTTATTTTAATGCAGGCATGGCCGATCTCGATCAAATAGAGTCTCATGCAGTTAAATTATTAATTTTATATATAGTATGATAAAGTCATGTGCCTGGCCACATCAGATTTTTTAACATCATTTTTTGATTTGTATAGAGTGTCCCCAGATGGACGTAACTATACACTGATAAAACTGAAAACGTAATTTTACCGTGTGGATCGGCGGTCATTTTTAACCTCCGTGTATCGAAGGGAAACTACCATGTGGTTTGTAATTTTACTTTGTGCTAATAAATTTCTCATATGAAATGAGGTTTCCGATGTGTACGGTTTTATATATGCTTTTGTAAGTAAAATTACTGACGTTCAGTAAATTTACCGTAAACACGGAATTGCAATTAATTGTTGTACAGTAAACTTTCTGCAATTTTAATATTAGATTTGTCAAAGCAACTGCAAAACCAGTTAACAATCAGTACTTTTGTGATGGGCCAGATATGTTGCTATGATATGTTGCTATTATAAATACGAATGAAACGTTATCTGGTTTCTCACAAAAGAACTGTTTGTAAACTGGTTTTGCTACTGCTCGGAGAAGCCTGTATTGTCAACTGTAAAATCACTAGTAAAATCCTATTAATGTGGAGATCATAAATAAAAACATAAAATAATAGTATGAAGTTTTATTATAATTTTAACAATAAATAACATGTGAAACATATTTATAATATATATATATATATATATATATATATATATATATATATATATATATATATATATATATATATATATATATATATATATATATATATATCTACATATTTTTAACATTAAATAAATAGAAGTTATTGACAAAAATGTAATCATAAGTACATGAAATAAAATAGGAACCCATGGACTATACTTATCTACATATCGTATAATAAAATAAATCGATCTGCTTAACAGAGAGAAACATATCTTTTAAATATAAATTAAATATTATTTCAACAATATTAAGTACAACTACGATAATAAATATGAAGGCTAGAAAATCAAAATATTTTTGTGGAAACCATGAAAATTGTAAGTTAGACTTCAACGCATTGACCAGAGAGAGTTGATTTGTGTACTATTGATAGTTGCACTGAAATAATTATTGTTTATTCAGGTTATGATTATCTATTTATTTAATTATTTATTCTTATAAGAGTATTACAGACACTGTGTAACTGTTAGATATTAGAATTTAGAACACCACATTTCTACCAAAGCACTCCTTGTTTTTGGTATCTGTAGTAACTGGAACATCCCCATAAAGTTCTCCCTTAAGATGTCCAGAAATAAATATATACAATTTATTTAGCTGGCTACTGCGTTATACCACTACAACCAACCCAAGTACAAAAGTTGTTTAAAAATCTTTAAATAATTTAGAACATTACGTAAATAAATAATTTTAAAAATTTTAAGTAATTTTCGACTGGTACTAATAAAACTAATTCTTGGATCATCATAAATTAATCGATTGTGTTCCTAATTTATAGTAGCAATGACTAAATGTTGCTGCATGAACAGAATCCTTACATTTATGTGATTGTTGAATTTCGTCGTGGCAAATACATATTGTATATTAATTTATGAATTAATGTGCATGAGTTATAAATGTTAAATTAGATGCTTAATAACTTTTTAGCTGTTGGAAATAGACCTACGGAGTTACATATTTTAGGAAAGCTGATTTATCGATCTTTCGAAGTGTGTCAAGATATTCAGTGTGTTCCATTTAAAACTCGTGAGTTATATGACACTTAGCAGATCTCCAGTTATTCGGAATAAGTCAGAAAAATAACTGTAAAAAAGTGCGATAATTTTTTGCATTAAGTTCATAATATCTCAGAAACAGTTGATAAATAGTTGACAGTTGATGTCAACACAATTAGGATACAAATCTTCATCCAAAACTGCAATAATAAACCTAGTGTTCCAATTAAGAATACATAAGTTTGTGTTGGCACGTTGTTGTGGGACGTAGTTGTAGAGTGTATTTCGATCTCTCAAGGCCATTAATGTACTTTGTTTTCAACGTGAGACACCCTGTACATTGTCCGGCACTAACTTGGATACAAATTGGAAAAAAAAAATTATTATAAATTTTTCAGAATATTTTATTTCAGTGAAAAGTTTCTGTATTGTCTTAAAACTAAAATGTATGTATGTAGGGTGTTGGAGGTCAAGGATAATCCTCATGGCACCCAGGCCCCATTGGGCCCCTTGTGCCTCCCCCTGCGCTCACTCCAGCTATGTCAACCAGCCCAGGTTGTTAACGAAGGCTAGGACGCAGCTCAGAGGTGCGTTCCTGATTCCGTCCATGGTCGGCCCTGGAACCCCCAGCAAGCGTTCCCTGTATTCAAGCAGGTCTGGGCATTCACATAAAATGTGTTTTACCGTCTCATCCTCTAGCTCACAAGCTCGGCATATAGACGTTTCAGCGAGATGCATCACGTGAAGATGCTTCCGTAAACCACAGTGACCCGTGAGAATACCCGTAACTAAACGTACCTTGTTTCTGGGCAGCTGTGTAAATTTCCTAACAGTGGTGCTGAAGGGAAGGGGGAGACCTTCCCTAGCTTGCTGACAGCCAGGTAGATTTTCCCACTGTCGAAAGAATTTCTTGTGGGTGATGTCCTTCAGTGATTGTAGCAGAAGGTTATTAATGGGTAATAGGAAGGGTTCCGGCGAGCTTACCGGTCCGTTGGCAGCTCTTCTGGCTAGTTTATCTGCGTGCCGATTGCCCTTGTCCTCAGAATGCCCTTTTATCCATGTGAGGTTGACATTGTTGTGTCTGGACGCCTCCACAAGGGTGTTATGACAGTCCAAGACTAAGTCGGAGGTAAACCTGCAACGATTTAATGAGAGTATGGATTGTCTGCTGTCTGTGTAGATCTAAAATGCAAATATTATAATGTAATAAAATTATCTGCTTGCATTGACAGGGTGTTACCAAAACTATGAAAAACTCTTAAAAGTAAAGTACCTCCATTAAACTACAACAAAAATGGTGTAAAATAAGAATTAACAGTATATTAGTATATTATTACAGGATATTTTTTTATATTTCGCAGGAAAAGTACTGTAATTTCACAGTAGAAGTAATTTTCAACCATTGAACTGCGTTCCTTTGCAGGCACGTTGCTGTTTACTTGATCCAGCATAATTGCTTTACACATTTTTCTCTGTGTATAAAACGTTTTACTCGGAATGACATTGAGAAGGACACATAGTATGATGAACATCATACTATCATATACTCTCATTTATAAAGCAGTGTAAAACGCTGATGTTTTGACAATACTGTCAATAGAATCAAAAAATCTGTAAAATCCTGGCTGACATTTTTACCTTGGTCAAAATTGTTCTAATGTTATTATAATAAGAGTAGTCGAAATCATGTACTTACAGTGCAAATTGACAATGAGTTTAATTACGATACGTAGTAAACATTACATAAAATATAATTTTCGTGTTTTTTTTTCAGGATGATTGTACCGTTGCCAAGGCAAACACCTGAAGGCTACCGAATTCATATAGCAAGCTTTGCAAATGCTGACGTAAACCAGTTCGAGTTAGAAGATGCGTTCAAATATTGCTACATACATGGTAAAAACTATTTAGAAACTTCACAAATCGATTTGAACTATTCTCTCTGATATATTACAGAAAATTACATGTTTCATGAAGACATCAATGCTGGTGTTATCGTAATCTTAGACTTCACCAGCGTCGGTTTCCAATGGGTTAGTAAATTCAACATGAAAGTCTTCCGAGATGCTATGGAACTTGGTTTAGGAATCCTGCCATCTCGTCTCAAAGCTGTGCACATTGTGAACTTGCCTTATTTTGGGGAAACTTTGTTGACATGGGCCAAAACATTGCTGAAGGAGAAGATCAGAAAAAGGGTAATTTTTACTACTATCAATAACTATCGCTACTTACATAGTGGTCTAGAAGTACCGGATTGTTGGCCAAAAGTCAATTTTTCAAGTTTAGAATTTACTATCGGTTGTAAAAGTATTGAGCCCTGTGTTTGGAGGTTCGTAACTCTGCAACGACTGAACAAAAAGAAATTACATAAAGTCTGTTATACTCCTGAATCATCTCCAAGTGTAAAAATGTACCCGATTTTAACACTTTTTAATAAACACTCGTCTTTCCAAATTTTTTTTCTGCTAAACCGCTTGCCAAAAAAAATTCAAATTTACACAGAGTATAACTCAAGATCTTGTCTACAGATTGGCTTTTGTAGTTTACTAATTTTCTTTGCAATAAAGGCTATAAGCAATATTTTCATGGAAGCGGATATCTCGGCAACGAGTATTAGCACGATAACGAGACAGGTATGAAAACAATCGCAAAATTTTGTTTAATGAGACTATTGAAATAGAATCACATTTCAGATGTTCATTAATTTTTTAAAGCGACTTAAATATTCGATATAATTTTGGTACAGCGCGCAAGTACGTCACGTCGTTCAACGCAGTCGTCATCGGCTCGGGTTTGAGGTCGTCTACAGCAGCGTTCTTCAACCTTTTTACGCCTGCGGACCGGCAAAAGTAGGAGAAATATTTCGCGGACCGGCTGACGATTAAGGGGTAATACCTGGAGGTAGAAAAATGATACCTAAGTTTAAGCATGTACGTAGTACCTAGTAGTGTAAAAATCAATTTTATTCAAAATCAGATGCTCTGCTAGAAATTCTGTTTGACACAGTCTGTTTGACAGTCTTTTGCTTTATAATCATTTGAATTTCAAAAACGGTCGGATATTTCAACCAATTCACACCTGATTGATTTAAAATTACTACATAGACAGATTTTATGTATTCTCTGATACAAAACCCAGTCCACTATACGTAGGATTTTAGCAAATGGTATTTTTTGCAGTTGGCATGTTATTGAACACTCTTTATTCGACAATTTTGTAACCAAATAACTGTAACCAAAACGAAGTTTTGAAAATTTCGTAAAAAAACTTGCTGGACTGGTATATGTATCGGAGAAGATTGTCTTAATTTCAAGTCAATCGGTTATGAATCGGCTGAGATACCCGACTCAACGTATTTGATGTTTTTAAAACGAGTTTTGAGGAGAAATGCCGGTATGCTGCCATTTTGATTTCTTGTGAATGTTTTTTAAAGTAGGTACGCAATTTTTAAGACTTGTGTAAATTATGTAACTTCTGAATAAAATTGATTTTTACACTGTACATGCTTAAACTGTTTTCGACCTAAAAAAGTGGACACTTATACAAACACTATAAATTGTATTTAAATGTCGATGGCCATGTGATTAATTCTCTTCTGAGTTGTGGTATCCGATAGTGGCACAGCCTCTAATTTTGTAGCAGCTTGAGGACCCAAAATTTCTTGAACGACATTTAAGACGTAAAGCTTCTTTATTAACTCCTCACCAATAGTTAATGGTTTTTGGTTTTAGCGATACGAAGAGCTACAGTGACTTGTTACCATAGTAATCATAATTTTCATTTGCCTTTTCTGAATTTTCATCTGATCGTGTAATCTTTCAAAAAAGTCCAGTGGCTTATCAGTAAAATGCTTATGCTATGAATGCAAATGATGAGGGCTTTATAGCTTCATTTGAAAGAATTTCTAAACATACTACACACAAAGGCAGTGGCGATAGTTCGCTGCCAGGGGTACAATAAACCGAACTTTTAATACTCCTTATCATATTGCCTAATAAAGTTACCTTTTCTCTTTTTTGGTTGTATTGTATATTCAGAAGTATCGACCCATTTCTTTTTCTGTGGTCCTTCTACACTTGAAGCACTGGTACCTGGCATAATTTCGATACCATCAGTACTTTTCTCCTGAATATTGTCCTTGCTTCTACCAAAGAAAGTAAGAAGGTTTTGCTGCTTGACTTGTTTTAGGTACTTCCATTTTGTACGGCTTCAAGTTTTACCAAAGAAATGTTATTTTCCGAAACACCACACAACACACTATGGCTATAAGGCACAATATTCAAAAACAATACGTTCGAGCGCGATAAAATAAAAGACAAGCGATCTAACATAATAATGGGGTGGAGCATACACGAATCGTCGTAAATTATGTTGTATGTAGAGGTGAGCAATGTTGCCACCACCAAACTAATGATCGTAAAATATTGTAGTTCGGAATAAAAGAAGATGATATCTATTTGGAATATACTTTTTGTGCATGTTTTACACGCATTTTTATTGACTATTAGTGCCAATTAGTGATAGCTATAGCAAGTATTATGAAGTATAGAAAAATAATATAAGAATATATAAATACAATAGAAACCACATACATATCTTCTGTGAACAGTTAAGCAACACAAAATTTGCGACGCTTACTATATTTATAAAGAAATACCTACAAATATATGTTCTTGCCGTTAATGACTCGTAGTTGCACAGAAGAGAGCCCCAGCACCGACGGCGCCGGGCGCTGAGCCGCCTTCATACGGGCGAAATTTTTCGCGGACCGGTAAAATATTTCTGCGGACCAGCGTCTACAGCATGTATCACAGGCCCGTACTGAGAATTAAAATATTCATTGTACATATTTATTGGTGTCACCATGGGCGCCGTTAGAAAATGTTCCAGGGGGGGCAAATTTTTTTTTTGTATTAAATGGTGACGCAATATTAAGTACTATGCCATTAACTGTTTTGCAGCATTTTCGTCTTCTGAGAAATCTCTATCGCTTTAAGGTAGTGAAATGTTTTTGTTCACATTTTTGTGTGTTAATAGCCATCCATGGTCGTGATCCCTGTATGCTCGAAAACACTTACTTATTATATATTGATATTCATTGAATTTCAAGTCATTTTGCCGTCTTTCTATATCGTTTATTAATGTGGGATTAATATTTTTAATTAATAATTGTTTGTAAATATATTTTGTTTCTGAATCATTGAACTCTTATTCTAGAATTTAGGATTTTGTATAATTTTCAACCAATATTGTAGCCTTTTTATTACTTTTTAATACGTTAGGAGACATTGTTGTTAATTTCCTATAATAATTTCTAGCTCGTGGTCATCGAGAATCTGATACAATATCTTAATAACAAATTGATAAACAATAAAAAGGCAACAATATTATTTTAAAATTTACCCCGTTAACGAGAAATAATGACTAAATGTAGAGAAAAGTGGATTAATTTGAAAATTCTGTGTTTAGGATAATCGACGACGAAATAATATTTTTTTATTATACTATTATATTTGAACACTTGTAAGGCGACAATGTTAGGTCAACTACAAACTTTTGAACGAACTCATGTACGGAAATGTATTGTGTCAACGCTGGAGGGAGTCAGAAAATGGTACCAATATTACAAACAGCATAGAGAATCAATTGTCATGTATCATAGGATGGCCCTTTTAATACCAAATAACTTTTGTCTGAAATTTTTTATTATTTAACGTTTTTTAAACTCCCTTTTCATTAACCGAAGTTTTGTAATTTTAGTACCAATTTTAGCCAATACTGGGTTATCTATAAATCTTTTTAAATTATTTGATTTTAAAATAGTTATTCTATGATACTTTATACAACCTATTTTACTAAAGCAATTTCTAAAGTTGGTACAATATTCCGGCTCTCTGCAGTTCCTAAACGGCGTCTATCTGGACATGAGTTCGTTATCAAAATTTGATCTACTACCAAAAGTTGACTATTATACCTTATCTATATATTCTACGCTTATTAGTTTAACACCCAGTGTAATTATGATAAACTGCTCAGCAGTGCCAAAAATTGCGAAGTAATGGAAATTAATAAGTACAATCAAATAAAAGTGCATACAACAATACTTATTTTGGACTGCAGCGCAAAATTTGGATACCGTATCTTGTCATCTTGTGGCTCTTTCGCGAATGTTACGAGAGGGCAATATCGCAATATCTAATAAAACTGACATTGGTGACAATAGCCGATAATAATCGGAATAGTCATCACTTATTTAGTAATTTTTTTTCATCCTTCACTATACGTAAATGTCATTTTTGCATCTTTGTGGGGACACGAAAGATGCTAATTGCCCGCTAGGCGTTTAGTTAATAACTTTCAAGCCTAGCCGCGAAAATATTTTACACACAGGCCGGACGGCGACTGACCTGTCTGTTAAATAAATACATAGCTTTCAATTCGGTTTGATATGCGAGATCCATCTGATGAAAAAGATCAACCTGATCTATGATCAAAAGATACATCTAATATGATAATAACCGATTTATCGATCAGATCTATTTATCGGTCTTCAATTATTGTGATCAAAGATCGATCACAAATTTCTCGACCACTCCTATCTTTTTCGTTTTTCGTGTAGCGGTAGTTGGGTTCGAAATCCAGGGAGGGGGCAAGCGCCCCCCCTGCCGATATGTAACGGCGCCCATGGGTGTAACCAGCATTGAAGTTGAAGGTTAGAAATGGTGGACGCTTTGTTTAATGAAAGAATAGTTTGCAAGTGTACCACTAAGAGCTGTAAGCGTATTTTTTTTTTTTTTTTAAGGCCTTTTGAATCAACAGCAGCAATCAAATATTATCAGGTAGCATAAACAAATAAAATAACAAAGCCAAATATTTTTTCTCAGGCCCCAATAATATGATTTTGGGTAAAATCAAGATAACATAAATACATAAATATTCATTGAATAAAGTTTCTTGAGTAACTGCGTTGCGTGCGTACGTCTTTTGCAAGTATTGAGCAAGAATGCTGAAGTATTATTCCAAGGAAGTAACGCAATTAATTATCAATGTCCGAAATTCCTTTCTCAGATAACTAAAGCAGAGCTGATGTATCTATCAAAAAACACCAACAAGAGAAGGTACTTTTATTAGTTTTTATCGGAATTATATAAATCGGAAGCAATGAAGTAAAATTATTGTGGTTACCTGTAGTCCATTGCAATTGAATTAATCTGGCCATATGTACAAAATAAAGTTGCAAAAGGGTACAATACATTTTGAAATTAAAGTTATGTAAAATTTATGTAACAAAGCACTGTCTCAAAAGAAATATGGCAAAACTGTGTTCCAATTTTGAAACACAATATTTGGTTTTGAAAATCAAAACCAATACATTGATATTGATCATATTTTTGACTCAATTTCAGAAACAATTATAATCAACTTGCATGAAGATGATGATGATGATGCTGACAACTTATTACTAACTACAACGACAACAGTTCAGATAATGAGAAAGATGTTTCCGCAATATTCTTCCAATGTTGGTTCTTCTGAAACTGCACAATTCGTTCAAAGTTTAGGACAAATACTTGTCGCAATTGAAACATCAACTGATTTTTGGCAGAAATAATGTTGTGAAATAATAATAAATCACAAAACAGAATATGTATACAATTCCAGAAATAAAAAAAATCACTTATGCTATTTTCAAAAATAAAACCGAACGAGACAATGCCAAAAATATTGAATACGGTCCTGAGAGTTGATCGTTCGAAATCGTCGCGCAAAGCGTCGCATCGTTTCGCGCGCTTTATCCCCTTTCCCCGAGGGAACCATCCTGCGCACCGGATCGATCCATTATTTTCCCTATTTATAATTTCCAAATAACTTTTATGGTATTATACATCAATGGATGAGTATCACAATAAATAAGGATTGTTTACGTGCTAACTGCGTTGTCCTGCTATCGTTCGTTTCCGAGATATCCGCGTCCATAAAAGGCTCGTTTACAGACTTTATTACATAAGAAATCAAGAAAATAAAAACATGAATCCTTAGAAGAGATTCTAACTGTACTTAAACTAAATAAAAATTTAAATTTTTTGGTAAGTGGTTTAGGAGAAAAAAAATCGGAAAGTCGAGAATTATTTTAAAACCACAAAGATCGGGTACCTTTTTTTACTTCTCTCCCGCTCGTGCCTAAACCGATTGGCAGAAAATTTTGATAGTGAGTCCTGTTATGTAGAAATGATTCAGGAGTATAACGCACTTTATTTCATTTTTTTTTGTTCAACCGTTTCAGAGTTACTAGCCTTCAAACGCATTTTTCATTTTGTTATCTAGTGTGAAATGGTTTTCTAGATTGTGATGCACACACACTATACGGATTTGCATAAATATATATCGCCGGATTTGCTGCCAGTTGAATTTGGAGGCAAAGAAAAATGTTTGGAAGAGCTTGGTGAAGAATGGAAGGCACATCTCTTAAATAACGAGGAATGGTTTAAAAAAACGGAACGATTAAAGTTGGCAGGACCAATACCAGCACATAAGCTGAAACAGTCTATGGATGACAGTGTTGGTGGTAGTTTTAGACAGTTATCTATAGATTAAGCACCACTGTGGTGATTTTTAGTAAGATCTATTGTTTAATTTAACTTAATTATTGATTATTTAATTAAAAACATAATATAAAATTGAGTTTTAAGTATTAAAGCCTTTCTCGCAAATCGAGTATCGATGAGCAACATAGTCCTTAGAATAAAATATGAATAAGTTGAAAAGAAAACAATATGTAACTAAAATAAAATGATTACAGAAAATGAAAACACGTTCATTATGAGCAAAATAACACTAGTCAACAAAATTAAAAAAGCAAAATGTACATTAGGTGCCACTGTTTTTTACTTTATCATACGCAGTATTATAAAGTATTGTAATCATGCCGAAAAAAATCTGATGTGGCCAGGCACATGACTTTATCATACTATATATAAAATTAATAGTTTAGCTGCATGAGACTCTATTTGTTCGAGATCGGCCATGTCTGTCATTAGAATCAAAAACTCTGACAAATCCTGGCTACTAGTTTTCAGGCAGTACGACCGATCTCGTAGCAATAGAATTTGCTCATGCAGCTAAACTATTGATTGTACCAAAAAATGTCATAGTGATAAATTATTCAGAATTTCCTCAGCTTTAATTTATTATTTAACTATTTCGACGAAATTCCAGAAATGGCGGCTTATTTGCCAAATCTTTCAAAAATGCTAAGACTAAACCTCCAGTTCCTTTGGACCCTCTTCAATAGAAAGCTTTTCAGCTCTAAGTTTGGTTATGAAACTTCTAAATATGAAGTTTCGTCCCGATACCTTTAGTAGTTTCTCCGGAATCGTCGCCACAAGAAACGGGTACACACACACATACACACACACACACACACTGACATTTTTTTGTACCTTGGTCAAAAATGTTCAGGGGACCCAAAAAGCCATATTTCCGCTAAAATCTCAAAATTTTTTTTTGGCACGATTACAATACTTTACATACTACGTATGATAAAGTAAAAGTTATTTTGGTTAAAATTTGTAAAGAAGTTTAATTATTTTATTATTTAAATGGTAGTTATTAGAGTATGTTGCGATCAATTCAAAACGTCACATAGTTTTTAGTAGATTTAGCTGAGAATACGTTTTTGCCTTTTTTTAGGTTTAAGTGCTGTTAATTATAGTAAATTCGATGCCTATTACCATAGTTGCTATTAGCGTAAAATTTACATACTATCAAATCAGAATACTATTCAACATTCATATTTTGTGGTTGAACAAATAAGTTGCACAATTTAGGGAGCAAATCCACAAAACATTTTTTTGTAGAATGGAAAGAATATTGGCTAAAAATGTGGTTATTCTCCAAACTGCTGATGAACAACAATTAAAAAATATTAGAGATGACCTAAACGAAAATCCTGAAAAATTTAAACATTACGTAAAACTGTTCAATGATTGGTTGAACAGCCAGCAGCATTTACCGAAAAATGTGGGTATGTATCATTTATGATTTTTTATAATTATTATCTATCAATATAGTCAAGCAATAGGCAGTTGTAGGTGAAAAACTCCAGAATATTTAAAACTAAGAGAAGACACTATTCTACATACAAAAATATGTGCATGTTGTTACTTTATCATACGCAGAATGTAAAGTATTGTAATCGTGCCAAAAAAAAATTTTGAGATTTTAGCGGAAATATGTTTTTTTGGGCCCCCTGAACATTTTTGACCAAGGTACAAAAAAATGTGTGTGTGTGTGTGTGTGTGTGTGTGTGTGTGTGTGTATGTGTGTGTGTGTGTGTGTGTGTGTACCCGAGACGATTCCGGAGAAACTACTAAAGGTATCGGGACGAAACTTCATATTTAGAAGTTTCATAACCAAACTTAGAGCTGCAAAGCTTTCTGTTGAAAAGGGTCCAAAGGAACTGGTGGTTTACTCATAGCATTTTTCGAAGATTTTGCAAATGAGCCGCTATTTGTGTAATGTCGTCAAAATAGTTAAATAATAAATTAAAGGAGAGGAAATTTTCTATAATTTATGTATATGACATTTTTTGGTAGAATTTATAGTTTAGCTGCATGAGCAAATTCTATTTCATCGAGATCGGTCGTACTGCTTTAAAACTAGTAGCCAGGATATGTCAGATTTTTTGATTCTAATGACAGTAGCTAGTGTCAAACGCTAATGCTTTAAAAATACTACTGTCAATATAGGCTGCGTTCGGATATTGAACACCGTTACACTTTTTACACCCAATAACACGTAAGTGTCATTTGGACGGTGTACCCGTTGTCAACGGAGTACGATATCCGAAGGCAGCTTTAATCGAAATATCTGTCTAGTTCTACTAGTTTTATTTTAATGCAGACAGCCGATCTCGATCAAATAGAATCTCATGCAGCTAAACTATTAATTTTATATATAGTATGATAAAGTCATGTGCCTGGCCACATCAGATTTTTTTTTTGCAATCGCAATATGTAACCTTGAATTTTAGATACTTTGTATACAAACAATTATTTATAATGGCACGTGTGTGTAATTTGTACTTTTGTTTTTAGATTACAATTCAAAGGTTTACTTTTGATAAATCTTAAAATAAAGCAAAAGCAGAAAATTTTACATAATCTTTTAGAGCAGTCAAAACTATTTTAGTTTTTTTTTAATTTAATTTTTATTTAACAACTTTGAAGTTGTTTCAACTTGGAGTTACAGGAGAAAGAGATGGCTACAACGATAGACCCTGTAAACTCATTGATAGCTAAACTAAGCTGCAATTTTGTGAATTTGAAAAAATAATTGGTTTTTACTTACATTAACTTCACTTGTTGTTTGTTACGTTCAAATTTTGTAGTAGATATTCTATATCCATACTTGCCAATGTCCAATCGAATTGAAATTTTGCATGAGGCCAGATTTCCGGTGACAATACACGAATCAACAAAAAAAAATCTGATGTGGCCAGGCACATGACTTTATCATACTACAAATAAAATTAATAGTTTAGCTACATGAGACTCTATTTGATCGTGATCGGCCTTGTCTGCATTAAAATAAAACTACTAGCACTAGACAGATATGTCGACTAAAGTTGCGTTCGGATATCGTACTCCGTTGACACCGGGTACACTGTCCAAATGACACTTATGTGTTATTGGGTGTAAAAAGTGTTAAGCAATATGCGAACGCAGCTTATATTGACAGGAGCTATTGCCAAAACATTAGCGTTTGACACCAAGACTACCTACTGTCATTAGAATCAAAAATCTCAGAAATCCTGGCTACTAGTTTTCATGCAGTACGACCGATCTCGTAGAAATAGAATTTGCTCATGCAGCTAAACTATTGATTGTACCAAAAAATGTCGTAGTGATAAATGATTCAGAATTTCCTCATCTTTAATTTATTATTTAACTATTTCGACGAAATTCCAGAAATGGCGGCTTATTTGCAAAATCTTTCAAAAACGCTAAGACTAAACCTCCAGTTCCTTTGGACCCTCTTCAGCAGAAAGCTTTTCAGCTCTAAGCTTGGTTATGAAACTTCTAAATATGAAGTTTCGTCCCGATACCTTTAGTAGTTTCTCCGGAATCGTCGCCACAAAAAACGGGTACACACACACACACACACATACACACACACACATACACACACACATACACACACACACACACACACACACAGACATTTTTTTGTACCCTCTCAAAAATGTTCAGGGGACCCAAAAAGACATATTTCCGCTAAAATCTTTTTTGGCACGATTACAATACTTTACATACTGCGTATGATAAAGTAAAAATGGGAAAACTTTACAAAATTTTTAAGATATTCAAAATTTAAAAATTGTCCAAATTGAAATGTTGTCCAATCGAGTTGAAATTTTGCATGTGGACTGATTTCTGGTGTCAATGCATGAATCAATAAAGAGAAATTGGGTAAAATTTTCAAAATTTAGAAAATTTGTACAATTGAATTGAAATTTTGCATGTGGACAGATTTCCGATGGCAATGCATGAATAAATAAAAGTAAATTGACAAATTTTTTGATTTTTTTATGAAACGTTGCTTCTATAAATTGTATTTTTGACATAAATTTTATATTTTTATAATTTTAAAGAGTTGAATATAAAACTGCATTTTGGATAAAATCATTCGCCCTGAATACGAACCCGGACTCAAAAATTTCCTCTCTCGTAAGGTTTTCGCAAAAAGTTAAAAAGTCAAAATGTTAATGCGGTTATGACAATTTTTGCAAAATTCACGTCAGGTAATATCTTCACGAAACTTTACACGAATTTCTTATATTAAACCTTGTACTTTCGTTGACTAAAAGTTTATTACAAATGTCTTTGAAACATTACAGCTATTCTTTAAGAAGTGTGCGGTTGTTTCCATAAAAACAACGATAAACGCAATATATTTAGAAAGAATGAGAATCAGAAGAACTAAAAATTGAAATTTTGGAACTTGAGACCGAAATTGTGCTAAAATCCTATCTACCAGATGAAAAAATCTGATGTGGCCAGGCACATGAGTTTATCATACTATATATAAAATTAATAGTTTAGCTGCATGAGATTCTATTTGATCGAGATCGGCTATGTCTGCATTAAAATAAAACTAGTACAACTAGACAGATATCTCGATTAAAGCTGCGTTCGGATATTGTACTCCGTTGACACCGGGTACACCGTCCAAATGACACGTGTTAGTGGGTGTAAAAAGTGTAACGGTGTTCAATATCCGAACGCAGCCTATATTGACAGTAGTATTTTCAAAACATTAGCGTTTGACACTAGCTACTGTCATTAGAATCAAAAAATCTGACATATCCTGGCTACTAGTTTTAAAGCAGTACGACCGATCTCGATGAAATAGAATTTGCTCATGCAGCTAAACTATAAATTCTACCCAAAAATGTCATATACATAAATTATAGAAAATTTCCTCTCCTTTAATTTATTATTTAACTATTTTGACGACATTACACAAATAGCGGCTCATTTACAAAATCTTCGAAAACTGCTAAGAGTAAACCACCAGTTCCTTTGGACCCTTTTCAACAGAAAGCTTTTCAGCTCTAAGTTTGGTTATGAAACTTCTAAATATGAAGTTTTGTCCCGATACCTTTAGTAGTTTCTCCGGAATCGTCGCCACAAAAACGGGTACACACACACACACACACACACACACACACACACACACACACACACACACACACCCACATCCACATACACACACAGACATTTTTTTGTACCTTGGTCAAAAATGTTCAGGATACCCAAAAAGACATATTTCCGCTAAAATCTCAAATTTTTTTTGGCGTGATTACAATACTTTACATACTGCGTATGATAAAGTAAAAAAGCTTACATTTTCAAGCAGGATACAAGTTTGTGAAGAAAGAAGAAAGACTGCTTTGTCGGTTCAACATACCTTTGCGAATTATTGTTCTCAACCATTAATATCATAAAATTATAAAAATATCTCGACACAGAAATGACTATCCTGATAATTATTTACCAACAAGAATTGAGTGGCCAACGAAATGCAATGCCAAAGATCACATTGCGTTAAACTTTGTATAATATTGTTATTGTTGATGGACAGTTGATATTTAATGTCAAATATATTTATCAATCAAACAAACTACAGTTTATATAAAGAGGATACAAACTGTATGTTAAAATTGCCTTTTTAAATTACAATTTTTAAGTATCATATGTAACTATTATTATTTATAAATATCCAACTATACCTGATTTAGTTCAGAAAGAAAATGTTGGTGAAAATCATTTCCAAATCAATTAAAACTCATACATCCGATGTTTTTGACGTCGATGATTTCAAATCAGATGCAGAAAACTTTGGATGTTTGTTTTTTTATTATATATTTTCATTTTTATATTTAAAACACACGTATCATTGTTACAGAACCTAGGCTTATCGAGAACTACATCAGGCTGTGCAAGAATGACTTGGAAAAGGCTAAAAATAAGTTCGAAACCTTCATTATATCCACAGAGAAGTATAAAAAATTTTACAATCACGGATTTGTGAGCGACAAATATTTTTCTCCATACGAAATACATAGGTAAAACATTGGAAATTCACTGTGTTACAAAAAAAACACGATATATACTTTTCACGAGACATAGCGGAAGTTGTTGAGCTGGTAGAGCTGAATATAATGGCATAGCTGAAATTTTCCAATCACCTCCAAAATCTCGATTTAAAAAAAAAACGTTTTTAGGTACTTGCACGTGTTTATAAATTGATAACTCCGCCATATTCTATTCGATTCCAAAAATAAAAAATCTGATGTGGCCAGGCACATGACTTTATCATACTATATATAAAATTAATAGTTTAGCTGCATGAGATTCTATTTGATCGAGATCGGCTATGTCTGCATTAAAATAAAACTAGTAGAACTAGACAAATATCTCGATTAAAGCTGCGTTCGGATATTGTACTCCGTTGACAGCGGGTACACCGTCCAAATGACACTTACGTGTTATTGGGTGTAAAAAGTGTAACGGTGTTCAATATCCGAACGCAGCCTATATTGACAGTAGCATTTTCAAGACATTAGCGTTTGACACTAGCTACTGTCATTAGAATCAAAATAATCTGACATATCCTGGCTACTAGTTTTAAAGCAGTACGCCCGATCTCGATGAAATAGAATTTGCTCATGCGTCTAAACTATAAATTCTACCAAAAAATGTCATATACATAAATTATGGAAAATTTCCTCTCCTTTAATTTATTATTTAACTATTTTGACGACATTACACAAATAGCGGCTCATTTGCAAAATCTTCGAAAAATGCTATGAGTAAACCACCAGTTCCTTTGGACCCTTTTCAACAGAAAGCTTTTCAGCTCTAAGTTTGGTTATAAAACTTCTAAATATGAAGTTTCGTCCCGATACCATTAGTAGTTTCCCCGGAATCGTCTCCACAAAAACGGGTACACACACACACACATACACACACACACACACACACACACACACACACAGACATTTTTTTGTACCTTGGTCAAAAATGTTCAGGGGACCCAAAAAGACATATTTCCGCTAAAATCTCAACAAATTTTTTTGGCATGATTACAATACTTTACATACTGCGTATGATAAAGTAAAAATTCAAAGGAAAGAAGAAGCATAGACCATTATAAAGATGTACTTACTCGGATCTAATAACAAATCGAAAAGTTATGGACGTTCAAGTTCAGAAGTTTCCAATTATTTTCAGATGTTTTCAACGTTATCAACAATTTGATGACCTGTTTGAATCCGTAATATTTTTTTGCTCTTTTTTTATTGAAAGCCCATTTAAATTTGCGTCTAATACGCGTTTGTTTATTAGAATCTGTTGAAACTTAACAGAATTATCAAATTTTATTGACCGGCTAGACACATCACACTACGGAGAAGAAATATACAGGCAGACTGTAATAAATCCGTAGTCTTTATACACATTAATTAGACATTACTAGCACTTAGATTTACAATGTTATTTTAAAATTATGACACTATTTTTTTTTTCCTTTTTGTTGTTACCTCCCAGACTATCACAATATGTTACTAAGTACAATAGAGTTTACGTGCATTACATTTCCAGGTATATTTGGCTTCAAAATAAATTGCACTAACAGTAAAATTTTTACTCGTTTATTGAAACAGTACTGAGTTACTATCGTGATTTATGAAAAATAGAAAGAAAAAAATAAATACAACAAAACTTAAAAATGTTTACTCGATCTCCGGCGTTTATACAATACATCATCTGTTTCGCGTTTAAGTGACCAGCAGTAGTCTGCGATCATGTTGATGGTGTTTTTCCTTAGAAACGTTTTTCAATAGCTTCCATTTCCTGATGAAATCGTTCACCTTGTTCGTCACTGAGTTGGCCAAGACTGTCCGGAAAGAAAATTCAAATGAGAATGCAAAAAGTGAATTTTGATAGACATGTTGCAGCCCATTTCACCGTAGGCACTCAAAAACTCGAGTACAACATTTGCGTAGTCGGCACTTTTATCATTTCCAAGAAAGTTATCGCACAATAAAATAAAACTATTCCAGGCTCGTCTTTCCACATCAATCAGTTTAGTTGCAAAATCGTTGTCCTAAATAATTTTCCGAATTTGTGGCGTTTTAAAATGATGGCCTTTAACGTCCGATTCACAAAAATAGCAGTCCTCCACCTTATGATAAGTTTGATGATGCCATATCATCGGAGTAGAAAAGGCCATCAACAGTTATCAACAGTTATCAGCATTTTTTGATTTCCATAACTTCAATTTTGACGAACAAACTACACACACGTATTCAGGTTCATACCAGACGACTTGTGGTGTAAACACGGTCAAAAAATTTGTTGTATGCCTCAACCACTGATTTATTTTTTACTAATTGTAGCCGATGCTGTTTGTCCACAAACAATCCGCAGACGTAACAAAGCTTATGGCGATTGTCACACATTTTACTTTTTTTATATTTGCACTGAAGGTTGCACTAGACCTGACTTCTTAATGCTTATGGATCAGTTTGATTGTTATTTTATATGAAATTTTGTGATACTAAAGACCTACATCGTCCTAATAGTATACGCAATTGTAATAGGTTAAAATTTTCGATTAATGATTTTACGATATTTGGGTACAAGTCGAATAGTACTTAATACCATATTAGATAGACTAAAATACAATACAACAGGGTAATAAACCAACAAAATAATGTCTAGTTAATGTGAATCACGAGTACGGTTATTACGGTCGGGCCGTAGGTATATTCCTGCCTAGTGTCAATGTCAAGACGGTGATTAAACATCGATAACTCAGTCAAATTTCAACCGATTTTAATAAACAAACTCGCACATTTAAATGGGCTTTCAATAAGAAAATAGAAATAAAATATTATGGATTGAAACAGGTCATCAAACTGTCGTTAAAGTTCAGAAAATCTGAAAATAATGGGAAAGTTCCGAATTTGAACGTCCATAACTTTCCTACTTTTTATTGGAACTGACCGAACAGTACATCCTTCTAATGGTCTGTGTTCTCTCTTTCAATTGCATTTTTTATTTTGGAAATCGAATAGAAATTGACGAACTTCTGCATTTTTATACACATGCAAGTACCCAAAAACAGTTTTTTGAAAAACATCGAGAGTTTGGAGGTGTTTGGAAAATTTCGTATATGCCATTATATTCAGTTCTAACAGCTCAACAACTTAGGTGTTAGAGTATGTCTCGTGAAAAGTATATTTTCACTGTAACACAGTGATATCGAAGTTATTTATACTCTGTGTCGCATTTCTATTATTTATTTGCAGAATGATGGTTCCACTGCCCAAACTGACAAAAACTGGATACAGGGTTTTCGTTTGTAGGATCTTGACCACTGACACTGCACATATTGATTTTGCAAATATCATGAAATATTGTTACTTTATTGGTAATCCCATCTTCAAACTAAACACCAGAATGACAGAATAGCTTTACTTTAATTCTAGGGAATTACTTATTTCACAATGACGTCAATGCTGGTTTTATCCACATATTCGAATGTTCAAATTTACGTCCAGAAATGTTGGGTAAATTCAATTTTATTGCATTCAAAGAAGCTGTGTCCATCCTTTTGCAAATTTTACCAGGACGAGTGAATTCCGTACATATCATAAATCTTCCATTCTATGGCGAGAGTATCCTCAAATTCGCGGGATCCTTGCTAAAAGAAAAACTAAGGAAAAGAGTGATATTTTTCAGTGTAATTGTCTTGTTGATAATTTTTCAACTCGTATTATTGTAGATTGTCTTGCATAAGGATATTGATGGATTACTGGATTATTTTGAGCCCGATATCCTTCCTAAGGACTTAGGTGGCCGCTTGGATACCTTGGATGTACTTGGAAATGCTTGGAAAGATCATTTTTTGGAGAACATGGATTGGATTGAAAAAACTTCTAGATTAAAAGTTATTGGGCCTGTTCCAAAGCACAAACAGACCTTGGATGTTGATGACTGTATTGATGGGAGCTTTAGACAATTATCCATAGATTAATTGAGAAATCTAACTAACTTTATTTAATAAAACTAGTAGTACACAAAAGTATAGTGTTGATTTGAAAAGATCCATTAATATCGGTGAAGAACACATATAAAACAGAGAAATAAAAGCTTCTATATACTTTGTAGTATCGTATATATTATATACCGGGTGATTCAATTTCGAGGCTCACCACGGGGATCTCGCTTATTAGTGGAGATAGAGCCTATGTTTAAATTTGGCAAAGTTTCGTATTTTTGTGTTGGTCAATTATCTCAAACGAAATTTAAGCTATCATTTTTCATTTTGAAGATATTCGCAAAAAACTGAAATATTATGGTATCGTTTTTAATTTTTTATTAAAAACTAAATATAGCTAGACATTTGAAAAAAAAAAACATTGAATTTTTGCATTTTCCGATAGTCGCGTCTTTTCTCATTTCCGCAATGTATAACATCTTAGCATTATTTTTTAAAAGAATGGTGTAATAATCAAAAAACCTTTAGGTACCTAACTGGAGCTTGGTTACAGAGCGCCGGACGCGTTGCCAAGCAACGTCAACAAAATGTACTTGGATCAAGCGGCGCGCTCAGCGTTGGGTTTGCCATTTAACCAAATAAACCTTAATTGTGGTTGATTGTGGATGTAAAATGCCGTTTACCAAGAACGAAAAGCGTGATATGATAAGGGTTAATTATTGTTCTCATAGAAATGCCCCATCGTACAATATTCCTAACATTGGACAGAAATTTAGCGGACCTTGAAACGTCTAGTAAAGCCCGAAATTCTTATAATCCTCATGGAAATGTTGAAAACGATGAAAGAGATATTTTGGAAATGGTAAACGTTAGATTACCATAATTTGCAATGCTTCAACTACTGGTTTTTAGATAAATGCGGATCCTCGGATTTCTACGCGGTAAGTAGCCTCTAATTTGGAATTGCCGCAAACACGTGTTTTGAGAGCATTACGAACAAAGAAATTGAAACCGTACAAACCCCACACAAGTGAAACTTTGCAGTTGTACGAAATTATTTGAATCAACAACTTCCAAATCGCTGGATTGGTAATGGTGGAGTGGTGGAATGTCTTGGTAGATCCCCTAATTTAAGTCGTCTGGACTATTTTCTATGGGGAACTGTGGACGACAAAATTTATCACGATACTCGCAGAAATATCGAGGATCTGCGGGATCGATTAACAAATGCTTGTCAATTAGGGATGAGTCGTTCGCGAACGAACCGCTCAAAATGAACGGGTCAAATGTGTGAACCGTTCGATCCGGTTCAATCCTGGCAAACTGACCCGTTCAGTAGGAGATCCGGTTCAGTAGTTCATTCGTTTACGGTGTTTACGCTCTCGGCTCATTTCTGCTCAAAGCATAGACGGCTCAAAGCAGACCGGCTCGGAGCGTCGGCGTCTTTGACGCACGTGTTCATTTGTTTCCAGTGCCGCGTAGGTACATAATATGTATATACATTATACATATATAAAATATTTTCGTTCGTTTATTTCTGGTTTGATTGATGCATAAAGATTCGTCAACATATTATGAATCTGCCCGAACATTTTCTTTGCGTTTTAAAATTGTTGAGATCCGTATATCTGCACTGTATTTGTTTTAAATATTTTTCGGATATTATATTGAATCGGGAGTTGATAATGACTTGAGAATTTAATAAATATAATTTATTAAACAAAATGAAAGTTTGAGAATATATAAGGAAAAATAAAAAGCAGAATGAAAGATATGAGATTTTTGCGGTAAAATTGATCGATTTGTTTAGTTAACCATACAGAACTTATTGAAAAGTTTTGTATAAATTCCGTAAAATTAGCTTTCGATAATCGCTAAAAGATCAAAATTAGATTTAATTAATTTAAATTATATATATGCAAATACCATTGACTTATTAGCCTTAGTAGCATTTTTATAGGATCTATTTTGTTTTTGTTAGTGAATGGAGGTAATTTCTATCAGCATAAATTACAAGAAAAACTAAGTTCAGTTCTGACAAAGAAAAGCAATATTCGCAGGAGTTAGGCCGTCGCGCGTTGGTATATTCGTAAACTACATAGGGCCGCTGCGATGGCTGAACGAAGATACCAGCAATGCGCCCGTCGTGTGTCTCGTTCTATTTGAATGGTTCGTTCACTAGATCCGTCTATTGGCGCCGTGCGCGTACGATATGCCCATCTCTATTGCCGCCGGACGGGACTAAGATCGCCACGAGGTGGCGCTGTTCTATGCAGTTTCCTTCCTAGTAATCACCCACGTGGTAGTTACCTGTAGCGCGTCTACTAAGTAAACATAAACAAGAAAGTTGTTGCCGTACGTAAATGAGGTTAATTGGCTGTTACTGCCAGTATTTTGACAATTCACCACACAGCACGAGTTAACCATATTTGTATACACAATGCTAGTCTGTGCACAACGCTATCAGCTGACAGAAATAATAAATAAAGTCGACTACAGCGCTTTTGCGTGCAGCGGTGACCGAGAAAACTTCTGGCGGATACATATTCCGCCATGGGCGCATAAAGCGTTCCTCAATCCCCCACTCCGTACTGCGCACGGTGCCAATATAGACGGATCTAGTGAACGTACCGTTCAAAATGAACGGATCAAATGTCTGAACCGTTTGGAGGTTTGATCCGACTCACCAGTGGCAAAGTGAACGGGTCGCTCGAACGGGTCGGGTCAGGTTCGTTCGTTTACGGCGTTTATGCACTCGGCTCTTTTCTGGTCAAGGCATAAGATCGATAGACGGCTCAAGGCGGTCACAGGCCAGTTTTTTGCGACGCGGCGTCTTTGATGCACGTGTGTTCGTTTGTTTCCAGTGCCGCGTAAAGTATTATGAAAAAAATATTTTCGTTCGTTTATTTCTGGTTTGATTGAAGAATGAAGATTTGTCAACATATTATGGCTCTGCCCAAATATTTTCGTTGCCTTTTAAAATTGTTGAGATCCGTATATCTACACTGGAATTTCTTTTAAATATTTTTGGAATATTATAATCGACAGTAGATAATGTAAACCATTAGTTGCAATAAATATAATTTATTAAACAAAATAAAAAAAAGAGACCATTGTGTGTCTCGTTCATTTTGAACGGTTCGTTCGCTAGATCCGTCTATTAACCTATATGAAATTCGTTCATTTTGAACGGTTCGGTCGCTCGGTCGGTCCATATGAAAGTCGTTCATTTTGAACGGGTCTGATTGAACGGGTCATTTTAGTGAGCCGGTTCGACTGAACCGGCTCCCTGAAATGACCGAGAATGCCCATCCCTATTGTCAATGCTGTTCCGGGAAGAACAGTTAGAAGAGCATAACAACATGTAGAAAAGCTGGTTTAATGCCTTCGAGAAAATGGCGACCAATTTGAACATTTACTTAAGTTTTTTGTTGTATAAACTTGCTTCTTTTACAATCTGAATGTTTTTAATCCAAGGCATTCTGGTCAGTCCTACGCCGGCGGTCTGTAACCAAGCACCAGTTGGGTACCTGATAAGCACGACAAACAACGACAAAAAGAAAAAAGCTTTTTATTATTAAACCATTGTTTTAAAAAAATAATAAAAATTCAACATAGAAAACATAGAAAAACAAAAGTTGGCCATGGGTACGCCGCCATCTTTGATGTTATTTCAAATTAAAAAATGACACTGCATTCCTTGTTAAAAAGTCTTTGTTTCAAATGTCCAGCTACGGAACTATGTATTTGAACATTTGAATTTGGACATCTTTATTTGGAGTATTCTGTTGAAATGAACGATAAATATTAATGTTCGTAATGTCTATTGTTAATAATTAACCTTATCGTCCAGAATTTGAATTAGATAAGTAAATTTCTCAATTTACACAAATACATTAACCAATAATTATAATGATTACAAAATCAAAGAATTATAACAGAAGTAGATTTGAGAGCAAGTTTCAGTCAAAATTTAACTTTCTGAAGCTACCATCCATGCTGAATTCTTCGAAAGTATACCGGCCCTTCTTGTGTTCCGGTATAGGTCCTGTCAGTTTCAATTCTTCAGTATCCTTGATCCATTTCGAATTTTCCACTAAGAAATTATTGTACCGGTCAATTAAAACATCGAATTCCCCAGCGGTACCACCATATTCATTTGGTAGACAGTCCTTAGGGAGATAGTGTATTAATTCTTCAATTTTTCTAGGAAGAACCTGAAATTACCACATATTACACCATGCAATAAAACATTCCAACTCGAGTGTGTCCAATCCGAAATGAAAATGCCAACTAACTTACAAAACTGGGCTTAAAAATTGAAGTATAAGTTTCTTCCATAAAGCCACTATAAGAGTGGGGCACTCACTACTTGAGTAGATTTCATAAATTTGAGTATTGAGTACGTGAATACCGAGTAAAAGTAATACTCTTGAGTACTCTACTCAAAACGATTTGAGTAGATTCACTCAGAGTACTACATACTCGAACTGTTTTGAGTGTTTTACTTAGAGTGCTACGTCTATTCTAAACGATTTAAGTAGATTTACTCAGATTACGCATCTACTCAAAACGATTTGAGTATTTAATTTACTTAGATTACTTATTTATATTACTCAGAGTACCCATCCACTCAAAATGATTTAAGTATTTTACTCAGAGTACTACATGTACTCAAAACGATTTGAGTAGATTTACTCAGAGTACACATCTACTCAAAACGATTTGAGTACTACGTATTCTGAGTACTATTTCAGATTACTTTTCATTCGTCAACACATAGTAAATATGTTTGTCGTAAAAATACGTATTTTAAACTAAGAATTTTAATTAGGTAAGACGTTTTATAATCTAATATCAATTATAAGTCTCTATATTATTTAGGTACAGCAAACATAACATTCTTTATTTTATTTATACCCTTAATATTTTCAATCAAAATGTATCTCCGGTCTCCTTCGTAGGTAGATTTGTCCGGTAATACCCAATATATTTTGTTTCGATGAGTATTGAGTATCTACTCAGCACTCAAAATTTTAAAAATTGAGTATTAAGTAGATACCGAAAAAAAATTATTATTGAGTATCTACTCACTACTTAAAATTAAAAAAAAAAATTAGTATTGAGCTACTCAATACTCTACTCATGAGTAGAATTTGCCCCACTCTGCTTGTAGATAAATCATTCGCTCGACAGCCAGATATTATTTGCATGCTTACAGATGTCACACAACATCGTACCAACACAATGTTGTTTTTTAAATTTAACACTAGTTTTTTAAGATTTTTAGCCAAATTGTTTGGATTATCGATTTTATTGTTTCTGAAATATTGTGAAATTAATGTCAAAAAAATGTGCACTTTGCAAAAATCATTCCGAGATAACTATCAGGATTAAATACACAAAAGAACTAAATTTGAATAGTAAAAGTATCGCACTTTTCACTTTTCTAACTTGATGTACTTTCATATTTCCTAAAATGTCTAATCGTTAACAACTAAATAGTTTTAAGCATCTAATTTGGCATTTGTAACTCACAAAAGTACTTCTTTTGATGCAGCAGCTGATAAAAATATGCGTAGTGAACTATAGACAGTTGCTTTTTCGTTGCCTTGATCATAAAACTTGACGATCGATATGCTTTTGTGTTCAGAATGTCATCATGATTAAAACTAGCACACACATAATATTGAAGGCAGTTAAAAAATTCACGGATGACGTCATTTCCGGAAAAACCGGAAGTCACACTAACCTCAAGTGTATTCCAATTGCATTTTTTGTCTACTACCACTTCCCAAAAAATCATTTGTCCAGCATCATATACATATTAGAAAAATAAACGGCAGTACCTATGGCGTGTGTCACCCGGTATAACAAACCTCCATTTATCCCGGATAAATCATACTAAAATCTCAAATCAACAATAACTATCGAAAAGTGTGATATTCTTACTATCCGAAACGAGTTCTCTTGGTTCTTTATCCTTGTTAGTTACCTCAGAATGATTTTTTTTAAATGATCGCTTTTTGGCATTAATTTCGCTATATTTCAGAAACAGTTGATGATAGCCTAAGCCTAATACAAGTTGTCATAATAATTAGGATACAAATCTTAATAAAAACTGCAATAATATATTCCATTAAAAAGAAAGACTAAAGTTTGTGTTGGTAAGTTTTATATATGGAAGAAACGTGTATTTCGAGTTCTTAAGGTCTTAATGTACACTCTTGGAATTAAGTAAGTTCTATAAATATTTTAGCAGTGTGTCGATGATACATCCAAGTACAAGTTTTTTGTTATTCTGGTCGACCGCTCGGCCGCTAAGTGCAAAAAATTGTCCGTTTACGCTTCAACTCGTATATCGGAAATTTATTATTTGCGAAACCTTGTTCGAATGCTTTGAATTGGCTTATAATGATTTATATGTTTCTATTTATTAGCTTAATGTGTAATTAATTAATGTAATTCCTACATTGTAATGTAACTTAATGTAACTTTAAATTTGTCTTTATGGTAATTTGTTAATTGTGATTTACTGGTGTTTTCGAGATATTTAGCTTCAACGATATTTTGCAGTGTTTAACTTAATAAACAGAAAGGAGTATGTATTTTGTATAGCATGAATGTATCATTACTATTTTTTATATTATTATTTTGTATTTACTTTACAGCAATATGTTTCAAATATCTGACAACTGAAAATAATGACAATTATGTATATCCCTAATTTACAAAAATTTTTGGAAGCAAGCTCTAAATTTTCGACGAATTTTGATGGAATGTGAATATGTTATTATTATTATTAAAAAAAAATAAACCAAAATATACGACCATCTAAAAGAACATTTATACAACATAAAAATTATTTAATCAAATTTGACCTGAGATGAGTATAAATTGTGTTGGTAACGGGTATATAATTTCCCAAAAGGAGACGCTTCAGAAAGAAAAGTTGTTGGTTTCTCTTACTTATAGCTTTTATTGCATATTAATTACTCACAATCATATGCAATAAAAGCTATACGTAAGAGAAACCAACAACTTGACGATTTGAACCAGGGACCTTTGCGTCGCTAGCACAATGCTCTCCCATCTGAGCTATTGACATTGTGCTAGCGACGCAAAGGGCCTTGGTTCAAATCCAGGTTGTGGCTGTAATTTTTGATATATTTAAAATTTACATCCCGCCTGTATGTTACCATATTATTAACTTATAATATTACTTTGACGAAGTATGTCGTTAAACATTTTCAGTTATAGTTTATATTGTTTGGAAATTAAAAAGACCTTCATTTTTAATGTATATGCATTTCAACTAACCTTACAGTACACAATTCATAAGTCAAAATGTTATTTTTCACTTATTATCGTTGTTAATGCACGCCTCTTAATTTATTTAGAAACCAAATTTAGAAATAAAATTTCCAATAATGTTCCAGCTAATATATAGTAAATGAAAAATGTGTACTTATTGAACTGTAACTATATAACAATAAAACTTCTGTAGAGCTCTTTGAAATATTAATAAAAAGAGAAACATAAAAAATTAATTAGTTATCAAACAAGGCAAAACCAAAAATGAAACACAATAAATACATATTACAACAATAAAAATTATTAATTATAAGTAAAATTTTAATAATTTGTCTTAACAAATGAACAAAAGAAAATACCAAAATGTTTTGTTTTTTTTTCTAGAAAATAGAAAGTAATATGTTTCATATGGTCTTATTGGTTTTCTCTGTTCCTTCTGAAGTTGGAGCCGTTTAAAATAAGATATTGTTAATAATTCAAACGGCTGTAACTTTTTAATGAATTGAAAAAGTAATTTACTTTCTGAAAAGAATTGTTTTGCGGAAGAAACGTGGGACAGCCTGTATATATTGCTATAATTTAAATTATTTTGGTTGTCAAGCATGTATTAGATGTAATGAAAGATAATTGAACATTAACTGCTGTAAAGTAAATACAGATATAAAATTTCCATTGTCATTCATACAAAATACATGCTCGTCGTAAATGTAAATTTAAATTAAATTTAGAGAATTTATTTACATTTAGTGAAAATATTTTAATATTACAATTCTGAAATAGTCTATATTTAGTGATAATCCTTGGCATCAAGTTGATTTGCGCATTTGCTTACTTACTTACTTAAGCCCGTCATCCTACTGCTGGGCAAAGGCATTTACTTGCGTAATTAATATGTGTATTAGTTAACCTAAATTTATATAATGTGTCATGATATTACGCAATATCTTAAAATGAGCTTTTCGTATCATATTATCAAATTTCATGTTTATTAATATTATTATAAAAGTAATTCTATATTTAATTAAATGCATTACCTACTCGTAAACTTAACTGTAGTGATCATATTTCAATTATTACATTGCATTGAAGATATCACGTTAAGGAAAAGGTCGGACACGCTAAAAATAAACTAAATCCCGTTACATTACATCCATCGAAAAACCACCTCATGACGGACAACTTTTTGCGAACCGACCGGGTCGAGGTAGAACAGTACACGAATATATAACCGACATACTATTTTCAAATCCTGCGATAGCGATACGAACTTACTTATTTCCATGACTGTACCTTGTTTCTAGTGTGGAAGAGCTTGTATAATATGACGTATCTTACACCATGTAATTTATATCGGTGGTTAAAGAACGATTCAAGATTTTCTATATACAGGGTGTATATTAAATGAGTGCAATAATTTCTAGGGGTTATAGATCTTCATAATTGGAGTAAAAAATTCAAATACGTTTTTTCTCAAAGTGACACCAGTATTCAGTAATTAATTATTGAAAATGCAAAATTTGACGCCGCACGCTTTTAGAAAGGGTAGTAGCGACTTGACTTAGTGCTTGTGGCGAAACAGTTGACAGCTGAGCGAGGGGAAGTCCCGTGCGTGCTTTAGTTTACGCTCTGCAGTTGTTTCTGTTTATCGGGTTTCTTGGTAGTTATTTTGTGGTTTTGTGTTTCAAAATGGACAATCTTAGGAGTGGTGAGTACGTTGACATGTTACTTGTTTATGGTTAATGCAGAAAAATGCAGCGGCCGCTCAAAGACTTTATTCGCAACGATTTAGAAACCGGCGAGTCCCTAATAATAGAACTTTTGTTTCCGTGGTTCAACGGTTAAGGGATAGTCCTGCTCGGGTATTTTTGCCTAACCATGGAGGAAGAGGCCGTCCACGCGATCGTAATATGGTAAATACCGAAGAAAAAAATCTTGCACATGATCCACGAAGATGATCGCCGACGCACTAGAACAATTGCTCGACAAGTCGGAGTTTTCCACGGGATGGTGCACAGAACACTATGTGAAAACTTACTTCGGGTATATCAGGAAACGCGCGTACAAGATTTACTCCCACAGGATTATTTACAGAGGGTCATCTTTTGTGAGTGGTTTCGTGGTAAATGTCAAACCAATGAAAACTTTCCTAATTTGGTACTTTCCACTGATGAAGCGACATTTACCCGAAACGGAATTTTTAACAGCCGGAACATGTGCCGCTGGACCTATGAAAATCCGCGAATTATACGACGTACCAATTTTCAGCACCGATTTGCCATTAATATCTGGGCCGGAATTATTGGCAGTTGTTTAGTAGGGCCAGGCGGCTTGTACAGCGCTAAAAATTAGTGCATTTTTTCAACTCAAACGTCCCGTGAACGCTGTAACATATGATCGTGAAATTTGGATATAATATAGATATGGAGATAATCCAGGTGCTATCAAGAGCAAAAACAAATATTTTTAATGAATTCATATAGAAAAAAAAACGGTAAAAGTCACCCATTTTCTCTAATTTATAGTGGCAAAATGGAAGCGAGTTCTGATCAAAACCCCATGTCAACATCTAGACCAGTCTTTTCTCAATCGGTAAAAAAAATATTCAGACGTTAATTGCATACAGTCACGAGAAATTATGTACGAAAAACAGGCATGTTTTGTTACAAATCAGCAGTGGTAAAGTGCTGCCATCTATTCCGCTGTACTAACTAGGACCGCCCCTATTTGGCTGGAGACACCCACATTGTTGTGGCGGTTTTATATAAATAGAAATCGTACTCGATGTTATACATATTTCGGCGAGGGAAAGGTTTGCTTACCGATACCGCTGACTGGGGTCGGTCGCAGTAACCAGTAGACGATGAAAAAAGTGGGCGCCGTATGTCTCGTAGGTACAAACAACACTTCCGACATTTAGATCGCCTCTCTTGACGGGTTCTCGTGATTTGAATTATTTTTATAAAAGGTACCTATAAAAGTTTTTTTTTAATCGATTTCATTAAACGATACATTTTTGGAAAGCCCACAACCTGTTGAGTATATAGTAGTTATAATTACTACCTCAAAATTTGAAAGGGATGTCCCTATTTTCATAAATTATAATCTCTTACATACAGAATGTCTCACGGAACTCTTCCAGAAAGAATTTTTTGATGTACCACTATTTCTATATATGTATTTGAATTTCTGGAATCGGGATCTACTCGATCCGAACTTTTGAATTAAAATACTCTGGAATTGACTCTCACTTCCGGTCTACAGGAAGTTGGTATCAACTTCGTTATTTTAAATGGAATCATATAATTTTTATTTAATTTTTTGCTTTGACTCATATTTGTCAAGTAAACACTCTTTATCATTGCAGACTGGGGTTCGCTATTCATATCTTCAATAATTGTTTTTAGATATCGATAAGTTTGTGTTAAATAATTAAAAAGCACCTGATATTGCATTAGCGGACTTCGATATTTCGGCAGGTATTGTGTTTTATTATCTACGACGTTTTACAACATAATTTTGATCAATAATTGTGAAATAATTGAAATAATTGTGAATAGGGGCATTCGACATGCACGTAAGTAACACTTAAATAACACTTAAAAATTATGTACATTTTAAATTCTTCTGATAAATTTGTAAATGAAATTTTATCCCCTATTTAAAAAGTGCTTCGATTTAATTCGATTGATGAAAATTTCCACCTGATCCATATTTAATGTGAAGGTTAAAGAATAGGAAAAACGTAAAATATGGAATGTAGTTTTATTCAAACTGATTCAAACTGTTTTTTTAGTTATTCAAACTATTTTTAAAGTTTTATTCAAACTGGTTCGATTTGATTTCGTAAATTTGCCTCTCTTCTTGCATGGGCTTAGCGCATTTTTATTTCACAAATTAATTTCTCCAGATTATTCAAGATAAATACCACACATCACCCTAAACGTTTATTAGGATGAATTCACAAAATTCAATCCTCACCGATTTACATGACCAAAAATATAATCTCTGTTACCACGCCAATATGAAATAGCAATAATAAATACATATAATATACAAATATGTATAGTCAATACTATACTCAATTTGTCAAAAATTGATAAATAGGTTTGTCTTGGTTTGTCGATTTAAGGAATCCGACAAAATGAGACCGACGATTCTAAAAGCAACAAAGAATGGATTGACTTTTCGTCATTCTGCGCCGAAACTGTGACACAAACAATATGGGTTTTACGTCTATATGCGTACCTACTTACCTAACACAAAAAAAAACAAAAAATGTACGTCACCGTGAAATACGAATACCGACAACGACATTATGTTTATAGACGGGGTAGGTGCTATAAAAGAAGACAAAACGCCATTATTCTGTTACTTTTCATTTCCACTGTTACCATCGGCACAAAGATTGAGAAATTAAAAAATAAAATAAAAGCAAGTGACAATCTTCATGAGTGTCATTGTCACTATGTACCGAAAAAATAATCAAATCAAAGTAGTTCAACAGTTATTCGACGTCAAAATAACTAGATAAAAATATTAGGTATCCATAATTGGTATCAATCATTTATTTTATATGATTTATTTCGTTCATGGCATAAGTAAAGATTGCGTAATTTGTAAGAAATGTATTATCACGTATGTACCACGCTGACTGAGATCGCTATACGTCCACCTCGGCAGTTACACAAATAATGCCCCCCACTTTATTGTTAGTGAGTTAAGAAACGCCCAGCTATCCTATTTACATTTCGAAGCTGACGTGTAATATTTAGCGTGCTGCACGTCGGCTGTTTAGTTTGTATAGCTCTATCTCATTCTGAACTTTCGTCGCCTCGTCGATGGCTTGCAAGGCAAAAATTGTATAAACCGCCTTAATGGTGAAGAATACTTGCATTTTTTACAAAACACACTAGAAGGTTTGTTAGAAAATGTGCCGCTTGAAGTTCGCCGTGAAATGTGGTTTATGCACGACGGTGCTCCTGCACATAAGAGCCGCATTGTAGTGCAAAATTTAAGTGAAACATTTGGTGAAAAGTGGATAGGGATTAATGGACCAAGACGGTGGCCAAGTCGTTCTCCAGACGTGAATCCTCTGGATTTTTATTTCTGGGGTTATTTAAAAAGGTTAGTGCATAAGAGGGAAGTAAACAATGAAAACTAACTTCGTGAGCGAATTTTCAATTGTGCTGAAATTGTGCGCGATGACATTGAGCGCCGACTCTTTATGTGCGAATTGGTGGCGCCGGCGGCGGTCAGAAGCGTGTTTGGATGCAAACGGTGCGCACTTTGAGCAGTATCTTTAAAATTTTTGGTAAGTTTACTGTTAAATCATTGTATATGTTACGGTCATAGTGATAAATAAGTTATTATTAATAATTACCGGTTATTATTAATAATAGCCAAGTGGCGAGGTTAAAGTGAAGAATTTATCACATGAACCGGCTATTATTAATAATTTCCAGCATGCTGTGGTCAATGTGATATATTTCAATTCGATATTGCATTAAGGTGATGCTACAATATAATAGAGCCTCAGATTTGGAATTCTGTTAGTATCTACATAATCGCCACACAACGAATCTATTCACTATGTTTTCAGTGTTGGGCCTTTAGTGACGTTAGTCCTGACTAACTTATTTAGTTACTACTCATGACTAAAATAAGGAAGATTATCAAAACGAGACTAAGAGATGCCAATCCATACTAATTGCATGCACGAGTGTGTATCTCTTTGGGTCATGCTAATTTGCGCAATTCTTAAAAGCTAAGTAAGCAATAAATTAGAAACTCGGTTTGTATTATTATGCCAGTGCATACGTACATAGTGCTTCTGTATTTTGCAATTCGTGGCAAGAAAAATTATTTTTATTTATAACTTACTATTTTATTATCTTTTTAATACAAAACTTTAAAAAATATTTTATATTTAATTTTGAATACAATAGTCCTTCTAGACCTTTATTTTTTTTTGTGGTAGTACAACAATTATTACACCATTTAAAATTGTAAAAATAAAGCAAGATAAAGTTTGTAACAATAGGACGTCATTATTTTGTTCACAAATGTGAACTGTACCTGTATTTTATTTTTATTTTATTATTTACTATGAATATTGTTTATTTTTGATTTGTAAGTGCACAAATGTGATTCTATTTGAGTTACCTACTGTTAATTTTATTTATTAAGAATATATTTTATTTTTAAACTGATTCCTGGACTTGAGAATTATTGTGTTTTTGTTATTGTTATATTTTTGATATATCTAAATAAATAGTGTATTTAAAATTCTCTTTTTGTTGGTGATAAACACTTTTATAATAATCGCCTTATAAAACAGATTATATCCGTCAGATATTAGATATGATTACGGTAGGTAATATACAACCTAATGTAGGGAAGATTGGGGCAAGTTGTTACAATGTTTAATCTTTTATTTATAAAATAGTACTTTGTCAAACACCAAAAGTAAAAATACCGTGTTAGGAACAGAACCATACAAAAATGTCTGCATCATTTGTGCGGTGCAATTTATGTAAAAACATCTATGTAAACTAGCGTCGCCTATTCTTGTATGTATTTGCATAAAAATACAATATTGAAAAAAATAATATTAAATGCGCAAAATTTCAAGATAATTGGGATTTGAGAATTTACTTAATAAATTGTAATTGTACATTTACAAAAAACTACCCACATGCATTAAATTTAAAATGGGTGTTATTGATAATAAGAATGTTAACTTTTTTTATGTCCTACATGATTATAAAGTGACATTTTACATCTTAGTTACAAGGACGAAAACAGTTACTTTAAATGGGTGCTATTGATAATAAAAATGTTAACTTCTTTTAACACTCTGTATAAAATGTTCTTTTTATGTTTTCGTCATTGAGCCGTCCTTGGGTGTATACCAAATATCATTACCAATTATATCTAGTAGTTTCTAAAGTACAAGGGAGACAAAAGAAAACATTCTGTATTATCAATGTTTTGTATTATTCGTAATGTTGGTCTTTGGGCTAGCCGTACTGATGATTTGCGTCGAGTAAGTTATTACAATAGCTTACATAGTAATCAAAATAACTTAGCTAACTTCTTTGAAGACTGTATACAAAAGATCTTTTGTAAAAAGTAACGTTTTTATCACTTTTACCGTGTCCGTTAGGAAATTATTAATAATAGCCTGTCCATGTGATTATTAAAGTGTTTCTAATCACATTGACCAAATGATGCGGTTATTATTAATAATAGCCGGTAATTATTAATACAAACCACATTTATCACTTTAACCGTAACATATACATCGTTATTTATACGCATTTCGTGACCTCCGCGTGCTACAGATAGGTGCGGGCTAGTTGTCGACGGAGTAGTCCTCATATTGAGTTACATCACCATTCCAAATTATTGCACTGAATTAATATAGACCCTGTAGAAACATACCCTATCTTTAAGTTTTTTTGGTAACGTCTTCATGGTGATGTTTAGTATGATATCCAATGCTTGTGTTGTGTTCACAAGGTGGATGGCCTTCAACCTGAAGGGTAAGATATCGTAAACCATTTGCATGCAGTGGTGCGTCAGTGTTAGGTTCACTTTACCTAGCATTGCCATTGTAAAGTTTTTCGCATCGTATACGAATTCGTAACCAGCATTTTCGTCATTGAACAAGTGAAGATCAACTGAAATTCAAACACATTTCAGTTCAAACTTCTCCGATTGTGATGATTCTTTTTTTAGAATATTTTTAAGACATAAATATTCTAGTCACTAGAATATTTACGTCTTAGAATCTAGAATCTAGTGATTAAAAGGATTATTAAAAGAATTAAAAGAATATTAAAATATGAGTAGTGGTCAGTGGTCAGTACAGGTACTTACAGAGAAGCAACATGCGCTTATAAAGTTCAGTAGAATCAAAGTGTGTGCTGTCTGGTGAAGGTATACGCATAATTACCACCCTATATCCTTGTGGTGTCAGCTTTGATGAGACATACATGAATCTGCAATCGTAACCAAAAATGTTACGTACAACTAGTGTCATTAAATATACGAGTAAATATTGGTTTAATAACACTACATTAGACTAATTATCTAATTAGTTATTATTAATTAATTATTTCAACGCACATGTGTTAAATATTAATGATTGTTGGTTACCTGCGTATGTCCCAAAGTTGGATTATCTCATTTTTAACTTCCCTGCCAGCATACACCTGAGTTACATTTGTTCTGGTCACCATATATCTTTCGAACTTAGTTTTGGCAGTTTCCAAATTTCCTTTGCATCCGTATAAAAAATTTCTTATCAACAATTCATCTGTAATAAAGAAATAACAATATATGTATCGTTCTGTCAATACAACTGCCAACATATTCAATAATATTTAAAGCTAAATGATGCTAATTTGACATTCTAAAACTTCAAACCTTCCTCCTAAAAGTTATCCATAAACCATTTTTTCAACCGGTTTCAATAAAAGATACATTTTTGGATACCTCACAACATGTTGGAAGTCTACGGTAGTTATAGCAACGGCATCAAATTATAATTGCCACTTCAAAACTCGACAATAAAGTCATTATTTTCACAAATAGTCCAATCACCTTAGATTTTTTCAACAAACAAATTTAAAGGTTTTCTTTTGACGCAGTTAGGTATCCCCCGGGGAGTAGACGATGAAATCACATTCCTGCCCCTAAATTAATTATGGGAACTGCCCGCCATCTTGGATTTTGTGTTTTTGTCGATTTGCACGAGTATTTTTGATTTCCCGATAAAAAAGGAGATGAACAAATTTATAGAGAATTTAATTCTCTATAATATTCATATAGTAAATATTTTTGATACAGTACAAATTATATGTGCAATAAATAAAATCAAACGTGCATTTATTGTAAGCATTTGACAAAATATTTGACCAATACCAATCATATTTGTCCAATACAAAAATATTTGAGCAATTCAAAAAACTTGTGTATTAAAAAAATAAAGTGAAATAAATATACATAAATGTACATCAGAATAAATAATTGTGCATTTATATACCTATTTGAATGTCCCTTTAATAATATATTTGTACACTTAAATAAATGTGCAATACAATCGTTACCAATCTAAGGAGCAGTTTAAAAAATACTTGTTCATTGAAAAAAATATATATTCAATAGTTTAAATAAATCAGCATTTGAAAATTTTATAAGCGCATTTAATAATCTAAATTGTACCATGAGAAAATTGTAATGCGCCCTAGAAAGAATATAATGTGGGAAACATGGGAAAATCTCTGAGAAGTTGTCATAAAAACACCTTGTAGACGTCGATTTTTGATTATTAAAATACACATTTTTTATTTTGAGTTATCCTTTTTTTTTAATGGCGACACCATTTTTTCTTACTGAATTTGGTAGATCATTTAATTGGGTAAAAGGCAGCGGAAATATTTTGTGGCCTTACAAAAGAAAATTTTTGCCAAAAAGACAATTGAAAATTGAAAAATATATGTTAGGGAAACTAAATTTTGTAAATTGAATATGAAATTGCGTTTAGGATAGAATTAATTGCCCTGAAAACCAATCTAATAAAGTAATTTAATATTATATCGTGCAAGGTTTTCGAAAAAAGGATGGGGAAAATGAAATAAATGCAATTTGGTAATTTTGACAAATTTATAACAGGTGAACCTATTGTCCTAGAAATGTCAAAATGGTCTCATAGTAAACCTTAATCTTTGCACATTTATCTGAAATCCCAAAAATTTGTTCCCAAACGATTTTGAAGCATTTTAGCGATTCTTTAAGTGAGGTGCGAGCGGCAGAAGTTATCATGATGCCAAAACGTGGCATACCACTGAATGAGGCCATATTCAAAGATATTTGAAAAGATGCTTCTAAAGAGAAGGAAACCTGTCATTGAGGGAATGACTTATCAAACATCATCAATTTGGTTTTAGAAAAAAACATTCCACTATAGATAGAATAACGGATATAATAAAGAGAGCATTAGAAGGAAGCCTTATTTGTTCCACAATCTCTCTGGATGTGACACAAGCTTTCGATAAGGTTTGGCACGAAAGATTGATACACAAACAAAGAGTATGCTACGTTTATAATACCTCGAGCTGCCAACATCCTATATATTTGATGAATAAAACAGATCGATGAATACTAGGAACTAAAAGAAGTAAAAGCTGGGGTACCCCAGGGTAGTGTATTGGGACCAATTCTCTATCTACTATATACAAGTGACCTTCCACAGATGGAAAATGTAACAGTCGCCACATTCGCAGATGACACGGCTCTAATGGCAGTGGGATCAACTATTGGTGAATCTACCAGGAATCTTCAACAAGCTAGTAATAAAATATATAAATGGACCAAAAAATGGAAGACCAAGCTCAACGAACTGAAATCTGTCCACATTAACTTTACAAACAAAAGAATCGAGGACATACCTCATGTCAAGATTAACGACGCCATAGTTCCATATGCGAACACTGCAAAGTATTTGGGTGTGACCCTGGATACAAAAGTAAGGTGGAAAGAACATGTTAAGAAGAAAAGAGTAGAGCTTGGCCTCAAATACAGAGAACTGTACTGGCTTCTGGGAAGAAACTCTCAGTTGTCAGTACAGAACAAACTACAAGTTTACAACCAAGTACTAAAACCGATTTGGTTATACGGCATCCAGCTTTGGGGCTGCGCAAAAAGCTCCAATATAAAAGGAATCCAGATTTTCCAAAATAAAGTACTAAGGAATATAGTTAACGCGCCTTGGTACATACGGAATAGTGACCTGCACCGTGATCTTGGTGTCCCACAAATCATCCAAGAGATGAAAAGATTCGCCACTAAGCATGAATCTCGCCTAAGCCATCACGTCAACGTAGAGGCCCTGCAGCTACTGGACAACCAGAACCTAGTGAGACTAAAAAGAACTAAACCCTTCGAACTAGTGAATCAGTGAAATGTGTAAAAAGCAGAGCACAGTGAGTGAAGTGTTAGTACTTCTTGTTTGGGACAAAGTAAATATAGGGACATCAGTGGATAACCTATTAGAGACAAGTACCTAGTTTTAAGAATTCAGAGTAAAATTGATGGTTAATCTTTTAGATTAGTTTCAATATGTTGAGCATCCTATTTAAGTTAAGCTTATTAATAAAAAAAAAAATGCTGTATAGTCAACACATACCAACATCGTTTGGTAAATGAGCCTCACACTTCAACCACTCTTTCAATAATTTGATACCATTTTCCAATTTATCTGCGTCCACTTGAACATCTTTTGAGATAATCGCTTTTTCTTCGGTATTTGGTAGCACGAATGGCAATTGTTTAAGCTGCATGCTGCCAAACCGTTTCACTACAGAATAGGACCAAAACTGCGTCAAAAATGGTGATCGGAAACTCGTTTTTATATTTAACTTGAAGCCATACGCACGAAACATGTTTGTTAATAACCTTAGAATGACTTATAAGTGTCATCGTGTCATAGTGCAAGTCGTAAATTATGTCGCTAATTCAGTAATAAAAAAATACTACTCGTAAAGAATCCAACTACTGTAAGTCTAGGTATAAAACTAGTAACGATAAAATAGAAATAAATCGTCATCGTTATTTATTTGTGAAGACTCAATCTGTTTGTGATTCCTTTTTAGAAACCGGTGAATTTCTTACGATAATGTTGTGTAGCATAGAACATGTGTGCACATACCGGGACTCGAGAAGTGCCCAGCCTCGACTACGGCTCGGCTGTTCATCTCTTTTGTTGTCCCGAAAAAAAATCAATTTCTCGACTTGGTGCACAATATTATTTGACCTAGTTTTTAAGACAACTGTTGAATATCTCAGAAACATATGCATAAGGCATATGAGGGCCTAGTAACTGATAAGAAGAACATGCAAGACCGAGTTCGAGCTACGTTCAATGAGTTATGTGCTAACTCTAACTGATAGAGTTCCTGTTAGCAGTGGCGGACTGGGTCCAAAAATATTGGTTGCCAGGAAGCCAGGAGGGGGCCCACATTTTTTTTTGTTCATGCTGCCGGTATATACATATACAGATGTCCCACTTTTTTCCCCGCAAAAATTTTTTTTTTATGTCATTCTGAATAAATTTTTTATAAGGACTTATTTGTTTTCTCAATTCCTTGAAAAGTTTCAGCCGTTTGAACACACCCACTACACCTTACAACGATAGAAAGTAAATAAATTTAAATAAAAATATTTAAAAGAAAATCGACATAAATTGAATAAAAATGAACCAAAAAATTCATATGAAGCTTTCTATTATTTTTTTTCTAGAAAACAAATGTCATTTTGAGTAAAAATTATCATATGGACTTATTGGTTTTCTTATTGGTTTTGCTTAAGAAGTTAGAGCCGGTTAAAATACGGTTTTGTTAATAACTCAAACGGTTGTAACTTTGTTATAAATTGAAAAAATAATAAGTCGATATGAAACGTTTTACACAGTATCGCATTTACTATACAGGAGAAAAAAGTGAAAAATGAAAGAGTTACAAAAAAAACTTACAAAAATATTATGAAATAAAATGTTCGACTAAATATTATGGAGGTAAACTAAAACTGTGTTTGGTGTACAATAGTTTTAATAATATAAAAAAAAATAATATTCAAACAAAATAAATATTCTTACAAATAAACAAACATAAAAATATTAAAAATATATCATAAATGTATATTTATCGATCTTATATATCTTTCAGCTTTCCTAAAATGTCTAACTCTAAGACATATTGAGGAAACATTTATGGGAATATTACAACTACCTACGATAGCAAACATGAAGAATAGAAATAAGGAGGCGTCAAAATGTTTTTGTGGAAAATGTAATATTTCCACCAAGGATTTCCACCGAGAATTTGAAGCAAGACTGAAACGCATTGACCTGAGAGGGTTGATATGTGCACTATTGACAATCGTACTGAAATAATAATTATTTATTCAGTTTACAATTATCCATTTATTTAGTTATTTATTCTTATGAGAGTACAGAAATATTTGGATGTCTGAAGAACACCACATTGCTACCAAAGCACTCCTTGCTTTTGTTATCAGTAGTAACTGGAACATCCCTATAAACTTATTCCTTAACATGTCCCGAAATAAATAAATTGAACAGGCGATTTAGCTGGCTAAGGCGTTAGACCACTACAACCAACCCAAGGATCCATTAAAATTCTTTAAATAATTTAGAATATTACGTAAATAAATAATAAAAATTTTAAATAAGTTTCGACTGGTACTAATAAAACTAATTCTTGGATGATCATAAATTGTTCGTTTGTGTAACTCATAGTAGCAGTTTTCAATGACTAAAAGTTGCTGCAGAAGAATCTTTACATTTGTGCGATTGCTGAATTTCGTCGTGACAACTAGATATTTTATATTAATTTATGAAATATTTTGCATGCGTATAAATGTTATATTAGATGCTTAATAACTTTTAGCTGTTGACGATAGACTTACCGAGTTAGACATTTTAGGAAAGTTGATTTATCGATCTTTCGATGTCAAGATATACAGGGCTGTTCCATTTAAAATTCTTAAGTTATTTGACATTTAGCAAATCTCCAGTTATTCAGGATAAGTCATATTTGAATCGCAAATGAATAATAACTGTAAAAAAATGCGATACTTTTACTATGCAAAATGAGTTCTTTTATTTCTTTATTCTTGTTAGTTACCTTAGAATAATTTTTTGAAAATGCTCATTTTTGACAAACATTTCTCAATATCTCAGAAACAGTTGATAATAGCCTAATACAAATTGATGTCATAACAATTAGGCTAAAAATGTTCATCAAAAATTGCAATAATATACCTAGTGTTCATTTAAACAAACATAAGTTTGTTGGTACGTTATTGTGGGACACCCTGTAAGCATGCCAATATTTTCTGGCTGTAGGGCGAATGATTATCTATAACTTTTATAACACCCTGTACATCAATTTTATGATATCTTCGAAAGTGAAAAAGATATATTACTTTTTATATCATTGATCAACACAAAAATGCGCAACTTTGTTTCTAATATTTTTTTCTATATTCATGTTTTTTTTTAATTTATTTTGTTTTAAATTATATATTGTATTTTATAAATAAATTTTATTTTATTTTTATTGCATGTATAAAAGAACATTCTGTACAAGTGATTCATTTTTATACCCAAGTAAAATTTTATTTATTTGATTTATTTTGGTCCCTTTCATATGTTCAGCCAATATTCCATAATGTTTTCCTATATCAATTATCCGATTAAGTTTTAATTTTGTTCATCATAGCATTGATTTTTTTAATGTTTCTTGGTAAAAACTACCACATCATGCCATAATAATTCTGTACTCTGTGACGTATTGGTATTTCAATTTCGGATGAATAATATTTTTGCCAGAAACTGGTCAATAACATTTAAAAAAAAACTTGTGTTTTTATGAAATTTAAACGTCTATTAAAAAATATCAAGTTCGATTAGTAATAGATTTTAAGTTCTCTTAACAAGGGCCTTTTGGAGAATTTTCATTGTTTCCCAAAGTGGGTTTCTTAAAACTCACCATGCAGTTTTCTTATGGGGTTCATATTTATTGCCAAACATAAATATAAATTCTTACCGAATTTATTGCGAATAGGTGGGGCCCTCTTATTGCCTGATATCTTTTCGTGCGTCCAGTGATAATTTCAGTATAAATAAATGTATTATTAATATTATCAACATATTGTCTTAAGGGGGGCCCACTTAAGGGGGGGGCCACTTGCCATCGAGCAACCTGGCATTATGGCCAGTCCGCCACTGCCTGTTAGAGTCTAACAGGTAAGCCGCACCAACCAAATAATATGTCACAAGGAATGACAACATGTTAAGGAGGGAATGGCAATGTTTATGAATATTTGCTAAAATAGCGATAAATAATTTTGGCATTTACTTAATTTACTCAGTCTAATTAAGTCAGAATAATTTAAGACTTTAATAATGACTTAAAACTCTTGTTCATTGAATTTCTGTGTTTCTAGTTGTTGTTTTCCAACGCAATCTAGATTTGGCCATATTTTCAATTTCTATTGTGGTGTTTAAAAATCGATTTAGGTAGGTAAAAATGCATTTTAGGTATAGAACATTTTAGAGAAAGTTCACCTAAAATTATCTGTAAAATCCCAAAAAGCATTCACAAGATATGGTTGCCATTTGAAAAGATCCACTTTTAGTAGTTTCTCGAGTTTGATGAACTTTGATCTTATAATTTGAACAGCCTGTGAAACTTTACATGTGGATAACATGTTACCATCAGAATAGTTTTGACGGACTACTTTTTTTCAACGGTCACCACAGATAATTTCTAAATAATTTAATGTAACCTTGCAGCAGTCATTTTTTATTGAAAAAATGTATATCTCAAAACACATGTTATGCATAGAGTATGTAACATATAATTGATCTAAAACTTAAGGAACATTTCAGATATGCAATAAAATACAAAGTGTCCCATTTGAAATATGGAAGTTAACACCATTTCCTGTGTAGCCGGAAGTAACAAAAACTGAAAATATTTCAGATTAAATTAAATTTGCAATCCCTGTGTTCACTTTTTTCAAAGGTTGTTTTGAATATTTTGCTGTTACTAAAGAATTGACTTAATTCAAGAAGCACTAATTTTTTGTCTGTCTAGAATTGATTTAAATTTTACTGGTACCCATCACAAAGTATAAGTTGTTATTTATTGAAGATTGATAAAATAGTTCAAGGTATGTACAGGGTGGGCCAAATTCGATGTTACTATAGAAGATCTCGGTAACTATAATAGATATCGAAAAATGAGTCAGGTTGTTGTATCGTCTTTTTTTGAGAGAAACTCAATGATGAAAACCAAAATTAGCTATCGTCTTTTGTTTTCGAGTTATAACACAAAAGTCGATTTTTCGCTATTTTGATACTTGTCGATATCTTTGTTGTTTGTTAAATCAGACGAATGACATTTGCACGTTCTTGAGGCACTTTTTCTATTAGAATTCAGTGGAATTCACAGATTTTAAATATCTCTAATAGTTCTGTAGATATAGCATAAAGTTGTGCTTTTTTAAATGGAAACCATAGCTGGCTACTACTGAAATAAATAGAGCCTTTTTTCCTCTCTTCAACGATATATAACATGCTGGTCCAAAATATTCAAAAAGTAACGTTTTATTGAATAACATGAAATTAGTATGCACAAGGAGCACTATTGGTCTGATGTCAATCCTCACCGTATCGTCAACGTGCAAAACCAAGGACGTTTTGGTTTTAGTATTTGGTGTGCCGTGCTTGACGATCGTATTTTAGCATACCATATTTACGAGGAACATCTTAATGGCGACCGGTACTACGATATTGTAAACCATCATATTGTCAATGAATTTTTGGACAATTTGCCACTAATGGAGTGGGGAACTCTATACTTCCAGCACGACGGTGCACCACCTCACAAAATAAGAAGGGTAAAGGAATTATTGAAGGTAAATTTTGAAAACCGTTGGATTGGAAACAACGGACCAGTGAGGTGTCCACCACGATCACCAGATCTTAAACCTTTGGATTTTTTTCTTTGGGGGCACATTAAGAACAAATTATATAAAATATCACTTAACGACATTCAGGACCTAAGGCAGCATTTTGAAGAATGTATCAATGCCGTTCCAAATATTTTTATAAACAACGCTCTTCGAAGTATTGCGACGAGGTATAATTTATGCATCAATAAAAATGGATATCAATTTGAAAAATGGTTAAAGTAGTTAGTAGTAGGTAATCTTATTTTTTATTTTTTTATTCAAGTATTTATCTAATTATTTTACTTAGAATAAAACAATATATCCTGCAATGTTTAACCTGTCAGTTATACCCTCGACATGCCGATATAAAGTGAAGATTGACGACTGGAAATTGTAGGATCACGGCTACATACTTTCATGACAGTTTCTTCAGCATACCACTTCCATATCACAATGTTCCGCTTTTGGCATATTAATCAACCCGTAATTGATGAGATGTTCTTTTTAATCCAAAATACAAGTTTGTGCGGTCGTGCACTACCTGGATAACGATTGAATTATGTTTCGGATGTTATATCACAATTTATTATTGTTATTACTTTGAATAAAGCATTCGATTATTGCACATTTTTCATACTATTCAAACGGCATTCCGTAATTTTCAATTAAAATAAAAGAATGAAATTTTACTAATTTCCCTGATCAGTAGTGTCAAACTACTAGTGACATACGCCTACTCAAAGAAATCTCGAAGTCAATAATCATAATGCCTCTGATATATACTAATTTCATGTTATTCAATAAAACGTTACTTTTTGAATATTTTGGACCAGCATGTTATATATCGTTGAAAAGAGAAAGAAATGCTCTATTTATTTCAGTCATAGCCAGCTATGGTTTCCATTTAAAAAAACACAACTTTATGTTATATCTACAAAACTATTAGAGATATTTAAAATCTGTGAATTCCACTGAATTCTAATCGAAAAAGTGCCTGAAGAACGTGCAAATATCATTCGTCTGATTTAACAAACAACAAAGATATCGACATGTATCAAAATAGCGAAAAATCGAGTTTTGTGTTATAACTCGAAATCAAAAGACGATAGCTAATTTTGGTTGTCACCATTGAGTTTCTCTCAAAAAAAGACGACACAACAACCTTACTCATTTTTCGATATCTCTTATAGTTACCGAGATCTCCTATAGTAACATCGAATTTGGCCCACCCTGTACAATGTTTTTAATTTAAAATTGGTTAGTCCACATTGCGTGTTAAAATATTTTTTAGTGGATGTTATTCTCCACTTTGCAACCTACCTATTACATGAGAAAAGTACTACTCCAACACACCCCCTTTTTACTTTATCATACGCAGTATGTAAAGTATTATAATCATGCCAAAAAAATTTTTTGAGATTTTAGCGGAAATATGTCTTTTTGGGTCCCCTGAACATTTTTGACCAAGGTACAAAAAATGTCTGTGTGTGTGTGTATGTGTGTGTGTATGTGTGTGTGTGTGTGTGTGTGTGTGTGTGTGTGTGTGTATGTGTGTGTGTGTGTGTGTGTGTGTGTGTGTGTGTACCCGTTTTTGTGGCGACGATTCTGGAGAAACTACTAAAGATATCGGGACGAAACTTCATATTTAGAAGTTTCATAACCAAACTTAGAGCTGAAAAGCTTTCTGTTGAAAAGGGTCCAAAGGAACGGATGGTTTACTCATAGCATTTTTCGAAGATTTTGCAAATGAGCCGCTATTTGTGTAATGTCGTCAAAATAGTTAAATAATAAATTAAAGGAGAGGAAATTTTCTATAATTTATGTATATGACATTTTTTGGTAGAATTTATAGTTTAGCTGCATGAGCAAATTCTATTTCATCGAGATCGGTCGTACTGCTTTAAAACTAGTAGCCAGGATATGTCAGATTTTTTGATTCTAATGACAGTAGCTAGTGTCAAACGCTAATGTTTTGAAAATACTACTGTCAATATAGGCTGCGTTCGGATATTGAACACCGTTACACTTTTTACACCCAATAACACGTAAGTGTTATTTGGACGGTGTACCCGGTGTCAACGGAGTACAATATCCGAACGCATCTTTAATCGAGATATCTGTCTAGTTCTACTAGGTTTATTTTAATGCAGATATAGCCGATCTCGATCAAATAGAATCTCATGCAGCTAAACTATTAATTTTATATATAGTATGATAAAGTCATGTGCCTGGCCACATCAGATTTTTTAAATTATTTCTAGAATGACCATCTGCTTCCATTCGTATTAGACTTGAGCTGCTAAAAAATGTAAAACCTAAATTCTTGTTGGAGAAATTTATGTTAAACATCATATCAGAAGTTCCCAGCAATCCCAGCCTTTTGTAAAAGTAATTATTAATAAAATTATTGCGAATAAATTTTTCCATACAAAAATATAATGTTATTTTTTACTACACTTATCTTAACTACACTTGTTCATTTGTCTTGTTACGGTCAACTCTTGTAATCGATATTTTACATACTTCCCAAAGGCCAATCGAGTTGAAAGTTTGCATGTGTATTTTTATGTAGTACCTCCTTCCTATATGCTATGTAGGTTGGCATATTGATAATAATTTATAATAATCAATAAAAAAACTAATAATAATAATAATAATATAATGGAAAGGGACAAATTACTAAGAACTATATTATACACTATACCTATATGAGCATTAAAAACTGAACCAAAAAGTTATTTTCAACGTTTAAAATGTAAATGTACAATCAGTGGCGGACTGGCCAGGTGGTGTCAGGTTGCCCGATGGCAAGTGGGCCCCCACTTAAGTGGGCCCCCCTTAAGACAATATGTTGAAAATATTAATAATATATTTATTTATACTGAAACTTGCACGGGACCGCCTTAAGAATTTATTTTTATGTTTGGCAATAAATAAGAACCCAACAAGAAACCCCCTTTGGGAAACAATAAAAATTCTCCAAAAGGCCCTTGGTAAGAGAACTTGTTAAAATGTATTACTATTTGAACTTGAAACTTTTTACTGGACGTTTATCTTTCATAAAGTCACAAAGTACAGAATTGTTATGGCATGACGTGGTAGTTTATACCAAGAAAAATTAAAAATAAAAAAGTCAATGCTATGATGTACAAAATTAAAACTTAAATCGGATAATTGATATACAGGAAAACATGGTGGCATATTTGCTGAACATAAGAAAGGGACCAAAATAAATCAAATAAATAAAATTTTACTTGGGTACAAAAATGAATCACTTATACAGAATGTTCTTTTATACATGCAATAAAAATAAAATTGAATTCATTTATAGAATAAAATATGTAAATTAAAAAAAAAATACAAAAAAATGAGAATGCGCATTTTTGTGGTGATCAATGATATAAAAAATAATATACCTTTTTCACTTTCGAAGATATCATAAAATTGATGTACAGGGTGTTATAAAAGTTATAGATAACCATTCGCCCTAAAACCAGAAAATATTTTCCTGTTTACAGGTTGTCCCACAACAACGTACCAACAAACTTATGTTTGTTTAAATGGAACACTAGGTATAGTATTGCAATTTTTCATGAAGATTTTTAGTCTAATTGTTTTGACTTCAACTTGAATTAGGCTATTATCAACTGTTTCTGAGATATTGTGAAAGGATTGTCAGAATGAGCATTTTCAAAAAATTATTATGAGGTAACTAACAAGAATAAAGAAATAAAAGAACTCATTTTGGATCGTAAAAGTATCGCATTTTTTTACAGTTCTTATTCATTTGCTAAATAAATTAAATTCTAATATGACGGAGATTTGCTAAATGCCAAATAACAAGAATTTTAAATGGAACACCCTGTATATCTTGACATACTTCCAAAGATCGATAAATCAACTTTCCTAAAATATCTAAGCCGGTAGGTCTATCGTCAACAGCTGTTAAAAGTTATTAAGCATCTAATTTAACATTTATACGCATAAAAAATATTTCATAAATTAATATAACATATCTAGATGCTACGACGTTTTCAGCAATCGCACAAACGTAATAATTCTTCTGCAGTAGTCATTGCAAACTGCTACTATGAGTTACACAAACGAGCAATTTATGATCACCAAAGAATTAGTTTTATTAGTACCTGTCGAAACTTATTTAAAAATTTTATTTATTTACGTAATGTTCTAAACTATTTAAAGAATTTTAAGGGATCCTTGGGTTGGTTGTAGTGGTCTAACGCCTTAGCCAGCTAAATCTCCAGTTTAATTTATTTATTTCGGGACATGTTAAGGAATAAGTGTATGGGGATGTTCCAGTTACTACTGATAACAAAAACAAGGAGTGTTTTGGTAGCAATGTGGTGTTGTTCAGAAATCCTAACATATCTGTACTCTCATAAGAATAAATAATTAAATAAATGGATAATTGTAAACTGAGTAAATAATTATAATTTCAGTACGAATGTCAAGAGTGCATATATCAACCCTGACAGGTCAACGCGTTTCAGTCTTGCTTCACATTCTCGGTGGAAATATTACATTTTCCATGGTTTCCACAAAAATATTTTGATGTTTCCTTATTACTATTCTTCATGTTCGCTATAGTAGTTGTAATATTCCCTTACATTTTTTCCTCAATATGTCTACAGAGTAACAAATCAAACTCGATTAAATCAGGCGATCTAGCTTTTCAAAGTGTTGGACCACCATGAACAATTTAATGTCATTGATAAATATTATTTAAACAATTTTAGATTGATATATAAATTACTAATTCTTTGAAGAAAATAAATATCACAAATTATACGTTTGTATAAATCAAAATTGCAGAATGCTAGTACTAAAAGCTGCTGCATGAAAACAAGAGTTATTCTAATTGAGAGTATTGAATTTCGTCGAACAATCTGGATATTTAATATTAATTTATGAATATTGTGCATAAGGTACAAATGTCACATTAGATGCCTAATAACTTTTTAGCTGTTGACGATAGACCACCGCGTTGGACATTTTAGGTAAGCTAATTTATCGATCTTACATATTGTATTTATTCGTTCTAGTTCTTATTTTTAACATTCTATTTCATAATATTTTGTAAGTTTTTCTTTGTAATACTTTCATTTTTCAGAATGACATTTGCTTCCTAAAAATAATTTTCGGGGGAAAAAGTTGGACACCTGTATATATATACCGGCAGCATAAACAAAAAAAAAGGTGGGCGGGCCCCCCCTTAGCTTCCTGGCAACCAATATTTTTGGACCCAGTCCGCCACTGTGTACAATAGAACGTTTATTAACACTTGCCAACTCAGTTTAGGTCAGTTCGAACAAAGATAATAATAATTAAGATAATATATAATTTTGGCCAGCTTTTTACTCGAAATATTCCAATGATCGCTGTCTAGGTTGTAGTTTTGAAAGCCAGAATGGCGTTAAGTTTCCAACTTTTATGATCATCAAAATTACAGTAGATATTTCAGTTTAATCTATTTAATGTGATGTATAAGTGAGTTACCAATAAATAATAATAGTAACATCTAACTTTTTCAGTTATTTATACATAATACAAATACAGTCATACATCGGCCCGTAAAGAACGCCTTTAACACCGTGCCGTGGAAGCATCTCATCGCAGAACTGCAACGGAGAAGGGTGAGTCCATACCTGTTGGACATGATCCGGAGTTACCTGCGGGATAGATGGCTGATCCTCAGGGATAACAATGGCGAAGAGGACCGACGGAGAGTTAGCAGCGGCGTCCCTCAGGGGTCCGTCCTGGGTCCAACGCTTTGGAATGTCCTCTATGACGGAGTGTTGCGACTCAGGCTGCGCGGGGTCAAGCTGGTGGCATACGCGGACGATCTCGCGTTGGTCGTCACGGCAACCACATGTGCAGAGCTTGAGGCGAACGCGAATCTCGCCATCCACAGAATAACCGAGTGGATGGAGGAAAGAAACCTTGAACTTGCGGCCGAGAAGACAGAAGCGGTGCTCCTCACCGGAAAGAGAAAATGTCAACCGGTGACGCTGACGGTAGGAACCAAGAGAATCCAACCAGGAGACAGCGTTAAGTACCTGGGGGTGAGGATCGAAAGAAACCGCAGGTACCGAAGGCACGTCGAGGAGGTGGCAGCCAGAGCGGAGAGAACCACCGGGGCCCTGCTAAGACTTATGCCTAGAATGGAGGGACCGTCGGCGGCTAAGAGAAGAGTATTGGCGTCGGTTGCGGAATCAGTGATGTTATATGCAGCACCAGTCTGGGCAGACGACATGCAGCTAGAAAACCGGAAACAAAGGCTCCTGCGAGTACAGCGAAGGGCTGCCGTCGGTGTCACGTCGGCATACAGAACAGTGTCCACGGGCGCTGCTTTGGTGGTAGCGTCAATGGTGCCGGTGCACCTGAAAGCAGACGAAAGAAGGAGGATATATGACGGACGCGGACAGGATGGCGCCTCCAGACAAGAACATCGTCGACGCACGATGGAAGCCTGGCAGAAGGAATGGGACGAGGACAACAACGGTCGGTGGACGCACCGACTGATACCGGATTTGGATGAGTGGACGAGTAGGAAGCACGGAGACGTGACCTACGAGCTCACCCAAGCCCTAACGGGGCACGGATGCTTTGGAGCCTACCTCTACAAATTTAAGAGGAGGGACGGCCCCGAATGCAGACACTGTGGAGAGGAAGAGGACACCCCGGAGCACACGCTATTTGTATGTCCCCGATGGGAAGTCTATAGAAGGGAGTGCCCATGCGGGGATGACCTCAGTGTAGGAGGAATGGTACGGAGAATGCTGCAAAGCACGGAAGCGTGGGAGCAGATTACCCGTACCATAGGAACGATACTCCGACGAAAGGACGAGGAAGACAGGCGACGAGGAGAGAGAGAACCTCCCGCCCCTTAGTTATAAGGGACAGGGACGGTCTACGGGACAGACGGAAAGGAAAGCAAACAGGAATGTAAGCGACCGGAAAACCGGCGCGGGAATGCTCCCGGAAAACCGGAGTATGAGAGAAAAGGGTCCTGGAAACACCGGACCACGGACTTCTGGATACACCGTAGTCTGGGGAGGAGCCGCAGGAAAAAAAACCGCTGCTTCGGAAAATAGCTCAGGATGTGTCCCAGTGAGTGCGCGAGGACGCCTGCAAATAGGGTAAAGTGCATAGACGCTTGGAACTGTATGTTATATGTTACTTTTAAGGGTAATTATGTAAACCTCTTAAGGTGTCAGCTCCGGCTGGGTTTAGTTGTAATTTGTTTTTAAAAAAATAAAGTCACTAGAGCATAAGAGCGAAGGGGCCCAGATTTTTATAATTCAAATTGTTGTTGTGGTAAGGAAGGAAGATGCCGCTGCACTGCAGAATGCCTCACGGCGATACCAGGCAGCGGGGTGGAGGTGGGTTCTTCCTGGGCCCCTTCGCCCTTAAAAAAAAAAAAAAAAAAAAAAAAAAAGTCATACATCGGCCAATATAAAATTTTACAAATATACAAAATCTAAGCGTTATAGCGGAAATAAACTATACAGTAGTCCAAGTATCAGTCGATATTTAACTTCCTAAAGCTACCATCCATGCTGAATTCTTCGAAGGAATAAAGATCCTTCTTGTGTTCCGGTATAGGACCTGTCAGTTTCAATTCTTCAGTATGCTTGATCCATTTCAAATTCTCCATTAAGAAATCATTATACCGGTCGCATAAAACATCATGTTCACCAGCTGTACCACCGTATTCATTTGGAACACACTCCAAAGGAAGATATTTTGTTAGTTCTTCAGCCTTTACATGATTAAGCTATAAATATACAAGCATAAGGCAAAAGAGATGGAAGTTCTCCTTAAAACATACCCTATCCTTAAGTTTTTTCGATACGATTTTCATCATCATATTCAGGATGACATCCATTGCTGGTGTTGTATTGATGACGTGAATAGCCTTCAGCCTGAATGGTAGTATGTTGTAGATTATCTGCATTAGGTGGAGTGTTAACGATAGGTTAAGTTTACTTAACATTCCCATTGAAAAGTTTTTGGCATCGTACACAAATTCGTATCCAGCGTTTTCATCAGCAAACAACTGAAGATCAACTAACATAAAATAAAGAGAAAAGAAAAGAGCATTATCAACAAATGATACTGACTTTTCGATGGTATACTTACATAGCAGCAACACACGTTTGTATGTTTCGATGCAATCAAAGAGGGCGCTGTCTGTCGTTGGGACACTAAAAAAGATCACTCTGTATCCCTTTGGTGTCAGTTTTGGTGGCACACAAAACATCCTATAATCAAGAGAAAATTATTAAAATACAGTCCACAGATGGATCAAACGTTTGGATTTATATCCTGTGATTGGTCAGAAAGTATTAAATACCCGAAAATTTCATAGATTTATTGTATTTTCGGATGAAACCAATAGTTCTTCACAGCATTGTCGTTACTGGTGTGATCATAAAAGTAAACGTGTGGTGTTCTACGCAGGGCTGTGGAGGCGGTAAAAAAACTGTCGACTCCGACTCCGACTCCAGATAATTTTGGTAGTCCGACTCCGACTACAACTCCGACTCCGGCAAAATTTTATTTGTTTCCAGCGAATTTAATGGCTAAAAAGATTAAATCTGACATAACCTACTTGTAAATAAAATCAAAAAGGCCTGTTGATCGGCCCACAAAATTATGGCCATATTTAAAAATCACGCTTTTTTATATTTTCAAAATATCTCTGAAATCATTAGAACTTCAACTGTTTTCTCATTAGAGAGCACATAATTCTGAACTAGTTTACACTTGAACCGATGTTCTATCTTTAATAATAACAAAAGTAATGACAAACCACTATATAGTACAAAGTAAAATTTATTTCAATGAATACAAAATTAAGTGTAACTCTTACTGCTGTTAGTGGCATTGACGTCACAATTTTGGTTGCAACGAGTATGACTTGCATACATGGATATTCCTACATTCAACTTAAGGTAGAGTTTAAATCGGAAATGCAGTTTTTAATCGGCTATTATACATATATTATGCATGTTTAAGTTTATGCATTAAAAATTACGTTATAGTGAAGTTTGTACCTTTGCTAATAATAAAAAATATAACTGGCCCAATTCTTCAATCAAGTGTAGGTGACGAAGTCTGCGAATATCGGTGTTTTTCAGTTGATCGCAAGAAGACTACGACATAGCCACCAATAATCTTAAAATCCGTAACCTACACTCGACAGAATCAGTAACAATTTAAAATCTCTACAAATTTTGTTAAATACAAAGGGGTGTGTCCATAATATTGTACAGGGTGGGCCAAATTCGATGTTACTATAGGAGATCTCGACAACTATAAGAGATATCGAAAAATGAGTAAGTTGTTGTGTCTTTTTTTGAGAGAAACTCAATGGTGAAACCCAAAATTAGCTATCGTCTTTTGTTTTCGAGTTATAAGACAAAACTCGATTTTTAGCTATTTTGATACTTGTTGGTATCTTTGTTGTTTGTTACATCGGACGAATGATATTTGCACGTTCTTCAGGCACTTTTTCGATTAGAATTCAGTGGAATTCACAGATTTTAAATATCTCTAACAGTTTTAAAGATATAACATAAAGTTGTGTTTTTTTTAAATAGAAACCATAGCTGGCTATGACTGAAATAAATAGAGCCTTTTTTCCTCTTTTCAACGATATATAACATGCTGGTCCAAAATATTCAAAAAGTAACGTTTGATTGAATAACATGAAATTAGTATATATCAGAGGCATTATGATTATTGTCTTCGAGATTTCTTTGAGTAGGCGTATGTCACTAGTAGTTTGACACTACTAATTAGTGACTTAAGTATTGAATTTGCATTCTTTTGAATATTTATTTCAATTAAAAGTTACGAAATGCCGTATGAATCATATGAAAAATACGCAATGATCGAATGCTTTATTCAAAGTAATAACAATGCTGAAATTGCATCCAAAACATACTTCAATCGTTATCCAGAAAGAACACAACCTCACAAATCTATTTTTGAGAGAGTAAAAGAAAATCTCATCAATCACGGGTCATTTAGTATGCCAAGACGCAAACATTACCATATTGAAAATGCTGAAGAAGCTGCCACCAACATAGTTGCAGCCGCAGTTGCAAATCCGTCAACTTCAAGTCGTGAAATAGAAACTGCATCTTCAGCATACCAATCCATACCACAATGTTCGGCTTTTGGCATATTAATCAACCCGTAATTGATGGGATGGTCTTTTAATCCCAAAAACAAGTTTGTGCGGTCGTGCACTACCTGGATAACGATTGAATTGTTTCGGATGTTATATCACAATTATTGTTATTACTTTGAATAAAGCATTCGATTATTGCGCATTTTTCATACTATTCAAACGGCATTCCGTAATTTTCAATTAAAATAAAAGAATGAAATTTTACTAATTTCACTGATTAGTAGTGTCAAACTACTAGTGACATACGCCTACTCGGAGAAATCTTGAAGACAATAATTATAATTTCTCTGATATATACTAATTTCATGTTATTCAATAAAACATTACTTTTGGAATATTTTGGACCGGCATGTTATATATCGTTGAAAAGGGAAAAAAAGGCTCTATTTATTTCAGTCATAACCAGCTATGGTTTCCATTTAAAAAAACACAACTTTATGTTATATCTACAAAACTATGAGAGATATTTAAAATCTGTGAATTCCACTGAATTCTAATCGAAAAAGTGCCTGAAGAACGTGCAAATATCCTTCGTCTGATTTAACAAACAACAAAGATATCGACAAGCATCAAAATAGCGAAAAATCGAGTTTTCTGTTATAAATAGAAAACAAAAGACGATAGCTAATTTTGGTTTTCACCATTGAGTTTCTCTTAAAAAAAGACGACATAACAACCCTACTCATTTTTCGATATCTCTTGTAGTTACAGAGATCTCCTATAGTAACATCGAATTTGGCCCACCCTGTACATTCAAGGGTGATACTTTTGATAAATTTGTTCATGTGGCGAAAAAAAGAATCAATTTCGGTTAAACGTTTAAAGTTATCAAACATTAAAGCTAAAATTGCAAAGTTTTACTAGCAAAGCATTATCTTTTACAAACATTCAGATATTGGGACAAATAAAAATAAAAAAAAATGTTGATAGTTGATAATACGCCTGTGATATCATCACGTTGTTTCTTCTGGCACAAAAGCTGTAGGAAACTACTTTTTTCTTTTTAAAATTGCAAGGGAATATCATTAAAATACTTTTTGCAATATTTAATGAATTGTTCAGCTGTTCTTTGTGGCTGAACGAATACGAGCAAATTCTCGTAATTTTGATGAATAAGGAAAACCACACGTTGACGCTTCACTTTGGAGAGTTCTAATCGTCTATAATTAGCATATTGAAGTTGGTTATTGAAAATGGGAAATACATAAACTATATATGCGCCGCGGCAAGCGACTCACAATAATCATTTTGCTAATCATCAGTCACCACCGACCTGTGTGTTTTGTAGTTAAACTATATCTACTTTGTAAAAGACCTAATAATGTTTAGTTAATCGTTTACTATCTATTGAGGCAACGGCCATCTCTCATGGCTTTTTCTACATGATTTAAACATGGACCCGGAGTCGGAGTCGGTACATTTTTTCCGACTCCTACTCCGACTCCTCTAAAATTTGTCTGAACTCCGACTCCACGATTCCGACTATGGGGTAATTAGACCATATTTCTTCTGTGAAAATGTTAATCAATATTTGGATGTAATAATATTATTTTAATGAACAACTTGAGGAATTCTCCTTAAATTTATAATGGTCAATTCAGCAAGACGGTTGTCCAACTCACCATTCAAACATTGTGGCCAAATTGCTAAATTTCCCCGAACATGGATTGGACGAAAAATAAATATAAAAATTGTATGGCCAGTAGTTACGTAGTCCTAATCTGACAATTATGGATTCTTATTTTTGGGGACGATTGAAACAAATTGTTTACACTGTTTCCGATGCAGAACTATTAGAACTTTAGACTAATGAATGCGATAGAATGTATACCTATGGCGAAAATTCGATATTCTTATAAACAATTTAGAACTTACCTTCAAATGTGGGCTGAATTATGAGGTGATTTATTTGAATGGCTTTTTCACTTACAAATAAATAATTATTTATTACTTACATAGTGTGTTATTACATAAATTTAGAATTAAAATGCTTATCTCAATTATTTAGTCCTATGAAATGCCATCTGCCTCAGCCGTCTATCAAACTACGTTTGATAGCTTCTTTACCAAGATATACAATATCTTTAGTAACAAAAACTCATTATTCCCCGTTTTTACTTTATCATACGTAGTATGTAAGGGATTGTAATCGTGCCGAAATAAAAAATTGAGTTTTTAGCGGAAATAGGTCTTTTTGGGTCCCCTGAACATTTTTGACCAAGGGACAAAAAAATTTCTGTGTGTGTATGTGTGTACCCGTTTTTTGTGGCAACGATTCCGGAGGAACTAACAAGATACCGGGACGAAACTTCATATTTAGAAGATTCATGACCAAACTTAGAGCTGAAAACCTTTCTGTTGAAAAGGGTCCAAAGGAACTGGAGGTTTAGTCTTAGCATTTTTGAAAGATTTTGCAAGTAAGCCGCAATTTCTGGAATTTCATCGAAATAGTTAAATAATAAATTAAAGTAGTATAGTTTAGCTGCATGAGCAAATTCTATTTCATCGAGATCGGTCGTACTGCATTAAAACTAGTAGCCAGGATATGTCAGATTATATGTCAGATATGATTCTAATGACAGTAGGTAGTGTCAAACGCTAACATTTTGACAATACCTACTGTCAATATAAGCTGCGTTCGGATATTGTACACCGTTACAATTTTTACACCCAATAACACGTGTCATTTGGACAGTGTGCCCAGTGTCAACGGAGTACAATATCCGAACGCAGCTTTAATCGACATTTCTGTCTAGTTCTACTACTTTTATTTTAATGCAGACATAGCCGATCTCGATCAAATAGAATTTCATGCAGCTAAACTATTAATTTTATATATAGTATGATAAAGTCATGTGCCTGGCCACATCAGATCTTTTATGATCAATACTAACATTTCAAAAACTGGATGTTTCAACATTTGATTGCAGAACATGGATTGACATGTAGTATCCGGCTTTTTATACCTATTAAATGTTATGTTTAAATGACATACTTTACACTATCACTGTCACTATGATAGACTATTGTAAAGTGGTTCAAGTCTTAACAAATACACCATCCAATTCCTCATAGTATAAGTAGTATAAAAAGGAAAGAGCTGGACCCACCACACCACCACACACCTCCGCACGAACACCGCCGAACCCCAGTCCACCGATCTACCGAGCGCGCCCGAACGAAGTCAAGTCGATGTTAGAGAGAGAACGCACTACGATTTTATTTTCGAGGGTAAAAATCCCCAATGCAAATATTCGCGGCATAAATTTTAAAGTTTTAAAATGCCGCCACGCATGCGCAAACCGATCAAATTAAAATTTTTGAATTTTAGTGGAACCTGGCGGAACCCCAACAAACAAAATATACAATGTCCTTTCGAGGGAGGTATTTCGAGTATTTTTTTGCGTACAGGAAAACGTGTAACGTATTTCAAGTAACCAGATAAAAGTCTGTAAAGAAATGCAGTTTAATGATTGATTATTACTTACTACTGTGAAGAATTTATTTTTATTCGCGCCTAAAATTCTACAATTCAAATTTTCGTTATGTAATTATACTGCAATATCAAGATGCTAAAAACAACTCTGTATTTATTTTCGATGACATAGCATGCGATAAGCAGCATAAAATACGATCATATTTCTGCATGGGCCACTCCTCCACACGTTATATTTAAATGTGAAAAAATTCGTGTGGCGTCTTCTACGGGTAAGTAGGAGAACTAATGGTGCGGTATCTACTTCTGATGAGTATGGTTCTATGATCAGCGTAATCTACTAACTGAGTGACCCGAACGCTGGAACCTGAGTGTATGAGTCACACGTCGATGCTAGAGAGAGAACGCACTAGGGCGCGCGGTAACGGCATGGAGTCATCTTTAAAATGCAAATATTCGCGGTATAAATTTTAAAGTTTTAAATCAAGTTTTCGCGCTAAATTTATTCGGACTAATTTTAAAATTCTACAGAGCATGCGCGAACCGACCAAATTAAAATTTTCGCGCCATTAAGGATAAATCGCGCCATTAAGGATAAATTTAAAAGTTTAAACCGTCATGACGTCACCATCAACAGTGTTTTAATATACTTACCGTTTACTTTTAAATTATCACTGCTTCATCTATGAAATAAAACATAAGAAATTCGTTTAATGCATTTATTGTTTATAATGGTAAAGTTGACATAATATAATTATACATTAGTTTACAATTATTCATAGCACAAACTGCGCTAATATTATTTGTTGTATGAAATTTGCATGGTGTAAACTTCTCCATGAGGGGTGGCGGTGGGCACCAGGATTCAATCCCTTCGAAATTGCACACTCCTCCACACGTAATATTTAAATGTGAAAAAATCGTGTGGCGTCTTCTACGGGTAAGTAGGAGAACTAATGTTGCGGTATCTACTTCTGATAAGTATGGTTCTATGATCAGCGTAATCTACTAACTGAGTGACGTAATATGATATATCGTATAATTGAATAAATTCTTAGAAATTTTAATTGCAAATATTTGAACCCACGCTCTGTGAACCCACGTGTACAATTTGTTCGCGGTAACTCAGATAGATGGCTACATTCCGCTTCCTTCTCGCACTGACGTCACTTGTAGGCGGGGCCGATGCGCGTCCAAAATGAATATCGTTATTTTCCAACTAGAGAAGACACCCACCAGTGTCCCTTCTTAGTCTCTATCAATATTAGAGCTGTTGGACATTTCTACGTCAGGTACACTCATGGAATTAAGTAAGTTCTATAAATATTTTAGCAGTGTGTCGATGATACATCCAAGTACAAGTTTTTTGTTATTCTGGCCGACCGCTCGGCCGCTAAGTGCAAAAAATTGTCCGTTTACGCTTCAACTCGTATATCGGAAACTTATTATTTGCGAAACCTTGTTCGAATGCTTTGAATTGGTTTACAATGATTTATATGTTTCTATTTATTAGCTTAATGTGTAATTAATTAATATAATTCATACATTGCAATGTAATTGTGTTTTTATTAAATATGACGTTAATTTTATATTAATAAACATAAAAGTTTTCGATTACATGAAGTGAAAATCTCATTTCAAGATATTGCATACAACACAAGAAATTATACTTACAACCTTATTGCATCTAATAGCTTTTTTTGTGTTAATAAATACAAAAATCAATTTGTTGTTGTCAATATTTTTACTTTTCAGGTTATTTCAGAACTGACATATGTATTAACATTTATTCACAAAATAGAAATAAATTAAAATTAAATTGCTTTAAATTTGTCTTTATGGTAATTTGTTGATTGTGATTTACTGATGCTTTCGAGATATTTAGCTTCAACGATATTTTGCAGTGTTTAACTTAATAAACAGAAAGGAGTATGTATTTTGTATAGCATGAATGTATCATTACTATTTTTTTATATTATTATTTTGTATTTACTTTACAGCAATATGTTTCAAATATCTGACAACTGAAAATAATGACAATTATGTATATCACTAATTTACAAAAATTTGTGGAAGCAAGCTCTAAATTTTCGACGAATTTTGATGGAATGTGAATATGTTATAATTATTATTTAAAAAAAAAAACCAAAATATACGACCATCTAAATGAACATTTATACAACACAAATTTGACCTGAGATGAGTATAAATTGTGTTGGTAACGGGTATATATAATTTCCCAAAAGGAGACGCTTCAGAAAGAAAAGTTGTTGGGTTCTCTTACGTATAGCTTTTATTGCATATTAATTACTCACAATCATATGCAATAAAAGCTATACGTAAGAGAAACCAAGAACTTGACGATTTGAACCAGGGATCTTTGCGTCGCTAGCACAATGCTCTCCCATCTGAGCTATTGACATTGTGCTACCGACGCAAAGGGCCTTGGTTCAAATCCAGATTGTGGCTGTAATTTTTGATATATTTAAAATTTACATCCCGCCTGTATGTTACCATATTATTAACTTATAATATTACTTTGACAAAGTATGTCGTTAGAAATTTTCAATTATAGTTTATATTGTTTGGAAATTAAAAAGACCTTCATTTTTAATGTATATGCATTTTAGCTGACCTTACAGTAAACAATTCATAAGTCAAAATTTTACTTTTAATTTATTATCGTTGTTAATGCACGCCTCTTAATTTATTTAGAAAACAAATTAAGAAATAAAATTTCCAATGATGTTCCAGCTAATATATAGTAAATGAAAAATGTGTGCTTATTGAACTGGAACTATATTACAATAAAACTTCTGTAGAGCTCTTTGAAATATTAACAAAAAGAAAAAAAAATAATTAGTTATCAAACAATGCAAAACCAAAAATGAAACACAATAAATACATATTACAACAATAAAAAATTATTAATTATAAGTAAAATTTTAATAATTTGTCTTAACAAATGAACAAAAGAAAATTGCAAAATGTTTTGTTTTTTTTTCTAGAAAGTAGAAAGTAATATGTTTCATACGGTCTTATTGGTTTTCTCTGTTCCTTCTGAAGTTGGAGCCGTTTAAAATAAGATTTCAAGATTTTGATAATAATTCAAACGGCTGTAACTTTTTAATGAATTGAAAAAGTAATTTACTTTCTGAAAAAAATTGTTTTGCGGAAGAAACGTGGGACACCTGTATATATTGCTATAATTTAAATTATTTTGGTTGTCAAGCATGTATTAGATGTCATGAAAGATAATTGAACATTAACTGCTGTAAAGTAAATACAGATATAAAATTTCCATTGTCCTTCATACAAAATAATGCTCGTCCTAAATGTAAATTTAAATTATGTTTAGAGAATTTATTTACATTTAGTGAATATATTTTAATATTACAATTCTGAAATAGTCTATATTTAGTGATAATCCTTGGCATCCAGTTGATTTGCGCATTTACTTACTTACTTACTTAAGCCCGTCATCCTACTGCTGGGCAAAGGCATTTACTTGCGTAATTAATATGTGTATTAGTTAACAAAAATTTATATAATGTGTCATGATATTACGCAATATCTTAAAATGAGCTTTTCGTGTCATATTATCAAACATGTTTATTAATATTATTATAAAAGTAATTCTATATTTAATTAAATGCATTACCTACTCGTAAACTTAACTGTAGTGATCATATTTCATTTATTACATTGCAATGAAGATATCACATTAAGGAAAAGGTCGGACACGCTAAAAATAAACTAAATCCCGTTACATTACATCCATCGAAAAGCCACCTCGTGACGGACAACTTTTTGCGATGCGGCCGGGTCGAGGTAGAACAGTACACGAATATATAACCGACATACTATTTTCAAATCCTGCGATAGCGATACGAACTTACTTATTTCCATGACTGTACATTGACGGTATAACAGCACAATCGCTGATGCTGCATAGACATATATGCGGTTATATAGCCTCTAGGAGACCTCTGTTACGACGAGAAACTAAAGCGCCATCTATCGGCATCCTTCACATTATTTTCAAAACAACGACTTTCATAAATCAAAACAATTATTTTCCTAAGGCAAATATTTAGGTTGCTTTATATTAAAGAAATATTCTTATTATAAGTATGTGTTGTCTTAAAACAAACAAATTATGTTAAGGATTTTATTTTCTTAACATTAGACAACCATTTCTCTGTGTGTAGTGTAGCTACCTTACCATCACATACTGTCATGCTAATTAGTTATATATATATAGCGCACCAAAACCCACTTAAACTTATATAATGTATCGTTTTGCCAGTTTGACGTTCAGGGACTAACGGACAATATGATTTGACATAAAGTGGTCCCAATTTTAAGCTCATATGACTCCTCCTCTTCTATACTATCTTGATGATTTCAAACAACTGTTACTAAGCAGTCACTTTGTTTTGTGGAATTGGTTACAAATGTTCTGACGTCAAATTTAACAAATTCACGAATATTTTTTTGTGCCACTATAGCAATATTCAGTCATTCAAATATTACAGAACTTGTTTACATGTATAGAAATCTCTCCATAATTAGAACTGTAACTTGTAGTACTTATTACTTTGTGTCACGGAATCACTACAAGTATAAAATTGTTATCTACAAATGTACGACTCGTAGTGTTTGTGTGACAGGCCCCAGAAAATGATTTCCAGGGCTCGAGAACAGTTCAAAAGTACGGTCCTGAAAACCCCCGCTTGATATATCTGAATTGCAAAACAAATACAGTAATTTTTATGCACCTAATTGGTGCTTAATTAAGTTAACTAATTGAAAAGACCCTGTGGAATATTTTGCGTAAATATACATGTAAATCAACGATGATTGATTTGTTTTTATTTCAAAACGACATAATTATAATGGTTTTGTTTGATAGTGACTATAACGTAAATAATATTTGCGACTTTTTTTTTTACTTGAAAGAATACCTAAATATTATTAATCATTTAAAACACTTTTCGTATTACATAAATAAAGCTTGCAAATCATAAATATTCTAGAAAAATTTACATTTTGCATAATTATATCCAGATTATTGTTGTGCTATTTTTAGCAGTTTTATTCATATGAAAGGTCAACTAGGAACCATTTTTCATAATAAAAAACACTTTGAACGTCTGCAAGGTTATCTATAAATTTAAGAAAACATTTTAGGAATGTTGCAAGTATGCATTTTGATTGTAAAAAACAATTAAAGGTTGAAAATTCAATTTGCTGGACAAATGTGTATAGTTTGATTTATAGTCCTTTCGAAATAAGTTATAATGGTTGTGTTTAATACTTAGTGTGTCTAACAAAATTTAAGTTTATGAAATATTTGTGTTTAAATTACCTGTGTATGCTACATGGTCGGATTATTTCTTCGTTACCTTTCCTGTCAACGTACATTAACGTCAACTTTGTCCTGTTTACCATATATTTTTCAAACTTGCTTTTTGCGATTTCTATGTTGCCCTTGCAACCGTATAGAAAACTTCTGATCAGTATTTCATCTATAACATAAAAGAATAGCATATGAATTTTACTTATTTCTGAGACATTTATTTAAAAAAAAATACATTCTTATATCAGTCATGACTTTACTATGCGATATGAAGGGTGTAGAAAAATTAATAGCAAATTATTTTATTTATTTGTCCACAGAATATCAACTAACAACATCGTACTTTTCTGACAGATACTTCCGTATAAAGCAAGATAATGAATACTCAACTCTCACACGCATTAAAGTTGGACTACCTCAAGGTAGTGTACTTGGTCCAATGCTGTACCTTCTTTATACATCTGATCTTCCGCAATCAGAATGTGTTACCGTTGCCACATTGTCTGACGACACTGCTGTCAGGGCAGCAGGACACTATTGCATTTAAATATCTAACTTTTTCAATTTTTGAAATAATTACAATTATTAGTTATTACTACCCTATACCTATACATACCCACATCATTCGGTAAATAATTCTCACACATTAACCACTCTTTAAACAATTTGATCCCATTTTGTAGTTTATCTGCATTCACTTGAACGTCTTTGGATATAACCGCTTTTTCTTCATTATTAGGTAGCAAAAATGGTAACTCTTGACGCAGCATATTGACCGTCCGATGCACGACTGAATTGTGAACCGAGTAGATTCGCAAGAAGACGCGAGAATCCGGTTTTATATACAGTGTGTGCCGCGATGGACTTAACTATACCTATAACGGACGTAATTTTTAACTTCTCGAGAAGATGTCATTCTTTATAAAGAGTTTTGGATGTCTTAAAAAGTCTAAAGTCATTGTTAATATTTTGATTTAACATACAGGATTGTTAGAAAACACGAAAATGTTAAATTGGCCGAAGAGTACTATCGGTCTTTCGGAATTAGATCAAAAGTGTTACAGGTAAAAGTTAGTTTGAATTAATTTTATGCTCAAATATCAAATTTGAATGTTCTATTTCAAATTTTACATCTCGGACCAGTGAAAAGACATTACATAAAGGTGAACAAAAAATTTAGAGACCACAATTATGATTGGTCAGTTGACAGTAGTAACAGCGTATCCAAGCTATTTGTTGATAGAAGCTGATTGAACGTATGTTGACTTTAGAGCAAAGGGTTTATTTACTTCTTTGTTACGGCATAGGTGAGGTATCGTACCGCCGTGCTATTGAAGTTTTTATCAGAAAATACTCTGAGGTATACGTTTCAGTCAATTGTGTTCGTGAACTGGTTAAAAATTTTCATGCAACAGGAGACGTGAAAAATATCAAGAAAAAAAGCGAAATGGCGAAGTTGATGCAGGAGCTATTGATTCCGTGAACACTTGCCCAAAAAAATCGTTGAGGCAAAGATCTCGAGACTTGAACATCAGTAAAAGCCACCTGCAAAGGATCTTTTCAAATCAAAAATGTCATCCTTATAAACCAGTACTGATACACACTTTAGTAGAAGGAGATGATGCTCGTCGGTTAGAATTTTGCCTATTAATGGGTGAACGAATTATGGTCGATACATTTTTCTACAGAAACATTATTTTCTCCGACGAAGCGACGTTTACTACAAATGGAGTTGTTGGTTCACAGAATTGCAGATATTGGTGTCAAGAAAATCCAAATTTCCGTATTACAATCAATTCTCAAAGACATAAAAAAGTGAATGTTTGCTGTGGGATTTATTACAAGAGGCCCTATAGGATGGCCACCACGTTCACCTGGTTTAGCGCCGATTGATTTTTTTCTGTGAGTTTATTTAAAACAGAAGGTGTATGCGAATAATTTTCATGATAATGTAGACATTCTAAAATTAAAAATTAGGGAAGCAGTAGACGAAATAAATGAAGAAACAATTGATTTGGTATATCGGGAGTTTAGAAGAAGATTGGAAAAATGTGTACCTATAGGAGGGGAACATGTGGAGTAATGCTTTGTTAAATTACTTTGTTAAAAATAAATAAAATATAAAACCTAGAATACAACATTGAAATTTGATATCTGGGCATAAATTTAAATATAAAACAATTTTTACCTATAACATGTTTGTTCTAATTCCGAAAAACCGATAGTTTACTCATCGGCCAATTTAACATGTTCGTGTTTTCTAACCATCCTGTACGTTAAATCAATATATTAACAATGGCTTTCGACTTTTTAGGTCATCCAAAACTCTTTATAAACAATGACTTTTCTCGAGAAATTAAAAATTACGTCCATTATAGGTATAGTTAGGTCCACCGGGGGACACACTGTATATAATTCAGTGATGTTCATGTTACAAAACATTATGTAAACAAATTTCTGTAGTTAAATGCTTATAATTATCGCGTTTCGGTCGTCTTTTGGTGCCATTAATCTTATATATAGCACACCATAATAGCAAGCTGTAAATTCGCTGTGATTATTGTAAACATAATAATTGTTTGAATAAAATGCAAAACGCGTTTCCATAGTTTTGGTGTCTAGTGAGTAATAATAGTATATTGTTTGACGAGCACATAACTAAGGATATAAATCGCGAGCATGAAGTTTATACGCGAGCCGTAGGCGAACGTGTAAACATGCGAGCGATTTATATCCGTTATGTGCGAGTCGAATACGACGTTTTATCTACGACTCACAAGTTCCATTTTATATCAAATATTTTAAATGTATTTGTTAAAGATGGCGAGGCGAACTGTCACATAACTGTCATCCACGTAGGTTTTGACAGACTTTGACACTATCGTTGTATAATGATGATAGTTCGTTCAAATAATGAAGTCATTATGTGGACGAACTGTCATTATTATACAACGCTAGTGTCATTATAATCATTGGAGTGTATCATGATGGGAATTATATAGTCATAGTTACGTATGTAATGAACTTATTATATGTGAGTCGTAGCTAAAACTAGACTTTAATAATATTGTTATTAATAATCTTATAATAATTATATAAGTTAATGTCAATACTCGTTACCGAGATAACTGCTTCCATAAAAATCTTATTAATAGCCTTTATTGCAAAGAAATTTAGAAAAACTCTAAAGCCAATATGTAGACAAGATTTTGAATTATACTCTTATAAATTTGATTTTTTTTGGGCAAGCGGTTTAGGAGAAAAAAATTGAGTCCATTTTTACATCATTCTCGCGGTCGTGTCCTAACCTAGGAGCTGAAATTTTAAAAGTCGCTTTATTTAAACTTTTTTGTTCAGTCATTGCAGAGTCACGATCCTTCAAACACAGGGCACAATACTTTTTCAACCGATAGTTTAAAAAACAGGAAAACGAGAATAAAATTCAGACGCCAGGTTCACACTAGGAAAAATCAGCACAAATGTCAGTAGATATTTTAACGTTTTAAATTTCATTTATTTTGCGCTACAACGCTGTCAAGGTTTTCTGTAGTTTTCAAAGCATAAACGGCGTCAATTTTAAAATTTATATTATATGCATGGGCGCCGTTTGAAAATGTTCCAGGGGGGGGGGGGGGCTAAATTTTTTTTTAGTAGTAAATGGTGACGTAATATTATGCCATTAACTGTTTTGCAGCATTTTCGTTTTGTGTTATTTTCCATACACTCTGAAAATTCTCTATCGCTTTAAGGTAGTGAAATGTTTTTCTTCACATTTTTGTGTGTTAATAGGTCGACCACGACCATCCATGGTCGTGATCCCTGTGTGCTCGACAACACTTACATATTATATATTGATATTCGTTGAATTTCAAGTCTTTCTAGCGTTTATTAATGTGGGATTAATATTTTTACCAACGACTCACATATTAATAAGTTTATTGCATACGTATCTATGACGATATAATCCCCATCATGATACGCGCCAATGATTATAATGACCCTAGCGTTGTATAATAATGACAGTTCGTTCAAATAATGACTTCATTATTTGAAGGAACTGTCATCATTATACGAAGGTACTGTCAAAGTCAGTCTAAACCTACGTGGATGACACTTATTTGACATTTCGCCTCGCCACCATTGACAAATACATTTAAAAGATTTGATATAAAATGGAATTTATGAGTTGTAGATAAAACGTTGTATTCGACTCGCACACAACTGATATAAATCGCTCGCATGTTTATACGCTCGCCTACGGCTCGCGTATAAACTTCATGCTCGCGATTTATATCCTTAGTTATGTGCTCGTCAAATAATATACTATTAAGTAATAAGTGTTTGTAAATATATTTTGCTTCTGAACCATTGAACTCTTATTCTAGAATTTAAGATTTTGTATAATTTTCAACCAATATTGTAGCCTTTTTATTACCTTTTAATACGTTAGGAGAAAATTGTTGTTAATTTCCTATAATAATTTCTAGCTCGTGGTCATCGAGAATCTGATACGCAACAATATTATTTTCAAATTTACCTCGTTAACGAGAAATAATGACTAAATGTAAAGAAAAGTGGATTAATTTGAAAATTCTGTGTTAAGGATAATCGACGACGAAATAATATTTTTACTTTATCATACGCAGTATGTAAAGTATTGTAATCACGCCAAAAAAAAAATTTTCGAGATTTTAGCGGAAATATGTCTTTTTGGGTCCCCTGAACATTTTTGACCAAGGTACAAAAAATGTCTGTGTGTGTGTGTGTGTGTGTGTGTATGTGTGTGTGTATGTGTGTGTGTGTGTGTGTGTGTACCCGTTTTTGTGGCGATGATTCCGGAGAAACTACTAAAGGTGTCGGGACGAAACTTCATATTTAGAAGTTTCATAACCAAACTTAGAGCTGAAAAGCTTTCTGTTGAAAAGGGTCCAAAGGAACTGGTGGCTTACTCATAGCATTTTTCGAAGATTTTGCAAATGAGCCGCTATTTGTGTAATGTCGTCAAAATAGTTAAATAATAAATTAAAGGAGAGGAAATTTTCTATAATTTATGTATATGACATTTTTGGTAGAATTTATATTTTAGCTGCATGAGCAAATTCTATTTCATCGAGATCGGTCGTACTGCTTTAAAACTAGTAGCCAGGATATGTCAGATTTTTTGATTCTAATGACAGTAGCTAGTGTCAAACGCTAATGTTTTGAAAATAATACTGTCAATATAGGCTGCGTTTGGATATTGAACACCATTACACTTTTTACACCCACTAACACGTAAGTGTCATTTGGACGGTGTACCCGGTGTCAACGGAGTACAATATCCGAACGCAGCTTTAATCGAGATATCTGTCTAGTTCTACTAGTTTTATTTTAATGCAGACATAGCCGATCTCGATCAAATAGAATCTCATGCAGCTAAACTATTAATTTTATATATAGTATGATAAAGTCATGTGCCTGGCCACATCAGATTTTTTTATTTTACTATTATACTTGAAGACTTTTAAGGCGACAATGTTAGGTCAACTACTAACTTTTGAACGAACTCATGTACGGTATTGTAATGTATTGTGTCAACGCTGGAGAGAGTCATAAAATGGTACCAATATTACAGACATCATAGAGAATCTATTGTCATGGATGGCCCTTTTGATGCCAAATAACTTTTGTCTGAAATTTTTTATTATTTAACTTTGAAACTCCCTTTTCATTAACCGAAGTTTTGTAATTTTAGTACCAATTTTGGCCAATAATGGGTTATCTATAAATCTTTTTAAATTATTTGATTTTAAAATAGTTATTCTATGATACCTACTTTATACAACCTACTTTACTAAAGCAATTTCGAAAGTTGGTACAATATTCCGGCTCTCTGCAGTTCCTAAACGGCGTCTATCTGGACATGAGTTCGTTATCAAAATTTTGTCTACTACCAAAAGTTGACTATTATACCTTTATTATATCTATATATTCTACGCTTATTAGTTTAACACCCAGTGTAATTAAGATAAACTGTTCAGCAGTGCCAAAAATTGTGAAGTAATGGAAACTAATAAGTACGATCAAATAAAAGTGCATACAACAATACTTATTTTGGACTGCAGCGCAAAATTTAAATACCGTATCTTGTCATCTTGTGGCTCTTTCGCGACTGTTACGAGATGCCAATATCGCAATATCTAATAAAACTGACATTGGTGACAATAGCCGATAATAATCGAAATAGTCATCATTTATCTAGTAATTTTTTTCTTCCTTCACTATACGAAAATGTCATTTTTGCATCTTTGTAGGGACACGAAAGATGCTAATTGCCCGCTAGGCGTTTAGTTAATAACTTTCAAGCCTAGCCGCGAAAATATTTTACATACAGGCCGGGCGGCGACTGACCTGTCTGTTAAATAAATACATAGCTTTCAATTCGGTTTGATATGCGAGATCCACCTGATCTATGATCAAAAGATCCATCTGATATGATAATAACAGATTTATCGATCAGATCTATTTATCGGTCTTCAATTGTGACAAATTTCTCGCCCACTCCTGTTTTTTTTTTTCATTTTTCGCGTAGCGGTAGTTGGGTTCGAAATCCAGGGGGGGGCAAGCGCCCCCCCCCCCCTGCCCATATGTAACGGCGCCCATGATTATATGTTTCAAAATTATGAGTAGGTAGAAAAAGTTACCAATAAATACCACTAAATAATAACCATAAAATCTAATTTTGTAATTATTTATACATATAGAATACAAATACAGTCATTTATCAACCAACATAAATTTATTATAATTATTCCAAAATCAAAACGTTTTGACGAAAATAGACGATATACTGGAGCAAGTTTCAGTCAATATTTAACTTCCTAAAGCTACCATCCATGCTGAACTCTTCAAAGGAATAAAGATGCTTCTTATGTTCCGGTATAGGCCCTGTCAGTTTCAATTCTTCAGTATGCTTGATCCATTTCAAATTCTCCATTAAGAAATTATTATATCGATCACATAAAACATCATGTTCACCAGCTGTACCACCGTATTCATTTGGAACACACTCCAAAGGAAGATATTTTGTTAGTTCTTCAGCCTTTATATGATGAAGCTATAAATATACAAGAATAAGGCAAAAGAAATGGAATATCTCCTTAAAACATACCCTATCCTTAAGTTTTTTCGATACGATCTTCATGGTCATGTTCAGGATGACATCCATGGCTGGTGTTGTGTTGATGACGTGAATAGCCTTCAGCCTGTATGGTAGTATGTTGTAGATTATCTGCATTAGGTGAAGTGTTAATGATAGATTAAGTTTACTTAACATTCCCATTGAAAAGTTTTTTGTGTCGTAGACGAATTCGTATCCAGCATTTTCATCGGCAAATAACTGAAGATCAACTAACATAATATAAAGAGAAAATAAAAGAGTAGAATCTGCCAAATAATATTGATTTTTCGATGGTACACTTACAAACAAGCATCACACGTTTATATGTCTCGATACAATCAAAGAGGGCGCTGTCTGTCGTTGGGAAATTAAAAAAGATCACTCTGTATCCTTTTGGTGTCAGTTTTGGTGTCACACAGAACATTCTGTAATCAAGAGAAAATTATCAAAATACAGAGTCCACAGAGGGATCTAACTATACTAATAAATGAACGGGAAAATATTATTGTTTATCAAGAGTTCTTGTCCTATGTCCTAAATATAATGTCCTAAACATGCCATAGCAAAAATCAGAATTTGACAACAGTAAAACTAATCCTGTTTATAGTTCAATTTAAAATTTCATAGGAAACGTACAATTATTTTTGAATTATCACCGCACCGGCAGGTTTGGTCATTTTCAGTTTCATACTGAGTGATATTTTTTATAAATACTCAAAAATCGGTGTGTTCTTTAATTAAAATCAAGAAATGCGTATAGTGGTCACGCCGACCTTGGTGTGATGTTCTAGCAGATAACGCAGTTTACCAATATTCAGACCCATAATTTAACAAATTCTCGAATAGCCATGTTAAAATAATTTAATTTTTCCAGTGCATAGAAATCTCCCTTTAATTATAACTGTGATCTTAGTGTAAAATTTAACATACATATGTAGGACTTGTAGTGTTTGTGTTACTGGAGAAGTATCCAAACATACGGTCTTGAAAAAGAAACCATTTGATTGATATATAAATTGTAAGACATATATAGTAACTTTTTATGCACTTAATTGTTGTAGATATACTTGTTTCATTAATTGAACGAATTGAAAAGATCCTGTGGAATATTTTGCGTAAAAATACATGTAAATCAATGATTGGTTTGTTTTCATTTCAAAGGTACTTATAATATTGTTGTGTTCGTACTATATATAAAATTAATAGTTTAGCTGCATGAGATCCTATTGTCGTCTTTCCCGACATCTGGAAGACTGCGAGAGTTGTGCCGGTAGCAAAGGTGCAGAGACCGCGTAGCTTGGGAGACTTTCGCCCAATAAGTATTCTACCTGTTCTATCGAAGGTACTCGAGAGAGCTGTCTGTCTGCAGGTGATTCATCACCTGGATGAGCATGGGTTGCAGCGAGCTTTCCAGTCCGGTTTTCGATCGGGTTTCTCCTGTGCGACGGCCCTGCTTAGCATGACCGATGATTTTCTGCGTGCACTTGATGACGGTGATCTTGCGGTGTTGGTCTCTCTAGACTTTTCTAGGGCCTTTGACACCTTGGAACATGATACGCTCCTTGCTATTTTATACCACATTGGCTTCTCAGTGTTGGCAATTGATTTTTTTCGCTCATATTTGGGTGGTAGATGTCAGCGAGTTGTTGTAGGGTCGCGTCACTCGGATTTGTTAGCGGTGAAGCGCGGCGTGCCGCAGGGTTCAATATTGGGCCCGGTTTTTTTTAATATTTACGCTTCCCTATTGCCAGATGTTTTGACCGCGTGTAGGTATCATCAGTACGCTGATGATACTTATCTTTACTATCGATTTGGTGGGCTGGACTTTGATGGTGCGAGACGTCTGGTGAATGCTGATGTTGAGGCAATTGTGGGGCGAGCTGAGGAAATGTCTCTTGTGGTTAATGCAGCTAAATCGGCGGTTGTTGTCTTTAGTCGTCGAACCTTGGACATACCGGACGGGTTCAGGATTGCCTTGCGTGGTCAGGTGATACCTATTAAACCAGAAGTAAAATGCTTAGGTGTTCTGGTGGATGGTCAATTGAGATTTAGTGGACATGTTTCGGCTAAGGTTCAGCTTGCCTACTTGAGACTTAAACAACTATATGCTGGCCGTGGATTTTTGAGTCAAAAGCTCAAGGCACAATTATGTAATGCCCTTGTATTGTCGTCCTTTGACTACTGCGACACCGTGTATGGTCCCTGCATTGGAGCTTATGATCGGTCCCGTATTCAGAGAGTGCAGAACGCATGTCTTCGGTTCGTGTTTGGATTACGCAGGTTTGATCATATTACTCATACCTTATCATGGGCGGGGTGGCTGAATATGTATGATAGAGGGATTCTGCATTATGCTTGCTTCTTATACAGGCTTATGTCTGCCGGGTCTCCGCCCTACCTGCACGACAGGATAACCTACAGAACCGACGTGCATAATGTAAACATCCGCCGCAAGGATTTGTTGACTATACCAAGACATAAGACAACAATGTTCAAAAGGTCCTTTACCTACAATGCGGCAAAGGTGTTCAACTCGGTGTCTGGTCGGTTTGCATCCGCGGAATCACTGCGTCGGTTTAGGGGGTCACTTGCGTCTCATTTGTGCCGGCTGCGGGGCTCGCCGCGTCGGTTGTTCTGATGTTCAGTGTGATCAGTATGTTGAATCAGTATGTTGAATCAGTATGTTGAATGTACTTGTAAATAAAACTTGTTAATGGTTACTTTTAATCCCTGTAGTTCAGTTATAATGTAGTCCTGATACTAATCATTTTTTTGTATTTTTCTTTTCTATTGTATAGTTTTAGTTTCTGGTTTGAGTGGAAGACCGAGATGCGGCAAACCCTTGCCGTACTCTCGAACTCACGCCTGTTGTGCCAAACAGTAATTAAAAACATCCTTATAAGCTGTTAATCTGTGTATATGTTCTTTGACTGTTGATACAATAAAGTTATTATTATTATTATTATTATTTGATCGAGATCGGTCGTGTCTGCTATAAAATAAAATTAGTTAGCCAGGATTTGGCAGATATTTTCATTCTATTGACAGTAGGTAGTGTCAAACGCTGACGTTTTGACAATACCTACTGTCAATAGAATCGATGGCTATCTAGTTTTAAATTAATGCAGATACGACCGATCTCAATCAAATAAAATTTGCTCATGCAGTTAAACTTATTAATTTTACTAAAACATGTCATAGAGATAAATTATCCAAAATTTCATCTACTTTAATTTATTATTTTCGCTAAAATCACAAATTCTTTTTTCGGCACGATTACAATACTTTATCATACTGCGTATGATAAAGTAAAAACACACAATAACGAAAATTATGTGAAAAGATTTTGTTGTTTCTGAAATAAACTATAATTATAACAGAAGCACGTTTAGTAAACGATAGAAATGCAACAAAATTAGTTGAAATTCACTGAATTACCGAGACGGGATGTTTAAAACCAATAATACAGTGACAAAATGTTTTATTTGGTGTTTTCTAATAGTAAAGGATGTGCAAGAAATGTAGATTTTCAGGGTAAATGCAATTTGAGGAGAGACAAAAAATATGGGCTGTTTTTTATATACTTATTCTAGAATAGTAAACTAACAAGTACTAAAAGAAATAAAATATATTTCTAATGATTAAAATGAAAACTACAAAAGTGAAATAATATGCTACACGGTAACTGTAGCAATACAATAATAGTTATTTATGTTACAATAGCCGAAAGTACGGAATAGCGCGACGAGCGCTAATGCGGCGCGACGCCGAAGGCGGAGCGTCGCATGTGAGCAAGTCGTGCTATGTCGTTTTCGGCAGGAGTGACATACAACGTTTTTTTGTGCTGCTTTTGGAGTAAATATGTATTTTAAAAAAAAATTAAAAAATGGTATTTCTGTATAAGAAATGTTAGATTGTACTAATTCTATTCGATACTAATTGTAATTCTGACAGATTTATATTTGTTCATACACTGTAGATGTCACATGCGTACCAACATACTAAAATAAAACTACACTCGTCGCTATACTTTATTTACAATTTTCTCAATTTATTGTTTTTAGAATTAGATATAACAACGGGTTGCTATTCCTTATCAGCAAACAATCAAATTGGTGGTCTTAGTTTATTTGAAATATGTATTTTGTACTTTTCCGCACTAGAGCGGCAAACTTCCATAGCGGTTCTCCAACCTCGCACGAAATCAGCTGTTTAAAAAAAAAAATTGATTATATTTGGTTATATTAATTATTAAATCAAACGATATGCATAATTCCTGGTAACAGTGGTCGATTTTGCACTTTTAGCTGACCAAAGGTATATTTTTGTGAACGAACTTCAAATAGTCGTTAGACAGGCGGAAAAATAGTGAAAAAAATCTCAGTCATATAGGGGATGTTTTAAAGGGATTGAGACATATCTTAGATTTTTAACTTAGATTTGAGAAGAAGCTAACGTTAAATAAGCCATCCGGAAGAGTAGTTATAACAATTTTCATTTCCGGAATGTACCGGAAGTAGACATAACTGGCTATATATAATTGGCTATATATTTTAAAATAAAACATCTTTCGTTGGAAAGAAATCTTACTCAATCAAGGGTTTACGCAATAAATAATACCACTTGCCTTCTCTACTAACTAATTACAAAACTATTACTTGTAATTTTCGTCTTGATTACAATTAATACATATGCCATAACTGATTATGGTTTATTTCGTAAACCGTATGATTTATAAACAATGTTAGCAACCAAATGTTGTTTCTTATAGCTATCCAATGATACCACACACGACCTAGGTTCTGGTTATAAATTCCACCCCATGCGGTTATCAGTAGTTTCGATATATTGTGGAAATCAAAACTGTTAGATACGTCAGGTATTTTATGTAATGTAAATTAGTTTCCTGAGCCTCTATAACGTCATATAATCAAGAAAAAATCATATATATGTTTATGTTGACGAATCTAGTAACCCTGATTCCGCCGATCTACATTAAAAAGAACATCATATCTATCATATCTACGTGGTCATGTATCCAAGTAGTAAGCAATCAGAAAAATTTTACAAAATTTGCTTCTATTTATTGCAAAAAAACTGTAGGCTTAATTAAATTTCCAAATTTTTATTAATGCATATTTTAATATAAAATCGAGTCTCATCCTCAGACAATTCGGCCATATTAAAGTTTATACCAACTATATTCACAACCACTTGATAACAAATTGTTCAACACAACAGTCGAGAATTGATATGGAAATTAAAAATTAGTGAAGAAATCTACATCCGACTTTAGCCCGTTACTGTATGTTAACTAAATTTTCCAGGGTTGCAAACTGATTGATTTTAAGTCATTTGGTTATCTAAGAACATGTTCATGCCACTTTGGTTTAAATTGGACCATAGCGCTAAAATAATTTTGAACGGCTAGATTCGCATGCTCGACCACTGTGCACCGCTTCATGCGCCCTACGCCACCTCGCGTCCGAATCTTCAGTCTTTCGGTTTCCGTTTTGTCCGCGTCGTCCCTCAATTTTCGATGCAACCGATGCAAGAAAAGCGTACACTCACCGAACAATTAATATTAGTGTTAATAAGTGTTTGGTAGTACGCGAGAAGCAGTTTTAGCGCCAAAATATAGTGCGGTAATTACTATTTTAATAAAGTGAGGTTATGTTTGTTACTACTTGACCTTGGGACCAGCAGAAAACGCATACAAATCATTTGGAAAAGTGGTTCGCTCGTTCGGAAAGTAACAAGACGATTCGTGAGTACTTAATTTGTTATTTGTGTGCATGTACGTTGGAGGAATTCGACGAAAATGCCTTATAGTATTAATATTTAGCCATACAGAATAACCGAAGTTGTTTTTCAATGTAAAGAATTCGACACTCAAACGCCCATGTTTGTGTTTGATTATTTTAGCTAGCTATAAGTGCGGTTCAACGTTAGCACTCTCATGAGGATATTAAATTAACAGCACTGTTAACAGCACTACAGAGTGCTGTAGTACTAAAAAATCTGATGTGGCCAGGCACATGACTTTATCATAGTATATATAAAATTAATAGTTTAGCTGCATGAGATTATATTATATCAAGATCAATCATGTCTGCTTTAGAATAAAATTAGTTAAGCCTCAATTACATTGAGCTAGTTTACAAGCTGCTAGTTGGCGACGTTAGAAGCGAGCGTGTCGGCTAGTGGGATAGTGTTGATGACACACAAAACTGTCCACTCGCTCAGTATCCAACTAGCTAGCTAGTAAACCATGTGTCATGAATACGTTGTTGTATTTTCTGTCATCTCCTGAATATTGCTGGGCGTTAAAATGAAGGGGAACGCAAATAATATTGTGGAATTTCTTAATGTCTACCAGCACTACCCTTTGTTATGGAATATAACAGACAAAGACCCACACTTTTTTCTGTCTCAATTTCTTCTTTTTTTAAATTCTTTCGTGATAGCATGAGCTAAAATAACGACTCCACAACGAACTAATTTCGAACTAGCAAGTATAATGACACATGGCTAGTTGACTAGCTAACAATCTCACACGTCAGCAAGTAAGCGACTAAAGTAGCCCGGCTTTCAACTTTACTCGCAGATAGTTTGCAAGCTGCGAGTAACGTTGTGAACATGATGACACTGGGCGAGTTGACTAGCAACTAGTGAATTCGCCAACTAGCAGCGTGTAAACTCGCTCAATGTAATTGAGGCTTGAGCCAGGATTTGACAGATATATCGATTCTATTGACAGTAGGTATTGTCAAAACATCACCGTTTGACACTACCTACTGTCATTAGAATGAAAATACCTACTGTCATAAGTAAAACACTAAAACACATTAAAAGTAGGAAATTCATTTTGATGGACAAATGTGATAAATAATGATGATTGATTTATAGTCATTTCAAAATAACTTATAATGGTTATGTTTAATATGAACTGCGATGTCAACAATAAACTTAAAAAATTAAAAAAAAAATTAATTGTTTATGAAGTGTTATTGTTTAAATTACCTGTGTATGCGACATGGTTGGATTATTTCGTCGTTACCTTTCCTGTCAACGTAAATTAACGTCAACTTTGTCCTGTTTACCATATATTTTTCGAACTTGCTTTTTGCTATTTCTAAGTTGCCTTTGCAGCCGTATAGAAAACTTCTGATCAAAATCTCATCTATAACATAAAACAATAACCTGATTAGGTATCACTTATTTTTGAGACAATTGTTTAAAAAATACACTCTCACATAAGTCATTACTTCACTACATGATTTGTGGAGGGTTGACAAATTATTTAATATTCTTCGCACGTATCATATTTTTGTGATATATATTTAGTGCTTTATAGTTATAAGTTATATCCGCATTTTTACCGAGAAAAAGATTGAGTAATAAAAATGAGAAAATAATAATTTTTTGTAAAAAAATATACGAGTACTTAAGAAGTTCTTCACTGTTCAATTTATTTAAATGCTAATCAGTGACCGGTTTCGCCTACAATCGGCAATAAATAATACAATAATACATCTTACTCGTATATTTTTTTCACATATCCGACACCTGTTCATATCAGCGTATCTCAATCATATATATAATAATTTTTTGTTGATTTTAATTTATTTTTGTCAATGAATGCAAATAGTTGTAATGTTCTATAAAAATGTCTTTTGTGTAAGAAAATAACCATACCAGTTATTATTTTACTTATATCACACATATAACGCATATATGCGGTTTTGCAGTTTGAACACGTTTGACCAACAATTTAATGGTCTACTTATGCAAAAAGCAATCAAAATACATGAAAAAATCAAGAATTCATATGTAGCATTTGGTATCCCTCAATTTTACCATTAACAGTAGCTCAAAATTGCCAAACCATTTAAAATAAGGTTCTAGAAAAATTCAATAAATAATGATTTCCTTGTAAAAACACTTACAAGTCCGTAAATAATTAATATATGAATGGGAGTTTCAGATTACAGAGGGTTTTATCATTGGAAAAGGTAAAGGGGCTTATAATGAACGTGAAAATAAAAAAAGCAAATGCAAACCCGGGGGTTGTATAGACTTAATTTGGGGGGTTTGAAAGGGGATGCAAAGTATATTATTGCGTTTTCCGGCGAATCTTGACGTTCTATCAAAAATGCCCTAGAGAAAAGCTGTAGATCATAAAACATATACAACTTTTTTAAGGGTCACCTAACACCTTTTACTATGACCACAAAACTTCCGAGAAAAATGCGAAAGCACATACAAAAACGATTTTTTTTTGTTTTTAATTATTCATTGTCGCAGAATAACTCAATTTTGATGAAATATTGGGAAAGCGTGCCTTTTTATGTCTTAAATATCATACAATTTTTAAATAAATTCTGTGGTGAAAAATCATCGTACAGAGTTCTTCTGGTACTAATTTTCTTTTTGTTTTTACATGTACTATCGTTTTTCCGAATTAAGAAGAATTGGCGCTGTTTTTTAGCCCCGTAAATTTAATTCGTTTAACTTTAGCAATTAATTACTCCGAAAATATTCCATAGATTTCAACGAAATAAAAAGTAAACTCACCAGCGAATGCTAGATTTAAATGTGCATTTTTGTAAAATGATCGGATTAGTGGTTGACTCATAAACAGCTATATTATGCAATGCCAGCAATTCCGTTATTAGAAGAGCTAGAATAATGAAATATAGACTGTAGGCTACCCAATAATTCATATGTAATGTTTTATAAGTTATTACACAATCATTGTTTATCTTGCATTTTCCATACAAAAGATCGTGCTGAAGCGCCGCGTGAATTCCGACGCTCTTCGGTCTTTGGTGTAGTGCGGGGAAGGGAGTCCTTAGCGGTTATGTTGCTAGTGAGAGAACCACGGACAGCTGATTATCAATACACAAACAGAACGATAACTTGTCAGGATAGTAAGTTTAACTAACAGAATTTAATTCTTAATTTTTGCACAATTTTGATTATAATATGTGACCCGGTACAAGAGAAATGCCATAAAAAAAGAAATAAAAGAAAGAACTGCCATCTCTCGTTGCGAAAGTATTGACTCCTGTGTTTGACGGCTCATAAATCTAAAACTACTGAACAGAAAAAATTGATATAAAGTGTGCCATACTCCTCAATCATTTCTAGATAAGTTGTATGACTATCAAATTTTTTTGTCTCTCGGTGTAAACATAAGCGCGAGAGAAGTGAAAAAATGTACCTGATTTTTGCATTTCTAGATTAACCGTCGTTTTTCCGTTTTTTTTTCTCATAAACTGCTTACCAGAAAACTTTAATTTTTGTTCAGGTTGCAATTAGAGTCTCTTCTATCGATTGGCGTTTTTGTTTTCTTCAGTTTTTATATAATAAGGGTGTAAACAAGATTTTGATGGAAGCGGATATATCAGTAACGAATGTTAACAGGACAACGCAGTTAGCATGCATATAATCCTTATTTACTGCGATGCATATCCCGTGAATTTAATAACATTCCGAATTGTTATTTTTAAGACCGAAATAAACATGAACAATATTTTGCGCTGATCGGTCAGAGCGGTCAGTGAATCCGTCTGAGACCGTTTGTGTGGACTTGCAGAATATGGAGTTAGCAATATTTCCGATTAGTGGTGAATATCAAACTAAGTTTGCTTGATAAACTATAAGAGTCTGCTCGATTTTTTTTATTTATATAAATATTGAAACTACTTCATTGTGCGATTCCCCACTACCGGCAGCGTCGCTGTCCGATCTTTTCCACCGCACCACACCAAAGACCGCCGAGCGCCGCGTGAATTGCGGCTATCATGATATGCTTCAACACGATCTTTTTTTAGGGAAAATGCAAGATAAACAATGACTGTAATAAACTTTAAACATATGATTTATTAGGTAGCCTATTATCGATACTTCATTATCCTAGCTCTTCTAATAACGGAATTGGTGGCATAGCTTTTTGTCGGCCAACCACTAATCCGATCATTTTACAAAAGGCACATTGAAAGCTAGCATTCCGCAGATGATTTGACTTTTTAATTCGTTGAAATCTATGGATTACTTCCGAAGTAACTAGTTGCTAAAGTTAAACGAATGAAATTTACGGGACAAAAACAGCGCCAATTCTTCTTAATTTGGAAAAATTGGATAAACGCCAACATTTGCAGCTTTCTAATTTTTGAGTTGTAGCATATTAAGGACAGCATCAGATTTATTTAAAATTTATTCACCGCTAGATTTGCGAGAAAATCGACCTCAAAATAGCGAACATAATATATGGCCATGATAGTACTTACAGATGTACTATCGTGGCCATAATATTATGTCCCTTCTTTTGATGTCGATTTTCTCGCCAATCTCGGGGCGAAAAAATTTGAAAAAATTCTGGTCCTGTCCTTGATTAATATACTACAACGCATAAAAATTAGAAAGCTGTATATGTTGGCGTTTGCTCGATTTTTCCAAATTAAGAAGAATTGGCGCTGTTTTTGACCCATAAATTTCATTCGTTTAACTTTAGCAATTAATTACTCCGAAAATAATCCATAGATTTCAACGAACTAAAAAGTAAAATCACCTGCGGAATGGTAGCTTTCAATGTGCATTTTTGTAAAATGATCGGAGTAGTGGTTAACCCACAAAAAGCTATATTATGCAATGCCAGCAATTTCGTTATTAGAAGAGCTAGGATGATGAAGTGTCGATCATAGGCTACATAATAAATCATTTATTTACAGTTTATTACAGAATCATTGTTTATCTTGCATTTTCCCTACAAAAGATCGTGTTGAAGCATCTCATGATCGCCGCAATTGACGCGGCGGTCTTCGGTCTTCGGGGTGATGCGGGGGAAGGGATCGACAGCGACGCTGCCGGTAGTGGGAGATCGCACGGGCTCAAAAGTTACTCCGAGAACAGTGTTTATGGTTACAATATAACGACCTATCAGTTTTATGCGCTCAGAGCTGCCAGTTGTAATATATGTAATATATAAAGAGTTGTATTTATGTTATATTGTTTTTGCCTGTATTTAAATATTACTAATAAATAAACACAAAAACGGACTCAGGCGGAGTCACGCGCAAAACATTGTTCATGTTTATTTCGGTCTTAAAAATTAACAAATGGTCGGAATGATATTAAATTTAAGCGACATGTCACGCAGTAATTAAGGATTATATGCATGCTAACTGCGACGTGCTGTTAACATTCCTTACTGATCTATCCGCTTTCATCAAAATCTAGTTTACAACCTTATTGTATAAAAACTGAAGAAAAAAAAACGCCAATCGATAGAAGAGACTGAATGCAACCTGAACAAACATTGAAATTTTTGTGCTAAGCGGTTTAGGAGGAAAAAAATCGGAATGACGGCAGTTTTACAAATTTACAATTGCAAAAATCGGGTACATTTTTTCACTTCTCTCGCGCTCATGTTTACACCGAGAGGCAAAAAATTTTGATAGTCATACAACATATGTAGAAATGATTGAGGAGTATGACACACTTTATTTCAAGTTTTTCTGATCAGTAGTTTTAGAGTTATGAGACGTCAAACACAGGAGTCGATACTATCGAAACGAGAGATGGCAGTTAGGGCATTTCTCTCGTAGCGGGGTCACATATTATAACCAAAATTCTGAATTTAAAAATTAAGAATTTAATTCTGTTAGTTAAAATTACCACCTTGGCAAGTTATCGTTCTTTTTGTGTATTGGTAATCAGCTGTCCGCCGTTCTCTCACTGTTGACAGTACCGCTAATGACTCTCTTCCCCGCATCACACCAAAACCGTAGAGCGTCGGAATTCACGCGGCGTTTCAGCACGATCTTTTATATGGAAAATTCAAGATAAACAATGATTATGTAATAAACTTTAAACCTATGAATTATTGGGTAGCCTATAGTCTATATTTTATTATTCTAGCTCTTCTAATAACGGAATTGCTGGCATTGCATAATATAGCTTTTTGTGGATCAACCACTTACCCAATCATTTTACAAAAATGCATATTGAAAGCTAACATTCCGCGGGTGATTTTACTTTTTAATTCGTTGAGATCTATGGATTATTTCCGGAGTAATTAATTGCTAAAGTTAAACGAATGAAATTTACGGGCCAAAAACAGCGCCAATTCTTCTTAATTTGGAAAAATCGGGAAAACGCCAACATATACAGCTTTCTAATTTTTATGAGTAGTAGAGTATTAATCAAGGACAGCATCAGAATTTTTTAAAATTTTTTCGCCCCTAGGTTTGCGAGAGAATCGACGTCAAAAGAGGGGACATAATATATGGCCACGATAGTACACCAAGTACAAAAAAAATAAAAAATAAATAATACTATGCCAATCTTTGTCTTTTTCACAATTTTTTTTTTGCTGTTCATCGTCATCCGATGCTTGGTTGGACTGTGTTTCTTCTTCGCCTTCTTGAAACGTTTCTTCAAGATCATTAAATTCTTCAGCTTGCAATTAACTTCCTGGGCTCAAGCAAAGACTCGGTTGCTTCATTCCAGTGGAACTGTCTTAAATCTTGCACTATTTTTTTTTATGTTTGAACAATTTTCCAGACATTTTGTACATAATCTGTACAGTGATGTACGTTTTTTCCGATATACGCATCAATTACTTTCAGAACTTGTTTCACAATTACAAGAAATTGTTTATGGAAAAATTAAGAGTAAAAAATACAAAAAAAGGAGTTTGCGCATTTTTCTCGAAGGTTTTGAGGTTCTATCATATTGTAATTTCTTTCATTTTAGTAATTTCTAAAGTGACAGATTTTTTCATGATCTACAACTTTTGTATTCTAAGACAAAAATGATTATTTTGCTTACTTATGTGAAGCTTTATTATTCTAATTTAATGTTTATAGCATTACTGTAAAAAAAAAGTTTCGGGTCAAACGGGTGTTTCGGGTGTTAAGTGAGCGGCCGGCCTATGTTTCAACCTTTCAAGGCAAGTCGGCACGGGTTAATAAACTCCGAATGACGAAAACGCATTTGCGACTGCTTAATAATAAAATAAACAAAATTACAACGTATGCGTTAAAAAAGAGAAATACTTCGAAAAATAAGGTATCAAACTTTTTCAATTTTCCCCTCAACCAGTATTGTGGTCACACTTGCTATAGGAGCGTAATAAAATATTTTTAAATTAAGTACAACTAATTCTAATACATACCCACATCATTTGGTAAATAATTCTCACACTTTAACCACTCTTTAAACAATTTGATCCCATTTTGTAGTTTATCTGCATTCACTTGCACATCTTTGGATATAACCGCTTTTTCTTCATTAGTAGGTAGCAAAAATGGTAAGTCTTGAAGCTGCATATTGACCGTTCGATGCACGACTGAACTGTGAACCAAACAATTTCTTAAGAAGGCGCGAGAATCCGGTTTTATATATTTAATTTAGTGCTGTCCACGTATCTTACTAAACATTGTAAACAAATCGCCGACCTCTTTTAACTACATATTTATAATATAATTATCGCGTCTCGATGTTTTTTTGTTGCCATTAATCTATATATAGCACATATATAGCACACTATATGACAAGCTGTAAATTCTCTGTAATTAAGTTGTAAACATAATAATTATTTCAATAAGTTTAAATAGTTATTGTTGAATAAGACGCATTTCGATAGTCTCGAGAATGATAACAAAAACAAGAATTTTAAAATGTTGTTATTAATAATCATATGATAACAGTGTTCAAATATCAGTGGCGGCTTAGTAACCAGTTTTGTATACTACGTTTTATACAGGGCCTTTTTTTGTAAGACCACTGTTGATGTGAGTAAAGTATTAAGACTAAAAGTCGATTTTACAGGTATCCCTGTCATTGAATAAATTTTGGGGATCTATGAAAAAAATTAGAGCAACATTATCTAAAATGTATGATCCCTAAAATGCATTTTTATCTACTAAAATCAATTTTAAAGATTCAATAGAAATTCAAAACATAGCCAAATCTAAATTGCATTGTAAAACAACTAGAACAACTAGAAATAAACAAAACTGAACAAGATTTTTAAGTCATTATTAAAGTCATTCGTCATTACAATTATAAAATTATAAGAGTACCAATAGTGAAACAGACAAAATTAAAAATAAGTTCCAAAAGCCATTTAATTTTATTTTAGTAAATTTTCAAAAACATTACCGTTTTTGCTTAAACATGTTTTGATTCCTTGTGACATATTATTGTAGGTGCGGCTTTCCTGATAGAGTTAGCACATAAATCAATGAACGCAGCTCGAACTCAGTCTTGCATATTCTCCTTATCACTTACTAGGTCCTCAATGGTTTGTCTTTAATAGATCGTCAAATGTCAAAATCCAGTGGCGCAAAGTCGAAGGAATCCATCTATCTTCAAACTGAGTTTATTAATGTAGAGTTCGCGATGTTTTCAATATATATTATTATGTTTAAAAATTGAATCATTTTACACAAAGTTGGTGTAAAGTTTTCAATAAAATTCCAAAATGTATTTATATAATAAAGTTGCTATTTGAAACAATCGGCTTTTAGTACGTTTGTCAAGTAACATTTTGATGTTATAATTTGAACATCCTGTATAAATTTTCGAAACACTCTACCGATGTGTCGGTGCTATCGACTAATATGTTACCTTCGCCTTAATTTTGTCATACAACTTTTTATCCAGCGGCCTCAGCAGGTAATTTATAAGTAATTGAAAGTAACCTTGCAGCCGTAATTTATTATTGAAAAAATTTTATCTCAAAAATGACACATGTTAGATATAGGGTACAATTGCCTAAAATATATCGATAATATAAAAGATTCTATAACGTACCGGTAACCGGAAGTAACCAAAACTTAAAAATACTTTTGTTCAAAATATCGTGTCCAACTATTTAAGGGGGATTCCGGTTTTTTCCTCTAAAATTACCGCTTTTTACTTTATCATACGCAGTAGGTATGTAAAGTATAAAGCGGAAATATGTCTTTTTGGGTCCCCTGAACATTTTTGACCAAGGTACAAAAAAATGTCTGTGTGTGTATGTGTGTGTGTACCCGTTTTTGTGGCGACGATTCCGGAGAAACTACTAAAGGTATCGGGACAAAACTTCATATTTAGAAGTTTCATAACCAAACTTACAGCTGAAAAGCTTTCTGTTGAAAAGGGTCCAAAGGAACTGGTGGTTTACTCTTAGCATTTTTCGAAGATTTTGCAAATGAGCCGCTATTTGTGTAATGTCGTCAAAATAGTTAAATAATAAATTAAAGGAGAGGAAATTTTCTATAATTTATGTATATGACATTTTTTGGTAGAATTTATAGTTTAGCTGCATGAGCAAATTCTATTTCATCGAGATCGGTCGTACTGCTTTTAAACTAGTAGCCAGGATATGTCAGATTTTTTTATTCTAATGACAGTAGCTAGTGTCAAACGCTAATGTTTTGAAAATACTACTGTCAATATAGGCTGCGTTCGGATATTGAACACCGTTACACTTTTTACACCCACTAACACGTAAGTGTCATTTGGACGGTGTACCCGGTGTCAACGGAGTACAATATCCGAACGCAGCTTTAATCAAGATATCTGTCTAGTTCTACTAGTTTTATTTTAATGCAGACATAGCCGATCTCGATCAAATAGAATCTCATGCAGCTAAACTATTAATTTTATATATAGTATGATAAAGTCATGTGCCTGGCCACATCAGATTTTTTTAGAATTTTTTATTGGCGAGACTATGCAATAAATCTATTCAAAATTTGGTACAAATATTTATTAGCTTTTCAAGTAGTTACAGAAAAGAATAATATAGAAATATGATGAATCACGCTCACTAGCTACCCGCGACCATGACATTGCGCGAAGATCCGCGGTCACTGGTTGGCATGATTGGGCCAATCCAGGTAATCTGAAATACTAATGTCGCATACCGCCCTACTTTATACATAAATGGTTATCGTTTGATGAACCAGAAAAGAAATATATTTATATTTAAGGAAATGGTGACTTGTTAAACTCAAAACATCGATTTTTCTCCAAAAATTTGACAATGTTTTCGCTATAAAAGGAAAACTACATAACTTATTGCATTTCTGGTTCATCAAACGATAAAGACGTTTAGACGTGGCTCAGGCTTTCGATAAGGTGTGGCACGATGGACTCTTTGAGAAACTGGAACAGCAGCTTCCTACTGAATATACAGAACTGTTAAAATCATATCTGAAGGACCGTCACTTCAGGGTGAAACAAGATGACGAATACTCCTCGCTACGCAATATCAATGCCGGAGTACCACAAGGAAGTGTATTGGGACCACTTCTGTACCTACTGTATACTTATGATATTCCTGTTCCGGGAGAAAGCACAGTGGCAACATTTGCAGACGACACGGCTATTTTGGCGATTAGCGACAGTGTCGAAGAAGCAACTGAAAAATTACAGATAGCTGCAAACAAAATCAACCTTTGGACAAAGAAATGGCGCATCAAACTAAATGAAGGAAAATCCACGCATGTAAACTACACCAATAAGAGAGTTAACTATATTCCAGTAACCATGAATGGGAACGATATTCCATACGCGGATACAGCGAAATACCTTGGCATGACACTGGATGCCAAGCTTAGATGGAAAGTACATGTCAAGAAAAAGCGGGACGAACTCGACCTAAAATTCCGCAAAATGTATTGGCTAATGGGACGGAGGTCAGCCCTGTCAGTGCAAAATAAGCTCCTACTATACAAGCAAATATTAAAGCCAGTATGGGTGTATGGAATACAGTTGTGGGGATGCACTAAGCAGTCCAATATCAACCTCATTCAGAGGTTCCAAAATAAAGTTCTAAGGGCCATTGTTGGTGCACCATGGTACATCAAAAACACCAATCTTCATCGGGACCTTCGCATGGAGATGGTAACTAGCGAAATATCAAAATTTGCTAAGAAGCACGAGGATCGTCTACTCCACCACGACAACATTGAAGCCATCCAGCTGCTAGACAACAGTGCGCTAGTGCGTCGGCTGAAAAGAACTAAACCATTCGAACTAGTGCGGGAGTGACTAAAAGCAGAGCACCCGTAGTGTATTCACAGTAGGTTACTATTCACAGTAGGACTACACTATCAGTAGGTGAAAACAACCGCCGTCTACTTGAGTGGTAAAAACTGTCAGACTAAAACAACTTGGGCCAATGGGCAAAATTGTAGAAACACTCATTATTTTATCAGTTTAGGTTAAGTGAAAATAACTTGTTAGTCATTGACTAGGTGTTATGTCACAAACACTCTGTGTTTGAACAAAATAAAAAAAAAAAAAAATCAAACGATAAAGAGATGTTTACTGAACATCCAGTTAAAATTTGAAGGCAATCGGTTAAATAGTTTTCGAAGTATCATGCCAACCGTTCGCGAAAAAACGGTTACGAGAAAAACACGTTTAAATTTTCAAGTACAGTTTATTACGCGACGAGTACTTACAGTATTTTTCTGCTAATATGTTACACCAGGGCCATACTTTATTCCTTCCTCCACTTCATAGAAATTATTTTGAGACATTTGCCCATTTCTGCGTCTTGTTTGAGCTTATTTTGCAGCCTCGAGTGCACGTCTCGACGACCTCAACAAACGCATTTTCTCGCACACATTTTGCAAATATCTTCGTTTCCGTGCCAATAACGATTCCTATTGGTGTCATAGTTTAAAGGATGACAGAAAAGCCTTTATTATAAATGCCTGCTGCTGCCTAAGCCGCAATTTTGATAGGATTTGAGCCACGGTGAAGATGTTTGGCGCCAGAAGCTTTAGTTGTTGTTTTGATTGTCACCACCCAGACACTGTTCTACCAACGCTCTCCACGACAAGTCGTTCTAAATTGGTTTGATGGCATTACCGACATTTTTAACAAGTGTTATTGAATTCATCCAGAGTTTTATCGGCTTCAGCTTCGCTCTGTGATCCTACAGGGCAGTACATATGCTCAACCACATATATTTCTCCATAAGTATAGTGATCCCATACAACGGAAGTGGGACCTCAGTTCTTCCATATCCCGTCTCCAAAACACAGCACTATAATTTTCTCGTCTTCCGCTCTCGACAATTTATCGGCAGACGTACAGTCATGGAAATAAGTAAGTTCGTATCGCTATCGCAGGATTTGAAAATAGTATGTCGGTTATATATTCGTGTACTGTTCTACCTCGACCCGGCCGCATCGCAAAAAGTTGTCCGTCACGAAGTGGTTTTTCGATGGATGTAATGTAACGGGATTTAGTTTATTTTTTGCGTGTCCGACCTTTTCCTTAATGTGATATCTTCATTGCAATGTAATAAATGAAATAAAACCACTACAGTTAAGTTTACGAATAGGCAATGCATTTATTTAAATATAGAATTACTTTTATAATAATGTTAATAAACATGTTTGATAATATGATACGAAAAGCTCATTTTAAGATATTGCGTAATATCATGACACATTATATAAATTTATGTTAACTAATACACATATTAATTAAGCAAGTAAATGCCTTTGCCCAGCAGTAGGATGACGGGCTTAAGTAAGTAAGTAAGTAAATGCGCAAATCAACTTGATGCCAAGGATTATCACTAAATATAGACTATTTCAGAATTGTAATATTAAAATATATTCACTAAATGTAAATAAATTCTCTAAACATAAATTTAAATTTACATTTAGGACGAGCATTATTTTGTATGAAGGACAATGGAAAGTTTATATCTGTATTTACTTTACAGCAGTTAATGTTCAATTATCTTTCATGATGCTTGACAACCAAAATAATTTAAATTATAGCAATATATACAGGTGTCCCACGTTTCTTCCGCAAAACAATTTTTTTCAGAAAGTAAATTACTTTTTCAATTCATTAAAAAGTTATAGCCGTTTGAATTATTAACAATGTCTTATTTTAAACGGCTCCAACTTCAGAAGGAACAGAGAAAACCAATAAGACCATATGAAACATATTACTTTCAACTTTCTAGAAAAAAAAAACAAATCATTTTGCTATTTTCTTTTGTTCATTTGTTAAGACAAATTATTAAAATTTTACTTATAATTAATAATTTTTTATTGTTGTAATATGTATTTATTGTGTTTCATTTTTGGTTTTGCATTGTTTGATAACTAATTATTTTTTTTTCTTTTTTTGTTAATATTTCAATGAGCTCTACAGAAGTTTTATTGTAATATAGTCCCAGTTCAATAAGCACACATTTTTCATTTACTATATATTAACTGGAACATTATTGGAAATTTTATTTCTTAATTTGTTTTCTAAATAAATTAAGAGGCGTGCATTAACAACGATAATAAGTTAAAAGTAACATTTTGACTTTGTTTACTGTAAGGTTAGCTAAAATGCATATACATTAAAAATGAAGGTCTTTTTAATTTCCAAACAATATAAACTATAACTGAAAATGTTTAACGACATACTTTGTCAAAGTAATATTATAAGTTAATAATATGGTAACATACAGGCGGGATGTAAATTTTAAATATATCAAAAATTACAGCCACAACCTGGATTTGCACCAAGGCCCTTTGCGTCGCTAGCACAATGTCAATAGCTCAGATGAGAGAGCATTGTGCTAGCGACGCAAAGGTCCCTGGTTCAAATCGTCAAGTTGTTGGTTTCTCTTACGTATACCTTTTATTGCATATGATTATGAGTAATTAATATGCAACAAAAGCTATACGTAAGAAAAACCAACAACTTTTCTTTCTGAAGCGTCTCCTTTTGGGAAATTATATACCTGTTACCAACACAATTTATACTCATCCCAGGTCAAATTTGATGAAATCATTTTTATGTTGTATAAATGTTCTTTTAGATGGTCGTATATTTTAGTTTATTTCTTTTTTAATAATAATTATAACATATTTACATTCCATCAAAATTCGTCGAAAATTTAGAGCTTGCTTCCAAAAATTTTTGTAAATTAGTGATATACATAATTGTCATTATTTTCAGTTGTCAGATATTTGAAACATATTGCTGTAAAGTAAATACAAAATAACAATATAAAAAAATAGTAATGATACATTCATGCTATACAAAATACATACTCCTTTCTGTTTATTAAGTTAAACACTGCAAAATATCGTTGAAGCTAAATATCTCGAAAGCACCAGTAAATCACAATTAACAAATTACTTATTTTGTGAATAAATGGTAATACATGTGTCAGTTCTGAAATAACCTGAAAAGTAAAAATATTGACAACAACAAATTGATTTTTGTATTTATTAACACAAAAAAAGCTATTAGATGCAATAAGGTTGTAAGTATAATTTGTTATGTTGTATGCAATATCTTGAGATGAGATTTTCATTTCATGTAATAGAAAACTTTTATGTTTATTAATATAAAATTAACGTCATATTTAATAAAAACACAATTACATTGCAATGTATGAATTACATTAATAAATTACACATTAAGCTAATAAATAGAAACATATAAATCATTATAAACCAATTCAAAGCATTCGAACAAGGTTTCGCAAATGATAAATTTCCGATATACGAGTTGAAGCGTAAACGGACAATTTTTTGCACTTAGCGGCCGAGCGGTCGACCAGAATAACAAAAAACTTGTACTTGGATGTATCATCGACACACTGCTAAAATATTTATAGAACTTACTTAATTTCATGAGTGTACTAGCAAATGCTTTTCCTTCACGAGTGTGAATTCTCAGAAAATTTTCTTTTTGGTTGTCCATCAGCACGTGTAGGAGTTTTTCTTGAGTGTTTCTTATCCACGACTGTTCACGAGAGAATTTAACAGAATAATAAACCATACACTGCAAGATTTTTTGGTTTGAAAAACTCGAGCGGAAAATTAGTTTAGCGCGCGATCCGACCGATCCGCGTGCTACATATTTTTCGCACCTGCACGTCGTCGGCTAATTGTTGATAACGTGGCTAATTTGGCAAATTTTGCCTTAAAACTTCGTGCACACATTCTTAAGACCTTAACTGATAAAATAACGTACAGAAAAAAAATTGATTTTTTTTTCATCAGAAAACCGGAATTCCCCTTTAATTCCACTAATTTTAAATTCCTTATTTTAGACCAGGCAATAGAGACTTTTTCGTGACAAAAATAGTATCAGCAAGCCGCCGGTCCCAGGTCACGTGGAACAGTCCGTAGATGTATTGTGATGTGTTTTCGACTAGCAAATATCATTACTTAATTTGTTATAAACAAAAAACCTAAAAAAATCGTGCTTTTTTTCGTTGTTCGCTTGTAAAAGCTGAACCGATGGAGCAATCTTGATACTGTCAACAGACGAAAAAAATGAACCCTACACGGACCCGATCGGATTAATATTAACGGAGGAAATTCGGAAGAACCGGAGAAATCTGCGTTTTTTTCAAAAATTCATAACTCCGTCATTTTTAAAGTTGTAACGCAGGTTTTTCGCGAGAAAGTAACGATTGATTGTCCGATGATTAGTTTTTGCACAACTGCGATTTGAATCTTTTTTATGCAATATGGTTCGGCGAGCCTGGATGCTTCGGAGGTGGTCCGATTTTAATTTATTTTACGTATTTCGAAAGTAGAAGTATTGTGCTACAAAACGTCTATTCTGATTTTGCGTTAAAATGTTGCGAAATAAGCGAAAAATGCTTGCAAACTTGACCGAAATCTGCGGCGCGCTCCAAACCGGTCGAGTAGTGGGGGTAGGCGACCGACGCGGGGAAGCGCGTATCTATAGTAATCCCAACGCGCTGCGCGCTTCCCCGAGTCGGCCGCCTACCCCCACTACTCGACCGGTTTGGAGCGCGCCGCAGATTTCGGTCAAGTTTGCAAGCATTTTTCGTTTATTTCGCAACATTTTAACGCAAAATCAGAATAGACGTTTTGTAGCACAATACTTCTACTTTCGAAATACGTTAAAAATATTAAAATTGGACCACCTCCGACGCATCCAGGCTCGCCGAACCATATAGCATTAAAAAAAATTCAAATCGCAGTTGTGCAAAAACTAATCATCGGACTCCTGGGTTGTACACACTTAAAGTACCCATCAATCGCTACTTTCTCGCGAAAAGCCTGCGTTACAACTTTGAAAATGGCGGAGTTATGAATTTTTGAAAAAAATGCAGATTTCTCCGGTTCTTCCGAATTTCCTCAATTGATATTAATCCGATCGGGTCCGTGTAGTGTTCATTTTTTTCGTCTTTTCATTCTCTACAATTCGTCTGATGACAGTATCAAGATTGCTCCATCGGTTCAGCTTTTACAAGCGAACAACGAAAAAAAGCACGATTTTTTTAGGTTTTTTTGTTTATTACAAGTTAAGTAATGATATTTGCTAATCGAAAACACATCACAATACATCTACGGACTGTTCCACGTGACCTGGGACCGGCGGCTTGCTGATACTATTTTTGTCACGAAAAAGTCTCTATTGCCTGGTCTATTTCGTTTGGTTCTCCATATACTTCTAATGTCAGCTCGTCGTTAAATACCCTGTATAAAAATACCTATATTTTCAAACTAAAAAGCTACTACTTCTTAATTCTCTAATTTCCGATAAATTTGTCTGCTACATCCGATGACCCTCGAATCCCAGGTGTTATTATTTATAACGACATATTGCATAATTTAAATTTATAGTTATGACATATCTGCATGCATAACATAATAAAATTAAGGAACTGATAGCCTTACTTTATGGTTTAACAACATTATAGCTTATTTGAAGAGAAAGTCCAGGCGGCGATTTTTATCACAGCAAAATTGTCAATAATCGTTTGATTAAAATCGCGTATGCTTTCGATTATGTCATACTCTTGAGAAACCATTGCCGAATCAGATAGTCTTGTTTGGCCCATGGATGATTGAAAATGTTATTAAAATTTTCAACAGTTTTATAGTTTCACTGAAAGTCTTAGATGAAGTTTTACATGTTCATTATGCCATTGGTTACAAACAAATGGTTCAAATCTGTAATCCGTGTTTATCCACTATTCATCTTCAAATAATAAAAAATCTGATGTGGCCAGGCACATGACTTTATCATACTATATATAAAATTAATAGTTTAGCTGCATGAGATTCTATTTGATCGAGATCGGCTATGTCTGCATTAAAATAAAACTAGTAGAACTAGACAGATATCTCGATTAAAGCTGCGTTCGGATATTGTACTCCGTTGACACCGGGTACACCGTCCAAATGACACTTACGTGTTATTGGATGTAAAAAGTGTAACAGTGTTCAATATCCGAACGCAGCCTATATGGACAGTAGTATTTTCAAAACATTAGCGTTTGACACTAGCTACTGTCATTAGAATCAAAAAATCTGACTTATCCTGGCTACTAGTTTTAAAGCAGTACGACCGATCTCGATGAAATAGAATTTGCTCATGCAGCTAAACTATAAATTCTACCAAAAAATGTCATATACATTAATTATAGAAAATTTCCTCTAATTTATTATTTAACTATTCTGGCGACATTACACAAATAGCGGCTCATTTGCAAAATCTTCGAAAAATGCTAAGACTAAACCTCCAGTTCCTTTGGGCCCTTTTCAACAGAAAGCTTTTCAGCTCTAAGTTTGGTTATGAAACTTCTAAATATGAAGTTTCGTCCCGATACCTTTAGTAGTTTCTCCGGAATCGTCGCCACAAAAACGGGTACACACACACATACACACACACACACACACACACACACAGACATTTTTTTGTACCTTAGTCAAAAATGTTCAGGGGACCCAAAAAGACATATTTCCTAAATTTATTTCGCTAAAATCTCAAAAAATTTTTTTGGCACGATTACAATACTTTACATACTGCGTATGATAAAGTAAAAAGGGGAACAAATCAATTTTTAGTTTTTGACATCATAACCAGTAGTAATCTAATCATTTTTCCTATAAATGTCAGCACTACTATCGTTTGCAAAAGTATTGAGCCCCGTGTTTGAATGCTCATAACTCTGAACCGACCGAACAAAAAAAATTAAATAAAGTGCGTTATACTCCCAAATCATTTCCACATATCATGTATGAGTATAAAAATTTTGTAACCAGCAGTTTAAACAATTCATTATGTTTTAGGATGGAAATGAAGATGAACTATCCTATGCGTCGATTACCTCGCCTCGGGGAAGGTGGATTACGGGCGGTCTTCGCAGTTAAATATCGCCCATGGGCAACACGGTCAACTTTCACGAGTCCAGAACCGAATTGAGCCCTCCGCCCAGTATTCCATGTGCGTTTGCTTGCAATTTTTTATATGGGCCATCACATGTTAAAAAATAATGCGGCGATACTGTGGTTGATTCGCATAGACAATAGGGTATTCCGGTGTTTTTGAAATTGTCATTTTTTACAAAGTATGGGTGCTACTGTTTGCTACTTCACAAGTAAAATATCAAACATTGTTCTAACATAAGAGAAATCGTTGTTTGAAGTTTGAATTAGGATTGGTCTTTGTGACGTCACAAAGACCGCTCAAAGTGAGCGACTTGACAACGTTGCTATATCTAGGGTGCACGTAATAAATTTTTGTCTTCTGTTGTGTCAACGTTTAGAATCGCTCGTTTGTTGACACCTGCTTTGGTTATTGAGGTTATATCAAACACTTGTTCAAAATGTATAAACTCCAACGAAGACATTGTTCTGTGCCGGGCTGTAACAGCAGTAGAACAGTACCTCCTGATAAGATTTTTTTACATTGCCGACTAGCGAGATGAGAGATGTTTGGCTTCAAGTTTCAATGATCAAATCATCTCTCAAAAAAGTTACCTTTATTCGTTTTCAAACAACAGGGTCGCCAACCGTCAACTTGGCCGATCAGCTGTTCGAGAGCTGTCCGCTGTTGCCACCGCTACTAGGGATCGGTAATCATCGTGTATTTCCGAGGGTGGTCGGTGAATTCAAACGAAATGCACTTTTAATTGCAATTATCTCATAGAAAAACTGAATAAAAAAGCTCATAGCTTAACTTTATGAATCCTCATAAATTGTACAATAGGTTAAACCGAATATCTGCTTAAATTTTGACATGACCGGAATACCCTATTATGAAATACATGTTCAGCTTTTTTTTTTGTTCTAATGTTGGTCTTATAAAATATAGTTTTTTTTTAAATAGCAGACGTATTGTTTTTAATTTATGGGATGTATTAATTTGGTTTATAAAATTTTAAAATATTATTTATTTATAAAAATATTCGTTTATCATGATGATGTAAATAGCAAGATGTTGCTGATTTTCTTGCTATGTAAACTACTTTTTGCTTTGCAATGGTCAACTTCTGCTTACTTTACAAAACGGTAAGGACCAAATGACAAATTAATAAGTTATGACCATATTTCAAAATCATGCTTCTTCATTTTTATAAAAATATTTTAATTATTGTTGTTTTTACTATTAAATAGTGAAAATTTACCGGTTACGATAAAAAAATCAGCAGTCTTGTAGTTTTCGTGTCATGAAATAAACTTATATGGTTTATTGATGCATATTAAACAATCGAAAGTACGCTTCGTAAAAATTCTTCAATTATTTTTTGTGAGTTGGGATTTTCTTTAAGATTTATATTGCTAATGTCTTATTTGACAAATCACAATTTATGACACACCTTCCTGCTCGTTTCTTGTGCAGTGAACACTTTTTTCTGAGATAGAACGGGCTGAAATGATGTGCAACTTTACTTCAACTGATGCGACAGCATTTGACGTGTCTTAACTACAACTATAGTCAATAAATATATTTCTATACCCACTTGTACTTGCATTGTATGCAAAAATAAAAACACTATTCTCAAAAGGAAATATAAATTAACTAATATTTTACAACGAATAAACAATTAAATAAAGATTATTTTATCTCGGGCTCAAAGATTCCGCCTTGCTCAAGATTCCTCCGCTACAAGACAGTATCCGAGTCGTTTGTAGAAGTTGTCCCTCACGCCAGAGAGCGTTTCGGCTGTTACAGTGTTGGCAGCTTCTGAAATTTTTGCTCTCAACTCGTGTAAATTATGTGCCCATTATGAAGTCAATATTCATCAACATAAATGGTATTTTTAAGATAACCCCACAAGAAACAATCGTTCGGAGACAGATCGGGTGATCTTGGGGGCCGACGAATGTCGCCTGTCCTACTAATAAGACGGTGAGGAAATGCGGTTGTTAAACACTCTCGCACCCTGGCCGCGTTATGAGCAGGACAGCCGTCTTGCTGAAGCCAAACATCATCCTGATCTACTCCGGGAAGGTTATAAATGGCGGGAAGTACTTGCTCTTGCAGCAAAGTAAGGTACTTCTGGGCGTTAAGAGATCCATCGATAAAGAATGGGCCAACTAAATGATTGCCTAGAATACCAGCCCAAACATTTAGTTTTTCGGGATATTGAGTACGGTAAGCATAACTGATTGCTGATTTTGTTGGGCCCAATATCGAAGAATGGAAGGATTATGTTTACCATGTAACGGAAAAGTCGATTCATCAGTAAAAATAATATTTTGTATAAAATTTTCATCTGCGTTCGCCTTTTCCATTACAGTTTCACAAACTCCATTCTACGAATACTGTCCTCTGCGAAGATTTCCTGAGTCTTTGAGTACTTATAACTCCGGAAATCACCCCTCTTCAGAGCCTTAGCAACGGTTTTGTTACCAATACCTAATTCCTCGCCAATCCCTCGAGTGGATTTCTTATCGTCCAGTACTACAGAACCGCAGATTAGTACATCCCGTCGTTCTTTTGCCTCAATTTCTTGTGGACTTATCTCCCTTGGATGACAAGTACTGCATCTCATTAGACAAAGATCTTTTTCAAATTGATGCATAATATTGAAAATGGTTTGTCTGCACGAGATAGGTCCTGCCTTCAAAAGTGATTGCAAACAAATCCACGCACTGTCGCGCCGAATTGCCACCGTAATACCACTTGATGGTCTGAAGCTGTTCTAGCGGAGGGTACATCGCGATTGCAAACACCTGCTCTCCCACCAGTCGGCAGTCCCACTATAATTGGCTGCCCCACTCAACCGACTTTGGCGGTGTTGTCGCGTGATACGCTAGTTTCTATAGACCTATGCCTAATTTTTGCGGGCACAATTTGTATACACACTGCGAATTGCTAACTACGCTTTTGATATTTTAAGCTAGTACGGACCGTGCATCAACTCAGTTCGCATCTACCATCGGCTGTGACGTTTCTGCGCGGTGATCGAAAATTTAATCGCACTTATCAATCGCTTTAAAAAATTAACTAACTACTCAATTGTGATTCTATTTTAAGTAAAATATGACGATTATTTCCGTCCTTATCGCGTTGTTGTGCTATAATTTGTTCCTGAGATATTTGCCTTCCTAATAACGTTGTTTATAGCAGCCTTTACCACAAAGAAATTTACGAAAGCACGAAAGCCAATCTATAGACGAGATCTTAAAGGTGGAAACAGATAGAGGTAACGCGATGCTACCGTGAAGTTACAGTAATGCCGCCATCTGTCAAGCAAAAGTAGAAGTACGGCTAAGTAGATCGAAGCGCACAGAACGAAGGTAGCAAACCGCAATGCTGCAGCAATGGTCGGCGCTATTCTACTTTTCCGTAACGTTGGAGCAACGGCGATTGACTAAAAGTGCGCATGCCTGCCCTGTGACACATGGTCGCAGATATGTTTGTTTACAACAGTCAACGAAATGGTTCTACGAGTTTTCGAGGAGTGATATTATTTATTCGTACCTATTATGTATTAAAAAGTAGTTTTTTTATTGCTCTATATTGATTTGTAAATATATTAACGGTAAGTTATTTAATTTGAGGTTATGTGTATGCAATATATAAACATTTTAGGTGATTTTGACTCCCAAACAATAGTTCATTATTTTGGTAGCGCATTATCGCAGTGCCACACTGTCATTCACCCGTAGTCCAGCCAGATGACCAGAAAGTTATTCTCTACAATTGTGCAACAATACAATTGTTGTAGATTATGACGTATTTTGGACAACGTACATGATGGAGTATTCGAACGATTTGAGACTAAGTACTACATAAACCTATCGTTTCAACAGAAGTTGTTAATGATATTGAAGAGTGAATTCCTCAAATCCTTGCGTAAAATTTCTCAACAAGTAGGTATTGCCAAAATAACGTTCTGACTTTCTTTATCGTTACATTAATACATTATCTTTTTAGATGTATTACGTATAACGAAATAATTTTCCTGCTTCTGCGTATCAAGTGAGCGTTCTTCGACAACTATAGCGCACGATGAGCATCAACTATTGTAGGTGATTTATCGACCATTTGAAAATCAAGAAAGTAAATAGAAGATTTTTAAGAAAAATCAAGTTTAGCATTTATTGTGAAAATTCAATGTTGATCGAACCATATTTAACAGAGGCTGTGTCGTCACACTGCTTGACCGTTTAAATTTGTAATGTTATAACTCTCGTCACTGGTTTGTGGGTTTGTAGGCACCTGCGGGTGATCCGCTGCAATTCATTAGAGATCGGTGCAACTTCTGTCATTATGTTACTCGATCAATCTTGATGAGGATTGTAAACAACCTAATTTTTTATTTTGTTTTGCATTTTTTTTTGTTGTACAATTTTGGAACATTGGTTAATAAAGGCATTTTATTTTTATTTATTTTGTTTATTTTATTTATTAAATGTGTTTGATCAAAAGCAATGTCTAGAGAAGTGCAGTGTGTACTGTACAGAGATCAAAGAATGATGCGGTCCATAGTATCGAAAATGTAACATCCAAGGTATTTTTTTCTCGTTTTCTGAATTATCATAATGCAGCAAACATGCAATATATTGCTTTTTGTTGCTTGGGTAAACTTTGTATCCATTTTTTACAAAATTACTATTTCTGAATTGGACATAAAAATCATTTTATAATTTAATTTTTATCTTATAATTTAATAAGAGTATTATAAATTATTAGGACGATCTATAAACAACATTATCAACAACGAATTATTTTCAAACAATAGCACTATCAACAACAACAAATTATTATCAATTGCAAACTAAGTATAAAATTAAAATATTTATTAATCATTTTATCTGTTCATAATATTATAACAATCTTTTAAAAACGCTCAAAAGCGTTTAAACGTTACCTCAATCCTACCGAAAAGTTGAAATAGTTTCAACTTTTCTATTGCGTTGCGATTCGTTACCTCCATTCTGTGCGGTCCGATCTACTACCATGCACTTCTACTTCGCCTTGGCAGTCGGCGGCATTACTGTTGCATCGCGGTAACCGTCATTCTGTTCGGTCCTGTCGTATCTACTCCATATACCGTCGGCGGTGCTACCTTACTACAACGGCACGATAGCGGCACGTCCGATCTGTTTCAGCCTTAAGTTACCCACCGTGTAAACTTGATTTTTTTTGAACCAGCGGTGTTATGTTTTGTATATTAATATTTAAAGTTGGACATGAATTGTATTTGTTTTCCACACTGCGCATGTTCGTTTTCCCGGTGCAAGGTGTTCTCAACAGGAAACACCATTAGGCTATCGAATGACATTGCGGTCAGTCGTAGCAACTTCAATGTTTAAATTGCTATATAAGTTTTGAATATAGATTGAGTTTTACTTCACAAAGGCTCTTTTATTTCTACGAAACAACCAAGTCCCCAACATAATGGTCCGACGAGCGAGAATTTGTATCAATTGACCGAAAACTTGGTAAACCAGTCCACTGCGTAGTAAGAAAAAGCGGAGTGCATGGCGGCATCAACAAGCTTTCCACGAGGGAAGTAATAGCGAAGAAGGCGAAATATTCTATTTTAGCGGTGAAGACATCGACCACACTACGGCGAAAAAGGCGAAATTCTGGCGAAATACCGAAGACACAGGCGCATTTATATATATTAGTAGCGAAGGCAAGGAAGGCGTGCAAAAGAAATCCATTTACATCCTGGCGTGGCGAAGCCCTATCATTTACACAAACAGCGGAATCCGAAGATCAACAATAGCAGTGTAAGTGGCCGTATCCATTTTTCCCTTAGAATACATTTTTCATATTGCTTCAAATTGATTGAAATTGCATTAAACATGGCCGAAGCAAAAGTAAATAAACTTTTGAAAAAACGCGAACGCATTAAGGCACGTGTAATTGATTATGATACTTATGTAACTAATGCCAAAGCAGCTATAAAACCAAATGATGTTTATACGCGCGTTGAGATTCTTCAATTTAAAGAACGTTTAGATCATGTGTTGCCATTATTGAGCGAGTTTAATGCAATAGAAGAACAAGTTGAGGATTTATCATCAGAAGATATGTCTGATGCTACTTTTGACGATTTTTATTATGCGGCTGTTGCAAAAGCAAAAGAGGTATACGAAATTATGACTCATGAATCTTTAGTAAATAAAAAAGAAACCCAAAATGCCACTGAAATTGTAGCTAGCGATATTCAGCTACCAACCATATCACTTCCAAAATTCAATGGTGAAATCACTCGTTGGCTTGAATTTAAAGATTGCTTTGAAACTATGGTTAATAAAAATCTGAAGCTTACTAAAATACAAAAATTATATTATTTGCGATCTGCATTGTCCACAAATTATCTGCACAAATTATAAGCGCTCATGACAGTTCGTCTGAATCCTATGACTTGGCATGGACCCTTGTATGCGATAGATATGAAAACAAGCGTATGCTTATTCAAAGCCATATAAAAGCGTTATTAAATTTTAAATTTATAAGGAGGGAATCGATTCAATTGTTTAGAGAAATGAGTGACAAAATAAGCATACACTTGCGAGCATTAGAAACTTTGGGCGAAAAGGTTGAACACTGGGACTCAATTTTAATAGTTACGCTCACCGCAAAGTTTGATGACATTACTGCAAGAGAATGGGAGGTTCATACAAAAACCTTTAAAGATTTTCCAAAAATTGCCAACTTGCAACAGTTTCTTAAAGAAAAGGCTATTATGTTAGAAATCATACAGTTTAATAAATCTGATGATATTTCTACAGTTAAAATTAATAGTACAAGAACCAGAACTTTATTAGCTTCAAACGCGGTTTGCTATTATTGCAAAAAAAATCATAGCATTTATACGTGCTTTGATTTCAAATCACTCACGCCTGAAAATAGAATAAAATATGCAAGAGAACATTCTCTTTGTTTAAATTGTTTACGATCAGGACATAGCAATTATAATTGTCAATCATTTGGATGCCGAAAATGCAAACATAAACACAATTCACTTTTGCATATTGAAAAATCAAATGCTTCAACTACTAAAAATAATGCTGCTATAGCAAAATCAATTTCATGCTTATTACCTACAGCAGTTGTTTGCATTAGCGATAATCAAAAATCATTTTGCAGTAAGGCCCGAGCTTTATTGGATAGCGGTTCGCAAAGTAGCTTTATTACTGAAGAAATGGCGAAGAAATTAAAATTAAACATAGAAGAAATAAACATGCGTGTTGAGGGTATCAATAGTTCTGTTTCTAATATTAAAGGTAGAAGTTGTATATGCATAAAGTCAAGTTATTCAGTTTTTACTACTCAATTGTCTGTTCTGGTTGTACCTGAAATTACAAGTAGTTTGCCTCAGAAAGAATTAGACATATCAAATTTAAATATTCCTTCTGGAATACAACTAGCAGATCCGGAATTTTTCGTACCATCCAAGATAAATTTACTTTTGGGAGCTGGCGTATTTTTTGAGATTCTATTGCAAAATAAAATAAATAGTTTAAATTTTAATTGCTCTCTTCATGAAACAAAATTTGGATGGATTGTTGCTGGATTTGTACCAAACATTTTTACACATTTTGCAAAAACAGCAAGTTTTCTTAGCAAAAATAATGATATCGAAAGGCAATTAGAAAGATTTTGGCAGATTGAGGAGTGTGAGGCTCAACCTGGCAGCAGCAGCTGTAATTCTTTTGCGGAAACGCATTTTTGTGATAACTACCGGCGTCAATCTGATGGACGATTTGTCGTGTCAATTCCCTTTGATAAAAATTTAAATCTCCTTGGCGATTCAAGGGATTCAGCAAAACGACAATTTTTTAGTCTTGAAAGGCGCTTAAATTCGAATTTGCATTTAAAGAATTTGTATCACAGTTTTATGCGAGAATATGAGAATATGGGTCATATGACTAAGATTGATTTTGATGACACTTGCAAGCATGAATATTTTTTACCTCACCATGGTGTTTTACGAGAATCGAGCGTAACAACAAAATTAAGAGTAGTTTTTAATGGATCAAATCTAACTACCACTGGTTTGGCATTAAATAACGTGCAAGCTGTTGGTCCTGTCATTCAAAAAGATATTTTTTCCATACTTATTAGATTTCGCAGACACTTAATAGCTGTTTGTGCTGACATAGTTAAAATGTATCGCCAAATTCTTGTTAATAAAAATGATCGACCCATGCAACGCATTTTTTGGCGTCAAAGCACTGATGATAAAATTGATGTTTATGAACTAAACACAGTCACATATGGCACAGCATCAGCTTCCTTCCTAGCAATTAGATGTTTACATCAATTAGCTCTTGACAATGCAGAAAAATATCCTTATGCTGCGAACGTGATTGCTAATGACTTTTATGTCGACGATTTGATCACCGGAGCTGATAATATACTACAAGTTAAAACTCTTATAGGTGAAATCATTAATATACTAAATTCCGGATGCCTTCCCTTAAGTAAATGGTCATCTAATTGCAGCGAGATGATTAACATTTTGGAAAATTCTGAAAACAATATACTAAATTTAGGCGAATATGAAAATACTAAAACGCTAGGTATGTTTTGGGATACCCAAACGGATGAATTTGTATTTAGAGTAGGTGAGGTTTTTGCAGAAAAGATAACTAAGCGTGCAGTTTTATCCATGACGGGTCAAATATACGACCCCCTCGGAATTCTAGGACCAGCAATCGTCATAGCTAAACTATTCTTACAAGCTTTATGGCAAGAAAATCTCGGTTGGGACGATCCTCTCTCGGAGAGCGTCTGCGCGAGTTGGGTCAAGTTCCGAAATGAGTTCAAAAGTTTAGACAATTTGCGAATACCAAGATGTATAAAAGTCACTGCACATAATACTTGCATACAGCTTCACGGTTTTTCTGACGCATCTAGCAAGGCTTATGGCGCTTGTGTGTACTTATTGTTTGAGTCTGTAGAGGGCGTGACTGTGCGTTTATTAGCATCTAAGTCAAAGGTCGCTCCACTTAAGGTACAGACTATACCGCGCTTAGAATTATGCGGCGCTTACCTATTAGCTTCACTCGTCAACAGTATTAAAAACTCTATAGAAATAGATATTAATGAAACGTATTTATGGACAGATTCTTTGGATGTTATTTATTGGCTAAAAATGTCACCACACTTGTTGAAAATTTTTGTGGGAAACCGCGTTGCACGTATTCAAGAATTCACAAATATCGAAGATTGGAGGCATATTAGATCTGCTGACAATCCAGCTGATTTGCTTAGCAGGGGGGTACCTCCTGCTCAATTAGCAAACTGCAAAATTTGGTGGTCAGGACCTGAATTTTTAACGCTAGGTCGTAATGTTTGGCCTAAAGTTCCTGAATTATTGAAAAACTATCAGAGTGATCATGTCAATAATGAAATTAAACAAGCTGTTAAAGTTTTTACAAGCTGTGATGCTGAAATTAAAATTATTGATCGATTTTCTTCCTTAACTAGAGCGAAGCGAGTTAGTGCTTATTGTATGCGTTTTTTGAAAAATTGTAGACTTCCAAAGGGCGAAAGAATTTGTGGTTCTTTAAATGTTTCTGAATTAAATGAAGCGTTAATTAAATTAATAAGTCTTGAGCAAATGCATTATTACAGCGACGAATTAAAGTTATTACTTAAAAACAAAAAACTCATGTCACATTCTAGCCTCATATCATTAAATCCCTTTATTGACAGTGATCAAGTTTTGCGTGTGGGTGGGCGATTGAAATTTGCTAATTTAAGCTCAGATCAAAAACATCCAATTATTCTACCACCTAAAAGCAAGATAAGTATATTACTTCTGACTTACGAACATTTAAGATTGTTTCATGCTGGACCGCAGCAAACTTTGTCTTCCTTGAGAGATAAATATTGGCCCATACATGGTCTTGTTTTGGTAAAGAAAATTATACGGAAATGCGTTGTATGTTTTAAAGCAAAGCCTTATAATCAGATTCCAATTATGTCCGATTTACCTCGCGATAGAGTTGTACAATCTTATCCATTCCAAGTCACTGGAACCGATTATGCAGGACCGTTTAGCATCAAACGTCATGGCGGGCGCGGTGCTAAAATTGTCAAAGGTTATTTATCATTTTTTGTGTGTTTTTCCACCAAAGCTTGTCATATTGAACTTGTTTCTGATTTATCTACTAGCGCTTTTCTGGCAGCTTTGAAGCGATTTATTGCTCGCAGAGGAAAACCATGCAAGATCTGGTCTGATAATGCTACTAATTATTGTGGAGCTAGTAATGAACTTAAAAAGATTGTTAAAAATCTGCATGCCAACAAAAATGTCATTGAGGATGAGCTTGCTCTAGAGTCCATTGAATGGTCATTCATTCCTGCTAACGCACCTCATTTCGGTGGCATATGGGAGGCTGGTATAAAACAAGCTAAATATTATTTAAAACGCATAATTGGCAATGCATTGCTAACATTTGAAGAATTTTATACTCTTACATGTCAGGTTGAAGCAATCATGAATTCCCGACCTTTACATCCCTTATCAAACGATCCTACTGACCTTGAAGCTCTTACCCCAGCCCACTTCCTTATCGGCCGGAAACTTACCTGCTTACCTGAACATGACGTATCTGCTGTACCTGAAAACCGTCTCTCACGCTTTGTATTTGTTCAAAGGATGGTACAACACTTCTGGGCTCGCTGGCGCAACTACTATTTACCGGAGTTACAGAAAAGACAAAAATGGCGATCATCTGGAGCCACGACGCTGAAGGTTGGAGATCTCGTACTAATAGAAGACCGAACTCAGCCTCCTCTATGCTGGCCATTGGGAAGAATTACGAAAATACACCCTGGTCTGGACGGAGAAGTTCGCGTTGCGACAGTAAAGACTCGAAGCTCAACGTTAACACGACCAGCAGCAAAATTATATCCACTTCCGCATTGCAGCTCGTGACTGCTTGTACTGAAGACGAAGACTGAAGACACCGTCACGTTTTTGCTTAATGCATGCATTTTTTATTTTCATTTTTCATTTAATTTTTTGAAAGATTAATCTTTCAAGGCGGGCGCTATGTTATGTTTTGTATATTAATATTTAAAGTTGGACATGAATTGTATTTGTTTTCCACACTGCGCATGTTCGTTTTCCCGGTGCAAGGTGTCCTCAACAGGAAACACCATTAGGCTATCGAATGACATTGCGGTCAGTCGTAGCAACTTCAATGTTTAAATTGCTATATAAGTTTTGAATATAGATTGAGTTTTACTTCACAAAGGCTCTTTTATTTCTACGAAACAACCAAGTCCCCAACAAGCGGTTTAATGGGAAAAGAATCGGAAAAGCGAGCGTTTCTTTAAAACTGCTAAAATCGGGTACATTTTTACTCTTCTCTCGCGCTCATGTCCAAACCAAGGGGCAGAAAATTTTGAAAGTCCTACAGGTTATGTAGACATGATTGAGGACCATAACGGACTTTATTTAAAAATTCTTTGATTAGTGGTTTCAGAGTTATAAGCCTTCAAACACAGTTCTCAATACTTTTGCAACCGATAGTAATGGTCAACACTAAACTATGTCTTACGGGCCGTGGTATGATCATTAAAGGTATGATCAATTTTTGGACGAAGGCTTTTTTTTTCATCCTTTTCGATGCAATTGAGACTACATAATGGTTCAGAAAATAATATCTGCACCGAATTCATTGTGACCGAAACTATTTTCGTTTCGCTATTATTTTTTAGGGTTGCGCAAACCTACAACCCACTGCACGAGCCGTCACTGGTTAACGTTGTGCTTTGTCGTTGATGTGACTCTTTTTTCCTGTTGTCATGTACTGTGTTAATCTTGTTGCTATACAATTTAATCAACGAAGCATAAACACAGATAACCACTGTAAATTTTAATTGATGTTTGTTGTCTGTCTATACGAAATCTATATTTCTTTATTGTCAACCAAGGCCGAATATTTTGACCTGTTTTTTGTTAAGGGAGCAGTCCCACATCGGGTATTTCTTGTAACAATATGGCCAAAATTAGTTCTTTGCTAGAACTGACTTATAACGTGTTGATATGTGTTGTTAAACGTTCTATTGTATATTAGTACATTTTAAATGTCGAAAATATTATTTTTTGTTTATGTGGTTCAGATAGGTATTAGTGTATAATATAATTCTTAGTAATTTGTCTCCTTATATTAAAGTATTATTACTATTTTATTAATTATTATTAGTACTTTACCTACTAGGAGAATGTGCAGGAAAATATGCTTGTAAAATTTTCTGTAAACATGGACATGGAACGAATTTTTGTACAGTACCGTTGTAAACACTTGGCGTCTGAGTGTGGCCTTTAGGGTGTTTCAAATTGGCTATTTTTATTTAGAAAACAACGATCCCCCCAAATCGTGTCCAAATCCAAAAAAAAGTGGACAAGTATTTTTTTTCGATATATGATTTTTAATGGTGCCTGTCGAGGGCTCAAATTTACATGCGAAAATGCAAGGGAAAAAAGGATATTTTTTGGTATTTTTCGAATAATTTGTCGGGGTTTGGGAAAACTTAAAATTAAAGTTATAGGACTTGTAGAATACTTTCTTAGGAAGAATTTGACCTATGTATAATACATATGGATTTGACGCCCACAAGCCACCCACACAGTGCCATGAAAACTACCCTTAAATGAACAAATGTACATTCTTCAGAAAGTTGACCCATCTGTTCATTTCATTCTTTTTTTTTCTCATAGAAATCGTTTATTTTATTTGTTTAAATCATTCGTTTTTCGCGAAAATCCGTCCGAATTCTGTTTTCTGAGTTCGAAATTGCAGTTTATTATCTTAGAATGACATTATTCATTAAAAAGTTTCTTCCTATGGTGATAAGACAGTTTTTTTTTATTAACTTGAAAGTTTCATGTTCGAGTTATCTATCCTATATTATCTAATACACCCACATTTGTTTAAACCAAGGCCGACTAGATATACAGGCCTAAGACATGGAGTGGTTGATATAGTTGACGCGGTGGTTGATATAGTATTTATTTTTAGAGAAGGAAAAAAATATTTAATACTAAAGTTGTTTGGCCAATCATTATCTACAAAAGCAAACATATTTTCATTTATACTAGGTGTTGCATTTAGGCGTGGCAGAAATGAAATTAACTTTTTTAAATGGTATGCCCTGTATATTATAACATATTATGATTGCGAAGAAAATTGTCTTTCCAATTATATTAGCTGATATTGACTTAAAGCTAATAGTTTCTGCAATATTCAATTTTTTATTAGAGAAATTTTCCTATTAACTATGATTCTAAACATTTTAGTAAGTTTCTACGGGAACTATAAGCCATTGATTGATATAAGTTTTATCGACATTTTATCTTCATGTGCACAATCTAGAATGACTATGGGGACTAAGGCCAACATTTTGCTTTTAGAAAAATATTTGCAACAAAAATTAATTCGTGATTATTACCTGTGTATTTCCCAAGGTTGGATAATCTCTTTTTTAACGTAACTTTAACTTTAACTGACAACTTTAATAGTTGTCAGTGTTGTCCTATTTACAACATCCTTCTCAAACTTAGATTAGAGAGTTTCTAACCTTCCTTTGTACCAGTATAAAACATGTTGCCTGTTACATAAACAATTACATTTACAACATAAATTAACTTTATAGACCTCTGTGTCTACAAAATCAAAGTTAAAATTAACCTGCATACATTAGCATAACAATTGTATAACCTCTAGACAAGTTACGCCGAAAATTAGCATATTCGTCACTCAATTTATTATAAAAATTAGACACCAATAATCACTAGTGAGAGGAACAAACAACACTATCAATAACAAAAACAACCATCGAAATATCAATCAAAATATCTTTAATTCATACATACCAAAATCATTTTCTACCTTATTTTAATCTGGTCACTCCGTACTCCCTAGATGTTACTCTACTGAACTGACTTTCATATGGAGCCAAAATGCTTTGCGAAAAATCAGGTTTGAATTCAGTGGCGGACTGGCCAGGTGGTGCCAGGTTGCCCGATGGCAAGTGGGCCCCCCTTAAGACAATATGTTGAAAATATTAATAATATATTTATTTATACTGAAACTTGCACAGGACCGTCTTAAGAATTTGTTTATATGTTTGGCAATAAATAAGAACCCAACAAGAAAATTGCATGGTGAGTTTTAAGAAACCCCCTTTGGGAAACAATAAAAATTCTCCAAAAGGCCCTTGTTAAGAGAACTTGTTAAAATGTATTACTATTTGAACTTGAAACTTTTTACTGGACGTTTATCTTTCATAAAAAACAAGTTTTTTTTTAAATTTGATTGACCAGGTTCTGGCGAAAATATTATTCATCCGAAATTGAAATACCAATACGTCACAAATTACAGAATTGTTATGGCATGACGTGGTAGTTTTTACCAAGAAAAATTAAAAATAAAAAAGTCAATGCTGTGATGTAAAAATTAAAACTTAAATCGGATAATTGATATACAGGAAAACATGGTGGAATATTTGCTGAACATAAGAAAGGGACCAAAATAAATCAAATAAATAAAATTTTAATTGGGTACAAAAATGAATCACTTATCCAGAATGTTCTTTTATACATGCAATAAAAATAAAATTGAACTTATTTATAGAATAAAATATGTAAATTAAAAAAGAAAGAGAATGCGCATTTTTGTGGTGAAGATGTAAAAAATAATATACCTTTTTCACTTTCGAAGATATCATAAAATTGATGTACAGGGTGTTATAAAAGTTATAGATAACCATTCGCCCTACAGCCAGAAAATATTTTCATGTTTACAGGTGGTCCCACAACAACGTACCAACAAACTTATGTTTGTTTAAATGGAACACTAGGTATATTATTGCAATTTTTCATGAAGATTTTTAGCCTAATTGTTTTGACTTTAACTTGTATTAGGCTATTATCAAGTGTTTCTGAGATATTGTGAAAGGATTGTCAAAAATGAGCATTTTCAAAAAATTATTCTAAGGTACCTAACTAACAAGAATAAAGAAATAAAGGAAGTCATTTGATAGTAAAAGTATCGCATTTTTTACCGTTATTATTCATTTGCTAAATAAATTAAATTTTAATATGACATCCGGAGAAACGGAGATTTGCTAAATGCCAAATAACAAGAATTTTAAATGGAACATCATGACATACTTCCAAAGATAGATAAATCAACTTTCCTAAAATGTCTAAGTCGGTAGGTCTATCGTCAACAGCTGAAAAGTTATTAAGCATCTAATTTAACATTTATACGCATATGAAAAATATTTCCTAAATTAATATAACATATCTAGATGCCACGACGTTTTCAGCAATCGCACAAATGTAATGATTCTTCTGCAGTAACATTTAGTCATTGCAAACTGCTACTATGAGTTACACAAACGAGCAATTTATGATCATCCAAGAATTAGTTTTACTAGTACCAGTCGAAACTTATTTAAAATTTTTATTTTTTACGTAATGTTCTAAACTATTTAAAGAATTTTAAGGGATCCTTGGGTTGGTTGTAGTGGTATATACGCCTTAGCCAGCTAAATCGCCAGTTTAATTTATTTATTTCGGGGCTTGTTAAGGAATAAGTTTATGGGGATGTTCCAGTTACTACTGATAACAAAAACAAGGAGTGCTTTCGTAGCAATATGGTGTTCTTCAGAAATCCTAACATTTCTGTACTCTCATAAGAATAAACAATTAAATAAATGGATAATTGTAAACTGAATAAATAATTATAATTTCAGTACGATTGTCAAGAGTACATAGATCAACTCTGTCAGGTCAATGCGTTTCAGTCTTGCTTCACATTCTCGGTGGAAATATTACATTTTCCATGGTTTCCACAAAAATATTTTGATGTTTCCTTATTACTATTCTTCATTTTCGCTATAGTAGTTGTAATATTCCCATAAATTTTTTCCTCAATATGTCTACAGAGTAACAAATCAAACTCGATTAAATCAGGCGCTCTAGTTTGTCAAAGCGTTGGACCACCATGAACAATTTAATGTCATTCATAAATATTATTTAAACAATTTTAGATTGATATATAAATTACTAATTCTTTGAAGAAAATAAATATCACAAATTATACGTTTGTATAAATCAAAATTGCAGAATGCTATTACTAAAAGCTGCTGCATGAAAAGAAAAATTATTCTAATTGAAAGATTGTTGAATTTCGTCGAACAATATATTTATATTAATATTTAATATTGATATTTAATATTAATTTATGAATATTGTGCATAAGTTACAAATGTCACATTAGATGTTTTTAGCTTTTTAGCTGTTGACGACAGATATTTTTAGACATTTTAGGAAAGCTAATTTATCGATCTTATATATATTGTATTTATTCGTTCTATCTTATTTTTAACATTCTATTTCATAATATTTTTGTAAATTTTTTTTGGTAACACTTTCATTTTTCAGAATGACATTTGCTTTCTAAAAATAATTTTCGGGGAAAAAGTGGGACACCTGTATATATATATATATACCGGCAGCATAAACAAAAAAAAGGTGGGCCCCCCTTAGCTTCCTGGCAACCAATATTTTTGGACCAAGTCCGCCACTGGGTTTGATTGGCAATTTTGGGAATGCCAATAGACCATTCAGTTCATGACCTTTATTATCAATCATAATAGTGTCTCTTACACAAAACTAATATATCAAACTATATCATGGGTAAAATGTACATAATTAATCTTATGATATTGATTTATTGATAAATAAATAATGTTAATTGAATGCTAGTTTATGGGGTTTCAGTCGATATTCAACTTCCTGAAGCTCCCATTCATGCTGAATTCCTCGAATGAACAAGAAGTCTGCTTGTGTCCCGGTATAGATCCTGTCAGTTTAAATTCTTCAGTGTAGTTGATCCATTTCAAATTCTCCATTAAAAAGTTATTATACCGGTCACATATAACATCATATTTTCCTGCAGTACCACCATATTCATTTGGAAGACACTCTATAGGAAGATACTGCGTCAATTCTTCGAGTTTTCTATGATGAAACTGAAAGAATTCAAAGATGAGATAATAAATCAGGAATTAGAAAGGACGACTTAGGGCATTAAGCAACAGTCGATAACTAAACGCCCAGAATAAATGACAAATGACGTGAGCACAGATTATTCTCTATGGTTAGCGGCTAAATGATTTAAGAGGGGCGTTTATCCATATAGCAGTTACATGCAAAACACGGGGGCATAAATAGCAGATCGGAGTCGAAACTATTGCACTGATTTGTAAATGGAAGGTACTGTTGGAATGTGTAAGCATAGGGCATTGTTCCCGGATAAATATAAAATTCAACCGCGCTTGTTTTAATCATGAACTTAATTAGAGAAAAGAAACTAATTTTTAACACAATGTACCGGTTGATTTAATATGCTTTAATGGGATTAAGCCAATAGCATTAAACCCGGATCAGGAGCTAATTTATGGGTGACATTTTAAGACATACCTCTCTAAAATTGACCGAGCCATTGTCAAGTTGATCTGCTTTTTATGCAATTGTGACGAATTACTACGAACTGTCACCGCGGAGCTCTGTAAAGAAGGTCTCTGTAATAAAGGCCACATACCGAGACAAGGGAGAAGAGTACCAACAGCTGAGATCAATAATAACTAACATTGACAACAACTGCAGTACCTGCCTATTGGCAAAGGGCAGAAATCGGCTGAACAAATTAAGTAAGTATGTTTGTTTATACACAAAGACTCGAGTAGAACGGTTTACCTTTAGATGGAACCACATCCTGGGCGTACTACAGACTCAAGGCCGACGTCGATCTCCCTAGCATAAACGCCCCTCTTAAGAAACTAATCACCTAAATTCCTCGAATAAGGAGACCGGATGGAACCTGGGTTAGACATTACAAATACAAAGATAGTCTTTGCTGAGTACATACTTGAAACAATACTTCATTCCAAAAGAAATTGACAATTTCACAATAATACAAGCAAATCGCATTCCCCCAGTTACTCCAAAAGAGGTAATAAATTAAATGAAAAGGATGGATTCAAAAACATCACCTGGTTTTGATCTGTCAGCAGCCAATCCTAGATGAAATAATCCTTATAATCGCTCATTAGATTGAATTCAGAAACAAACATGCGATAATAATCGATGAGGTCCACACAATAAACATTATAATAGGAAGAACGTTAGAAAAAAAAGGTTTGTTCCTCTATATTCCTGGATGTAGGAAAAACCTTCGACAAAGTTTGGGACGAGGGCCTAATCTATAGGACCACCTATTACGCTTCGAGTACAACCAACCATTAAAACATATCTCTCTGGCAGATACTTCTGTATAAAACAAAACACTGGGCACTAAACTCCCAAAAGCATTAAGAGGGGAGTTTATGCTAGTGAGATCGACGTCGGCCTTGAGTCTGTAGTACGCCCAGGATGTGGTTCCATCTAACGGTGAACCTTTGTACTCAGTCTGTGTATAAACAAACATACTTAGTTAATTTGTTCAGCCGATTTCTGCTCTTTGCCAATAGGTAGCTGCAGTAGTTGATGTCGACTGTTAGTTATTATTGATCTGAGCTGTTGGTACTCTTCTCCTGTCTCTCGGTCTGTGGACTTTATTACAGAAACCTTCTTTACAGAGCTCCGCGGTGACAGTTCGTAGTAATTCGACACAATTGCATAAAAAGCGATCAATTTGACAACGGCTGGGTAAATTTTGCAGAGTTATGTCTTAAAATTTCACCCAGAAATTAGCTCCTGTTCCGGGATTAATGCTATTGGCTTAATCACCATGAAAGCATATTAAATCAACCAGTATGTTCTGTCAAAAATTAGCTTCTTTTCTCTAATTAAGTTCATGATTAAAGCGAGCTCGGTTGAATTTTATATTTATCCCGGAATAATGCCCTATGCTTACGCATTCCAACAGTACCTTAGTTTTACACATCAGTGCAATAGTTTCGACTCCGATCTGCTTTATATGCGCCCGTGTTTTGCATGTAACTGTTCTTTGGATAAACGCCCCTCTTATAGCTTCAGTTCCACAAGGTAGTGTACTTGGTCCAATTCTGAGCCTTTTTGTACAAATGATCTTCTGCAAACCAGATGGTGTTACCGTTGCCACGTTTGCTAACGATACGGCTATCATGGCAGTTGATAGAAATGTTGAAGAAGCATTACTAACACTGCAGAATGCTGCTAACAATATTAGTGATTGGATGCAACGATGCCTAATTGCATTGCTTACGTCACATACACTTTTCTTACAAATGATACAATTCATTCCAGTGCAAATAAATAAACGTGTGAAGTTTGAAAAGTCTGTAAACGAAATTTACAAACCCTCTTTTGTAGTTTTTTTGAAACAATCCTCATAGTCATGCTTAGCAACATTGTCATGGATGGTGTGGTATTGACAAGATGAATAGCTTTCAATCTGAACGGTAGGATGTTGTACATCATCTGAAACAGCTGGAGCACTATATTTATGTTAACTTTCCCAAAGATTCCCGTAGAGAAATTTTTCACGTCGTAAATAAATTCATATCCGGAATTTTCGTCCTTGAATAGCTGAAGGTCAACTGAAATCGTGAAGCTATTAACGTTATCGTATTTAATACAAATGTGAACTGTATTTACATTGAAGGAGCATGCGTTTACAAGCTTCAGAACAATCAAAATGTGTGCTGTCTGAAGATGGTATTCTGACGATGACCACCCTGTAGCCATCTGGTGTCAGTTTTGGTGCTACATACATCAATCTGCAAACATATAATGCAAATTATTATTAAGCTGTAGTCTGGTTATAGGTCAAGCTATAGAGAGCGTTGACAAAAGAACAGTGAAAAACAACTGGTTTGAATCAAAGAAACCAGTTATTAGACATGTATGTATATTGGCACTGAATTAATATTTTATGGGAAGAAATAAATAGTCGGTTTATTGGCAGTTTTGTTGAAGACAAATATTTATAATGGACGTAATTTTTAATTTCTCGAGAAAAAGTCATTCTTTATAAACAGTTTTGGATGTCCTAAAAAGTCGAAAGCCATTGTTAAAATTTTGATTTAACGTACAGGATGGTTAGAAAACACGAAAATGTTAAATTGGCCGAAGCCTAAACTATCGGTTTTTGGGAATTAGAACAAAAATGTTATAGGTAAAATTTGTTTTATGTTTAAATTTATGCCCAGATATCAAATTTCAATGTTGTATTCTAAGTTTTATATTTTATTTATTTATAACAAAGTAATTTAACAAAACGTTACTCCACATGTTCCCCTCCTACAGCTACACATTTTTCCAATCTTCTAAACCCCCGATATACTAAATCAATTGTTTCTTCATTTATTTCGTCTACTGCTTCCCGAATTTTTAATTTTAGAATGTCTACATTATCATGAAAATTATTCGCATACACCTTCTGTTTTAAATAACCCCACAGAAAAAAATCAGGTGCGTTAAATCAGGTGAACGTGGTGACCATCCTATAGGGCCGAATCGTCCAATCAACTTATTTGGAAAATGTCTCTTCAACCAATCCCTGACTTGATATGCGCTATGAGCAGGACAACCGTCGCGTCGTGTTGATAGTGTAGTGAACACCTGAGCTGTAAGTTGCCCTCGTCCAAAGTAGGTAGCAAAAAATTTTCCAACATATCAAAATAATTGTTTTGGTTTACAGTACCGTCAAAAAAGTATGGTCCAATTATTTTCTTGTAATAAATCCCACACCAAACATTCACTTTCTGAAAGGAAAGCTGCTATCGACTGCGTGTTTGTTAAAGGTGAATAAATTAAACGCTCGTTCAGTCTATGATTTGTTGGTCCTTTATTTATAACATTGTCAACGTTTCGCTGCTTATCTTCAGCTTCATCAGGGCTTGTTAATTATAAAGGACTCTCGTCAAGGAAATGCCCTGATGAAGCTGAAGATAAGCAGCGAAACGTTGGCAATGTTATAAATAAAGGACCAACAAATCATAGACTGAACGAGCGTTTAATTTATTCACCTTTAAATTCACTTTCTTATATTTTTGAGAATTGTTTGTAATACTGAAATTTGGATTTTCTTGAGACCAATATCTGCAATTCTGTCCGGAGAAAATAATTTTTCTGTAGAAAAATCTATCGACCATAATTCGTTCTCCCATTAATAGGCAAAATTCTAATCGACGAGCATCATCTCCCTCTACTAAAGTGTGTAGTAGTACTGGTTTATAAGGATGAAATCTTTGATTTGAAAAGATCCTTCGCAGGTGGCTTTTACTGATGTTCAAGTCTCGAGATCTTTGCCTCAACGACTTTTTTGGGCAAGTGTTCACGGAATCAATAGCTAACATAGCTCCTGCATCATCTTCGTCATTTCGCTTGTTTTCTTGATATTCACGTCTACTGTTGAATGAAATTTTTTAATCAATTCACGAACACAATTGACAGAAACGTATACCTCAGGGTATTTTCTGTTAAAAACTTCAATAGCACGGCGGTACGATACCTCACCTATGCGGTAACAAAGAACTAAATAAACCCTTTGCTCTAAACTCAACATACTTTCAATCAGCTTCTATCAACCAATTGCTTGGATACGCTGTTACTACTGTCAACTGATCAATCATAATTGTGGTCCCTAAATTTTTTGTTCACCTTTATGTAATGTCTTTTCACTGATCCGAGATGTAAAATTTGAAATAGAACATTCAAGTTTGATATTTGAGCATAAATTTAATTCAAACTAACTTTTATCTATAACATTTTTGATCTAATTCCGAAAAACCGATAGTTTACTCTTCGGCCAATTTAACATTTTCGTGTTTTCTAACCATCCTGTATGTTAAATCAAAATATGAACAATGGCTTTCGACTTTTTAGGACATCCAAAACTCTTTATAAAGAATGACTTTTTCTCGAGAAATTAAAACTTACGCTCCACCAGAATATTGATTTACCATACAGGGTGATTGCGGGACAAGGAAGTGTCAAATTTTCTTACGACCAAAGTATCAGTTTTTAAATAAATCACCTGAGAAAACCACTTGGAATTGTGGTGTTTTCAGGCTAACATTTTCATTCAAGACAAAAAAAAGACAAAGGGTATTTTTTTCGAAATATGTTCTGGTATTGTTATTTATATTTAATATTTTATATTATGTTATTTACAAATAATTTCAATATTTTCTAATTTTTCAAATTTTGCTTTCAAATAATAAGTTGATCAGGCTTTTGTCGTCACGTGCAAAATTTAAAAAAAATTCTTTTAGTAGTTTGATTTAAATTTCTGACTCCAACATTTCAGATCTCTATTATTTCTAATTAGCTACGTACATGCTGTTTCACAGATTTGCCCTGATCTGGACCGATTGCAATTTGAAATTTTAGCATAAACTTGCATTAAAAATAACTTTTCCCAAGACATTTTTAATTTGAATGTAATAAAATAAATTAATAAGGTCCATTATAGTTAGGTCCATATGGGGACACGTATACCAACGTCTTAATAAGAGATAACTTTTGTATAAGAAATGATTTATTCTTTCTTAATTTGTTTTTAAGAATTATTTAAAAGGGGCCAATGAAAATGATTTGAGACTTTTAAGTTTTGTCCATTTTTCTGTTGTATTTCCAGTTTTAAACATTCTCTCTCAATAACTTGAACTCAAGCTAACATTCTCGCCTTTCTACTGTTCTTGATAAACACGAGCCTACAATTCTTATAGTAAATTAATAAACATTAGAAAAACGACAATCAGTTGCCAATACAGAATTTTTAAACAGTCCATCGATAACTTCTTAATTCTTAATAGTAATAAACAATCAACAAGATTATAAACTAGATTATAAAGAGCGAATGTTTAAAACCAAGTATACAGTCAAATAATTTTAATAATAATAATAATTCAATTGATATTAATGAAAGTTAAAATTTAAAATTCTATATTTGTATTCATCGGGACGAATTCTTAATAAAAATTGATAAACAATATAAACGCGATAATATTATATTAAAATTTACCAATGTGATGAGACAAGTTATTAAAAATATAGAGCGAGAAATGAACCCATTCGAAAATTCTACGACCATCGACGACTAAATACAAAATTGTTATTACATATTTCTATTATAATAACACTTGCAAAGCGACAATATTTTAAGTTAAGAGTTTATAAGTCAGAGTAAAGTATTTTGCTTGATAAACACGATTATAAGTTTTCAATTATATCTATTTAATGTGTTTGTTTTGTCGGTTTTAAAGTTTAAATAGTCTCTGTCAATATAATTTAGTGATACAATAAATTCTTTTTCTACTTTGCATTCTCAATGCAGACATTGTAACACTGTTTTCGGTGTTAGAATTAACAAATTGTAACACCGTTTTTAGTAACATTATTCTAAGATTTTGGCCACATTGATGTAAAATGCCATATGTTAATCGTAAATACGCATAACCACAAACTGCCTTTTTAAAATCGCTTGCAATCGCATAAACTGCGAAATATTCTTTACATATTTAAACATGCGTGTAGCATGCTATAGTATTGCCAAAGGATTGGAGTATCTTAGTTTTGCTCTGTTCATCAAAATACGCCAGCATGACGTTTTCGGTGATGTTTTGCGACTCTGGTAAGTGTACGTGCATCATTCTCGTCAACGAAACATCAAATCCCCCTTTCAGATACGTCACAACTCACAAGGACCACATTTACCCGAATAAGGGGGTATGCGAATATGAAACCTACATCGTAGATATGATCGGGTTCAAATATTGCCGCGGGACTGTATATGCGCAATCAATAGTTTATTGAATATCAGCATACACGTAGCAAGCTATAGTACATCTAAAGTGTTGAGGGTTTCCTAGTTTATGTAACGCATATGTTTTCGTTAACATTTTGAACAGAATTGTGGTCGTGCCAATACCGTATTATTATACTTCGTCTTAGTTCTAGTTGTGTGCAACTATTTGTATTACCTCCATCGCATGTAATTTTACTAACTATAATTTATTCCAATAAACTACTTCACCGAAATTAGAATTTGGTTTCAATTACAAGTGCGTGTAAATGTATAAGCCTCAACGGCTACCTTGCGGAATTTGGTAGACACAGCTATTAAACGTTAAGCGTTATATCAATTGTTTAGTAAGTTCTTGTTCTTCGAAGTAACTAATCAGTCACCGTCAAACACTTCTATTCTGACTATTGTAATAATTAATAGACACTATTTTTTAAATTATCCACAACAAGATTTTGTCATGATTTTATCCCAACTTTACGAAGTTGGCAGTATACTGCAGTACCAACAGTACTACAACACGGTACCCGCAAAATACCCTAGATTCTAAATATAGTAACCACAATTTCTAAATTTATATAAAATTAATGACGCAAAGTAGAAAAGATAGTGTATTACACTCGAATTATAAGACATTTTGGCGCATTCGTTCATGTACGGCACTCGTCGCTGGCGCTCCTCGTGCCACCAACATCTCATGCGGAAATTTCATACTATTCTATTGTCTTTCTGTTGCTTATTACATTGTTAAAAAGTTTTTTTTGGAGGACTGCTTTAATCATTCTCACTGGATAACGGAGTTTCCAACTGTATATGCCGCTTTTCTAATGTTTATTAATTTGTAATATTAGTACGAGTTCATTCGACTTATCGAGAGTAATTGTTTAAAACCAAAAATATGGAGAATAATGGACAAAAAATATATAATTTAATCATTCATTGGACCTCCGATAAAATTTCTTTTAAGAAATTAAACAATAGGAGTGTAGGACACAGTATTAGTTCGAATTTATTGAGTCAATTATGTTGAGAACATTTTATTGTTTATTGGGAATAAATAGCAATTCTTATAGCAAATTAACGAGTATTACTCCTATCACACTAATAAAAGATAATAGGCAGCTTTACTTAAAAAGCAGACAATATTCAAAATTATGAAATGTATGTTGATCCTGAAGTAATAAATGATAGAAAGGTGACAAAATTTGTTGAAATGCACTCAATTACCGAGGGAGAATGTTCCAACACGAAAATACAGTGACAAAACATTTTTTTTTTGTTTTGTCGAGTAACAAGGTCACCACCGTGGCTAGTAATATGAAAGGTCGTGAAAGAAATGTCATGACCATAAGAACGATGTCAATTTTTTAGTGTTAATGCAATTTACGTTTACCAGAACATTTGGGCTGCTTTTGTGACATTTGTTTTAATACTAGACTACCAAATAAGGAAAATAATATAAAAAATTTAATATACAGTGTGTCCCACTTAAGAGTGTAACACCTTCATATCTTTTTTATTTTTAGCCCAATTTTAGAAATTTTTTCTCTCAAATATAGATTACATATTGCTCTATTTACTGCCAAAAAGCCAATTGTCTTCTTTAAATGCAAAGCACCTTGTGATGGCAAAATGAATGGCAAAAATCAAGAAATCACTTTAGGGATTTTTTTATCGAAAAATTTTACTAGTAATAATTGTTCAGAATTGCCCAAAAACCCTATATCCAAAATTTCATGAAAATTAAAAAATATTGAAATTGTCTTCAAAAATAATTCTAAGGGCGTAAATATTATTTGCATGGGCAGCTGCGCTCAAAAAGTGTGCTGTGGAAATTTTGTTTGAAATAAAACATGAACTGACAAAGTGCTTCAGCTGCTTACCTTGCTGATAGCGCATTATCACCGACAAAACTGATTATTTTCACCTTTTCGGCGAGCATAAGCATTATTATTCAGACAATAATTAAATACGACAAAGCACTTTGACAGTTCAGGTTTTATTTCAAACAAAATTTCCATAGCACACTTTTTTTAAGCGCAGCTGCCTATGCAAATAATAACTACGGACTTGAAATTATTTTTGAAGAAAATTTCAAATTTTTTTAATTTTCATGAAATTTTGGATTTGGGGTATTTGGGCAATTCTGAACAATTATTACTAGTAAGATTTTTCAATAAAAAAATCCCTAAAGTGATTTCTTGATTTTTGCCATTTATTTTGCCATCACAAGGTGCTTTGCATTTAAAGAAGGCAATTGGTTTTTTGGCAGTAAATAGAGCAATATGTGTTCTATATTTGAAACAAAAAATACTAAAATTGGACTAAAAATAAAAGAGATATGGAGGTGTTACACTCTTAAGTGGGACACACTGTATTTCCAATAATTATACTTAAATCTTGTACCTGTGTAATCCCCAAGGTTTTATTCGGTCATTTTTGACTTCTCTGTCGTTGTATAGCTGAGTTAATTTTGTCCTGTTCACCATATATTTTTCAAACTTACTTTTGGCAATTTCCAAATTTCCTTTGCATCCATATAAAAAATTTCTTATTAAAACTTCTCCTAAAAGAAACAAAAATATAATCATCAACATCAATAAACAACTCATTAAACAACTACAGAAATATCTACTAAAAAGCAAGATCAGTTGGTGTGTGACAAATTTAATATTCGTGTGCCATTTGCATGTTAATTTAAACTAACTTAATAGATATTCTATGCAGTTTTTTATTAGGTTTTATGTTTACCTGCCGATTATTATATATCTGCACAGTTGTTTATACTTACCAACATCATTTGGTAGATGATTCTCACTTTTCAACCATTCTTTAAATAATTTGGTACCATTTGCAAGTTTATCTGCATCCATTTTCACCTCTTTCGAGATGACAGCTTTTTCTTCGTTATTTGGTAGCAAAAATGGCAAGTTGTTGAGCCGCATGTTGTCGAAGTATCACTGAAATGACTCTCAAATAATGCCATGAGTTGTTTCGGGACAACTTTTTATATGGCGATTTGCGAGAACCAAAACAAACAAATTGATGATCTCAATTAAATTCGTATCTTTTTAATTTTTGCTTCGAATGCTTTTTATAATCAGTGTCGTCAGTGTTATTTACGTGAACCTTAAATTTAAGTTTACATTTTCGATGGCAATTGAGCGACAGACGAAGAAGAATTATGATATTGTGTTATCTATGACGTACAACATCAGGAAATATCGCAGTTAATAACAATAATGTGACAAAGTAGAAGTACTTACGCAGTGTAAGCATGTTTGTAAGTATTTTCTACTGCACAAATATCAATATTTAAATGCCATCCCAGAAATATGTAAATGAAGTGTAAATGAGTGTGTTTTAAAGGGTTAGCAATTTCGTTTTTTGCTATGTTTAACTATAGAAAAAAGATATGTTTTGCTCATATCAGATAATATTTCGAGGTAGAAATTCGAATGAAGACACTAGTTAAATTAATGTGACGGGTATTTAATTACAAATACGCAAAACTCAAATAAAATTTAAAAATGTGTTCAAATTGCCACCAAATCAAACGCAAACGCGACAAAAAAAGATATTTTAATCCGTCTTGCACTTCATGCGACATTTATTTCGTCACAATTCATTTACGTTATTTATTTATTGCGCATAGACCTTCACCTTTAACCAACCGCAGCTGAAAAACATTTTTTGGTTGTAAAATTTTTCCGCTTAATATTGTTGCACTCAATTGTTATTGAACATCAAAGTTTAACCCGGACTTAAGGTGCTCTTACACGTAGCCACTTTTGTTGCGCGAGATTCTATTGCGACACTATGAAATGGCATGTTGTGTTCACACGTGAGATAAAATCAGTCAAAAGTTGCGCCACTTTCGACTAGCGCCAGCGCCAAGTGGCAGCCACACATTTTAAAGTTGCGATGCTATTCACACAGTACACGCCACCTTTTATTGCTGCAACTTGTAAAAGTGGCACGTCGGATGTCAAGAATTGCTCAAGGAACAACTGCGCACCCTCGTACTTGTAGTGGTTGTGTTTATATTCTGCCTCATTAAGTTTTAAGCGGCGATAGTGATGGTGTGTTGTTGTTTATTCCATAAAGAATGGATTCAGATTCTGATGCCGATGAGAGGACTAGAGCAGCTGCGTGCTATGAGCTAATGTTAATGAGCTATTCAAGGCCGCTTTTGTAGGAAAAGGCTCAACTATAGCCTATCGCAGAACTTGAGGATAACATGAAGTAGACTTGTGGATTTTTCTACTTTAAGAGCCCTACTGTACTTATTGCAATTTTAACGTTGCCGCGTATGATTGCATATTTTGTCGAACCTACAGGAGAAAGTCCCCAAGAATGATAGGAAGATCTAAATGTAGAGACATTTCATTTTAAGTTTAACCTAACACTCCCATCAATGTCAATTTTTACGATCGTAAAAAAATTATTCGAACAAAAAGTCTCGTCTTGGGTTGGGAATTACTTTAACAAGTAGAATGAAAATTTTGCTAAATGTGCATTATGCTGAAAATATAAAATCAGTTGTTTATTTACGAGGACTTTAGTTGGAATATTTATTGTAATATTTATTTATCTGTTTTTTTTAGAATGACATTTATTCGAAACTCTTTTTAGAGAAGAAGGATTTATTTTAACTTGTTTCTGTTGTTAACATTGTATGTTGAAATAATAAATATTTATTTATGTTCTTTTTTGTTTAGAGAATTAGTATTTATCGGTTAGCATCCTTTATTTACAAAATATCAATTTAATAAGTTTTTTTACTTTGTTGAAGTTCGATAGTTATCGATAGTTTTAACGATACTATCGATAACTATCGGACACGCCAACTATCGATGTTTAACCAACACTACCGTATATACATCTACTAAATGTTGCGCCACTAAAGTGGAAGTGGACCAACACGTCGGTCCATTTCTGTGTGGCGCTAGTACCGTGTTTGTACCTGTTTACACGCAGCAACATTTTAGCTGTACGCAACTTTAAAAAATTGCGCGCTGTACTGAAAGTGTCGCAATATTTATAGTTGTAGCGTTGTTCACACATTGCAATACAAGACTTGCGCCATTTTTTAACTTGCGCAATACGAAAAGTGGCGTCGTGTAAGAGCACCTTAAGAGCGCGCCAAAATGCTCCGTGACGTCATAAGCTTGGTGAAAAGCTCAGCAAGCCTAGGCCGTAGAGAGCGGCCGAAAAAAACAGGACCTACGGGCACGAGAACGGCATCGAGTTGAATATATAGCATCTGGAGGATGTTGTGTGCGTTGTGTTAACGAATAAGTATAGTTGGGTCAAGGGATCTTTGCGTGTTGCCAAAAGTGACAGTCATCTGAGAAGACTTACGTCCAACGTTAACGTCAATCTTGTCACATGTCGTAGAAAGAGTGAACACATAACAATCGGATCGTAACTAGCTCATGTCACGTGGCCTTCGACCAAGCATGCTACGTCACACCACATCACAGTGCGTTCTGGTCTGACTCATATTTAAAGGGACGAGACCGATTTTTTTTTTCAAACTGTTTATTTTTATACGTATACAATAGGGTGGCCAACTTTTTAATACTCATATCCGGGGGTGGGCCATAAATAACATTGTCAATAACTAAAACATGCTTTTGTCGTAAGTATTGCAAGGCTTTTTGATTAGCGATAGATAAATGGAAATAAAGTTAAAGATAGATTTCTAAGCTAGGTCTTTATTATTCTTTAATTTTTAAGTTTCTTTTTACATTTTTGTAAGTATACAATTGAATAGATTGTACGGACATATCGTAATGGCCAATTGAAATAAGTAGGGTAAACGGAAAAGTGATTGACACTGACTTTTATTAGCATTGAAGTACTTGGGTGGCAACGTTTTGGAGTGCCAATGACTGTGTACTTTACCCTATAAAGAACTAAAAAAAGCATGTTTTAGGCCCCGATAGATATTTGTGTATTGTGGTGGATACCAAAAGACGCCGTGTTTAAATCCAGGTTTTGGCTTTAATTATTATTAATTCAATATAATTTAATACTTACGTCGTAACAATGTGTCATCATTTGCTCTTTATATTTATTAAGAAGCTTGATGCGCTAACCAATGATTTTGACATAGATAATGATTAGTACCTGGAACTAGGAGAATGTGCAGGCCCAATAGGCCTGCTGGTCGACCTAGGTAGATCGCCGAAGCGTTAAGAGGTAAACAAAAAGCCCGAAAAAAAAAACCGTTCGAAGCGGTTACGGGGCGCCATCTATTGCTTCGTAGCGTAATCCCAACAGCGACATGATGATGTGCCGCCGTCTGGTGACCGCGTCGCGAAGCGCGCGGCCGTTGCCTAGCAACCTCGATAGGTTGCCATGGCGACGCGCTGACCTGTACACTCCTAAAGCATAATCCATAAATTTACCCGAATCGAGTTAAAAAATAACGAAAACTGGGCCGAAAATGGTCGAAATCGAAGGCCTAAGCGCTGTAGAATCAAATTTTAGGCGGAAAATCGGCGCCGCCGGCGGGTATTTAATTACAAATACGCAAAACTCAAATAAAATTTAAAAATGTGTTCAAATTGCCACCAAATCAAACGCAAACGCGACAAAGAAAGATATTTTAATCCGTCTTGCACTTCATGCGACATTTATTTCGTCACAATTCATTTACGTTATTTATTTATTGCGCATAGACCTTCACCTTTAACCAACCGCAGCTGAAAAACATTTTTTGGTTGTAAAATTTTTCCGCTTAATATTGTTGCACTCAATTGTTATTGAACATCAAAGTTTAACCCGGACTTAAGGTGCTCTTACACGTAGCCACTTTTGTTGCGCGAGATTCTATTGCGACACTATGAAATGGCATGTTGTGTTCACACGTGAGATAAAATCAGTCAAAAGTTGCGCCACTTTCGACTAGCGCCAGCGCCAAGTGGCAGCCACACATTTTAAAGTTGCGATGCTATTCACACAGTACACGCCACCTTTTATTGCTGCAACTTGTAAAAGTGGCACGTCGGATGTCAAGAATTGCTCAAGGAACAACTGCGCACCCTCGTACTTGTAGTGGTTGTGTTTTATATTCTGCCTCATTAAGTTTTAAGCGGCGATAGTGATGGTGTGTTGTTGTTTATTCCATAAAGAATGGATTCAGATTCTGATGCCGATGAGAGGACTAGAGCAGCTGCGTGCTATGAGCTAATGTTAATGAGCTATTCAAGGCCGCTTTTGTAGGAAAAGGCTCAACTATAGCCTATCGCAGAACTTGAGGATAACATGAAGTAGACTTGTGGATTTTTCTACTTTAAGAGCCCTACTGTACTTATTGCAATTTTAACGTTGCCGCGTATGATTGCATATTTTGTCGAACCTACAGGAGAAAGTCCCCAAGAATGATAGGAGGATCTAAATGTAGAGAAATTTCATTTTAAGTTTAACCTAACACTCCCATCAATGTCAATTTTTACGATCGTAAAAAAATTATTCGAACAAAAAGTCTCGTCTTGGGTTGGGAATTACTTTAACAAGTAGAATGAAAATTTTGCTAAATGTGCATTATGCTGGAAATATAAAATCAGTTGTTTATTTACGAGGACTTTAGTTGGAATATTTATTGTAATATTTATTTATCTGTTTTTTTTTAGAATGACATTTATTCGAAACTCTTTTTAGAGAAGAAGGATTTATTTTAACTTGTTTCTGTTGTTAACATTGTATGTTGAAATAATAAATATTTATTTATGTTCTTTTTTGTTTAGAGAATTAGTATTTATCGGTTAGCATCCTTTATTTACAAAATATCAATTTAATAAGTTTTTTTACTTTGTTGAAGTTCGATAGTTATCGATAGTTTTAACGATACTATCGATAACTATCGGACACGCCAACTATCGATGTTTAACCAACACTACCGTATATACATCTACTAAATGTTGCGCCACTAAAGTGGAAGTGGACCAACACGTCGGTCCATTTCTGTGTGGCGCTAGTACCGTGTTTGTACCTGTTTACACGCAGCAACATTTTAGCTGTACGCAACTTTAAAAAATTGCGCGCTGTACTGAAAGTGTCGCAATATTTATAGTTGCAGCGTTGTTCACACATTGCAATACAAGACCATTTTTTAACTTGCGCAATACGAAAAGTGGCGTCGTGTAAGAGCACCTTAAGAGCGCGCCAAAATGCTCCGTGACGTCATAAGCTTGGTGAGAAGCTCAGCAAGCCTAGGCCGTAGAGAGCGGCCGAAAAAAACAGGACCTACGGGCACGAGAACGGCATCGAGTTGAATATATAGCATCTGGAGGATGTTGTGTGCGTTGTGTTAACGAATAAGTATAGTTGGGTCAAGGGATCTTTGCGTGTTGCCAAAAGTGACAGTCATCTGAGAAGACTTACGTCCAACGTTAACGTCGATCTTGTCACATGTCGTAGAAAGAGTGAACACATAACAATCGGATCGTAACTAGCTCATGTCACGTGGCCTTCGACCAAGCATGCTACGTCACACCACATCACAGCGCGTTCTGGTCTGACTCATATTTAAAGGGACGAGACCGATTTTTTTTTTCAAACTGTTTATTTTTATACGTATACAATAGGGTGGCCAACTTTTTAATACTCATATCCGGGGGTGGGCCATAAATAACATTGTCAATAACTAAAACATGCTTTTGTCGTAAGTATTGCAAGGCTTTTTGATTAGCGATAGATAAATGGAACTGTACTTATTAAATGCAATATGTTTATTGTATTTCACAATTGGATGGAAAATATTTCAATTACCTACATTTCTTTTAGATACGGCTGGATCATTTTGTTGAGAAAAGTATGGTACACTTTTATATGCTACCAAATCATTTGTTTGATGGCTGGTGCCTGGTAAATTCTGGACATTAGAATAACATTTTTAAAAATCGAAACAAGATTCGGGACTCTTCATCAGGCGGGACAAGTGCTCAGGATTCGGGACGGTTGGTTACCCTAGTATACATATAGTTCACACATCTACATTTATATATACGGTATATACATTCGGTATTCACCTTCTGTCTCGCCTCGGGTGCAGTGTTGCCAGACGTCCCGGATTCTGCGGGACAGTCCCGCATTCTAACGAATTGTCCCGCGTCCCGCTTGCAGTCCTAACTGTCCCGCACGCACTCTTAAATCATCGCAAATAGTTAATGTTTGTATCAAAATTTACATATTATACTGACTAAATTGGTTTAATAGGTATGTTATATTTACTTACTCGTTCTAAACTGTTGCGTGCGTTACATCAAACTACTCCGTGTTGAAACGTTTATTGTACACTATAAATCACAATACACATCCCCAATAAATCACAAGGCACATCCCCTACGGGTACTTCGTTGTTTTCGTACTAGGTTAGGTTCCGTGGCGCCAGCACGTGCCAGCACCACGCGCGGGCGCGCGAGCCTTGACAAAATCACGGTGCGCATATTTATTCCAGAGAAAGGGATCAGTTAAATAATTGGTGGGTTTTTATTCAGTAAAGAATACTTACTTATATTAAATGTGTTATATTTTCTTAGATCAAGTAACTACGCACTTGGATGGATTTACTATTACTTCGTTGGAGAAATTAAAATTTTTGGGACGAAAAATTCGATTACTTCTTTCAATACAATATTGGTTCTTATAAAGAAAGAATTTATTTGTTGACAGCATTTATCTGAGAAATTATTTTACTAATATTGAGTATGTGGCATTTCTTGTATATACCTAACTTTCTACATCCAAGTAAATATGCATTTGAATCTAGTAAATAAATTCAAGAAATTATGTTTTCTCGTTCCAAATAATCACTTTTCTGTGTGTAGAAAGAATGTACATTATTTTATTTGTTTCCTTGAGAATAAATTTTTATCATGTATAAAACGGTGGCAACACGTTGCTTTCATGCTATTTTTAAAGCACAGAATGCTGAAGCAGATGTAGGGTGTGTATTTATTTTTGTTACGACTGATATTTTAGACCCCCTCGTTTCCTCGGTTTTTTCTTTAGTCCCGCATAAACATTTTTTAAATCTGGCAACCCTGCTCGGGTGGGGGATTGATGAGATAACCCCTTCCGGGCTAACTGTGTTGAAGGTGTAAATTTTCTTGTTGCTGGTGTGCTCCATTTTAATATTATTAATTGTGTACGAATCGATTATTTCTTAAAAAAAACGTTTGCGGACGGTTCACAGTGTGAAAAATTCCCAAAAACCTGGCCAAAACTCGAAAGCATTTTCTATTTAGGTAAAACTCGGTAATCTAAGATTTGAAGGGTCACCGATTACAAATCCGAAATCAAAAGTTGAAAAAACAAAATGGGCGATCCAATATGGCGGACATCAATACTCAAATTATTTTCAACTTAGCTGAAATTCGGTATTAGGGGGGATTTGGGGTCGCTGATTATAAATCTAAATTGTAAGTTTAAAAAACAAAATGTCCTATCCAATATGTCGGACATTTGTTCGAAAACTATTTTCAATTTAGTTGAAATGAAGTATTTGAGGGGATTTGGAGTAGCTGATTATAAATCCGAAATAAATAAAAAAAAAGTCAAAATGGCGGATCCAATATGGCGGACATCAGTGCTTAAATTACTTTCAATTCTGCTGAAATTTGTTATTAGACAGTGATTTGGGATCGCTGATTATAAATCTGAATTCAAAGTACGGACATTTGTACGAAAACTACATTCAATTTAGTGGAAATTCAAAATTTGTGGGCATTTGAGGTAGATGATTAAAAATTTCGAACAAAAATAAAAAAGCAACATAGCGGATCATATATTGGCAGACATTTGTTTTTATTTTTTTAATTTAGTTGAAATTTAGTATTCGGGGTTGGTGATTACAAACCCAAAATTAGAAGACTAGAAAAATAACGGACATTTGTTCCAAAATTACTTTTAATCGGATAACGTAATAACAACGACAAATCCTGAAAAGCATATCCCAATCAGGTTTAAATCCGGTTGTTCCCGTATTATGAAATGGAAACGCACTTAATTAAGTTTCTATCATAGGGAACATACATAATGTAATAGAGCATGTATTCTAGGCACTAAAGGTTCAAATGTAAATATTGTTTTGCTTAGTATTCTTCTTTAATAATTGAAATATGAATGAAATAATTTTAAAAATTTAGTAAATAAAAAAATATTGTGCCTATTGAATACGTACTATAAAATTATAAAAGAGAATAGTATTTGTTCATTCGTCTTGGTCTTCTTCATCTTCATCATCAGCTTCACTATATTCATCTTTACTTTATTTTCTACAACTTCATGTTCGGAACTGTCTTCTTTATTTTCAAGTCCCGTTGATACAATTTTTGGTACTAATTGTGATGATATTAGAAAATAAATTGATTCCGGGTTATGCCATGCGTCAAAATAATTAATTGCTGACGGTTTGCAAACCATGTTCGCTCCTTCATAACTAACTGAATATTTGTCATTATGGCTAATTTCAGTTTTAAAACTCCTTTTTGCGTCTAAAATCATTCTGCTTTGGAACCGGTCCCTTTCAATATCCAGTCCAGGCACACGTGCGTGCATCCAAAAGCGACATTTTAGCAATTTTTATTACCAAAACTCACTTTTTTGTTGTTTATTGCTACAATTAATTATAATATTAAAAAATTATTTTTGTAATAATTTTTGTGCTTAGTTGTCGGCAGTTTTTCAAGTCGTCCTATTAAAACACAATAAAAAATTTAAAGGATGACGCAATTTTTGGCAAAAAAATCAATCCAACCTCAAGAATATCTCATAGAACTAGAAATCCTTTAACAAAGTTGATTCGTCTAGCTTCATAAGAAGAAAATTAAACAGCCTTCCCTTAGACGCATACGTACATTTTATGTATTACATTCTAAAAATAAACAGAAATACATTTTGAGTAAGTATGAGGAGAAACTGTCTACATATTCAAAAAGTACAAAGTCTGATCTTTACAATGAGCTATAATTCTAACCGGGTATATGCGGGGAATTTTTTAAAAGTCTAGGCGAACTTTAAGTTTATAAAATTTTTGCTACGTTGTAATAAAAGTTGCAAAAAAACATGTTAAATTATTTAACTGCTTCGAATAAATTATAAAACGTATTTACATACCTTGAGGAACACTATTCATTTTAGAAAAATAATTAAGTGTCAACAAGCCCACAGAAAATCACAATTGCAATGGTGTCAAACACCCAAACATACGCTTTGCACAAATCGACAACTTTCAACTGATACCATTCGTAACCGGTTCAGCAAACATTTTTACAATTTACGATTCTGATAATAAGTGATCAAAGAGTTGTTATGTAGGGTCAATTCTGTTTATTTTGAAGACTATAAAATATGAATTTTTGCCAGCTTTTTGGGAATTTTTCACATTGTGCGGTTCTGGTATACGTTTGGTACTAATAGTGCGTATTGTCTGAAAATCAAAACGCGGAAATTTATCGCGATGTTTTAGCAAATGAACTGCCAAATCTTGTGGGAAGATGTGCATTTGCACACACGCAAGTCAAAATAATATTAATATATATTAAAATAATTTTACAATAAGCTCATTTTGCAGTAAATAACAATATATTTTTTCTGGTATCTTTCGTTTAGATATGACAACTCAAATTTGTCAGCCTGTAGTGTTTTGAATACTGTAAGCTTCAATACAATCACAATGTGTGCTATCAATAATATTATTAGCTATTATCAGCATGATACTCCACAGAATGTTCACAACATGTTCTGCTGTTTTTTCTCGTTTCTAATTTCTCGATCATTAAACACCTGAGTCAGTGCTGTCAGGTTTAGTACATATTTTTCAAACGTACTATTTGCGTTTTCCAAATACCCCTTGCACCCATTTAGGACATTGTTATCAACACGTGTTACCGACACGTCACAAACAACAAATAAATGGTATCGTAAACAGATTAATTCCGACAAATCATCGGCTTCGCAGACAAATTGTTACGTGTTTTTGTTTGAACTGAGGTCAATAATAATTGAGATTTAGATTTGTTTAATTTTTTATATTTTAAAATTGTTGACAATTATTATCTATGTAAAAACACAGGATTTGATGCAATGCATCGAACGCATTTTTTGTTTGTTTGTTTTCGCAGCATACACCATGTCAAGAAAAAAATATTCCAGTGTTGAGGTATCTTGTTTTTATGTAATTACATGTCTGAAGAATATTTCCTAACAATTTGTATTAAATATTTGTAAAATTGCCGAAATAAGTGTGACAGGTTGCGGACCAATAATGTTTAGAAAATAACGGGTCTCAGTACATTGCTTGTATCTCCGCCATCTTTTTAGATCTTTTGTTGACATTTTCAGGAAATATACTTCATTAGTTGGACATGAAGATGGTTGTTCATATTTTTGAATAACCAAATATGTCTTTTTGGGTCCCCTGAACATATTTGACCAAGGTACAAAACAATGTCTGTGTGTGTGTGTGTGTGTGTGTGTGTGTGTGTGTGTGTGTGTGTGTGTGTGTGTGTGTGTGTGTGTGTGTGTGTGTGTGTGTGTGTGTGTGTGTGTGTGTGTGTGTGTGTGTGTGTGTGTGTGTGTGTGTGTGTGTGTGTGTGTGTGTGTGTGTGTGTGTGTGTGTGTGTGTGTGTGTGTGTGTGTGTGTGTGTGTGTGTGTGTGTGTGTGTGTGTGTGTGTGTGTGTGTGTGTGTGTGTGTGTGTGTGTGTGTGTGTGTGTGTGTGTGTGTGTGTGTGTAAATTGTGTATGTGTTGTACCCGTTTTTTGTGGCGACGATTCCGGGGAAACTAGTAAAGGTATCGGGACGAAAGTTCATATTTAGAAGTTTCAGGACCAAACTGCTGAAAAAAGCTGAAAAGCTTTCTGTTGAACAGGGTCCAAAGGAACGGGAGGTTTTGCCTTAGCATTTTTGAAAAATTTTGCAAATAAGCCGCCATTTCTGGAATTTCGACGAAATAGTTAAATAATAAATAAAAGTAGAGGAAATTCTGATTAATTTATGACTATGACATTTGTTGGTACAATCAATCGTTTAGTTGCATGAACAAATTCTATTTCACCGAGATCGGTCGTACTGCATTAAAACTAGTAGCCAGGATTTGTCAGATATTTTGATTCTAATGACAGTAGCCAGTGTCAAACGCTAATATTTTGATAATACCTACTGTCAATATAAGCTGCGTTCGGATATTGTACACCGCACTTTTTACACCCAATATCACGTGTCATTTGGACGATGTACCAGGTGTCAACGGAGTACAATATCCGAACGCAGCTTTAATCGACATCTGTCTAATTCTACTAGTTTTATTTTATTCTACCGTTTTTTGTGGCGACGATTCCGGAGAAACTACTAAAGGTATCGGGACGAAACTTCATATTTAGAAGTTTCATCACCAAACTTAGAGCTGAAAAGCTTTCTGTTGAAGAGGGTCCAAAGGAACTGGAGGTTTAGTCTTAGCATTTTTGAAAGATTTTGCAAATAAGCCGCCATTTCTGGAATTTCGTCGAAATAGTTAAATAATAAATTAAATATGAAGAAATTCTGAATAATTTATCACAATGACATTTTTTGATAAAATCAATAGTTTAGCTGCATGAGCAAATTCTATTTGTACGAGATCGGTCGTACTGCATGAAAAGTAGTAGCCAGGATTTGTCAGATTTTTTGATTCTAATGACAGTAGGTAGTCTTGGTGTCAAACGCTAATGTTTTGACAATAACTTCTGTCAATATAAGCTGCGTTCGCATATTACATTACACTTTTTACACCAAATAACACGTAACTGTCATTTGGACGGTGTACCCGGTGTCAACGGAGTACAATATCCGAACGCAGCTTTAATCGACATATCTGTCTAGTTCTACTAGTTTTATTTTAATGCAGACATAGCCGATCTCGATCAAATAGAACCTCATGCAGCTAAACTATTCATTTTATATATGGTATGATAAAGTCATGTGCCTGGCCACATCAGATTTTTTAATTTTAATTCCGACCACACCATTACACAAAAAGTCGCTATTATAAAAAGTTTAAAACATCGGGCCCTGAGATTATCTGAAAGGGAGTTTGATCAGTCAAAATTCCTATTGATAGCAGAAATGCTGGTTGAAATTTACTAGTAATATAGACTATTTTAGTTAAAAAGTATAATGTAATTATCATATTACTCTAACTAAATTAACATTATTATTATTGTAGTATTATACAATTATACGCAAAATTGCAGGTATTTAATTGGGGTTATCTACGCTTTTGGATTTGATTTTTCAACGTATTGTTGTGTTTACATTATAATTGTTTATATAAATATTTAATAATATAAACAAATGCTAATATGTATTTTCGAAACTAACAGATACATATATTATATCAAAGCTATTTTTTTCCTGGTCTCTGGTTCAAATCCTGGTTGTGGCTGTAATTTTTAATTTATTTTAAAAATTACATCCCGGCGCCTGTATATCACCATTTACTACATATATTTTTACTTTATCATACGCAGTATGTAAAGTATTGTAATCATGCCAAAAAAATTTTTTGAGATTTTAGCGGAAATAAGTCTTTTTGGGTCCCCTGAACATTTTTGACCAAGGTACAAAAAAATGTCTGTGTGTGTGTGTGGATGTGGGTGTGTGTGTGTGTGTGTGTGTGTGTGTGTGTGTGTGTGTGTGTGTGTGTGTGTGTGTGTGTGTGTGTGTGTGTACCCGTTTTTGTGGCGACGATTCAGGAGAAACTACTAAAGGGATTGGGACGAAACTTCATATTTAGAAGTTTCATAACCAAACTTAGAGCTGAAAAGCTTTCTGTTGAAAAGGGTCCAAAGGAACTGGTGGTTTACTCATAGCATTTTTCGAAGATTTTTTTTAGATGAGCCGCCATTTGTGTAATGTCGTCAAAATAGTTAAATAATAAATTAAAGGAGAGGAAATTTTCTATAATTTATGTATATGACATTTTTTGGTAGAATTTATAGTTTAGCTGCATGAGCAAATTCTATTTCATCGAGATCGGTCGTACTGCTAGTGTCAAACGCTAATGTTTTGAAAATACTACTGTCAATATAGGCTGCGTTCGGATATTGAACACCGTTATACTTTTTACACCCACTAACACGTAAGTGTCATGTGGACAGTGTACCCGGTGTCAACAAAGTACAATATCCGAACGCAGCTTTAATCGAGATATCTGTCTAGTTCTACTAGTTTTATTTTAATGCAGACATAGCCGATCTCGATCAAATGGAATCTCATGCAGCTAAACTATTAATTTTATATATAGTATGATAAAGTCATGTGCCTGGCCACATCAGATTTTTTTTGTCGTTTGGCAAATCTCACTCTCAAAATTGTACATCACGTCAGGTGACAATAATTTGAAATTAATATAACAATGCTTCAGAAAATGTTAGGGTTGTGTTACAAATCTTTAAATCTTATCTTGTCATAAACACATTCTGTTCTGCTTGCGTAACCTTTTGCGATATTTGCGGATATTTTATAAATTTTGTAAGCTAGGAATGTGGTGCTTTCAGTAAACAAAAACGCAACACCAGTTTATTTACATTTGAATTTACATGTTTTTAATATTTGTTTAACATTGTTTTAACATTGTTTTAAAAAAAAAAACAACAATTTCGGACAACTTTTAGTCAATATTTAACTTTCTGAAGCTGCCATCCATGCTGAACTCCTCAAAGGAATAAAGATCCTTCTTGTGTTCAGGTATAGGTCCTGTCAGTTTCATTTCTTCAGTATCCTTTATCCATTTTGAATTCTCCATTAGAAAATCATTATATCTTTCACATAAAACATCAAATTCTCCAGCTGTACCTCCGTAGTCATTTGGAAGACACTCCTTTGGAAGATATTGTACTAATTCTTCAGCTTTTCTATGGTGAAGCTAAAAATATATATATACTTAAATTGAAGAAAGACTGAAGATAGTCTACAAGCAGAGAGTCAACAAAATAGTCACTGTTAAAGATCACACCTTGTTTGATGCGAAAAAAATATTGTAACTTTTTTTATCCAGAATATGGTTTGTTTTCCAACTTTACAATATAGGCAATTCGTTTTTTAAAGAAATATTTGATTTGAATCAATATAATTGGAAATGGGAGTAATTAAAATTTTGTTACATCTTTTTCCCACAGTGTAAACATTTGTAATAATGCCGTACATAATATTCCACCTACACTTCAAACCGTACGCTCAAGGATAATACAAGTGACTATTTTGTCGACACCTTGTCTATTAACATACCCTCTCCTTTATTTTCTTCGATAAAATCTTCATCGCCATGTTTACGATAACATCCATAGCTGGTGTGGTATTGACAATATGGATTGCCTTGATCCTGAACGGCAGGATGTTATAAATCATCTGAAGCAAACGGTACGTCAATGTTAAGTTGACTTTACCTAAAATTCCCATTGAAAAGTTCTTTGTGTCGTAAATAAATTCGTATCCGGCATTTTCGTCATTAAATAAATGAAGATCAACTAAAATGTATGAATATTGGCAATGCTTGGATCGTTATAGAAAATTTACTAGTACCTACAGTGAAGTATGAGACGTTTGTAACCTTCAATACAATCAAAATATGTGCTGTCAGGCGTTGGAAGACGTATAAGGAAAATCCTGTACCCTGCTGGAGTTAGTTTCGGTGCTACGTACATCATTCTGCAATAATAACAATGTGTTACAGTGAAAATAAACTTTTTACAAGACATAGTGTAAGTTGTAGAACTGCTGTACCTAACTGAAATGAATTTCCCAGACACCCCCAAAATACCGACTTAAGAAAAGGGCTTTCTATGAAAAGGGCAAGTACAGACTTTAATACGGATGTACAATTCGGCTCGATACAATAAAAAATCAAAAAGTTACAGTCAAAAATATTCGGAAGTTTTCCATTATTTTCAGATATTTTCAACTTCAACAACAATTTTATTACTTGTTTCGATCTGCAATTTTTGTTTCTGTATTTTATATACAAATTAAAAATTACAGCCATAACCTGGATTTGAACCAGGGACCTTTGCGTCGCTTGCACAATGCTCTCCCAACTAGTGTTTGTGTGGAAAACTTCTTGACTGTAACTTTTTGGACTGTATCATATCGAACCGATCTATATATTTTTTTATAATGGTCTGTGCTTCCTTTTTCAACAGATTTTTTTTATTTTGGTAATCCAATAAAAAATGGCGGAGTTATGAATATTAATACACATGCAAGTACCAAAAAAGTTCTTTTTTTTAATCGAAATTTTTAAAAATCGAATGGGAATTTCTTTTATACAATTATGTTCAATTACATCAGCTCTAGAACTTACACTATGTCTCGTAAAAAGTATATTTCGATTAAGACCCAGTTCTACCTCTCCTAAAACGCGTTTGCAAATAAAAGCGTTATTTATTGTTCAAAGTTTATGAAATTTTTTATGTAACTTCCTAGATAAATAACGAGTTGGGCTGGATGAAAAAAAAAATTTTTTAAAGATAAAAATCAATTTTACTTCTACGTCTTTGGTTTTTTTCAAATATAAAACATTTAGCCCAACTCATGATACAAAAATAGATTTTTTATTTAAGTACAATTTTAATCTAAACATTATAATTGCGATAACAAAGCGTAATTGCCAGAAATGTATGTAATTTGCCTATATTACGGGCCCGGTGTAGACAGCAGACGTTAGCAGTTTTAAACACCGCCTATAACTACGCCACGCCTACTGTTATTTTTAGATTAGACTGTTCACAAGTTACGACCGTATATTGAATCAGGAGAACCGAGTTCTCGCATTTCACATTTATACGCACGGTTTACAAATTTAACACACGATAAAAGTCATATACTGTATGATATTATACTTAGTGTAGTTATACCCGCTAGGTGTTAGGTACATTTGTTTAATAATGGGTAGAAGTCGTGGCAAAATACCTAAACATCCGCATCTGCCCTCTAGACGAATTAGTAAAAGACGACTACGTACCACCTAAGTTAAAATATATGTATAGATAATCTAAAAGAACAATATTGTAATTATTTAATTACAAATGAGACAAAGAGACCAGAACAGGACTCAAATGAACATTTTATTTAAAATGTCGGTTTTGTGGACAGGAAGAGACAATTAGCAGTGACGAACGTGGGTCGGCTCTAATGGATATTAGTTCAGCGACTGTTTTGGGCAGTGTTACAGCGAGAATTGGATATAGCTAATGCCTGAATTTGTTTTCATTCATGAATCTTGCATTCATGACGCCCAAAACGTTATAAAATATAGCGAACTTGTAGGTGACAAAATATTTGGGATTTATATAAATGGTTTGGGGAACTTTGCACTATGTATATTATGATTTTACTTTATCATACGTAGTATGTAAAGTATTGTAATCGTGCCAAACAAAATTTTTGAGGTTTTAGCGGAAATGTCTTTTTGGATCCCTTGAACATTTTTGACCCAGGTAAAAAAAAATTCTGTGTATGTGTGTGTGTGTGTGTGTGTTTTTTTTTGTGGCGACGATTCCGGAGAAACTACTAAGGTATCGGGACGAAACTTCATATTTAGAAGTTTCATAATCAAACTTAGAGCTGAAAAGCTTTCTGTTGAAAAGGATCCAAAGGAACTGGAGGTTTAGTCTTATAGCATTTTTGAAAGATTTTGCAAATAAGCCGCCATTTCTGGAAATTTGTCGAAATAGTTAAATAATAAATTAAAGTACAGGAAATTCTGAACAATTTATGAGTATGGCATTTTTTGGTAAAATAAATAGTTTAGCTGCATGAGCAAATTCTATTTTATCGAGATCGCTGCATTAAAACTAGTTAGCCAGGATTTGTCAGATATTGTGATTCTAATGACAGTAGGTAGTGTCAAACGCTGATGTTTTGACAATACCTACTGTCAATATAATCAAAATATCCGTCTAGTTCCAGTAGCTTTATTATAAGATGCAGACATGGCCGATCTCGATCAAATAGAATCTCATGCAGCTAAACTATTAATTTTATATATGGTATGATAAAGTAATGTGCCTGAACGCATCAGATTATTTTTTTTTTATTTTTGTCTTCGTGTGTCACTGCCGTGCGTTCGTTCGATATCCAGCATGTTTATAAGTAGATGTATTGGGTCCTCATTGCTCGATTTTAATTAATTCCTTTCTAAATTGAAGTCCATAATTCACCGATGAGTTATCATGAGTTAATACATTTTTGTCAATTTACTATACTGTATGTATGTCACCCTGTTAAAAAGATTAAATATTATAATAGCAAGCGCGCTCTCTCTAAATTAAATCAATATATTTTCTTTTACCGCCTGGTGGCCGCCAGCCAGCTGTATGCAGTCCGGGATGCATATGCGTCCGTGATGAGTGAGAACACTAATACATTGTAACATGAGCGAAAGCGAAAGCGCCGACGCGCGGCGACAAACTGGCTGAGTACTTCCCCTTCGAATGTATTCGCGTCGACTATGCTCCGCCTTTGCCTGCTTCCTCCAAACCCCCCAACTTCCCCTTATCGTAAAACTGTGGCCTGGTTGACGTTGGTGGGGGCCAGGCAGACCACTCCCAGCAAAAAAAAACATCGCAACGAAATATTTCGTTTGGAAGTTGCGATGTTTTTAAAACGGAGCCTTAATCCTTCTTTTTGTAAGAGTGTGAAATAAACGTACAGTGCTCAACATTACTTAAAATAAATATACTGCTATTTTTTACTTACTTGTGTAGTCCCCAAGGTTGGATGATCTCGTTTCTAACTTCTCGATCATTAAAAAGCTGAGTCAGTGCTGTCCTGTTTACCACATATTTTTCAAACTTATTTTTGGCGAGTTTTTGAAATTTGATATCTGGGCATAAATGTAAATATAAAACAACTTTTACCTATAGCATTTTTGTTCTAATTCCGGGAAACCGATAGTTTACTCTTCGGTCAAATTAACATTTTCGTGTTTTCTACTTTTCGACTTTTTCTCGAAAAATTATTATAATCCGGCGTAAAAAATGTATTTTTATAGATAAATGAGCATTAGTTGTTAAGTTGTTTGATTTTTTCTTATGAACGTTAGTATTAAAATTAGGCTTTAAGCTTTTTAAATTAAAAATTATTGAAAAATGAGACCACTGGTGACTTTTTTATGCTTATATTCGTACTCAGCACATCAAAATTAACAAAAACAATATAATTAGGTCAAAGTTACGGACAACAAATTAAAATTTTACGACCAGTGTCGTTAGTGTCATCGACAAAATTATGCGCAGTTTTAATTTATTTCATCATGACTGAAACAACAACAAAAAACGGCTTAAAGAGGAGTAAGTTCTATGCAAATTTGTGGAGAGATTATATATATACTCCATACTTTATAGTTTTTGTATAATTTATTAACGATGAACGTTTTTTAAACGCCTGTAATGTCAAACGATCAACTGTCTAGACATCAAGTCCCCTAGACCAGCGTTTCCCAAACTTATCAGTGGCCTCGTTATTTTTACACTTTTCCATTGTGACCCACCAAAATTTCTATGAAAAGGGCAAGCACAGACTTTAATACGGATGTACAATTCGGCTCGATACAATAAAAAATCAAAAAGTTACAGTCAAAAATATTCGGAAGCTTTCCATTATTTTCAGATATTTTCAACTCCAACAACAATTTTATTACTTGTTTCGATATGAAATTTTTATTTCTGTTTTTTTTATATACAAATTAAAAATTACAGCCATAACCTGGATTTGAACCAGGGACCTTTGCGTCGCTTGCACAATGCTGTCCCAACTAGTGTTTGTGTGGAAAACTTCTTGACTGTAACTTTTTGGACTGTATCATATCGAACCGATCTATATACATTTTTATAATGGTCTGTGCTTCCTTTTTCAACAGATTTTTTTTTATTTTGGTAATCCAATAAAAAATGGCGGAGTTATGAATATTAATACACATGCAAGTACCAAAAAAGTTCTTTTTTTTAAATCAAAATTTGTAAAAATCGAATGGGAATTTCTTTTATACAATTATGTTCAATTACATCAGCTCTAGAACTTACACTATGTCTCGTAAAAAGTATATTTCGATTAATCCTTTTTTTTTGTAAGAGTGTGAAATAAAAGTACAGTGCTCAACATTACTTAAAATAAATATACTGCTATTTTTTACTTACTTGTGTAGTCCCCAAGGTTGGATGATCTCGTTTCTAACTTCTCGATCATTAAAAAGCTGAGTCAGTGTTGTCCTGTTTACCACATATTTTTCAAACTTATTTTTGGCGATTTCCAAGTTCCCCTTGCAGCCATATAAAAAATTTCTTATCAGTACTTCATCTGTAAACAAACAACAAACAAATGGTATCGTATACAGATAAATTACGACAAAACAACTGCTACACACACCAACTGTTACAAATATTTTTCTTTTAGAACCGAGGTCAATAATAATTTGAATCGTTGTTGACAATAATACTGGCCGACAAGGTATTTTTTTCCTTTAATGACACTATACACTGTGCTCCGATGGACCTAACTATACCTATAATGGACGTAATTTTTAATTTCTCGAGAAAAGGTCTTTTTTTATAAAGAGTTTTGGATGTCCTAAAAAGTCGAAAGCCATTGTTAATATTTTGATTTAACATACAAGATGGTTAGAAAGCACTAAAACGTTAAATTGGCCGAAGAGTTAAACTATCGGTTTTTCGGAATTAGATCAAAATTGTTATAGGTAAAAGTTAGTTTGAATTAATTTTATGCTCAAATATCTGACTTGTATGTTCTATTTCAAATTTTACATCTTGGACCAGTGAAAAGACATTACATAAAGGTGAACAAAAACTTTAGAGACCACAATTACGATTGATCAGTTGACAGCAGTAACAGCGTATTCAAGCAATTTGTTGATAGAAGCTGATTGAAAGTATGTTGACTTTAGAGCAAAGGGTTTATTTAGTTCTTTGTTCCGGCATAGGTGAGGTATCGTACCGCCGTGCTATTGAAGTTTTTAACAGAAAATACCCTGAGGTATACGTTTCTGTCAATTGTGTTCGTGAATTGGTTAAAAAATTTCATGCAACAGGAGACGTGAAAAATATCAAGAAAAAAAAACGAAATGGCGAAGATGATGCAGGAGCTATGTTGGCTATTGATTTCGCGAACACTTGCCCAAAAAATCGTTGAGGAAAAGATCTCGAGACTTGAACATCAGTGAAAGCTACCTGCAAAGGATCTTTTCAAATAAAAAATTTCATCCTTACTGATACACACTTTAGTAGAAGGAGATGATGCTCGTCGATTAGAATTTTGCCTATTAATGGGAGAACGAATTATGATCGATAGATTTTTCTACAGAAAAATCATTTTCTCTGACGAAGCGACGTTTACCACAAATCTAGTTGTTAGTTCACAGAATTGCAGATATTGGTCTCAAGAAAATCCAAATTTCCGTATTACAACCAATTCTCAAAAATATAAAAAAGTGAATGTTTGGTGTGGGATTTATTACAAGAAAATAATTGGACCATACTTTTTTGACGGTACTGTAAACCAAAACACTCATTTTGATATGTTGGAAAATGTTTTGCTACCTACTTTGGACAAAATCAACTTACAGCTCAGGTGTTCACTACACTATCAACAGGACCGTTGTCCCGCTCATAGCGCATATCTAGTCAGGAATTCGTTGAACAGACATTTTCCATATACGTGGATTGGACGATTCTGCTCTATAGGATGTCCACCACATTCACCTGATTTAACGCCGCTTGATTTTTGTTCTGTGGGGTTATTTAAAACAGAAGGTGTATGCGAATAATTTTTATGATAATGTAGACATTCTAAAATTAAAAATTAGGGAAGCAGTAGATGAAATAAATGAAGAAACAATTGATTTGGTATATCGGGAGTTTAGAAGAAGATTGGTAAAATGTGTAGCTGTAGGAGGGGAATATGTGGAGTAATGATTTGTTAAATTAGTTTGTTAAAAATAAAAAAAAATATAAAACAGATTACAACATTGAAATTTGATATCTGGGCATAAATTTAAATATAAAACAACTTTTACCTACAGCTTTTTTGTTCTAATTCCGGGAAACCGATAGTTTACTCTTCGGTCAAATTAACTATTTTCGTGTTTTCTAACCATCCTGTATGTGAAATCGAAATATTAACAATGGCTTTCGACTTTTTAGGACATACAAAACTCTTTATAAAGAATGACTTTTTCTCGAGAAATTATTATAATCCGGCGTAAAAAATGTGTTTTATAGATAAATGAGCATTAGTTGTTAAGTTGTTTGATTTTTTCTTATGAACATTAGTATTAAAATTAGGCTTTAAGCTTTTTAAATTCAAAATTATTGGAAAATGAGACCACGGGCGACTTTTTTATGCCTATATTCGTACTCAGCACATCAAAATTAACAAAAACAGTATATTTAGGTTTAAATTACGGACAACAAATTAAAATTTTACGACCAGTTTCGTTAGTGTCATCGACAAAATTAAAGAGCTTAAAGAGGAGTAAGTTCTATGCAAATTTGTGGAGGGATTATATACTCCATACTTTATAGTTTTTGTATAATTTGTTAACGATGAACGTTTTTTAAACGCCTGTAATGTCAAACGATCAACTGTCTAGACATCAAGTCCCCTAGACCAGCGTTTCCCAAACTTTTTTTTATCAGTGGCCTCGTTATTTTTACACTTTTCCATTGTGATCCACCAAAATTTTATTATACTACACTGAAAATAATGGCCGTAAAATTGGTTTTATTTGTTTGTGCTTTTTTTTTAGATAAATGAACATTAATTATTAAATTGTATTTTTGTAAGAAAATTGATTGATTTATGTATTACCAACACCAGCACTTGTCTAAAATGATGTTTTATTTTGTGTAAATTCAAAGTTACGGAAAATTGTGACCACTGGCATTTTTAAAAAATATTTCTCCAAATTTTTGTTGTTAGCCACACAGTCAGAAAGCATTTATTACGTTCGATAGCTTGGTTCTTTTGCTCTTTTCATTAAGCAAACAACAGAATCACTATTTATGTACATCTATATGTACAGCCGAAGAAAATAAGATGTTAACATGCCCGCAGCTAGCGTACACCAAACGTAGGTCGGAGATTGTCGGTCGTCGGTCGTCGGTCGTCGGACACCTACCTGCTAAAGTCATAAAACCAAAGGGTCACTTTTTTTTCGTTTCGTTTTATTACTTTATCATACGCAGTATGTATAAAGTATTGTAATCGTGCCAAAAAAAATGTTTGAGATTTTAGCGGAAATATGTCTTTTTGGGTCCCCTGAACATTTTTGACCAAGGTACAAAAAAATGTCTGTGTGTGTGTGTGTGTGTGTGTGTGTGTACCCGTTTTTTGTGGCGACGATTCCGGAGAAACTACTAAAGGTATCGGGACGAAACTTTATATTTAGAAGTTTGAGAACCAAACTTAGAGCTGAAAAGCATTCTGTTGAAAAGGGTCCAAAGGAACTGGAGGTTTAGTCTTAGCATTTTTGAAAGATTTTGCAAATAAGCCGCCATTTCTGGAATTTCGTCGAAATAGTTAAATAATAAATTAAAGATGAGGAAATTCTGAATAATTTATGACTATGATATTTGTTGGTACAATCAATAGTTTAACTGCTTGAGCAAATTCTATTTCATCGAGATCGGTCGTACTGTATTCAAACTAGTAGCCAGGATTTGTCAGATTTTTTTATTCTAATGACAGTAGGTGTCAAACGCTAAAGTTTTGACAATAGCTTCTGTCAATATAAGCTGCGTTCGGATATTGTGTTACACTTTTTACACCCATTACGTAAGTATCATTTGGAAAATGTACCCGGTGTCAACGGAGTACAATATCCGAACGCAGCTTTAATCGACATATCTGTCTAGTTCTACTAGTTTTATTTTAATGCAGACATGGCCGATCTCGATCAAATAGAATCTCATGCAGCTAAACTATTAATTTTATATATAGTATGATAAAGTCATGTGTCTGGCCACATCAGATTTTTTTTCTGTATGTATGGAATGAAATCGATATTCGTCTATTTATACATGTTTCCGATATCCGAACCTGACAAAAGTGCATTGTAATATTTAATGTATTTTAAAATACACAACAGGAAATTCTTATTATAAGTAGGTATACCGACAATTTCAGTCGGTATACTGCTGTTATAGTTCTAAAGGACGTATCTGCAAATTTGTTGAATATTATGTTAAGCACATTTTTAAGTCCTTGATCATCAGGGCGCCGCCGGCTGGCGTATGTCTGAAACACAAAACCGATCATTATATTCGGCGTAAATAATTTTTAAAAGATTTCTACAATTTTGCATGTAACTGAAAATCTTATTTGTCCCAGTTTCTACTTTGCTGCAGATATGCCCTTTAGAACTGTTGTTCAGCATTTTAGTTTAATTATAAAAATGTTGTTATTTTTTATTTATTAAAATTATATTTTGACGATCTATAATAGCATCCATACGCATTTTCTTATGTGTGATATGTAAGGGGAGGATTTACAATCCAATATGAATAATATCACATCAGAATAATATGTCGATAACTTTCAAAAGATTGTAAAATTAAAATTTATTTAAACTTCAATCTATTATGTTACTCAATTTATTATCATTAAATTGTTATTTACCTTAATATTAATTAATCAATTGAATTTTATTATTTATTATGTAAGGTATGGAAACGACAAAATCTCTGGAACGGATTGCTATTTTAAAAATCCTCCAACTTGTCAATTTGTAATTATCAAAATATACATAAATATACATAGCTACATTAAATTCAATGTCCAACCTTCAATTGTTTTTACTTATTACGTCATCGATAGTTTTTTAATGGCCATTCCCTTTTTTTCTTACTGATTTTGATATATGTATCGCTTAATTGTCTCGATATAATACATTTATAATATTGTGTAATAAAATTTACTCTAAATTATAAGAAATTGATAACATATTTTGTGAGTGGCTTGTGAATATGGTACGGATTATTTGTATGTTTTATATTTGATTTTCCAAGTATTCAATTTTGATTTTTGTGGAAAAGACGAGCAGTCAATTCATCGCTAATTTGATTTTTGTAATGATAAAAACATTTATACTGGCTGACTCCAATATTCTAGACACTTCAAAAGGGTCCCTTAGAAACCTTGAAACATTGAACCTTTTATCTTAACATCAGAAAATTGACATAAAAAAACATAAAATGGTTGTATTCAAAGTTATCCGTTGCTGCATAACAATTGGTAATACAAACTCGGTTAAATTACAAAATTAAAGGCCCGGAATTATATTTTATATAAAAATTTATTTTGCTAATATTTCAAGTTTGCTGTAACTTTTTAAGGATTTGGAAAAACAATTAGGTCCATATGAAAAAGTTTTACTCTGAAACATTTAGTTTCTGAAAATAATTTATGCGGGTAAAAATGTGGGACATATAATAAATGTGAATGTTCCTTTTATAATATATTTTAAACACTTAAGTAAATAAATGTGCAATACAGTCAAAACCTCTATAAATTATAATGAGCAGCTAAAAGGTCGTTAAAAAATGTACATTAGTGTAATTAAAACACCAAGGAAACAAACAAAAAGCACTTCAATTATTAATCTAGACATCTATTTGATTAAAAATCATAAATTTGTTGGACAACCACAATTAAATCAATTTTGGCTCATACAACAACAAAGGATTTTGTTTGTTTTCTTAGTGCAACAAATTGACGATACATATGTGCTGTGTTTAGATTGTCATAAATGTATCATCTCCTAAAACAGCAGGTCATAACAACCTCAACAAATATGAAATAACGGCACTCCAAATTTATATCACCCACAACCTAACAGAACACTTTTTTTATTTAATACATGCTTATGTTATTACTATATTATTAATGTTTGTTTTTATGTTATTACATATATTTATTTTAAGTTATTACATTTATTATATTTTACTGTTATATACCTACCTATTATTCTTATCTATACTATTCTCATTTTATATTTATATTATTTTTGTTGTATACATAATTATATGCATAAATAAAATATATAATATCCATATAAGTATATAATATCCATTTTTCAATTACTTATCAGAACTTAAAGTAAATGAATATAAAATTTTTTTAGATAAAAGTATATTATCTCGGTCTGCGACGAAGTAGAAACCGAGTTAGATTTTTTTCACTTACATGAAGTTCTTATCTGGGATTACCTTTCTTTAAAAATTATTGACAGCGGATATCCGATGTAGTAATTGGTTTGCCTTTAGGCGGCGTAGCCATGATGATAAAGTATTTTAATATGTGCCTAATTCAAATTTTTATAATTATAACTACCGTTACTATGTATTTGAGTATAAATGAAATAATATTGCAATTGCAAATCGAAACAAAAATATTAACGAATAACAATCTTTAGCTACGAGCGGCAGTTTCGCTCGTTCCAAATATCGAAAATATATTATATTAATACGAAACTCAATTTCGTGCCATCTACGTACAGAAAACTTAAAATGAAATGAAACAGAAGTGACCCTTCGGTTTTATGGCTTTAGCAGGTATATACGACGACCGACAATCTCCGACCTACGCTTGGTGTAGGCTTGCCGCGGTCATGTAAAGATCTTTTTTTCTTCGGCTGTACCACATAAGATATACCTATAAAAATAGGTATCTTATACCCACGTAAGGTACCTATATAGTCAAGTTTAGTTATTCTTTATGGTCTTGAAGAGGTGGCCTAGTGTTTGCATAGGTTTACGGCACACCCAGTAAGGATAAGTTAATTTAATACTTACCAATAATGTCATATGGTAAATGTTTCTCATATCGTAACCATTCCCGAAATAATCTGATGCCATTTTCTAGCTTATCTGCATTCACTTGAACACCTTCTGATATTACTTTGCTTTCTGCACAGTTTGGCAACAAAAACGGGAGATTGTTTAACTTCATTTCGTGAAATAACGCGCACAACTGAGTTCTGAGCGCAACCACGTTAGTATGCAACTTGTTTTTGCTATTGGATGGCCGTTGAACTCAATCTTTAGTGCTAGTGATGGGATACTCGAGAATATCTTTTTAAAATAATATCTTGCCTTCTATTGATTGGACGACGATATAGCCGTCAAATTAGGATTTCACTTCGGAAAACGTGCAATACAGTTGGATTTTTACACCTTTGGCTGGACACTACAAATAATGTGTAAAAAGTCTCAAAGATGACCAAATTCACTTTTTTAACAATTTCTTGCTTTCAAACGTCAATGAGCGCCATCAGGAAATCTCTAAATCTATTAAAGGGGAGGTTCCCGTTCAAAGGCCCCAAAAATGCCTAAATTTCAGGATTTTTTCTTGATACAAAATAAATTATTTTGAGCATTTTTTTTTGTGGGTTTTACATGTACAGGGTGGGCCAAATTCGATGTTACTATAGGAGATCTCGGTAACTATAAGAGATATCGAAAAATGAGTAAGGTTGTTGTGTCGTCTTTTTTTGAGAGAAACTCAATGGTGAAAACCAAAATTAGCTATCGTCTTTTGTTTTCTAGTTATAACACAAAACTCGATTTTTCGCTATTTTGATACTTGTCGATATCTTTGTTGTTTGTTAAATCAAACGAATGACATTTGCACGTTCTTCAGGCTCTTTTTCGATTAGAATTTAGTGGAATTCACAGATTTTAAATATCTCTAATAGTTTTGTAGATATAACATAAAGTTGTGTTTTTTTAAATGGAAACCATAGCTGGCTATGACTGAAATAAAAACAGCATTTTTTCGTCTTTTCAACGATATATAACATGCTGGTCCAAAATATTCAAAAAGTAACGTTTTATTGAATAACATGAAATTAGTATATATCAGAGGCATTATGATTATTGTCTTCGAGATTTCTTTGAGTAGGCGTATGTCACTAGTAGTATGACACTACTAATCAGTGAAATTAGTAAAATTTCATTCTTTTATTTTAATTGAAAATTAAGGAATGCCGTTTGAATAGTATGAAAAATGCGCTATAATCGAATACTTTATTCAAAGTAATAACAATAATTGTGATATAACATCCGAAGCATAATTCAATCGTTATCCAGGTAGTGCACGACCGCACAAACTTGTTTTTTGGATTAAAAGAACATCTCATCAACGGGTTGATTAATATGCCAAAAGCCGAACATTGTGATATGGAAGTGGTATGCTGAAGAAACTGTCATGAAAGTACGTAGCCGTGATCCTACAATTTCCAGTCGTCAATCTTCACTTTATATTGGCATGTCGAGGGTATAACTGAAAGGTTATGCATTTCAAGATATATTGTTTTATTCGAAGTAAAATAATTAGATAAATACCTGAATAAAAAAATAAAAAATAAGATTACCTACTACAAACCACTTTAACCATTTTTCAAATTGATATCCATTTTTATTGATGCATAAATTATATCTCGTCGCAATACTTCGAAAAGCGTTGTTTATAAAAATATTTGGAACGGCATTGATACATTCTTCAAAATGCTGCCTTAGGTCCTGAATGTCGTTATGTGATCTTTTATATAATTTGTTTTTAATGTGCCCCCAAAGAATAAAATCCAAAGGTGTAAGATCTGGTGATCGTGGTGGCCACCTCACTGGTCCGTTGTTTCCAATCCAACGGTTTCCAAAATTTGTATTCAATAATTCCTTTACCCTTCTTATTTTGTGCGGTGGTGCACCGTCGTGCTGGAAGTATAGAGTTCCCCTCTCCATTAGTGGCAAATTGTCCAAAACTTCATTCACAATATGATGGTTTACAATATCGTAGTATCGGTCGCCATTAAGATGTTCCTCGTAAATATGGTATGCTAAAATACGCTCGCCAAGCACGGCACACCAAACTCTAAAACCAAAACGTCCTTGGTTTTGCACGGTACGGTGAGGATTGACATCAGACCAAAGTGCTCATTGTGCATACTAATTTCATGTTATTCAATAAAACGTTACTTTTTGAATATTTTGGACCAGCATGTTATATATCGTTGAAAAGAGGAAAAAAGGCTCTACTTATTTCAGTCATAGCCAGCTATGGTTTCCATTAAAAAAAACACAACTTAATGTTATATCTACAAAACTATTAGAGATATTTAAAATCTGTGAATTCCACTGAATTCAAATCGAAAAAGTGCCTGAAGAACGTGCAAATATCATTCGTCTGATTTAACAAACAACAAAGATATCGACAAGTATCAAAATAGCGAAAAATCGAGTTTTGTGTTATAACTCGAAAACAAAAGACTAAAGCTAATTTTGGTTTTCATCATTGAGTTTCTCTCAAAAAAAGACGACACAACAACCTTACTCATTTTTCGATATCTCTTATAGTTACCGAGATCTCCTATAGTAACATCGAATTTGGCCCACCCTGTACAGTGTACACAAAAGAAATATAATCCTGAATATTAACAAAAAAAATAATTAAAAATGGCGGCTCCAGCTCTCCGCCACCAAAGCCGCCCCCGGCGCGAACTGATGTGCGCGGTACCTTGTACAGCCACTTGGCGAGGCTAAGTGATCTGAAACCAAAAACACAAAAAGATTCTTAAAATCGATCAAATTTGTGGGGCCCTATCGTTTTCCGATTTTTAAATAATCCTTTTGGAACAAAATGGCGGCCGTTTAAAAAAAAATAAACTCATTTTTTCATGCTCTTTTTACTTTCACGTAAAAAAAAACATATTAACAATATTTTTTTCGGAAAAAAACTCCGTCAGGGCCCCCTAAATTAAATTAGTTTTAATTTGAGGGGTGAAGCTTTGACATTGCTGCATTCCTCGAAGCTCTAGAGCCTACCGCGCGTCGAAAAATGTTGTTTCAAGAAAAACGCGTTTGAAGTTATACGTAATAGAAAATCGTATGCAACGTTCTTTTCTGGCCACTTACATTTAATCAGCTATTCCAGCACCATATAGGGTCCCTTCGTCTTCTTCGAAGAGTATGTTTTTTTGGATTTGCATGATCATTTTTTCAATCCTGGCCTGTATTTCGAGCTCCGACAATTCTTTAGCCCCTGCGGTGATGCGCTTTTTTCAGTGCTCTCGGCAAAAATTCTGCTGTTGTTCCCAATGACGATTCCGAGCGCATTCACAGTTCTCAAAATATATGAATAGCCTTCATTGAAAATACCAGCAGCTATATATGCTGCTATTTGTATCGTTTGTACACCACAATGAATGTGTTTGGGAGAAAGTTTCAAAATGCAAGAGTTGAAACTTTCGTTATCATTTTGTTTTTCCTCCGGTGCATCTTTGCAATAAATCATCACTGGAAAGAGCCTCATACACTGGTCGAATGTCTTTTTGGACAGATTCTTCGAGGGCAGGATCGTGGTGGAAATCGGCAAGTTGGCCCGTAGCTTCAGCGCCACGCCACTTGCACCAACTGTTCTCTCCTTGCGGGCAGTTCTCGTGATTCGGTTCGTCTGTGGAACATTTATGAAGGAAAGTAACTCGCGGTCTTCAGTTGCTTGCAAATACCAGCCGCTATATATGCTGCTATTTGTATCGTTTGTACACCACAATGAATGTGTTTGGGAGAAAGTTTCCAAATGCAAGAGTTGAAACTTTCGTTGTCATTTTGTTTTTCCTCCGGTGCATCTTTGCAATAAATCATCACTGGAAAGAGCCTCATCTCATACACTGGTCGAATGTCTTTTTGGACAGATTCTTGGAGGGCAGGTTCGTGATGGAAATCGGCAAGTTGACCCGTAACTTTTGCGACGCGCCACTTGCACCAACTGTTCTCTCCTGGCGGGCAGTTCTCGTGATTCGGTTCGTCTGTGGAACATTTATGAAGGAAAGTAACTCGCGGTCTTCAATTGCTTGGCGGAAGTGCTGACACAGTCTTTCTCATTTTCCATTTTCTCTGCATTATATCTGACTTTCTTTTTCCACGGACGAGCAGGGCGCGCTTTTCCCAGTGAACCTTTTCGCGTGTTCGGCATTTTTACGGTACGTTACCATTCACACGATCGTCGCACGACTGAGAGCACGTTGCTTCAGGAGAAACGGTCGTCCAAACTGAAAGACGCACTATACGTGCAGGTATACGCTGGTCACCAAAACAATGCCGGTGTGCGCATTAGATTATTATGGTAAATATCATAATAATCCAATGCGCAGCCGGCCTTGTTTTGGCGACCAACGTACATATAAGCGAGTTTACAATAGATTGGAACATGTATAAATTAGTCCAGAAGACCCTAAACGTGCTACATCCCGTATACTCAACCCATCAGGTATAGAAAAAGGGTCTCGCCTCTTAGCCGCGCCGAGCGCCCGTTCGGCGAGTCCGGAGCGCCGACGGACTGTTCCGCCCGACCCCGTATATCTCGAGAACTACATCATATACGGAAAAATCCTTTCTCTCACGTATTCTCGACAACAAAAGGATGAAAATTAGGAAAACATTTTTTTTTCATCGATTTGGACGGGAACCAGCCCTTAATTATCTACAAAAAAATCTGATGTGGCCAGGCACATGACTTCATCATACTATATATAAAATTAATAGTTTAGCTGCATGAGATTCTATTTGATCGAGATCGGCTATGTCTGCATTAAAATAAAACTAGTAGAACTAGACAGATATCTCGATTAAAGCTGCGTTCGGATATTGTACTCCGTTGACCCGGGTACACCGTCCAAATGACACTTACGTGTTAGTGGGTGTAAAAAGTGTTATGCAATATGCGAACGCAGCTTATATTGACAGAAGTTATTGTCAAAACATTAGCGTTTGACACCAAGACTACCTACTGTCATTAGAATCAAAAAATCTGACATATCCTCGCTACTAGTTTTCATGCAGTACGACCGATCTCGTAGAAATAGAAGTTGCTCATGCAGCTAAACTATTGATTGTACCAAAAAGTGTCATAGTGATAAATTATTCAGAATTTCCTCATCTTTAATTTATTATTTAACTATTTCGACGAAATTCCAGAAATGGCGGCTTATTTGCAAAATCTGAGCATCATATTTTTAAAAAATAAAAACAATGGGTTGTAGGTATACCTTGACCATTTCCGAGATGTGTCCTTCAGAAGGTTGAGAAGGGTCTTATGTAACAGCCATCTTACTCTTTTGCGGAAACGCAACACAATTCAGTAGTTATGTATTCAAATCTACGCTAGTAAAGGATACTAGTTTTGGAAATATCCCATGAAAAACAACAGAGGTATTAATATAAAAGACTTTTTTCTTCTGAAGAATATGCAGCTAAAATTGACGAGTTCAACTATGATGCCTGATATCGTTTTCCTATCAGATGAACAATATCTAGAAAAAATGTACAAGTGCGAGAATAATACGGAGGCTATGCATTTATTTTGTATATTTTATTCACTTAAGTAAAACTCCAGGACAGTAGAACTTATAAATCAATTTATGTTCAATTTACATTTGTATTATATTTTCAGTTATTTTTTTTGATTTGTTGTATTTCAATACCAAGCAGTCCTTTAGTCCAAAATAAATACCGCTTACTCCATCGAAGAAGTGGCACTTGGAATCGCCGTTGAAAACGACTTTCCCAATGTGCCAAAAACCGTTGTGAAACGCTTTTCCGAAGTATAAATTACTTGTTCCTTTTTCGTATCCACCTTTCACTAACCCATCCTTTGTCGTTCCATCCACATAATCTACATTTATCCATTCCCAATAATATCTCTCAGGATTCGTTGTACAAAAAACCTGAAGTAAGAAAAGTACAATTAGTGTAATACAAAATATAGGGTATCGCTGAAATAACTGCTGATCTTAAAGGAGCATTTGCTCCAGGGCAAAGAAAGCAATTTCTCGACTCGGAAAGTTTACAAAATCGGTATTGACTGATATTCTTTGAATCATTCTTTGCAATTCTGATCAGCGTTCATATTTGTAATTTTGTAAGTCCGGATCACATTACGTTATTAGGTGAGTACCTATCTTAACTTATAATTAGTTAAATAGTAAATGTAAGGACACCTTCAGACGAATTTTAAATATTTTTTCTACTTTATCTTACGCAGTGTAATAAAGCTGCATGAGTGACTGCATTAATATAAAACTAGTTAGCCAGGATTTGACAGATATTTTCATTCTAATGACAATAGGTTGTGACAAACGCTGATATTTTGACATTACCAACTGTCAATAGTATCAAAATATCTGTCAAATCCCTACACTATTAATTTATATATATATATATATATATATATATATATATATATATATATATATATATTGTATGATAAAGTCATGTGCCTGGACTTATCAGATGTTTTAGTTACAACCTTGTATGCAAAGGGCTTGCAATAAAAAGTTACCTTTCTCACTGCTTACCCCTATTGATAACAAGTTACAATTAAAATTTGAAAATAACTTATTTTTACGATATTTAATGCCAAATATCTCTGATGGGACCAGGATAAAAATCTGAAACTTTCATAATTAATTCATCTCTTTTAAACTTTCATAATAAATGAAAACAGTCTGGTGTATTGCTCTGAGTTTGGAATAACAGCCCCTTAAAAATGAGAGAAAAATCATACGTTAAAACGTATGACATGACGTTAAAACAAATTGAATTCAAAATTGTCAGTATGTATATGAAACAAACAGTTTTTCTGCTAGACAAAGGCAATACTTATAAAACTAAGTGATCTTCATATGTTTGTGAAGTTGATGTGATGTAACATCTTAGTGCATCTTGTATTTCTAGAGGTGAGAATTTGTGAAAACTTCTAGTTCATGTTATCTTCTTGGATCTCTTAAACCTCTTCTTTTTTTTAAGATGTAGTTTATCCCAAGTATGTGTCCATTACAAAAAGAGAACATATCTTCTCAGATCAACATCAGATTTTTTTATTTTGAATCTTGGAAATAGCTTCTACATTATTCAATGAGTCGGTCACCTTTATATTGTCACTTGTAGAAATTTCCTTTCCACCACATTCCGCGTTTGCTTGTTTAGTAGAGCGATTTAAACCGGCCGGAGCAAGGCCAGAGCACCCCTGAATAATAGTCAGTTGTGCCAAAATTAGACCAGTGTCTTTGTCCTCAATTGCATCCGAAGGGATGGTTCCATTGTAGTCACGCCAATAGTGGTCGAATCCTGCAATTAAAGTATACAAGAAATTATTAATTAATTTTGTAAGGTTTTGGACGCGTTTTACCGTAAACCTTATAAAATTAAAAAAAAAAATCTGATGTGGCCAGGCACATGACTTTATCATACTATATATAAAATTAATTTTTTAGCTGCATGAGATTCTATTTGATCGAGATCGGCTATGTCTGCATTAAAATAAAAATAGTAGAACTAGACAGATATCTCGATTAAAGCTGCGTTCGTATATTGTACTCCGTTGACACCGGGTACACCGTCCAAATGACACCTACGTGTTATTGGGTGTAAAAAGTGTAACGGGGTTCAATATCCGAACGCAGCCTATATTGACAGTAGTATTTTCAATACATTAGCGTTTGACACTAGCTACTGTCATTAGAATCAAAAAATCTGACATATCCTGGCTACTAGTTTTAAAGCAGTACGACCGATCTCGATGAAATAGAATTTGCTCATGCAGCTAAACTATAAATTCTAGCAAAAAATGTCATATACATAAATTATAGAAAATTTCCTCTCCTTTAATTTATTATTTAACTATTTTGACGACATTACACAAATAGCGGCTCATTTGCAAAATCTTCGAAAAATGCTATGAGTAAACCACCAGTTCCTTTGGACCCTTCTCAACAGAAAGCTTTTCAGCTCTAAGTTTGGTTATGAAACTTCTAAATATGAAGTGTCGTCCCGACACCTTTAGTAGTTTCTCCGGAATCGTCGCCACAAAAACGGGTACACACACACACACACACACACACACACACACACACACACACACACACACACACACACACACACATACACACACACACACAGACATTTTTTGTACCTTGGTCAAAAATGTTCAGGGGACCCAAAAAGGCATATTTCCGCTAAAATCTCAAAAATTTTTTTTGGCATGATTACAATACTTTACATACTGCGTATGATAAAGTAAAAGATACCATTTAAGAATAATTTTATTCTATTCTATTCTAAGACCTATGTTGTTTACAACGTTGGAACCATAAGTAAACCCTAAACAAAACCTCAACGAATTTTTTAACTTATAATTACAATTTTAAAGCAATATTTATTTTTAACATGTTTCAAAAATCACCCCATTAGTACATATTTTTTAAAACTTTTGTTTTTGTATTTTCATAGCAATAATATTGTCATATTTACCAGGATTCGGATGTATTATTCAACCCCCTTAATTTGTTAGCGTATTTGTAGAAATAATTATACAGGATCATTATAAATGATTGTAGTCAAAGTAGGCCATGCCGATGTTAGAAAATTTTTGCCGCTATACATAAACAACTGTCAAACATGGAATAGGTTATGCAATCAATTTAACATTTGCGTGAAGAACAGTGGTATTCCATTCAAATAGAGCGACAACCAGACATCTTTACATTTGATATCACGGCCTACTTCGACTACAATCATTTATAATGACCCTATATTACATTCACCAAGTTTCAGAATTTCCAAACGAAATTTATTATTCAACCTCCTTCCAAAACCACCCCACAAGTACCAATTTTTTCCCTATTTTTTTGTATATTCGTGGGAACAATAGTAGCACAATCACAAACTTTCAGAATTTTGAAACCAACTTTATTTTCAACCCCTTGTAAAACCACCCCATTGGCACTAAGATACTTCTTTCCCGTTTTATCGTGCATTCCTAGGTATAATTATATCATATTCACAAAGTTTCAATATTTCAAAACCAAATGCATTTTGCAACCCCCTTAAACCTAGGAAGTGAAATTTGGATGATATATTATTTTTATGAAGAAAATGAAAATGGAGAGATGATTTTTTTAGTTAGTAATGTTGTATGTCCAACCCAAATATATTACAGACATGAAAACTGGCGTTTAGATTATCAGTTAAAATTAGAAGAAAATATTGGCAATACATCATAATCAATAACTTGATAAAAGTAAGATCATCATACATACGTACCAATCACAACCTTCAAGCTGATCAAAATTATAACTAACACAGACCGCATGATTTGTTATTCTGCACTGCTGAATGAACTCTAAGGAACTGATTTTATGGTTTATATATTAATGCCTTGCACCTTATCGTTGTATGATCTGAGAGCACTTGAACTGTTGTTATTTATTGCTTCATATTTACCTCAATTTGCTATCTTTTGTACCTATTAGTCAACACTTTTGACTGTTAAAAACGAAAATGATAAGTGCCAATTGAGCAATCCAGGAAAATTATTTACTTTTGGGATTTCGTGGAATTACGACACAGTGTTTCTACATAACTGTGTTTATGTGTTTATATCGTCTATTTTCTCCAATTCAAAGGAAACTCCAGGAGGATAAGTTTTATTGAAAAAAAAGAATTAAAAGTTTATATAAAATAAACTGCTCACAGAAAATTACAAAAACAATGTTACAACTCTTAGTTTCTTCTAAGTTACACTTAAAAATGTAACATAACGCAAAGCAAAATGGAAAAAAAAATGTCAAGTTTGCTTTGAATTCACGTATGAAAGTCTACTAAGGATGACAAATGAATTCAGTTGTCAATTTTCTTTGATTAGAAATTAGAAGTAATCATGAGGAATCTTAGTGAAGTACAAGTTGCTCGTGCTGTCGCCCTTACTCAGCATGGCCACTATTCGACATGGTACCAGGGACCTTCGAGTTTCCCCTTCTGTTATTCAGCGTTTATGGAATCAGCTTCGGGAGACTGGACAATATGTTTGAAGAGCTGGACAAGGTCGAAACCGAAAAACTACTCAAAATCAAGACCGATTTCTTGTCCTTTCCTCTGTACGTCAGCGTACTGCCACAGCACGAGACCTCCTAAACGACCTAAGACGAGCACATGGAATAGAAATTTCTGATCACACTGTTAGAAACAGATTAAAAGAAGCGAATTTGGAACCAAGAAGACTTGTCCGCGCACCACGCCTTAAGCAGCATCACAAAGCAGCGCGAATGAGGTTTGCTATGGAGCACAGAGATTGGCAACTTCGTCACTGGACGCCTGTACTGTTTACAGACGAGTCCAGATTTCGTTTAACTCATTGCGACGGTGGAGTGCGTGTATATAGACGTCCTGGTGAACGCAACGCAGCCGGTACTATCCAGGAAGTGGATAGATTTGGTCGTGGAGATGTGATGGTTTTGGCTGGAATCAGTATATACAACAGAAGTGATCTTGTTGTGGTTCCTGGTAGACTAGATGCCATGAATTGCATCGAAAACATCTTGGAGGGCCATGTCGTGCCTGCTGCATATGGCGTAGGTGGCCGGCGTTAAGTCCTGACCTGAATCCTATTGAACACGTGTGATATCAACTTGACCGACGTTTTCGGAAGCGCCCTAATCCACCACTAACCATACAGGAACTGACGCAAGCCCTGATTGAGGAATGAGAAAGCAAACCCCAAGAATCTCTTTGCAGAAGCATGCCGAAGCATGCCACGCAGGTGTGAGGAAGTGATTCGTGCTCGTGGATGGCATTCACTGTATTAAACCTCACCGATCCACAGAAAACCTGACTGTCATCGATACTATGACAGTCATTTCCATTTTGTTTTGCATTATTAATTTACATTTTTAAGTGTAACTTAAAAGTAACTAAGAGTGGTAACATTGTTTTTGTAATTTTCTTTTAAAAAGTTACAGGTTTCGAAAAAAGTGTTCTTTTTTCCCTAATTTTTTTTTGGCAGTGTATTTTTGAAAATATTTTACGAACTTGATGATATTTTAGTATCATACACTCGTCTACTCTAATCTTAACACCGTTGATAAAGCATCAAAGAAGTAGCAGGCGGGACTGACATCAAAAACTATTTTTCCTATATGGCAAGAACCGCTTTCAAATACTTTTCCGAACTAAAAGTCGCCTACTGATACCTCGTGTCCGCACTTCACTAACCTATCCTTTGTCGTAACATTATCTACATGAACCCATTCCTAATAATATCTCTAGAACCTAACGTAAGAAAAGTATAATTAGTCTAATTCAAAATACAGAGTGTTGCTGAAATAGCGGCTAACTTAAAGGAGAATGGTGCAAAGTATTAAGAATGTTCGTTTTAAGTAAGCAACACACTGAGAAAAATGGCTGTAAAAGTACACAAAAATCATTGTGAAAATTACAATAGAAATGTGGTAAGTATAAAAATTGCACGTAATTCCAATTATTTTTACAAGTATGTGTACTATTACAGCGATATTGCTGCTTTATTTCAATTACAATGATCTTTTAGTAAAAATACAATGGATATATACCTTAAATTCGTAAAATTACAACTTATGTTGTGATTTTACTATTATAATAGCGGGTTTGTTGATATTGTAACGCCCAGACGCATGCGCTACGTTTGATCAGCTATTTTGCAAACGAACGCCGGCACGCACACAATCGAGTGCAATATGTAGTTGGGCGCGTTGTATTTCTGTCTCCGGTAAGTAACAATGATACAGTGAACTAAAACTTATCTAGATACCGTAGGTGTAGGTTAAAATACCATATCACACTGCAGAACAATTGTATTGCCTTTGTAGATCACCAACGACGACAATTAGCCATTAGAAATTGATGTCTTAACGTTAACGCTATACCTGGATGAAAGCTGTAAGTACAGTCTTCTACGTTTCTTTGTGAAAATTTGCTTTAAGATTGTAGGGTTTTATACCAACAGAAAGACAATGTGCAATCTTCTATTTAGGTTAACTTTTTTGTGTCTGTCTAATATGTTTCCTTGTTCTTACAGATACAGATGCGGAACATCTTGCACCAAGTGTGTTTGCCAGAATAAGAGTGAACGAGAATGTGTGTTCATGGTTTACCGAAGTGCATTGATATACCTACCTATTTATCCGTGTGTTTTCTATGTTTAAGTATTTGCGTACGGTAAGTTTTTATTAATTGCTTCTCTGTAGTTTTAATGTATTTTTATGTCCCTCAAACTATTTTATACTTGTATGTACGTCTACATATTCATTTTTTACAAGTAATTTTATATATTGTTACGAAGTATAGTTTAATTGCATTGTACAATTGAGGTCAGGTCATCCAACCCAACTTGCAGACAGTTGCTTGTCCAGAAATGCAGACGTCAGGCTTTTCATATCGGAACAAAGACATTCCTTTGTGGCAAGCGTGCAAATTAACTATGATTTATATCAAAGGCCGTGTGCAACCAAAAATCCTAACTCAGGATTTTTGGGGGCTCAAAACAGGTCATGACGTCTTGCCAAATTCAATATAAAAGCCACGGCAAAGGATGGGAACGGGATCAGTAGTTTGCAGCACCTACTTGTAGTGTAGCGCGACTATTGCATTTTAGATATCAGCTGTAGTATTGGAATTCTGCATGGTCAGCAATACACGACCTATGTAAGCACTGCGACTTTTATTTACATCTCCATCCTGACCTAGAGCCGTCCCACATTAAGAGCTACGTAACATGGTGGAGGCGCAAAATGGTCCCAAGGAAGATTGGGAACGGCTCATTTTGGTCAGGGTGGAAACATCTGAGAAAATCCAGCGCGACGAAGAAGAAGCATGGCTGAAGCGACTCGGAGACAAGACGAATTGGGTTGGCGGTCTATCTGCAGGGAGGTTTTGTAAAATTTCTCACTCCCCCAGTGAGAAATATGCCGTTCCAAGGACAGGTACTAACAACCGCATGGATGGATAGCGTTAGAGTCAAACAACGCTCAACTCTTCGTCTTAGAAATAAGTTAGTACCTAGTGTGTTTATTTGTGTAGTTTAATTGTTGAAGGTTGATGCCATCACTGTAAGGAAGAATATGCATTTGCCCGTTCTCACTTCGATGGATGCAGCTGGCTGGTCCGGGATCACGAAGAAAGAAATACACGGATGGTGGTCATCTACAAGAAGCAGTCGACACATGACGAAACGGGGTACCATACCGGCATAATTGAGTTATATGCGAGTTTTAGGGTTGCCGATACCGCCAGAGGAAGCTGGCGATGTAGACTGGAGGGGATTTGGCGCTACGGATTCTACCGAACCACCCCGCACGGGACAAGGGATGTCTCGACCAGTCTGAGAAAAAACAAACAAATCGACTACAGAGGAACGGTCCTATGGATTCTACCAAACCACCTCGCACGGGACAAGGGGTCCCGACTAGTCCAAGTAGAAGTAGAAGGAGAAGAAGAATTAGGAGAATTCTGAGAGGCAACAGGAGATGATTCTGAAACACGAATCTGGGTACACGGTCAAAGCCGACCGTAATGGTATCTCTCACGTAGATGACCATCGCAATCCTAGAAGAAAAAGGTTAGCAGGAGGACCCAAGAACCAGACGGAGACGGATGAGAACGGGGCAAATCGCATACGATACTGGCACGACGACATTGAACTTTCAATCGCATACGATACTGGCACGACGACATTGAACTTTTTTCTATGGGTGTTTTTTGTATTGTTATTTCTTATGTTAGGCAAATAAAATTATAAGTGGTGCGTTCTTTCCTATCCCGCTCCGTGGCTGTACAATTTTTGTCTTTCTCTTTCTATTGCTCTGGGTCGAGCAATTGTTTGCGAGGAGGGTTGTTACGAAGTATAGTTTAATTGCATTGTACAATTGAGGTCAGGTCATCCAACCCAACTTGCAGACAGTTGCTTGTCCAGAAATGCAGACGTCAGGCTTTTCATATCGGAACAAAGACATTCCTTTGTGGCAAGCGTGCAAATTAACTATGATTTATATCAAAGGCCGTGTGCAACCGTGTGCGGGTATTTATATATCTCCATCCTGACCTAGAGCCGTCCCCTATTAAGAGCTACGTAACATGGTGGATGCGCAAAATGGTGGTTGCTCTGGGTCGAGCAATTGTTTGCGAGGAGGGTTGTTACGAAGTATAGTTTAATTGCATTGTACAATTGAGGTCAGGTCATCCAACCCAATCTGCAGACAGTTGGTTGTCCAGAAATGCAGACGTCAGGCTTTTCATATCGGAACAAAGACATTCCTTTGTGGCAAGCGTGCAAATTAACTATGATTTATATCAAAGGCCGTGTGCAACCAAAAATCCTAACTCAGGATTTTTGGGGGCTCTAAACAGGTCATGACGTCTTGCCAAATTCAATATAAAAGCCACGGCAAAGGATGGGAACGGGATCAGTAGTTTGCAGCACCTACTTGTAGAGTAGTGCGACTATTGTATTTTAGATATCAGCTGTAGTATTGGAATTTTGTATGGTCAGCAATACACGAACGATGTAAATAACACTGCGACTTTTATTTATACATCTCCATCCTGACCTAGAGCCGTCCCCAAATAAGAGCTACGTAACAATATACCATTTTGTTTTACCGTTTCTACTATTGTAACGTTTGACTGTGTTTTTGTTAGTGTTATTGTTTTTTTCTTGTATTATATGATAGATAATGTTCATATCTACTCAAGATCAGAATAATTATAAATTAAAAATTATACAAATAAAAAATACTGCATATTTCATTGAATATTATACTGAAATAGATGTAAAATTATTACGCATTACCACATATTTCACTTAAAATTACATTAAATTGATGTTCAAATATTACGCATTGCCCCATATATCATTTAAAATTACATTAAAATATTTCAGCCAAATTCTTGTAAAATCACAGTGTAAATATACAATGACAATGTAAAAATACAATTGAGATGTAAAATTACACTTATTGTCGCAGTGCAAAAAAACCTACTATTCCTACTGTAAATTCACATCAAAATTTCTTTCAGTGCAGTGTATTTTATGTATGGGCACGTCTGGTGTAGGTGAGGTACCGGTCTCACTTCCGAAACTGTTCTTAACCAGACTTATAAATTTGATAAAAGAATAAAGTTTGTACAAGTTATAAAATAAAACACCAATCAAAATAATAAAAAACTATATTCATGGTTCATACAAACTTAAGGCCATACAATCGATTCTATCCAATCTATGTAATTAGAGACTCTGATGTATACAGCTGGCACTAAACCGCAATCTTTACCAAACGAAGTGATGCCCACTACCTGGTGAATCTGTGGATCTATTCCCACTTGGAATTGTAATGGTCCACCACTATCACCCTATCAAGAAGAACAACATTTTCAACAACAAGTTTTGATTAAAAAGACTTAATATTACCTGACATGTATCCATAGCCTTTTTAAGATTCCCAGCGCATATTTGGCTGGTATCATTAAGACCTGTGGCCAATCTAGTCTGTGGTTTGTAGATGGGCATGCAACTTTCCACAGGTAGTGCGTTTAGCTGTACCTTTTGCAAAAAACTGTGAAGACCGCCTCCAAAATACGTGGAACCCCAACCTGTAGCTGTGAAGTTTACTGCCCTCAATTTATGTGTCGTTTGGAGACATGCTGGCCTTACGTATTGATTGAAAACAGCTGGTTTATCCAGCTTAAGAATAGCGATGTCATGATAATGTGACGTTTGAGAATATGCTGGGTGTTGGTACGCTTGAGCAACTTTAAAGTCTTGAGGACTTGCTTTGTCTGTATCGTTACCAATGTCCAAATCACCTAGGCGAACAGTAGAAACATCCCCACTAAATAATTTTGGAGAATTTTAGCATTTTAGATGTATTTTTTTATCCTGAATGAACTTACAGTTGTCTGGAAAATAAGCAATGAGCTGCTGTCAGTACGAATTGTTCGCTGATTAAGCTTCCACCGCACTTCCATTCAAAATCTTGACCAGTGCCATAGCCTAAGATAGCCTATAAAAGAGTTATTATTGAAAATTACAAAGGGGTTTTATATACACATTGCTAATTATACCATATGGGGAAATTCTTCTGGTAGAGCATCTTCTCCTCCGAAGCCATAGTAGAAGCTAGACCCTTTTGGTCTGTCTCCTCTAATCCAGTCATCGCATTCTGAAAAACAAAGTTAAGTGTTAATTCAAATGAGACAGCCTGTAGAATAAGTAAGGAGTATGTCCTTCCTTCTTTTTTATTACAAATATTCTCTCAAAGCATCAGAAAGAGTTACAGAAGAACAGTTTCTTTTTACTACGCTTATATTAACTTCACTAGTATGTATTGTTTGATTGCATGTTTGTTACGTTCAAATCTCGAAATCGATATTTTACCTACTTTCCTGATGTCCAATGAAGTTGAAATTTTGCATGTGGGCAGATTTCCGACGACAATGAATGAATTAATAAAAAAAATTGGAAAAAAATTTCAAAAAATTTTAAAAATTTCAAAATTTGTCCGATGGAGTTGAAATTTAGTATATGGACAGACTTGAACACTCGACAATGCAAGAAAAAATAAAACAATTTTGAACAATTTTGCACAATTTGTCCAATCAAATTGCAATTTAGCATCTGGCAGTGTTGTTATGCTTTAAAATATTTCTTTTAAATAAGTGTTTTAAACATGTTCTACACAAATATTTTGTTTTAAATCATTTTGTTTTAAACATGTTTAAAAAAGTTTGTTTTAAATGTATAAAACACGTTGTTTTAACACATTGTTTTAAACATGTTTTAAAACGAATATTAACACGTAGAATAATATAAACCGAAGGAGCGGTAACAAGCAAAGCGGTGTATCTCCTGTAGTACATAATTAGATATATGGCTGATGGATGGTCCGTGCCTCAACATTCTCAACAACTGTGAAGATAAAACAAGAAAAAATTAATTCACACAACAGAGTGAAAGTGATCCACTGAAGACTGAGGTATGAAATGACGCCGATAAAATGTTTACAAACAAAACAATTGCGTGATTTAAAACATGTTTAAAACAATTTTTATTCTCTATTAAAAACATGGCATCAGTTCAACTGTTATCTCCAAAGGTGGTGTACTACACACAGAAAAGTAAATACTTCACTCAAAGCAATATGCTTTCATCCAAGTAAATGATTAGTTTGCTATAGCCGCAAGTAGATATTTTCTCAAGTTAAGAATAAAGAGATATTGTTGAATTGAAATGATCATATGCTGTATATCTGAGAAAATATTTTCTTGCAATGAGTATAGATATTATTCATTCAAGAAAACTATTCTCACGTTGAGAATAATGGAATTTTCTTAAAGTGAATATATATGCTTGACAATGAGAAAATATTTTCTTGAAATGAGTATAGATATTATTAGTTCAAGAACATGATCATAATGTATTGAATAGAAATTACTGTTTTAGTTTCTTTTTAAAAGGTAGGGAATTGTGTGAAATAAGTAGACAATTAACAACTTAGCGAATGATATTTGTTTTATTCTATGAAATTTCTTTGCTTAATGACATATATAGTTACCTATTTATAAATTATCACTACCTACAATATCTAAGGCATGGAAAAAAGCACCATATTCTATTAGACATCAAATTGTTTCCATTATATTACACAAGTAAGTTTTCTGTAGCATGTATGTTGATTTGGTGACCACTATATGGCTAGGCAAAATTTACGTACCGTGTGCGTCACAAGTCACAACTACGAACTGCGTCGCAAATACGTTGAACATAAGTACTGTAGGCTATTCACGCAAAATGAAAACTATATACTTTCATAATATTATAGATCGCGTAGTTATTGCGTACAGTACCTACAAAATTAGTACTAACATACTAGGAGAATGTGCAGGCCTAATAGGCCTGCTGGTCGACCTAGGTAGATCGCCGAAGCGTTAAGAGGGAAACAAAAAGCCCGGATGCTGTTACACGCGCGACGTGATTATCTCGTACGTTCGAAGCGGTTACGGGGCGCCATCTATTGCTTCGTAGGGTAATGCCAACAGCGACATGATGATGTGCCGCCGTCTGGTGACCGCGTCGCGAAGCGCGCGGCCGTTGCCTAGCAACCACGATCGGTTGCCATGGCGACGCGCTGACCTGTACACTCCTAAAGCATAATCCATAAATTTACCCGAATCGAGGTAAAAAATAACGAAAACTGGGCCGAAAATGGACGAAATCGAAGGCCTAAGCGCTGTAGAATCAAATCTTAGGCGGAAAATCGGCGCCTGCGGCGCCGATTTTCGCTTCTCCGAGGAGCAGACCCTTCCCCCGATTCGCCGATTTTCGTAAACTTCTTGCGCGGACTGTGTTAGACTTTTAGTATATAGTAGGGATTGAACTCTTCCCGGACAATACTCGGTAGTCAGCGAACACGACGCCATAGCAGACCCCAACTAACTGAAGGCAAAGGCCGATGCGAAAAATCTTAAATCTCGGCAACGTTCGTGCACGTTTGAGTGTAAATGCGCAAGCGCGTTGCAAGCAATGGCTTACTTGATTCAATTTATTGATCAACTTCTTGAATTGAGAATTTAAACACTTGGTTTGAAAATTATATACTTAGCCGAAACTAATAACCCTGAGATTGGGATATTCTTGAATTGTGAGAACAAGGAATTCTTAAATGAAAGAAATTGTTTCAAACCATGTAAATATTAACTTTCATCTAAAGCAATAACCGCAAGTAAATAATTTTCTCACGTTTTGAGAATATACTTCGCTGTGTGTTATGCCAAAACTGTACTTTCTGCTGTTGTGTGTTGCAACATTCTATCTTATTTCATCATTCCTATGATGCCTATCAATTTCTATGACGAAATTAGGGAGTAATGATGTTCGTAATTCCGACACCCCTGTCAGAATTAAGGATTATTATTCATGTCCGTAATTCCGACACCCGTGTTGGAATTTGGACATAGTGCGTACAACAGAAGTATACAGGCTGTTCCTAAATACCATGTAAGTACGAAGAGGGGTAATTCTTTGGCTTATTTAATGACTAAAAATTCATATAAACAACCGCAAACGCTTCGTTGTTGATCTACACGGTGTTGAAATTTCAAGATTTTTTTTTAATTTTCTTTATAGCTCTTGTAGTTTTTGAGATATTTAGCTCTAATTTGGAATAACGTTATGCTGTAGGACTTACATCATTGGGCATACCAAATGGTTTTAAGAATCTACAGGGAGATATTTTTTCAGGGGTCACGCCCCCTTTTCTCCCCATGAATTTTTTTTCGGTGCGCCGCTGGTGGATTCTAAAATACAAAGTGCATTCTTTGTTTTGTTCTAAAGCATTTTAATCTCTTGTAGTTTTTTCGTATTACCACCGTTACCGAGTAAAAATAAAAATTTTTCTGTTTCGCTAGATGAAATTAAAAATTTTTTAATTTAAATAATTGGTCTAGTACGCCTTGGCTTGATTTAGATAACTGTTTGTATTTATTTTGACATTTTATTCGCCACCAACTGTTAAAAATTAAAACTAGGATACAAGAGCTATAAAGAAAAACTAGAAAAATCTTGAAATTTCAACACCCTGTAGATCGGCAACGAAGCGTTTGCGGACCTATGTTTATATGAATTTTTAGTCATTAAATAAGCCAAAGAATTACCCCTTTTCGTATTTACATGATATTTAGGAACACCCTGTATAGTAATTTAGGACAGTGTTTGAATTTGGGACTTCTACCCTACTACTAATTTGACGACTGATTTGACATATTGTTATGATTGAAAATCAGTTTAATCTAACCTAAAACTTTGAATTCTCGTGATAATTTTCAACTTACAAAAATTAAATGTTCAACTGAGAGGTATAAAAACAATCTATTAGGTATAGGGACAAAACAATTATTTCGCAACTTCAACAATAACGTTAAAAAACAACAAAAACAAACGAATGACTGAAAGTCCTGGAAAACAGCTGCATCTAAAATATCTAAATCAAAATTATTCGTACCCCTTAATAAAATATTACAGTAAGCCAAGAAAATAGATATTTGCAATGATATATTTGATTCAAACTAAATTTATAGTTTGTGTATTTACTGTCGGAACAAAAAAATGCACATGTACATATTGTACATTGCAAATAAATTTGTGTGAAACCACCGTTGTTTTTGATAATGTACGTAATTCTTTTCTATTCTATTGCACTGCGAATAGCAATTCTCTTCACTTATCTCTGACAATATTATATAAGAAAATTACTTACTTTCTTCTGCTATCCTTAACACAATATCATCTTCATCTCCTTGATTGGCATTCTCTTGTTCGCAGCAGACTATTGGATAAACACCTTCATATCCACAAACAACCGGCTTAAGATGTTGTTTTAGTTTCTTTTTAGCCGATTTGCAAGTATTGATATGTCTGCATATGCCTTGAGTACCATTAGTTGTATAACAAACCTCACCAATATCTAGAAATACATTAGAAGAAATCATTAGTATAATTGAAGGCCAGGAAAATAATCAATTAGAAAATAAGTTGCTTCCGTGTTATGCCGTGTGTTAAATGCTGACGTTTCGCGAACCGTTTGGCTCGCTTCTTCTAAGCTAACTGAATACTGATACAGTATTCAGTTAGCTCTGAAAAAGCAAGCAAAAGAACATGGTTTGCGAAACGTCTGCATTTACGATTTTTGACACACGGAATTTGAATTAATTGAACATAAATAGGTATGTTAATATGTTTATACACTTACCCAAACCTGACGTCACAGAATAGAAACTCACTAACGCACAAAAGGTGATAATGAGTAATACGTTTATGGAAATCATGTCTATAGCACATGTTATACCAGACTGGATTGGTCACAATTTTTGATTTTATCTACTCTGGTTGTGTCGACAAATACTCCCACGCGTTTTTTTTTTAAATTACACTAAATCAAGATTAAAAGTATAGAAATACAACTTTGCTTGAATGGTTTAAATAATAAAGATCTAACATTAGAAACATTTTAGGCAAACTTGGCAACATGAACAGAGGAAAAAATTTCTTTGACAGTAAGAAACTTTATTTAAGTCAAATATGCATGACTGTTGAATATCAGCAAAGAAACTTTAGTTTGAAGTAAACATTTTTGGTTAGTTATATCAAAGCAGGAATTTGCTTGATACAGCAAGATATTTATTTGTTATTAACATATATTGTTTTGGGACAACGAAATATTATATTGTATGTAAAATTAGTTAGTTGTATCAAAGTTCCAATTCGTTTGATACAGCAAACTATTCATTTGTTACTAACATGTATTATTCTACTCCAAAGAAATATTCCATTGTAAGTGAAATCAGAAATTATTAAATTAATTGTTAATATATTTAATGTTTTCATATATTTGTTAAATTTAAGGGCCGATATATTCACCTATCGTCAAAGTTGTCGTTACCCAACGAACAGATTACGCTAACGTTCGCGTTAAAATGACTCTTTCTCGGCAGTATAGTATCAAATGTCGGTAAAAAAGGTGTACTAAATCAACACTTGGATCTTAACTTGGACTAATTGCTGCTAGATGTAGCGCCGTAAATGGCATTGATAGACATTGACAAAACGTAACCAAAATTCATTCGCACCCATTTCTAACTGCATCAATTAAAAAAGACCACCAAAAGTAAAAAAAATGGTATGAAAGACGAATTCAGCAAATTCGGCCATATTAACTAAATAATGACTTCAATTAATACAGTACCACGTACGTACGTAAATATTTGTCAGTTTGACTTTTTGTTTGACAATTAGCACATGCTCTGTGACCAATCAAAGTGTTCGTCATTAGTTTATCGGCAGGTTCATTCGATCGCTAAATAAATTTGATCGTTAAGCGTATTTATCCGGTCGGTAACGTTAACGACAGGTGAATAGATACATTTTTACCATTTATCTTGTCGTTTAGATGACGAACAGTTTCACGATAGGTGAATATATCGGCCCTAAAAAATTTAAGTTTGTTACACCTAATAAATATATAATGAAATCAAATATAACTTTTTCTACTTTGCATTCACAATGCACACATTGTAACACTGTTTTCAGTGTTACAATTAACACATTGTAATACCGAAAACAGTAACATTTTTGTCTGATTGGTACACAGTGATATCAAATGCCATATGTCAAATGTACAATACATAACCCAACATAACCACACACTGCATCTTCTTAATCGCTTGCAATCACATAAACTGCGAAACATCAATATTCTATACATATTTAAACATGGGTGTAGCCTGCTATAGTATGGCCAAAGGATCGGGGCTTTCTTAGTTTTGCTGTGTTCATCAAAATACGCCAGCATGACGTTTACGGTGATGTTTTACGACTCTAGTAAGTGATCGTTATCATTCTTTTCAACTAAACATCAAATCCCCTTTTCAGATATAATTCAAGGACCACATTTACTTTAATAAGGTATTATGCGAAGATCAAACCTACATCGTAGATACGAACGATTGTAATTACTGCTGCGAGATTGTATATGCGCAATAAATGGTTAAAATAAAACCATAACCTGTTGTACTTTTAATGAAGAGTAGACTCAAATTCTTCTAATGTATTTTACAGTATATTGAAACAGCTTCTCATACATCAAACAACATTTTTATATGACATACATATGACAAAATATTATCAAACTACTATCAAACGTTAAGCGTTATAACAATTATTTAGTAAGCTCTTGTTCTTCGAAGTAACTAATCAGTCACCGCCAAACACATCTATTCTGATTATTATACTTATGGCCCACTATTTTAAAGTTGTTTACTTTTTAGGTTAAGTTTCATGTATTTATCACAGTAGGGCTAAAAGTGTTGCCCCAAGCTCCATTATGATCATCGTTGCGACCTCGCTAAATATTTATTCAAACTTGTAGGCTAAAGTAGAGTAAAATTATTCACAATTAGATTTTGTCATGATGTTATCTCATCGATCTCATCTTTAACGAAATTGACAGTTACTACAGTGCTGCCACGTGGTACCCGCAAAATACCCTAGGGTCTAATTTAGCGCGATATAGTAACCACAATTTCTAAATTTATATAAAATTAATGACGCAAAGTAGAAAAAATAGTATATTACACTCGTTTTATAAGACGTATTGGTGCACTCGTTCCATTTGGGCACTCCTCGCTATGCTCGTCGTGCCCAAAACAACTCGTGCGCCAATTTGACGTCTTATAAAACTTGTATAATAATATACTATTACCTACGCCCGTATGTTAAATGTCCCTTACATCACGAACTACTTCACTCGTAAATCGCTTATAACAAACGTGTGCTTTTGGTTTTGCGTTTGTGTTTTTTTACGCACGACATAATGTCATAATGACAGATGTCGCGCGAGTATTTTGATTAATTATTTGTCATTTTCGATTAGATTTAAATTTATTGAAATTTTTTGTCGTAAGTAAGTGCAATACTCGAGCTGTAACATATAATAATAATAATAATAATAAATCACTTTATTGCCCATACAAAAAAAAACAAACATTGTATTGTATAGTAAAAATAAAAATTGAAATGGCAAAGGCGAAGTTCAGTTTGCTCTGCACAGCGGAGCAACTGCTCTACTTAACCTTGATGGATTAACAGTGAAACAATAACAAAATAAAAGAATAACAAACAAAATAAATCGTAGAATAGTAAACGCAATCAAATTAAATTGTTTATTACATGCTGCAGGATCTGTAAGTATCATTAATTAGTAGTTTGTAGTCTGGCCACACATCCGATCACTCCACCGAGCTCGCTAATCTCTGACTTGTCTAGTGCACTGAAGGCAATATACTTTTCAAAATTGACATGCTACATATTCAGCTGACATGCTACATATTCAGCTGGTTTTGCCACCCTTGGCAGGCATCACGCATCTTCCGCTTAAAGGCGGACACCGACAAAGCTTTAAATTCGTCTGCTTAAAGGTAGCAGATCTGTGGGAGGGTATGGTTACACTGTTTTTATGCCTGAGGTTCAAGTGATGAACGTCTGTTCGAAACCTGATTTTCTCATGCAAATACGGAGGAATCTCAGTGGTGATTACTTTATGGATAAGGCCCAGCAAATGCAGTCGTCGTCGGTTTTTCATATTTAGCCATTTGGCTCTTTCAAGAGTATGCGAGATGCGGTCAAATTTGCGTATACCATATATAAAGCGCAAACAGCTATTTTGCACTCGCTGGATTCTATATGTGTCTGCCTCCAACAAACAGGGCCCGTACACAGTGTCGGCATGCGTAAATCGTGACAATACCAAGCTATCACAAAGCGCCTTCTTCGTTTCAGCATTGAGTATATGACGATGAGGGTACAGAGTTTTCAGTATTCCGTATGAGCGTTTTACGCAGTTTGATACATGGCCCCTGAACCTAAGCTCTCTGTCCACCGTCAACCCCAAATTTTTCGCTTCTGAACAAATAGGTAAAATTTCATTGTTCAGGACAATATTGAGATCATCCGCACACACCGGACCGAAAGCAAGCACCTTTGATTTAGATGGATTAAGGGTTAACGACATTTTATTAGAAAACTCCAGAACAGAGCGCAGATCAAAGTTAACGTCACTACAGGCCGAAGTTAGGTTATTTTTATTGAAAGTTACATACAATTGTGTGTCATCGGCATACATGTGTAATGAGCAATGCCTCACTTGTTTGGGTAGTTGAGAAGTGTACAGAGAAAACAGCACTGCAGCCAAAACCGACCCCTGGGGCACCCCCGACTTTAGTGGTAAGTGATTGCTCACACAACCATCTATGCTAACTGACTGCTTCCTTCCAATCAAAAAACTATGGAATAACCCCACAGCCGCATCAGAGAGACCCAGATATCTTAACAATGCCACAAGCATCTCATGATTTACGTTATCGAAAGCTTTACTGTAGTCAAGGAGAACAAGAATAGCACAATCCCCCCTATCTCTAGCAGTAAAAATGTCATCTGTTACTTTAAGAAGGGCAGTGGAGCAACTATACGCTGGTCGAAATCCCGATTGCGTCATGGGTAGTAAATTGTTGTCAATAATATACTTTCGTAGCTGCATCTCCATACACTTCTCCATAATCTTGGAAAAGGTTGGTAAAATGCTAATCGGGCGTAGATCTTCAAGTTTCTCGGGTTTACTGATTTTGGGTAAAGGAGTTATTAAGGCCGTTTTCCAGACATCCGGAAAGATGCATTGTTCAAAACAACAATTAATTATATGCGTTATGAATGGTAGAATATACGGACAACAGAGCTTGATAAAAGTAATATTGAGTTCGTCGATTCCTGAAGCCAGGGAGTCGATCTTACAAATTATCTGAGCTATCATATTTGTGTCCACAAAATCAAAACTAAATGCTCTTGGCAGTTCAGGATTAAGCTTGTTGTTTTTGTAGAAGTGGCAGAGTTCATTATCTATCGGCTTGGTATCAAAATTCACAAAGAAGTTATTAATTCTATCAGCATTTTTGAGCTCATCTGGAATCTTCTTTTCGTTTCGCACAGCAGTGGTGGTCAAATTGCGCAACGTTTTATAATAGGTCCAGTGTTCAAGTCGTTTACTAGCTTTAAATCTAGAAAATGCTTTATCTCGTAATTTCATCATTAGCCGTATCGTATCGGTCAACCAAGGAGCCAAGGGCTTCGTGAATTTAGAGGTACGCATGGGCGCATGAAGATTCAACAACATTAATAACTGCTCATTAAGGAATTGAACCTTGTCGTTAATATCATTAAGTCGAAACATGAGGTGTAATGGCAATATACTAAGATCTTGTTGGAAGCATTCAAAATTAACATCTCTAAGATTTCTGTATGATTTTACAGTAGGTTGCATTTTTTGCTTTTTATGAGGGATCTCACAAAAAATAGCTTCGTGATCAGCAATATGCGCTTGTAAAATGCCTGAGTTTATATTATTTGCCAAATTATCATTAGTTAATATGAAGTCAATTAATTTACTTGAGTTAGGTGTAATACGCGTTGGGGAGTCTATCAGTTGATGGGTAGCCATTTCATCGAGGAGCTCATTAAATTTACGAGTATAAAAGTTGTCGGTTTCAAAAAGGTCGATGTTGCCATCTCCAACACAATAAAAAACGTCCGCAATACCTTGTACATGCATAATTGTTTCTTGCAGTTTGTCTAAAAACACTCCTGTTTGAGAAGAAGGGGGGTTATATAAGCATCCAAACGCATAGCATCTCCTACCTAAAGTTGTTACAATCCATATTTGCTCTATGTCACCGGTTACATCCCGCACCCTTGAACATTTAAATTCATTTGAAAAGTAAAGCGCCACGCCACCTCCCCGTGATCCCCTATCCGCCCGCAACAAGCCATACCCCTCCACCGAAATCATGCTGTCAGTTATCTCGTCCGTAAGCCATGTCTCACTAATGCCAACAATATCATACTCTCCAGACAGTAAAACACTTTTCACCTCATCGAAATGCCCGACCAAGGAACCAGCGTTAACATGAGCCAACTTTATTCTTACCGCCATCATGTGACCAAACACGATAAATCAGTTAACTAATACATTAAGAGATGGTGAAGCAATCAGACATGTTTACTCGGTTTCAATGACTTATAAAATGTAAATGAGTAGTTTTAGAAAATCCCAAAAGAAAGAACAGCCCGAGTTATGTTAGCAACCAGAAAATTATTCCTGTATCTCAGTGACTCTCCGTGTGACCAAACGAAACTATGTTTTCAATGTAAGCAAAGAATGAAAACAAGCAATATTTATGCAAATCAATGCAGTAAACAAGCAAATGCTAGCAGATGAATACAAGAAAAAAATTAAAAACAACAAAAACAATGCAAGCAAGCAAAATGAAAAATCAGTGGGTACTCGCCAAAACACACAGCAACAACCGGTCCCGCACACAAATTATCCGCCTCTCTGTTGACGTTTCTGAGATCTTGTGACCGGCTTTGGTACTGTCCGAACTTCCGCTTTCTTTATGACGTCCAGATCCTGTTGGTACTGGATGCTTCTTATCCTCCCACTAGCCAACTTCACCAAGACTCTACCGTCCGACGTCCAAACATTAGTTTTTCCAAAGTAATCCTGAGCGTCTTTATATACATTAATCCTCATTTTTGAGAGAGATTCAGTTATCAACAGATCGGTGCCCTTTAATGCTTTTTTGTTTGTCCATACCTTGATGCGCTCCCTATAAGAAACGAATTTTACAATGATAGGGCGACCACCTCTCCTTTCAGCTACTCTTCCTCCCAATCTGTGACATCTGTCAATGATGGAGTCAGTGGGCTCCCAATCAGCTATGTTTAATTGCTTAATTATCGCCAGAACTTTATTCAATGTTTCGGTGTTCTTTTCGTCCTTACTTTCACCAACACCGTGAAAAATTAGACAGTTTCTGCGGGAATAATTCTCCAAATCATCAATCTGCCTCACGTTCATCATAAGCTGATCTCTCAGTTCTTGTATTGTAGTCAGTACGCTATCTTGAAATTTTCTAAACTCTTCTCTTAGTTGCTCCAGGTAGGTTATTGGAGCAGTAGATTCATGATGGTCCCGGGGTCCAGCAAGGGCACCGTCCAAGCGAGTGTTGAAATCCGACATTACTGTGGTAAATTTGTCACTCAGTTTTACAAGGGAATTAACACTTAAGCTGTTATTATCCATCTTTCAGAAATGTAAACAGCAACGGCGCACACACTCAAACCGGTCTGCAGAAGGTGCACAAAAAGGAATAGTGGTTTAGTTATATCGTTCAAAGTCAAAATTCTATGGCTAGAGATAATCCAAACACTTCACCGATAATACGACTCAATAGTAAATCAGTCCACCGACCTCTATACAAAAATCCAAAGTCTAAAGCGGTATAGTTAATGAGATACACAACAATTACTCAGGACCGACTTTGCACGCGTTCACTCAGCTCGACACATGTTACCGACACATATATTACATGCACGTGATAATTTATGTTGAATTTGTATTGGAATTTTCGGTCGACACTTCAGATAAAATTTTACGTAGTTGCAATAGATGTCGCGCGAATACATTGATAGGTTAACCGTCAAATATCCTTACCTGTATTTGTTTGTCATTTTTGATACAATTTATTGAAATTGTCGGTCTTAGGCAAAATTTTGTACAATACTCGAGCTGTAACGTACTCGTGGAAAATAACAAAACATGAATTATACAAACTTTCCTCTACTTTAATTTATTATTTAACTATTTTGACGAAATTACATTTTCAAAATCCTTGAAAAATGCCTAGAGTAAACATCCAGTTCCTTTGGACTCTTTTGAACAAAAAGCTTTTCAGCTCTAAGTTTGGTCATGAAACTTCTAAATATGAAGTTTCGTCCCGATACCTTTAGTAGTTTCTCCGGAATCGTCGTCACAAAAAACGGGTACACACACACACACACACACACGGACTTTTTTTGTACCTTGGTTAAATATGTTCAGGAGAGTCAAAAGGACATATTTCCGCTAAAATCTGAAACTTTTTTTTCGGCACGATTACATCATACTGCGTATGATAAAGTAAAAAGCACAGAAGCTATGTGGGATTATGCTCCCCCAGCCATAATAAATCGTACTAACTCAATCAGCTGGTTTACCCCCCCTCCAATCCATCAGATACATATAACTTCAACTCCGATAAGTTGATGGATCCACCAACAACAAACCGGTGAAGAAAATTACGCTTAACCGATGTCACCAACTGATGCCATCAGTTCCCATCGCTGATGTCCACCGGTAAAGAAACGGACTCGCGTTATGAATTCATGCAAATTTAAATGCTCATGCCAAGTGACGTATTACTGGGTTAATTTCCTGGCCTGTTATTGGTCTAAAGTTACCAGACAACATATGTATTGTTTGACATAAAAATTGTTTTTCTTCGAAAGTTGTCGAAAGTGCCAATGGAGCAAGAACCCAGTTTGGTTACCGTAAGTTATTCCACGTGCTTATTCCACATACTACACCATATTAAAGACGGAAGATGTGGCTTCATTATAAACAAAGAATTACATACAAATATTGACGGATGTGGGTTTGGGAGAAGGTTAAAAAATTGGTTTAGAGAACAGATTATTATGTCAATATCTACTCTCTGTCAAGAAAATTCAGAAATTTGCTTATGACAGATGACTCGTTTATCATGTCCACATCTCTCGTCTTAGATATGGTCCATTTTAATCTATTTTTTAGAAATTTGAATACACTTTTCACATCTTTTTATTATTGGTATGATAACTAATGTTTATTTAGAACTAGCGTAAAATTACTCATTTTCTTAATGCAAAGTTGATATTTCACCCCTGTAGATAATAAGATCATACAATACCTAATACAGGAGCGTGACTTACCTTTAATTCAATTAATATTAATCACTTTAGATATGTCTATAATAGTAGTTATCCATCTACAGCCAGCGATTATCTCGATGTTGGTATTTTCAATGGAAGACACCCGGACAACCAAATTGCCCATTCAACCATTTCTAGGATAATGAGAAAATTCAAGCAGACTGGGTCTGTTGAAAATCTCTGTAAGAAACACCACAAAAAAATTGTTGCCGTAAATAGGGAAGCAAGTTTACCAGTGTTTCAAACGGTAATCGAGCATAGAACGACTTCGCCTCGACGAATTGTTTCTCACACCCAATGCAGTAAATCAACAGCACATATCATACAAAAAACTGAACAAATATCACCTTTATAAACCAAAATAACATCTAAACTAAAGGCTAGACATGGCATCTGGTATGACTTCATTATTTTCGATATATTTTATTTGGAGATGTTGTTTAGAAGTAAAATTTATATTGAAATTTGAAGTCACACGCACCTATCTTGAAATTCTTTTTTTTTCTTTTTTTTTTCAAACTTTTGCGATAAATAGTAGTAAATGCTAGTGATTGGTACTAAAAACTTTCTCTTAATCTATTTTATTGAAAGTTGATTAAATTATTTATATTTTTTTGTGATTTTGGTATGATAAGTAATGTTTCTTTAGAATTATTGCAATATTACACATTATCTGGGTACGAAGTTAATAGTTTTCGTCTACGTCATCATCATGTCTCTGTGTAGTGTCCCTCCCGTTCTATGCATAAACACGTTCTTCGAGAAAAATCATAGGCAGCATTATTTAGAAAATTCCGTGGAATGCCTTGGGTGCAATGTTGTATAGCTTCCTCTAAGTGTAAATGGTCATTGTTTGTGTACAAAAAAAAAAGGTGTTAACACGCTGTTCAGGAACTGAAGACATAATTCTACATTTAAATTTTAACGAAAAAAAGGGCCCAGATATTTGATCAAAATATCGCACAGTACATTGGTCTTAAAATGGTACTTATATCGGCATTCTATCGTAAAATTCGTGTTTTCTTGTGTCCACCAACGGCTATTTTGTGAAGAAACATTGCCATTTGACGTAAATGTTGCCTCGTCTGTCCATAGAATATTAACAAAAACATTCTGTCCTCTTCCCCCTCAAACGATGTCTGATGTCATAGGTATGGTACTGATGCCATAGTGTGTTTCCTTTAGTGTACTTATAAATTTCGTATGTTTTTTATTGGTGATATTTGTTCAGTTTTTGTATGTTATGTGCTGTTGAGTTACTGCATTGGGTGTGAGAAGCAATTTGTCGAACCGAAGTCGTTTTATGCCCGATTAGCGCTTGCAAAACTGGTAAACTTGCTTCCTTGTTTTCGGCAATATATTTTTTTGTGGTTTTTCTTAAAGTGATTTTCAACAGACCCGGTCTGTTTGAATTTTGTGATTATCCTAGAAATGTTTGAATGGGCAATTTGGTTGTCCGGGTGTCTTTCATTGACAATATCACCAACATCGAGATAATCGCTTGCTGTATGATTCCAAAGGCATTAATATTAATTGAATTAAAGGTCACGCTCCTGTATTAGTTATTGTATGATCTATTATTATCTATAGGGTGAAATATCAACTTCGCATCAAGAAAATGAGTAATTTTGCGCTAGTTCTAAGTAAACATTACCTAGTTATCATACCAAAATAATAAAAAATGTATTCAAATTTCTAAAAAAATAGATCAAAATGGACCTTTTAGGATCACTTGCATATTGACTAATATTTGTCATAAAAGTAAAAATTAAAAAAAAAAAAACAAAACAAGAAAAATTTCAAGATAGCTGGCTGTGACTTCATATTTGAATACAATTTTTACTTCTAAACAACATTTCCAAATAAAGATTATCGATAATAATGAAAATGAAGGTACTTTACTCTTATCACAAATTCATATATTCGGAATGGCACCGAAATTTACATATTTGACTATTGCCGTTTTGGTTTCATAAAGAATACAATTTTCTGAGAAATTGATAATAAAACTAGTAAGAAAATTATCTTCAGCCGCTCTGAAGTTAAAATACCCCCCACCGTAAAATATTAAAAAAAAAAGAACCAATTTTGCCCATTCACGAACTTGTCCTAACTTTTTAAGAGATAAGCTTGTATAACAAATTTCAGATCAATTGCTTCAAAATTACGGCAGTTATCGTGTACACAGACGGACAGATGGATAGATGGACAGACGGACAGACAGATGGACATAGCTAAATCAATTCAGTTTTCAATTTTGATCAAATCCATATACCGGGTGACCCACGGCATAGGTACTCCCGTTCATTTTTTTTTGTTTATAAAGCTGGACGAATGAAATTTGGGAAAGTGTTAATAGACAAAAAATGCCGTGCGTTGAGACACTCTTGAGGTTAATATGACTTCCGGTTTTTCCGGAAATGACGTTATCACTGAAATTTTAAATGGCGCTCTATATTCTTTCTATGATATTTTCAATCAGGATGACATGCTGAACACAAAAACTTATCGATCGTCAATTTTTATCACCAAGGCAACGCAAAAATAACTTCTTTGTGTATTAATATAGGTGGCTATGAATTGGTGAAAATTCGAAAAAAATTCGAAAATTGTCAAATAAACACCAACTAAATCGACTTTGGCCGACATTGCATTACTGGCGCCCTCTAGCGTGATTTAATTGGGTTCTGGCCAGTGAGTAATTTTTTTCACGGGTACCCAATCTCCACACCCTGATTATTCGATAGATAACATCTTTCCGATTACAATGTTACCAAATACTTGATATTTTGTTGAAATTCGTAGCGTACAAATGTTGTTAGAAGCAAGGAAACCGAAAAAAATATTAACCTAATGATCAAAGTCAGCGTACAAGTCAGTCAATCAATGGACTACTCGAAGGAAGTATCCTGATTATTCGAGGATAAACATTTTTCCGACACAATGATACCAAATGCTTGATATTTTGCTGATAATCGTAGCGTGAATCTGACGTTTAAGGATACTTCCTTCGAGTAGTCCATTGAGTGACTTTGACTTGTACGCTGACTTTGATCATTAGGTCAATATTTTTTGGATTTCCTTGCTTCTATCAACATTTGTACGCTACGAATTTCAACAAAATATCAAGTATTTGGTATCATTGTAATCGGAAAGATGTTTCCTATCGAATAATCAGGGTGCCGCCATTGGGTACCCATGAAAATAATGACTCACTGGCAAAAAACAATGAAATCACGCTAGAGGGCGCCAGTCATGCAATGTCGGCCAAAATCGAATTAGTTAAGGTGCGTATTCACGTGACAGTAAGTCGCGACTTTTAAGGTCATGACATCAAATACCATAGCCTTCGTGCCTGTGTGAACTGAAATGTTCACTGTCGTGACAATGTGTTTGTTGTCGCGACATTAATGTCACGACTGAAAAAAGTGTCATTTTGAATACTGCTGTAAAGTCATATTGTTACGACAGTATGGCCGAAACAAAAAAGTTTGATATAAATCTATTTTTAAATGAGTACGAGAGATCCTCATGTCTTTGAGACAAGGTAAACATTGGTTTTAAAAGCAGATTACTTAGAAATAAAGCAGAATTAGATCTCATTATATCAACAGGTATTTTGGGCAAATATTCCGCAGAAGAAAAATTCCTCTTTTCCCTTCCAACATTTCCAAAGTTTTGATTAATATTTGGCACCAAATTCGGAATACTATTTGATTTTTCATTGTTACGCCATTTTCCAGGAATAATTATGCCCGCATCAGTATCTTCAGCATCTGCTGTGTTGCTATTGCATATATTATCACTTTTTCTAATCAAATTATGAAGGGCACAGCATGTTTTTACAATTTTTACGGCAGTTTGTTCGGATACGGAAATTGGCTTGCTAAATATAATATTCGAAACCGCGCAGCAAGTATGCCAAATGCATTTTCGACAATGCGTCGAGTACGGCAGTGTCTGTAATTGTATACCCTTTTCTTGTAGTTCATATCATGATGCCTGCTATACTGAGTCATCAGATATGATTTTAAGGGAAAAGCGTGATCTCCAAAAATAACAAAATCAGATGGCAATTTAAACATATTTTCATCTAACGCACTTTTAATGTTCAACAGTCGAAAACATGTCGAAAACAGCACCATCTGATTGGCTTCCATAGCTGCCAATATCGATAAAACGGATAAACAGTAATTTTGGTCAACCAATGCCAAAAAAACTATGCTGAAAACCCACTTTTTTTCGTACCCAATTTTTTTTTACTCACTCTGTTGTTTTCTGATAATTTCACTTTTCACAATAATTTCGCTGACTACACGTATGCATGCGTGAATAACCACTTGACGCCATATTAGTATATATTTACTATTATCAAAGATATTCTTTTGATGAATTCGTCGAAGTTTGATGAACTGTGAAAAAATGACTGAAAACATCAATAAAAGAAATCAAAGTGTCATGAATTGGAAACAGTGATGTCATTGCAGTGTCGCTGTTCTGTCATGATAGTAAAAAAATGTCATATACAGCAAACCATTATGTCATGGCATTAAGCTGCGATTGAATGCCACAAGAATTTTAAAAAAATCAAAGTGTCATGGTATGAAAAGCATAGTGTCATGACACTAAAAGTCGCGACTTACTGTCACGTGAATACGCACCCAGGCCGCAGTTATATTGCAGGCGTTGAGAGTTGCGGTGTTTATACTTCGAGTGACGTCACCTAAATAACCACTGCAGTTTTGTATACGAATGTCAGTCTAGATCAAAATGGCGTTTAGAACGTGCCGCATGTTAATGCTGTTAGATAGTGACATTGAAGATGAAGGAAAAGAAAAATGAAGAAGGAATAGTGTCCATCCGCTATTTGAAGCACAAAGTACATACGGGGAATTTCACCATTTATACCAACATCAGCGCCAACATCATGAAAGCATTTTTATACCACCCAGATTTAATGTGGTGAGGGTATATTGAGCTTGATTCAACATTTGTAACACCCTTAAGGAGGCGTGGCAGAAATTCGCTGATTAAGATCTCGCGATCACATAGAAATTGACATTTTGCATGTGCGTCCTACAGCAAACAGAGAATGAATGCAGGGTTGTCCAGGCTACGGCAGGCTACGCCACTCGAATCTGTCGCATCACGACAGCTACGGGTTGCAGCCGTGCTGCGTCACGTACATCTCTCGGCATCTGTCAGAACTATAAACACTTCCGTAAGAACAAACGTTCCACAAATACAGGCGACGTAGCCTGACACCTGTCACCCGCCACCTATCGCCTGCCTCCTGGTAGTATAAATGCGGCATAAGTGTTTATTTGACAATTTTCGACATTTTTCACCAATTCATAGCCACCTAGATTAATACACAAAAAAGTTATTTTTGCGTTGCCTTGGTGATAAAAAGTGACGATCGATATGTTTTTGTGTTCAGAATGTCATCCTGATTAAAAATATCACACAAAGAATATAGGGCGCCATTTAAAATTTCAATGATGACGTAATTTCCGGAAAACCCGGAAGTCATATGAGCCTCAAGAGTATCCCAGATAATGGCATTTTTTGTCTATTAACTCTTTCCCAGATTTCATTCGTTCAGTTTTATAAACAAAAAAGTAAACGAGAGCACGTATAGCGTGGGTCACCCGGTATATAAGTCTATATCTGCCACGCCTCCTTAAGGGTGTTACAAATGTTGAATCAAACGCAATATACCCTCACCACATTACATGTGGGGGGTATAAAAATTCCATTTAATGCGGACTTTCCCGGACACACTGTAGAAATAGTAGCAACATTTACTTCCTACTTTCAAAAGAGCCCCAATTCCTAAATTTCGAATCATTTTCTTGGATAGGGAGTAGAGTACTCAGCCGTGATCCTCTAAATCTAAACGAACAAGATGCCACCGAAAACTAGCGGTAAAGCGGCCAAGAAGGACGGCATAGCCCGGAAGAACATCTCGAAAGGCGACAAGAAGAAGAAGCGCAGGAGGAAGGAGAGCTACGCGATCTACATCTACAAGGTGTTGAAGCTGATGCACCCCGACACCGGTATCACTAGGGAGGCTTTGAGCATCATGAATGGCTTCGTGAACGACATCTTCGAGAGGATCTCCGCCGAAGTGAACCGCCGCCCGATCTACAACGAGCGCTCAACGATCACAAGTCGCGATATCGAGACGGCCGTTAATTTGCTCCTCCCCGGAGACCTCGCCTCGCACGCCGTCAGCGAAGGTATCAAGGCCGTAACCAAGTACACCAGCTCAAAAGAAGTCGCTCGCCACGACGTCGACACGACGTCGACGCAATGCAACGACTCCTGTGTCGAATGACTTCTTGGAGTGAGCATGGGAAAGGGTCTATGGATCGAGCAGTTTATTTTACAAGCGCATTATTTTGTTTTTATTTTTTATTGTCTATTGCTATTAAATGAAATAACTTACATTACCGAAATAGAAGTAGGGACCAAGTATAGTGACGTGACCGCACCGTAATAACGTAGCGTAAAAAGATCAATGTAAACCGTAAACTTCGATCTCGACCGCAACGAATTTCATCTCCTGCGTGTTGTCTTACGTTTTATGGCGATTGCGCGCGTATGGCGCCATCTGTACGTGTAACGGCGAGTGAATAGCAGTTTGCAGTAAGTTGTAGGTTAACTAATAGCATTTTGATAGTTTGTGGCAACGAGAACACAGAACGAGAACGACTTCAGGATGAATAGTTGCTGCAACAAGCGCTCCGTCCATAATTTATGATCTCTACCACGATCTGCTTTATACAATCAACAATAACACTGACATGTGAGGTTATGTGCCGTTGTGTATATGTTACGGTCATAGTGATAAATAGGTTATTATTAATAATTACCGGTTATTATTAATAATAGCCAAGAGGCGAGGTTAAAGTGAAGAATTTATCACATGAACCGGCTATTATTAATAATTTCCAGCATGCTGTGGTCAATGTCATATATTTCAATTCGATATTGCATTAAGGTGATGCTACAATATAATAGAGCCTCAGATTTGGAATTGTGTTAGTATCTACATTATCGCCACACAACGAATCTGCAAGTGCCCTTGTTGAGCATGCTATGGGTTTTTCGCATTCCTTCAGGTTTGACGAGACAAGGATAATTGCTAGTGAACCTAGGTAGTTTGGTCGACTATTTCTGGAGATGTTCCACATAAATGTAAATGACAACACAGTAAACCATAAGGTTGACACAAGTGGTCTTAGTAACATTTATAGTTATCTTTTTGAACTTTATAAACAAGGACGTTCCAGAGATGGTCGGCTGGATGGTCGGGACCGTGGCTCTGACTCGGCTTAACCTTGTCTTTGGGTCACAACATGTTAAATTCTGCTTATAACTTTTCATTTTCATTGTGTAATTCTACCTTTTTTTTGTGTTTGGTCCCTTCAGGATGATTCCCATTGTTATTTTTATTGTTACCATTTCAAATTAAATTTTATAATTTTAAGTTCACATTTTTGGTGCGCCATCTGTTGGGCGGGGTTGGCGGTTGATCATTTCGTTGCGCGTGTCGGTATTGCAGTTCCATATGTTGACCACTGGGTCTATGGTTAACCTCACATTTCCGGCGTGGTGATCGACTGTCAACGTGCCGTCCGCATGGCTTGCATCTAATTAGTTTTCGTCTCATTACTGATGGGTCCACTGGCCAGCCGTGGAGACATCCATTTTCATTAAAATTGTTGCATCTCATCACCATGTGGTTTTTCGGTTGTTTGTAAAAATTAAGGCTGCTTCTCACACAACTAACGTAAGTTAATTTGATGTTAAATATTAATTGGTAACTATTAGTGGTATTTTCTTGTCTTTATAGTAACTTTGTTGCCTGATGAAGACTGAAATAAAGTCGAAACGTCGCAGAGTTTATAACGTTGTGATTATTTGACCTGGTCGTTGTCCCAATATCCCATTTTGTGTACTTCATTAAAACTAGTTGCCAGGATTTGTAAAATTTTTTGATTCTAATGACAGTAGGTAGTGTCAAACGCTAATGTTTTGACAATAACTTGTGTCAATATAAGCTGCGTTCGGATATTGTATTACACTTTCTACACCCAATAACTCGTAAGTGTCATTTGGACGGTGTACCCGTTGTCAACGGAGTACAATATCCGAACGCAGCTTTAATCGACATATCTGTCTAGTTCTACAAGTTTTATTTTAATGCAGTCATAGCCGATTTCGATCTAACAGAATCTCATGCAGCTAAACTATTAATTTTATATATAGTATGATAAAGTCATGTGCCTGGCCACATCAGATTTTTTTTTGTTGGGGATAAACATTTTTATAATAACCGCCTTAGAAAACAGATTATATCCGTCAGATATTAGATATGCTTACGGTAGGTATAGTTAAAGGACAACCTAATGTAGGGAAGATTGGGGCAAGTTGTTACAATGTTTATTCTTCTATTTATAAAATAGTACCTACTTTATTGTTAAACACCAAAAGTAAAAATACCCTGTTAGGAACAGAACCAAACAAAAATGTTTGCATCATTTGTGCGGTGCAATTTATGTAAAAACAGCTATGTAAAATAGTCTCGCCTATTCTTGCATATATTTGCATGAAAATACTAAATAATATTGAAAAAATTAATATTAAATGCGCAAAATTTCAAGATAATTGGGATTTGAGAATTTACTTAATAAATTGTAACTGTACATTTACAAAAAATTACCCTCATGCGTCAAATATAAAACGGTTGTTATTGATAATAAAAATGTTAACTTTTTTGAACACTCTGTATAAAGTGTTCTTTTTATATTTCGTCATTGAGCCGTCCTTGGGTGTATACCAAATATCATTACCAATTATATCCAGTAGTTTCTAAAGTACAAGGGAGACAAAAGAAAACATTATCAATGTTTTGTATTATTCGTAATTTTGGTCATTGGGCTAGCCGTACTGATGATTTGCGTCGAGTAAATAAATATAATAGCTTACATAGTAATCAAAATAACTTAGCTAACTTCTTTGTAAAAGGTAACGTTTTTATCACTTTTACCGTGCCCGTTAGGAAATTATTAATAATAGCCGGTCCATGTGATTATTGAAGTGTTTCTAATCACATTGACCAAATGATGCGGTTATTATTAATAATAGCCGGTAATTATTAATACAAACCACATTTATCACTTTAACCGTAACATATATACTTCTCCGCTAGATGGCGCTCAATTTGTTTGAGATCATTGCGGCACTATAAATACTAATTTCGTCGTCCGGAACGGCATGTGGTACTGCACGTTACGGATTGCGTTTTTGCGGCACTATACTTGGTCCTGTGGTGTTACCGAAATGATTTCTTTAATTATACACTGCGCGTCAGAGAAAACGGGCCACCCGAAAAATGTTCGTAATTATCCACCTTTTAAAATGTTGCTTGTTTTTATTGCAATTATTAATTCAGTAATTCTTTTAGCATATCGTCCGACATTTTCATGAGATACGAACGGAAACTCTAGCCACAAGTTCGAGCGCACTGGTGCAATTTTTCATGAGTGTAAAGGCAAGCGAGTGCGATTCCAACAGAATACATTGGAGCCAGTTTGCAGTCGCCAACACGAGCTCTCGGAGCTCGTGGAGAAAAATGTTCACGGAGTGCAGATTTTGTTGCACTGCTGGTTTTTCAACAGAACACGTTGGTTGCGAGGGCAACCAACATAATACATAAATTGTGCACTGGTGCGCCCGAGTTTTACCAATTTAAATTTATTGAGAATTTTTTTTTTGGGCCCGATTTCTCTGACGCGCAGTGTACTTTATACAGGGTCTCCCACGACGAGCTGCCATTGGAAGTATGTGGAAACGATTGTTGGAAACGATCGTCTCAACTAAAACATTTTGAGTTTTCGGTTACTTCCGGTTACACCAGAAATGATGTCAACTTTTATATTTCAAATGGAACACCCTGTATTTTATCGAATTTTTAAAATCATTATTAAATTTTTGATCAATTTTATGTTACATTCCCTATATGTAACATTTGTCATTCTTGAGATATTCATTTTTTTTTCATTAAAAAATGACAGCTGCACGGTTACTTTTTATTACTTATAAATTATCTCCTGTGGCCGTTGGAAAAAAGTCGTCCGGCAAAATTGTTGCGAAAGTAACGTATGTTCGACACAGGTAGTATTCTTCTAGAAGTTATACAGGGTGTTCAAATTATAAGACCAAAGTTGAATTCGAGAAAAGTACTAAAAGTCGATTTTTTCAAATGGCAACCGTAAAATGTGAATGCATTTTTGTATTCTATGGAATATTTTAAATCAACTTTGTGTACAATGTCCTATATCTGAAATGCATTTTTACCTACTTAAATCGATTTTTAAACATCACAGTAGAAATTGCACAGTAGAAAAATATCTGGAATCAGTAGTTGACATTTCGAGTATATTCCATTATACAACATTTCTCATATGATAATAATATATAATAATATAGACGTCTTCCAGTAATATTACCAAAAAATTTGATACAAAATCGGTAATCTTCAGCATACCTCGGTAATTTTATTGTCAGTTGATGGAAATTATGAAAATTAGTAATCACATCTCTTGTCTAGAAATCCTCTTCGATCAACAAAACAGTATGTAAGGATTTTGAATCCTCGTAATGTGATTTGAATCCAATTACAAAACCCGTAATGAGCTTCTGCATCATACAACACTTGGAGCTTGAATTCTCTGGTAGTAGAATAGATAAAACAGCACTGTTTATATGTATATTCTGCTAGCTATCGACACATAGGTAGTATTCTTCTAGAAGTTATACAGGATGTTCAAATTATACGACCAAAGTTGAATTCGAGAAAAGTACTAAAAGTCGATTTTTTCAAATGGCAACCCTAAAATGCGAATGCATTTTTGTATTCTATGGAATATTTTAGATCAACTTTGTGTACAATGTCTTATATCTGAAATGCATTTTTACCTACTTAAATCGATTTTTAAACATCACAGTAGAAATTGCAGAGTAGAAAAAAATCTGGAGTCAGTAGTTGACATTTCGAGTTGTTCCATTATACAACATTTCTCAAATAATAATATTTAAGACGTCTTCCAGTAATATTACCTAAAAATTTGATAAAAAATCGGTAATCTTCAGCATACCTCGGTAATTTTATTGTCAGTTCATGGAAATTATGAAGATTAGTAATCACATATCTTGTCTGGAAATCCTCTTCGATCAACAAAACAGTATGTAAAGATTTTGAATCCTCGTAATGTGATTTGAATCCAATTACAAAACCCGTAATGAGCTTCTGCATCATACAACACTTGGGGCTTAAATTCTCTGGTAGTAGGATGGATAAAGCAGCACTGTTTATATGTATATTTTGCTAGCTAACCTAACAATTGACATGGAGTTTTAGCCACTTTAGTTTACTTCTTTAGGCACAAACCTGATTGATGTCTGATATAATAGTAGAATTTTTATGTAATCTCCTAATTTCGATTAGAATACTTCTTTGTGCAGTGTTCCCCAGTTTTCTAGATTTTCAGATTATATCTGATTTGTAGGTTAAAATTCTCGAAATCTGTCCAGTAAACATAAATGTGAATTTTAACGAGTTACAGACTTTTTTGTGGTATATGGTAGATAGAGATAGACCCATTACTATCTTCGTCTCGTTCTCGAGAACATCGTAGATGGTCACACTGTCTAGACTCGAACATCGATGGAAAAATTGGGAAAAGTACGATGCCGATTCTTCAAAGGTGTGACTGTATTTCTTTTATTTATTGGAATTTACACATATATTACACAACAAACATAATTGAAATGTTATTCTTGAAATCACGACATCCAATATACACCTATTTTGAGCAGCAGTTGTTTAAAATTGGGCATGGGTATAATAAATATCGAGCCAGTCCGACCAAGAAGAGTTAATTTAGATTGTTGTAATCTTATAAGATGCTATCATTATTCAATAATAAACCCACACGAGCGCTGTACAGTTTGAATAGTTGGACCAATAGGGGACCATCAGAACAGTCCTGAAGTTAGGTTCAACCAGCCTCTTAATTCCACGACTGTACGTTATAAAATAAAACACCAATCAAAATAATAAAGTAACTATATTCATAGTTCATACTAACTTAAGGCCATACAATCGATTCTATCCAATCTATGTAATTAGAGACTCTGGTGTATACAGCTGGCACTAAACCGCAATCTTTACCGAACGAAGTGATGCCCACTACCTGGTGAATCTGTGGATCTCTTCCCACTTGGTATTGTAATGGTCCACCACTATCACCCTATCAAAAAGAACAACAATTTTCAACAACAAGTTTTGATTAAAAAGACTCAATATTACCTGACATGTATCCATAGCCTTTTTAAGATTCCCAGCGCATATTTGGCTGGTATCATTAAGACCTGTGGCCAATCTAGCCTGTGGTTTGTAGATGGGCATGCAACTTTCCACAGGAAGTACGTTCAGCTGAACCTTTTGCAAAAAACTGTGAAGACCGCCTCCAAAATACGTCGAACCCCAACCTGTAGCTGTGAAGTCTACTGCCCTCAACTTATGTGTGGTTTGGAGACATGCTGGCCTTACGTATTGATTGAAAACAGCTGGTTTATCCAGCTTAAGAATAGCGATGTCATGATAATGTGACGTTTGAGAATATGCTGGGTGTTGATACGCTTGAGCAACTTTAAAGTCTTGAGGACTGGCTTTGTCTGTATCGTTACCAATGTCCAAATCACCTAAGCGAACAGTAGAAACATCCCCACTAAATAATTTTGGAGAATTTGAGCATTTTAGATGTATTTTTTCATGCTGAATGAACTTACAGTTGTCTGGAAAATAATCAATGTGCTGCTGTCAGTACGAATTGTTCGCTGATTAAGCTTCCACCACACTTCCATTCAAAATCTTGACCGGTGCCATAGCCTAAGATAGCCTATAAAAGAGTTAGCATTGAAAATATATGTATATATATTATATACATATTGCTAATTATACCATATGGAGAAATTCTTCTGGTAGAGCATCCACTCCTCCGAAGGCGCCAGAATAGTAGTCATCCTCTTTTGCTACGTCTCCTCTAATCCAGTCATCGCATTCTGAAAAATAAGGTTGTGTTAATTTAAATGAGAGACCCTGTAGAATAAGTGAGGTGAGGGCTATGTTGTTCCTTCTTTTATATTCACAAATATTCTCTCAAAGCATCAGAAAGAGTTGCAGAACATTTTCTTTTTACTTTTCTTGCTGTTTCAGGCCAGAATAATGATTTTCTTTAAATCGAGATGGCATAAGTCCAACACGTAGCTCAAGGTGTGGTGTATTAATGCAAAAATCGTCACTCTCTGCTGCTAGTGTTGCATAGTTCTGACTTATTTCATCATTTCCTATGATGCCTGTCGATTAGTAAATTTACCATCAACTACTAGATTTCTCTCAGTCGGGGATATGGTCAGTTTTCAAACTGATTGCAACACAATGGGAACCATATGAAGCATGGATGAAGATGTAGGAGAATTGTCAAACTCTGAGCAGAGAGGAATGCCACAGATCGCCACAACGCTAGCTAGATCTCAGTGATCTAGTGTTACTTAGATAAAAGTGTTTATTCATTCTAAAGCAGAACATGGTAGAAACAAAATTGTTGTTTTGTGGATATTATCAGAAGCTCTTTTTCTATTTTTGACTTTCAGCTCTTTCAATACCCTTGATGGACATTTTCTGAGTTCCAATTCGTGAGCAGCGCAAAATAATCAAGAGCACCTTTTCACTGCTCATTCACTAAACCGATAGTCCCAAAGTTATCATTATCTCCAAAAATATTTTATGCTACCATGGTGACAACTCAGATATCTACCAAGATCACTAAGAAAAGTAGGGGGTTAAAAACATAAAACAATATGTTGATGACGTTATACGACTAGCAACATTGAAGATGAAAAATTCAATTTGCTATAAAAAACGGTTTCGATTTTAATGCGTTTATTAGTAAATAGCTTTAATTTTTAATATTTTAAACCAGACGTGATAGAAACAAACGGGTTGCTTTAATGTTATCAGTGGCCACAAACCTATAGAAATATACCATCATAAGTAAGAAAAAAATCTGATGTGGCCAGGCACATGACTTTATCATACTATATATAAAATTAATAATTTAGCTGCATGAGATTCTATTTGATCGAGATCGCCTATGTCTGCATTAAAATAAAACTAGTAGAACTAGACAGGTATTATGTCGATTAAGCTGCGTTCGGATATTGTACACCGTTGACACCGGGTACACCGTTCAAATGACACTTACGTGTTATTGGGTGTAAAAAGTGACGGTGTACAATATCCGAACGCAGCTTATATTGACAGTAGGTGTTGTCAAAATCATGTCAATACATTAGCCTGACATTACCTGCTGTCATTAGAATCATAATTTCTGACATATTCTGGCTACTAGTTTAAATGCAGTACGACCGATCTCGATGAAATAGAATTTGCTCATGCAACTATACTATTGATTGTACCAAAAAATGTCATAGTCATAAATTATTCAGAATTTCCTCATCTTTAATTTATTATTTAACTATTTCGACGAAATTCCAAAAATGGCTGCTTATTTGCAAAATCTTTCAAAAATGCTAAGACTAAACCTTCAGTTCCTTTGGACCCTTTTCAACAGAAAGCTTTTCAGCTCTAAGTTTGGTTATGAAACTTCTAAATATGAAGTTTCGTCCCGATACCTTTAGTAGTTTCTCCGGAATCGTCGTCACAAAAAACGGGTACACACACACACACACACACACACAGACATTTTTCTGTACCTTGGTCAAAAATGTTCAGGGGACCCAAAAAGACATATTTCCGCTAAAATCTCAAAATTTTTTTAAAAAGTAAAAACAAAAAGTTGAAATTTGAGTAATGAACGTAATTTTTTTCTATTCTATTGCACTGCAAATAACAATTTTCTTCACTTGCTGTAATATTGTATTAGGTGGTATGAATAATTTCGGCTGTAACTGTATATCTCATATCTCTGACATATTACCGGGTGATTCAATTTCGAGTCTCACCATGGTGGATCTCGCTTATTAGTGGAGATAGAGCCTATGTTTAAATTTGGCAAAGTTTCGAATTCTTGTGGTGATCAATTATCTGAAAAGAATTTTAGCTATCATATTTCATTTTAAAGATATTCGCAAAAAAAACTGAAATGTTATGATATCGTTTTTAATTTTTTATTCAAAACCAAACGTAGCTAGACATTTGAAACAAAACATTCTACAACGACTTTTTAAGAAGGAATGCAGTGTTATTTTTTAATTTGAAATAACATCAAAGATCGAGGCGTAACCATGGCCAACTTTTGTTTTTCTTATGGGCGCCATGTTGAATTTTGGCATTTTCCGATAGTCGTGTCTTTTCTCATTTCCGCAATGTATAACATGTTAGTATAACATTTTTTAAAATAATGGTGTAATAATCAAAAAGCCTTCAGGTACCTAACTGGAGCTGGGTTACAGACCGCCGGACTCGTTGCCAAGCAACGTCAACAAAATACACTTGGATCAAGCGACGCGGCCAGCGTTGGGTTTGCCATTTAACCAAATAAACCTTAATTGTGGTTGATTGTGGATGTAAAATGCCGTTTACCAATAACGAAAAGCGTGATATGATAAGAATTTTATTATTGTTCTCATAGAGATGCCCCATCGTATAATATTTCTAATATTGGACAGAAATTTAGCGGATCGTTTAGTAAACCCCACAATTCTTATAATCCTCATGGTAATGTTGAAAACGAACAAAGAGATATTTTGGAAATGGTAAACGTTAGATTACCATAATTTGCAATGCTTCAACTACTGGTTTTTACATAAATGACGATCCTCGGATTTCTACGCGGGAAGTAGCCTCTAATTTGGAATTGGCGCAAACACGTGTTTGGGGAGCATTACCTACTAAGAAATTGACACCGTACAAATCCCATACAAGTCAAACTTTGCAGTTGTACGAAATTATTTGAATCAACAATTTCCAAATCGCTGGATTGGTAATGGTAGAGTGGTGGAATGTCCTGCTAGATCCCCTGATTTAAGTCCTCTGGACTATTTTCTATGGGGAACTGTGAACGACGAAATTTATCACAATACTCGCAGAAATATCGAGGATCTGCGGGATCGAATAACAAATGCTGTCAATGCTATTCCGGGAAGAACAATTAGAAAGCATAACAACATGTAGAAAAGGTAGCTCGGCTTTATAAGCTTTTTGTTGTATAAACTTGCTTCTTTTACAATCTAAATGTTTTAAATCCAAAGCACTCTGGTCAGTCCGGCGCCGGCGGTCTGTAACCAAGCACACGTTGGGAACCTGATAAGCACGACAACCAACGAGAAAAAGAAGAATTTTTTTTTTATTTTTAAACAATTGTTTTAAAAAATAATGCCAACATATACATGCGGAAATGAGAAAAAACACGACTATCGAAAAATGTCAAAATTCAATATGGCGCCCATAAGAAAAACAAAAGTTGGCTATGGCTACGCCGCCATCTTTGATGTTATTTTAATTTAAAACATAACACCGCATTCCTTGTTAAAAAGTCGCTGTAGAATGTTTTTGTTTCAAATGTCTAGCTACGTTTTGTTTTGAATAAAAAATTAAAAACGATATCTTAAAATTTCAGTTTTTTGCGAATATCTTTAAAATGAAATATGATCGCTAAAATTTCTTTTCAGATAATTGATCAGCACAAAAATACGAAACTTTGCCAAATTTAAACATACGGTCTATCTCCACTAATAAGCGAGATCCCCATGGTGAGCCTCGAAATTGAATCACCCGGTATATAAGAACATTACTTACTTTCTTCTGCTATCCTGAACACAATATCACTTAATTTAATACGACCTTCTTGATTGGCTTTGTCTTGTTCGCAGCAAACAATTGGCAAAACACCGTCAAATCCACAAAGAACCGGCTTAATATGTCGTTTTAGTTGATTTATAGCCCATTTGCAAGTAATGACATGTCTGCATATACCTTGAGCACCATTAGTTGTATAACAAATCTCACCAATATCTAGAAATACATTAGAAGAAAGCATTAGTTTAATTGAATGAATACGTAGGCATTCACGGCCAGAAAATATGTAATCATTTAGAAAATAAATTGCTTCCAGGTTATGCCGTGCCAAAATTCGTAAATGCTGACGTTTAGCGAACCATTTTGCTCGCTTCTTCAGAGCTAACTGAATACTGATGCAGTACTCTGTTAGCTCTGAAGAAGCAAGCAAAAAAAACATGGTTTGCGAAACGTCAGCATTTACGAATTTTGACACACGGCATAGTCCAGACGCAATTTATTTTCTAAATTACAATAATTAGTTTGAATAAAATGAACTAAACTGGGTATGCTAATATGTTTACTGACGCACTTACCCATACCTGACGTCACAGAATAGAAATTAACTAACGCACAAAAGGTGATAATGAGTAATTCATTTATGGAAATCATGTCTATAACACATGTTATACCAGACTGGATTGGTCAGAATTTTTGATTTTATCGACTCTGTGTCGACAAATATTCCCACGCGTTTTTTCTTTTAAATACACTAAATCAAGATTAGAATTATACAGTGTGTCCCCCGATGGACCTAACTATACCTATAATGGACGAAATTTTTAATTTCTCGAGAAAAAGTCATTCTTTATAAAGAGTTTTGGATGTCCTAAAAAGTCGAAAGCCATTGTTAATATTTTGATTTAACATACAGGATGGTTAGAAAACATGAAAATGTTAAATTGGCCGAAGAGTAAACTATCGGTTTTTCGGAATTAGATCAAAAATGTTATAGGTAAAAGTTAGTTTGAATTAATTTTATACTCAAATATCATACTTGAATGGTCTATTTCTAACTTTACATCTCGGACCAGTGAAAAGACAGTACATAAAGGTGAACAAAAAATTTAGTGACCACAATTATGATTGATAAGTTGACAGTAGTAACAGCGTATCCAAGCAATTTGTTGATAGAAGCTGATTGAAAGTATGTTGACTTTAGAGCAAAGGGTTTATTTAGGTCTTTGTTACGGCATACGTGAGGTATCGTACCGCCGTGCTATTGAAGTTTTTTACAGAAAATACCCTGATGTATATGTTTCTGTCAATTGTGTTCTTGAATTGGTTAAAAACTTTCATGCAACAGGAGACATGAAAAATATCAAGAAAAAAGAGCGAAATGGCGAAGATGATGCAGGAGCTATGTTAGCAAAGATCTCGATACTTGAACATCAGTAAAAGCCACCTGCAAAGGATCTTTTCAAATCAAAAATTTCATCCTTATAAAGCAGTACTGATACACACTTTAATAGAAGGAGATGATGCTCGTCGATTAGAATTTTGCCTATTAATGGGAGAACGAATTATGGTCGATAGATTTTTCTACAGAAAAAATATTTTCTCTGACGAAGCGACGTTTACCACAAATGGAGTTGTTAGTTCACAGAATTGCAGATATTGGTCTCAAGAAAATCCAAATTTCCGTATTACAACCAATTCTCAAAAATATAAGAAAGTGAATATTTAGTGTGGGATTTATTACAAGTAAATAATTGGACCATACTTTTTTAACGGTACTGTAAATCAAAACACTTACTTTGATATGTTGGAAAATTTTTTGCTACCTACTTTGGACGAAATCAACTTACACCTCAGGTGTTCACTACACTATCAACACGACGGTTGTCCTGCTCATAGCGCATATCAAGTCAATTGGTTGAACAGACATTTTCCAAATAAGTGGATTGGACAATTCGGCCCTATAGGATGTCCACCACGTTCACCTGATTTAGCGCCATTTGATTTTTTTCTGTGGGGTTATTTAAAACAGAAGGTGTATGCGAATAATTTTGATGATAATGAAGACATTCCAAAATTAAAAATTAGTGAAGCATTAGACGAAATAAATGAAGAAACAATTGATTTGGTATATCTGGAGTTTAGAAAAGGTTCGAAAAATGTGTAGCTGTAGGAGGGGAACATGTGGATTATTGTTTTGTTAAATTACTTTGTTAAAAATAAACAAAATATAACACTTAGAATACAACATTGAAATTTGATATCTGGGCATAAATTTAAATATAAAACAACTTTTACCTGTAACATATCTGTTCTAATTCCGAAAAACCGATAGTTTACTCTTCGGCCAATTTGACATTTTCGTGTTTTCTAACCATACTGTATGTTAAATCAAAATATTAACAATGGCTTTCGACTTTTTAGGACAATTAAAATTCTTTATTAAGAATAACCTTTTCTCGAGAAATTAAAAATTAAGTCCATTATAGGTATGGTTAGGTCTATCGGGGGATACACTGTAGATATACAACATAGGTTGAATGGTTTTACATGATAAAGATCTCACAGTTTAGGCAAATTCGGCTACATGTGTTTAATTATATACAGTCTTTTATTAGTAAGACCATGACGTAACACACACACACAGACATCTATTCTTTATATACGAAGGTATGGGACTTGTTATTTCAGTATATAGTAGGATGAGAACCATGTATTTCAACAGTGAGGTCGTTAGTCCGTTTATAATATTGCTAATTACGTTGGATTGTACAGCATCAGCATGTAAGTATTGACTTATCATTAGTAAAACATCACTTATCTTATAGGTATATTCAAATTGTTTTAAAAATAGAATGGGATGGACACTTTATGATGTGTTCCGTAAAATATTATAAACAAAGAACGACCACCTGTGTCCGAGACTAAAGTTTTATATTAGACCAGGCAATAGAGATTTTCGCGTGACAAAAATAGTATCAGGAAGCCGACGGTCCCAGGTCACGTGAAGCAGTCTATAGATGTATTGTGATGTGATTTCGACCCGCAAATATCATTACTTACTTTGGTATAAACAAAATACCTCAAGAAATTGTTTTTCTTCGTTTTTCGCTTGTAAAAGCTGAACCGATGGAGCAACCTTATTGCTTTCAGAGGCGAATTGTATAGAATGAAAGGACGAAAAAAATGAGCCCTCCACGGACTCGATCGGATTAATATTAACGGAGAAAACTCGGACAAACCGGAAAAATCTGCGTGTCTTATAACTCCGTAATTTTCCAAGTTGTAGCGCAGGCTTTTCGCGAGCAAGTCGCGATTAATGGGTACTTTGAGTGTGCACGACACAGGCGTTATCCGTACATTAGTTTTTGCACAATTGCAACAACGATTGGTGGTTATTTACAATATAATGACATAAGGCTGTACCCAATTTTCTTTACATAACTTACTATCATCGGTAAATTATCATTTAAGAAAATATAATTTACCAATGGCAATTTTTAATTACGCGGTAATTTAAATTTGAAAGTAATAACTTTAATTTCAGCGGTATTTTACTGATTGCTAGTTATCTACAAAATAATGACATTTTATTTACCAAACATTTTTATTAACATAAGTAGCATTCATAACCTACAGTGATCGGTATTAATGCCGGTTTAAGTTGCGATTTTTAATTTTTAATTACCCGGTAATTTAAACCAGCGTATTTTACCATTTTGAATTTTTAATTACTCGGTAATTTAAGCCAACGTAATTTACCATTTTTAATTCTTATTTGCGTGGTAATTTAATATTTGAAATCAATAATTTTAGTTTCAACGGTAATTTACGAAAAAAATTAATTACCGTAATTTAACATCCCTGTGTATATACAGTGTGTCCACGAAAGTCCGCACCATATGGAAAAACTTTTTATTGTGTATTTCTCAGAAAATTTTATTCTTTATAAAAGTTGGCGGCTCGTATGAAACCAAAACTGCAACCGTCAAATATGTTAATTTCGGTGCCATATACCAAGCGATTCAGAATATATGAATTTGTGATAAGAGTAAAGTACCTGTATTTTCATTATTATCGATAAACTTTATTTGGAAATGTTGTTTAGAAGTAAAAAGTATATTCAAATATGAAGTCAGAGCCACCTACCTTGAAAAAAAAAATATTTTCAGCTTTTTTCTTAATTATTACTTTTGTGACAAATATTAGTAAATGCCAGTGATACTACAAGGTTCTTTTTAATCTATTTTTTGTAAATTTGAATACATTTTTTATATTTTTTGTTATTTTGGTATGATAACTAATGTTTATTTAGAACTAACGCAAAATTACTTATTTTCTTGGTGCGAAGTTGATATTTCACCCTGTAGATATTAATATATCATACAATACCTAATTCAGGAACGTGACTTATCTACCTTTTATTCAGTTAATATTATTGACTGTGGATAGGTTTATAATAGTAGTTATCCATCTACACCGAGCGATTCTCAAGTGGTGGTACGCGTGGTACTACCGCTTATGAAATTTTATTTTCACTGATAATATCTTAATAAACATAACTGAAACCTCAATCAATTGTATCTTGAATCAATTATTTTATGCAAGAATGTACCACCTAAGTATAGGTTCTTGTATAGGCAACCCAATGATACAAAAAGGAAAGAATATGAAACAAACAGTTTATTTTCTTTATGCAACATTGTTTAAATTTTAAAATAAGCATACACCAGTTATCTCAGGTGGATATGAAAAACAAAAGCATTATCCAGACATTATCCATTTAATCGTACTCACTGCAGTTTACGTTAGTTTATGTGAATAGCTTCAAGAAACCCCACAAAAATATGTTGCCAAAATGAGGAAACAAGTTTGTCAGTGTTGCAAGAAGTAATCGAGCATAAAACGACTTCTGTTCGACAAATTGCTTCACACAGCCAATGCAGTAAATCAACAGTACATAAAATAATAAAATTAAACAAGTATCACCCTTATAAACCAAAATTTATAAGTACACTAAAGGAAAGAGACTTCGACATCAGGTATGACTATACCATCTGGTTTGAGTTGAAAATGAAAGAGAACATAGTTTTTTTTTTAATATTCTTTGTACAGATGCGGCAACATTTACGTCAAATGGGACTGTTTCTTCAGAAAATTGCCGGAGGTGGAGACATGAAAACACGAACTTTACAGTAGAATGCCGAGATTAGTACCATTTTAAGACTAATGTGCTGTGCGGTATTTTGAATAATCAAATATTTGGGCCTTTTTTTTCGTCAAAATTTAAATGGGTAATTATATCTTCAGTTCCTGAACAGAGAGTGGTCGACACCTTTCTTTGCCGTTAATTCAACGGGAGTTAATTTGGTTCCTGCTTGATGGTGCGCCCATATACACAATATAAACTCTGTCTAGAACTTTTTAACTCATAAATTTGGCCATCGCTGGATAGGCAGAAATTCGGAATCAAGATCCTGGCCACCTAGATCCCCCGACTTTACCCCGTTAAATTTGTTTTTGTGGGTTTACGTAAACGTATACAAACACCGACCATTTAGAGATATAAATCATTTAGAGGAATCTATCCAACATTTTAAGTAGTAGAAATAAAAGAAGTTCATAGACAATAAATTAGCATTATTAACATATTCATAATAGTTATTAACTTAATAACGGGTAAATCAGTCATAATTAATTCACGAAACAATAGATGTTTGATGCTTTAGTTATTTTTATTAAAATATTATCAGTGAAAATAAAATTTCGTAAGTGGTAGTACCGCGCGTCTCACCACTAGAGAATTGCTCGCTGTAGATGGATAACTACTATTATAAACCTATCCACAGTCATTAATATTAACTGAATAAAAGCTAAGACACGCTGCTGAATTAGTTATTGTATGATATATTAATATCTACAGGGTGAAATATCAACTTCGCACCAAGAAAATGAGTAATTTTGTGCTAGTTCTAAATAAATATTAGTTATCATACCAAAATAACAAAAAATATAAAAAATATATTCAAATTTCCAAAAAATAGATTAAAAAGAACCTTTTAGTACCATTGGCATTTACTAATATTGGTCACAAGAGTAATAATTAAGGAAAAAACTGAAAATATTTTTTGTCAAGGTAGGTGGCTCTGATTTCACATTTGAATATAATTTTTACTTCTAAACAACATTTCTAAATAAAGTTTATCGATAATAATGAAAATAAAGGTACTTTACTCTTATCACAAATTCATATATTCCGAATCGCTCGGTATATGGCACGGAAATTTACATATTTGATGGTTGCAGTTTTGGTTTCATATGAGCCGCCAACTTTTATAAAGAATAAAATTTTCTGAGAAATACACAATAAAATATTTTTCCATATGGTGCGGACTTTCGTGGACACACTGTATATATACTAATACAAGCGCGCGCACGCGCGCTGCTGTAAATATATGTACGCGTCTTCCCGCGTCGTTGGCCGCCTACCCCACTACTCGACCGCTTTGGAGCGCGCGGCCGTTTTCGCTCATGTTTGCAACCATTTTTCACATATTTCCCAACATGTTCGTGCAAAATCAGAATTGACGATTTGTAGCACAATAGTTCTACTTTCGAAATCAGTAAAAAAAATTAAAATTGGACCACCGCCGACGCATCCAGACTCGCCGAAACATATTGCATAAAAAAAGTCAAATTGCAATTGTGCAAAAACTAATTATCGGCTGGGGTGTGCACACTCAAAGCACCCATCAATCGCTACTGGGCCTGCGCTACAACTTTGATAATGGCGGAGTTATGAATTTTTGAAAAAACCCAGATTCTTCCGGTTTTTCCGAATTTTCTCCGTTAACATTAATCCGATCATTCTCTACAATTCTCCTGTTGAAAGCATCAAGATTGCTACATCGGTTCAGCTTTTACAAGCGAAAAACGATTTTTTTAAGTTTTTTGTTTATAACTAATTAAGTAATGATATTTGCGAGTCGAAAACACATCACAATACATCTACGGCAGTGGTTCTTAACCTGTGGGTATTTACCCCCTTGGGGGTAAAATTGCAATCTGGGATGGGTAACCCAGCTCTAGTAATAGAGCATTATATACAAATTACGTAGTGGCCAACTTATTAGTTGGTCTTCGATAGGAGTTATTGAAGCTATTGGTTACTTCCCCAATCTCGCCTTATTCCTGATGATCTTCCTGGTGTTCAGTCCAACTGGCACTCCCTTTTGGTACCGGAGATCACTACTTTTCAATAAGACAGCACTTTGTATAAAAGAGTTTTATTTTAGTCAAAAGCGTCTTTACAGTTAAGTAGTCTAAAGCAATCTAGCGTTTACAACAAATGCTGGCACAACGGTGCCCAAGGAGCCAGCAAAGCGTTTCTTAGAATCTGCGAGCGGGAACCTTATCTATGGAATGTGCAGACAGGCAGCATTCGCCTCTCATGGTTCTTATACTACAGTGAACCATGGGAATTATATTGCCCACAATATAACTTACATATAAATAATAGTTCAAATTCTAGAATTTTTAAACTGTTGGCAAGGAAACAGTTTTGAATAGAAGCTTAAGCTGCGTGAAGAAACAACCTTTATTTTTTGAAAATCCCAAAACAGAAAAGGAGAACAGTCTTCACACAAAAATAAAAGACAAAACATGTATCCAGATGGAAGGAAGCAAGGACATATGAGCAATATTTGTATAACGCACGATAAAGTTGACGGTTTTCTGCGAAAGCTAGAACTGTACGAATGTAAAGTTCAAGCTGGTGACATATCAATGTTCGCACAATTGTCGGAGACAATCAGTGCGCACAACAAAGAAAAAATGCTGCTTCACTAATTATCTCTTTTTTGATAGATTCGTTGAATCGCTATTTCCCGGGCATAAATAATCGTCAAGCTTATTCCTGGGTGTTAAGACCATTTTCTACAGACGTCTAAATGTTTAAAGACGAAGCTTAAGCTTCTATCTTAAGTTCAATATCTGGAACTACGCGAAGGCACCTCATTAAATGTGGAATTACAAGATTATGACATAGGTTCATTTTGGACAAAAATGTGGACTTTATATTCCATTTTAGCCGACAGGGCTTTAAGAATTTTTGCTCCATTTGGTAGTTATAAATAAATTAAAACTAGTTATAAATTTGAAAGCGGCTTTATAACTTTAGTGTTTATAAAAACAAAATCTAGGAATCGACTCAATGTAAAGCATGGCTTTCGATGTGCAATATCAGAATCTAAAGTAAACATTATAAACCTTGTTAAGAAAAAGCAACACCAACCTTCACATTAATTATGTAAACTTTATAGGAATTATGTTAAAAATATAAGACGTTATTATCGTACTGCATAGTATTTTTCATGAAGAGGTAAAACCCTAATCCCAAGAAGGTCATATGGGTAAAAGTACTGAAAAGGCTAAGAACCACTGATCTACGGACTGTTCCACGTGACCTGGGACCGTCGGCTTCCAGATACTATTTTTGTCACGCGAAAATCTCTATTGCCTGGTCTATAATGACTTTCACGTATCTTTCGGTTTTTTTCAACAACAGCTGTTGGGGATAAATGTTACTTAAGCAATGGACAAGTGGGAGTCTGCCAGCACATAAGTTCTTGTGATTCCGGTCAAATGGAGCTGAAAAATCGCCAACAACCAGTCATTTGTGGATTTGATAGATCAGACGTTTTTCCTATTGTCTGTTGCCAACACAAGGACAACATTTCTGGTCCAGCCAACCCAAGGACAACGAATTTAGTAGATCAAAGTATATTTCTATCCACCCCTATCCTAATACTCCAGTAAAATAAGGATTTCACTTCGGAAAAAATCAAACAGCTCATTGTAGTCTGATCAATAAAATAACTCGTGACGCAGGCACGATGTCGATGGGGACTTTTTGCACGTTATTTTTAACGCCCAACCAAAGGTGTATAGAAAAATCCAGCTCGGTTTGAAATTTTCCAAAGGGAATATCTTCATTTTTCTAATTTCACTGATGGGCTATTGTACCTAAGTTGCTTGGTTTGAACACATTACACCATTTTAGAGTGTGATGATTTCTATCGTACCACCAGCAAAAGACAAATTTCTGAAGGAGGAGCGGCAGGTGATTTTCCTCTTGGTGCTGTTGGTGGAGTTGATGCTTTACCTGAAGAATATCCCCATATGGTAAGCGATAGCGTATAATGGTACCAGAAATCTAACCTTCTTGTTTCCTAGGCAATTCTAGGTTATGGAAATGGTGACAACATCGAATGGGGATGTGGTGGTAGCTTGATCAGTGAAGAATACGTCCTAACAGCTGCGCATTGCTTGTTTTCCAGACAATAGTAAGTTGGCAACTCTCAAAATAACACTTAAGTCATCTTGTGCGTCTTATTTTTAGTGGGGACGTTACAGATGTTCGTCTTGGCGATTTGGACATTGGTTCCACCACTGATAACGCTTCACCACAAGACTTCAAAGTTGTCGAAAGAATCTCTCATCCTGATTACTCAACTGATTCGCATTACCACGACATAGCTCTGTTGAAATTAGAGAGACCAGCAGTTTTAACGCAACATGTTAAACCAGCATGTCTACAAACAAGTCACGAGATTGATTCCGATCATTTGCTTACCGCAACAGGATGGGGTGCAACTTATAGCGGAGGTGGAATACATAGCTTCTTGCAGAAGGTTCAGTTAAACAATCTGCCGGTTGAAACTTGCCAGGCGACTTATAAAGCAGAAAATAAATTGTTGAGAGGTGTCGATAAACAACTCCAAATCTGTGCTGGGAATTTGCAGACATCTATGGACACTTGCCAAGTAAGATTCTTTTTATTTGCCTTCATTTCTGGACGTTTTGTTTTGTGATTAATTGTTCTATAATAGTAAGGTGTGAATCGTTTGCATCATTGTTGTTTACAGGGTGATAGTGGTGGACCACTACAACGACTCCAAAGTAACTTTCCATTGGTCTATAGGATTGTTGGGATAACTTCTTTTGGAAAAGACTGTGGGTTAGTTCCAGCAGTGTACACCAGAGTGTCAACCTATATTCAGTGGATTTCATCAGTTGCGTGGCAGTAATGAACTTTATTTTGTTATTCTATAGCTGCGTTTCCCAACCGGGGTTCCGCGGAACCCAGGGGTTCCGCGAGATGTCGTCAGGGGTTCCGCGGAAAATTAGTAACATATAGCGGTGAAGATCGCCGGTTCATGGGCACATTATTCACTGTTATTTTTATGTATTATTTTAGCATGCGATTGTTACTTGAAATATTGGATTAATAAACAAGGTCAATCCATGAATAATTTCAATTTGGAGCCCTTCTAAGCCAATAAACCACTGATATTTCGATATTACATCCAACGGGCAACATTCTAGACTATTCATTAACTTCAATTGACAATATTACTTACAATTATCTGTTACATAAAAACAAAATAACCTCTAGAAAACAACAATCTGGCTGAGTTATTGGTCAAACTCTAACAACATTTGTTTTCAAGATTTTAGCCTTTCCAAATGTGTGACAAAATAAACCTATAATTTGAATCTGCTGCTCATAATGGTACTTTAGGAGAAGAACAGAGTTGTAGGTGGTGGATTTCAATATGATCTTACATTCCAGATAAGATAACTAACCTATCACTAGACAAGTTCTGAGCTTCTATGACGAAAATTATGTCGGCCCCATTCATAGAAAATCAACAAATATACACAGTGATCTGCAATTATTATAGACGAAAATTTATGCGGACAGGAAACTAAAGTGTAATTTCAAAGTTCGTGACTGCATTTAATTAAACAAAAAATAATTAAATTAAATTGAAGTAAGTACTAATTTTGACAATGAAACAAATTTAAAAGTGCTTTACATATTTTTATTTATATTCGGTATGTTCTTGCATTTAATTTTCACCACGAGTTATAAGTTAACTTGTAGTTAACTATATGAGTTCAGTTTTCAACATTGTGTATGTATGAGCAAGCCTTTTTCTTATTTAAAAACTTTAAGAGAAAATATAGAGATCATCTGTTATAGATAAAATTAGTGTGTTTAAATATCTTCTACTTGGGTGTTTATTTCCAATACTTTTTTCTCAGAACGTAAGTATTGTTCTGACTAAAATGTTTCATAAGGACTTATTTATTTTTCAATACCTTAAAAAATAACAAAATATTAATCAAACAGTATTTTAAATGGCTCTCTCTAACTTCTTAAGGAATATTAACTTGTTATCAGTAGGTTCATTTGAAACTTTTTACTCAAAATAAATGTTTCTTCATTTTTGTATTTTGACCAATGATTTTATTTTGACTTTTTTAATGAATTTATTTATGTAATTATTTGTAAAAGGTACTTTTTGTATTCTTCGTTTTCGCATTGTTTGATTTGTATTTTCTTCTTCCTTCCTTTGGTAATACTTGAAGGAATTAAAAAGAATACCTACACTGTTAAAAACCTATGGATATTTACATAGATTTTACCTATTATATGATGGTAAATTTTCATGAAATAGCTGTAAATATCAATTTCATATTTTTTGTAAATATCAATAAAATGATGTAAAAATACACAAAAAACTCCTAAAAATACATCTCCGCAGGTAAAATAACAAATATTCCATTTGTTTTGTTAATTTACTCGAATAAGAACTACTAATATACATATTTTGTTGCTAAAATTACATTTTATTTCTGCGTCCAGTAGTTTTCGACAATAAAATGTATACACACAACTTTATAGTAGAAAATACATATTGTGATGCAAAATTACACGATACGTTAAATAATATACTTAATAGGTGGAATAACACATATATAATGAATATCAAGTACATGTTTTAAGTGTAATACACAACAGTATTGTAAAAACATACATAGAGTAATACAAAATTACACAAAACGTGAATTAATAAACTCAAAGAGTAAAATAATAAATGTTTAATGAAAGTCTAATACATTTTTGATGTACTATTTTAAATAAAGTGTGTATTGTTTTACACAAAGTGTGTATTTTGCGTTCGGAAAGTGCATATTTGACCATTGGCGTCATTCTGCCGCGTTCTCGCCCAAACACTAGTCGCTCAGCATTAGTTCGCTTTCACCCTTCGAAATTCACGGTAGTTGGTGTGGTGTTCCTATATTGTTAAGGTTAATAAGGTAAGTAGGTATATTATCATCGCACTACGATTCATTAACATAGATTAACAAGCTGTCTTAAGGTCGATGTCGTTGGTCGGTTGTAAAATAAAATTACATCTGATGGCATTGATGATCCTGATGCCACTTTGTTGCAGGATTAGGAATAGAACTTCTGAAGATACGCAGAATCTGCCGGTAATACTCCGCGTTGTAAAATCAGGTAATAATAATAACACTCTATATATGTATAATGTATATACATACGTATATTTTTATCTTTTTAGGTTTTTAAGGTGCTGTTGGAGAGTAAACCGATCAATGACAGCACGTACGATAGACTTCAACTTTTGCGTTTGGGGTTGCTTTTTCAATATATTTTATAGCATATTTGCAAGATCAAAGACAAAAAGAAATGCAACACGATGGAGTTTGTACAGCAATATTATAGAAAGATCCACCTGATGCCGGATCAAAAATTACCTACCAAGAAAAGCGTCTCCAAGGCTCGTATGTTAAGACTTGTTCGTAGGCTGCACGATGTTGTTTAAATAAGTAGGTATAGCGTAAAATTAGTGGTTTTTACAAAATGAGTCAATATCTTCAGATTATTTATTTCTACTTAGTTTTTGAACTAAACAATGTCGCGAAAGCAAATTCTTTCTTCAATAAATAATTTTTTGTATGTTGATTTTAGTTTCATATAAGTAAGTAAGTTTTAAATCTATTTTGCTTTGTCGTGTTTTTCGTTAACTGTCTTAACTTGAGTATAACCCCCCATTTTTTTTAAATTAAAAATGACGCAAACCTGAATCAGTGTAATCAGTCCTTGTAATCAGTGACTAGAATATTATTGTATTGGAGAATTTTGATAAAAAAAACCAAGATTCCAAAATTTGAGATCAGTTGTCTCACTTCTATTTCCTCAGAAAGAGGGGGGTACAGGTTTGCTAACTCACTCTGTATAATTAAAATTATTGTAAGTATATCATATTTATGTTAGAATGTATTTTTATTTTAAACAATACAGATTTTCTAAAGTTAATGTTGTTTAATAGTGTCCTGTATTACTGGAAGTGACGGTACATGTTGATTAAAAAAAATAATAAAAGTAGGTAAGTGGGTATATTTTTTGCAGTAATTAATTATTTAAATAATTAATTAATTGATGATACCTACGTATTTACACAATGGATTGGGTGCAGTTGCTATTAGTATGCAAATAAATACTAATAGCGAATACACCAAATTCATTGTGTAAATACAGTGGTGTCATTTATGTAAAAATATATTCTTACGTTACATAATATCGCATGTATTTTAATACACGCAATTATGGAAACTGGTTTACATATATTTATGTATGAAACACATTTATATATAATAATACTTTACTGACATGTAAACTGATTTACACATACATATGTAGGTTACATATTTATCTGTATTAATACTTCTGCCGAGTAAATACAAATACATATTTTTATGTATGTTACACATCGATTTGTATTGATACTTATAATTATGGAAAATGGTTTTACATTGTTTATGTACAATGCACCTAAACGTGTAGAATATACATATTCTCTTGTAATGAATTAAATTTTTTTTGTGGCTACAAATAACCTGTTAGATATCTTGTAAATTCTGCTAACAGTGTAGAGAGAAATATCTGCAATGTTACAGAAAGTTAATGTAATAAACTACCGAAAAAGCTGTAAAAGAAGAATTAACTGTAACATCGCTGGTTTTATTGGATACCAGCTAAATTTCTGTATTGTTTTCACAGAATTCACATATTCCACATAATCACATAATTCACATAATCCACATATTCCTGTGAAATTAGTCTAGAACAGTATCATCTTAATTTTACAGGGCATTTTAAAATTTTACAGGAAAAATACTTTAATTTCACAGTAGTAAGTAATATTCAATCATTGAACTGCGTTTCTTTACAGACTTGTTACTGGTTACTTGAAATACATTACACGTTTTTCTGTACGCAAAAAAAAAATACTCGAAATGCCTTGGAAAAGACATTGTAAATTTTTTTTTGTTGGGGTTCCGCCAGGTTCCAACACTAGTTAAAGGGTTCCGCATGAGTAAAAAGGTTGGGAAACGCTGTTCTATAGGGTGAGGCAGTAGAGCCGCGGAGTTATTTTCATTTATACTGGGTGTTGCATTTAGGCTAGGCAGAAAAGAAATTTAGGTTTGTGTTTTCTAAATTAGTTTGAATAAAATTAACATAAATAGGTATGCTAAAATTGCTAATGTTTAGTGACGCACTTACCCATACATGACGTCACGGAATAGAAATTCACTAATGCATACACAAAAGGTGATAATGAGTAATTCGTTTATGGAAATCATGTCTATATAACACATGTTATACCAGACTGGATTGGTTACAATTTTTGCTTTAATCTGCTCTGTTTGTGTCGACAAATACACCCACGCGTTTTTTTTTAATTACGCTAAATCAAGATTAGATGTATAGAAATACAACTTCGCTTGAATGATTTTAAATAATAAAGATCTCACATTAGAAACATTTTAGGCAAACTTGGCAACATGTGTTTAATTATGTACAGTCTTTTATTTGTAAGACCATGAAAGTAACACACACAGACACCTATTCTTTATATAGGTACGAAAGTATGAGACTTGTTATTTCAGTATATAGTAAGATGAGAACCATGCATTTCAACAGTGAGGTCGTTAGTCCGCTTATAATATTGCTAATTACGTTGGATTGTGTAGCATCAGCATGTAAGTATTGACTTATTATTAGTAAAACATCACTTATCTTAAGGGTAGATTCTAATAGTTTTTAAAATAGAATGGACACTTTATGATGCGTTACGTAAAATATTATAAGTAAACAAAGAATGACCACCTGTGTCCGAGACTAAAGGTTTATTTGGCATTGCTAAGAGTAACGTAAAGTTGCTTGCAAACCAGTTTGTTTTTGTGAACAGTTTTGGGACAGAAGAGTTGGTGCGTTATCCACTTATCAGTTATCACATTGATAAAATAAGAGTGTTTTTAAGAAATGTGAACGGATATTAAGCTTTGAAACTTGAAATTATGGTAATATTGGAATTGGAAGTGTTTAGGCGTGCTCGACAGATTTACTGTGCTGAATTCTATACGAATCCCGGGCCAAAGAATCCAAGCTTTTGTTTTATTGGTGTCTGAGGTCATCATAAAGCCGGGGCTACACAATTTTAACAGACTGTAAAACAATACAATTGGTCATTTGATGTGAACTAGTTTAAAAAAATTATTATTTTAATGAGAAAAAGTATATATTTTTTTATTTAAATTAGGAAGATATTGCCCATGAAAGAAATGTTAGATATGTTTTCTTCGTCATCTTTAAAGTTCTACTAAATCCAATTGTACTACTAGGTTCGTTGTATAAATATGTTCTAATATTGTCTGAAATACAGATCAATTAGCTTCTGAAACCAAATTTTAAAAAAATGACCTTCAAAATATAACCTTTTTGTTGAATAAGAAAGCTACACAAAATTGTCTCTACTATTAAAATATTTTTAACCACTTTCGTTTCTCTTCAAATAATATAAATAAATAATAATAAATAATAATAATATAATATCATAAAAATCGACAAATATATAAATACAAGCAAACAAAGTATAATTTTCCAAATTAATTATTTTATAGACATGCTGTCTATAAAATATTTATGATGTTTATTACTTGACGAGAAACGAAAACGATTAAAAATATTTTAATACTAGAGACAATTTTGTGTAGCTTTATTTAATAAAAAGATTATATTTTGAAAGCTCATAAATGAGTATCATCTATATTGTTCATAGAAAAGCATCAACTTAGGATACACTCTGTATATGGTGTACGTTTTTCTTGGAAAGAAATAACATTGCGTTTATGTGGACAGGTTAAAACAACATTTTCTTTTTAATTTCTGTCTGACGGTTTCCGGAAAACTGTCTGTCTGGCGGTTTCACAAAATTACAATTTTATGCGGTTTTCGCCCTTTAGAAAAATCAAAAATCTTACTAATAATTACAAATATAGAAATTTAAACAGCGTACTAAAATGTTCATCGAGTACAAATAAATGAAACCAATATTTGTCGCCTTTGCATTTGCTATACCCACTTCAACTGGGTATTGCAAATACCAAGTATATGGCGTAAAAAAAATAGTCCGCACAGCCGAACGTCGAGTATATAAATTTATTTTAGAGGTGAACCAGCTAAGAATTTTAAGAGCAGGTTTTTTTTTCTTGAGAAATATTCATATACATGGCAAATATTTGATATTTGGCAAGTATACGAATGTGTAGCCCCGGCTTAATGCTCGCGATTTATATTCTTAGTTATGTGCTCGTCAAATAATATACTATAAGTATACTCCAGTAACCATTAATGGGAGCGATATTCCATACGCGGATACAGCGAAATATTTTGGCATGACAATGGATGCCAAGCTTAGATGAAAAGTACATGTCAAGAAAAAGCCAGGCGAACTCGACCTAAATTCCAAAAGACGCCAGCCCTGTCCCATTGCCCAGTGCAAAGCTACTGGGCAGTGGGGCAGGGCTACTACTATACTACTGGAGATCTATTAGACCGCCTATTCGGTAGATCAGTGAATCAGTAGATCGCAGGAATCGATGGACCACATAATATACAGTGGGTGTTAAAAAAATACTTCTTTGGATAATAAAAATTTTCAAGTTGAAGTAGTAAAGTTGTTTCTATGGACTCATATTAACTACCAAAAAAGTTGGCTCAATAAAAAAATAGATCTATCACAAGTGAAAAAACCATAATTTGTCCCAATAAATTTGGTTTTTTATGAACGGTGCTTTAACATTTCAAGTCGAATAATTTGAACAATAGGTAGGGTGTGAAATAAAAGGTTAAAAATATATAATTCTAATACAACCTAGGTACTTAAATTGCATAAAATTGAGTAATTTTAACAAATTTAGCTTATTTTCATAATCCTTGCAAATTACGAGGACAAATACAATTTTTTTTTTCAAGTGACAAACTTGATCTGGATAAATTATTTAGAAACATGAAAAAATTATAGACCCCTTGCAGAAGACCTACATTGTTTTCAATTGGGCTAAATTGTTTGGCGATATACGTGGGTCCTTAGAGACAACTTTTTATCAACTTGTATATTTTGTTCCCAGCACCATTGAGCTTATTTACATGGGGTATAAAATTAAGTTTAAATAAGTTTTTCACTAGACGTATAGTATAGCCGGCAGCCAGGACTACGCGAAACAAACAGTTACTAGAATGTTGAGGCGCACGCGTTTTGGAAAATTTTTAAGAATGGTCCATACCTATAGCGCAACCGAAAAGCCTTCTCGATTTTCTCCATAAGCAATTAAGAAGGCACTTTTTCGCACGTGAAATAGTTCGAAAAGCAAGCCAAATAAAAAAACTTAATATAGACCATCGTTGGATGGTACGTCAAGAAAACCAGTCTTCGTCGCGACCTTCGCATGGAGATGGTAACTAGCAACATATCAAAATTTGCTAAGAAGCATGAAGATTTTCTATTTCACCAAGACAACTTTGAACCCATCCAGCGTTGAACGACAGTGCGCCAGTGCGTTAGCTGAAAAGAACGAAACTAATCATTGACTATGGCACTCTTTTAAGGTTTCCATTAGGGATGTGCAGTATTCGTTATTTTGTATTCGTTACTTTGTATTCGCTACTTTGTATTCGTTACTTTGTATTCCTTACTAAAACTGATACTGATATTTTTCAAGTTAGCAATCCTACATAAAATATGGCAAACTAATACCTTTAACATTTCACCTACTTAACATTCGAAACAAATTGTTTCCTTATTGTATCCGATACAAATTACTGAGCACGGATATAAGATCTTCTTATGTTTCAAAAATGTCCAAAGTCGCCGCGCCGCCGCGCCGCCGCGCCGGCCGCATTTACTAGCTAATTTATTTATAAAACATGAAACATCTCCGCACATCGTAGCACCCGCGCCGCAACCGGTCGTACGCGTACGACTGGTTGCTGCCTTCTGATCTCAGCCTATTCGATGCCGCCTGAGTGTCAATATCTATCTGAATGTAATCATTCGTGTTTCGTTACTGATACTTGGTACCTACACGTTTCGGTACCGTTGCCGGACTTGATACTGAGTATCAGTAATCATTCGTGTTTCGTTACTAATACTTGGGACCTACACGTTTCGGTACCGTTACCAGACTTCAAAGCGGGTATCAGTAATCATTCGTGTTTCATTACTTGATACTTGGTACGCGTTTCGTTTCCTTTACCAGACCGTTACTGATCGTGAACTTGATAATTTACTGTATTTAATTGTACTGTACTTGTGATACGAGAATTGATACTGATATTTTGTGTAATACCAATTTTACGTGTTGTGACTTGTGATTGTCACATAATCTGCTATCTTGGGCACCTTGGGCATCAAGGGTGGCGGCATCAAATTTATGGGCGGGTTGATCGCGGAGAACGTATAGATGGAAGTGGTCGGTGTTGCGAGGAGTGATTTGCCGGCACTAACATTAGTGGTGTTTGATTGCTGGCCGCGCTTAGTTCTGTTCAATCTGATTAGCGCTCAGTTGGCTAAAGTGCAGTTCGATTGCTCGTTTGACGTCTGAGTCAAACTGATTCCACCAATAGGAAGCAAGTATTTCAAATTTGCGATCAAAAAGATCGGAACGCGGTCAAATGAAAAGATCGCGGCCAGCAATCGAACATACCTACTGGATCACAATTCCGTTGGCGGAATTATTATTGAGTTACGTTTAGTGGCGATTACACGTGTTCTATTTATTATTCAATTTTATAATCATATTTATTTCCAACTTAATATGTATTTTATTTAATTACGGAAATTGTAGTTTATACATGATACTAGAATTGATATTTCATTCGTTGTGCTTGTTGTGATTGATAACTAACCTCATGTAACGAATACATGTTCAAATAAGTATTTGTTCCCCCTGCCATATTTGAAAGTAACGAATACGAAGTAACGAATTGATACTATTTGCACATCCCTAGTTTCCATGAAGTTCAGTTTATCTGTTCCTCCTATACTGTATATATAAGTACATTCTCAAAGAATGTATGCTATAGAGTGATTTTACTTATCTAAGCCAATGACTTTCACGTATCTTTCGTTTTTTTTTTAACAACAGCTGTTGCGGATGAATGTTACTTAAGCAATGGACAGGTGGGAGTCTGCCAGCACATAAGCTCTTGTGATTCCGGTCAAATGGAGCTGAAAAATCGCCAAAAACCAGTCATTTGTGGATTTGATAGATCAGACGTTTTTCCTATTGTCTGTTGCCAACACAAGGACAACAATTCTGGTCCAGCCAACCCAAGGACAACGAATATAGTAGATCAAAGTATATTTCTCTCCACCCCTATCCTAATACTCCAGTAAAATAAGGATTATTTCACTTCGGAAAAATTCAAACAGCTCATTGTAGTCTGATCAATAAGTCCCCATCTATAACGCAGACACGTCATAGATGGGAACTTTTTGCACGTTATTTTTAATGCCCAACCAAAGGTGTATAGAAAATCCAGCTCGGTTTGAAATCTTCCCAAGTGAATAACTTTATTTATATAATTTCTCTGATGGGCTATTGTAAGTTGCTTGATTTGAACATACACTGTTCAAAAAATTAGGGGAACATTTTTTTCGAAACCTACAAAAATAATGGTACAACTCTTAGTTACTTCTAAGCTACACTAAAAAATCTGATGTGGCCAGGCACATGACTTTATCATACTATATATAAAATTAATAGTTTAACTGCATGAGATTCTATTTGATCGAGATCGGCCATGTCTGCATTAAAATAAAACTAGTAGAACTAGACAGATATGTCTATTAAAGCTGCGTTCGGATATTGTACTCCGTTGATATCGGGTACACCGTCAAAATGATACTTACGTGTTATTGGGTGTAAAAAGTGTAACGGTGTGCAATATACGAACGCAGCTTATATTGTGTCAAAACATTAGCGTTTGACACTAACTACTGTCATTAGAATCAAAATTTCTGACATATCATGGCTACTAGCTTTAATGCAGTACGACCGATCTCGATGAAATAGAATTTGCTCATGCAGCTAAACTATTAATTGTACCAAAAAATGTCATAGTCATAAATTATTCGGAATTTCCTCTTCTTTAATTTATTATTTAACTATTTCGACAAATTTCCAGAAATGGCAACTTATTTGCAAAATCTTTGAAAAATGCTGAGACTAAACCTCCAGTTCCTTTGGACCCTTTTCAACAGAAAGCTTTTCAGCTCTAAGTTTGGTCATGAAACTTCTAAATATGAAGTTTCGTCCCGATAGCTTTAGTAGTTTCTCCGGAATCGTCGCCACAAAAAACGGGTACACACACACACACACACACACACACACACACACACACACACACACACACACACACACACACACACACACACACACACACACACACACACACACACACACACACACACACAGACATTTTTTTGTACCTTGGTCAAAAATGTTCAGGGGACCCAAAAAGACATATTTATATTTATTATATTTATATAAGTCCCCATCTATAACGCAGACACGTCATAGATGGGAACTTTTTGCACGTTATTTTTAATGCCCAACCAAAGGTGTATAGAAAATCCAGCTCGGTTTGAAATCTTCCCAAGTGAATAACTTTATTTATATAATTTCTCTGATGGGCTATTGTAAGTTGCTTGATTTGAACATACACTGTTCAAAAAATTAGGGGAACATTTTTTTCGAAACCTACAAAAATAATGGTACAACTCTTAGTTACTTCTAAGCTACACTAAAAAATCTGATGTGGCCAGGCACATGACTTTATCATACTATATATAAAATTAATAGTTTAACTGCATGAGATTCTATTTGATCGAGATCGGCCATGTCTGCATTAAAATAAAACTAGTAGAACTAGACAGATATGTCTATTAAAGCTGCGTTCGGATATTGTACTCCGTTGATATCGGGTACACCGTCAAAATGATACTTACGTGTTATTGGGTGTAAAAAGTGTAACGGTGTGCAATATACGAACGCAGCTTATATTGTGTCAAAACATTAGCGTTTGACACTAACTACTGTCATTAGAATCAAAATTTCTGACATATCATGGCTACTAGCTTTAATGCAGTACGACCGATCTCGATGAAATAGAATTTGCTCATGCAGCTAAACTATTAATTGTACCAAAAAATGTCATAGTCATAAATTATTCGGAATTTCCTCTTCTTTAATTTATTATTTAACTATTTCGACAAATTTCCAGAAATGGCAACTTATTTGCAAAATCTTTGAAAAATGCTGAGACTAAACCTCCAGTTCCTTTGGACCCTTTTCAACAGAAAGCTTTTCAGCTCTAAGTTTGGTCATGAAACTTCTAAATATGAAGTTTCGTCCCGATAGCTTTAGTAGTTTCTCCGGAATCGTCGCCACAAAAAACGGGTACACACACACACACACACACACACACACACACACACACACACACACACACACACACACACACACACACACACACACACACCCACATCCACACACACACACAGACATTTTTTTGTCCCTTGGTCAAAAATGTCCAGGGGACCCAAAAAGACATATTTCCGCTAAAATCTCAAAAATTTTTTTTGGCACGATTACAATACTTTACATACTGCGTATGATAAAGTAAAAATGTACATTAATAACGCAAAACAAAATGGAAATTCTGTCATAGTATCGATGACATGTCGGGTTTTCTGTGAATTGGTGAGGTTTAATACAGTGTATGCCCTCCACGAGCACGAATCACTTCTTCACACCTACGTGGCATGCTTCGCACTGTAGTCTGCGAAGAGATTCTTGGGGTATGCTTTCCCTTTCCTCAATTGTGGTGGATTAGGCCGCTTGCGAACACGTCGGTCAAGCTGATCCCACACGTGTTCAATAGGATTCAGGTCAGAACTTAACGCCAGCCATTCCATGACCTGAATTCCACATTCTTGTAAAATGTTTCTGGTGATTAGGATGAAATTTTGAGCGACGCCATATACAGCAGGCACCACATGGTCCTCCAAGATGCTTTCGAAGTAACTCATGGCATTTAGCCTCCCAGGAACCACAACAAGATCAGTTCTGTTGTCAATGCTGATTCCAGCCCAGACCATCACAGATCCACGACCGAATCATTTCCTGTATAGTAGCGGCTGCGTAGCGCTCACCAGGACGTCTATACACGTGTATTCGACGGTCGCAACGAGTTAAGTGACAAAGTTGCCAATCTCTGTGATCCAGAGCAAACCTCATTCGCGCTGCTTTTGGGATGAGGCGTAAAGCGTGGCGCGCGGACAGGTCTTCTTGGTTTTAAATTCGCTTCTTTTAATCCGTTTCGAACAGTTTGATCAGAAATTTCTATTCCATGTGCTCGTTTTAGGTTGTTTTGGAGGTCTCGTGCTGTGGCAGTACGCTGACGTAGAGAGGAACGGACAAGAAATAGGTCTTGATTTTGAGTAGTTTTGCGATTTCGACCTTGTCCAGCTCTTCCAACATATTGGCCAGTCTCCCGAAACCGATTCCATATAAACGCTGAATAACAGAAGGGGAAACTCGAAGGTCCCTGCTAACATGTCGAATAGAGTGCCCATGCTGAATAAAAGCGACAGCACAAGCGACCTGCACTTCACTAAGCTCAAGAATCAGCGAAAATTGGCAACTGAATTATTTTGTCATCTGTAGTAGGCTTTCATACGTGAATTCAAAGTATACTTGTCATTTTTTCCATTTTGTCCTGCGTTCTTAGCTTACATTTTTAAGTGTAACATAGAAGTAGGTAACTAAGAGTTGTAACATTATTTTCGTAATTTTCTTTAGTTAAATATATGACCTTAGAGCAGTGATTCCCAAACTGTGCGCCGCGGCGCCCCGGGGAGCCGCGGCTTCACAAGGGCGCCGCGAAATATTGTAAAAGTTACATAATTCCAAGTGCCTTTCTCTAATGAGTTAATAACACAGTTAGTCAAAGAATACATCAAGTGGCTGAAGTTAAAATATCACAGATCAATTAATTGAACAAAATAAAGGAGTTGAATTTGGATTGCAGTTAGATGAGGCTACGGAAATATGAAGATGCTAATGTGATATGCTATCTACGGTTTATACATAGATGTATTTAATAATATTAAAGATCTTCTGTTTTGTAAAAATATCACTGCAGGAGCGAAGGCTCAGGACCTGTTCGAGATTCATATCTGAAAACAATTTGAATTGTCCTAAATACGTTGGTGTCTGTACTTATGGAGCGAGCTTACAGGTGCTTACAGGTGCACTGCGAACCCATTGCATTATTCATGAATGTGTATCGAAAAAACGCTTTTTTCGAAATTTCAAGTTGATAAAGAGTTCTCCCTATGGTCCTACATATACCACAAAGAAAAATGGCCGAGTTGAAAGTTCTTCAAAGCTAATTGAATACATCAGTATTCAATTAGCTTTGAAGAAGCGAGCAACATGGCTCGCGAAACGTCAGCATTAACAAATCTTGACACACGGCATAACCCGGAAGCAGTTTATTTTCTAAATGATTCTGGCCGTGAAAGCCTACGTACTTACTTGAAAGTTCGATAAGTTTGCGTGTATTCAAAATTCATTTAACACTAGTTCCGTCTTAATTTACTTCAGCAGAAGAAGAGAACCTTGTGATAGCAGTTTGAAAACAAAATTTGGGAGCGTGGGATTGACAGAGTTTTGGATTTCAATAAACGATTAATATCGTCTTCTACGTGATAAGGCTCAGCGGATTTTTGACTTCGTATTTGTGCGAAACATCAGGGTTTTCGGCAGCCGCTGTAGTCAAAAGCAAGTATAGACGTGGAAACGCAAATGAGGGTGGCCGTGTTCAGTTTAACTCCACGATTTGAAAAAATGTGCAGTGCTTAGCAGGCTCATCCATCACATTATTTATAAATAAATACTAATTGAATTAAATATTAATAAAGTTAATTTTTTTTTGTTATTTCTTACTAACAGCTATCCTTTTACTTAGAGTAAGGCGCCATGGAAGTATTTTAAATGAAAAAGGGCGCCGCGGCTAGGAAAAGTTTGGGAAACACTGCCTTAAAGCATACCAAGTTTGATTTGCCTAGAACTATTATTTAAAAAGTTGCAGGTTTCGAAATAAGTGTTCCCTTAATTTTTTTGAGCAGTGTACCTATTATACCATTTTAGAGTGTGATGATTTCTATCGTACCACCAGCAAAAGACAAATTTTTAAAGGAGTAACTGCAGCTGGTTTTGCTGCTGGTGGAGTTAATGCTTTACCACATGAATATCCCCATATGGTAAGTGATAGCTTATATTGGCAACCCCAAATACAACCTTCATGTTTCCTAGGCAATTCTAGGTTATGGAAATGGTGACAACATCGAATGGGGATGTGGTGGTAGCTTGATCAGTGAAGAATACGTCCTAACAGCTGCGCATTGCTTGTTTTCCAGACAATAGTAAGTTGGCAACTCTCAAAATAACACTTAAGTCATCTTGCGCGTCTTATTTTCAGTGGGGACGTTACTGATGTTCGTCTTGGCGATTTGGACATTGGTTCCACCACTGATAACGCTTCACCGCAAGACTTCAAAGTTGTCGAAAGAATCTCTCATCCTGATTACTCAACTGATTCGCATTACCACGACATAGCTCTGTTGAAATTAGATAGACCAGCAGTTTTAACGCAACATGTTAAACCAGCGTGTCTGCAAACAAGTCACGAGTTTGATTCCGGACATTTGCTTACCGCCACAGGATGGGGTGCAACTTATTACGGAGGTGGAATACATAGCTTCTTGCAGAAGGTGCAGTTAAACAATCTGCCGGTTGAAACTTGCCAGGCGAGTTATAAACCGGAAAATAAATTGTTGAGAGGTGTCGATGAACAACTCCAAGTCTGTGCTGGGAATTTGCAGAAATCTATGGACACTTGCCAAGTAAGATTCTTTCTATCTGACTTCCTTTCTGGACGTTTTCTTTTGTGATGCAGGGAAATAGTTCAAAAATAGTTAGTTGTGGATCGTTTGCATCATTTTTGTTTACAGGGTGATAGTGGTGGACCACTACAACGACTCCAAAGTAAGTTTCCATTGGTCTATAGGATTGTTGGCGTAACTTCTTTCGGAAAAGACTGTGGGTTAGTTCCAGCAGTGTACACCAGAGTGTCAACCTATATTCCGTGGATTTCATCAGTTGTGTGGCAGTAATGAACTTTATTTTGTTATTCTATAGGGTGAGTCGGTAGACCCGCTGTGATGGAGATGTTTTCATTTATACTGGGTGTTGCCTTTTAGGCGTAGCAGAAAAGAAATGCACTTAGGTACATTTTTAAATGGAGTGCCTTGATGTCGGTATATTATAACATATTATGATTACGAAGAAAATTGTCTTATTAATTGTATCAGGTGACATTGAAGTAAAGCTAATAGTTTCTACGATATTCAATTTCGATTTCAATTTAAAAAATTGCCGCTGCTGGTCTTTTCCTAAAAATTCGTAATAACGACATTTTTGCAGATATTTTCTTAAAACTTTGTCAGAAAATAACCGAAACTAATAGGGAGGTGCCCATAGTACCAAAAGAAATTTGATTGGCTATACAGGGTGTTCCTAGCACGTAGTCAATTTCGATATTCTTTAAATGGATTTCTCTTGAGTTTTTTAAAAGGAACGCCCGCTACGCTCGTCCTGCCCAAAACAACTCGTACGACATTTTTTGTCTTATAAAACATATATTAGGTATAATATACAGGCCATTTCATTAAAAAAAATCATTTCTTTTCTGCCACGCCCAGTATAAATGAAAATAATTTTACGTTGTAGAAAATGATAGGCCAAACAACTTGTATGATTTATTTTTTCCTTCTCTAAAGATAACTGCTATATCTATAGGTATACCACCTGGAGTCTAGTAACTCACCATGTGTATAAAAACCATTATTATACAGGTATTAACGTTGTTATTTTAAATAGAAGGATATAATTTTTATTTTATTTTTGGTTTCTACGTATCAAAATACATCATTTTTGATAATATTTCCCTAATACCTACATATCACTATTATTGAGTTATTTTGATTTTACCTAATAATTTTTTGGTGATTTTCGCGGTTACGTTTAAAATTGAATAACTCTGTTTATTATTGAAACTAGAAGTTTCATGATTGGTGGTCTAAAACTAGGAACATAACCAAACAAGACCATGTTTAGTTCATCATGATATTACAGCCCTATACAGGCCGTTCAAAATTTACAACACAAGTCGAGACCGGATATAACGAACTCCGGATATAACGAACGCCCGCTTGTAACGACCAAAAAAGAAAGTCCCGTCAGATCGCCATATAGTTACCTACATGTGTGTTTAGCTCGCTTATAACGAACGCGTATATAGCAACCGCCCGGATATTACGACCAAATTTGTATCCATTTTTAGTTCTACGAGTTCGGTTATAACGACCACTTAACGAACACCCAGCACGAAATCTGGTCGGAATCTCCTGCCCGCAAAACTCAACCTACATTCGCCAACAGGACTAATAGGAGAACCCCTACCGTTTGTTTCACTATTCCGCGATTACGTCTCCTCTATTCCCCACCTCTATTTTTCTTATCTCGTAAGACTTTTAGCGTGGTTTTACCTTGGCCATATGCATTAATAAAAAGTTTATTTAAAAAAATATGTAGGTATGCATAGGGGTTTTCTTTAAGACGACGCATTTCGTTTTTTCAATTAAAAGACTTGTGGGTTAGTTATGGAAATGATTTTTATTTAAAATGAAAGTATAATCGATGCCATTATTTATGGAATACGACATCGTTCAAATGTCCGCTGCGGGAGCGCTGGCACGAGTGAATACGCTGGACCCAATTTTCCTTGACTCGAGTACACAAATCGGCCGAAATACCATGAATTTCGCACTCGATGTTGGCCTGCAGATGTTCTAACGTGTCTGGCTTGTTGGCATAGACCAGCGATTTAATGTAACCCTAAAGAAAATCTAAAGGGATTAAAGACAGAAACGTTAGAACAGCTGCAGGCCAACATCGAACGCGAAATTCCTGATCTTTCGACCAATTTGTATACTCGACTCACGGAAAGTTGGGTCCAGCGTATTCACTCGTGCCAGCGCTTCCGCGGTTGTACATTTGAATGATATCTCATTCCATAAATAATGGCATCGACTATACTTTCATTTGAAATAAAAATCATTTCCATAACTAACCTACGTCTTTTAATTGACCTGCGTCGCTCTCAATGAAAAACCCTATACTTAAGAATATACCAGAATATAACAGATAATGTATATTTATTTTGTTTATTCTGTGTTCTTTATTATGTAGGTATTCTATTGATTTACTAATACGTATCTATCTTTCATTTTTATTCAGTTTTAGAAAAGTTTTTATTTAATTATTTATTATTTACTAACTTAGAAAAAACATCAAATTATCGCATGTTTGCTTATAACGAACGACCGCTTGTAACGAACTAGCGACATGGCCCCTTGAGTGTTCGTTATATCCGGTCACGACTGTAATTGAATTTTCAAACGTAAAAAAACTAATTTTTTTCAGATAGAACACCCTGTATACCGATACGCCATTCGATAGGAAGTCTTATTCCCTATCAATCAATATTAGGGTTCTTATACCTATCTATCTTTAATAGTTGTTGATATATTGTCAGTACCTATAAACGAATGCAAACTAAATACAAAACGATTTATTCTTCATTTATAGGATTGTAACAACTTTGGAACAGCAGGAAAACAGTAAAATATTGATTGAAAAGGTTTGTTAAAACTAAAATAATATATTTGGGATATTTAACTTAAATTCAAACTTAATTATGTTGTTCGAAATGCTGCCCGTTCTGCTCCAAACATTTTAAAACTCTTCGCTGTACTTCTGTCATCGTCGTTCTTCGGATTTCTTGTCGCTGAAGTCCATTCATGGCGGCTACTACTCTGTTAGTCAATTCTTCTCGATAGGTATTAACTGGTGTGGAATAGACCTGACTTTTCACATGACCCCAGAAATAAAAAAATAAAAAATACGTGCCAGTCAGGGAGACAGTTTCCATTGTCAGACAATTTTTATTAGACAAGATGACAACACATAACTACATGGACGCGATAGACGTAGAATGTCTGATAGAGCTAATAGAGCTAGTCACCCAGCAGAACTTCTTCGTATTTGATGGAGAACACTACCTCATGAATGACGGCTTGGCAATGGGTTCGTCACTATCGGGACTATTAGCAGAATTCTATGTAAATCACATTGAACAAGAAGTGTTTTCCAGCATATATAGGAATTTCACTGTCGACATCAAATACTATTGCAGGTACGTGGATGACATACTGATATTATACGAAGGCAACAACGCTCAGCTAGTGGCTCTACACAATATATTCAATAACATAGGAAAAATTAAATTCACCATAGAAAGGGAAAACCACGGAAAACTAAACTATTTAGATATCACCCTGCATAGGAATGAAAACAGATTAAAGTATAATATTTTTAGAAAGCCTACTAGTACTGACGTTGTCATACCGAAACAGAGCAGCACCTGTAACACCTACAAGGATGCCGCCTTCCGTTTCCTGTTCAACAGAGCCCTCGATGTACCCTTAACCCCGCTTGACTTCCAAAAAGAAATAAGAACCATAATGACGATAGGAGAGAATAATGGATACAATGCCACCGATCTGCAGAGAGTATGCAACAGAATCCACAACGTCAAAATGATTAAAATGATTTACCCACACTACAAGGCCAAGAGTGAATACCTAATAATGAACTACCACACTACATGGTCAAAGAACATAGAAATTATACTCGGACAATATAATATACTGACAGCATACAGGACGGACACCAAGATGGGCAACCTCCTGGTAAACAATAAATACAGACACGACGATATAAAGAAAAGTGGAATATATCGTCTACAATGTGCAGACTGTGCAAGCTATTACATCGGCCAAACGGGAAGAAGCTTGTTGACGAGATACAGAGAACACATAAACAATAAAAATGGTACTTCAGCATTTGGACAACATCTCAAAGAAAACCGCCACACTTCCAACATAAACAACATCAAACTGCTACATAGTGTAAAAAAGTCTAATAAAATGAACCTTTTGGAAGAGATGGAGATAGAACGAGGTAAGACAATAAATTCTGAAGAAATGCTTAATGAATACACCGAATTTCGAAACCAACGCATGTTTATGGCATATTTAAAAAGGCCACCTGCAATACGTGACACCTAGCGGCGGATAGAATAAATATACCGGACTGACCTACTGACGAAACCTAACTTGCCGACCCGACATTTTACTTATTTCTGTATTTGACATCTTGGCATACAAATTAAGTTGCAAATTAGATCATTTTTAATTGTGATGTATAAAGTTTTAAAGTGTAATTATACCGACCGCAATATTGTAAGCATAACAAAGAACATGTACAAATCGAATAGCGACCCTACAACTTCCAGGACATATGAATAGGATTAGACGGTAGGATAAGTTAGGTTAAGTCAAGATTTATTTTATTAATTGTGACAATATTTAATTATAGTTTGCACTGAAGACGAGGAAACTCGAAACCGGTCTGCAAGATTTGAAATAAACATCATCGACTACTATCGCTTTATTATTTACCAGAAATAAAAGTCTAATGGTGTTAAATCTGGTGAGCTTGGTGGCCACCGCCAGCGTCCCCTATTTCCGAACCACCTATCGTCAAACATCTGATTAAGTTGAACGGCTACCACATGCGAAGAACTTTCGCAAAAATTGTTCACACATCCACGTAAAACTTCTAAATATCTATCACTATTTAAATTTTCGTTGTAAATTTCGTATCGAATTTCGCCCCCATTATTAAATGGGATTAATCAACATGGATTGCCACCATAATACAGACAAAGTGACAATATCTCAAAAACTATTAAAGATAGATAGGTACCTACCTATAGGAAACCCTAATATTGATTGCTAGGGAATAAGATTTCCTATCGAATGGCGTATCGGTATACAGGTCGTACCATCTGAAAAGAAAATCAATTTTTTACGTTTGAAAATTCAATTATTGTGTTGTAAATTTTGAGTAGGTATCCTGTATACGATATCATAATGAACTAGATCAATCTTATTTGGTTATGTTTCTTGTTTTTGGCCACTAGTTAGTACTAACTAGTTTCAATAATAACTTAAAATTATTATTAGATACAATTAAATTATTATTAGTAAAATCAAAAAAAAACTCAAAAATGGTGATATTTAGGTATAGGGAAACTTGAAAATGATGTATTTTGACACATAGAAATCAAAAATAAAATAAAAATTATAACATTCCATTTAAAATAACAAAGTTGATACCGACTTCCGGTGACCGGACGTGACAGTTAACTTGAGAATATTTTAACTGAAGAGCTCAGATCGAGTAAATTCTAATACCAAAATTTCAAGTATCCAGAAATAGTAGAACATGAGAAAGTTCTAATGTACCAGTTCCGTGCGACACCCGGTATATATCTGACTTAGGTATTTTATGTAAACAAAAATAAACTCGTAATATGTATATGCAGTATGCACTGTTTGTTTTATTTAGCTTTAGTTTTATTTATCAGCTCTAGTCTGTATGAAAATAGAAAGTTAAAACAATAAACTGTTAATCTTGGATCACAATAAGTATCACAATAATATTAATTTTGACAACCGATTATATCATCAGTCACAAGTGAATTTTGTATTTTATTTGCTGTAGAGAAATTTTTGTATACCTACTTAAACATACCAATGTTGTTTATTGCACTAGTAACCAATACAATACTATGAACTACATTGAATCTCCACTACCCCGCATATAACAGACTGTTTTCAGCTCAATAGTATTTTAAAAGTGGGCGTGGGGCACCACACGCCTCCGCGGCGCACGGGACCGAATTAAAATCTGCATAGTGGGCGTGTCTCAAGCATTAGAGGGGAGGTAGGGCGTTCTCAGCAGCGGCAACAATTCAAACCGACCAATCAGGGGATATATACATTAGTTAGAGAGGCCCACATTGGTTCGCGGCGCACATAGAATATCGTGTTGTGATTGGTCGGTTAAGTACGTAGAGGTGGATACAGTTACAGGGGCTCTACAAGACAGACGGACAAGCGTGGATTAGTGTGCCAATTTATTTGTGTTTACGTAGAGTTGTATGGTGTTTTTTCTTTAAATAATCGACTAATATATTGCGATACGACAGAAGTAATAGCGAATTATTTGTAGAGTTGTTATACTGGATATAAAAAGGTGTGCAATAGCGCAAAATTATTGCTTAATATAAACGTAATTAAGTAAAATAGGTATAATAAGTTGTTCCACATAGGTTATCTACTATCGGTTGCAAAAGTATTGAGCCCTGTGTTTGAAGGCCTATAACTCGGAAACCACTAACTAAAAAAACATAAAGTAAAGTAAAGTTGACATCCATTATGCAAATTTTTAAAAAATATTAGGTAGGTGTTGAAGGAAAGCCTCTTGGATTTTGCACATAATTTATTATTATACTTGGGGACTAGTTTCGGATCACCGATCCTTCATCAGCCGACAAATCTAACAACAATGCACAACACAATCAGAATCATAATGAACCTCAAATAATTGAACTTACAGTCAAAGGTAAAGTTTTAATTGTCGATAAAGTAAAGTCCCTTATGCTCCTGAATCATTTCTACATAACCTGCAGGCCTTCAAAATTTTCTTGCCCTAGGTTTGGACATGAGCGCGAGATAAGAGTAAAAATGTACTTACCTACCTGATTTTAGTAGTTTTAAAGAAACGCACTTTTTCCGTTTTTTTTTCTTACTAAACCGCTGGTCCAAAAAAATTCAACTTTACATCTGTGGTAACTTAAGATCTCTTCTACAGATTGGCTTTTGTGCTTTCGTAGATTTCTCTCTAATAAAGCCTGTAAACAAGGTTATTAGGAAAGAAAATATCTCAGTAACGAATTATAGCACAACAACGCGATAAGTACGCAAATAGTCGTCATATTTTACTTCATACGATTATTGAAAAAGAATCACAATTGGGTTTTTAGTTAATTTTTTAAAGCGATTTATATGTGCGTTTTAATTTTCGACTACCGCGCAGTGACGTCACACCCTGTGGTAGATGTGAACTCAGTTGTTGCACGGTCCGTACTACATATATACCTAGTGTTTTCTTTGTGTTTGCTATTAGTGATTTTTGCGGCATGTCAAATGTAGGTACCTACCTGTTAAAGTAAAAAACGGAAAAAATAACCTTGCGTTGACCATCCGTGTCTTAAGTTTGAAATCGATCATTTTGTACTGTTGTAATGTGTTGTTGCTTGATATTAGGTAAATGAAGAAATAATTGATTTGGTGATTTGGTATATATGGTTTGGAAAAACGTGTAGCTGTAGGAGGGGAACCTGTGGAGTAATGTTTTGTTAAATTACTTTGTTAAAAATAAATAAAATATAAAACTTAGAATACAACATTGAAATTTGATATCTGGGCATAAATTTAAATATAAAACAACATTTACCTATAACATTTTTGTTCTAATTTCGAAAAACCGTTTTCGTGTTTTTTAACCACCCTGTATGTTAAATCAAAATATTAACCATGCCTTTCGACTTTTAAGGACATCCAAAACTCTTTATAAAGAATGACTTTTTCTCGAGAACTTAAAAATTACGTCCATTACCTACAGGTATAGTTAGGTCCATCGGGGGACACACTGTATATATATATATATATATATATATATATATATATAACTATATATAACTAATTAATTTTTTATTTTTCTTTTTTTGTTAATATTTCAAAGAGCTCTACAGAAGTTTTATTGTAATATAGTTCCAGTTCAATAAGCACACATTTTTCATTTACTATATATTAGCTGGAACATTATTGGAAATTTTATTTCTAAATTTGTTTTCTAAATAAGAGTCGTGCATTAACAACGATAATAAGTTAAAAATAACATTTTGACTTATGAATTGTGTACTGTAAGGTTAGCTAAAATGCATATACATTAAAAATGAAGGTCTTTTTAATTTCCAAACAATATAAACTATAACTAAAAATGTTTAACGATATACTTTGTCAAAGTAATATTATAAGTTAATAATATGGTAACATACAGGCGGGATGTAAATTTTAAATATATCAAAAATTACAGCCACAACCTGGATTTGAACCAAGGCCCTTTGCGTCGCTAGCAGAATGTCAATAGCTCAGATGGGAGAGCATTGTGCTAGCGACGCAAAGGTCCCTGGTTCAAATCGTCAAGTTGTTGGTTACTCTTACGCTTTTATTGCATATGATTGTGAGTAATTACTATGCAATAAAAGCTATACGTAAGAGAAACCAACAACTTTTCTTTTTGTAGCGTCTCCTTTTGGGAAATTATATACCCGTTACCAACACAATTTATACTCATCCCAGGTCAAATTTGATGAAATAATTTTTATGTTGTATAAATGTTCTTTTAGATGGTAGTATATTTTGGTTTATTTTTTTTTAATATCTAATAATTAAAACATATTTACATTCCGTCAAAATTCGTCGAAAATTTAGAGCTTGCTTCCAAAAATGTTTGTAAATTAGTGATATACATAATTGTCATTATTTTCAGTTAGATATTTGAAACATATTGCTGTAAAGTAAATACAAAATAATAGTATAAAAAAATAGTAATGATACATTCATGCTATACAAAATACATACTCCTTTCTGTTTATTAAGTTAAACACTGCAAAATATCGTTGAAGCTAAATATCTCGAAAACACCAGTAAATGACAATTAACAAATCACCATAAAGACAAATTTAAAGCAATTTAATTTTAATTTATTTCTATTTTGTGAATAAATGTTAATACATATGTCAGTTCTGAAATAACCTGAAAAGTAAAAATATTGACAACAACAAATTGATTTTTGTATTTATTAACACAAAAAAGCTATTAGATGCAATAAGGTTGTAAGTATAATTTGTTGTGTTGTATGCGATATCTTGAAATAAGATTTTCATTTCATGTAATCGAAAACTGTTATGTTTATTAATATAAAATTAACGTCATATTTCATAAAAACACAATTAGATTGCAATGTAGGAATTACATTAATAGGTACACTAATTAGGTACACATTAAGCTAATGAATAATAAATATCCGATATACGAGTTGAAGCGTAAACGGACAACTTTTTGCACTTTTTGGCACGACCAGAATAACAAAAAACTTGTACTTGGATGTATCATCGACACACTGCTAAAATATTTATAGAACTTACTTAATTCCAAGAGTGTACATTTTGCTACTAACGTATTGAACTGGTACCGCGTAGTGTAACACTCTGATAACGTTTATATCGTTGCCTACTTTAGTGTGTATCCATTATCCAGCCAACAACACGAGCAGTTTAGTTCGCTTGACGAAATATACAGTAAGTAACCAATTCATTTTCTTGATTATTAATGCTTTTGTCGTTTAGATCGGTTTAGCCTATAGCTTCAAATATGGTTTGGAAAACGACAACGCCCATTTGATATGACTCACTTTTAACTTCATAAAATTCTATCTCGACATACTTACGATAAAAGAAGCGCTAGTCACATCAATTAAGCGTGCATCGTGCAAAAAAAAAGATAACTCTTATATTACTACTTTGCGGAATGTTGTTGCATCTTAATAAGTTTTTTAGAACTATAGCGTGTTCGGTGTTAAGTTTTGTTTTCTTAATGGTAAATCATACTATTCTTTGTTTAGAGAAAATATGATATGTTATTGTTTCGATTATAGTTTAGTTCATACATACAAGACTATTACAGAATGTTTGGAACCCTTATTATCATGGTGAATTATACTATATTCCATTGTACACGCACTCAAGTTATTGTATCTCTATATAATAAGGTACCTTCGCTAAAATTAAAACGTAGATATAAGATAAGATAATATCGATATTAAGTATTAACAATTTGCGCATTTATATTTAGGTATTTATCTAAAATGAGTGCGAGTGCTCCTTCAAAAAAAGATGGATACCATTACATTTCTGGAGGTCATGCTACTGCCGGATTCAAAAAAATGCATGCAATGCAACGCCAAGGCAAGGTACGTTCCGTTTTATTGTATTGTAATATACCCCATCCTGTGTCTGAAATAACTGATAACCTTGAAGCAGCACGTGACTCAGGGTGGATCTATCAATACAAGGTTAAATCTTGTAGTTAAGAAACTGGTAGTTTACGTTAACTCCTAGTTACGAAAATGACGGGTCTTTCAATGATGTCTAAACTTCTAGTTAGGCGACTAGGTAAGGGAGACCCACGTCAATTGTAACACTTTTTCGTTTTTATTTAATACGCCATAGCGCGGAGGCATTAGAATGCTTTTTTATTTTTTTTTTATTTTGTTCTGACTGTGGTGAATGACAGTTTTATTTTTATATTGGAAAAATTGCGTACAGTCGTCGTAGAAAAAAAGAAATATTCAAGCATGACATATGTAACAACTGAAACCGGGCAGGTGTCAATTGTTACAGTACACGGTATCAATTGTAACAACAATCAAATACAAACAAAAAGAAAGTTTTATTTCTGATAAATATAACAACATATGTAAATATTCATGGGAAAGTACAAAAATAAATGTATATTCCTTAAAAACAAAACATTAAAGTATTCTGGTCTTAGAATATGTAATAAGAAATAACAATATACCTATATTATTCTGCCTAGTCTGATTCACAATTGTTGCAAACGAAGAAAGGGTCATTATTCGCACAAGTGGAGTGTGCCCAGTTCTTGCATCGGCGACACTGTAGCCAGTCCTCCTTGCTGTTCCTGTAGGATCCGCAACATTTGAGACATATTGTTTCATCTTCATCCGATGAAGAATCGTTTGCAGTTTCGCGTGTCTTCTTTCTTTAGTAGCTATTTGTTTCTTTGCCAGGAAGATCTGCTTTTTGTTATATTTTTCAGCGATCTGGTCTTTCTCAGGTGTGTCGGTAAGGATGGTAGTTTTTCCTTTATTTCGATTCGTCTTTGGCTTAGAAAAATTTGCTCGAGGAAAGGGCCTGATGTCTGCCGGAGATGTAGTTGCACTCATCTGCTGCGGTAAAGGTGGAGGATGGTTAATTTGAACAGAAACGGGTGGTGTCGTTGAAAGAGATTTTAATCTGTCTTCTGCAGGATCATTTTTCGAAGTATTTTCTTCTTCTGCGACATTTGGATCTGCATTAGCTACCGCTTCAATGGTCAGAGGCCGGTCTGTGACCTGAGCTGGTAAGAATTCGTCGTCCGAAAATATATTTTTGTTAAATGGCCACACTCCAGTGCATGAGAATCCTGCCATAATATTTTTCGGAGTTATAGCTAAAGGAATTGCATCTCTAACAATTTGCGGTATATTATAAATAACCATGCGCTTTCCTGGGTTTTTTTTAATCCATTGGTCACAAGCGGCATTGTAATAACGCTTAAATGGCCCGAAAACCCCCCTATCAAGGGGTTGCAATTTGTGTGAAGTATGTGGTGGGAAGGACAACAACGTTATGTGATTATCTTTGCAATATTGAATCGTTGGTAGGTATAAATGAGAGCTATGGTTATCTAGGATAAGTAACACATTGTTCTCTTCGCTTGGTTTAGCATACTTCACGAAATGTTTCATGAACAAATAAAAGTCCTCCTCTTGCATCCAGCCACTTTTATTATATTTTATATATGATATTTGCATTGATTAGCTTTAGCAAACTGAAAAGACAGTTTTCTCAACTCTTTAGTAGAGAGTCCATAATAAAGTTTTGCCGAACATTTGCAATATTCTACCAGCTCCAGTTCTTGTTCTTTGGAGAAGACTCTGTTGTGAGGATGATAGCCGACTTTCGGAGATTTGTTATTATTCAAAGCTTTTATGAATCGGCCTAGCGAAACATGACATAAACCATGAGCTTTTGCGGCCCCTCTAACGGTAAAGTTATGTTTATTTATTTTTTCAGCAGCCTCTTCGTAGACTTCTTGAGGAATTAGCCCTCTTGTTGTTTTCCGAATTCTTGGTTTGACCATTTCTGCAAGGATTTAAACTAAATTGTCACAAAAATTTTGATTAAAATGCTTAAAATAATTTAAAAAGGTGGTGGGTATCAATTGTAACATGTTACAATTGAGACCCACATTGAGTGTTACAAACGTGACCACCCGCAGAAATTTGTTCTACACCGCAAATGAAACAACATAACCCTACTTTTTGAGACCGGTTTATATCACATTTGGAAGATTAAAAGATGCTCTTTCAAACAATACCAGTAAAGCAGAAAAACGTGCAGCATCAATTGACTTATTACCTCTTTAATATAACAGTTAAAACTTACCTGAGACAGTAGAATATACACTTTAAATGATAACTTTGTAAATAAGCAACCGACCGCGCCGAACTTCTGTCATATCTTAGAATGGAACAAGTGGAACCTACCCTGACAATCCCTTCGAATTCGGCCCATAGATGGCGCGCAAAAGTGTTATGTTACATTTGACGCCCTGTTACAATTGACATGGGTCTCCCCTACATGTACCTGCAGGTTAAGGAGAGGTTGGCAATGGAAAAGCTATGTCGCCAACCATAGAAAAATAAGATCTTAGTAATTTTCTGGTGATATGTAGCGCTTCGCTGTCAGCAGTGCATCGGTTTCCGCATTTCTGTTTGAATTTCAAAGCTTCGACATTTTCTTTGTTGATGAATTTACATATTATGTTATTTTTTGTACATTTTATTTTCTATAGACTATTACGCACATATGATTGTATTATATCTTATTTGATAAGTTATCTACTTTTAATTATATTATGTTTATTACAATAATATACCTAATCTTGTGTTTATTTTGATCTTACGTGGCAAACCGCAATTAAAATTGGTAAAAGTTTTTTTGAAGAATAAAATTTAACAAAATCGATCATTTATGTTTTCACATTATTTGATTAGTTAGACTACAGGTTAGTCCAGATTACCAAAAGTCTTCTGCATTTGCAAGTAATACTCACCGTTACTCATCCGTGCTCAAAACTGTTGGATATCAATTAAGTGGCAGATAAGAAAGAGCACATTATGAACCAAATACTTACCGAAGAAGGTTACTTTATAATTAATTATCACTGATTTTCCACATTTTAAAAAATAAATACCACAAGATTTATTTTTTTGTAACAGAAAATTTGATTATTGTATAGTATCGGGAAATATTTAGCCAATATGTGTGCCCTAGCATTAGGGCCCCTAGGGCACCTATGATCTACGGTTTGCCAAAGATCCACAAGGATAACGTACCTATGAGACCAATCGTTAGCGCAATAGGCTCCCCAACCTATTTGTTGGCAAAATACTTGTCGAAAACCGTCCAACCGTTTATAGGACAAACTACATCTTTTGTCAAGAACTCTAAATATTTTATTCAGATTTTGAAGGATATACTCGTAAGTTGCGACGTAACATCACTCTTTACGTGTGTTCCGGTTAAGGAGGCAGTCGAAGGCCTTCGGACAACACTGGTCCCCCTAGGTCTATCAACCGATAGACCTAGGGGGGCACCGGATCTTGTAGGGTATTGTCTCTCCACCACATACTTCAAGTGGGCGGTATTGTCACCGGTAATCGCCAATTTCTTCATGGAATTGTTTGAAGAAAAAGCCATTAGGTCAAGTCCTTTCAAACCCAAGCACTGGGTCAGATATGTCGATGATACCTTTGTGGTTTGGCCACACGGTAGAGATAGTTACTGAGTTCCTTAACCACCTGAACAATGTTAGTCCTTCCATCAAATTCACGATGGAAATAGAAAAGGATAATCAGCTGCCTTTCTTGGATGTGCTGGTATACAGAACGTCAACGGGTAGGTTTGGACATACAGTCAATTTTAATTTAACAAACGCCTTTTGAAACTAATATGATTGAAATCAAGGGAAATATGTACTCTGATTTAAATCAAGCAACATCAGCGCCATCTCCTGTCGCTCGTTAGTGTTTAGCCACAGGCTCTAGGTCAAGTCGCTACTACCGTTGATTGTCAATGGATATAGATAGTCAGCCATGGGTTAGTTGGAGCCTTAACATCCAGAGGGCATGGTTTTCTGCAAGATTCATTCACAAATTATAGCGTTTTCAACTTATACACTTTTATGCACGCACTTGGTGCGGACTGGCTGAGGTCGAGCATAAATATATAATAAATATATAAGTCGAAGAGGATATAATTTGTTAATGAATCTTGCTCAAAACCACGCCCTCTGGATGTTAAGGCCCCAACTAACCCACGGCTGACTATCTATATTCGTTGACAATCAACGCTACTACCCTTTCTAAAAACGTGCGGCGTCAGTCTGCATTTTCAATAATTAATTACTCAACACTGGTGTCACTTAGAGAAAAAACGTATTAGAATTTTTTACTCCAATTATGAAGATCTATAACCCCTAGAAATTATTGGCCTCATTTAATATATATATATGTTGATTAGGTTTGTTTAAATCGTTTCAGTTGTGCGATGTTATATTTACTGTAGGAGAGAAGGTATATAGTGGACACAAGATAGTATTTGCTACCATGAGCGAATATTTTTCGAATATGTTTGGTGAGTACTTACACATCTATGCTGAAAGTATGTGGTATATCGAAATACGTCTCAATTGCTATCATTCTAGATAAAGTTGAACCAACAGCAAACTTAGAAGTTCATATCGATGATGTATCGCCGGTTAGCTTTAATTCAATTTTACAGTTTTTTTATACAGGCGAAATTCTAATAACAGCCGTAACTGTGGAGGAACTGATTTTAGCTAGCAATAAGTTTATGATTGAATCGTTGGAATCAGCATGTAGGGAGGCGCTGCCGACATTGATAAATCCCTTAACTTGGGCCAAAATTAAAGCCATAGCAGGTTCGTACACGTTATTCTTTGCGTCTTTTATTATACCAAACGCCCCCAAATTAAGTTTACTGAAGTCGACAATATTATTTAGGTGCACAAATGTATAAAGAGCTGTATCAGATATGCCACTCGTATTCACTGAAACACTTTGAGGAAATTATCAAAACGTACACATTTCTTCAATTACCATTCTCTGTGGTAAGAACGACATTGTATGTATGTATATAGTACCATGAGTAATGTATTTATTTATATTTTTAGGTAAAGGAATTAATAGCGGATGTTGAACTTGTGGTTTGGTCTGACGAAGATGTTTACTCTGCAGTACTCAACTGGGTAAAGCATGACTTACCAAATAGACAACCAAACTTGCCAGAGGTATTCGATTCAATTTTTATTTAAAACAATACTAAAAATTAGCTGAGGAAATAATTAAAATTGTTTGTTTTAGTTGATGTCCTATGTTAAGTTTCCTTTGATCGATAAATCATATATGATGAAAAATGTGGCTAGAGAACCATTGATGGGAGATAACAGTGAATGTCGTAAACTAGTGGTAGAAGCAACCGAATATCACTTGGGTGTGCAATGTGAGCAAGCATCGTTAAGAACACAGCCACGAAAATGTCTTAGGAAGTACATTTTTGTCACAGGGGGACAATTTGGTGCAGATCACAGCAATGGTAAGATGTGGTAGGCTCCGTTCTGAAAACAACTCCAAAATGAAATATTTCGTTTCGATGTTTTTTTTTGCTGGGAGTGGTCAGCCTGTCCCCACCACCGTCAATCCGTAGTTACCAGTTGTAGGAGGTATTTAAAGCTCCTAGCGTCCGCTGTCTACACTGGGCAGCAGTAATATGTGTGAAATAATAGTATATTATTATACAAGTTTTATAAGACGTCAAATTGGCGCACGAGTTGTTTTGGGCACGACGAGCGTAGCGAGGAGTGCCCAAATGGAACGAATGCGCCAATACGTCTTATAAAACAAGTGTAATATACTATTTTTTCTACTTTGCGTCATTAATTTTATATAAATTTAGAAATTGTGGTTACTATATCGCGCTAAATTAGAATCTAGGGTATTTTGCGGGTACGACGTGGCAGCACTGTAGTAACTGTCAACTTCGTTAAGGATGAGATCGATGAGATAAAATCATGACAAAATCTAATTGTGAATAATTTTACTCTACTTTAGCCTACAACTTTGAATAAATATTCAGCGAGGTCGCAACGATGATCATAATGTAGCTTGGGGCAACACTTTAAACCCTACTGTGATAAATACATGAAACTTAACCTAAAAAGTTTACAACTTTAAAATAGTGGTTTCATAAGTATACTAATCAGAATAGAAGTGTTTGGCGGTGACTGATTAGTTACTTCGAAGAACAAGAACTTACTAGAGAATGGTTATAACGCTTAACGTTTAATAGCGGTGTCTACCTAATTCCGCTACGTAGCCGTCGCGGCTTATATATTTACAAGCACTTATAATTGAAACCCAATTCTAATTTCGGCAAAGTAGCTTATTAGAATAAATTATACTTAGTAAAATTACATGTGATGGAGGTAATACAAATACGTTGCACACAACCAGAACTAAGACGAAGTCGAAAGCGACGGACAAAAACGAATACGAATTGAACCGAGCATCCAAGCGTCCAAAATATTACCGAAAACTTATACGTTACATAAACTAAGAAATCCTCTACACTTTAAATGTACTATAGCTTCGTACGTGTTTGTTGATAAACCATTTATTGCGCATATACAATCTCGCAGCAGTAATTAAAATCGTTCATATCTACGATGTAGGTTTGATCTTCGCATAATACCTTATTAAAGTAAATGTGGTCCTTGAATTATATCTGAAAAGGAGATTTGATGTTTAGTTGAAAAGAATGATAACGATCACTTACCACAGTCGTAAAACATCACCGGAAACGTCATGCTGGCGTATTTTGATGAACACAGCAAAACTAAGAAAGCCCCAATCCTTTGGCCATACTATAGCAGGCTACACCCATATTTCAATATGTATAGAATATTGATATTTCGCAGTTTACGCGATTGCAAACGATTAAGAAGATGCAGTGGGTGGTTATGTTGGGTTATGTATAGTACGTTTGACATATGGCATTTGATATCAATGTGTACCAATCTTAGACAAAAATGTTGCTGTTTTCGGTATTACAATGTGTTAATTGTAACACCGAAAACAGTGTTACAATGTGTGCATTGTGAATGCAAAGTAGAAAAATACATTTATCTACGACTCACATATAATAAGTTCATTGCATACGTATCCATGACTATAATATATAATCCCCATCATTACACACTGCCAATGATTATAATTACACTAGCGTTGTATAATAATGACAGTTCGTTCAAATAATGACTTCATGATTTGAACGAACTGTCATCATTATACAACGCTAGTGTCAAAGTCTGTCAAAACCTAGGTGGATGACAGTTATGTGAATTATATGGGTTAAAATTATACTTAAATAAAAAGTCTATTTTTGTATCATGAGTTGGGCTAGATGTTTTATATTTGAAGAAACCCAAAGATGTAGAAGTAAAATTAATTTTTATCTTTCCAAAAAATTATTTTTCAACCATCGTTTCTTATCTAAGAAGTTACTCGGAAAATTTCATAAACTTTGAACAATAAATAACGTTTTTATTTGAAAACTCGTTTTAGGAGTTGGTAGAACTGGGTATTAAGCAACGTTTAAAATTAATTAGTCTACAAATAAACTAAACTAGAGCCACGGAAACAGTTTCGAAATAATTTCAAACGTATCTCAGACTTAAGCGGTCGGTTGTTTAGTTCTTTCAATTACGCGTGTTCAGGAGAGAGTAATAAATGGATTTTAGAATTAGCATCAGTTGTTAAAAAAAATGCTGATGTCTTATTGTAAAAAGCAGTGTTTGTAATATTGATTGAAACATTAATTGTAATGAGACTTTTTTGCCAACTACTTCATTTTTTATTAATATTTTATTTATTGTAAAATAGAAATGTTTTGATCTTTATGGCTTGGTATTCCACACACTACCTAGATCCTAGGCAATGTATACACACAGAAACGTGATCTCTCGAACGAAGAGAGAATTACTTGGCTGAAGTAGGTAGTTGGTAGGTTCGTATATACGCGAGAGATTATTGACTTCAACCAAGAAATTTTATTTCTTGGAATAATTACTAGATTTAAGAAAGTGGTTACTCTGGTGAAGTAAGTAAACAGTCTTCAATGAAGTGTATATTTTTATTCCCGGTAAATATTTTTAGCTACTTAATGTAAGAATTTTAAAGATTTGGCACAAATACGTTTTCTATTGCTAATTAACAAGATAGGTGTGTTATATTTACTTACTCGTTCTAAACTGTTGCGTGCGTTACATCAAACTACTCCGTGTTGAAACGTTTATTGTACACTATAAATCACAATACACATCCCCAATAAATCACAAGGCTTCCCGCAAGGCATCACAAGGCCTCTACGGGTACTTCGTTGTTTTCGTACTAGGTTAGGTTCCGTGGCGCCAGCACCACGCGCGGGCGCGCGAGCCTTGACAAAATCACGGTGCGCATATTTATTCCAGAGAAAGGGATTACTTGAAAGAAGTGAGAATCTCTTCAGTTAAATAATTGGTGGGTTTTTATTCAGTAAACAATACTTACTTATATTAAATGTCTTATATTTTCTTGGATTAAGTAACTACTCACTTGGATGGATTTACTATTACTTCGTTGAAGAAATTAACATTTTTGGGACGAAAAGTTCAATTACTTCTTTCAATACAAAATTGGTTCTTTTAAAGAAAGTATTTATTTGTTGACAGCATTTATCTGAGAAATTATTTTACTTATATTGAGTATTTGGCATTTCTTGTATATATCTAACTTTCTACATCCAAGTAAATATGCATTTGAATCTAGTAAATAAATTCAAGAAATTATGTTTTCTCGTTCCAAATAATCACTTTTCTGTGTGTAGAAGATCAGTGATATTTTATACTTTGCCATTTGTATAGTTGGTAAATCCAACTGCTCCAACTTATTTTTGCATTCAATCCACATTTATTAACCATAACTTAACAATTTAGGAATGTCGGAATGTGAAATATATAGTCCAAGAACCAAAACGTGGCATTCCTTTTCCCCGATGCTGTGCAAAAGATCACACCATGGCCTTGTTGGCTTTAGACGACTATTATATGCTTTTGGTGGTTTCGATGGACCAACACTTTCATCTGCGGAATATTATGACCCGCTGAAAGATTGTTGGAATATGACAACATCTTTGCCAAATGGAAGATATGCTCAGGGTAACAACAATAGACATTAAAAATACATAATATGCCATAACTAATAATACGGTATTTCTTCTAGGGGTTTGTTCCACTGACAACTCAATATACATCTGTGGAGGAATAAATCAAACCGACAAGTATTTAAACAACGTCGACAAGTTTGATCCGGTAACCGCGGCATACATGACATCTCCGCCTATGAACACCAGCAGATCACATTTCAATATGGCAGTCAGTGGTACCTCAATTCAAACAGAAAACTGGAGACGTGCTAATGTGTGGATTTATTTTTTTAGATAATTGTATTTATGCAATTGGGGGTTCGACTGATGGTAACCAGCCCCTAACATCAATGGAGATCTTTGACCCGCGCGAAGGAAAATGGTCTGAAGCACCGTCCAAAACAATAGCAGGACCATACCAGAGCGTGGCTGTCCTCGGTGGGTTCATATACACGTCTCCAAGTAAAGGAGGTAAGTCGCCACCGATATCAATATACTTCCCAGAAAAAAGTTTTTTATTCAGTTTTAGGTCGTAACTGGGAACGGTTTAATATAAGAACTAACAGGTGGGAAACCATTTCAAGTACGACCAAGGAACGAGATCATTTGAACCATGATGGATGTCTTTACATTTTGGGCAGTTGTATTACATCTATTCAGAAATACGATCCCAATAAGAATTCTGTAATTCAGATGCCTATGATGAATAAAAGAAATGTTCTAAGCGCAGTTATGATGGATAGCATAGAAATTAAGGACTTAATTAAATTAAATGATTCATAAAATGTCCATGCTATCCATCCATTGATGAATACGTGGTCCATGCTTGCAAATTTTATCTAATTGTAGTGGAGAAGAAATAAAACCTCTTATTTTCATTTGCAATGGTAGTTTCATTTATATAGGAGACATGTTTCGCCTTCAAGGTATTATCAATCCTAAATCTAAAAATTAACGAAAGCGTGTGTCACAATACATACTCAAAACATTCAAATCTGGTAAATGTTCAAATGAAAACCACTTAACTGTCAAATGGAGATGTAAAAGGGAATAACTGGGGCAAACAACATTCATATTTCGTCAAACACGAGTCGAAGGAACAATCAACAATCAATTAACAAAGCAGACACAAACATGAATGAGCAGGAAATGGCGTCTATACAAAATGCAACGGCCCATGAACGAAATAAAACGAACGAAAACACGTATGCCTGGTGGCCTAACCGCTGGCGGAAATTTTCTAAAATGTATATTTAAAATCACACTGGTATATATAGTATACAGAGTGTCTCAACAGTGCGATCTCGGAAGATTGTGCCGCTGTTAATGAAGATTTTTTAAAACTGATTTCACTCATCTATACAGAACGCCGAGGTGCACATTTTAAAATTATTAGCTTGTATACAGGCTGTTCCATAAGGTAGTACCAACCCAAACTTATGTTCTTTTAAATGGAACAACCTATATCTCACACAATTTTGAATTCCTCCCTAAATTTTACGACAATGAAATAGTATATTGTTATACAAGTTTTATAAGACGTCAAATTGGCGCACGAGTTGTTTTGGGCACGACGAGCGTAGCGAGGAGTGCCCAAATGGAACGAGTGCATTATTTTTTCTACTTTGCGTCATTAATTTTATATAAGTTTAGAAATTGTGGTTACTATATCGCGCTAAATTAGAATCTAGGGTATTTTGCGGGTACCACGTGGTAGCACTGTAGTAACTGTCAACTTCGTTAAGGATGATATCGATGAGATAAAATCATGACAAAATCTAATTGTGAATAATTTTACTCTACTTTAGCCTACAAGTTTGAATAAATATTCAGCGAGGTCGCAACGATGATCATAATGGAGCTTGGGGCAACACTTTTAACCCTACTGTCATAAATACATGAAACTTAACCTACAAAGTTAACAATTTTAAAATAGTGGTTTCATAAGTATAGTAATCAGAATAGAAGTGTTTGGCGGTGACTGATTAGTTAGTTCGAAGAACAAGAACTTACTAAAGAATTGTTATAACGCTTAACGTTTAATAGCGGTGTCTACCTAATTCCGCCACGTAGCCGTTGCGGCTTATATATTTACAAGCACTTATAATTGAAACCCACTTCTAATTTCGGCAAAGTAGTTTATTAGAATAAATTATACTTAGTAAAATTACATGTGATGGAGGTAATACAAATACGTTGCACACAACCAGAACTAAGACAAAGTCGAAAGCGACGGACAAAAACGAATATGAATTGAACCGAGCATCCAAGCGTCCAAAATATTACCGAAAATTTATATGTTACATAAACTAAGAAATCCTCTACACTTTAAATGTACTATAGCTTCGTACGTGTATGCTGATAAACCATTTATTGCGCATATACAATCTCGCAGCAGTAATTTAAATCGTTCGTATCTACGATGTAGGTTTGATCTTCGCATAATACCTTATTAAAATAAATGTGGTCCTTGAATTATATCTGAAAAGGGGATTTGATGTTTAGTTGAAAAGAATGATAACGATCTCTTACTAGAGTCGTAAAACATCACCGTAAACGTCATGCTGGCGTATTTTGATGAACACAGCAAAACTAAGAAAGCCCCAATCCTTTGGCCATACTATAGCAGGCTACACCCATGTTTAAATATGTATAGAATATTGATATTTCGCAGTTTATGTGATTGCAAGCGATTAAGAAGATGCAGTGTGTGGTTATGTTGGGTTATGTATTGTACGTTTGACATATGGCATTTGATATCACTGTGTACCAATCAGGCAAAAATGTTACTGTTTTCGGTATTACGATGTGTTAATTGTAACACCGAAAACAGTGTTACAATGTGTGCATTGTGAATGCAAAGTAGAAAAAATAACATTACCTACCCTAAACTTTATACTTTTTGATTTATTGGCATTTTTATGGAAAAACAGCAGTCTCAGAAAAGCTGTATATCTCAATACCTGTTTTTAATTTTATTGCGCACGCTTAGATTATGATTAAGTAAGAAGCGTTCTTTTAGCGTGATTACCTACCATATCCAAATTGTGTACAGGCTGGTCATAATCTGCAACAAAATATAGCAAATAGTTTTTTGTAAGAAAGTTGATTTTTTTTAAATGGTACACCATGTATCTAATTAATTTTTTGAATTCTACGCATAATTCTGCACAAAAAAGTACTAGCTCACACCAGTGCTAAAATAAACAATTGCAGAGATAATTAGCCTTCTTTATAAAAGAATTCGTTTTTTCTGTCAATAAGTGCTTCTACACCTACATTAACCATTAAACCAGCTAAGTATTTACTTAAATTACTGTTTTCTAGCATGATTTCATCTTTCTTTTTAAGAAATTTGATCACATCTGCATTTTAATATTATAATTTGAAATAAAATTTTACTTATACCCTGTAGGCTATGAAAAACTGTGTTAAACAAGTTATTAAGGTATTAGTCAGTGGTGGTGATATTGTGATGTTCCTGCGAGACCTCAGATAATTGTACGGGCGGGGATGGTATGTGGGGTGGCGTAGCACAGATAACAACTACATCGTCTTAAATGGTTTTATTCGTATATCGACAGTGTATCTATAATACGTGACTTGGTACGTACGTCTTAATTGATAGTCGTAATCGTAATGTAATAATGTTCGCGTCCGATGCGGTGACCGTTGGCGGTTCCCCCCCGGTCCCCGCACCAAACAGCTTGATCAGCAGTTACGGCTGTCGCTTCGGCGTCTCCCGTGTTCGTCCTCGGTTTACTATACTGGGTGAGTCCATAGGCTCTTGGTATACAGGGTGAGTCTGTAGGCGTCCCTTCACACTCCCCCTTGTTAAAAACATCGGACCCCGATGTAGAGGATCAGCAACACCAGAGGTCCCTCAGCGGCATCCGTTCGTGCATCCTGCAAATTCAAAACAAAACCAGTATCCTTTCTTTACACATTAACCTTACATCTAGAATTAACAAAACTGAATTTCTATCCCTAATCCAACTTATACTCATGATACGTATTTACGTATGTACTTATATTTAAAAAACTTGCGCCCCTCAGCATCTAGTGCTGGAAACAAAAGGTCATTCTTATAGTAAAAAATGCAATCTAAACTTTCGTAAAATTCTAAAACATTTGACATTAAACCTTAAACATACAACATTAAAATATTAAACTATTAAACCATGGTTTCTAAAATTATTTGAGCGCTCCTCCTCTAACAATTTCTTTATCATTCACAAAACTTACACATGTCTGCAGACGAATTTATACAATACTAATACTTCAGTTATAACACTTATACTCTCTCTTTTTTTCTGCAATAATTCTTTCCTACAAAATAGGGAATTCTAAGTTATCTTTCTATCTTAATTCTTTGCTGCGTTACGCGTAACTTTACACTTTCGCTCTTTGACCTCTATGGTCGGTATCTCATCTTGTGAAGACTGAGCTTCCACGGATTCTAACTTTATTTCTATTTCTTTCTTTACTCGACTTTTCTTAATACATTGGTATACTAACCAAAAGACAAAAACACTCGCCAAACCTATAATGATGACATTACTGAAACAATTGATCGAATCGGACACACTGATTGCTCTTACTGCATGTACGACACCTAGTCCAATTAGTGCTGGGTTTCGAAATAATATAATTAAAACACAACTTGTTGTAAGAATATTGATACACTGAAAAAGCTTGATTGAATGTTGACTGTAATGATGTATAAACGAATATGATTGCTCCTCATTTGAATCAGGTTGCTCATTAAACTTAGGAATGAAATTAAAGTGCGGAACGCTGACGTTCCATTTTAGGTTTAAGCATTCTGATGCGTTCCTATAGGACAGCTGGTTTAAATGATTAATCGGCGGGACATACAGTGTTTGTAATTTCGACCATAAAGCTGGAAGAATGTGGTAGATTTGAAATGCTTTGCTACCTGCAAAATCACATGGAAACACTTTATGAATCAACGTAACTGACAATTGCTTTAAAGAACAGGAACAGGGAACTTGGAGTTGTAACGCTCCGTGTAATCCAAACTCTTGCGTGTCGATTACTCGGCCAGGGTAATTGGCACATTCGAGTGTCAGATTACCTCTTGCTTGAACTATAACAAATTTTTCGGGAGCCACTTGTTGGACCAGTGTTTTATTATTTTGATAACAGGACATTATACAGGAAGCTACCAGGTCTGAAACGGATGCACCCAAAGCTAACTTTGTAAAACAATCTACATTGCTAATCTCTACGTCACTTACTCTCGGTAATAAACAAAAGTTTTGGTTATCAATTATTAAATACTTAATTCAAAATATTTTCCTTTATGTGTGCCTATCGTTCAATTTACCTTATTCAGCATGATTTGTTTCTATAACCTACTTACAAAGCGCGAGCGTGGTATTTCTTCATGCGACTTACGTGCACTGTATCTAAAACATTTTTGTTGGCTTTTTTCATTTTTATTTCGTAATTCACCTCATTAATTTTTCTATTGACTTTATAAGGCCCATGCCATCTCGTTAATAATTTCTCTGATTTGCCTACTTTACGAAACGGTGTAAAAATGAGTACTTCTTCGTTTTCCTCATAATCCACTGACTTACGGCCCTGATCGTATCGTCCCTTTTGTATAACTTGTTCATTATTTATTCTTACTAATGCGGTAGTCCTAACATTTTCTATTCTTTCTAAAAATTCTCTTACAGTTTCATCCTTACACACATCAATACCTAAAGCAGCATCGAATGGTAACTTAGCTTCTCGACCGTACATAAGCATGAAGGGTGACTCTTTAGTAGTGGCTTGTTTAGATGTATTGTATGCGAACGTAACTAAGGGTACATAGGAATCCCAATTTTTCTGATCAGTTCTCGTATACATGGCAAGCATAGTTGCTAATGTACCATTAAAATGTTCTGTTAAACCGTTGGTCTGTGGATGATACGCGGTAGTGAATGTTGAGCGCGTACCTAAACTTCTAGTAAGTTCAGTAACCAAGTTAGCCATAAAACATTTACCTCGATCGCTTAGGAGTTCAATCGGACATCCATGACGACAAATTATATTTTCTACCAAAAAATCACTCACACACTTAGCGGTGCCTGTTGGAATCGCTTTTGTTTCGGCCCACTTTGTCGCGTAATCTAGAGCGGCTATAATGAATGTATTTCCACTTTCCGATTTTGGGAAAGGACCTAGAAGATCTATACCAATTCGGTCGAACGGTTTTCCTACTTTTAACGGCTGCATTAGACCTGAAGGGCCTTGATGCGGATGTTTTCTTTGCTGACAAGAAAGACATGTCTTTACATAAGTTTCAATTTCGTTATTCATATTTTCCCAGAAATACCTAACTTTAATTTTTCCCATCGTTTTTGCAAGACCTAAGTGACCTCCGCTTAATGGGTCATCGTGAGCTCCAAATAAGATTTCTGATTTCAAATTTTCTGGTATTACCAATAGTTTATTTTGTCCGGACGGTGTAAAATTCTTTTTGTATAAAATGTTATTCTCAATTAAATAGCTACGTGATTTTTTGCAAGTTCTATTATCAGCGGAATCAGGAGTTTGTATGGCTCCTAATAATTCTAACAGGTTGTGATCTTGTCTCTGTAAATCCGCAATGTCCATCGGAATCATACTTAACACAGAAATTTCATGAGTATCTGAGTCACTCGGATCCAGAATAGGATTACGTGATAAACTATCCGCGTCAGTATGATGTTTACCACTCTTATGCACAATGTCATAGTCAAAATCCTGTAACTTAATAACCCAACGTCCTAACCTCGATGTCATATTTTGTTGTTTATGGAGCCAGCACAGCGCGTGGTGGTCAGTCACTACCCGAAATTTTCTACCCCAAAGGTAATTTCTATAATGGGCCATTGCCCAAACCAGTGAAAGACATTCTTTTTCTGTTGTATTGTATTTCATTTCCGCGTCAGATAATCGTTTAGAGGCGTATGCGATCGGATACGTTTCCGTACCATCGGTCTGCAATAAAACAGCCCCCAAACCATATCCACTCGCATCAGTATGCAATTCTGTAGGTAAGTCCAGTTTAAAATGACGTAACACGGGATAATTAATTAAGCGTTCTTTTAGGTTGTCAAAAGCTTCTTGCTCTGTTTCGTTCCAACAAAATTTAATATTTTTTCGAGTCAATTGAGTCAATGGTCGCGCGATGTTGGCAAAATCTTTAATGAATTTTCTGTAGTAATTAGCTAGTCCTAAAAATGATTGTATATCTTTTACGCTTTTTGGTGTAGGGAAGTTTGATACTGCTACTATCTTGTCAGGGTCTGGTGACAGTCCCTTACACGAAGCCACATAACCTAATATTTTTATTTCTTGGTATCCAAACGTACACTTTGATGGTTTTAATTTTAAACTTGCCTGCCTTAATCTATTAAAAACTTCCTCTAAATTTTTACAATGTGTCTCAAAATTATCAGCTTTAACTACTACGTCGTCCAAATAAACTAAGCACGATATCCACTTTAATCCCGCTAGGACTTCGTCCATACACCTCTGAAAACAAGCCGGACTTGAGGCCAAGCCAAATGGTAAGACATTAAATTCAAATAGTCCGTCTGATGTCACAAAAGCCGTCTTATGTCTATGTTTTTCAGCAATATTAATTTGCCAATATCCTGAAAATAAATCTAGGGTTGAAAAGAAATGCGCCCCTTCTAAATAAAACAAAATGTCGTCAATTACTGGTAACGGATATGCATCTAATTTAATAATTTTATTTAATTTTCTATAATCCACACAAAATCTCCACTCGCCTGTCTTCTTTTTTACTAATACTACCGGACTACAGAATGGGCTATAAGAGTGTCTAATTATACCTGCATCCAACATTTCACGTACTTGGTCCCGAACTATTTGTCTTTCTTTATGCGCCACCCTGTATGGTAGTTGGTGAACTGGTTTCGCGTCTCCCGTTTCTATTGTTTGTTCACAAACGTTTGTTCTACCTAACTCATAATTACTACGCGCAAAAATGTCTTTGTAATTTCGTAATAAAGTTTGCAATTGCTTTTGCTGCTCTCTATCTAACCTAGGATTTACATTTAGATCCGACTCGAACTCTTTTATTGATAATGATTTTGATACACAGTTATCCTGATCGTTGCCAACCGAAAGGTGGGCAGAAAGGCCTATTTTATCTAACTGTAAGTATGGTTTATCACAAATCTCTATCATGGTTCCTAATTTGGCAAAAATCTCTACTATAATTGTTCTATCGCTCATATTCGTTACATAAATATAGGGAATTGGTGTCAAGTAAAAACGTTCGTTGATCTTAATGGCATTGCATTTAAATAAATTCGTATTGGGTTCAAAATAACAGTGCGCTGGCAATTTCGCAGAATACTGTACTTCTATTTTTTGAGTCGTCATAGGTTGTAGCATGATACGTTCTCGTGGTGTGACACGACTTGAAATTGTTGTGTCTGCAACACTTTCCACACACGTATTTTCCTTTGTGTCAAAATGCAGAATTGCAGTTTCACCGTTAACAAGTAGCTGAAGACTACGTGTTAAGAAATTAATATTGACGCCATAACGACTGTTGAAATCATTTCCAAGAATTGCTTCGAGTTCAAAATTTTTTATAACTAAAAACGTATGCGAAAATTCTAAAGAATCTACAGTGAAATTAACATTAACTTTACCTAAAATCCATAAGCAATGACCAGAAGCAGATTTTATTTGCATATAATTTGATGGAACAATCGAATTTTTATTTGTTATGAACTTAGAATGAATTAAACTAATACCTGCTCCTGTATCTATCAAAAAATTTACTTCTCTATCGTTCACTTTTCCTTTTATTTTGACTAATTCTATCGACGTAACTGTTGCACAACTATTTGGTCCCAAATTTTTCAGTATTCTTTTTCTAACTCTACAATTTATTTTCTTATGAGTACTACTTTTACAAAAATAACAATGCTTTCTCTGCCTAACCCTATTTTTCTGAAACGTTTTTACTGTGGACCGTTTTTTGACCAACAGTCCCGAGCATAATGTCCTGGTTTACGACAATGATAGCAAATTACGCGACCGTCAGGTGTCCTACTCGGTAAATTGTTCCTCCGTCTATTTGAATTATTTATAGGTTGAGACCTACCTTTTAGCTGGAGTTGCCATTGGAGGTCCTCGATTCTTCGTCTCAGCTCCTCCATTTCCTCCTGTTCGGTGTTCCTCCTCTTATTCCTCGGTTGGGCACCACTATGTCCTGCTGACTGGTCCTCCGAACTGCCTCCTCTTCGTTCCGCTAACAGGTATGACGTGGCCTCACCTTGTCGTAGGTTTCTTCTGAGCTCCTCCACGGTATCGTTTTTTAGCATGTTAACCCTCTCAATGATGTTTGGTTTGAGTCCTCTTAAAATGTACCTTACTTTCTCCGCTTCCGCCATGTCAGGTTTGACCTGGTGACACAAGTTGAGAACGGCATGAAAATAATTCCACACCTCCTCCGTCTGTCCTTGGGTCCTCGTTGAAAGTTCGTACTGCAGCTGGGAATTGATGATTGGATTCTTAAACGCGTCCTTCAGCTTTTGGGACACCTGGACGTAGTCGTCCATACCTTGATTGTCTTCATTTGTCTCGTACCAATTCAGGGCTGCTCCCTCCAGATAGCATGGTAATTGGAGTGCCTTTGTATTTTCTGTCCATTTATTTGCCTTTGCCGCTCTTGAATAAATCTTCAAAAACTGCTCTACATTTTCTTTTGCTCCGCCCGCAAATTTCGTTGGCCTCACCATCGGGATTTTTTCGTCTTCCGTATCACTTGTGTCGCTCATGTTTTTCGCTGTATTCTTCGGTTCTTCTGCTTCTCTTACTTGACTCCTTGTCTTCACCATAGACCTTTTTACTCGGAATACGCGGCGTGCCTCCACCAATTGTGATGTTCCTGCGAGACCTCAGATAATTGTACGGGCGGGGATGGTATGTGGGGTGGCGTAGCACAGATAACAACTACATCGTCTTAAATGGTTTTATTCGTATATCGACAGTGTATCTATAATACGTGACTTGGTACGTACGTCTTAATTGATAGTCGTAATCGTAATGTAATAATGTTCGCGTCCGATGCGGTGACCGTTGGCGGTTCCCCCCCGGTCCCCGCACCAAACAGCTTGATCAGCAGTTACGGCTGTCGCTTCGGCGTCTCCCGTGTTCGTCCTCGGTTTACTATACTGGGTGAGTCCATAGGCTCTTGGTATACAGGGTGAGTCTGTAGGCGTCCCTTCACAATATTGTTAGGTTGGATTTGCATAGTTTTTGGAAATATGGCAAACTTTTCTCAGGAGGAACTAATTGACATGGTGTGGGTTCTTGGCGAATGCAACAAAAATGCGTTCTGCACAAAAAGGTACTAGCACACACTAGTGCTAAAATAAACCGTTACAGAAATAACGTCTTCTTCGCAAAAATTTTCATAAAATTACCGTTGTAAATTTTTATTTCTTGCAAAACAATATTGAGTATTAATCTTTATGGTACTGTGCTTGATGTTGAGTTGCGTTATGAATTACTTTTATTTTAAGATAAATAAAACAGCACCTGCTCTTTAACAATAACTTTATATCAGCTCTATACCTTAAGGCTCCCGTCTCCTACCCCCGAAACGCCAAAGTAACTCACGCTATAATTATTGCGTCAATCGTGAAATGCATGCTACCATTCGATTCTGTAGGTCTTTATGCTACTGCCATCGGAAAGGATTTCAATATTTATGCAGATTATTTATGCAAATTTAAGTGTTAAAAAAATGTGGACTTCAAATATAGAAAAGCTTTCCGATGGCAGTGGCATCTGATTATTGTCTGCTGTAATGCATTATAAAAGTACATTAAATGTTAACTATAAGAGCACAAGTTACTTTCTTCCAAACTTCTCTAGAATTGCATTCTGGTGCATTCTAGTAAGTTGGCAAAAATGATTACAATAGCGACAGTTCAGGTATCAAAAACTAGATGGCGCGGCCTAAATCCGCATTTTACTAAAGTGTTTTTTATGTGATATGTCGATTGTGAAAGTACTATATCAACTAGAAAACTCAAAACGACTCCAGTTTCAATATTTATACAAATAGAAAGCAATAATATATTTAATATAGGTATATATATTATATTATAAATATATTATCAATAATATATTATTTATATTTGCAAATTACATATATCCACATATGGAAGACAACTTAATTGGTTTCCTGTATTTGAAAATTACTATGGTTTTCTAGCTAGTTTAATTAATGGGTAAATCTATTCGATTTCTCGTACGTAGTATGCTCAACCCACGTTCAAACAGAATGCATGCTACTTGCTAAAAAATAAATATTATATTAGTATAAATTATATTATAAAAAAATCTAAATTTTGGAACCCACTAAACAAGTAAATATATCTGCAACATGTCTATAACAAATTTCCTTGTCATTGTTAAATGCAAATAATGTAATATATTTAATTGTAACATTGTTACTACTTCTTATGTACTATTTTGACCATGTTATAAGTAGAAGAATGCAAAATTTTAAAAAATATTTGAATCTTATATATTCATTGCAATTTGTTTTGTAAAATTTGATTAATATTCTTTTTGTAGTAGGTATTTTGTTGTATTAATGTACTTCATAATATACTTACCTGACGGTTTTAGAAGGAGGAACTAGGGTTTAGGCAATAACTGTACAACTCACGTATATACAGTAGAGCGTCGATAATCCGAACCCCGGTAATCCGAACGTTCCCTAATCCGAACGCTCCAAAAATAAATAATAAAACAATAAATCACCAAGTCACCGAGCTATTTTTGTCGATTCCTTTTTACAAACATATATTGCTTTTGTTTTATAGCTTGTATCCAACACTCGATATTTGATAATCCGAACCACCCTCGGTCCCAATTAGTTCGAATTATCGACGCTCTACTGTATATGAATTATTTTAATAAATACGAAACTCATATGAAACTTTTTACTCAGTATGACAATTACTACTAAAAATAATTTTGTAGGATAAAGCTGGGACACCTGTATGTAAATAATATATCATACATCACATATAATTTCCGCCGGAATAGTAGAACAGTTACATCATACGTATAACAGATGAACGTTTACTGTCTATTATACATGCTAACAGACTGAAAAGTCATGACGAACTTTCTGGAAAAAGGGCAAAAACTTGACACTTATTGACACTATTCTCCGCAGAAACTGTACAACATATTTGACAAAGACTTCTTATTCACTTCGGAAGGATCACAGTTATCTTCCACCGTTTCCAGTGATATGCATGTGTGTATAATAAGAAACAAACATTTCAACATCCTCGTTTGCTCCCAACGGGTTAACAATAGTCAAATTCACACTGCTTTCTGGCATCTCCGCAGCAGAATCTTCCACAGTATCCAGTGACAACGGTTCTGGAGAGTTCGGCTGTACATCACCATATCTAAAATAATAATATTTTAATTTATAGCATACCTATTTGTATAAAATAAAACGTACCGTAAAACCTCTTGAAATCTTGCCCACCTTAGTTTTGATGCCGCACTTCGTGAATTTGTGCCCTTCTTTTTCGAGTAGCTCCTTCGAGAATGGGATGAGCGACCCATTATTCCAACTAATGATTAGTAAATTTTGTATTGTGGACAGAAAATATATGTATTTGTCACACGTCACACAAACGAGCATCAAACGAGTTATTTACAACCTAACCTACTAAATCTGTTTATAAGTATTATAACTGGAAACTATATAATCACCACTCAAAAATAATATAATACAAACATATACTACAAACGCCCACACACTTTATAACTCTAAGAACACTAACTCCTCTATAAATCAAAAACAAAGACCGAAACGGGAACTGGCAATTACAGTAGAAGCACTGACATGGCGTCGGGGTTCCCCTACTACGCCGCAAACATACGTTAAATCGTCAAATGTAGTAAATACAAAATAAATTCAGAATTGGTTATATTGGCGCCATCTACATCTGGTAATTTTTCTATTTCGAAGCTTTGGAGAAAAGCGCGCCATTTGAATTGAGACGGGAGCCTTAATAACTTGTTTAGCACAGTTTTTCATAGCTTTCAGGTTATAAGTAAAATTTTAATTCAAATTATAATATTGAATTGCAGATGTCATCAAATGTTTTGATTTATTAAAAGAAAGATGAAATCATGCGAGAAAACAGTAATTTAGGTAAATACTTAGTTGGTTCAATGGTTAATGTAGGTGTAGACGCACTTATTGATAGAAAAATCGATGTTTTTAATGAAGAAAGCTAGTTATCTCTGCAATTGTTTATTTTAGCACTGGTGTGTGCCAGTACTTTTTTGTGCAGAACGATGCGTAGAATTCAAAAGAATAATTAGATACGTGGTGTTCCATTTAAAAAAAATTCCATTCTTACAAAAATCTATTTGCTATGTTTTGTTGCAGATTATGACCACCCTGTACACAATTAAGATATGGCAGGTAAGCACGCTAAAAGAACGCTTATTACTTAATCATCATCTAAGCGTGCGCAATAAAATTAAAAACAGGTATTGAGATATACAATTTTTCTTAGACTGCTGTTTTTCCATAAAAATGCCAATAAATCAAAAAGGATACATTTTACGGTAGGTAATGTTATTTTTCATTGTCGTAAAATTGTGCGAGGAATTCAAAATTGTGCCGAAATATAGGTTGTTCCATTTAAAAAAGCATAAGTTTGGGTTGGTACTACGTTATGGAACACCCTGTATACACGCTAATAATTTTAAAATGTACGGCTCGGCGTTCTGTATATATGAGTGAAATCAGATTTATCTTCATTAGCAGAAGCACAATCTTCCGAGATCGCACTGTTGAGACACCCTGTATATGATTGAAAATATCATACAAATAATATAGGATGCTATTTAAAATTTCAATGATGACGTCATTTCCGGAAAAACCGGAAGTCATACTAACCTCAAGAGTACCCCAAAAAATTTTATTAGTCAAGCATTATAAATACAAAAAACAAGCGGTAGTACCTATGGCGTGGGTCACCTTGTCCATAACTTTAGTTTGTTTTGTTATTGGTAAGCCAAGAAAATTAAAACTGTTGTTTGTGAATAACGATATTTTCTTGGTTCTCTTTGTATATCAGTGTGAAAACCATTATTATACGTCTGACTTATTTTACATAGATAAACAAATATAAAGTCGTATTCTATGCAGTGTTTGTTTTATTTGGATTTATTACTATCTATCGCCTCTATTCTGCATATGAAATAAAAACGGAATACAAAATATTATTAACCTTGGATTTAAAAGTGTCACAACAATTCAGTTTCGTCAGGTAAGATCTTAATTTAAAATTTAATTTATTATATCCATTCTCAATGGTTTTAATACTTCATACTTCTGCCTAATTATGCCAATTAAATAATGATATGCAATGTTAACTGTTCACTCACGTAATTATTCAACCAAAATCTAACGCTCTGTATATGCTTAAAACTAGAATAAACTGCTGTGGCTACCGGAATATAGTTAAAATAATATTAGTTCATTTTCTTGTGATAATCAATATAATCTGCTAAAGAGACTGTTAAAGAGAAGTAGCAATTAATATAAATAAATTTGTGTTTTATTTGTCGTAAGACATGGTGTTGTTACGACTTCCAGGGTAGCCTTCATCCTTTTCCTGTTTATTAGCAAAAATTCGCAACTGGTTTAATTTAACGTTTTCTTCTTTTTGAGATATAATAAAATCAACAAGGACGGCTGCTCATTGTCATATCGACGAAGATATTCAAGTAGTTGGTCCGGTGTAAAGTGCACCTAAAATATAGCAAAGAATGATTTTCAAGTGTGAGATCTTTAATTCTTTAATCGTATTTCTAATTTCGCTAAATTTGGTAGCGGCTACAAGTAAGTACATACCTACATACTTGTTTAGTAAATAAGTAGCTAGGAAATGTTAGAAATTAGTTTGGTAAACATAGTAACAAAGACTTCCACCTGCCTAAAAAGTTTATAAGCAAAAGTAGAATTTTAATTCAACCTACGAAGTCAAAACGCAAGTAAGTCTGAAATTTAAAACAACTTTCATATATATATATTCAATTTTTTTTTCGACACGATTACAATACTTTATAATACTACGTATGATAAAGTAAAAATTCTGATGTGGCCAGGCACATGACTTTATCATACTATATTAAAACAAAACAGTTTAGTTTTGAGTCACTTGGACTATTGTAACAGTGTCTTCTATCCGTACTTGTGAAGACAAGTACGGCAAACGTAAACTACAGGTTTTGCAAAATAATTGCATGCGTTTTGCATTTTACCTACGCAGAAGAGACCATATTACGCCCTATTATAGGCAATTAAATATTTTAAAGGCATTTTCTAACCATTTTCTAACCGTCGCTGCCTACGTTCGATCAATAACTTTGAAATGCCTAAGTTTAAGACCTCAAAATACTGTTCTTCTTTTAGCTACACAGCGGTGAAGACCTTAAACTGTTATCTGCATCTATTTGATACGGCTACGTGACTGAATAATTTTAAACTCACACTTAAGGGCATGTTGCTCTCTCAACAATAATGTTTTTTTTTATTCCTGCTGTCCATCAGGTTTGTTATGTCTGGTAATGTTGCAAAACGGCTCTGCCGATATATTGCCATTAAGATATTTTAGGTAGTAAGAATCTTTTGTTTTTGTTATTGCTGTTTAAATTATTTTTTTTTTCCTTTTCCTAATATGAATATCTAATAAAGTTTATATTTATTTATTTATTTATTTATACATAGATATAGATATATATTTATATATATATATATATATATATATATATATATATATATATATATATATATATATATATATATATATAATTGAGTATGAGCAGTGTATTACACTGAACTTCGCCTCATCATATTTTTGTGCTAGATGTATTAGTCTTATTTTTGGGATAATAAAGTCATATTATTATTATTATATATATATATATATATATATATATATATATATATATATATATATATATAACTTTGAAATAGTTAATACAAGATGGCGCTAATTTTTTAAGTTAAAAAACTACAGCCACGCCTGGGATTCGAACCCAGATATACTGTGCTGTCTGATAAAATTAATAGTTTAGCTGCATGATATTTGATCGAGATCGGTCGTATCTGCATTAAAACAAAACTAGTTAGCCAGGATTTGACAGATATGTTTATACTATTGACAGTAGGTATTGTCAAAACATCAACATTTGACACTACCTACTGTCATTAGAATAAAAATATCTGTCAAATCCTGGCTATCTAGTTTTAATGCAGACACAATTTCAATCAAATAGCATTTGCTCATACAGGTAAACTACTTAATAATTTTACCAAAAAATGTCATAGACATAAATTATACAAAATTTCCGCAACGTTTAATTATTATTTAACAATTTTAACGAAATTACAGAAATGGCGGCTCATTTGCATCCTTGAAAAATGATTAGAGTAAACATCCTGTTCCTTTGGACCCTTTTCAACCAAAAGCTGTGTGTGTGTGTGCTGTCTGTGTGTGTGTATCCGTTTTTTTTGTGGCGACGATTCCGGAGAAACTGCTAAAGGTATCGGGCTGAAACTTCGTATATAGAAGTTTCATAACTGAACTTATACCTGAGAGAAGTTTTGTTTAAAAGTGTCCAAAGGAACTGGAGGTTTATTCTTAGAATTTTTCAACGTTTTTGCAAATGAGCCGCCATTTCTGTAATTTCATCAAAATACTTAAATAAATTAAAGTAGAGGAAATTTTGTATAATTTATGTCTAAGTATGCATTTTTTGACAAAATTAATAGTTTAGCTGCATGAGCAAGTATCTCTATTTGCCTGATCTCTATTTGATCGAGATCAGTCGTGTCTAAATTAAAACTAGTTATTATATATATTTTGATTCTATTGAAAGTATTGTCAGAACGCCAATCAGCGTTTGACACTGCTGTATAGTATGATAAAGTCATGTGCTCATGGTTGTTATGTTTAAAACACTTTGTTTTAAAACAGTGTTTTAAACATGCTTTTTAACTACTTTGTTTTAAACATGTTTTAAATAGTTTGTTTTAAATGTTGTGTTTTTTAAACGTTGTGATAACGTTGGAGTAATGCCTCGTTCATCATGTTTTCATTTAAAAATAGGCATTGGCGATTGGTGCTACTTAAACAATGGCCAAATTGGAACGTGCCAGCATATCAGCTCCTGCAATTCAGCACAACAGGAGTTGAAGTATTATCAAGAACCAGCTATCTGTGGATATTACGAGTCATACTTCTTTCCAATTGTTTGTTGCCCACAAAATGACTACTACCCCGGCTTAGAGCAAGGTACAGCCTTAGGCCCAACCCAAGATAACTACCCTCTTCCAGAACAAGGTCCAACCCAAGATAAAGGTCAAGGTTCAGCCCAAGACCCAGCCCAAGGCTCAACACAAGGTCCAGCCCAAGACATAGCTCAAGACCCAGCACAGGGCCAAGCACAAGGTCAAGCCCAAGGCCCAGCCAAACCGGCAGCTGATATAGCATACCAAAGTAATTGTTTTCCGGTAATGCATTTTGTTTGATTGGAAATTCTATATTATTTTAGAGTGTAATGAGTTTATAAAACTTGTTAACGGTGGAAGAGGAACTTTTGTTGCTGTGGGTGGAGTCGATGCCTTACCTATGGAATACCCCCATATGGTAAGTTTAAGTTTCGTACTTGTGACACCAAATACATGCAGAAACTATTTCTTTGCTCCAGGGTGGACCTTAGTTAATCTTCAGAAATTTTTTCCCAAAAGCAGATCCACGCCATCCCTGGAATTTATTCTATACAGTGTGTATCAGCCAAATGGAATAAATTCGATAATAAATAAATGGGGGCGTGTTTGAAAAAACGCTCGGACACGTCGATTTGTATTGGTAGTTGCCCACTTTTTTCAGTAAAAGCTTTTTATACAGGGTGTCTCGTGTAACAGTGGCCAATACTAACTTTCTTATTTTAAATGGAACACCCTGTATATTATTCAATTTTTGGATTCCTCTGTAAATTCTAGACATATTTTATGTACAATATCCTATACCTATCCTCAACTGTTCCAGATTTATTTCCAAAATTAACATAAAAAAGTAAAATTATTTGATTAAAGAAATTCGATAGAAAAAAAAAATTAATAAATAATACTGTTTATTTCTTGATAACATAAAACACACAAAAAGTTAATGCTAATGTATGAAATGTTCAAAATGCTCGCCGCGAACTTCTTGGCAATATCCTAGCCTTAAATAAAAATTTCTTCGGACGTTAATCAACATCTCAGGCGTAACCGATCTAATCGCAAGCGTTATTTGTCTTCTTAAGTCAGCTAAGTCGAGGGGTTTAGTTTTGTATACAATACTTTTGACATATCCCCATAAGAAGTAATCTAATGGCGTCAGATCAGGGGATCGTACTGGCCATTCAATCGATCCTCGCCTGCCTATCCACAGATTGGTAAACATTCTGTTGAGGTACTGCCGGACATTGATTCGGTAATGGGGCGGTGCTCCATCTTGCTGAAACCATATCATATTCGCTGGAACTTGTGGGTTTGCTGGATCAGGATATAAGTTTGTCAAAGTTGGCAAGACATTATTTTGGAGCAGTGCTAAATAATTATTGCCATCCAAATTGCCATCAATAAAAAAAGGACCTACGATATTATCTCCAACAATTCCTGCCCAAACATTAACCTTTTCAGGGTATTGCGTATGTTCTTCTCTCATCCAGTGTGGATTTTCCCTAGACCAATAGCGGCAATTTTGACGATTAGCATGACCGTGAAGCGTAAAGGTGCACTCATCAGAAAACAAAACATGCTCTAATTGGATGACATTGTTATCTAACATTGCCCATCATTTCTTCGCAAAAATACCTTCTCCTATCAAAGTCATCTTCCATGAGCTCGTGAGTTGGTATCATTTTATAGGGTTGCATTTTATTTTCTTTTAATGTTCTAAAAATCGTTGAATGACTAACATCGAACGTTGTGGCTGCTTGTCGAGTAGAAGTATGTGGGTTTTCCTCAAACTCAAGCATAATATCCAATTTGGTATCGTTACTTGTTGCATTGCCAGCTGATTTTATTATCTGCCTTACATGTCCAAGCTCGCGAAACTGCTTCTCTATTTTACTAATTGTCCCTTGGGATATAGGCGGCAAATTTGGAAATTTTTCTTGAAATAACCTATCAACTTCCGTTTGTGTCCGTGTATTATCTCCATAACCAATCATTTGTAGAATGGTTATTTTGTGCATTTCTGTTAAATGAACCATTTTTATGATGTACAGTTAATGAAATTCAAAAGACTATAACACTGCCAGCTCCTGTCATGCAGTTAGACAACACTTTATTACGGCTAGGGCAGCTTGGTTTTTATTTCATCAGTAGGTACATAAAAAGAACACTGAAATGGTTTTTGCGAATAGTTTTTGCTACTTTATCGTTATCAATACCTAAATGTTAAATAAGTATTGAGTGTGTTGCATCGAATTTCTCTAATCAACTAACTTTATTTTTTAATGTTAATTTTTGAAATAAATCTGAAAACACTTAATTTTTCCGAAACAATTGAAGATAGGTATAGGACATTGTACATAAAATATGTCTAGAATTTACTGAGGAATCCAAAAATTGAATAATATACAGGGTTTAACCAGCTTTCCTTTAATATACAGGGTGTTCCATTTAAAATAAGAAAGTTAGTATTGGCCATTGTTACACGAGACACCCTGTATAAACAGTTTTTACTGAAAAAAATGCGCAACCACAAATACAAATCGACGTGTCCGAGCGTTTTTTCAAACACGCCCCCATTTATTTATTATCGAATTTATTCCATTTGGCTGATACACACTGTATACTGAAAACCTAATTCTCTCCAAATTTTAGGGCTTTGATTATGCTGTTACTATTAAATAGAAGAAAATAAATAAATTTATTGTAAAAAATACATTTTTAAAAACTACGCTTTATAAAAAATTGCAATAAAAATTTCTGAAAATTTAAAATTAAATTTTGGAAAATTCTTTTTTTTTTATTCATGAATTATCACAGAAAGTCTAGCCCGATACAAGGCCATTGTCAAGTATGCAAAATATCGATTATAAGATATGAACGTGACAAACAAGAAGTGAGGTTAAGATAAGCGTAGTAATCAGTGAAATGGATATTATACTACGTATAACTGTAATGGTCTATTTATATCAAAATATTGCAGTAATAAACCGGCATAAAGTAAACAAACAACATAACCTTAAATTCACCAGAATAGCTATTCTGAAATAGACAGAGGCGTAGCTACGGGGGGCAGTGGGAGCAAACTGCTCCAGGCGCACGAGTAGAGGTGCCGCAAAATTTGAAGGGCAATAAAAAACTTGTGTAAAAGATTCTATTGGCCAAATTTTCTAAATAAAATTCTAAGCACCAAAATTTTTTGTGATCTTAATTAACATAATTTTGATTTATAGATTGGCGCGGTGTATTTATACATATATAACTCCATGTACATTTAACTTTTGTAAAAAGAAAGCGCACTTCATATTTATTTAGTTATTGAGTGTACTATTGTAGTATATTGTTCAGTTTAAATGACTGTTTTTTTACGGTTTTAAATGGCCATTATTTTACTAAAAAACTGTGTTTATATGTTTATAAACTTATTAGTATGTAAGTGGTTTTCAGTATTTTCTTGTTAACATGAAACACACACTGTTTTATATTTTAAAAGAAAGAAACAGCAAATTAAAAAAGTCTAGTGGTAGGTGAGTTTCAATTGGCTAAAACACTTTCTTCCAAATAATTTTGATGAAATAAAAAATTCTCTTTAAGAAACTTGAAAAAATGTCCTTAAACATCATATGAATGGGGTTAGAACAGCGTACTGTGGCATCACAACCAACGTTCACCAGAACTACAAAAATGTTTTCAAGGTCGTAAGTTATTTTATTATTTCAATGGTAATTTTATTTTATTGTGTAATTTCGTAGACATTAGAATTTTTAATTTTTTTTTATTATTTACATTACAGCACACGCGACATATCGCCACAAGGTCTAAATGCAAGCCTGCCAATTCAAAATACGGGAAAAGTAGACTATCGCGTGTGAAGTTAAACAAATAAAGCTATTCACTTCGGAAAAGTTCAAACCCAACTGGATTTTTAAATGTGCTTTGGTTGGGCATTAGAAATAACGTGTAAAAAGTTCCCATCAATATCGTGTCTGGGTTGCAAATTATTCACGGTAAAAAATGACGGAATTGGATTTTTTTATTGATCGGACGACAATGGATTTGTTTTAGGAAACCTCGTAGTCTTTTAATTGTCTACATTAAATGTGTATACTATACATCGTACATCATACGTTTTTGGTTCAATCTGGAATAGAAAAATTGGACTTGAAAGTGAGATACATTAAATTAAATGTTTAAAAAATGCCAGACCTCTTCCGAAGGGGGCGCACAGAATTTTCTTGCTCCAGGGCGCTGAATATGTAGCTACGCCACTGAAAATTGGTATAAAGAAGTGTGTCTAGTATAGCTATCTCTTGTTACTTTAAAACTTTTCTCTTGTTACTACAAAGAAGTTTAGAAAAAGACGAAAGTAGTGCAGTGTAAAATAGCCCTTTAGTCCAGTGGTTCCCAAACTTTTCTTCGTCGCGGCGCCCTTTTTCAATTAAAATACTTCCATGGCGCCCTACTCTAAGTAAAAGGATGGCTATTAGCAAGAGATAACAATAAAAAAACTCTGTTTCTTTATTCTTTTTTAAACTTTATTAATATTAAATTTAATTAATATTTATTTATAATTAATGTGATGGATGAGCCTGCTAAGCACTGCATATTTTTTCAAATAATAATAATAATAATAATAATAAACGTCTTTATTTCTCCAAAAACAAAAACAATAATGTTAGTTACAAAATACAATGGAGTAGGCGAAGTTCAGGTCAACACAAAAGTGTTGCCTGCTCAACTTAACCTTATTGTCTTAACCTAATTCTCTCTATTCCATCTACCACGTGCAAAACAAAAGAAAAACAAAAGACGAACCGGGACTAAAGTAGTATTTCCACTGATGTCACATGCACAAATGGTGGAGATAAACTGAACACGACCACCCTCATTTGCGTTTCCACGTCTATGTACATTTGCTTTTTACTACAGTCTTATCACGCAGAACGGGATATTAATCGTTTATTGAAATCCAAAACTCTGTCAATCCCACGCTGCCAAATTTTGTTTTCAAACTGCTATCACAAGATAAGATTCTCTTCTTCTGCTGACGTAAATTCAGATGGAACTAGTGTGAAATGGATTTTGAATACACGCAAACTTATCGAACTTTCATTTGGAACATATTTTTCTACGCAGATAACTAGCTGTGATAAGTCCTCCTCAAACATGGTTTTCATATCTTAAAGATCACATTGATTTGAAGTCAAAAATTGCAGTAATATTAAGAAACAATCTTTATCTGCATCTTTATTCAATTTTCTTCTCCATACTTATTTATATATACGTTGATTTCTTTTGATTGCTTTCCGTTGATTTCAAAAGGCGCATGTTGCTGCAGAAACACATTAAGGAAATTCAGCTTTTCAAAACTGTTGCATAAATATTCCGGTTTTATTAAAAAAATCAGCACTTGGAAAATATTCTTCATCTTTGCATCCCTCTTCTTAAAGGGAAATAAAAATGTCTAGCGGCAATTCAAAGATACTTATACCTCGAGAGAGCCATCCTGCACTGCTATATTATAACGTAAACATGAGTGTTCGACTCCCATATCCTCCCACAGTTTTTTTTCAAACCTTTCTTTCAATGGACGATATGTTAGTAAATTTACCACATTTACCACACATTGAAACACCTGATTCAGTGGAGGATTCAGATGCTTTGACGCAAGCACTTCTCTATGAATAATAGTGTGTATCGAAAAAACGTTATTTTGAGTTGATAAAAAGTCATCTCTATGGACCCACATATACCACAAAAAATTGACCCATTTGAAAAATATTTAGGTCTCCCCCAGGAGGCCTAAAGTTTGTATTTTCTTTAAAAATTCGAATTTGTTCATATTTTTTTAATGAAAGATTACGAGATTATTCTTCCTCAAAGCCCACATGGATGCACATAATAAAATATTTAATGATAAGTAAACTTTTATCAACATTTAAACATATTTTTTAAATTATAAGGAAACGGTCATTTTTCTAAAAGTTCTATGAATCTAAATAAACTGCAGGCGTTCTAAATCTTATTGTTAAACTTTTTCTACTTGAAAGAGCAAAATCACTTAATCTTTCAATAAGAAAAATCGAATTTTTAAATATAATTATAAAATTTAGGCTTCTTGCGGGAGATCTAAATATTTTTCAACTCGGCCATTTTTCTTTGTGGTATATGTAGCTCCATAGGGAGAACTCCTTCTCAACTTGAAATTTTGAATTTCGAAAAAAACGTTTTTTCGATACACACTCATGAATAATGCAATGGGTCCGCAGTGCATTTGGTGATTTGCTGCGAATAAGCACTTGTAAGCTCTATTATAATAAGCTCCATTAGTATTATTCCAACGTATTTAGGACAATTCAAATTGTTTTCAGATATGAATCTCGAACAGGTCCTGAGCCTTCGCTCCTGCAGTGATATTTTTACAAAACAGAAGATCTTTAATATTATTATATACATCTATAAACCGTAGATAGCATATCAAATTAGCATCTTTATTATTATCCGTAACCTCATCTAACTGCAATCCAAAGTCAATTCCTTTATTTTGGTCAATTAATTGATCTTTGATATTCATCTTCCGCTATTTGATGTATTCTTTGCCTAATTGTGGAATGATAACTTGGAATGATGAAACTTTTACAATATTTCGCGGCGCCCTTGTGTAGACGCCGCGGCGCACAGTTTGGGAATCACTGCTTTAGTCTATAACTACTTGTGTGTGTAATTAATTTAATGGTATACATTTCTTATAGGCAATTTTAGGTTATGGAAATGGTGGCAACAACGTCGAATGGGGATGTGGCGGTAGTTTGATCAGTCAAGAATACGTCCTAACAGCTGCGCATTGCCTGTTTTCCAGACTATAGTAACTCGATAACTCTCAAAACAACACTCCAGTCATCTTGTACGTCTTATTTTTTAGTGGGGATGTCACGGATATTCGACTTGGCGATTTGGACATTGGTTCCACCACTGATAAAGCATCACCACAAGACTTCAAAGTTATCCAAAGAATTCCTCATCCAGATTACATAAGTAATTCTACTTATCACGATATAGCTCTGTTAAAATTGGATAGATCAGCGAATTTCACGCAATATGTTCGGCCAGGCTGTCTCCAAACAACTCACGAGTTCTATACCAAGAATCTTACCGCAACAGGATGGGGTGCAACTTATTACGGAGGTGGAATACACAGCTTCTTGCAGAAAGTTCAGTTAAATGTTCTACCGGTGCAAACTTGCCAGGCAACATACAAACCACACTCTAGATTGTTGAGAGGTGTTGATCAAGAACTACAAATTTGTGCTGGGAATTTAGAGAAGGTCATGGACACTTGCCAGGTAAGGTTATTTAGTATTATTTGGTATTTCATTTAGATCAATAAGAAGAAAGCTACAGTCGAGCCAATATTAGTAGAGCGCTGAGAGAGATAGTGGCGTCACGTGGTTTCCAGGAATTTACGTCTATAGGGTGCGTGCAACGAGTTTTTAGTGGTGAAAAATAAGTTGCATAACCACTAGGCGTTCGGAAAAGGTCAATATGTACTTATGTTGGTGTAAAGCAATACCAAAGACTTTTGCTTTACAAAATAAGATATTTTACATTAGATCAAGAAGAAAAGTAATAGGTTTAGTTCTTTACAATGTCCACCAACTACTTAATTATTCATAATAAGTTTTACAGTAAAATTACTATAAAAAAAGATATTCAACAGAGTTGATTGCTAAATTAATGACCTGTTTGTATTTTAGCACTGACACCTGTTCATTTTTCATTATATATCATAGGGAAGAGGGATTTGTGTCACTTTTCCCTTAGACATATCAATAACGATTGTTGCTTATACAGCACGTAAAGTATGGATATGTTATGGGCCAAGTGATTAATAGGGCAATATGAAAAGTGCCCGGGCAATATGAAAAATGCCCAAAACAATCGGGCAAGATGATTAAAATAATTGTAATTATTACATTGCCCGGGCATTATTCATAATGCCCTATATCTATTGGGCAGGATGATTAAAATATGTTTCTTTTTATTAATTTTTTATTTCAGTATTTTTACAATCATAAAATCAAGTTGTACTGCAGTAATATATTCAACAGATGTTACAAATTAACAAAACTCATATTTTGTCTGAATAAACCTTCAGAAATATACAAAAATCAAACCCTATACTCAAGCAATATGCGTAATAAGTTAAAATAAGACAGAAGTCCTCAATAAATAAATATTCAGAAATTAAATTAAAGTCGACTTTATACTCTCAAGTAACGTAATAAAACATAGAAAATTAACAAAACACATACAAAAACTAAATAAGCAATCAAAAATATATTAAAACAATATTTTTTATTTATTGGGGTAGTTTAGACTTTGGTGGCACTTCGAATTACAGTTTTTCTTTACAACACTTACACCTGTCCGATTTGCAACCACCTTTACACGCACATCGACTGTAGCCTTGGCCTCCACAGTTAGATGATATTCTTTCTTTGCATATTGTAAATTGGTTTCTTGAATACAATTGGTTTAATATGCATTGTCTCGTGCCCAATTTATAAAGGTTGGTATCTGTTAGCTCAACTCCAGTAGCTAGAATATTCCTTCCATCGCTAGTAGCTCGGTCAACATCCGGCACCCGAACTATTACTGTATCACCTACTTTAGCAGCGGCAAATTTGGTACTTGAAGTACTAAGCATTTTCTCGACGTGTTTTTTAGATTATATGAAGCCATTGCTCTAGTACATTTTACATATGTTTGCCTCTTTTCCGAAATCGGATCTACGGAATTGTTGTTATGTACCAGCTATCCTGTTGTGGTGCTTTTCTTAACATGATGACTAGGTCCAGGATCTGCATTAATATTATCATCTGAAATCGTACCCAACTCTTCAGACTGCATACTGTTACATCCACGCAAGGTGAGACATCCATATCCACTTCTTCAGACTGCACATCACTCGAATTGTTAAAACTGATTCTAAATCTTCCTCAGACGTGATAGTGACACATATTAGTTTGCATGTACATAAACAAGAGTCACTAGCAATTTTCTATTAGAAGTACTATAATGGCGTCTATTACCACTGGCATTGCCACTAATCCGAACGCACCTTTAAGCTGGCCGCAAACGTTCTTCTAAGTCTTATGTTTCAGAATTTGTTTTCGGAAGCGGATGCACAAAACCTACAAAACTAAAGTTATAGATGACAGAAGAGTTTGTTTCATTTCCGAACAGAATAGCAATACCCACTTTTGATAAAGAATTTAAAAATCTAATTTGGAAAACGATTGTTTGTGGCAACCTTTACAGCGATCGTGGTCGGTTTAAATTCGTCGCTTTGACGATATTGGTAGGCCGTCTACTACTTACTCACCACAAGTCACAACACTGCTTGTGATATTTATCAAACTGCCCAACACGATTTAGCAGTATTCATAGTGCCCGGGCAATGTGATTATATATCATCTATCGATACAAATTTATTAAATTGCCCAATGTTTCAGGGCAATATTCATAATGCCCGGGCATTATGAATATTGCCCGGATTAATCATTTGGTCAACCATGTGAAGTCACTGGCGTTATTATCGTTGATGCAACGTTTACAGTTTCTGAGATATAACCTCAAACTATTGAATTTGAAATAGAACACCCTGTATATTTCGACATTTTCTGTTACAGTCTTCACTATTATATCAAAATCATCTAGAAACTAACAAAAACCTTTATTACTTAGGTCTAAAAATTAACAAAGAAAAAATCGATAACAAAACATTATTACATTTTCTACTGCAACTACTCTAGTTTGTTTATGAGGATTCTCAACCATTGACAAGAATACATTGTTTTGAACTTGATCGGTTTATTTTGTTGTTGTTGTTATTTTTTGTTATCAATTTTTTCTTTGTTAATTTTTAGACCTAAGTAATAAAGGTTTCTGCTAATTACTAGGTGTTTTTGATATAATACTATAACAAGCCTAGTAACATTGAATCGGTAATAGACGACTGTAACAGAAAATGTCAAAATATACAGGGTGATCTATTTCGAATTCAAAAGTTTGAGGTTATATCTCAGAAGCTGTAAACGTTGCATCAACGATAATAACGCCAGTGACTTCACATGTTTCCAAATACTTAATTCCAAAATTTCGTTAAATTCGGTCGAGTCGTTCTGGAGATTTTGTCACTTTTATTTCATAAACTTCAATTCTCTTTTCTCGAAAATTTTCTTATGTAAGGCCATAAAAATATTATGCTACTATTAAGACAATTAATAGATCTGTCAAATTCATTAAAAAAGATATAGGGTGGTCATTAAAAAAAATCGATGACGTTACCTGTTAAAAACAATTGAAGGTAAAAAAAAATTAGATATCATAAGGTGTATTTTTATAATTATAAATCGACGTGTTCGAGGATTTTTTAAAATAGCAAACCGTTCTTGAGATTTTGTTTCCATACTTTACGGGCACACTGTATACAGCAGGCCTGGCCACGGGCCGCACTACGCGTGGTATGAATATAAAGGTATGATTAATTTTTGGACGAATTTACGACCGCTACTGCGCTGGTGATATGTAGACAACCAACATTGCATATGTCAAACTTAGGGGTTATGCCACTAACAATTTATACAATATAACAGACAAAAGTCCTTGTATAAAAAGAAAACTTTCAAGCATTTGCATTATGTACGCAGAAATAAGCATAAATAAACAAGAATTGGTTTGGTACTAGTTATGTTTACGTTATTAGGGGTTATGCCACTAACAATTTATAAAACATAACAGACAAATGTACTTGTATAAACAGAAAACTTTCAAGCATTTGCATTATGTACGCAGAAATAAGCATAAATAAACAAAAATTGGATTGGTACTAGTTATGTTTATGTTATTATTCTTCAACCATGCAGCGCCGCCCAGCGGATATTAACGTAACGAAGATTTTCGCAGATTTTCATCCCCACTCCACATGAGTATGAGCATACCTCTAATAATAATACCACGGCACTACGCATGTAAAGAAATAGGCGAAACCGGTTCGGTTGGCCAGCCCTGTATAGTAAAAACCTACCTCTATGTGGGTCAACCTTTTTATAGTAAAGAGTAAAAACCAATAACTGACAATTTCCCAAGGGTCATTATTCCACTCTAAAATATGTCCGAATTTTGCAGTTCTAGAACTTTTAGGTTATGTTGACAGGCCATAACTGTTACATCACATTTAGAGCATAGATAAAATACATATATACTAATATAGATGGGCGACTCAAGGCAATCTTTGTGGCTTCTATTTTTAGTTCACCCCCATCCGCTAGGAGGCGCTAATAGACTTCCCACTTCTAGCCTTTTCTCATATTATATTTTCATTAATTCATAAGATCAGGAAAACCGCGTGATGGAACTAATACAGAACAAAAATTACCACAGAAATTTGAAAGTTATATACATCACCCATATATAAGTGAAAAATATGCGTTTAAATGTCTGTGGTAAAAATTAGCAGTGTCACTAGACAGTTAATTGACAGAACTTAATGGTTGTTTATGGTTTACTAACGCCATGACTACGCAACACGCGACATCCACAGTGACGGTTTGAACGAGCCAATAGGTATCAAGCATATGATTCGGCCGGTATAGCAGGGCGCTAGCCAGAGATAGCGCGTGGGGGTGAACTAAAATTTTGCTATCAACGCCTGCGTATGGGAAGTAAGCACCCCATGATTCAGAGGCTGACAGAAGCCACAGGTGACGTTCACGTTCAAAATAAGCTATGTATTAATTTATATCACATTTACATCATTACATAATTTATCTAATATATTTAGTTATTTATTATTTTTAGGGTGATAGTGGTGGACCACTACAACTAGCAGAAGATACCCGGCCAATATTCCACAGAATTGTTGGGATAACTTCCTTTGGAAAGAACTGTGGATTAGTTCCAGCAGTGTACACCAGAGTGTCAGCATATATTCAATGGATAACATCAGTTGTGTGGCCTTAGATAACACAATTTTGTATTCTTTTCAGTAAGCCAACAAAACTAAAACTGTTCTTTGATATAATATTTTAGTTAGTTTTTAGTTGTTCATCTTTACGTAAGTATAAAAATTTGTATTATACGCCTGGCTAATTTCAAATAGGTAAACAAAAATAAACTCGTATTATACTTTATACAGGTCTTTGTTCCATTTATTTTTTCCATTTAAACGCAAAACAGAAAACAAAATATTAACCTTGATTCTAAAAGCGCCACAACATCGCTTCATTTATAGAATAATTTATCAAATCCTTTATTACTGATTTTAATAATTATTAGTTCTTACTAATTATGATCATTAGTTATCAATTTTTGCATGTTGAAGGATAGTAGATATTTCTTTTCGTTAACGAATGCAAAATTTATTATGTATTTGGGCGTAACTAAAGACACTGCACATTATTGTGGTATTGGATCCTCATTTAAAGTTTCTTTTCATATTATTTGTCCCATTTTTCTATCTCAGATACCTGGTTTGTATTTTTTTTTTCAAACCTTAGCAAATTGTTACTTTTTCGTAGAAATTGCAATGAAATACTGAATGGTATGTACACTCTTGGTATTAAGTAAGTTCTATAAATATTTTAGCAGTGTCTCGATGATACATCCAAGTACAAGTTTTTTTGTTATTCTGGTCGACCGCTCGGCCGCTAAGTGCAAAAAATCCGTTTACGGTTCAACTCGTATATCGGAAAGTTATTATTTTCGAAACCTTGTTCGAATGCTTTGAATTGGTTTATAATGATCTTTATGTTTTTATTTATTAGCTTAATGTGTAATTAATTAATGTAATTCCTACATTGCAATGTAATTGTGTTTTTATTAAATATGACGTTAATTTTATATTAATAAACATAAAAGTTTTCGATTACATGAAATGAAAATCTCATTTCAATATATTGCATACAACACAACAAATTATACTTACAACCTTATTGCATCTAATAGCTTTTTTGTGTTAATAAATACAAAAATCAATTTGTTGTTGTCAATATTTTTACTTTTCAGGTTATTTCAGAACTGACATATGTATTAACATTTATTCACAAAATAGAAATAAATTAAAATTAAATTGCTTTAAATTTGTCTTTATGGTAATTTGTTAAATGTGATTTACTGGTGTTTTCGAGATATTTAGCTTCAACGATATTTTGCAGTGTTTAACTTAATAAACAGAAAGGAGTATGTATTTTGTATAGCATGAATGTATCATTACTATTTTTTTATATTATTATTTTGTATTTACTTTACAGCAATATGTTTCAAATATCTGACAACAGAAAATAATGACAATTTTATTATGTATATCACTAATTTACAACAATGTTTGGAAGCAAGCTCTAAATTTTCGACGAATTTTGATGGAATGTAAATATGTTATAATTATTATTAAAAAAAAATAAACCAAAATATACAACTATCTAAAAGAACATTTATACAACATACAAATTATTTCATCAAATTTGACCTGGGATGAGTATAAATTGTGTTGGTAACGGGTATATAATTTCCCAAAAGGAGACGCTTCAGAAAGAAATGTTGTTGGTTTCTCTTACGTATAGCTTTTATTTCATATTAATTATTCACAATCATATGCAATAAAAGCTACGATTTGAACCAGGGACCTTTGCGTCGCTACCACAATGCTCTCCCATCTCAGCTATTGACATTGTGCTAGCGACGCAAAGGGCCTTGGTTCAAATCCAGGTTGTGGCTGTAATTTTTGATATATTTAAAATTTACATCCCGCCTGTATGTTACCATATTATTAACTTATAATATTACTTTAACAAAATATGTCGTTAAACATTTTCAGTTATAGTTTATATTGTTTGGAAATTAAAAAGACCTTCATTTTTAATGTATATGCATTTTAGCTAACCTTACAGTACACAATTCATAAGTAAAAATGTTATTTTTAACTTATTATGGTTGTTAATGCACGCCTCTTAATTTATTATGAAAACTAGAAATAAACGTTCGAATAATGTTGCAGCTAATATATAGTAAATAAAAAATGTGTGCTTATTGAACTGGAACTATATTACAATAAAACTTCTGTAGAGCTCTTTCAAATATTAACAAAAAAAGAAAAATAAAAAATTAATTAGTTATCAAACAATGCAAAACCTAAAATGAAACACAATAAATACATATTACAACAATAAAAAATTATTAATTATAAGTAAAATTTTAATAATTTGTCAAAGAAAACAAAAGAAAATACCAAAATGTTTTGTTTTTTTTCTAGAAAGTAGAAAGTAAGTTGTTTCATATGGTCTTATTGGTTTTCTCTGTTCCTTCTGAAGTTGGAGCCGTTTAAAATAAGATGTTGTTAATAATTCAAACGGCTGTAACTTTTTAATGAATTAAAAAAGTAATTTACTTTCTGAAAAGAATTGTTTTGCGGAAGAAACGTGGGACAGCCTGTATATATTGCTATAATTTAAATTATTTTGGTTGTCAAGCATGTATTAGATGTCATGAAAGATAATTGAACATTAACTGCTGTAAAGTAAATACAGATATAAAATTTCCATTGTCCTTCATACAAAATACATGCTGGTCCTAAATGTAAATTTAAATTAAATTTAGAAAATTTATTTACATTTAGTGAATATATTTTAATATTACAATTCTGAAATAGTCTATATTTAGTGATAATCCTTGGCATCAAGTTGATTTGCGCATTTACTTACTTACTTACTTAAGCCCGTCATCCTACTGCTGGGCAAATGCATTTACTTGCGTAATTAATATGTGTATTAGTTAACATAAATTTATATAATGTGTCATGATATTACGCAATATCTTAAAATGAGCTTTTCGTATCATATTATCAAATTTCATGTTTATTAATAATATTATAAAAGTAATTCTATATTTAATTAAATGCATTACCTACTCGCAAACTTAACTGTAATGGTCATATTAAACCAGGTTAGTTATTAATATGATGAATGCAGAATAAGATTATAGAACAATTAAACACAGGTACAGTACATCATTATTCAGGTTTTATATTCATATTTGGTTTCGTTCTGACTGATTCTAAAGTATACATTTACCAATTTATTTACGAACAATTATGGAACCATACATTTACAGAGAGCCGATATACAATTAAAATAAATAGTTATTTAATAAATAATATATTTAATAAATACACATTTCTTAGTTTTAATCTAGTTCCAGCTTCCGAAAGCTGCCTTCGGTTCCAAATTCGATCGAAGTCATCATATCAACATCTTTAGGGATAGGACCTTGCAACTTAAGACCCTCGATTTTATCTAAAATGTCTTTCTTCGCTCTTATGCAGTTTTCCATGTCTTTCGTTATTTCCGCTAATGATTTCTGCGCACCACCATAATCAGCAGGAAGACATTTTTGTGGAATGATTTTTATAAGTGACTCAACATCTTTGTGCACATAGAACTGAAACAAAAAAGGAACGACACATTAACGACCAATTTTCTCCTTTGTTATTTTATTATTTTTAGTACGTCCACGGACTTTATTCAGTACAACATGAAAATATTTAACGACATACTTTGTCAAAGTAATATTATAGGTTAATAATATGGTGACATACAGGCGGGATGTAAATTTTAAATAAATTAAAAATTACAGCCACAACCTAGATTCGAACCAGTTTCTAGCATAATGCTCTCCCATCTGAGTTCCTGAGGCCAGAAGATCAGTAGCTCAGATGTGAGAGCATTGTGCTAGAAACGCAAAGGTCCCTGGTTCGAATCCAGGTTGTGGCTGTACTTTTTGATTTATTTAAAATTTACATCTCGCCTGTATGTCACCATATTATTAACCTATTTTATTCTGTACATTTACGAATTTGTAGCTTACAACTGTACAGTGTGTTCATTTCAAAACTTCCCACCCGGAATAACTTTTGTCATAATGACGTCACAACATTGACCAAAAACTCGTCAACTTTTACTCAAAGGGGGAACTTTAAAACTAGTTCTAATCTAATCATAGGTCCCACCCCTACTTTCAATTTTTAAATGGGACTACATATCTTCATATACCTCATTTTAAAGGGGATAAAAATGTCTATTCACTCATTAGAAAATAAATTAAATCGGTTTATCCGTTTCAGATATAGAGTTAAAAACGTATCATTTAATTAATTCTCTTGACAGTAGGTAGTGTCAAACGCTGATGTTTTGATAATACCTACCGTCAATAAAATCAAGATATCTGTCAAATCCCGGCTAACTAGTTTTATTTTAATGCAGACACGACTGATCTTGATTAAACAGAATCTCATGCAGCTAAGCTATTAATTTTATATACAGTGTGTCTCACGGGACGTTGCATTGTATGGGTACTTTTGTAATTATTAGAGATAGAAAGGCGCCCTTACATATGGGCAGGGGGGGGGGCGCTTGCCCCCCCCCCCCCCTGGATTTCGAACCCAACTACCGCTACGCGAAAAACGAAAAAGGTAGGAGTGGTCGAGAAATTTGTGATCGATCTTTGATCACAATTGAAGACCGATAAATAGACCTGATCGATGAATCGGTTATTATCATATTCGATGGATCTTTTGATCATAGATCAGGTTGATCTTTTTCATCAGATGGATCTCGCATATCAAACCGAATTGAAAGCTATGTATTTATTTAACAGACACGTCAGTCGCCGCCCGGCCTGTGTGTAAAATATTTTCGCGGCTAGGCTTGAAAGTTATTATCATCTTTCGTGCCCCCACAAAGATGCAAAAATGACATTTACGTATAGTGAAGGATGAAAAAAAAATTACCTGATGAGTGATGACTATTCCGATTATTATCGGCTATTGTCACCAATGTCAGTTTTATTAGATATTGCGATATTGCCCTCTCGTAACAGTCGCGAAAGAGCCACAAGATGACAAGATACGGTATCCAAATTTTGCGCTGCAGTCCAAAATAAGTATTGTTGTATGCACTTTTATTTGATCGTACTTATTAGTTTCCATTACTTCGCAATTTTTGGCACTGCTGAGCAGTTTATCTTAATTACACTGGGTGTTAAACTAATAAGCGTAGAATATATAGATAAGGTATAATAGTCAACTTTTGGTAGTAGATCAAATTTTGATAACGAACTCATGTCCAGATAGACGCCGTTTAGGAACTGCAGAGAGCCGGAATATTGTACCAACTTTAGAAATTGCCTTAGTAAAATAGGTTGTATAAAGTATCATAGAATAACTATTTTAAAATTAAGTAATGTAAAAAGATTTATAGATAACCCATTATTGGCTAAAATTGGTACTAAAATTACAAAACTTCGGTTAATGAAAAGGCAGTTTCAAAAACGTTAACTAATAAAAAATTTCAGACAAACGTTATTTGGTATTAAAAGGGCCATCCTATGATACATGACAATTGATTCTCTATGCTGTTTGTAATATTGGTACCATTTTCTGACTCCTCCAGCGTTGACACAATACATTTCTGTACATGAGTTCGTTCAAAAATTAGGAGTTGACCTAACATTGTCGCCTTACAAGTGTTCAAGTATAATAGTAAAATAAAAAAATATTATTTCGTCGTCGATTATCCTAAACACAGAATTTTCAAATGAATCCACTTTTCTCTACATTTAGTCATTATTTCTCGTTAACGGGGTAAATTTTAAAATAATATTGTTGCCTTTTTATTTTTTATCAATTTGTTATTAAGATATTGTATCAGATTCTCGATGACCACGAGCTCGAAATTATTATAGGAAATTAACAACAATGTCTCCTAATGTAATAAAAAGTAATAAAAAGGCTACATATTGGTTGAAAATTATACAAAATCTTAAATTCTAGAATAAGAGTTCAATGATTCAGAAACAAAATATATTTACAAACAATTATTAATTAAAAATAATTAATCCCACATTAATAAACGATATAGGAAGACGGCAAAATGACTTGAAATTCAATGAATATCAATATATAATAAGTAAGTGTTGTCGAGCATACAGGGATCACGACCATGGATGACTATTAACACACAAAAATGTGAACAAAAATATTTCACTACCTTAAAGCGATAGAGATTTCTCAGAGTGTATGCAAAATATCACAAGACGAAAATGCTGCAAAACAATTAATGGCATAGTACTTAATATTACGTCACCATTTAATACTAAAAAAAATTTTTGCCCCCCCCTGGAACATTTTCTAACGGCGCCCATGGAAAGTCGGTTAAATGGGCAAAGTAGTGCATATTTATGTGCTCTTTCATAATCGGTTCAGAAAACAGTTGAATTCCAAACGGTTTCCATGCTATTTAGAAAAAACCAAGAAATGTCATTTTTTAATTATGGTCATAACTTCTTTATTTGTGATCCAATCAAAAAAGCGTTTTGATATTATAAAGGCACTCTTTTGTCTACAATTTAATTATGTCAGTTTAAAATTTTTTTCGCCAATGAATTTGTCTGAAACAAACGAAAGTTTTCTTAATAGAATCGACTGAAAATTGTACACTTCGAGAATTGCTGAAAATCGCATGGTGCCATGGAAGACATTTTGTGAAACAATGTGATATCTACCCATCTGCATCCATCTGTTGAAGAAAATTGGTAAAAACCCAGAATTTTATAAAAAAAAATATTATGATCCGATGAAACATGTTTTCTAACTGCGGTATTTTTAACTGAAAGAAGACGCACTACTGGGTACTGGGTCCGCGAAGATCAGCACCTTTTTGTACCGCGCCATAATCAGGTGCGGTTTGGTTTTAATGTATGGTGCAGTACAGTGGCCAACCGATTAATCGGACCAATTTTTTATAAGTAACAAAAATTTAACTTAGGTGATGTATCGGCGATATTGCTCTGAGGACGTGGAAGAAAGAATGGACGATATACCGTTGGCCTTACGCTAAGGTATGTGGTTCCAACATGACGGAGCACCTGCACATAATGACCGAATTGTGAGGAACTATTTAGATATAAGACATAAACGGAGAGTAATTGCTACCTATTCAGAAATATTGTTACCACCAAGATTGCCGGATCTTACCCTTTGTGATTTTTCCCTATGGAGTGACATAAAAATTAAGGTTTATGGTGTATAATTTTGGAAACGTTTGGGAGTTACGTGACACCGTCATCGCCGCTTTCAATTCGATTGACAGAAGAACCCTCGGTAAGGTCACCGTATTACGGAATGCCGTGAAAAATGCCTCCACGAAAATGGCGAAATTTTTTAAAACATTATTTAGTTTGTTAAAATGTTGTTACTTTTTTATGTTGTGTAGTTAGTACAAATAAATACCATCCAAAATTTTACTGTAACGACTAGGGGTATATAAATACTCAATCAAATGTGCTTTTCATGGCACATTGCGATTTTCAGATATTAAAAAAAAACTTCAATTTTGTCGGCTTATTGTGTTCTAAATATGGCATGTGGCATACCAAATTACTCAGAAAGAAATTCTGGATCCAAACATGTATAAAATCAATATGGCGTCCATAAGAAACACAAAAGTTTCGTTTGTTTCTGACGAATTCATTGGCGAAAAAAAATTTAAACTGATATAATCAAATTGTAGACAAAAAAGTGCCTTTATAATGTCCAAACGCTTTTTTGATGGGATCACAAGTAAAGAAGTTATGACCGTAATTAAAAAAATAGATTTTTGGGTTTGTCCAAAATAGCTTGGAAACCATTTGGAATTCAACTGTTTTCTGAACAGATTATGAGAGATCACATAAATATGCACTACTTTGTCCATTTAACCGACTTTCTATCTCTAACAAAAGTACCCATACAATCCAATATCCCGTGAGACACACTGTATAGTATGATATGGTCATGTGCCTGGCCACATCAGATTTATTCAAATTTATTACGAACTCAATCTATTTTCTATGATTCGTATCGAGAATGACGTCATAGCAATCAGCTGGTTGTCAAACTCGCACAGAGATGAATGATCACAGAGCACAGAGACCTACAAAGGAGAATTATTTTCACTTATGAAGGATGTTGCATTTAGATTTTCTTTTAATTCGAATGCCCTATACTGTATACTGGTATCAAACATCCCTAAAACACCGTTCCTTATGTTATTGCAACCTTTTTTTGCATTGTGCAAGTCAAAAATGATAAATAATTTTCACCTCAAAGATGATTCTACGTACACCTATAATGTTTCTTACCTTTTGTCTTAATTTTTCCTTCAGGAATGCTTTGAATAAGTTGATGCCATGCATTACAATCGGTTTATCAATGATGAAGTGAATACTCTTGATTCTGATAGGATAGAAATCCAAACCTAAATTGATCATTTCATTTATAGTATTATTGACGAAAACGGGTAAATGACCAGCATTGAAGTTAATCCCGTCAGATATATAGATATCTCCAGCACATAGTTCATCTCCATAGATACGAGAGTCAGCTAAAAAATTTAAAACCGACGGATATCGCTTCATTTTTTAGTTTCTTAGATATTCTTACTCATGAGAGTGATGTATTGCATCATTCTCTGCAGATCTATGACGGAAGGATCCGGATCGATGATTTTGATGAAGATAATCCTGTGGCCCTCTGGTGTGAGTTGCGGCAACACGGTTACATACATGGAGTTGCTTATGATGCAATCTTGGTTCATGCATGAGAAACGATCCTTGTAGATTGTTGTAAGTTTTGACAAGCCTATAAAGTACTTCCGGATTTTTTTCTTTGCTTTTTCCATGTCGTGTTTGCATTGCCTGATGACCACCGGCAGAATGGTTCTATCTACAAGGAGAAACAACACATTTAATGTTAAATGGGTGCGATTTAAGATTCATTATTCAAATAGATATGTGCATTAAAATAATTATTGTCATAACCCAATAGGGTGTTTGACTGTGTTCAAAAAATGGCTTGTATTATAGTCATCCTAAAAGGTTACAGTTTATTGGTTATTGCTTTTCGAAAAATATATGCTTTATTTCTATTAAAACCCAAAATTAAAATTGAATTTTATTCACGTCCTATCACGTGATTGAAAACGCTCTGTAATTACAGAGCCAATTGCTCAGTCTCCAGTCACGTCAATTGTTAGTACGCTTAGAGCGCGTTCGCTTTGTCAGGGTAGGGTGGGAGAGCAATGCTCAGATAACCTGGGTCGGCTGTCTCTCTCTCTTATATGCAGATAAACGCCGTATGACGTTAGTCCGCCTATTGTGCAGTGCGCCACTCTCACCGTACAATACCGGGTTATCCGAACGCGCTCTTATGCTTCCCCCGTTTGAATTTAATAGCACTAAAGTGCCATGTAAGCATAACTTTGTAGGTTAGGATAGCCCTAACCTTAAGCTATCAGATCAGTTAATACCTGATTCGAAAATACGATAGATAACTTATTCTAGTCAGTTTTACTTATGTCGAAGTAATCTTCACAACAAAAAACACTTGTATTGGCCGCTATTTATTTCATTTGGATTTCTACGAGCCAACCACTTTCTTCGCAGTTTCAAATCTTGCGGAACAGCTACAAATAGTTTATCCGGAGTTTTTCTTGACGTATCTCTGCATTGTGGATTTATACACCATTTATAACACATTTTTATGTAGATATTGTAAAAACAACACATCATACAACACAATTACCAAACGGCGACGATGCCGATGCTGACAGACCATATGGGCCGATTTGACATCTACTAACCAGTGACGTCACACAACAGAAAGTATCGTTTTGACGGGACTTTTTGTGATTCAATTTTTAACGTTGATTTTTATGAAATATTGAGGAAATAATTACGAAAAATAATGCATTTAGAATGTAGAGTGAAGGAATAAACACACTAAGATGGTTTTCCAATAATAGTCAAATACCCTATTGCAGGCTTTTCTTACAAATTACGTTATTACTACATTTCTGCATATACTGTCCTAAAAATTTCGTCACATAATAACTAAATCCATAGCTAGATGCTGATATCATGAAAAATTATATGCGCTATACAGAGCGAGCGTAGCATGCTCTAGTTCTTAAGCATTTTTAAATGGCTTTCTCTTGAGATTTTTAAATGGAACACGCTGTATATTATTTGCTAATTGAAATGTCCCTTAAGTTCTTTGTTATTTATATTCACTATATCGTATATATATTTTTACTAGTTTTGGTGATATTTTCAATTTAAAGAGTAGTATGCTATTTAGTATCTTAATATTTCTCTGTATATTGTGTGCTGGGTAGCATGATGTAAAATATTTAATGGGTTATAGGAGAAGCCATTTAGATCCTATTTAACTAGATGTATTCATATAAAAAGTATTACGGTTATCAAGACATTACACAATTTTATAAGTATGTTTCGCAAATTTTACAAACGTACACCGAGCGAACCTGAAGACCTAGTAACTTCAGTTGGTCTCCGAAGTAAACCAGAAACAGTGTAATTTTAGAGAGACTATCGTGAAAAATTGTTTACTTGTGTGAAAATTGTGCGGAGACCTTTGATTATACAGGGTGTGTATAAATTGGCGGAAAAGCTACACGTGGCGGTGTTCTTCGCAAAATTCTGAGTCGACAATCTATAATCTAAAATGTTGTACCGTGCTTCTTGAGTCTTCACGAGGTCTCCAAAGTCATGATATCCGATCTCTTGAATGGTGTTATTATTTGAAATCTATTGATGGAGAAGCTGCAGTTTCGAATAAAGAACAATATTGAAAATTTTTCTTTTCCTAAATGTTATCTTTCTGCCTAAAAAGTTTGTTTTTAATTTCGGTATTTCGTTAATTTTGTCATAAAAATACATTCGGCAACACTGTAGAACATGGGTAACTTAATTTTGGCATTTGTCACTTTTGACTGTTGTATAATCAAATTAAGTAATTTGACTTGTTTGTGCTAATTTCGTCAGTACTACCGTTCTACCGTGATTATTCCTACAGTTCATTAGTTAATTAGTTTATTAGTTATTGTATTTTACGTTATCTTTTCGTTCGTTCAACATGGAATATACGTTTAATGAGTATGCCGATATGTATATGGTATACGGACCCATTGTTTACAGTGCATAGTAACACGAACACCTGTTGGATTCAGCGTTGCCAAATCTATGTTTCTTTCAAATGGCTCCCGAGGGCACAATAATGACGCTACAACATTTTAGTAGAAAGATTGTTGACTCAGAATTTTACGAAGAACATCGCCACGTATAGCTTTTCCGCCAATTTATACACATCCTGTATATATTACATATGGATTGAGTGAAAGAGAGAGACAGATGTACCCGAGGGGATTGACTGAGATAGCGATAATTATGATAGAATGACTTGGTGGCGCGCAGAATATGCCTTTCTCTGTTGATGGCGCTAGATGGCGTTACGGAGAACTTTTAAATTAATATGGGTGTTGATTTGAAACACGTTAACGGTAAAATAGATTTTTCTAACATGTATTAATTTTGTGTACTTATGTCTAATTATGTTATTTTTAGTGGAAACTAATTTTGTATTATGATGTATCCGTGTGGTTACATATCTGTCAAGCGTTAAAGGTTATGTGTATATGTGGGGTTATGTCGGATATGGCACTTGGCAAGTGGTCCGGCATCAGAGTGAAGATAGTCACTGTCCTAAGTATCTCTGTCTTTCTTCAATTTTATTAAACCATCCTTGTCAATCCCTCGGGAACATACTTTTGTTAGAAGTCAGATACAGTTAGCTCAATCCATATGTAATATATATAATCAAAGGCGGAGACGTTTCATTGTAATAGTATGTGCGCTCATACACAAAAACACCCATAAACGATAAAACCTGTCTTGATGAGCTACGTTTGAGAACGGATTTGTATTCATACAAAAAACAACCAACCATATCTACTTACTATTGTTAATTGGTTTAAAATAGGTTACTTTTCTGGAGAGACAATTCAAAATTGGGATAATATGAACGATAGTATGAGTAATATTGATAATGAGAATGGAAAGTGGGTGATTTAGAGGTGTTTTTAATAGAGTTTGTTTTTGCTATGAACGAAATCTGAATCTACCGATGCCTATCAGTTTGTTTTTTGTTGCATATGTGGTTTTTGTGTGTGAGCACATAAATCACATCAAAGAAAATCGGATTTTCAGCACTCAGAAGTCAACAAATTTTCACGATACTTAACCTAAAAGTACAGGGTTTAGGGTTTACTTTAGCAGTAATTTTTAAATCGCGTGTTCGGTCGCCCTACGATAGACGGCAAAATAAACTTAAATAAAATTCTTAATACGTTGATAATTGTAATACTTTGTATAAGGATCAAGCGGGTTAAATCATTTCTAAATTATCTCTTCTATCGCCATTTGAAGACTTTACATCAAACTACCAAATACCTTATTCACAGCAATATTAAAATTTCCAATTGCATTAAATTTTCTTAAATTGCAAATATCACAAAAAATAGTAACATTTGGTGTATGACATTCTAGATGTAAATTGGAGTGAAATAAAGGGTTATTACAGCCAACACATATTATACAGGGTGTTCCATTTAAAAAACTCGAGAAAAAGCCATTTGAAAAACAGCAAAATTTACTAAGTTCAATGAACACTGTTCATATTTCAACAAATGGCATTGTTTCTTCGCATTTTCGTTACTGGAGTGACGCAAATCCACATTTTACATTCTCTAGCAATACGCCTAATATTAAACAATTTTAAAACAAGATTTCTGTTACTTTAACCACAATGTGTATCTTATTTTGAGTTTTGACTTATATTTCAGAACAAATGGTGTGGTTTTTTTTTCGATTAAATGCACAAAAGAATATACTACGTAAATAGTATAATGAACGTTTGAAACGTTGGATTTCTGTCTTGTGATTGGTAACGAAATATTAAATAACCGAAATTTTCATATATTTATTGTATTTTCCGATGAAAGCACCTTTTCAACAAATGACATTGTTTCTTCGCAGAAGTTTCGTTACTGGAGTGACGCAAATCCACATTTTACATTCTCTAGCAATACGCCTAATATTAAACAATTTTAAAATAAGATTTCGGTAACTTTATCCACAATGTGTATCTTATTTTGAGTTTTGACTTATATTTCAGAACAAATGGTGTGGTTTTTTTTTCGATTAAATGCACAAAAGAATATACTACGTAAATAGTATAATGAACGTTTGAAACGTTGGATTTCTGTCTTGTGATTGGTAACGAAATATTAAATAACCGAAATTTTCATATATTTACTGTATTTTCCGATGAAAGCACCTTTTCAACAAATGGCATTGTTTCTTCGCAGCATTTTCGTTACTGGAGTGACGCAAATAGACATTTTACATTCTCTAGCAATACGCCTAATATTAAACAATTTTAAAATAAGATTTCGGTTACTTTATCCACAATGTGTATCTTATTTTGAGTTTTGACTTATATTTCAGAGCAAATCGAGTGTTTCTTTTTTCGATTAAAGGCACAAAAGAATATACTACGTAAATAATATAATGAACGTTTGAAACGCTTGGATTTCTGTCTTGTGATTGGTAACGCAATATTAAATAACCGAAATTTTCATATATTTATTGTATTTTCCGATGAAAGCACCTTTTCAACAAATGACATTGTTTCTTCGCAGAAGTTTCGTTACTGGAGTGACGCAAATCCACATTTTACATTCTCTAGCAATACGCCTAATATTAAACAATTTTAAAATAAGATTTCGGTAACTTTATCCACAATGTGTATCTTATTTTGAGTTTTGACTTATATTTCAGAGCAAATCGAGTGTTTCTTTTTTCGATTAAAGGCACAAAAGAATATACTACGTAAATAATATAATGAACGTTTGAAACGTTTGGATTTCTGTCTTGTGATTGGTAACGCAATATTAAATAACCGAAATTTTCATATATTTATTGTATTTTCCGATGAAAGCACCTTTTCAACAAATGACATTGTTTCTTCGCAGAAGTTTCGTTACTGGAGTGACGCAAATCCACATTTTACATTCTCTAGCAATACGCCTAATATTAAACAATTTTAAAATAAGATTTCGGTAACTTTATCCACAATGTGTATCTTATTTTGAGTTTTGACTTATATTTCAGAGCAAATCGAGTGTTTCTTTTTTCGATTAAAGGCACAAAAGAATATACTACGTAAATAATATAATGAACGTTTGAAACGTTTGGATTTCTGTCTTGTGATTGGTAACGAAATATAAAATAACCGAAATTTTCATATATTTATTGTATTTTCCGATGAAAGCACCTTTTCAACAAATGACATTGTTTCTTCGCAGAATTTTCGTTACTGGAGTGACGCAAATCCACATTTTACATTCTCTAGCAATACGCCTAATATTAAACAATTTTAAAATAAGATTTCGGTTACTTTATCCACAATGTGTATCTTATTTTGAGTTTTGACTTATATTTCAGAGCAAATCGAGTGTTTCTTTTTTCGATTAAAGGCACAAAAGAATATACTACGTAAATAATATAATGAACGTTTGAAACGTTTGGATTTCTGTCTTGTGATTGGTAACGAAATATTAAATAACCGAAATTTTCATATATTTATTGTATTTTCCGATGAAAGCACCTTTTCAACAAATGACATTGTTTCTTCGCAGAATTTTCGTTACTGGAGTGACGCAAATCCACATTTTACATTCTCTAGCAATACGCCTAATATTAAACAATTTTAAAATAAGATTTCGGTTACTTTATCCACAATGTGTATCTTATTTTGAGTTTTGACTTATATTTCAGAGCAAATCGAGTGTTTCTTTTTTCGATTAAAGGCACAAAAGAATATACTACGTAAATAATATAATGAACGTTTGAAACGTTTGGATTTCTGGCTTGTGATTGGTAACGAAATATTAAATAACCGAAATTTTCATATATTTATTGTATTTTCCGATGAAAGCACCTTTTCAACAAATGACATTGTTTCTTCGCAGAATTTTCGTTACTGGAGTGACGCAAATCCACATTTTACATTCTCTAGCAATACGCCTAATATTAAACAATTTTAAAATAAGATTTCGGTTACTTTATCCACAATGTGTATCTTATTTTGAGTTTTGACTTATATTTCAGAGCAAATCGAGTGTTTCTTTTTTCGATTAAAGGCACAAAAGAATATACTACGTAAATAATATAATGAACGTTTGAAACGTTTGGATTTCTGTCTTGTGATTGGTAACGAAATATTAAATAACCGAAATTTTCATATATTTATTGTATTTTCCGATGAAAGCACCTTTTCAACAAATGACATTGTTTCTTCGCAGAATTTTCGTTACTGGAGTGACGCAAATAGACATTTTACATTCTCTAGCAATACGCCTAATATTAAACAATTTTAAAATAAGATTTCGGTTACTTTATCCACAATTTGTATCTTATTTTGAGTTTTGACTTATATTTCAGAGCAAATCGAGTGTTTCTTTTTTCGATTAAAGGCACAAAAGAATATACTACGTAAATAATATAATGAACGTTTGAAACGTTTGGATTTCTGTCTTGTGATTGGTAACGCAATATTAAATAACCGAAATTTTCATATATTTATTGTATTTTCCGATGAAAGCACCTTTTCAACAAATGACATTGTTTCTTCGCAGAAGTTTCGTTACTGGAGTGACGCAAATCCACATTTTACATTCTCTAGCAATACGCCTAATATTAAACAATTTTAAAATAAGATTTCGGTAACTTTATCCACAATGTGTATCTTATTTTGAGTTTTGACTTATATTTCAGAGCAAATCGAGTGTTTCTTTTTTCGATTAAAGGCACAAAAGAATATACTACGTAAATAATATAATGAACGTTTGAAACGTTTGGATTTCTGTCTTGTGATTGGTAACGAAATATAAAATAACCGAAATTTTCATATATTTATTGTATTTTCCGATGAAAGCACCTTTTCAACAAATGACATTGTTTCTTCGCAGAATTTTCGTTACTGGAGTGACGCAAATCCACATTTTACATTCTCTAGCAATACGCCTAATATTAAACAATTTTAAAATAAGATTTCGGTTACTTTATCCACAATGTGTATCTTATTTTGAGTTTTGACTTATATTTCAGAGCAAATCGAGTGTTTCTTTTTTCGATTAAAGGCACAAAAGAATATACTACGTAAATAATATAATGAACGTTTGAAACGTTTGGATTTCTGTCTTGTGATTGGTAACGAAATATTAAATAACCGAAATTTTCATATATTTATTGTATTTTCCGATGAAAGCACCTTTTCAACAAATGACATTGTTTCTTCGCAGAATTTTCGTTACTGGAGTGACGCAAATAGACATTTTACATTCTCTAGCAATACGCCTAATATTAAACAATTTTAAAATAAGATTTCGGTTACTTTATCCACAATTTGTATCTTATTTTGAGTTTTGACTTATATTTCAGAGCAAATCGAGTGTTTCTTTTTTCGATTAAAGGCACAAAAGAATATACTACGTAAATAATATAATGAACGTTTGAAACGTTTGGATTTCTGTCTTGTGATTGGTAACGAAATATTAAATAACCGAAATTTTCATATATTTATTGTATTATCCGATGAAAGCACCTTTTCAACAAATGACATTGTTTCTTCGCAGAATTTTCGTTACTGGAGAGACGCAAATCAACATTTTACATTCTCTAGCAATACGCCTAATATTAAACAATTTTAAAATAAGATTTCGGTTACTTTATCCACAATGTGTCTCTTATTTTGAGTTTTGACTTATATTTCAGAGCAAATCGTGTGTTTCTTTCTTCGATTAAAGGCACAAAAGAATATACTACGTAAATAATATAATGAACGTTTGAAACGTTTGGATTTCTGTCTTGTGATTGGTAACGAAATATTAAATAACCGAAATTTTCATATATTTATTGTATTTTTCGATGAAAGCACCTTTTCAACAAATGGCATTGTTTCTTCGAAGAATTTTCGTTACTGGAGTGACGCAAATCCACATTTTACATTCTCTAGCAATACGCATAATATTAAAACAATTTTAAACTAAGATTTCTGTTACTTTAACCACAATGTGTATCTTATTTTGAGTTTTGACTTATATTTCAGAGCAAATGGTGTGGTTTTTTTTTTTCGATTAAATGCACAAAAGAATATACCACGTAAATAGTATAATGAACGTTTGAAACGTTGGATTTCTGGCTTGTGATTGGTAACGAAATATTAAATAACCGAAATTTTCATATATTTACTGTATTTTCCGATGAAAGCACCTTTTCAACAAATGGCATTGTTTCTTCGCAGCATTTTCGTTACTGGAGTGACGCAAATCAACATTTTACATTCTCTAGCAATACGCCTAATATTAAACAATATTAAAATAAGATTTCGGTTACTTTATTCACAATGTGTATCTTATTTGGAGTTTTGACTTATATTTCAGAGCAAATCGAGTGTTTCTTTTTTCGATTAAAGGCACAAAAGAATATACTACGTAAATAATATAATGAACGTTTGAAACGTTTGGATTTCTGTCTTGTGATTGGTAACGAAATATTAAATAACCGAAATTTTCATATATTTATTGTATTATCCGATGAAAGCACCTTTTCAACAAATGACATTGTTTCTTCGCAGAATTTTCGTTACTGGAGAGACGCAAATCAACATTTTACATTCTCTAGCAATACGCCTAATATTAAACAATTTTAAAATAAGATTTCGGTTACTTTATCCACAATGTGTCTCTTATTTTGAGTTTTGACTTATATTTCAGAGCAAATCGTGTGTTTCTTTCTTCGATTAAAGGCACAAAAGAATATACTACGTAAATAATATAATGAACGTTTGAAACGTTTGGATTTCTGTCTTGTGATTGGTAACGAAATATTAAATAACCGAAATTTTCATATATTTATTGTATTTTTCGATGAAAGCACCTTTTCAACAAATGGCATTGTTTCTTCGAAGAATTTTCGTTACTGGAGTGACGCAAATCCACATTTTACATTCTCTAGCAATACGCATAATATTAAAACAATTTTAAACTAAGATTTCTGTTACTTTAACCACAATGTGTATCTTATTTTGAGTTTTGACTTATATTTCAGAGCAAATGGTGTGGTTTTTTTTTTCGATTAAATGCACAAAAGAATATACCACGTAAATAGTATAATGAACGTTTGAAACGTTGGATTTCTGGCTTGTGATTGGTAACGAAATATTAAATAACCGAAATTTTCATATATTTACTGTATTTTCCGATGAAAGCACCTTTTCAACAAATGGCATTGTTTCTTCGCAGCATTTTCGTTACTGGAGTGACGCAAATCAACATTTTACATTCTCTAGCAATACGCCTAATATTAAACAATATTAAAATAAGATTTCGGTTACTTTATCCACAATGTGTATCTTATTTGGAGTTTTGACTTATATTTCAGAGCAAATCGAGTGTTTCTTTTTTCGATTAAAGGCACAAAAGAATATACTACGTAAATAATATAATGAACGTTTGAAACGTTTGGATTTCTGTCTTGTGATTGGTAACGAAATATTAAATAACCGAAATTTTCATATATTTATTGTATTATCCGATGAAAGCACCTTTTCAACAAATGACATTGTTTCTTCGCAGAATTTTCGTTACTGGAGAGACGCAAATCAACATTTTACATTCTCTAGCAATACGCCTAATATTAAACAATTTTAAAATAAGATTTCGGTTACTTTATCCACAATGTGTCTCTTATTTTGAGTTTTGACTTATATTTCAGAGCAAATCGTGTGTTTCTTTCTTCGATTAAAGGCACAAAAGAATATACTACGTAAATAATATAATGAACGTTTGAAACGTTTGGATTTCTGTCTTGTGATTGGTAACGAAATATTAAATAACCGAAATTTTCATATATTTATTGTATTTTTCGATGAAAGCACCTTTTCAACAAATGGCATTGTTTCTTCGAAGAATTTTCGTTACTGGAGTGACGCAAATCCACATTTTACATTCTCTAGCAATACGCATAATATTAAAACAATTTTAAACTAAGATTTCTGTTACTTTAACCACAATGTGTATCTTATTTTGAGTTTTGACTTATATTTCAGAGCAAATGGTGTGGTTTTTTTTTTCGATTAAATGCACAAAAGAATATACCACGTAAATAGTATAATGAACGTTTGAAACGTTGGATTTCTGGCTTGTGATTGGTAACGAAATATTAAATAACCGAAATTTTCATATATTTACTGTATTTTCCGATGAAAGCACCTTTTCAACAAATGGCATTGTTTCTTCGCAGCATTTTCGTTACTGGAGTGACGCAAATCAACATTTTACATTCTCTAGCAATACGCCTAATATTAAACAATATTAAAATAAGATTTCGGTTACTTTATCCACAATGTGTATCTTATTTGGAGTTTTGACTTATATTTCAGAGCAAATCGAGTGTTTCTTTTTTCGATTAAAGGCACAAAAGAATATACTACGTAAATAATATAATGAACGTTTGAAACGTTTGGATTTCTGTCTTGTGATTGGTAACGAAATATTAAATAACCGAAATTGTCATATATTTATTGTATTTTCCGATGAAAGCACCTTTTCAACAAATGGCATTGTTTCTTCGCAGCATTTTTGTTACTGGAGTGACGCAAATCCACGTTTTACATTCTTTAGCAATACGCCTAATATTAAACAATTTTAAAACAAGATTTCGGTTACTTTAACCACAATGTGTATCTTATTTTGAGTTTTGACTTATTTCAGAGTAAATGGTGTGATTTCTGTTCGATTAAATGCACAGAAGAATATACTACGTAAATAATATAATGAACTTACCATAATCTTGAGGTAAATAGGTTTGACATGCCATCCACTGCTCAAAAAGCTCTACACTGTGTTCATACTTTGCTTTATCGTCAACTTTCAACTCTTTTCGGATGCTATGTGCAATGTCGTTGCTCATAGGGGTGTAGTAGTCCATGTTCACTAAATTAGAACAAGCAAAATGGTCGAAATGATCGCTGTTTTTTTTTTAAATATATATATACGCGAGCGCGGAAACTAGTTATAACTAATAATATGGTAAAAATGCCTAGTAGGATGCTAATAATTATCTAATAAAATAAAAGCAAATGGACCTACTTGCGATTAATAATAAAGTGTAAGTAATAAAAAAAAGGTTTAGTTTTGTATTTATGGGTCAATTTTAATAATTACCGTGATCAGTGAAATTCAAATACCAGACTAATATCAGGTTCAAACTTCTAGTCGTTAAGAAATTTGTTTAAAAAAGTAATAGCACCGAATATGACTATTAATTTGCTACGCGTGTTATCGTCTTGAATTGCTATGAGTTTATTGCATATGATGTACATTGTTAATATTTAGCAGTGGCGTACTCTAGAAATACGGGGGTTGCAACTTTTTATAGGTACCAGGTTTGTATAATATATTTTATATAAAAATATCACGCTTTTCACACTAAAACAAGTACTAGTTCTCAATCCTGTTATTTTAATTTTTGCTTTATCTTTGGTATAATAAACACATAAAAGAATGTATTTTGTATTGTAAAAATGTATCATTACAATTTGTTTATATTATAATTTCGTATTTACTTTACAGCAATATGTTTCAAATATCTGACAACTGAAAATAAGAATGTATGTATATCATGAATTTGCAAAAATTTATAATAGTTTGTGGAGGCAAACTCTAAATTTTCGGCGAATGTTGGCTGAATATAAAAATAAATAAACCAAAATATACGACCATCTAAAAGAGCATATACAGGGTGTCTCAACAGTGCGATCTCGGAAGATTGTGCCTCTGTTAATGAAGATATTTTAAAACTGGTTTCACTTATATACAGAACACCGAGGCGCACATTTTAAAATTATTAGCGGGTATACAGAGTGTCCCATAAGGTAGTACCAACACAAACTTATATTTTCTTAAATGGAACAACCTATATTTTGGGACAATTTTGAATTCCTCGCAAGATTTTACGACAATGAAAAATAACATTACCTACCCTAAACTTTACACTTATTGATTTATTGGCATTTTTATGGAAAAAACAGCAGCGTTATATTAGTGTGATTACGTACCATATCCAAATTGTGTACAGGGTGGTCATAATTTCCAACAAAATATTGCAAACAGTTTTCCTAAGTTATTTTTTTTTAAATTGAACACCATGTATCTATCATAGGGATAAAAGACTCCATTTTTCATTGGGGTGGGTAACTTGATGAAACTGGGTAAATAAAACTCCAACGTTTTCCTTTAATTTGTGTATTCTTGGCTACATGTTTCGAGAATAATATTCTCGTCTTCAGGCCATACTGGAAAGATAACAACAATTACTAAGCTACTCCAGCATAAGGAGGTGAAAAATAACAATGCTAAGAAACAAATAAACAAAATAATCAGTTTACCGCCAATATCTCGAAAACGTGCGATAGATCATGTGTTAGGTTATGTATCCCTTCGTTTCTTATCACACTTATGCGGCGTTCAAGGTGTTCTAATGACAACTTCTGGTCTATAAACAAATTTTTTAGGGTTAGGTTCGTCAACCTCACAAATACAATGTAATGTAAACAATGAAAAAGCAATTAAAAGATCGAAAATTGATACATACAACGAAAAATTTGCGTCTAATCCTCGAAGTGGAGTTTATAAAATTATATGCCCCGACTGTAATAAAGTCTACATTGGTCAGACAGGTAGAAGTATAGCCACTAGATTTAAAGAACACCTGACCCGTGGTATTATTATTAGAGATATGCTCATACTCATGTGGAGTGGGGATGAGAATCTGCGAAAATCTTCGTTACGTTAATATCCGCTGGGCGGCGCTGCATGGTTGAAGAATAAAAACATAAACATAACTAGTACCAATCCAATTTTTGTTTATTTATGCTTATTTCTGCGTACATAATGCAAATAAATGCTGGAAAGTTTTCTTTTTATACAAGTACGTTTGTCTGTTATGTTTTATAAATAGTTAGTGGCATAACTCCTATAACGTAAACATAACTAGTACCAAGCCAATTATTGTTTATTTATGCTTATTTCTGCGTACATAATGCAAATGCTTGAAAGTTTTCATTTGTCTGTTATATTGTATAAATTGTTAGTGGCATAACCCCTAAGTTTGACATATGCAATGTTGGTTGTCTACATATCACCTGCGCAGTAGCGGTCGTAAATTCGTCCAAAAATTAATCATACCTTTATATTCATACCACGACCTGACCGATCGCAATTCTTGTGTTTACAATCATGTCCGGGAGACCGACCACAAAATACAGGTGAACCGCGTTAAACTTCTACACGAGATTAACAAGTCGAGGAAACTAAATATATATGAGGAACTTGAAATATATGGCCATTACGTGAAGGCACCAAACCTGCTCTTAAACCAACAAATTTAAATTAACCCATATAGATTATATACCAAACTGTTTGAATCTCCCGCCACGCAAGACACGCCACCTCAAGAAAACTGACAGACTTCACACCGGACATCGGTTTATATAAAAAAGTTCTTTACTAGTGCAAGGATTAGACGCAAATTTTTCGTTGTATGTATCAATTTTCGATGTTTGAATTGCTTTTTCAGTGTTTACATTACATTGTATTTGTGAGGTTGACGAACCTAACCCTAAAAAATTTGTTTATAGACCAGAAGTTGTCATTCGAACGCCTTGAACGCCGCATAAGTGTGATAAAAAACAAAGGGATACATAACCTAACACATGATCTATCGCACGTTTTCGAGATATTAGGTGTTTTCCAATTATGCTCTGACGAACCCTGGCGCACTCTAGCGTCAATGGGAGAGCGTTCCTATTACAATTTGCAGTTAGTGCAACTCGCCGAAAGTCTCCCTTCCCCTTTCCCCTATTGCACCTACTTTTCGAGTGGTGCTTGTAACACTGATCAACTGACATCAGTGACATTTGTCATTTTGTAATAGGTTAGGTGCTTGTTAACTACGTAAAATTCATTGTATAAATGGATTTACTCGGTTAATCTCGCACATTATTGTTAAAAGACCTTTAGCTACTGAAACATATTCGATATATTTGAATAAATAGGACTATGACGAAGCCCTTGAAGGTTTATATTATTTTTAAAGGTTATGTCACTTCTCATTTGACGTTGCCGCGTTACGACATTTCTTGACACGTTCCCATTACGATGCCGAACGGGCCAGCGCTATTTGCCCCAGCGTACGCTAGAGTTAAACGTAATGAGTGCGTAATACATGTAATTGGAAAACAGCTATTGACGGTAAACTGATTATTTTGTTTATTTGTTTCTTAGCATTGTTATTTTTCACCTCCTTATGCTGGAGTAGCTTAGTAATTGTTGTTATCTTTCCAGTATGGCCTGAAGACGAGAATATTATTCTCGAAACATGTAGCCAAGAATACACAAATTAGAGAAAAACGTTGGAGTTTTATTTACCCAGTGACATCAACCATGTATCTAATTAATTTTTTTAATTCTACGCATCGTTCTGCACAAAACTTTAGCACACACTAGTGCTAAAATGATATCCCTGTATTTGTCGTCTTATTCTCCTTTCTCCAGTCGTAAAAAACAAATATATATATATATATATATATATATATATATATATATATATATATATATATATATAAAAGTAGTATGGCCGTATCCATGGGAGAAAGCTGCAAAGCATTAAACACGCTAACAATGGAATTACAAGATAATATCAACCAGAATATCAACCAACTTCGAAACGACCTTCAAAGCAATTTGATTACGCCTCAAACTGAAACTACCGCAATGAAAGCAAAAATAGAGGTGCACGATGGAAAACTGGAAAGTTCAGAAAGAAACAACCGAAGGAAGAACATTTTAATATTTAACTTTGCCGAAAGAGAATCTAATATGCAAGATAAACGAAATAGACTATATGCAAAGAATAGGTTAAAAAAAACGATAGCGGGCAAAGGCCTGTTCTGGTAAGATTCCTATCACGGCGAAAGTTTTTGGAGATATTTAACAATAGAAAAAATCTTCATGGCACTAATATTGCGGTGGTTGAAGACTATCCTAAGGAGATCCTGGATAAAAGAAAGCAGCTACTAGCAATCATGAAAAAATACAGAGAAGAAGGCCATCACGCAATAATTAAATATGATAGATTGGTTGTAGATAAGAACGAAATCAACGACGAAACAATGAAAACATTCATAAACAAAAAACGTAATAGATCAGAAGACGATATGGAGCTACCTTTATCAAAACAAAAAACGTCCAACTGCTACACCGACGCTTTCGCTTTAACAACAAACACAATCGATAAATTTTTTACCAGACCGAGAAGCAACTCTCTCAGTTGCAAAGTCGACGGAAAGAAAACCTAATGGATATCAACCTCAGCTCAAGCGAGAAAGATGTTGGGGGAGGCCTTCGCCCAACAAATGGGGGTAACAAATGGAAAATATTGAATACATATAATAGAATACAATACCCGGAAGCAGCTTATTTTCTATATAGAATACACTTTTGAATTCGAGATATCATATCCATAATATATTTTTTACGTATAAATCATTTTAATTTTCTTAGTTCTAGAGTGAGTTTATTTCTAAATTATGTTTCAATCGAATATTTATTATTTTATTCTATTATTTAAACATTATATTATTAGTTAATAAAGGCTATTGAATTGAATTGAACTGCTAAAATAAACAATTGCAGAGATAACTAGTCTTCTTAATAAAAAAGTCGATTTTTCTATCAATAAGTGCTTCCACCCCTACATTAACCATGAAACCAGCTAAGTATCTACCTAAATTATTGTTTTCTCGCATGATTTCATCTTTTTTTTAAAATAAACCAAAACATTTGATCACATCTGCAATTTAATATTATAATTTGAAATAAAATGTTACTTATACCCTGTAGGTTATGAAAAGCAGGGCTAAACAAGTTAGTAAGGTATAAATCTGATATAAAGTTGTTGTTAAAGAGCAGGTGTTATTTTAATTATCTTAAAATAAAAGCAAATTCATAACTCAACATCAAGCACTGTACATTTATTTTTTCACCTCAAGGTGAACCCAGGTAAACAAAGTTTAGTATTATTCTTTCATTTTAAACGTGATTATGAAAATAAAACATAAAATATATGCGTTATAAATTAAACCAGGTCAGTTATTAATAGGATGAATGCAGAATAAGATTATAGAACAATTAAACATAGATACCAGTACATCATTATTCAAGTTTTATTTTCATATTTCTGGTTTCGCTCTGACTGATTCTAAATATATTTACCAATTTATTTACGAACAATTATGGAACCATACATTTACAGAGAGCTGATATACCATTAAAATAAATAGTTATTTAATAAATAATATATTTAATAAATACACATTTCTTAGTTTTAATCTAGTTCCAGCTTCCGAAAGCTGCCTTCAGTTCCAAATTCGATCGAAGTCATCACATCAACATCTTTAGGGATAGGACCTTGCAACTTATAGCCCTCGATTTTGTCGAAAACGTCTTTCTTCGCTCTCATGCAGTCTTCCATGTCTTTCGTTATTTCCGCTAATGATTTCTGCGCACCACCATAATCAGCAGGAAGACATTTTTGTGGAACTATTTTTATAAGTGACTCAACATCTTTGTGCACATGGAACTGAAACAAAAAAGGAACGACACATTAACGATCAATTTTCTATTTTATTACTTTATTATTTTTAATGTAGTATGTCCGTGGATTTTATGCAGTACAATTACGAATTTATTGCTTGTAACTATACGGGCTGTTTCTTAATAATATGCTAATATTGAAGGAGGTTAAGCCTTCATTGTAAAAACATTGCAACTACGAAACAAAAGGTTTAGATTCGATGTTTTTCTGTTGGGGTCCGTGTCTATGCCGTGGTTTACGTATCGACTAAAGCTTATGGTGTCTGCGATGAGCTGGCCATTACGTAACAGCCGAAATATGGCCATTGTTTACATATCTGATAATTATCGCCTTTTTCGGTTAGCGGAAAAGTTATAATGTTTGGGCTGAAATTGTAACTAGATAAAAAATCTATTATTGTATTGTGACTTTGGCTAGGTGTATTATATTTGAAAAAAGAGAGAGATGTAGAAGTAAAATTCATTTTTATCTTACCAAAAAATTATTTTTGGCCTAGCTAAACTCGTTATTTATCTAAGAATTGACACTGAGAATTTCATCAATTTTGAACCATAAACAACGCCGTTAATAGGAAACGCGTTTTAGCACAGGTAGAACTGGGTCTTAATCTTGGATCCATTTTGAGGAAAAAGATAATGTGAACATATGTACTAAATAATCAATGTATAAAGGTGATATACAGGTGGGATGTAAATTTTTAAATAAATTAAAAATTACAGCCACAACCTGGATTTGAACCTGGGACCTTTGTGTCGCACAATGCTCTATCCAACTGAGCTATTGAGGCCTATAACATCATACATTAATTTATACATTGATTATTCTCATCATTATGGTAAGTCCGTATGATACGGTATGTACACTCATGGAATTAAGTAAGTTCTATAAATATTTTAGCAGTGTGTCGATGATACATCCAAGTACAAGTTTTTTATTATTCTGGTCGACCGCTCGGCCGCTAAGTGCAAAAAATTGTCCGTTTACGCTTCAACTCGTATATCGGGTTTATTTATTATTTTATTTATTATTTTATTTATTATTTGCGAAACCTTGTTCGAATGCTTTGAATTGGTTTATAATGATTTATATGTTTCTATTTATTAGCTTAATGTGTAATTGAATCGCCGAGTTCGAAAACAGTACAAGTCCACAGTAAATCCTATGGACATGTACTGTTTTCGAACTCGGCGATTCAATTAATTAATGTAATTCCTACATTGCAATGTAATTGTGTTTTTATTAAATATGACGTTAATTTTATATAAACAAACATAAAAGTTTTCGATTACATGAAATTCTCATTTCAAGATATTGTATACAACACAACAAATTATACTTACAACCTTATTGCATCTAATAGCTTTTTTTGTGTTAATAAATACAAAAATCAATTTGTTGTTGTCAATATTTTTACTTTTCAGGTTATTTCAGAACTGACATATGTATTAACATTTGTTCACAAAATAGAAATAAATTAAAATTAAATTGTTTTAAATTTGTCTTTATGGTAATTTGTTAATTGTGATTTACTGGTGTTTTCGAGATATTTAGCTTCAACGATATTTTGCAGTGTTTAACTTAATAAACAGAAAGGAGCATGTATTTTGTATAGCATGAATGTATCATTACTATTTTTTTATATTATTATTTTGTATTTACTTTACAGCAATATGTTTAGAAATATCTGACAACTGAAAATAATGACAATTACCTATGTATATCACTAATTTACAAAAATTTTTGGAAGCAAGCTCTAAATTTTCGACGAATATTGATGGAATGTAAATATGTTATAATTATTATTAAAAAAAATAAACCAAGATATACGACCATCTAAAAGAACATGTATACAACATAGAAATTATTTCATCAAATTTGACCTGGGATGAGTATAAATTGTGTTGGTAACGGGTATATAATTTCCGAAAAGGAGACGCTTCAGAAAGAAAAGTTGTTGGTTTCTCTTACGTATAGCTTTTATTGCATATTAATTACTCACAATCATATGCAATAAAAGCTATACGTAAGAGAAACCAACAACTTGACGATTTGAACCAGGGACATTTGCGTCGCTAGCACAATGCTCTCCCATCTGAGCTATTGACATTGTGCTAGCGACGCAAAGGGCCTTGGTTCAAATCCAGATTGTGGCTGTAATTTTGATATATTTAAAATTTACATCCCGCCTGTATGTTACCATATTATTAACTTATAATATTACTTTGACAAAGTATGTCGTTAAACATTTTCAGTTATAGTTTATATTGTTTGGAAATTAAAAAGACCTTCATTTTTAATGTATATGCATTTTAGCTAACCTTACAGTACACAATTCATAAGCCGAAATGTTATTTTCAACTTATTATCGTTGTTAATGCACGCTCTTAATTTATTTAGAAAACAAATTTAGAAATAAAATTTCCAATAATGTTCCAGCTAATATATAGTAACTCAAAAATGTGTGCTTATTGAACAGGAACTATATTACAATAAAACTTCTGTAGAGCTCTTTGAAATATTAACAAAAAAAGAAAAATAAAAAACTAATTAGTTATCAAACAATGCAAAACCAAAAATGAAACACAATAAATACATATTACAACAATAAAAAATTATTAATTATAAGTAAAATTTTAATAATTTGTCTTAACAAATGGACAAAAAAAAATACCAAAATGTTTTGTTTTTTTTTCTAGAAAGTAGAAAGTAATATGTTTCATATGGTCTAATTGGTTTTCTCTGTTCCCTCTGAAGTTGGAGCCGTTTAAAATAAGATATTGTTAATAATTCAAAATGCTGTAACTTTTTAATGAATTGAAAAAGTAATTTACTTTCTGAAAAAAATAGTTTTGCTATTTAGCTAATATATAGTAAATCAAAAATGTGTGCTTATTGAACAGGAACTATATTACAATAAAACTTCTGTAGAGCTCTTTGAAATATTAACAAAAAAAAAAAATAAAAAATTAATTAGTTATCAAACAATGCAAAACCAAACATGAAACACAATAAATACATATTACAACAATAAAAAATTATTAATTATAAGTAAAATTTTAATAATTTGTCTTAACAAATGGACAAAAGAAAATACCAAAATGTTTTGTTTTTTTTTTCTAGAAAGTAGAAAGTAATATGTTTCATATGGTCTTATTGGTTTTCTCTGTTCCCTCTGAAGTTGGAGCCGTTTAAAATAAGATATTGTTAATAATTCAAAAGGCTGTAACTTTTTAATGAATTGAAAAAGTAATTTACTTTCTGAAAAAAATAGTTTTGCGGAAGAAACGTGGGACAGCCGGTATATATTGCTATAATTTAAATTATTTTGGTTGTCAAGCATGTATTAGATGTCATGAAAGATAATTGAACATTAACTGCTGTAAAGTAAATACAGATATAAAATTTCCATTGTCCTTCATACAAAATACATGCTCGTCCTAAATGTAAATTTAAATTAAATTTAGAGAATTTATTTACATTTAGTGAATATATTTTAATATTACAATTCTGAAAGAGTCTATATTTAGTGATTGGCATCAAGTTGATTTGCGCATTTACTTACTTACTTACGCCCTTCATCCTACTGCTGGGCAAAGGCATTTACTTGCGTAATCAATATTAGTTAACACAAATTTATATAATGTGTCAAGATATTACGCAATATCTTAAAATGAGCTTTTCGTATCACATTATCAAATTTCATGTTTATTAATATTATTATAAAAGTAATTTTATATTTAATTAAATGTATTACCTATTCGTAAACTTAACTGTAGTGATCATATTTCATTATTACATTGCATTGAAGATATCACATTAAGGAAAAGGTCGGACACGCTAAAAATAAACTAAATCCCGTTACATTACATCCATCGAAAAACCACCTCGTGACGGACAACTTTTTGCTAACCGGCCGGGTCGAGGTAGAACAGTACACGAATATATAACCGACATACTATTTTCAAATCCTGCGATAGCGATACGAACTTACTTATTTCCATGACTGTACGTATATTTATTTCTAGTAATATGTACTAAAGGTCTTAACTTTTGATCTACTGGTTTTTGTTATTTGACAAATTTTTTAGGACAAAATCTGCAAAAATGTAGTATTTACGAAGTTTTTTTTAAGGCCTGCAATATCTCGAAAACTATTTACTTTACATGAGTACAGTAACGAAAAGACAAGTTCTTTGGTGTTCATAATGTGGTAAGATACACGCAAAGATACTATTTTCCATTCACGCCTAATTCATCCTGTATAACTGAAAATAGTTTTGTATTAAATATTTTTTTAAATTTTTGAGACAAAGGCAGAATTGACCATTGTGGTTCTAATGGGTCACCCTGTCTATTGCTTTTTGTAGTTATTATTTACTTCAGGTTAATATTTAGTTGAGAGCAAAATTTGAAAGAATTTTACTCTTTCATGACAACTTTTGATATTTGGATGCCGCGTTTAAATTTTGAACAGTAGTTCCCAGTAGTTGAGTTTACTGGCACACGCCAAACATATGCCACAAAAAAAAACGGACAAAAAACGGAAGTATACTAGGGATGTGCAAATAGTATCAATTCGCTACTTCGTATTCGTTACTTTCAAATATTGCAAGTAACGAATACTTATTTAAAAAGTATTCGTTACATCAGGTTAGATATCCATCACAACAAGCACAACTAACGAAATATCAATTCTAGTATGATGTATAAACTACAATTTCCATAATTAAATAAAATACATATCAATTGGAAATAAATATGATTATAAAATTGAATAAGAAATAGAACACGTGTAATCGCCACTAAACGTAACTCAATAATAATCCCGCCAACGGAATTGTGATCCAATGTCGTAATCCCTAAAAAGTCAGTTAGTGCAGGCAAATCACTCCTCGCAACACCGACCGCTTCCATCTATACGTTCTCCGCGAATCAACCCGCCTATCAGTTTGATACCGCCACCTTTGACGCCAAAGGTGCCCAAGATAGCAGATTATGTGACAATCACAAGTCACCACACGTAAAATTGGTATTAAACAAAATATCAGTATCAATTCTGGTATCACAAGTATAGTACAATTCAATACAGTAAATTATCAAGTTCACAATCAGTAACGTTCTGGTAACGGAAACGAAACGCGTAGGTACCAAGTATCAGTAACAAAACACAAATGATTACTGATACTCGATATTGAGTATCAGTAATCATTTGTGTTTTTGCAGGTAACGGTACACACAGAAAAGTGATCTCTCGAACGAAGAGAGAATTTCTTGGCTGAAGTAGTTGGTAGGTTCGTATATACGCGAGGGATTATTGACTTCAACCAAGAAATTTTATTTCTTGGAATAATTACTAGATTTAAGAAAGTGGTTACTCTGGTAAGTAAGTAAACAGTCTTCAATGAAGTGAATATTTTTTTCCCGGTAAATATTTTTAGCTACTTAATGTAAGAATTTTAAAGATTTGGCACAAATACGTTTTCTATTGCTACTTAACAAGATAGGTATGTTATAGTTACTTACTCGTTCTAAACTGTTGCGTGCGTTACATTAAACTATTCCGTGTTGAAACGTTTATTGTACTCTATAAATCACAATACACATCCCCAATAAATCACAAGGTACATCCCCTACGGGTACTTCGCTGTTGTTTTCGTACTAGGTTAGGCTCCTTTACGGCGGCGCCAGCACCACGCGCTGGCTCGCGAGCCTTGACAAAATCACGGTGCGCATATTTATTCCAGAGAAAGGGATTACTTGAAAGAAGTGAGAATCACTTCAGTTAAATAATTGGTGGGTTTTTATTCAGTAAACAATACTTACTTATATTAAATATCTTATATTTTCTTGGATCAAGTAACTACGCACTTGGATGGATTTACTATTATGTACTTCGTTGGAGAAATTAACATCTTTGGGACGAAAAATTACTTCTTTCAATACAATATTGGTTAAGTAGGCTTTCACGGCCAGAATCATTTAGAAAATAAACTGCTTCCGGGTTATGCCGTGTGTCAAGATTTGTTAATGCTGACGTTTTGTTGGCGAGCCATGTTGCTCGCTTCTTCAAAGCTAATTGAATACTGAAGACCTACCAAGAAAGTCTCCCTTATATACCTGAATTTACACCTCACTGCGCACATCTGGCGCTACCGCTCCATGTGTTTTTCCACCTGACCGCGTTAGGATCGATTTCCAGACCCTACTAATGTCAGTACCGTCCTCGCGATTGATGTTGTCAGGATGTTTGTAAATTTCGATGGCTTCTCTAATAAGCCTTCACAATATTGGTTCTTATAAAGAAAGAATTTATTTGTTGACAGCATTTATCTGAGAAATTATTTTACTTATATTGAGTATGTGGCATTTCTTGTATATACCTGACTTTCTACATCCAAGTAAATATGCATTTGAATCTAGTAAATAAATTCAAGAAATTACGTTTTCTCGTTCCAAATAATCACTTTTCTGTGTGTACCAAAACGCGTAGGTACTATCCACGCCAAAAAAAAGTCGTACAGCTAAGTTTGACATCATGTAATTCTGGCTTGTCAACTTGACAGTTGGTGCATGTTTTATACCTATGATTAATGTCAGAATGACAGCCAATAGGTTATAAAAGAACCATTTACAAAGCTACAAGGTGTACGACTTTTTTTTGGCGCGCATAGTACCTGGTACAAGTATCTAGTAACAAAACACGAATGATTGCTGATAGTCAGTGTCAAATCTGGTAACGGTACCCGAAGGTGTAGGTATCTACTAAGTATCCAGTAACGAACCACAAACGATTACATGTAGATATTGATACTCAGGCGGCATCGAATAGGCTGAGATCAGAAGGCAGCAACCAGTCGTACGTGTACGACTGGTTGCGGCGCGGGTGCTACGATGTGCAGAGATGTTTCATGTTTCACAAATAAATTAGCTAGTAAATGCGGCCGGCGCCAGCGGCGCGGGCGTTTTCGACATTTTTTAACCATAAAAAGATCTTATGGCCGTGCTCGATAATTTGTGTAGGATACAATAAGGAAACAATTTGTTTCGAATGTTAAGTAGGTGAAATGTTAATGGTATTAGTTTGCCATATTTTATGTAGGATTGCTAACTTGAAAAATATCAGTATCAGTTTAAGTAACGAATACAAAGTAACGAATACTTGATTAGAAAGTACCGGTATCAATTCGTTACTCAAAAGTATCGTTACTGCACATCCCTACTGTATACCCATAATTTGTCTTACCTTATCTCTTAACTTTTCCTTAAAGAATGCTTTGAATAAGTTGATACCATGTATTACAATCGCTTTATCAGTGATGACGTGAATACCCTTGATTCTGATAGGAAAGCTATCGAAAGCTAAATTGACAAGTTGCTTCACAGTATTATTGACGAAGATGGGTACATGGCCAGCATTGAAGTTAAGAGCGTCAGTGATATATACATCTCCAGCACACAGGTCATCTCCATAGATACGCAAGTCACCTAAAACGATTTAAAACCGACGGATATCGCTTCATTTTTTAGGTCTTTAGATATACTTACACATGAGAGTTATGTATTGCATCATTTTTTGCAGATCGATGACGGAAGCATCCGGATGTAAGATTTTGGTTAAGACAATCCTGTGGCCCTCTGGTGTGAGTTGCGGCAACACGGTTACATACATGTTGTTGCTTATAATGCAATCTTTGTTCAAGATTGAGAAACGATCCTTGTAAATTGTAGGCACTTTTGACAAGCCTATAAAATAATTCCGGAGTTTTTTCTTCGCTTTTTCCATGTCGTGTTTGCATTGCCTGATGAATACCTGTAGAAGGATTCTATCTACAAGAAGAAACAACAGTTTTAATAGTAACTCTCTTTGTACAGTTTTAATGTTAAATTAGGTATAAGTTGCTCCTGCTCCTTGGTAGAATGTTCTGCTTATCGTATCTTAAGTTATATCATAGTTCTTCTGCCAACGATGCCATTTTGATAATGATAAATAATGTAATGATATAAAATAATAACACTGCGTGATAAATTGAGAGAAATTGTTTCTAAGACTGATCAAAATAACTATGTTTGACTAAACTCGCCTTGGTGATCATAAAAACGACGTTAAATAATCTCTATTTCGTCAGGTTTTCGAAAAAAATGAGCTTAAGATGCGAAAAGCACGTGATTTTGGCAATGTTTACGAATTTATAGCTGCTGAACCCAATGTCCCAGAACTTTAAAAAGATCTCAAACAAAACCACAAACTGTGTCCTTTTTACATGTAATCCTCAAAGTTAGGTCACTAATGGCCTTGACCTGCTGATAAAGCTTGGTGATGGGTCGGTGGGCAACAAACAAGCTGCTGTTCATAGATTGGTCGTTGTAAATACGATGGGTTGCATACACGATTGAAACGATATTATTACGTTACAAATTTGTTGATAATAATACATATTTTTTTTTCATTTCCCTGTGATATGCCGTGTCTGGCAGAAAGTTCGAAACTAATGGACTTTCTTTTTATTATTAACCTTTTAAAAACATATTTTTTAAAACATTTGCATTGTCTTCAACTTAAAATGGAAATTTTAGAATGTGATCATATGCTTACATATCCCGGGTGTTGCAAAAACTATGAAAAACTTTTAAGAGTAAAGTACCTTTGTGTTAAAAGCTATGCAAAAATGTTATTTGAAAAAATTATTTAGCAATATTAGTGGTCATCGAATACAAATTTATAATCACCTTTTTCATTGCATAGACCGGGTGTTTTTATTAGTAATCAAGGGTTTCATTTTCAATTTCTCATAAAATTATATTCTTCATAAAAGTGTCTGGATTGTCTTTTACATAAAATGCAGATATTAGAATGTATGTATTTGCTTGCATGTACCGGATGTTACCAAAACTATGAAAAACACTTTTTGCAACACCGCGTGTTGCAAAAAAGATGAAAATGACAAAAGAGTAAAGTGCCTTCATCTTATGTAAAAATCTAATGTGGTCAGGCATAGAAAAAACAGAACAATTTTTAAAAGATAGCAATGGGGTATTCCGGTGTTTTTGAAATTGTCATTTTTTACAAAGTATGGGTGCTACTGTTTGGTACTTCACAAGTAAAATATCAAACATTGTTCTAAATTAAGAGAAATCGTTGTTTGAAGTTTGAATTAGGATTGGTCTTTGTGACGTCACAAAGACCGCTCAAAGTGAGCGACTTGACAACGTTGCTACATCTAGGGTGCACGTAGTAAATTTCTGTCTTCTGTTGTGTCAACGTTTAGAATCGCTCGTTTGTTGACACCTGCTTTGGTTATTGAGGTTATATCAAACACTTGTTCAAAATGTATAAACTCCAACGCCGACATTGTTCTGTGCCGGGCTATAACAGCAGTAGAACAGTAACTTCTGATAAGATTTTCTTTACATTGCCGACTAGCGAGATGAGAGATGTTTGGCTTCAAGTTTCAATGATCAAATCATCTCTCAAAAAAGGTACCTTTATTCGTTGTCAAACAACAGGGTCGCCAACCGTCAACTTGGCCGATCAGCTGTTCGAGAGCTGTCCGATGTTGCCACCGCTACTAGGGATCGGTAATCATCGTGTATTTCCGAGGGTGGTCGGTGAATTCAAACGAAATGCACTTTTAATTGCAATTATCTTATAGAAAAACTAAATCAAAAAGCTCATAGCTTAACTATATGAATCCTCATAAATTGTACAATAGGTTAAACCGAATATCTGCTTAAATTTTGACATGACCGGAATACCCTATTATAGATTAACCATCAAAAACCCACTTAACCATATGATAAGTAAAACCAAATCAGTGATCAAAAATGTAAAGAGATCTTCGTCGAATATTCCGGTTTAAGCTATAGTTATTTTATGCCAATGAATCCTTCTGTTCCACAACTTTATACATTACCAAAGCTACATAAAGAAAACATGCGACCCATTACCGCATGTTGCAATTCACCTACCATAGAAAAAACACAAATTCCCCTAAAGATCTTTCAGATAATAGATTTCAAACCGACTAAGGGCCGATATATTCACCTATCGTGAAACTGTTCGTCATCTAAACAAGATAAATGGTAAAAATGCGTCTATTCACCTGTCGTTAACGTTACCGACCGGATAAATACGCTAACGATCAAATTTATTTAGCGATCGAATGAACCTGCCGTAAACTAATGACGAACACTTTGATTGGTCACAGAGCATGTGCTGAATGTCAAACAAAAAGTCAAACTGACAAATATTTACGTACGTACGTGGTACTGTATTAATTGAAGTCATTATTTAGTTAATATGGCCGAATTTGTTGAATTCGTCTTTCATACCATTTCTTTTTACTTTTGGTCGTCTTTTTTGCGAATGAATTTTGGTTACGTTTTGTCAATGTCTATCAATGTCATTTACGGCGCTACATCTAGCGGCAATTAGTCCAAGTCATGACCCAACTGTTGATTTAGTACACCTTTTTTACCGACATTTGATACTATACTGCCGAAAAACATTCGTTCGCGATGTTTACGTCCTCGTTGCCTGACGATAACTTACAGATCGGTGAAAAGACAGAATCATTTTTAACGCGAACGTTAGCGTAATCTGTTCGTTGGCTAACGACTACTTTGACGATAGGTGAATATATCGGCCCTTATTCTGTAAAAAATACATTGCAATTTACCGATATCATTAAGGATACTGATTTAACTGGTTGCATAATGCTGCCTTTCGACGTAACTAACTTATACACCAATGTACCAGTAGATCTAACACTAAACCTTGTCTCTCAATTATTAGAACAAAACTTTACAGAAAGAAACAAAATAGATCAAATAAACAAAATTGCTAAAACACGTCATAAATCAAAACTATTGCTTGTTCAACGGAAAACATTATAATTTTACTGAGGGCTTACCAATGGGAATGTCACTATCTGGACTTCTATCAGAAATTTTCCTTAATCATTTAGAAGAAAAATTTATTATGAACAATGTCAATCCTTTTAAAAACAAGATTGTCAAATGGGTACGATACGTCGACGACATTTTCAGTAATAATATAACAAGAGAGTGAGAATAAATTGAAAATAATTTGACAGATTGTTTGAAAACTTGTTGCCAAAACTTGTTGAGAGCCCGCAGGGCTCGAGTGGCTATTGCCAAATGGCAACAAGTTTGAACAAGATCTGTCAAATTATTTTCTAATTTATGGAACTCTCGAGTTATATTTGACTAGATTATTTTTTGATTCACAAATTTTTACAATAAAAAAGATCAATAAAACTATCATAAAATTATTGAAAAATTTAATTTAATTAATTATTACTTACAATATATGAAAATATCGTTGACACATTGTGAATATATTAAAAGAATTAACAATTCAAATTAGTAGATTTGGAATTGCTTGTTATATTAAGTGTTTCCTCCTGCGTATTTTCTCTAAGATTATTTGTTATATTTGAATTATGTTCTTGGTTCAATTGTAAGTATGGTTTAATCGAACTTGCAGAATTATGACCAGTGACCTTGATTAGTTCTTGTTCTCCTACACCAGCTTTTGAAAGGTTACTTACTGCACTTGATCTGGCAGAATGGTTAGTTATTTTTTTAGTAACTGTGTCTAGACCTACTTTTTCTGCGGATTCTTTCATCCATTTTGAAATGGAATTTATTCCCACAGGAACGTTTTTATACCAAAAACCATGAGTTTGCCAAGCCGGATTTGGAGTAAGAAACAAGCGTTCGGTTTTAATATTTTCTTCACATTTACTCATTAGTTTTTCAAAAAGACGAACAGGGCAAATATCTGGGTTATTTATGTTTGGAATCAACCATTTACTATTAGCGCAGCTTTGTGCTCCACCCTGTGCAGTTTTTGTAAAGATGGGATTGTATTCAATGCGGCCAGTATTTAATCTTTTTATGTGGGTTTCTTTTTTAAAATAATGAACTAAATATTTCGTAGTCTCTCCTCCCCTCCAAGCTAGTTCATACGATGCAACGTGAAAAAACTTTCTTTGCAATCCACAAGGTGTATCTTCGTCCCAATAGTTAAAAATTTGCAACAATTCTGTATTAGAAAGTGCCACAGACCTTTGTTTGTGCTTTTCAGGATGTTTTTGTAAATTTTTTCTTTTTGCATCTCTTGCATTCCGAGCATTTCTGAATTGTATATCATGGAAACGATCAAAGGACCTGTTATACTTATTAAAGTAAAGTTCTTGAACTAATTTTGCCGTTTTATTCCACATTGTCTTTATTACTGCTTCTTTATAATCATTTCCGTCTTTTCTTTTCATGTTATAAGCCCAATCTTTTAAAATCAATGCCAGAGTAGCTGTTGTAGTAGATTGATCCAGAATATAATTTCTTTCTTTGGCGAAGGTCTTAAATTGTCTCCATATAGACTGATTACTTATTAGAGTATTTTTCGAAGTAGTTTCTAAAATCTTTTTTGTAATTTCTGCATTAGAAAAGGTACTAAACCGATGACTTTCACCCATTTCGCGTTGACACAATTAAGTATCTGACAGTTGCTAGGCAAATAAGAGAATAATCACAAGAGATTTATTCCCACTATAATAATGACATAATAGGTTGAAACTTACCCTTGTGACAAATAAAAAAGCATTTCATTGGTTTTAAGAAACGTCAAAAAATAATCACAATAATAAAAGCGAGTCAAAATGAAATCGATAATTTTTCAAACTACTTAAACAATATACACCCAAATCTAAACTTTACCTTAGAGATACAACAGAATAACAGAATAAATTTTCTCGATGTGACCTTGATTAATAATAAGAATAAACTGAACTTTGAAATTTTCAGAAAGGCTACAACTATAAATACAATCATCCCCTTTGACTCAACCCACCCCATAAATCATCGACTCGCCGCTTTTCAACATCATATAAACAGACTACTAACATACCCAATCACTGAAATAGCAAAAACAAAGGAACTACAATTCATATATTATCTAGCAGAAAACAATGGTTTTCCCCAAAAAAGTATAAGGTCTATAATAAACAGAGCAAAGAAAAACCAAGATCCTCTCTCCACTAATGAAATACCTAATAACTACCAAATCTACAGATATTTCACATAAAACAACACGAATAGAAAGTTACAAAAAACATTAAACAAATATAATATAACACCCGCATATAGTAACTCTAACCAAATAATTAAGCAATTATCTGGACATAAATACGAAAATAAAACAGATATGGAAAAAAGTGGTAGTTACTCTGTTAATTGCACAGACAGACAGGAAGATGTCTAGCTAAGAGAATAACAGAGCATGCTAATCAAGTAACATCAAGCGTATACAAACATTTTATACAAACTGGACACAAAATAGATTATAAGAACGTCAAATTAATCCATAAACGCAATAAAAGGTTTAAGATGGACCTATTAGAGCAGCTGGAAATAGAAAGACAAAATAGAAACACACAAACAGAATTGATTAACGACCAATTACAATTTTACAAAAGGCCCCTGTTTACTTACCTAAATGCGATTTAAAATTCAATAAAATCGACTGATATACCACCACATACATAGCACACATACCACATCGGTTGCCAAACCAGTTGGATTTTTCTATACACCAATGGTTGGATATCATAGAAAGCGTGCAAAAAGTCCCCATCGCTATAGTTTAAGCAATTCTAATTTATTCCTGAATAACGAACGGGTATAGAAGATAACATGCGAGTGAGGAAATTGATATGTGCGACTGACAGGACGAAGCATCGAATGTCGAGTCAAGGAGCACAGTAGAGACACCCGGCTAGGCAATATTCAACAGTGCGCTGTTGCTCAATACTGCCATGAGTCGTGACACACAATGGACTTCGATGACGTGAAGATGTTGGCAAGGCTGAGTAATTATCGAGGTGTATCTTGTTGCACGTTTTGATTAATTTTAAAGAAACAAGATTTTTTTATTAAACGCACAAAAAAATATATTACGTAAATAATATAATAAACTCACCATAATGTTGAGGTAAATAGGTTTGACATGCCACCCACTGCTCAAAAAGCTCTATACTGTGCTCATACTTCGCTTTCTCGTCAATTTTCAACTGTTTTTTAATGCTATCTGCGAGTTCGTTGCTCAGAGGGGTGTAGTAGTCCATTTTCAGTAAATTAGAACACGCAAAATGATCGAACTGATCGCTTTTTCATTAAATATATATATACACGACTGCGGAAAGTAGTTATAGACTAATATAAACGTCTACTAGGAAACTGGTAATTATTTAATTAAATAAAAGAGTACATATCGACCAACTTGCGATAATGTAAACAATTAAAAATGGTATTGTGTTGTATTTAATTATTGTAGCTGGGGTCAATTTTAATAATTTAAATGCTGATGCGAAAAAAATTTTTGATGGTGTGATCAGTCAATTTCAAATACTAGACAAATGTGACGATTAAACTTCAATTTGTTTAGAATTTTTTGTAATAAAATAATAGCACATAATACGACTATTAATTTTCTGCGTTGTTACGATCATAAATAGCTACTATAGGCAAAACCGGGAGAGGTGAAGTTGACTCATCGCTTAAAATCGTATGAACCAAGATATGGACGTACCGCGCGGATTGGTTCTATTGCTGTGTATATTTGGTTGCCTACTAGGTAGTTCGTTAAAGATTAATACATATTTAATTACTAAAAATACTATCATTGGTCATTTAATTGTGATAATATCCTATCTAATTTATATATCCATCATTACCATGTTTAACAGAAGCAAAGTGAAAACATACCAACTAGCCCATTTAAGACGGTGTATTTGTGCGGTTGGAATTAGCTCAGAAACAATCATTTTGTGACTGAGTGCTTAAACTTGGAGTTTCTTTTCTGTTAGTGTAGACATTAAATATGTTTTGAAATTCATTTCTGAATATTTCAGGATAAGTATTTCACAAAACGGTGGTAAAGTTTGTTGTAAATGTGAGGTTATGTTTTTAATACGTGCTTTGATAATGGATTAAAAGAAATATGAACTGAAAATTACTTTATTTTGATAAAATATATAACATATATACATAAATAATAATATATATTATATTTTAAAAAAAAACATGGTCTTCTTCGACAACATTGTCCAGTATATACAGACATAAATAATAATAAAATATATATATAACAAAAAACATGTTCTTCTTCAATCTCATCCTTACGTTTCTTATGTTTATTGTAAATTTTGCGACGTATAGCAGCTTTTGTAAAATCGTCAACATCGACAGATTTAAACTTTGGTCGACAACGTCTCTTCTGCGGTGAAGATATTGAGGTACCTTCTGTTTCTGCCGTTTGAAATCTTAGTTTTGTACGATATACTGTTGAAACGGTAACACCACAAGCATCAGCAGTCCTCTAAATTAAAAAAAAATAAATAAAATTGGTCTTTTGAGGTAACAACTTAAATAAAATGACTTACTTCCATAAGTATTGTCTCGCCTACATTTTCAGACGTGCGACGAAAATAATTTAATACGTTCATGACCATTACCATCGATTTCGTATTTAGGGCCTTTCCTTCCAACGAAAACATTTTGCTCACATTTAATTCACACGTTCGCGCTGTGTTATTATAATAACTGGAGGTTAGGTTGCAAGTACCGCTGCCATCTGTTCTAAGAACGGACGTACTTTTTGGTCTTGCCCATTTAAATTATACAGCAGACGTATGAAAGGGATGCTATTTCGTTTTAACACACGTCAATATTTAGAAATAATCTGTAACGTATGTCGAAAATAACAGCTGAAATCGATGAGTAATCTTCACCTCTCCCGGTTTTGCCTATAGTTATTCGGAACATACACCATTGTAGCCAAAAATGTCGAAGGACCACCTAATAAAATGCCGGCTATTGCTTGGCTAGTAAGTGACCTGAAAGCCAATGTGTTAACATGTTATGCATATCTAAGGTGACCAGGCGGCCTTTGGCGGGACAGTCCCGCTTTTTCACATTTTGTTCCGCGTCCCGCGGAGTTTTAAAATTGTCCCGCTTTTTAAAAAAAGTTATTTTTTTACAGAATTTTTAGAGAATTACTACGAAAAATGAACTATATGCTATTTCGCTCAAACACTCTTTTTCAAATCGTTGCGTTAAAAGGCAGTAAACTTTTTTACTTATGAACCAACATTTTGAGGTCGAAAGCAGTTGTTTCACAATTGTATTTTTTTACAAAGAAAAATATGAATTACTCATTTTAGGTAACTTCCATACCATACTAAATATAAATTAATATTATTTTTACTTTATCATACGCAGTATGTAAAGTATTGTAATCATGCCAAAAAAAATTTTTGAGATTTTAGCGGAAATATGTCTTTTTGGGTCCCCTGAACATTTGTGATCAAGGTACAAAAAAATGTCTGTGTGTGTGTGTGTGTGTGTGTGTGTGTGTGTGTGTGTGTGTGTGTGTGTGTGTGTGTGTACCCGTTTTTGTGGAGACGATTCCGGAGAAACTACTAATGGTATCGGGACGAAACTTCATATTTAGAAGTTTTATAACCAAACTTAGAGCTGAAAAGCTTTCTGTTGAAAAGGGTTCAAAGGAACTGGTGGTTTACTCATAGCATTTTTCGAAGATTTTGCAAATGAGCCGCTATTTGTGTAATGTCGTCAAAATAGTTAAATAATAAATTAAAGGAGAGGAAATTTTCCATAATTTATGTATATGATATTTTTTGGTAGAATTTATAGTTTAGCCGCATGAGCAAATTCTATTTCATCGAGATCGGGCGTACTGCTTTAAAACTAGTAGCCAGGATATGTCAGATTATTTTGATTCTAATGACAGTAGCTAGTGTCAAACGCTAACGTCTTGAAAATGCTACTGTCAATGTAGGCTGCGTTCGGATATTGAACACCGTTACACTTTTTACACCCAATAACACCTAAGTGTCATTTGGACGGTGCAGCTTTAATCGAGATATTTGTCTAGTTCTACTAGTTTTATTTTAATGCAGACATAGCCGATCTCGATCAAATAGAATCTCATGCAGCTAAACTATTAATTTTATATATAGTATGATAAAGTCATGTGCCTGGCCACATCAGATTTTTTGTTAACAACTAGACTCTAAGCTAAATTAGTACAAAGCAGTCCCTCCTGTCATTTCCAATCAAAATTGCACTATTTTAACAATTTTAACCATTTTTATTATTTTCAAAGTTTTATTGGATACTGACCCTGTCATTTAGTCTCAGAGCAAGAATATACAGAAACTTAATAGAAAACACAGAATCTTAGCAATACATCGAATTATAGGTAGCTATTCTGTCTATTCTGTCTAATAGTGGATATTTAATATTTTTGTTTTTGAAAAATCGTAATCGTAATCTGTAAAAAGAATTTATGGATTTTTGCATTGTTTTACGAAACTCACGGGACGAAATTAAATTGATTTAGAAAACCGTAGCAACAATTTATATGTCGACCGACCGGCTTAAACGGCAAAAAAGTTAAAAAGAACTTTCATATTCAATAACTTTTATAGACGTAAACCGATTTTCATTATTTTTTTGAAACATGTAAAGAAATTTATCAGATTTATCATATTAATGTACATTTGATAAGTAAAGAAAATGAGATGTTCCAGCTGATTATTTATTCTGGGAGATCAAAAATAGTGTTTTTGGTCTAAGTTTGAGACATCCTGTGGGATAATTAAGGAACTTGTTCTCTCGCAGGTTGGCAACTAGTTACTCTCTTACAAAACCATATCAATTCTTAACGTCTTGTTTTCTAATTCATCTCAATAACTGAATTTTTGTAGAATATACACAGTTTGAAGCAAGATTTTGAATTCACTCATAATCAAGTAAATTTGCTGCAAGGTTTAACATCAATTTAATAACAGCAATTTTAAATTGCTAAGTTTTATATGAAATTTGATATTGTTTACCTTCTACAAAATTCAGATATTGGTATGAACTAAAAAATCTTGAGAATATGGACGTCTTTTTAACAAAGTATTTTAAAATTTGCTTATGCTCCGCAGTTATTTCACAGCGTGTATCGAAAGTAGATCAAAAACAACATTATGGTCTGTTTTAAAAAAATTACAAAAGTATGTGCTTATCTCTAAGAAATTCAATGAATTTCTTTAAAATGCATTAAAAAATAATGAAAATCGGTCAATATTATAAAATTTAGCAAAATAAGCGTTCCTTTAATTCTGCCGGTCAATGTATTTTTTTCTCAAAACTAAACCTTTAAGCTTGGCATATCTTGTTGTGCTGTACAAAGTCGTTAGATTAGAACATATGTTTCTTATTTTCTTACCTTGAGATTTATTTATTATATAATTCATTTTTCTTACTACTTCTTACTATATTTATTAGTTGATAAAAATGTTTTTAAAAAATATAAACATTTATAATGACCTAAACATTGTCTTGTATCAAACAAATTCTTGTTATTTAAAATAAATATAGCAAAACTAATCACTAATAATAATGCAAATAATGTCGAATATTCAATGAATTATATGTTGTTGAAACAAAGATGTGTTGATCACAAGCACAACAATTTAAAGGAGTATGTGTGATGTTGCTTAAAATACAAAAATCTGTGTAACCAACCAAACTAATAGAAAGTACTAATAATAATTTTTGTGTTTATAAAAATCCTAGAATTTGTCTATTTTCGAATAAGATCTTTTGAAAAGACGGTTGGTTTTAATTACTACCGCCAACCCCGGTCCGCTACTGCCCGCTTTTCTGCAATAAAAATCTGACCACCTTATCAGAACACTGACTAAAATTAGAAAATGTAAGCCTGTACCAACTACGAGGATATAATCAAGCCACCTGCTTCTGCCGAACCACACGCCAACGTTGAAGTGTGAAAACTTTATAAAGTGCTTTGGATGTCCTAAAAAGTCGAAAGCCATTGTTAATATTTTGATTTAACATACAGGATGGTTAGAAAACACGAAAATGTTAAATTGAGTAGTTAAACTAAGAGAAGAAACTAAGAAACTAAACCGAAGAGTAAACTATCGGTTTTTCGGAATTAGATCCAAAATGTTATAGGTAAAAGTTAGTTTGAATTAATTTTATGCTCAAATATCAAACTTGAATGTTCTATTTCAAATTTTACATCTCGGACCAGTGGAAAGACATTTCATAAAGATGAACAAGAAATTTAGAGACCACAATTATGGTTGATCAGTTGACAGTAGTAACAGCGTACACACAGAAAAGTGATTATTTGGAACGAGAAAACATAATTTCTTGAATTTATTTACTACATTCAAATGCATATTTAGTTGGATGTAGAAAGTTAGGTATATACAAGAAATGCCATATACTAAATATAAGTAACATAATTTCGCAGATAAATGCTGTCAACAAATAAATTCTTTCTTTATAAGAACCAATATTGTATTGAAAGAAGTAATTGAATTTTTCGTTCCAAAAATGTTAATTACTCCAACGAAGTAATAGTAAATCCATCCAAGTGCGTAGTTACTTGATCCAAGAAAATATAAGACATTTAATATAAGTAAGTATTGTTTACTGAATAAAAACCCACCAATTATTTAACTGAAGTGATTCACTCGCCTCTTTCAAGTAATCCCTTTCTCTGGAATAAATATGCGCACCGTGATTTTGTCAAGGCTCGCGCGCCCGCGCGTTGTGCTGGCACGTGCTGGCGACACAGAACCTAGCCTATAGTACGAAAACAGTACAAAAGTACCCGTAACGGATGTGCCTTGTGATTTATTGGGGATGTGTATTGTGATTTATAGTGTACAATAAACGTTTCAACACGGAATAGTTTGAGGTAACGCACGCAACAGTTTAGAACGAGTAAGTAAATGTAACATACATATCTTGTTAATTAGCAATAGTAAACGTATTTGTGCCAAATCTTTAAAATTCTTACATTAAGTGGCTAAAAATATTTACCGGGAATAAAAATATACACTTCGTTGAAGACTGTTTACTTACTTCACCAGAGTAACAACTTTCTTAAATCTAGTAATTATTCCAAGAAATAAAATTTCTTGGTTGAAGTCAATAATCTCGCGCGTATATACGAACCTACCAACTACTTCAGCCAAGTATTCTCTCTTCGTTCGGGAGATCACTTTTCTGTGTGTATCCAAGCAATTTGTTGATAGAAGCTGATTGAAAGTATGTTGACTTTAGAGCAAAGGGTTTATTTGGTTCTTTGTTACGGCATAGATGAGGTATCGTACCACCGTGCTATTGAAATTTTTAACAGCAAATAACCTGAGGTATACGTTTCTGTCAATTGTGTTCGTGAATTGGTTAAAAAAAAATATGCAACAGGAGACGTGAAGAATATCAAGAAAAGAAAGCGAAATGGCGACGATGATGCAGGAGCTTGTTAGCTATTGATTCCGTGAACACTTGCCCAAAAAATCGTTGAGGCAAAGATCTCGAGACTTGAACATCACTAAAAACCACACGCAAATGATTTTTTCAAATCAAAACTTTCATTCTTATAAACCAGTATTGATACAGACTTTAGTAGAAGGAGATGATGCTCGGCGATTAGAATTTTGCCTATTAATGGGAGAACGGATTATGATCGATAGATTTTTCTACAGAAAAATTATTTTCTCTGACGAAGCGACGTTTACCACAAATGGAGTTGTTAGTTCACAGAATTGCAGATATTGGTCTCAAGAAAATCCAAATTTCCGTATTACAACCAATCCTCAAAAATTAAAAAAAAAAAGTGAACGTTTGGTGTGGGATTTATTACAAGAAAATAATTGGACCATACTTTTTTGACGGTAGGTACTGTAAACAAAACACTTATTTTGATATGTTGGAAAATTTTGTGCTTCCTACTTTGGACGAAATCAACTTACAGTTCAGGTGTTCACTACACTATCAACACGACGGTTGTCCTGCTCATAGAGCATATCAAGTCAGGGATTGGTTGAACAGACATTTTCCAAATAAGTGGAGTGGACGATTCGGCCCTATAGGATGGCCACCACGTTCACCTGATTTAACGCCGCTTGATTTTTTTTCTGTGGGGTTATTTAAAACAGAAGGTGTATGCGAATAATTTTCATGATAATGTAGACATTCTAAAATTAAAAATTAGGGAAGCAGTAGAGGAAATAAATGAAGAAACAATTTATTTGGTATATCGGGAGTTTAGGAGAAGATTGGAAAAATGTGTAGCTGTAGGAGAGGAACATGTGGAGTAATGTTTTGTTAAATTAGTTTATTCAAAATAAATAAAATATACAACTTAGAATACAACTCTGAAATTTGATATCTGGGCATAAATTTAAATATAAAACAATTTTTACCTATAACATTTTTGTTCTAATTCCGAAAACCCGATAGTTTACTCTTCGGCCAATTTAACATTTTCGTGTTTTCTAACCATCCTATATGATAAAGCAAAATATTAACAATGGCTTTCGACTTTTTAGGACATCCAAAACTATTTATAACGAATGACTTTTTCTCAAGAAATTAAAAATTACGTCCATTATAGGTATAGTTAGATCCATCGGGGGACACACTGTACCGCTGACGGGAACATTCAACAATTTCTCGAAACATCGGCCTAATAATACTAACAAATATACTCAACTCCTATGATTTAGTGCAGCGTTTCCCAACCTTTTTACTCTTGCGGAATCCCAACAAAAGAAATATACAACGTCCTTTCTAAGGCATTTCGGGTATGTTTTTTGCGTACAGAAAAACGAGTAACGTATTTCAAGTAACCAGATACAATTCTGTAAAGAAACTCAGTTCAATGATACTAATGGCATACTATTACATCAAACTATAATATTAACAAACTGTTAGATTAGTCAAATTAGGTTGCTATTAGGAAACCGTTAGAACTACTCAGATTTTAATAATTCTTTTTTTAATGTCGCAAATATAAAATACTACAACCTTTATTGCTTGAAAATTGACACTGTTTGTTCATTTAATAAATGTTTGCATTTGTTTATATTATTACCGGATGATAGAAAGTTATGGAACAATGTTTCTAAAAGTTATAAGCATTTGGAACATGGTGTGGGATTCACTAGTAAATCCTAGTAAATCAGATATCAAATTTTCAATTTAGATATCAAAAATCATAATTTTTCCTACTATCGAATTGTCGAATATCACGACTTATCAAATTGCAGGCAGTTAATTAGAAAATGATGCATATCTTTCTATCATTGGTAAAATTGCAGATCAATTAATTAACAATTGATTAATTATTGTTTGTATTGATTACATTATGTTATTATGTTCAGATTGTAACTGTTTTATACACAATTTAATATTTTGCGAAAATTTATAAAATAAACAAATGGCGTCAATTGGAAATGATTTTCAATTTTCAACATAAAAAAAATATTGCAGTATATATTTATTTTTAATTTTACTGCACTTTTGTCACTTATAAATAATTATTTATTGATTGGTTTCTCATATAATTGTGTTTAAATGCAGGAAGAGTTGTATTTGTATTGGTATAATTACAATTAAAATTAACAGACAGTATGTACAAAAAGAAACGTATCTCGTTCTTTGAAGAAAGTGTCCGATAGACAATTCAAATGAATGGTTTAGGGAATGACTTATGCTACAAATTTGAAGTGCTTTCGAATATATAGGATGCTTCATATATATGCAGCAGATTAAACTCATTTACTAAAATGGAACAACTTGCATATGCTTCCTGTGTCTGATACGGCTTTAAATTAAAAACTTAAAAGGAAAAACCACATGTCCCGTACCACATGTATTGGTAAAAATATCTCTTATTTTTATTATTTCATAAACAAAAAAGAAACTGAATAAAATTATTTTAATTACTAAAAAGCAAAACTAAATAGAATCAAAAATAACATTTAATTATTAACTACTGTTTCATCATGTCTCTCTTTTTCGTCCTATAACTTTCGAGCGAATAAACTTATCAATTTGATAAAATATCGAAAAATGAGAGAAAATTAACCGGGTGTACAATTTTAAAATATTAATTTGGTCTGCTCCCTACAAATTAAACACTCTGTATATTCAAAAGCATATATATATATATATATATACATATATATATATATGCTTTTGTTGGAACTGAAGCACCAAATTGGCGACATTGGTCACCCCCTGTAGGGAACCATTTGAGTGTTTTTCCATTGAGTGTCCATCTTGCTCCTTGGCTATACCGTACTGATGAGGACTAATAGTCCGAAACACGTGTATACGGTTGCTTCTTCGATCTTCGATCTTCGTATGACGGAATTGCCCGACTAATACCTTTCTCCTTTATATATTATATATATATATATTTTATACTTTCACTTCAAGATTTTATACAGGGTTTCTCAAAATTACCGGAACATCTAAAGAATTCTCCTGCTAAAAAAACTGCTAAGAAATTCAAACTAATTTTTAAACAATTTTTTTTTTGTTTTAAGCAAGCTAGCGTTTCAATATATTTTTAATATTATATATAACATAATATATTTTATTATGGAAATTTGGTAACCATTCCTTTTTCTAATAGAATAACCCGCATATTTTTACATTTTATATTCTATCAATTCTAAGAATTTTCTGTAGGAATAATTTTTTGACAAAATAAATTATCTTTTAGTTATAAGCAATTAATTAAAACTCATGAACTTTTATTTTAACCAAACGGATAAAAAATACAAACATCAATAAAAAGCAAAGCTCTTAAATGAAATTAAATTAAATGTTCAAACTGGGTTTAAAAAATATATAAATGTGTGTATGTATGTGTGTGTATGTATTAATTACAGTTCAGGAGTTTTGATTAAGTGCTTATAACTCAAAAATGATGCGTTAAAAAGATATGATTTCTTACAAAAAATTCTTAGATTAATTTTAGAATAAACAAATATGTATAAAAATATACAGTGTTCTATTAGAAAAGGGAAAGGTTACCAAATTTCCATAATAAAATAAAAAAATATATTTAAAATATATTTAAACAAAAGATTGTTTAAACCCAAAAAACTTTTGTTTGAATTTTTTTTTATCGTTTGAGGATAAAATTATTTAGGTGTTCCAGTAGTTTTGACTAATTTTGATTAATTGCTTATAAATAAAAATGAAACATTTTACAAAAAAAAATAAATAATACAAAAAATTCTTAGAATTAATCGTAGAATTGAAAAAATTAAACATATTAAACATACATATGTTCTATTGGAAAAAGGAAAGTTACCAAATTTCCATGAAAAAATGAAGACCCGGTATATTAAAAATAAATTTAAACGATAGCTTGTTTAAATACAAAACACTTTTGTGTGAACATTTTTTGAAATTGTTAATAATTAAAGAATAATTTAGTTCCAATAATTTTGACTAACCCTGCATTTTTTATCAAAAAATTTAACAACAATCGACACGACTTTCTATTAAAAATTCCACTAGCCACTAGTCTAATTTTGTCGCCTAGGTTTACATAAATTCTACTAAATCTACCAATATTACAATCACCTATGCATATCCTACAATGCGGTATAATGTATATACCTACGTAGTATAAAATAAATATTTGTTGTAGAAATACTAAAGAAATTCTGTACCTACTTATATTAGTTTAAGTTAAGTAATATAACTACAGACCAGAAAACTACCAAACAAAGTATGTCAATCTACCAGATTTTCCACTATCTACTAGATTCAAAATTTGACCACCAGATCAATGTTTCATTCTACCAAATTTAGTAGAAATTCTACTAAATTGGCAACCCTGTCCACGAAAGCCAGATTTGTCCAAATTGAACATCCAGAATAAATTTTGTTTTATTTCAAAATTATTTTTAGTTTTTATTTTGGATTGTTGATTTTGAATTAATACATTTGTTTTATTATAGCACTGGAGTTATTACAAGACGGAATGAAATATAATTTGAATGAATTGTGCTGACAATAGAGTGTATATAATTATAAATTTCTGGAATAAATGCTTTATTATTATTTACTTCATTAGTTAGGTTTTGTTTTCATATTTCAGGTTTCGCTGTGATTCTAAATTACACAGGGCGTTCCTAAATATCATGTAAATACGAAAAGGGGTAATTCTTTGGCTTATTTAATGACTAAAAATTCATATAAACATAGGTCCGCAAACGCTTCGTTGCCGATCTACAGGGTGTTGAAATTTCAAGATTTTTTTTAGTTTTTTCTTTATAGCTCTTGTAGCTTTTGAGATATTTAGCTCTAATTTGGAATTATAGATTACGCTGTAGGACTTACATCATTGGCCATACCAAATGGTTTTAAGAATCTACAGGGAGATATTTTTTCAGGGGTCATGCTCCCTTTTCTCCCCATGAACGTCTTCTCGGTGCGCCGCTGGTGGATTCTAAAATGCAAAATGCATTTTTTGTTTTGTTCTAAAGCATTTTAATCTCTTGTAGTTTTTTCGTATTTACCACCGTTATCGAGAAAAAAATAAAAGCTTTTCTGTGTTTCGCTAGATGAAATTAAATTTTTTTAAATAATTGGTCTAGTATGCCTTGGCTTGATTTAGATAACCTTTTGTTTGTATTTATTTTGACATTTTATTTGCCACCAATTGTTAAAAATTAAAACTACCATGGCGCGGTTTTTGTAGCAATCTTGAAATTTCAACACCCTGTAGATCGGCAACGAAGCGTTTGCGGACCTATGTTTATATAAATTTTTAGTCATTAAATAAGCCAAAGAATTACCCCTTTTCATATTTACATGATATTTAGAAACACCCTGTATAACTTATTTATGAACAATTTTCAAACAATTCATTTAAAGGGAGATGGCAAACTTCAATATAAATTTCTCTTGAAGTAGTCCATGCTCAAAGGTGAAATATAGTTAAAGATGAAAATAAAAACCTCTTTATCCTTTGAAAACAGTTTACTTTAATGAGTACCAGTTTTTCTTCAGCTCAAATCTACAGACCTTGGTGATTTGGTGGACAGGTGATGCGGTTATCTGAAGATAATCAGAGATCGTAACTGTTACTCATAAAAATAAATTGTTTTCAAAGAATAAAGCGGTTTTTATTTTCATCTTTAACTATATTTCACCTTTGAGCATGGACTACTTCAACAATAATTATGACAACCTCATAACCTGTCCACAGGTTGCATTTTCATATTTCACGTTTCGGTGTGATTCTAAAATCTCACGAACTCACGAACTTATTTATGAACAATTTTCAAACAATACATTTAAAGAGAGCTGATAAACATCTGCATAAATAGTTATTTAATAAATAATTGATTTAATTAATATATTAGTTATATATTAGTTCTAATCTAGTTCCAGCTTCCGAAAACTGCCTTCAGTTCCAAACTCGATCGAAGTCATCACATCAACATCTTTAGGGATAGGACCTTGCAACTTAAGACCCTCGATTTTATCTAAAACGTCTTTCTTCGCTCTCATGCAGTTTTCCATGTCTTTCGTTATTTCAGCTAATGATTTCTGCGCACCACCATAATCAGCAGGAAGGCATTTTTGTGAAATGATATTTATAAGTGACTCAACATCTTTGTGTACATGGAACTGAAAAAATAGAAACGACACATTAGCGATAAATTATCTATTTTATCACCTTGTTATTTTTACGACGTACGTAAGTAAGTACGTCCATGGACTTTATTCAGTACAATTAAATACGTAAATACGGAAAGGGGTAATTCTTTGGCTTATTTAGTGACTAAAAATTCATATAAACATAGGTCCGCAAACGCTTCGTTGCCGATCTACAGGGTGTTGAAATTCCAAGATTTTCTCTTGTAGTTTTTGAGATATTTAGCTCTAATTTGGAATATGGGTTACGCTGTAGGACTTACATCATTGGGCATACCAAATGGTTTTAAGAATCTACAGGGAGACACTTTTTCAGGGGTCATGCCCCCTTTTCTCCCCATGAACTACTTTTCGGTGCGCCGCTGGTGGATTCTAAAATACAAAATGCATTTTTTGTTTTGTTCTAAAGCATTTTAATCTTTTGTAGTTCTTTCGTATTTACCACCGTTATCGACAAGAAAAAATAAAAGCTTTTCTGTGTTTCGCTAGATGAAATTAAAATTTTTTAAATAATTGGTCTAGTATGTCTTGGCTTGATTTAGATAACATTTTGTTTGTATTTGCTTTGACATTTTATTGGCCACCAATTGCTAAAAATTAAAACTAGGGTACAAGAGCTATAAAGACGTTTCGTATTTAGAAAAAAAAAGTTGCGGGAGATTATCAGAAATTGTTCAGAACTCCCCACAAATCCACAACCACTATTTTTTTTGTTCACCACCCCCCCCCCCCCCTACCGACCTCACCATAGTACCCTAAATACTAAATATGAGACAAATGTTTCCCAAAATTTACAATTTTACAATGGTACGTGTTTTATTATTGTTTTTGGCAGAAGTGATTATTATTCGATTATTGACATCTTTTTTTTGTCATTTATTAGGTACCTCATTTGAAACTGTTTAAACAATTAGCATTTGTTTAAACAAAAATATACGATGTTACGAACATATTTTTCCATTGTTTTCGCAGAAGTTTTTTGCAACTAATTAGCAATTGTTTAAACAAATATCATTTGTTTAAAGAAATATATGTACAATGTTGCGGACATATTTTCTATTTTTTAAAGGAAATTACTATTAGGATATTGGAATTTTTTGTCCATTTTTTTAAAATAATTTGCAATTGTATAAACAAATACATACCATTTGTTTACATAAATATACAATTTTACGGACATATTTTTCTTTTTTATCAGAAATTATAATTAGATTGTTGGCATTGTTAGTCATTAATAAACTAGTTTGCAATTGTTTAAATAAATACCATTTGTTTAAACAAAAATATACAAAGGTACTGACGTATCTTTTGACAAAAATTATTATTGCATTTCTTGTCTTTTTTTTTTCTTGCCAAATTGTTTAACTAATCTTCAATTATAACCTATAATAATGATTAGCGTTGCAACTACATTACCTATTAAAACTTATTAATACTTATTAATAATTTTTATCAAGAAATACGTAGTACCATTGAATATTGTTATTTAAACAAATTTATTTGTTCACTTGCACATTAAGTAACAAATTACAAAAAACTTGCTAACAATGTAACAATATAATTACTACAAGAGAAAAAACAAAAAGCAATTTTTGTTTAAAAAATTGGTACTTTTTTAAAGAATTGCAAATTCGTTAATAAATGACAGAAAATACCAATAATTTAATAATAGTTTCTGCAATAAATATAAAAAGTATGTCCGTAACAATGTATATATTTGTTTAAACAAATAGTATTTGTTTAAACAACTATAAATTAGTTAAGAAATGTCAAAAAACTGCCAATAATCTAATTATAATTTATGCAATAAGTATAGAAAATTATGTCCATTACAATGTATATATTTGTTTATCTACGACTTCCATATAATAAGTTCATTGCATACGTATCCATGACTATATGATCCCCATCATTATACACGCCAATGATTATAATGACACTAGCGTTGTATAATAATGACAGTTCGTTCAAATAATGACTTCATTATTTGAACGAACTGTCATCATTATACAACGCTAGTGTCAAAGTCTGTCAAAACCTACGTGGATGATAGTTATGTGACAGTTCGCCTCGCCATCATTGACAAATACATTTAAAATATTTGATATAAAATGGAATTTGTGAGTCGTAGATAAAACGTCGTATTCGACTCGCATGTTTATATCCTTAGTTATGTGCTCGTCAAATAATATACTATTAGTGAATACAAAATCATTTATTAAACAGCTCTATAAATGCACGATTTCTATTAATGAACGATTTATTTCAGCCAATCAAACGAGTTCATTGTAGCCAATCGAACATACGTTAAATGAAACGATCCAATCAAAACACTCCGTTATCCAGAACCGCAGTAGAGAACTGTCAGTGTCAAATTACATAAATTGTCTGGGTAATCTCAAAAGACATCGGCGAAGAAAAATCTATGTAGACGCCGGCGCCGCCAGAACAATACGATCGACGAAAAAAAGTTGTAACCAACTCGAATATTAATCGGCGATTAATGACCTCGACAATTGTGTTAATTGTCGAGAGCGTTACTCGCTAGTCACTCGTGCGTTAAACAGTCTCGATCATTAATCGCCCTTTTTAATACTTATTGGCTAAATAACTATAAACAAATGGTATTTGTTTAAACAATTGCATAGTTAATAAATGACAAAAAATACCAATAATCTAATAATTTCTGCAAAATTAGAAAAATATGTGCGTAACAACATATATTTTTGTTTAAACAAATGGTAATTGTTTAAACAATTGCTAATTAGTTAATAAATGACCAAAAACAATAATTTAATAATGTTTGCAACAAATGGAAAAATGAGTTCGTAACATCGTATATTTTTGTTTAAACAAATGGTAATTGTTGAAAAATTGTTTTAATTTTATATTACTTAATAAATGACAAAAACTTGTCAACAATTCAATAATAGTAATTTCTGTCAAAAAAATAATAAATCACGTAACTTTGTAAAATTTGGGGAAAATTTTGCCTCATTTTTAGGGTACTGCAGGAGAGGGTGGGGGCGGTGAAAAGAAAAATACTGGTTGTGGATTTGATCTTTGGGAAGTTCTGAACAATTTCTGATAATCTCCCGCAACTTTTTTTTTAAATCCGAAACGTGAAAAAAAAGGAAAAAGAGATGCATTTTTGCAATGTATTTTAAATGGGAAATTTGAGGAGCTCGGTGGCACGTGTTAATGTTAACCGATTTTTCTCAAATTTTGAGGGAATTTTTTTTCCGGAAACGGCGCCGATTGGGGGGGGGTCGTTGCCATCCAACAAAAAAAAGATTTTGCAGGGTATAAATTTGGACCACCCTAATGAACCTGTTAGCTTGCATGTCCGGGTGTTAACAAAACTATGAAAAGTCTGAAGAAAAAGACTGCAAAAATTTTATTTGAACAGAGTATTTAGAAGTATCTGCGGGCATTAAACACAAAATCATAATCACCTTTTCTATTGCATATACCGCGTGTTGCCAAAAAGATTTAAATGACTGAGCCTGCAAAACTTTGTTCGTGAACTATCACCTGGTCGTTATAAATGCCACTACCTATTTGCTATTTGGTATATTGTGATAGCTCTTCCAAGCATCTGACATAATAGTTCTTTGCGGTAATATAAATCTAATAAATCTCTTTATGTTAGCAGTTATGTACACTCTTGGAATTAAGTAAGTTCTATAAATATTTTAGCAGTGTGTCGATGATACATCCAAGTACAAGTTTTTTGTTATTCTGGTCGACCGCTCGGCCGCTAAGTGCAAAAAATTGTCCGTTTACGCTTCAACTCGTATATCGGAAATTTATTATTTGCGAAACCTTGTTCGAATGCTTTGAATTGGTTTATAATGATTTATATGTTTCTATTTATTAGCTTAATGTGTAATTAATTAATGTAATTCCTACATTGCAATGTAATTGTGTTTTTATTAAATATGACGTTAATTTTATATTAATAAACATAAAAGTTTTCGATTACATGAAAGGAAAATCTCATTTCAAGATATTGCATACAACACAACAAATTATACTTACAACCTTATTGCATCTAATAGCTTTTCTTGTGTTAATAAATACAAAAATCAATTTGTTGTTGTCAATATTTTTACTTTTCAGGTTATTTCAGAACTGACATAGGTATTAAGATTTATTCACAAAATAGAAATAAATTAAAATTAAATTGCTTTAAATTTGTCTTTATGGTAATTTGTTAATTGTGATTTACTGGTGTTTTCGAGATATTTAGCTTCAACGATATTTTGCAGTGTTTAACTCAATAAACAGAAAGGAGTATGTATTTTGTATAGCATGAATGTATGATTACTATTTTTTTATATCATTATTTTGTATTTACTTTACAGCAATATGTTTCAAATATCCGACAACTGAAAATAATGACAATTATGTATATCACTAATTTACAAAAATTTTTGGAAGCAAGCCCTAAATTTTCGACAAATTTTGATGGAATGTAAATATGTTATAATTATTATTAAAAAAAATCAAATTTGACCTGGGATGAGTATAAATTGTGTTGGTAACGGGTATATAATTTCTCAAAAGGAGACGCTTCAGAAAGAAAAGTTGTTGGTTTCTCTTACGTATAGCTTTTATTGCATATTAATTACTCACAATCATATGCAATAAAAGCTATACGTAAGAGAAACCAACAACTTGACGATTTGAACCAGGGACCTTTGCGTCGCTAGCACAATGCTCTCCCATCTGAGCTATTGACATTGTGCTAGCGACGCAAAGGGCCTTGGTTCAAATCCAGGTTGTGGCTGTAATTTTTGATATATTTAAAATTTACATCCCGCCTGTATGTTACTATATTATTAACTTATAATATTACTTTGACAAAGTATGTCGTTAAACATTTTCAGTTATAGTTTATATTGTTTGGAAATTAAAAAGGTCCTTCATTTTTAGTGTATATGCATTTTAGCTAACCTTACAGTACACAATTCATAAGTCAAAATGTTATTTTTAACTTATTATCGTTGTTAATGCACCCCTCTTAATTTATTTAGAAAACAAATTTAGAAATAAAATTTCCAATAATGTTCCAGCTAATATATAGTAAATGAAAAATGTGTGCTTATTGAACTGGAACTATATTACAATAAAACTTCTGTAAAGCTCTTTGAAATATTAACAAAAAAAGAAAAATAAAAAATTATAAAAATCAGATATTTTTAATAATTCAAACGGCTGTAACTTTTTAATGAATTGAAAAAGTAATTTACTTTCTGAAAAAAATTGTTTTGCGGAAGAAACGTGGGAGAGCCTGTATATATTGCTATAATTTAAATTATTTTCGTTGTCAAGCATGTATTAGATGTCATGAAAGATAATTGAACATTAACTGCTGTAAAGTAAATACAGATATAAAATTTCCATTGTCCATCATACAAAATACATGCTCGTCCTAAAGGTAAATTTAAATTAAATTTAGAGAATTTATTTACATTTAGTGAATATATTTTAATATTACAATTCTGAAATAGTCTATATTTAGTGATAATCCTTGGCATCAAGTTGATTTGCGCATTTACTTACTTACTTACTTAAACCCGTCATCCTACCGCTGGGCAAAGGCATTTACTTGCGTAATTAATATGTTTATTAGTTAACATAAATTTATATAATGTGTCATGATATTCCGCAATATCTTAAAATGAGCTTTTCGTATCATATCATCAAATTTCATGTTTATTAATATTATTATAAAAGTAATTCTATATTTAATTAAATGCATTACCTACTCGTAAACTTAACTTTAGTGATCATATTTCATTTATTACATTGCAATGAAGACATCACAAGGAAAAGGTCGGACACGCTAAAAATAAACCAAATCCCGTTACATTACATCCATCGAAAAACCACCTCGTGACGGACAACTTTTTGCGAAGCGGCCGGGTCGAGGTAGAACAGTACACGAATATATAACCGACATACTATTTTCAAATCCTGCGATAGCGATACGAACTTACTTATTTCCATGACTGTACCACCTACTCAAGTAGTTTTGATAAGTTTATTTTTGATACAGCTTTGTACTAATATAAAACTTAATAAATCCGCACTTAACATGTGGATGATAGGTAGATGAGGGCAAAATTATATATTATCATAACATCATATTTATTATGTTTATTTTAGTAAATATATTTCAAAATGTTTGCATATTTTCCGAACTTTTTATGTGACCTGTGTAGCAGAGCTATACCTTATTTTTATTTTATTTGTATTATGTTCAAAATTTATTTAATTTATTTATTTTATTCATATTTATTACTATTTGGAAATTGTAATATCTTAATTGTTAGTTTTGTTGAAGTTAGAATGTTTTGTACGTTAATAATATACAAATATTATTTCAATCACATACGGTAAATGAATCAACAATTTCGGCTTTCATAACTTTGCGGAGGACTTGAAACAAGTTCGCGGAGTACCAGTGTTCCGCAGAGTACCGATTAAGAACCACTGCCTTAAATATTTAGTTAGCCAGGATTTGACAGATATTTTTATTCTAATTTTTTTTTATTAATAAGCATAAGATGCTTAACATATTGAAACTAATCTAAAAGATTAACCATCAATTTAAATCTGAATTCTTAAAACTAGGTACTTGTCTCTAATAGGCTATCCACTGACGTCCCTATATTTACTTTGTCCCAAACAAGTCCAACAAGTCCAAACAAGTGCTCTGCTTTTTACACATTTCAGTGATTCACTAGTTCGAAGGGTTTAGTTCTTTTTAGTCTTCTCACTAGATTCTGGTTGTCCAGTAGCTGCAGGGCCTCTACGTTGACGTGATAGCTTAGGCGAGATTCATGCTTAGTGGCGAATCTTTTTATCTCTTGGATGACTTGTGGGACACCAAGATCACTGTGCAGGTCACTATTCCGTATGTACCAAGGAGCGTTAACCATATTCCTTAGTACTTTATTTTGGAAGATCTGGATTCCTTGTATATTGGAGCTTTTTGCGCAGCCTCAAAGCTGGATGCCGTATAACCAAATCGGTTTTAGTACTTGGTTGTAGACTTGTAGTTTGTTCTGTACTAACAACTGAGGGTTTCTTCCCAGAAGCCAGTACAGTTCTCTGTATTTGAGGCCAAGCTCTACTCTTTTCTTCTTAACATGTTCTTTCCACCTTAGTTTTGTATCCAGTGTCATACCCAAATACTTTGCAGTGTTCGCATATGGAACTATGGCGTCGTTAATCTTGACATGAGGTATGACCTCGATTCTTTTGTTTGTGAAGTTAATGTGGACAGATTTCAGTTCGTTGAACTTGGTCTTCCATTTTCTAGTCCATTTGTATATTTTGTTACTAGCTTGTTGAAGATTCCTGGTAGATTCACCAATAGTTGATCCCACTGCCATTAGAGCCGTGTCATCTGCGAATGTGGCGACTGTTACATTTTCCATCTGTGGAAGGTCACTTGTATATAGTAGATAGAGAATTGGTCCCAATACACTACCCTGGGGTACCCCAGCTTTGACTTCTTTTAGTTCCGAGTATTCATCGATCTGTTTTATTCTGAATAGTCTATCAGATATATAGGATGTTAGCAACTCGACGTATTGTAAAGGTAGCATACTCTTTACTTTGTGTATCAATCCTTCATGCCAAACCTTATCGAAAGCTTGTGTCACATCAAGAAAGATTGTTGAGCAAATAAGCTTTTCTTCTAATGCTTTCTCTATGATATCTATTATTCTATGGACTTGATCTATAGTGGAATGCTTTTCTCTAAAACCAAATTGGTGATTAGGAATTAGTTCTTTTCTCTCAATGATAGGTTTCATTCTCTTTAGAAGCAACTTTTCAAAGAGTTTCGATATCATTGGTAACAGTGATATTGGGCGATATGATTTGGCCTCGGTCGGTGGTTTGCCTAGTTTTGGTATCATGATAACTTCTGCTGCTTTCCAGACATGTGGGACGTATTTTAATCTGAACGATGCATTTATTGGGTACGTCAGCATAACAATACCTTTCTTAGGTAATTGCTTAAGAACTTCTCCTGTGATAAGATCATATCCAGGTGCTTTCTTTGGATTCAGGGTTGTCTTGATTTCTCTGGCAACTTCCTTTGGAGTAACTAGCTGTATGGCTTCTTCATCATAGGTTATATCTTCATTCATGATTGGCTCTGATTCGATATTGTGGGGCTGGAAGATTTCTGTTAGATGTTCTGCAAAAATTTCAGCCTTCTGTTTATTCTCTTGCCCAGGTACCGTCTCTTCGTCTTATAGGTGGGACATGGGCCACTGGCCTCTTGTATTTCTTCACTAGTATTTCCTTTATTCTAATGACAGTAGGTAGTGGCAAACGCTGATGTTTTCAAAATACAAAACATACTGAATATAAATTGAAAATAACGCAAGCTCTGCCATTTAAAAACCCAAGAAAAATCCATTTAAAAATGTTAAAAAGTAACTACTTTTGATATTTTATATAAGGCATTTAAATTTTAAACCCTCGCACTCAATGCTTGAGTTTACAGGCACACAAACAAGCCAAACATGCCCGCAAAAATAACGACGCCAATGATTGTACACTAGGGTGGTTCAAAAATGCATTGCAAAAATTTTTGTGATGATAGAAAGCAACGATCCCCCCAAATCGTTTCCAAATCCAAAAAAGTGGACACGTATTTTTTTTCTTCGAAATTTTGATTTTTAATGGTGCCTATCAAATTTGCATTTGCATCAAAATGCATCAAATTTACATAAGAAAATGCATGGGAAAAAGACATTTCTTGGTATTTTTCGAATAATTGTTCGGGGTTTGGTAAAACTTAAGATTAAAGTTATAGGACTTGTAGAGGACTTTCCAATGAAGAATTTGAGCTATTATACATATGGCTTTGGCGCCCCCAACCCACCCCAACAGTGCCCTGAAATCTACTCTTAAATGAAAAATGTACATTCTTCAGAAAATATACCCTTCTAATCACTTCATTCTCTTTTTTCTCATAGATTACTAATCATTACTATAAATCTAGTTGAACGTTTATAAACATTTGTCAGGTAATTTACATTTGTTTAAACAAATTCCATTTGTTTAAATAATTCGCTTTTCTCGAAACTCCGACGAACATCTGCTTTCTGAGTTCGAATTGACAGTTTATAATCTTAGAGTGACATTATTCCTTAAACAAATTCTTCCTATTGTTTAAACAATCAATGATTATTAATTTTCAACTGTTGTTCTAATTATGGTAGAAGTCAGCTTTTTGTGAAATTAACTTATAAATTTCATGTTCGAGGTAGGTATCTTGCCTATGTTATTAGCTAATAAACCCATATTTGTATAACAAATTCCATTAGTTTAAACAATTTTTTTGCAATTCTCCTAACATTCATTTTTTTAGATCAACAGTTATTGTCAAGTGACGTCATTTATATTTTGGGATAATTTCCATTGTTGTTTAAGTAATAAAATATTATTCAAATGCATAATGGTGATATACAGGTGGTTGTAAATTTTAAAATAAATTAAAAATTACAGCCACAACCTGGATTTGAACCAGGAGCCTGGGACTTGGTAAAAAAAAAATAATGTCGTTATTTAATATTTTATTACTTTTATATACTTTCCAATATGCAATACTACATCAGAAAACCACTGTAAAAATTTCATATCTCTACAACGCGTATTAACGCTAGGATTCCGAACCTACGGTACACTTCCGGTAGACTACATCGTTAAACAATAGGAGGATTTTTTTAAATAAATAATGTCACTCTAAGATAATAAACTACCATTTCGAATTCAGAAAACAGAATTCAGACGGATTTTCAAGAAAAACGGATTATGTAAACAAATAAAATTTGTTTAAGCAAATGGAAATTAACTTACTAATGTTTATAAACATCCCACTACACTTATAATAATGATTTCTATGAGAAAAAAGAGAATGACATAATTAGAAGGGTCAATTTTCTGAAGAATCTACAGTTTTTCATTTAAGAGTAGTGTTTAGGGCACTGTGGGGTGGGTTGGGGGCATCAAGTCCAAATGTATGATAGGTGAAATTCTTCCTTGGCAAGTTCTCTGCAAGTCCTATAACTTTAGTCTTAAGTTTTCCCAAACCCCGAATAATTATTCAAAAAATACCAAAAAATTTCTTTTGCCCATGCATTTTCTTATGTAAATTTGAGGCCTCGACAGGCACCATTACGAATCAAAATTTCGAAAAAAAAATACGTGTCCACTTGTTTTTGGATTTGGAAACGATTTGGGGGGATCGTTGCTTCCTAAATAAAAATAGCCAATTTGAACTACCCTATTGTACACCCAGAATTTGTCTTACCTTTTGTCTTAATTTTTCCTTCAGAAAAGCTTTGAATAAGTTGATACCATGTATTACAATCGCTTTATCAGTGATGATGTGAATACCCTTGATTCTGCAAGGAAAGCTATCCAAACCTAACTTGACAAGTTGCTTCATAGTATTATTAACATAAACGGGTAGATGACCAGCATTGGTGTTAAGAGCGTCAGTTATAAATACATCTCCAGCATACAGTTCATCTCCATAGATACGAGTATCATCTAAAATCATTTAAAACGGACGGATATCATTTCGCAGTTTACTTCCTTAGATATACTTACACATGAGAGTTATGTATTGCATCATCCTTTGCAGATCGATGACGGAGGGATCCGGATTGAAGATTCTGGTGAAGACAATCCTGTGGCCCTCTGGTGTGAGTTGCGGCAACACGGTTACATACATGTAGTTGCTTATAACGCAATCTTTGTTCAAGCATGAGAAACGATCCTTGTAAATTGTTGTAACTTTTGACAAGCCTATAAAGTAATTCCGGATTTTCTTCTTCGCTTTTTCCATGTCGTGTTTACATTGCCTGATGAACACTGACAGAAGGATTCTATCTACAAGACGAAACAATATCATAATTCCTCCGCCAACGATGCCATTTTGATAATGATAAATAATTTAACGATAATACAGTAATAATTGTTGGAATAATTGGTGGAGGTTAAATCAAACTAAATTTTTTCTGCTCATGGTTGTTAAGGCCGGCGATGAGCTATAGTATAAGTATAGGGCAAAACACGGTATACTTGAATTGTCCTAATAAGCCGTACAAATAGCTTAATGTTAAAAAAAATTTACTCCTGCAATCTACATACTTGTGATTCGGACATCAGGTACTTTGAGAGCAATCTGCCGTCTCATAATCAAGTAATTAATTGATAAAGAGACCCATATTTTCTCCATATTTTTCGTTATCTTTAGGAATCAAATTATCACACCAACTTACCAGCAATGTTAATGAAACTCCGATATGTCCTAGGGACACATCTCCACAACAAAATAAGCCCATATTCATAACAAATAAACCTTTAGTTTGCTCTCGTTGGTCATTTAATCGTGTACATGTAAACTCAATATTATTGAGCATATATTACAGGAAGCGACATGACCTGCCTTGTCTCCCCTTACTCCCAGTCATCGCCCTGCTGATGTGAAGAAGTGTGGATCTTGTTTAGTAGAGGGCTCGCCGTTTTATTAGCCTATGGTATTACAGTCAGCCAGTTCTGTGGAACTACTATGTTGGCAAGAAGTCGAAGAATGAGGTGGTCGGTTGTGATATTTTCATCTGTTTGGTGATACCTATATTATTGCACGGGCGCCCGGGCACAAGCGGTGTATTAGGCAAACGACTTACGAGTTCTCCCTGCGCCGGGCACCAGCGGAAACCATAAACACATCCACCAGTAGAGTAATTTGTTGATCTTTTAAATTGTGGTTATGATTTATTCAACAGACAAAACTTAAATTATTACTTTTACTTGAAATTGAAGTTTATTTGCTGTATAACAATACTGGTTGAATTATTGCGACATAATATTCATACTCTAAAAAGATTTAAGAAAACGCAACCATTTATTGATCACTGATTAAAAAGCAGTAGATTGAATATTTGTTAACTTATGGGTAAATGATAATAAATCAAACACGTTATTCCTAAATAAAATAACTTTATTTTCTTTTTAAATCTAAATAAAATACGAATTACAAAATAAAACATAAATATGTCTTTATTGAAAAACAAAAACACGTAAAGTCATAATATTATTGTGATCTGTTGCCTTGGGAACCATATTCTACGGCGCGTTTCAAGACTCAACTAAAGAAAATTACATGCAAAAATTTTAATTTCGGATTCTATCTCTATTAGCTGTTTTATAAAATAAAACATACGATAAAACGTCTTCGGGATTTTTTATGTACATGACTTCAAAGCATATTCAAAAAATAATGTATCTAATATTTTTTTTTAAACATGGCTTTCTTCGACATAACAGACATCCAAAAAATAAAAATGTATATCTTATAAAATATTCACTTTTTTCCAAGTTATATTTTATAAAACCAATAATCACACTGACCCCGGATACAAAAAGGCGGTTATCAAGCCAATTTTGGTCAATTTATTTTTTGTTTTTGCGTTCTTTGTGTTTGGTTTTGGTTGCAAAACAAAACAAAGCGACATAGTTTTGGTTGCAAAATAAAACAAAGCGACATAGTTTTGGTTGCAAAACAAAACAAAGCGACATAGTTTTGCAACCAAAACTAAACAAACCAAACAAAAACATTTTTTGGACCCGATAACCGCCTTGTATCCGGGGTCACATATGTAGAGTCGGATATTTAAATGTTGCAAGTTGATAATTTCCCTATGTTGCGTTTTGAACTGGGATATAGCTATAGATTATGCTTCGCAAGGCAAATGCAACAGATCATAGTAATATTATGATTTTACGTTTACTTTTTTGTTTGTGCCTGCATTATATAATCAGGATCTCGGCACTATATATTTTTTTGTCGTCTTCTTAAAATTATTTCAGGTGCCAAAATATCTTCGATAACATTTCTAACATATTTACGCGTTGCAACTTTACATGCTACGTTTTTAGAAGACTTAGCACGTATCGAACGCTTCTTATTATACGTAAATGTACGGGGCATGTTCGCAAATTTAACGACAATAACAAAGCCAGGAACAAAGTTCGAGCGTATTGAAGTCACGACTCACGACAAACTTCGTCGGATTAGCGCAATTATGACTCCATCTCACTCTTCCGTGTTATAAGTAAGTAGAGATGCTTTCACACACCCCCTACCAATAGATCTGCGATACCAATGCACGTGCGCCACATAGTGGGAAACCCCGAGATGAACTTGAGAAATCACAGGCAATATAATAAGTATAAACAATGTTGAAACCAAGGATAAAGTTGCATTCAATACATACATGGGGGCTGTTTATTTTTAGCGAGCAAAATGGTTAATAAGTAGTTTTAGGTAAAACGGAAAAAAGGCTTAAAAAATACTTATACAAATACACCAATAAATGAGCGGAAAATGAAGCTAAATAGCGGTTGTACTTTCAACGCGCCATCTGTAGTTTGCTAGTAGCATGCTAAAAGTTTCGTACTTTTGCCTCAGATATACCGCCACGTAATGACCCAACTCTTTTCCGTGCTCAAAACCGCCTGGTCAACGCCGTCCTTAAAGAAAACGTTAAAATCATTGAAAACTCAGTCTGTTGATGTTTTGACAGTACTGTCAATAGAATCAAAATATCTGTCAAATCCTGGCTAACTAGTTTTAATGCAATACGAGCGATCTTTATGAAATAGAATTTGCCCATGCAGCTAAACTAATAATTTTACCAAAAAATGTTAAAGACATAAATTATTCAGAACTTCGTCTACTTTAAATTATTATTTAACTATTTTGACAAAATTACAGAAATTGCGTCTAATTTGCAAAATCGTTGAAAAATGCTGAGTAAATATCGAGTTCCTTTGGACCCTTTTAAACAAAAAGCTTTTTCAGTTTGGTCATGAAACTTCTAAATATAAAGTTTCGTCATACCCACACACATACCCACACACACACACACACTGACATTTTTTGAACCTTGGTCAAAAATGTTCAGGGGACCCAAAAGGACATATTTCCGCCAAAAATCTCAATTTTTTTTCTCTCTTATGTAACACCCACTTTTGTGTCTTGCGTAAATGCAACAAAACGCTTGTAACTATGTATTCAAATGTACGCTAGTAATTAATACATCAAAAGAATAATCTTAATTTTAAACAATTCTAATTAATTACTGAAGAATTCAATTAGCTTTGAAGAAGCGAACAACATGGTTCGCGGAACGTCAGCATTTACAAATCTTGACACACGGCCTAAGCCGGAAGCAGTTTATTTTCTAAGCCTATACAGGGTTCTGCAGCTCAGCTCCCGTCTTCTGTAGCTCAGTTACTAATTAAGCTAAGAGTTTGAAATTTTGCAAGCTTACCCTGTACTTCAAGGTACATTTCAAGAAATTATTTTTGATTATACAGGGTGTCCCAAAAATGTGCAACGCCAACGTGATATATTTTTTTAAATTGCATGCTATATATTTTTTTACACATTTGGAAGCCTGTTATGGTTGCCTACATACCACCAAAATTCTATTGAAATCGGTTGAGTGACTGCAGCGCAAAAAAATAAAAACAAAAGAAATTTGATTTTACATCGTTGGCTTTAAAAATCAATAAAAACAACAAATTGCACCTCGTTAATATAATTTTGCGACGTCCTTATTAAGTTAGATCTAGTAGTCTCGTTAACCAAGTGTCATTGATCCAAATTATACAGGATGACCAAAATCTAGTGTCAAACTTGTCAAACTTCAAAGCGTGTTATTGTTCTTATTTTAAATTGGAACCCATACATTTTTTTAGGTGAAACGATGCAGAATTAAAAGATAAACATTGTTTCTAAATACAACCCCATCACAATTCCCAATATTTTAAAAGTTATTCGCTAAAAACTCATTTTTAAACGTTTCCAACGGCAATTGTAGGTAATAAATATCGTACCTGGCGTTGAAAAACAATTTATTTCATAAAATATAACGCAGAGAAATATTCTAGATTTGAGTGTACTTATATTAGTATTAGTACAAGCTAAGTATAACTTAAACTAATATAGGTACAGAACAGAAAACTACCAAAAAGATATGTCAATCTACCAGATTTTCCACTATCTACTAGACTCAAAATTTGGCCACCAGATCAATGTTTCATTCTATCAGCTTTAGTAGAAATTCTACTAAATTGGCAACCCTGAACACAACAAACAACTCACCAATGTATTGTACTAGTATATCAGCTGATACTGCGCCGCTGTACAATTTAGTCGCAGCGAGACACACACGGTCCAATATGGGCATACGAGCGACCGCGTCGTACTGCAAAGTTAAAAATTTTTAACTGCACGTCAAGCAGACTCAACTTGATGGGTCGTGCCCACACATGGTCAAATTTCGACCGATTTATTCCAATTTCGTTGAATCCAACAAAATCGTACTGCGGCGTTGTACAACTTCGCAGTATACGTTTAGCGGCCACACACGATCCAACCCGGCAGTCTCTGCCATGACAGCGTGTAGTAAAATGGCGGACAGCGAAGAAGATTTATTGTTAGCTGCAGCTACAGTTTGTGTTGAAGATGAAAAAAATTCTAAAATTTTGTTTAAACTAATGTTTTTTTTTGTGTTAAACAAGTTATCGTCCAAATATAGGGTGTTTATTTTATTATAGAAACTTGGTAACCTTTCGTTTTTCTAATAGAACACCGTGTATATTTTCTTTTTTTTTTATACTAAGATTAGTTCTAAGAATATCTTTTGTCGGAATCATTTTTTAAACGCATCATTTTTGAGTTATAATCCATTAATCAAAACTCCTGAACTTCAAACTAGGAATATTTTCCCACAAAAGAATCTTAGAATAATGGTGATTTATTTTTTTTGTAATTTTATTACGGTTGGTTTATAATCTTATCTAATAAAGTTAACGACAATCGACACTCTCTGTTAAAAATTCCACTAGCGACTAAAGTCTAGTTTTCTCAACTAGCTCTACCGAAATTCTACTAAATCTACCAACATTATAATCACCTATGCATATCCTACAATGCGGTGTATAATGTATATACGTAGTATAAAATAAAATATTTGTTATAGAAATATTAAAGATAGATTTTCACTAAACATCTCTAAGCGATACACCGATCTAGTGAAAAATCTACTGATTTGGTAACACTGGCCACATTTGTTAAGGAGTAACGAGTTATGTACTGATATTAGTGTTAGTATAAGCTAAGTATAACTTAAACTAATATAGGTACAGAACAGAAAACTACTAAAAAGATATGTCAATCTACCAGATTTTCCACTATCTACTAGACTGAAAATTTGGCCACCAGATCAATGTTTCATTCTATCAGATTTAGTAGAAATTCTACGAAATTGGCAACCCTGAACACAACAAACAACCCACCCATGTATTGTACCAGTATCAGCTGATACTGCGCCGCTGTACAATTTAGTCGCAGAGAGACACACACGGTCCAATATGGGCATACGAGCGACCGCGTCGTACTGCAAAGTTAAAAATTTTTAACTGCACGTCGAGCAGACTCAGCTTGATCGGTCGTGCCCACACATGGTCAAATTTCGACCGATTCATTCCAATTTCGTTGAATCCAACAAAATCGTACTGCGGCGCAGTACCGTCGGTGGCGGCCTTTAGAGACAAGTACCTAGTTTTAAGAATTCAGATTTAAATTGATGGTGAATCGTTTAGATTAGTTTCAATATGTTAAGCATCTTATGCTTATTGGGTTTGAATTACTTTGGTTATACTTTTGCAATTTTGGCCTAAGATTTTCGAGAAAAACTGAATTGATAATCGCTATTTTTGCGAATTGACCGTATTTTTCAAATGGGAGGTTTTGATAGATTTCTTTGCGTTGGACACAGAAAAGTTTTACTAATCACGTCATGTTATTGCGTTTTTGTTTTTGTTCCGTTTGGATCCCCGGGAACACCACTTTAATGTAACCGCTGTCCTTCAAGACATTTCTGAAATAAGCTTAAAGAATTGTAGAACTACAATACATAGATTGATTATTTTAGTTTAAAACATGAGTTATCTACCTTTTTTATACATCAGTCTAGACTATATCCCCTGTACTTTAACCTCAATGTGTATATTATTCCGCGTTTTGATTAATTTTGGAGAAAAACGATTTTTTTATTAAACGCACAAAAGAATATATAACGTAAATAATATAATAAACTCACCATAATCTTGGGGTAAATAGGTTTGACATGCTACCCACTGCTCAAAAAGCTCTACACTGTGCTCATACTTCGCTTTGTCGTCAACTTTCAACTGTTTTCGAATGCTGTCTGCAATTTCGTTGCTCATAGGCGTGTAGTAGTCCATTTTCACTAAATTAGAATACTCAAAATGATCTAGCTGATATACTTGCTGTTTCATTAAATATATATATATATACCCGCCTGTGGAAACTAGTTATAAATTAGTCATAAAATGGTATGAACGTCTAGTAGGAAACTTATAATTATTTAATTAAATAAGAGCATACATACATACGTTCGATAACATCAACCAATAAATATTGTTAAGTTTTGTATTTAATGATTGACGTTGCTCTGGTCAATTTTAATAATTTTAATACTGATGCGGAGAAATTTAATTGATGGCGTGATCAGTGAACTTCAAATACCAGACGAGTGTGACGTTCAAACTTCAAGTCGTTTAGATTTTTTTGTAAGAAGTTGTAGCACCTAATAAAACTATTACTTTTCTACGTATGTTACTGTCATACATTGCCACTACTTGTGTTGTTTGATGGAGGTAAATATATTTAAATTTCTTGAGTATTTTCTATACATTGCCTTATAAGTGGATTCTCTCTGTTGGCCAATAAATGGATATTATTATTATAAGATTGCAGGGGATATTTGCCACAAGCAAAAATCCTTATGCTACCTCCTGACTCAGCCCGAATAAATCGGCGAAAAGTTCGGCGAGGCTGGCTGAGACATAGCGGTCAAAGAAGGCCATATTTTCGGCGCTCGGCTCGTGCATTCTCTGCTCATCTGCTGGTGACTTAGAATGGACGTCGCTGCAGTCGACGCTGCCTCAGCGTATAGTGTGTGTGCATACTTTCATTGAAATTGTGGTTATTATTAATTAATAATTAATTGAATAACGTAAATGAAAAATTAATATAAAATATAATAAATATTTGAAAAATTTCTTAAATGCAATTGATTTCTTATTCTGATCATTTATATTAGATACCATATACTAATATAAGACATAGTAATACGTCCATAAAACAAAATTAAATAATTGCATAATTATTATTTTGTATAATGTATTGCGTTATAAATCAAATATTATAGTGCATATACAGAGTTAGTTAAAATTACAACTAAATAATTTTCCAACCGTAAAAAAAATAAAGAAAAAAACATTTTTTTTAAAACTACCTATCAAAATTTTGTAACATTTCCTTTTCCAAATAGAACAATACTGTATGTTTTTAAACTTTTTAATTCTAAAATTATTTCTAAGAATTTTCTGTAGGAACCATTTTTCATAAAATGCATCATTTTTAGTTATCAGCAATTAATTAACACGGCTGAACTTTGAAACTGATTTTTTCCCACATACATACACACACTTATTTTAATTTGTTGTTTGAACATTAATTAAGATTTAATTTTATTTTTCTATTTTGTTGTTCTGCTATTTTTTATCCGTTTAGTTAAAACAAAAGTTTATGAGTTTTGATTAATTGCTTATAACTAAAAAAAATCTGATGTGGCCAGGCACATGACTTTATCATACTATATATAAAGTTAATAGTTTAGCTCCATGAGATTCTATTTCATCGAGATCGGCTATGTCTGCATTAAAATAAAACTAGTAGAACTAGACAGATATGTCGATTAAAGCTGCGTTCGGATATTGTACTGCGTTGACACCGGGTACATGCACCGTCCAAATGACACAATATCCGAACGCAGCTTATATTGACAGTAGATATTGTCAAAACAGCGTTTGACACTACGTACTATCATTAGAATCATATCTGACATATAATCTGACATATCCTGGCTACTAGTTTTAATGCAGTACGAGCGATGAAATAGAATTTGCTCATGCAGCTAAACTATTAATTTTACCAAAAAATATCATAGTCATAAATTATTCAGAATTTTCATTTAATTTTATTTTTTGTATTTTGTTGTTCTGTTATTTTTTATCCGTTTAGTTAAAACAAAAGTTTATAACTAAAAAGTGATGCATTGTATAAAAATGATTCTTACAAAAAATTCATGGAATTAATCTTAATTATAAAATGTAAATGTATGTGTTCTATTAGAAAACGGAAAGGTTGCCTGCCAGTTTCCATAATAAAATAAGCACTGTGTATATTAAAAATATATTTAGATGATAGCTTGTTTAAAATCAAACAACTGATGCTTGATTTTTTGAAGATGTTTACGGTTGGTCAATTATTTAGGTGCTCCGGATATTTTGACCAACTCTGTATACTGGTATGTAACAACGATATTATCAGTAATAATATAACAAGAGAGTGAGAATAAATTGAAAATAATTTGACAGATTGTTTGAAAACTTGTTGCCACTCGAGCCCTGCGGGCTCTCGTGACTATTGCCAAATGGCAACAAGTTTGAACAAAATCTGTCAAATTATTTTCTAATTTATGGAACTCTCGAGTTATATTTGACTAGATTATTTTTTGATTCACAAATTTTTACAATAAAAAAGATCAATAAAACTATCATAAAATGTCCGTACGAATATTTATATCTAGTCATATCATAAAATTATTGAAAAATTTAATTTAATTAATTATTACTTACAATATATGAAAATATCGTTGACACATTGTGAATATATTAAAAGAATTAACAATTTAAATTAGTACAATGAAAAACGCAATTATTAAAAATATTTCGAGACTCATTATTTATTAGGATTTGGAATTGCTTGTTATATTAAGTGTTTCCTCCTGCGTATTTTCTCTAAGATTATTTATTATATTTGAATGATGTTCTTGGTTCAATTGTAAGTATGGTTTAATCGAACTTGCAGAATTATGACCAGTGACCTTGATTAGTTCTTGTTCTCCTACACCAGCTTTTGAAAGGTTACTTACTGCACTTGATCTGGCACAATGGTTAGTTATTTTTTTAGTAACTGTGTCTAGACCTACTTTTTCTGCGGATTCTTTCATCCATTTTGAAATGGAATTTATTCCCACAGGAACGTTTTTATACCAAAAACCATGAGTTTGCCAAGCCGGATTTGGAGTAAGAAACAAGCGTTCGGTTTTAATATTTTCTTCACGTTTACTCATTAGTTTTTCAAAAAGACGAACAGGGCAAATATCTGGGTTATTTATGTTTGCAGTCAACCATTTACTATTAGCGCACCTTTGTGCTCCACCCTGTGCAGTTTTTGTAAAGATGGGATTGTATTCAATGCGGCCAGTATTTAATCTTTTTATGTCGGTTTCTTTTTTAAAATAATGAACTAAACATTTCCTAGCTTCTCCTCCCCTCCAAGCTAGTTCATACGATGCAACGTGAAAAAACTTTCTTTGCAATCCACAAGGTGTATCTTGGTCCCAATAGTTAAAAATTTGCAACAATTCTGTATTAAAAAGTGCCACAGAACTTTGTTTGTGCTTTTCAGGATGTTTTTGTAAAATTTTTCTTTTTGCATCTCTTGCATTCCGAGCATTTCTGAATTCTATATCATGGAAAGGATCAAAGGACCTGTTACACTTATTAAAGTAAAGTTCTTGAACTAATTTTGCCGTTTTATTCCACATTGTCTTTATTACTGCTTCTTTATAATCATTTCCGTCTTTTCTTTTCATGTTATAAGCCCAATCTTTTAAAATCAATGCCAGAGTAGCTGTTGTAGTAAATTGATCCAGAATATAATTTCTTTCTTTGGTGAAGGTCTTAAATTGTCTCCATATAGACTGATTACTTATTAGAGTATTTTTCGAAGTAGTTTCTAAAATCCTTTTTGTAATTTCTGCATTAGAAAAGGTACTAAACCGATGACTTTCACCCATTTCGCGTTGACACAATTAAGTAATTATTTTGACAAGTATCTGACAGTTGCTAGGCAAATAAAAGCTATAGTGATTATTCCCGAGAATAATCACAAGAGATTTATTCCCACTATAATAATGACATAATTGGTTGAAACTTACCCTTGTGACAAATAAAGAAGCATTTCATTGGTTTTAAGAAACGTCAAAAAATAATCAATCAATAACTTAGTAATTACCCTATGTAGATCGCAGTCGTAATTTGCATCAAAGAATTGTACCAAAACGATACAATAGATTCAGACATAATAGAAAAATAAGATTGGAATAACTTGGAACTGATAAGATTTATTTGAAAGAGAAAAATAATATATTCTTTAGTTTTAGTTAATTATTGATTTAATATTGCTATTAATATTGATTTTCATTAGTAGTCTTATAATGCGGATGGTTAATTTATTGATATGCATTTGCATTTCTTCAATAATACAGAAATTAATATCATTATCTGGTATATTTTCCATTTTAAATGACAAATTATAGTAATGGGGACGTCGCAAATAGAGAAAAAAATACTATCGGATATTTAATTTAATATCAATGTAAACTATTTGTATTTTGCATATAAATTTATCGTGTTCAATATTTTGAAATCTTTTTATTTCAATACTAAATAATTTATACCATTCGTTACCTAGATTTCGGGTTGCATTGATGCTCGAAGAGCCCCTTGACCGCACGTGTTTGATGTCATAAATCAGATCCCTGTCGTAAATAATACCTTCGGGTACACACAAAAACTGCGATGCGGCTCGTCAACAATCCAGTTTGAATGGATCGAAGCGAGACCGGACAAAACAACCGAGGCGCTAGGCGAACGCGTGATTTTTATCCAACTATCTGCATCCGTAGAGACTTCTGGCATTCGAATGTTAGCGAAATTGGGCGATTGTGGCATCCACACTCACCCGATTCGCGGTCTCTCGCTATGTCTCGCGAGAGTCTGGAAGAGGTATTAGGTGTATGTCTGGTGCAGTAGGCTCCATGCATCATGTATAAAAAAACGCGGGGTCGGGTACACCTCATATCAGGACAACTGATACCGGAACACCGAACAGCTCATACCAAGACAAGTCATACCACGCGACATCTCATACCAAGGGACAACTCATACCAGGACATCTCATACCAGGACAACTCATACCAGGACAACTCATGAACATTCATTACAAACTATGGTTGTAAGTTTTATATTTAAATTAAACATACGTGATTATTACACACAGCAAACTATATGCTCAAAACGTGAGAAAATTATATACTTGCGGTTATTACTTTAGATCAGTGGCGTACCAAGGGGCCGGGGGGGGGGCGGTCCGCCCGGGGCGGTGCATAGTTTGGGGCGGCATTTTTATATTTCTGACTTCTTTATTTAAAAATAAAAATACTATAATAATGTTGTTATCAACGGAATAAATGATTATAAACAACTCAGCTGCTAATAATTTCTTTAGCAACTTTGTTGTTATTGCAAACAGCGACTCTATCAGTCAAGGACGTTGCAATAAAAGAAAATTCTGCATGTGGATAAGCATATACAAATCATTCTTTAAACTTGGCATGTGTACATGCAGCTTCTGCAACAGTAAATTCCACAACATTTATTGGGACTATGGAACACTTGTTTTCGATTTTTCGTCTTCCAGTCATTGATGAGATATTTTACTTTCTGTCATTGATCAAGGTGTTAAGCACAGTGTAGAAACTCGTTGGAACGCAAGAGTAGAAGTATAGACCAGGCAATAGAGACTTTTTCGTGACAAAAATGGTATCAGCAAGCCGGCGGTCCCAGGTCACGTGGAACAGTCCGTAGATGTATTGTGATGTGTTTTCGACTAGCAAATATCATTACTTAATTGTTATAAACAAAAAACCTAAAAAAATCGTGCTTTTTTCCGTTGTTCGCTTGTAAAAGCTGAACCGATGAAGAAATCTTGATACTGTCAATAGACGAATTGTAGAGAATGAAAAGACAAAAAAAATGAACCCTACACGGACCCGATCGGATTAATATTAACGGAGGAAATTCGGAAGAACTGGAGAAATCTGCGTTTTTTTCAAAAATTCATAACTCCGCCATTTTCAAAGTTGTAACGCAGGCTTTTCGCGAGAAAGTAGCGATTGATGGGTACTTTAAGTGTGCACAACCCAGGCGTTGTCCGATGATTAGGTTTTGCACAATTGCGATTTGAATTTTTTTTATGCAATATGGTTCGGCGAGCCTGGATGCTTCGGAGGTGGTCCGATTTTTGCGTATTTCGAAAGTACAAGTATTGTGCTATAAAACGTCTATCCTGATTTTGCGTTAAAATGTTGCGAAATGGGCGAAAAATGCTTGCAAACCTGAACGAAATCTGCGGCGCGCTCCAAACCGATCGAGTAGTGGGGGTAGGCGGCCGCCGCGGTGAAGCGCGTATCTATAATAATAATAATAAAACGCTATAAGAATAAAATAAAACGCTCGTTCAGTCTATGATTTTTTGGTCCTTTATTTATAAAATTGCCAACGTTTCGCTGCTTATCTTCAGCTTCATCAGGGCCTAAAATATACAATGGTTTAACTTAGTTGCTATGATCAAACTGATAAATATCACAATATATTATATTATATACAAAAAGAGAGAGGTTTACATACTTGTAATTATAAAGGACTCTCGTCAAGGAAACATGAACTACAACAAGATACATCAAACGAAAACAAAACTAACGAAACTCTACAACGTGTAACACGCCACCAATACTTAATGAATTTAATAAAATCGGAAGAGCTAAATCGCTTTTGGTAATGGCCGACACTGCGAAATTCTCGTCAAGTGTAAAACACGCCTACAGTATCAAGATTCCTCCATCGGTTCAGCTTTTACAAGCGAACAACGAGAAAATGCACGATTTCTTTAGGTTTTTTGTTTATAACAAATTAAGTAATGCTATTTGCTAGTCGAAAACACATCACAATACCATCTACGGACTGTTCCACGTGACCTGGGACCGGCGGCTTGCTGATACTATTTTTGTCACGAAAAAGTCTCTATTGCCTGGTCTATTTGTATAAATTTAAAAGTGATGTATGTAACTTTTCTGTTATTGATCTTTGGTTAAAAAGGTTATTATGAAGATACCTTATATTTACCGACTCTAGCTACTACGTTACGATTCACCCTGTATAACGTATCTTCGATCACTTCAGCCACAAGAAACCGACAGACCTAATTAAATTGTTGTCACAAAGCTCAAATACTTGATAACAGGATACATCTATTTTAAGAAAGAAGAAGATAATACGCTGTAAAATATAATACTCTTAAGCCCGGGTATTATAAATGGCGAATTATCAATTTAGTAGACAGTTACTTTTTAATAGCCCAATAGGGCTATTACCCCCCCTTAACAACTTTTTTTTCAAATTTTTGAAAATTTTGCAAAAAATTTAGAAATGAGATCTGTCCACATGCAAAATTTTAATTCAATTCGTCAAATTTTCCAAAATTTGGAAAATAAATATAAACGCATTGATCTAAGAGGGCTAATATGTGCACTCTTGACAAACGTACTGAAATAATTATTATTTACCCAGGTTGTAATTATCCATTTATTAAATTATTTATTCTTATGAGAGTATTACTATGTTATGTGCACAGAACTAGAACAATACAAGGACTCATTAATATTATTCTAATAATTTAGAACAAACGTAAATAAATAATAAAATTTTTAAATAGTTTTCAACAAAAAACTTATTCTTGGATGATCATAAATTGTTTGTTTATGTAATTCATAGTAGCAGTTTGCAGTGACAAAAGGTTGCTGCATGAACAGAAGAGTTATTACATTTTTTAACTGCGATGTTGAATTTCGTCGTGGCTAGATATTTTATAATAATTTATGAATTGTTGTGAATGAGTTATAAATGTTACATTAGATTTTTAATAACATTACAGTTGTTGACGATAGAACTACCATATTAGCCATTTCGGAAAGCTGTCTTACTTATCTTTCAAAGTATTTCAGGATATACCTACAGACTGTTCCATTTAAAATTCTAAGGTTATATCATATACAGGCTGTCCGGAAAGTAATGGGACCCAGCTTAACCGTATATTCTTGATGTCAAATGGGACCGATTAAACCAAAAATCCCATAGTAAAAGGTACTTCCTTAAGAAGTTATAAGGTGTTAAAGATAGAAAATATATTTCTTGTTTTGCGTATATTTCAGAAAAGAAACGGCCGATCAAGGTGAAAATTGGTACCCTTAGGCTTTTGGAGAAGCCAAACATGATAAGAGTATTAGGACATTTGCATATTGTAGAGGGAGCTGTCGGCAGCTTTTCAGGGGTAGTATTATTATAATATTTTTATTATAATTATGACTATGGGCGGTATGACTAAAAATTATGATACGGACGTTAATTTTACATAAAAAATGTTTACCTATTTTATGCCGATAAAATCCACCGTTTTCAAGAAAAACGCAATTAAACGTACTGTGTATTTAATAACTGTAGTTTATGCAATGTTATTCTATCAAGTTACTATGTGTCAAACGTAAATGCATTTGTATCAGTTTGCTTAACGATACTGTATTTAATTGATTATTTCACAGTTCATTACATATTTGTGGTATTTTGTCACAAAAAAATATGCCTCGGCAGATTTTTTTTTCAAACTCGGAAATGACCGATATGGTTGCTGTTTATGCTCAAGATCAATTTAATGGAGCAGCAGCAGCGGGAACATACAGGCAGTAGTACCAAAATCGTCGCCTACCAATAGATAGCCTTTGCAAAATATATTTCAACGGCTGAATGAACATGGAAGTTTTCGGCGCTAAAGCGCCATGCAGGACGACCAACTTCGCTAACCATTGAGGAGGAGGAAGATATTTTGTTCCGAATAGAAGAAGATCATGAAGTAAGAGTACGGAAATTATGTGCAGCTACTGTAGTACCCCGGACAAGCGCGCATAACATTTTTCTGCTTTATCCCTACCACCACACTAATGTGCAGGCGTTGCTACCAAATGATTTGCCACAAAGACTAAAACTTTGTCGATGGTTACGGAACAAACATAATCACGGCCCAACATATTTTGGCCGCGTGTTATTTACCGATGAGGCAACTTTTACAAGCCGTGGTATCCTAAACACACGCAATTCTCACTCCTGGAATGTAGAAAACTCCCATTTATCCAGAAATAAACATTTCCAACACGAATTTTCAGTAAATGTATGGTACGACGTTGTTGGAGATCATTTGATCGGAACTTCCTCCTCGATTAAATGGTGCATCGTATTTAAATTTTTTGGGCAACGTTCTACCTACCTTATTAGAAGACACCCCTTTAAACCTGCGTGGGAGTGTATGGTTTATGCACGATGGTGCTCCCGCTCATTTCCTGCAAACTGTGCGAAACTATTTAGACAACCACTTTCCGCACCGCTGGAGTGATTATCCTTGGCCACCGAGAAGCCCAGACCTCAAGCCATTAAATTTTTTGATATGGAGCTCTATGAAATCTATTGTATATCGGCAAGTCTACTAATACTAGGCAAGATTTGCAAAGAACGATTATTGACGCAGGAAATGAAATTAGTACGACAAAACTTAGGAAAACGTTGTGAAAGATGTGTTGAACTAAACGGTGGACATTTTTAAAACCTTATAAATTTATAAATAAAGAATAAGTGAAAATTAAGTTAAATTTTTTATAATGATAGCTTTTAGCAAATACACAAAATGTTTAATTGCGTTTTTCTTGAAAACGGTGGATTGTATCGGCATAAAATAGGTAAACATTTTTTATGTGAAATTAACGTCCGTATCATAATTTTCAGTCATACCGCCCATAGTCATAAGAGTAATAAAAATATCAAAATAATACTACCCCAGAAAAGCTGCCGACAGCTCCCTCTACAATATGCAAATGTCCTAATACTCTTATCATGTTTGGCTTCTCCAAAAGCCTAAGGGTGCCCATTTTCAGCTTGATCGGCCGTTTCTTTTCTGAAATATACGCAAAACAAGAAATATATTTTCTATCTTTAACACCTTATAACTTCTTAAGGAAGCACTTTTTACTATGGGATTTTTTGCTTAATTAGTCCCATTTGACATCAAGAATATACGGTTAAGCTGGGTCCCATTACTTTCCGGACAACCTGTATAGTCAACCTCCATTTCTTCCGCATAAACAACTATCGAAAAGTGTGATGTTTTTCTTATCCAAAACAAGTTCACTTGTTACTTTATCCTTAAAATGGCCTTTTTTGGTATTAATTTCATAACATATGAATAAATATCAGAAATATTTCAGTTGATAATAGCCTACTGCAATAATATACCTAGTGTTCCATTAAAGAAAACATAAGTTTGTGTAATAAGCCAAGTAATGTGAAAGCCTGAGGGATGGGGCAAATGAATCACAGATTGGACACCATTGGATAAATCTAGAAACTAAGAACTAAAGCTAGAAACCGACGGCTCTGGAAACAGCTAGGGGATGCATTTGTCCAAATTGAACATCCAGAATAAATTTTGTTTTATTTAAAAGTTATTTTTAAGTTTTTATTTTGGATTGTTGATTTTGAATTAATACATTTGTTTTATTATAGCACCGGATTTATAACAAGACGGAATGAAATATAATTTGAATGAATTGTGATGACAATAGAATGTAATTATAAATTTCTGGAATAAATGCTTTATTATTATTTACTTCATTACCTATATAGGTTTTATTTTCATATTTCAGGTTTCGGTGTGATTCACGAACTTATTTATGAACAATTTTCAAACTATACATTTAAAGAAAACTGATAAACATCAGTATAAATAGTTATTTAATAAATAATAGATTTAATGGGTCATTAAGGTATATTTTTTAAGTTCTAATCTAGGTCCAGCTTCCTAAAACTGCCTTCAGTTCCAAACTCGATCGAAGTCATCACATCGACTTCGTTAGGGATTGGACCTTGCAACTTATAGCTCTCAATTTTGTCTAAAACGTCTTTCTTCGCTCTCATGCAGTTTTCCATGTCTTTCGTTATTTCCGCTAATGATTTCTGCGCACCACCATAATCAGCAGGAAGACATTTTTGTGGAATGATTTTTATAAGTGACTCAACATCTTTATGCACGTGGAACTGAAACAAATACAAACGACATATTAATGATCAATTTTCATCATTTTATTACCTAATTATATTTAATTTACGTAAGTACGTCCATGGACTTTATGCAGTACGATTACGAATTTATTGCATGCAACTATACAGGGTTTAAACGAAATGAGCAAAGCTGGGCAAACTTAATCAGAAAGTTAACTTCGTTGATCATTAATCCGTTAACGAAAAAGTTAACTTCGTTAACCGATAGTCCGTTAATTTGTTACAAATGTAACGGAAGTTAACGTTAACCGTTAATCGTTAAGTTTTTATTAAAAAAAATATAGGTAATGTTGAGTGCCGATCTACCGGTGAGTATGCAATCCAAATAACTGCGGACCTTTGTTGCGGTTGCATATGGAAAAAATTCCTTAGAAACTTTTCAAACTAGGTACAGTGGTAACTAAAAGCACTACATGATGAAAAGATCAACTAAAGCTTTATATCTATGCAGTAAAAAAAAGATGTAAGTCCTACAGCGTAACCCATATTCCAAATTAGAGCTAAATATCTCAAAAACTACAAGAGCTATTAAAAAATTTTTTAAAATCTTGATATTTCAACACGCTGTAGATCGGCATGGAAGCGTTTGCGGGCCTATGTTTATATGAATTTTTAGTCATTAAATAAGCCAAAGAATTACCCATTTTCGTATTTACATGATATTTAGGAACATCCTGTATATTTGTTTAAAGTTTAAACAACTACACATAAGTTAATAAATGTCAAAAAACTGCCAATAATAAATCTAATAATAATTTATGCAAAAAATATAAAAAATTATGTCCATTACAATGTATATATTTGTTTAAACAAGTGGTGTTTGTTTAAACAATTGCAAATTAGTTAATAAATGACAAACAATACCAATAATCTAATAATTTCCACAAAATTAGAAAAATATGTGCGTAACAACATATATTTTTGTTTAAACAAATGGAAATTGTTTAAACAATTGCTCATTAGTTAATAAATGACAAAAAGAAAACAATAATTTAATAATTTTTGCAACAAATGGAAAAATGAGTTCATAACATCGTATATTTTGGTTTAAACAAACGGTAATTGTTCAAACAATTTTTAAATTTGCTAATCAATGACAAAGAAACATGTCAATATTTCAATAATAGTAATTGCTGTCAAAACCAGGGCTGTGGAGTCAGAGACGGAGATCAGACAAATTTCAGAGGAGTCGAAGTCAGAGTCGCAGTCGAAAAAAATTTACCGACTCCGACTCCGAGTCCAGGTTTAATTATTGTAGAAAAAGAAAAACATGCGAGATAGACGTTGCCTCAGTAGACAGTAAACAAATAAAACTTAACATTCCATTAGGTCTTTGACAAAGTACCTACCTACATACGTATGTAAATAATAAAATTACAAAACACACTGTTCAAACGAAAGTGAAGACAATTAACAAAAGTAATCTAGCAGAATTTTGAAAAAGGTAATTTGAACAAAAGATTTTAAATGAGATGGAGAAAGTAGGGCCGTAGTTCGATGTAGTAATAATCATTTATTCAGATTACCTGTTGCAGCCATAATTATGGTGCTTTGACGTCAGCTTTTAAAATAATTAAAAATTATGTCCGGCATCCTTACAGGATGGTTGGAGCTATTCTGTTCCTCACAACAATTTTATAAACGTATTTTGCATTTATTTCTATTTTTATTAATATAAATTTTATTCTGTATTATACACTATGTCTTATGGGTGATTTTCTTATTATTAGAGGTAGAAAGTCGGTTAAATGGACAAAGTAGTGCCGATTTGTATGTTCCCTAGAGAAAACAGTTAAATACTTAATGATGTAAGAGATATTTTGAATAAACAAATTACAGAAAGAAATTACGTTTTATAATTATGTGGTCATAAGTTTTTCACTTGTGGTCCGATTAGTAGGCCTTTTTGCATCTTATAGGCTGTTTTTTATTTACAATTATATTATCTGTTTAAATGTTTGCCAACAAATTCGCTGGACACAAATAAAACTTCTGTTTTGCTATAATAGTTTCAGCATTTGTTTGTAAGTAATTTGATACATAGAAGCCATATGTTTAATACAATCCGATACAACACTAGAATATAAAATTAATTTATTAAATTTGTTTCTCTTTTCCTGGTAGTGCTTTTGTTTTCATAGCAAATTTAATGTTGCTCGGTTGTATTACTCTGCATCAAATTTATGATTATTTACATACAGTGTGTCCCACTTAAGAGTGTAACGCCTTCATATCTTTTTTATTTTTAGTCCAATTTTAGTAATTTTTTCTTTCACAAATAGAACACATATTGCTGTATTTACTGCCAAAAAACCAATTGCCTTCTTTAAATGAAAAGCACCTTGTGATGGCAAAATAAATGGCAAAAATCAAAAAATCACTTTAGGGATTTTTTTATGGAAAAATTTTGATAGTAATAATTGTTCAGAATTTCCCAAAAACCATAAATCCAAAATTTCATGAAAATTAAAAAATATTGAAATTTTCTTCATCAATAATTATTATTTGCATAGACAGCTACGCTTAAAAAAGTGTGCTGTGGAAATTTTCTTTTAAATAAAACCTGAACTGTCAAAGAAAAATTTTTTAATTTTATTTATTAAATTTAAATTGAATAATAAAGGCTATTATGCAAAAAGTAACCTACAAACATGGCAACATCGTATCTTAATGAAATACGACAAAGCAGTTAGACAGTTCAGGTTTTATTTCAAACATAGTTTCCACAAGACACTTTTTTAAGCGCAGCTGCCTATGCAAATAATATTTATTTTTATTATTTATTATTTTTAAAGAAAATTTCAATATTTTTTAATTTTCATGAAATTTCAGATTTACGGTTTTTGGGTAATTCTGAACAATTATTACTAATAAAATTTTTCGATAAAAAAATCCCTAAAGTGATTTCTTGGCTTGGTGCCATTTATTTTGCCATCACAAGGTGCTTTGCATTTAAAGAAGGCAATTGTTTTTTGGCAGCGAATAGAGCATAAGTGTTCTATTTTTGAAAGAAAAAATTACCAAAATTGAACTAAAAATAAAAAAGATATGAAGGTGTTACACTCTTAAGTGGGACACACTGTATATGTAAGTTTTTTATTATACATAATCATTTGAACATATTTTTGTATGCAAATTTCTGGAGTCGGAGTCGGAGTCGGTCCGCGAAAAATATCTGGAGTCGGAGTCGGAGTCGAGAATTTTTTTACCGACTCCGCAGCCCTGGTTGTAACAATAATAAATCTTTGTAGATTTGATCTTTGTAGATAGACTTTGTAAATTTTGGGAAAATTTTGCTTCATTTTTAGGGTACTGAAGAGGGTGGGGGCGGTGAAGAAAAAAAAATCTGATGTGGCCTGGCACATGACTTTATCATACTAAATATAAAATTAATAGTTTAGCTGCATGAGATTCTATTTGATCGAGATCGGCTATGTCTATATTAAAATAAAACTGGTAGAACTAGACAGATATCTCGATTAAAGCCATAGATAAAATACATATATACTAATATAGATGGGCGACTCAAGGCCATCTTTGTGGACTCTATTTTTAGTTCACCCCCATCCGCTAGGAGGCGCTAATAGCACTTCCCACTTTAGCCTTTTCTTATATTATATTTTAATTCATAAGATCAGGAAAACCGCGTGATGGATCTAGTACAGAACAAAAATTACCACAGAAAATTTAAAGTTATATACATCACGCATAAATCAGTGAAAAATATCCGTTTAAAAGTCTGTGGTAAAAATTAGCAGTGTCACTAGACAGTTAATTGACAGAACTTTATGGTTGTTTATGGTTTACTAACGCCATGACTACGCAACACCCGACATCCACAGTGACGGTTTGAACGAGCCAATAGGTATCAAGCATGGGATTCGGCCGGTATAGCAGGGCGCTAGCCAGAGTAAGCGCGTGGGGGTGAACTAAAATTTTGCTATCAACGCCTGCGTATGGGAAGTAACCACCCCATGATTAAAGCTGCGTTCGGATATTGTACTCCGTTGACACCGGGTACACCGTCCAAATGACACTTACGTGTTATTGGGTGTAAAAAGTGTAACGGTGTTCAATATCCGAACGCAGCCTATATTGACGTAGTATTTTCAAAACATTAGCGTTTGACACTAGCTACTGGCATTAGAATCAAAAAATCTGACATACCGTGGCTACTAGCTTTAATGCAGTACGACCGATCTCGATGAAATAGAATTTGCTCATGCAGCTAAACTATAAATTCAACCACAAAATGTCATATACATAAATTATAGAAAATTTCCTCTCCTTTAATTTATTATTTAACTATTTTGACGACATTACACAAATAGCGGCTTATTTGCAAAATCTTCGAAAAATGCTAACTGTAAACCACCAGTTCCTTTGGACCCTTTTCAACAGAAAGCTCTTCAGCTCTAAGTTTGGTTATGAAACTTCTAAATATGAAGTTTCGTCCCGATACCTTTAGTAGTTTCTCCGGGATCGTCGCCACAAAAACGGGTACACACACACACATACACACACACACAGACATTTTTTTGTACCTTGGTCAAAAATGTTCAGGTGACCCAAAAAGACATATTTCCACTAAAATCTCAAAATTTTTTTTTGGCATGATTACAATGCTTTACATACTGCGTATGATAAAGTAATAATGGTTGTGGATTTGATCTTTGGGAAGTTCTGAACAATTTCTGATAATCTCCCGCAACTTTTTTTCTTAATCCAAAACGTGAAAAAACGGAAAAAATATGAATTTTTCCAATGTACTTTAAATGGGAAATTTGATGTTCTCGCTGGCACGTGTTAACGTTAACCGATTTTTCTACAATTTTGGGGATTTTTTTCCGGAAAAGGAACAGATTGGGGGGATCGTTGTCCTCTAGCTAAAAATCCGTTTTTGGACCACCCTAGTGTACACCCATAATTTGTCTCACCTTTTGTCTTAATTTTTCCTTTAAGAAAGCTTTGAATAAGTTGGTACCATGTACTACGATCGCTTTATCAGTGATGATGTGAATACCCTTGATTCTGCAAGGAAAGCTATCCAAAGCTAAATTGATAATTTGCTTCATAGTATTATTGACGAAAATGGGTAAATGGCCAGCATTGAGGTTAATAGCGTCAGTTATAAATATATCTCCAGCACATAGTTCATCTCCATAGATACGAGAGTCAGCTAAAACCATTTAAAACCGACGGATATCGCTTCATTTGTTAGTTCGTTAGATACACTTACCCATGAGAGTTATGTATTGCATCATTCTTTGCAAATCTATGACGGAAGGATCAGGATTGAAGAATTTGGCGAAGCAAATTCTGTGGCCCTCTGGTGTGAGTTGCGGCAACACGGTTACATACATGTAGTTGCTTATAACGCAATCTTTGTTCAAGCATGAGAAACGATCCTTGTAAATTGTTGGCACTTTTGACAAGCCTATAAAGTAATTCCGGATTTTCTTCTTCGCTTTTTCCATGTCGTGTTTGCATTGCCTGATGAACACCGGTAGAAGGGTTCTATCTACAAGAAGAAATAATAGTTGTAATGTTAAATTAGGTATCAGTTGCTCATATCTTAGTAGAATATTCTTCTTATCGTATATTAAATTTAATTCATAGTTCCTCTACCAACGATTTTGATAATGATAAATAATGTAACTAAAGATAATAATGAATAATGTATAATAAAATAATAATTGGTGTGGAGACTATTTGAAAGTAAATTTTGTCAAGAATGTTGTAAAATGCTTTAGTGGTATGGTTGTTCAGTCAAATAAAAAAGCGGCACACTTCGGAATTCCAACCCAGCTCGATTGTTGTGTACAGTGTACACCATAGGTTGGACATTACAAAAAACGTGGAAAAAGTCCCCATCGATATAGTGTCTACGTTGGGGTTTTTACAATATCTTGCTATAAAATATATGTATATATACAGGGTGAGTTATTAGTATCCCGGCGGTCGATAGTCATCAAATCGCTTGAGAAAGAAAAAAATGTTTTATGCAAGAGTTGCTTGATCCATTAGGTTCTATAACGTAATATTATTTTCATTTATACAGGCTGTTGCATTTATGCGTGACGGCAAGTCAGTACATTTTTTTAAATGGAACGCCCTGTATATCACACCATATTATGAATACTAAGGAAGTTGTCTTTCCAACTATGTAAGTTATACCTGTGTAAAGTAAAAGGTTTCTGAGATTTTCAATTGTTTGTCAAAAAATTGGCAATTGCAGGCCTTTCTTAAAAACTACGTTAATACTACATTTTTGCAGATATTGTACTAAAAATTTTGTCACATAATAACTAAACCCACAGCTAGATGCTGATGTCATGAAAAATTAGATGCGGTATACAGGGTGATCGTAGCATGCACTAGTTTTTAAACATTTTTAAATTGCTTTTTCTTGAGATTTTTAAATGGAACACCCTGTATATCATTTGCTAATTGAAGTGTCTCTTAAGTTCATTGTAATTTATATTCACTATATCGTGTATCTATTTTTACTGGTTTTTGTGATATTTGCAATTTATTATGCTGTATTATACTGTTTAGTATCTTAATATTGCTCTGTACACAGTGTGCTGGGTAGCAGGATGTAAAATATTTAAAGGGTTATAGAAGAAGTCATTTAGAACCTATTTAACTAGATTTATTCATATAAAAAGCATTACGGTTATCAAGGTATTACACAATTTTATAGGTATGTTTTACAATTTTTACAAATGTACAGCAAGCGAACCAGAAGACCTAGTAACTTCAGTTGGGCTCCGAATTAAACCGGAAACAGTGTAATTTTAGGGGGACTATCGTGTTCACTTGTGTGAACATTGTGCGAAGACGTTTCATTGTAATAGTATGTGCGCTCATACACAAAAGCAAACAGACACGCTAAAACTTGTCTTGATGAGCTACGTTTGAGAACGGATTTGTATTCAGTACAAAGAACAACCAACAATATCTACTAACTATTTTTAATTGGTTTAAAATAGGTTATTTTTCAAGGGAGACAATTGAAAATTGGGATAATATGAATGATAATATGGTAATATTGACAAAGTGAATGGGAAGTGGTTTATTTGGAAGTTTTTGTAAAAGATTTCTTTTTGAAAATCTGAATCTAACGATGCCTATCAGTTTGTTTTTGTTGCATATTTGGTTTTTGTGTCTGAGCACATAAATCACGTCAAAGAAAATCTGCTTTTCAACACCCAGAAGTCAACAAATTTTTACGATACTTAACCTAAAAGTACAGAGCTTAGGGTTTACTTTAGCAGTAAGTTAAATTTTTAAATCGCGTGTTTGGTTGCCACACGATAGACGGCAAAATATACTTTCAAAATTTCATATAAAATTGTTAATATGTTGACAACGGTAATACTTTGTATAAGGATCAAGCTGATTAAATCGTTTCTAAATTACCTCTTCTATCGCCAGTTGAAGACTTTGCATCAAACTACCAAATAGCTTATTCACAGCAATATTAAAATTAGCAATTGCGTTACATTTCGTAAAATTGCAAATATCACAAAAAAATAGTAACATTTTGTGTATGACATACTAGATATAAATTAGAGCAAAATAAAGGGTTATTACAACCAACACATATTATACAGGGTGTTCCATTTAAAAAGCTCGAGAAAAAGCCATTTGAAAAACATCAAATATTACTAAGTTCAATGAACATCCTGTGTAGCGTATCTAATATCTTTGGATACTATCATCTACCTACTGGCTTTGACTATTCTCACATAGTTTAAAGGCATAATCGGCAAAAATGTCGTTTTTACATAGTTTTTAAAAAGATCCTGCAACGGGCATATTTTGGAAAAACAGTTGACTATCTCTGGAACTATTAACGCAGTGACTTACCAACATACACGGTTGGATAAACAAATTTAGTAGTATTCATAATATAATAAAATATATAGGACGTTCCATTTAAAAAAATGTGCATACTTTCCGTCACACCTAAATGCAACACCCTGTATAAATGAAACTAATTTCACGCTATAGAAAATGGCGAGTCAAACAACTTTTGTATAAAATACTTTTTGTTTCTCAAACGATTTATTAATTATCGACCGCCGGGATACTAATAACTCACCCTGTATATATATCTTCTCTATAAAAAATATCTATGCATCATTCAAATACGAGTTGGCGTTTTCAAGTTGTACGTCTGTAAATACGTCAAAAGCACGTCAGAATAAAGGCCGGTCCACAACGTCTTATCGCACGATAAAGCGGTCATGCAAGTCGTTCGACAAAAAGTACAGAGATTAACGTGTCCACACGTTTCCAATTAATCGGTCAAATGTCAGTTGTCTGATGGCATGGACGAAGTGCTGCTTTAGATGGTCAAGGGAATGGTTGCTAAAAAGGCCTGAATTTTGAAGCAGATGATTGGCGTAATTACCTGCGGATGGACACTGAAACTTAAAACCATTTGTTAAATTCTGTTACTCCCTACATTAAGAAGCTATGAGAAAAGCTATTTCAACTCGTGAGAGACTCAGTGCCGCGTTAAGATTTCTTGCAACAGGAAGAAGCTACAAAGATTTGGAGTTCACGATCCTCATGTCCAAGCAATCATTGAGTGAAATTATACCAGAAACTTGTCGAGAGTATTGAAGATCAGACATATGTATTATGAATTTATAAAATACAAAATTAAATGCAAAAAAGTAATGCACGGACACCAAGCAACAGAATAGTACGAAAATACTACTACGTTTGTCCACACGCGCCAACTTGTCGAATCAATTGTCATAAAATGATGCCTCGCAGCTCAGATTTTCGACTTATCGTACAAACTTACTTCGCTCATGCAAGACGTACGCTTTGTGGTCTACACGCTCCGTCTTACTTGATACGACTTGTCAGATTCGACAAGTCGTTCGATAAGACGTTGTGTCTGGACCGGCCTTAACAACTTATTTATGTGCTGGGTGACCCATTCCACTTCCCAAGTACTTGAAAACATGAGCATCATATTTTATAATAACAAAAACAGAATCATTCAGTTACACCTTGACCATTTCCGGGATATTCCTTCAGAAGGTTTACGCAGCACAAAACCGTTTTGACTCTGACTTGATTTTTAGAAGATTCAACTGTGCATTGACATTTTTTTGAGAATTAAGAAATATAGAAATTTACTCATCAGTCAATACCTCGCGACGGAGACACGATATCGATGGGGACTTTTTACACGATATTTATAATGCCCAACCAAAGGGGTATATAAAAATCTGATGTGGCCAGGCACATCACTTTATCATACTTTATATAAAATTAATAGTTCAGCTGCGTGAGATTCTCTTTGATTGAGATCGGTCGTGTCTGCATTAAAATAAAACTAAGTTGGGTCTGACAGATATTATTTAATTATTATTATTTATTTTTTTATTATTTATTTTTTATATATATTTTTTTATAGTTTTTTTACTATTGACAGTACGTATTGTCTTAACATCAGCGTTTGACACTACCTACTGTCATTAGAATGAAAATATCTGTCGAATCCTGGCTAACTACTTTTGTATTACTGCAGACACGACCGATCTAGATCAAATAGTATTTGCTCATACAGCTAAACTATGAATTTTACCAAAAAATGCCATGCACATAAATCATTCAGAATTTCATCTACTCTAATTTATTATTTAACTATTTTGATGAAATTGCAGAAATGGCGGCTAATTTGCAAAATCGTAAGAGTAAAGTAAGAGTGAAGAGTAAACATCCAGTTCCTTTGGACCCTTTTGAACGAAACGCTTTTCAGCTCTAAGTTTGGGCATGAAACTTCTAAATATGAAGTTTCGTCCCGACACCTTTAGTAGTTTCTCCGGAATCGTCGCCAAAAAAACGGGTACACAAACAAACTAGGCCAGATTCAACAGTTCGCTGTTGCCAACACTGCCATGAATCGTGACACACAAGGGACTTCGATGACGCAAAGTTGGCAATGGTGAGTAATTATCATTAAAGGCTTATTAGAGACGCCATCGAAATTTACAAACATCCTAACAACATCAATCGTGAGGTCTTCTGTTTTCAGTTAGTTCTGAATAAGCGAGCAACATTGTTCGCGAAACGTCAGCATTTACGAATCTTGACACACGGCATAACACGGAAGCAATCTATTTTTTAAATGATTCTGGCCGTGAAAGCCTACGTAGTTATTCTAATAATATATTATTCAAGAATTATAAAACTGCAATTCACTGATTGATTGTGCAGTGTAAACAATATTCCGTGTACTTTGCCCTCAATGTGTAACTTATTGCGCGATTTGCCTAATTTTAGAAAAACGATATCTAGATTGTAGACTTCCGCGATATGAGTCAATGATAAATTGATTTCCGGGTGGAAACCGCGTGGATGACTTAAAACTACACGACGTTTCGCACTCTTTTGCAATAGGCATCTTCAGGATTAAGTATGAAACCAAGTGCTAAGAAGATTCTCAGCTTAGAAAAACGATTTTTTTATTAAACGCACCAAAGAATATATTACGCATATAATAAAATAAACTCACCATAATCTTGAGGTAAATAGGTTTGACATGCCACCCACTGCTCAAAAAGCTCTACACTGTGCTGATACTTCGCTTTGTCGTCAACATTCAACTGTTTTCGAATGCTATCTGCAATTTCGTTGCTCATAGGGGTGTAGTAGTCCATTTTCACTCAATTAGAACACGCAAAATGATCGAACTGGTCGCTGTTTCATTAGATATATATACGCGAGTGCGGAAACTAGTTATAAATTAGTCATAAAAGTCTTATAATTGTCTAATAGGAAACTGGTAATTATTTAATTAAATAAAAGCATATCTACCTACTTGCGATAACGTAAACCAATAAAAATGGTTACGTTTTGTATTTAATGATTGACATGCGTTACACGGGTAAATTTTAATAATTAAAATGCTGATGCGGAGAAATTTGATCGATGATTTGATCAGTAAACTTCAAATACCAGACTTTTATGACGTCTAAACTTCAAGTTGTGTTTTGTCAAAAGTAATAGCACCTAACAAGACTATTAATTTTCAACGCATGACATGAACTGCTACCAGTTTATTGCATATGATGTGCATCGTTACTTTTTACTGTTCATGGATGTAGGTACATATTTTTGTCTTATCTATTTTATATTGAAGGCAACGCCACTAGAAAAAATCCTTAGGTGTACGTCTGGTGGGGTACCTATGCTCCGTCGTGTTAAAAAACATACGGTGTTCATAGGATTATTCTCCATGTAATCTAGCAGGTTCTCTTTCAGGAAATTTTATTAATAATCGGCTGTAAGATGTCCTTCGATAAAATTTGATCCAAGAAGGCCGGGTATTATAAAGCACCTATCAGATTTCCGAATAGTTTAGTAGCGAAGTAAATCTACTACTAACGGTTGCAAAAGTACTGAGCCCTGTGTTTAAAGGCTAGTAAGTCTGAAACGACTTTACAAAAAAAAATAAATAAAGTTGTTAGCAAATTTACCTACAGTTTGTACAATTAATGAATGTAACTACATTTTCAATTATATTTAGTATTTTTGCTTAAAATTATGGTAAAATTGCCGACAAATAGGGTAGGTTTACTGAAAAAAATTTAAATTTCATTCGTAAATTCGCACTCATTTTTATCTGTGATGGTTCCCCTCGGGGAAAGGGGATAAAGCGCGCGAAACGATGCGACGCTTCGCGAGACGATTTCAAACGATCAACTCTCATGACTCATGAGAACGAGAAATTGACAACCATATTGAATACGGTCATGAGTCATGACCGTATTCAATATGGTTGTCATTTTCTCGTTCGGTTTTATTTTTGAAGATAGCATAAGAGATTTTTTTTTATTTCTGGAATTGTATACATATTCTGTTTTGTGATTTATTATTATTTCACAACATTATTTCTGCCAAAAATCAGTAGCTGATATTTCAATTGCGACAAGTATTTGTCCCAAACTTTGAACGAATTGTGCAGTGTCAGAAGAACCACCAACATTGGAACAATATTGCGGCAACTTCTTTATCATTATCGGCACTGTTGTCGTTGTAGTCTAATAAGTCGTTATCATCATATAATTGTTTCTACAATTGAGTCAAAAATAAGATCAATGTTAATGTATTGGTTTTGATTAACAAAATCAAAAACGATTTTGCTATACCTCTTTAACTTGTAAGAACTTATTTCTATCACATATATTATCATTCACATATAATTGTATCACAACTTTAACTACAGAAAATACAATTTATTTATTTTACAGATATTATCATTCAGATATAATTGTTATCACGTCATCATTGAGATGCAGTTAATCACTTCAAATAAGAATTTAGTAATGATATCCCAGTTCTATTGGTGTATTATACCTATATAATGTAAATAGCGTTCAGTCATCTGATGTAACTTTTTAATAAGTAATAACGTGTCAGCTGACTTTGCTTTGCCAGTGTACTCTTGCGGTTTCCCACTGTACTCGTGTCAGCAAGACAAAAGTCATGGAAAAAGTTTTCTGTGCTGACCATGGCAAATGGGAGTCGGAGACATATGCATTGCAATATTTGATTGGCTAAATTAAAAACGTCGTATACAAAATCGGTACTACCAATTTGCCCTAATTCACAAAGTTACTTTTCAAAACTGACAAGTATAATTTTTAGTTTAGAGTACCACTGTTGGTAATCCGAATCCATTTTTGCGCACTCCAATGTAGACTACCAAGGTGTTGTAGGGCGTTCGGACTACATGGTAGTACGGATTAGTGAGAGCACCTATACTGTATGGATGATGTTCTGAACGTGCTCACCGAGTGCTGTGTTGTATTTACATACCCACAGGACTCACAGGACCACTCACCATGCCTCGTCTCACGAGAGACTACTCACCGAGGTGACAGAGGTGGTGGTATCGCAAAATGTGGCGCAGAAGGACAAAAGCCGCCACCCTACAGTTTTGTCACGCAACGTCTGTGGGCAATCTTAACAACAGTTGGCAAAAGGTGTTCTTCATAAAATCTACATGACTTCGGTAATAAATACTCGTACCATCATTTTTCTTCCATCCTATTTTAATCCATACAAAGTGGACGTTAACCTCAGGATACATGTCTGAAGATCTGCCGCTATGCGACTTGTCTCTCATTAGGGGCGCTAGAAATATACAAAATATTAATTTAGCATCGTCAATAAATAAAAAAAATTCAACTTGTATATAATAAATTATGTTTGTAACTGTATTTTCTTGTTTAAGAGGATAATAATATAATAATATCTCAGTACTATACAATTTTTTAGAATAATGAAAATCAAATTTTAACTATAGTTAAATTCAGAAGTCAGAACAATAATCTCAAGCAAAATAATTGATAAAAAAAATAATATAATAATAATAAATTATTTTTGTGAATATGTAATCTATTTTATTATTCTTAATGTTGCATAATAACATAACAATATGTTTTTTGAAGATAAAATACATGATTTGAATCGAACGTATTTTCATACATTTGTAACAATTTATTTCTGAACGTGAGGTGAACGTGAGTTCGATAAATCTCAATTACGTCTGTACAGTTTCTGTATAGGTGGCTTAAAGTTAGGATTATACCTGTTGTAATTTTGTATTTTAGACGCATTAGAATTCCTTTTTTGCAGCAGCTTCCTTCCTATATTTTTTGACTAACTAGAACAGCGCTTATCAGCTCATCCCATTGTACACATCTACAAAAACAATGATTTATTGATTAAAGAATAAATTATAAAATATACACCTGCATTACCCTGGTTCCAACAAAATACATTTTATAACTAAAACATAACTACAGTAGACTCTCCTATAACGCGGTTCCTACAACGCGAAATACTACAATCGCGCTAAAAATTTTGCGACTACATCTTCATATAACGCGATTCTCGTACAACGCGCATGCGTCAAAATTTGCGATCCTCAAATTCCTATAACGCGTTTTCATAAAACGGGTAATATTAAACCGCGTTGTAGGAGAGTCTACTGTAGTCTATTCACTGCACCACTCAAACTTAAAAACTGAACTGAATCAGAACTAAGTAATAACTAAATAAAGTCAGACAAAATATGTTGTAAAATACAAGCAGCACCATAATAAGAAAAGATACAGCTGCCGCCGAAAAATCAACTCAGTGCCCTGCCGGGTCTTCCTGGCAACAAAATCATAAATGTGGCATCGCATTCCCGCTATCAAATGTGTTATGTGAGAGAGGGACGAGAGCGGCAAGGAGTTCGACTAGCCCTATGCTTTGCAATCTTTGCGTACCATACGGGAAATAAAACTACGCTAGGGTATTAGAAATAGCGGGTAGTTCCCGCGCGACCAAATGTAGGAGAGAGAGGAGAGCGTTTAGGGGTCCTAGAGTATCGCTGTGGAACGGGGTTCACAAAAACTGCCCGCGACGATGTAAATATAGTAAATTGAAATATTGTAGGAGAAAATACTATATAGGTAGAGTGGGTTGCGCCATCTGGTGGCCAGTTGTGTCACTAGACTCATTCCGGTCTCCGTTTCGGCACCCTTAATACCGTAGGAATCATCTGCAAAAAAAATCATTCATTGTTTTTTTTTTGTATTAGTAAAATAAGAACAAATGTTACCTTTTCATGTATATATTTTATTGATAACTGTATTCTTGGCGGCATTATTCTCGTCATCTCTGCTCCTCATCATAACGATATGTATTTTACGTTATGTATGTCTGCTAATGTATTTGTAACATGAATATTATCTCCAATTTTTCTACAAACTACTGTTTCTACTTATACAACCTCAATGGCCTCTGGTGGGCTCAGAATCGATTTTGGTGAATCATTAGGAAGACGTGCATAACGTCGCATCAACACCCTCTACAACAGTTCTGAGGTCCTCCATATGCAAAATGAGTTAGGTTTTTCTTGCATCAATTCCTCGAATCTCCAGCCGGTAAGACTTCACAAGCTTATTGGTTTCCAGTACAGCACAAGTTGTCTTCCTATGTAAGATGGAAAATTCTAACCAAAAACTCAAATCTTCAAACAAAGTCGCAAATCTCTCGGTAAGCACCGGTACCTCCGAATTATCAGTGGGTGAATTTTAATCATAACCCTGAAGATCGCAAAACATCGGGAAATGCATAAAATAGTAGGTACTGTATTTATTGACACTTGTCAATTGTAAATGCCTAGTGACAACTTTCGAATAAGAAATTCACCAGGAGTACTCGCAGAATACAAAATTTACTTGGGAGATCAGTAGAGTAAATTAATGTAAATGTAAATGTGCAACGCCATGGTAATATATTTTTTTTATTGTATGCTACATATTTTTTTACACATTTGGAAGCCTTTTATGGTTGCCTACATACCACCAAAATTTTATTGTAATCGGTTGAGTGACTGCAGCGCAAAAAAAAAACAAAACAAAATTATTTTGCATAGTTGGCTTTAAAAATCAATAAAAACCACAAAATGCACCTCGCTAATAAAATTTTGCGATCTGCTTATTAAGTTAGCTCTACTAGTCTCGTTAACCAAGTGTCATTGATCCAATTTGGTGGTAGGTATGTAGGCAACCATAAAATGCTTAAATGTGTAAAATAATATATAACATGCAATTAAAAAAATATATTACTATGGCGTTGCACATATTTCGGACACTCTGTATAATCAGAAATAATTTCTTTAAATGTACCTTGAAGTACAGGGTAAGCCTGCAAAATGTGAAACTCTTAGCTTAATTAGTAACTGAGCTACATAAGACGGGAGCTGAGTTGCAGGACCCTGTATACTTTACTTTGCGAATAATTAGGAGAAAATCAGTTGAAATAAGTGGTAAAATAATTACAACTATAGATGGGTAATTGTTTTATAATAATAAAAATTTAAAAAAAAACTCACCCTGTATATTTGTTCCTCCTAAATTCCTTACAGAGAGAAAATAATCCACAGTTTAAAGTTAGGTTATGTTCTTGAAATACTCATCACTATAATACCCGTAAACTTATCACTAACAAACAAAACACGTCTGAGTAGTTTCATAAACACCCATTTTCGCATAAATTCAATCAATTATCACAATATTCACAAGAATGAACCGTAAAACAACACAAGCAAACGTTAACATACCCTGCATTTTACCTTTACCCGACCCGGTCAGTGTTGCCAGATGCTATTTGGCCCTCAACAGTAGATTGATTAAAAGACAGTAGATCTGGAGTGAAACACAGTACAAATCTAAGAAGAACTAAAAAAACTGGCTTCAAAATTTTTACTATTTATTAGTTTTTTAAAGACATTTTAAGATATTTTGATCATACTTATAGACAGTGGCGGCCCGTGGTACATTTTGATGGTAGAGCATGAAAAATATGCCTTGGTTTTTAAATAAAGAAGAAAAAAAATTCAAACAGTTTTTATTATAGTAATACATATGTAGTTATAGATAGTAAGTATAAAAAATTAACTGAAAATTAACTCAAAGTTATATTTTGCGATAGGTATATAAAGTCCATTCGACGTTCTTTTTTACTTGCAAATAACTCAATCACACGCTTATTGAAATCTTCGATCTTTACGAGTCAACGCATTAGAGCTTGAAGATATTGCCACAGTCTGTTTTTTCACAATGATCAAATAATAATAATAATAATAATAATAGACTTTAAATCAGGTAAAGGCCTACATAACTGTTTAATTTGCAGTTTTTCCTTAGTAGTACATGTTAGAAAAGGCTTATTCTGTAATGAACTAATTTTATTCATTGTGTATGGCGCGGAGCGGAACTTTTTGTGTTAGACTTAGACGATATGAGACGCGAAATACGAGTAACACATGCACGCCGCACTCGATTGAGCCAGCTAGAGTTTGGCTCCAAATACGCATACAGAAGGCGACGTCGCTATAACCCCACCCACCCGCGCACCGCCCCGCGGTAGCCGGAACTCTATCGATCTGCCGGGCCAGAAATAAGTTGGCCCGGTTAGCGGTATGATAATTGATATCACGGTTAACCGCGTTGTGTTGGGGAGAGAAATACGTTGCGATGTTTCACTACTCATTAAACTTACGCAGGCATTGTTTAACATTTAAAATGAAAAAAAAAGGTTTTTAGAATTAATTAAAAATTCTTGCTGAGGTTGAAAGTACAGGTAGTGCCATGGCTCCTGGGCTCTATATAACGAGCCGCCCCTGCTTATAGATATATTTAATTATAGAAAAATTAAACTCCAATTAAAATGTTGATAGCTGATGTGCCAGTGCTAAGAAACAGTAGATGTCTGTGGCAAAACAGTAGATGAGTATCCAAAACAGTAGATGAGTATCCAAAACAGTAGATCTACTGTTAAAACAGTAGATCTGGCAACACTGGACCCGGTATAAGAAATTACTGCGCGATCACGTGAATCACGTGATTCAGTCCAACTCCCATAGTGCATCGCGCGCAGTCCGCCTGTCATGAAGCCACGCTGTGTTTACTCCCGAATTTCTCAATTTCTCGGTAAGATAAAAAGCCTCATCCGCTACGGAAAGGCGTCGAGAATGACCGCAAAGATTCATTTTATCGTTTTTTATTAACCGCCGGATCGGGTCGGTTTCGGTAAGTCGAAATTATCCCGCTTTATTCCCGTAAGCATGAGTAAATTTGGTTAGGTATACTGGGACGTGAAGTCGGGGCATGATCGGTTCGGTTCGGTTCGGTTCGGTTGGTCGCCGGTCGGTAATGCAGCGTGTGTCGGTATGTACCGGTGTTTTGAAAACTATGTTGTTGTTCAGTGTTAGCTGTCGCTGTTTTTTTTGGATTTTTTGACGTAAAAAAGAATGCGGTTGTGTGTACGGTAGTGCCTAGATTGTACGGGAGGATCTATTTTATCAGATTCTTACTACTTTGGAGTCGGATGGATTGGGTAAGTCAAGTTTTCTACTATTTTATCTCGGGAAACCTCTGACCCGTGTTTGGTTGTTTTTATTTTTTGACAGCTGACATAATCAACACATAAAATTTGTATGTTGATCGCTAATTGTGTGAGGCAAACACCCAAAATTCAGACAATTTGGAATTTTTGTTACATTTTTAACTGTAGAATTTATTATTATGTGGTGCTAATGACTATGTCCACTTTTTTAAAATTAATATTTCCTTCCGAAGTTATCTGGCTATCCATTATTTCTGCGTTTGACAGAAACAGAGACGGCATGACATCTTTAAACTCTTTTTAGTTTTCTTAGCTTTCTAAATCAGCTCAAAATAAACAATTTGGTGCGAAAGTGTTTCAGCTTGGATGTTTTTCTGGGTGTGTGGACCTCATTGAATAAGTTTTGAAGCTAATTTTTTAATATTTCACGGCGAGTATTATACAAAACGGTGTTAAAAAGTGACTTCAGAAAGTGAGGTTAGTTTTCAAGCGCGTGTTTTTTTGTAGATTTATTATGGAAAATGTTCAATTTAGTGAGTATTTTAAACAACTAGGGCATGCTTATTTTTATCAAATTCAAATGCAGATTACACATCGCCTATATTGACTTTGTATTGTCCAAACACACACACACAGACATTTTTTGTACATTGGTAAAAAATGTTCAGGGGACCCAAAAGGACATATTTCCGCTAAAATCTCAACCATTTTTTTCGACACGATTGTAATACTTTGTCATACTACGTATGAGATCAGCAAATGACTTAAAGGAGTTCAAAACATTTTACAGATCTAAACTTCAAGACACAAAGAAATCAGCATTTGATAGATACATTGCATCCAGTTCAAATAAACCATCTACATTATGGAAAATAATTAAACACAACATCCCCAAGAAAACTACTGCAGAAAATACCCCATCTGCTGAAGAGTTTAATAACTATTTTGTGAATACTCCCAGAGAAATAATGCTTAAAGTGGATCGATCAGAAACGAATCCAAGTCATTACATGAGACCAGTTATTGAGAACAATGAGTTTACCTTTAAAACTGTGCCTTTCAATGAAATGAGAGATGTAATAAAAACCCTAAAAAATTCTGCTAGCACAGACTGTTATGGCCTAAATGTCAAGATAATTAAGACAATGATGAACATCCTAATATATCCACTAACGCATCTTTTCAATGCCTGTATTGAGCAAAATTATTTTCCTAAAGCCTTAAAAATATCAAAAGTCATTCCTATCCACAAAAAGGGCACAACAGAGAACTGCAATAGCTACAGACCCATATCCTTAACACCCATACTATCAAAACTCTTTGAAAAAATACTAAAAAACCAGTTATACCTACACTTTGAAAATAATGATCTTTTTACTGACTCTCAATATGGATTTAGGCACGGCAAATCGACTAGCATGGCGATAGAGGCACTAATAAGTAAAATTTTGGAAAACTTTGAGCGTGGTCATCATGCTGTAGCTTCTTTTTACGACCTCACAAAGGCTTTTGATTGCGTACCGCATGAAATATTGTTAGAGAAACTTAAATACTACAATATTAATAACTCCAGCATCCAGTTAATAAAATCATATCTTAGCGATCGGAATCAATATGTTAAAATTGGAAATAACATGTCAACAAAACAACAATGTATATATGGAGTCCCACAGGGTTCTGTTCTGGGCCCGATTTTGTTTCTAATTTTCATAAACGACAGTCAGAATGCAAGCGCTCTTTCAAAAATTGTTCTATTTGCTGATGACACAACAGTAGTCAATGGAGGAGATAACTACGAACAGCTTCTCCGAACGTTAGATGAAACCGACAATAACATGAAGGAATGGTTCTCCTCAAACAAATTGCACATCAATCACGACAAGTGTATGTCCTTACTATTTACTCTGCGGTATCTTGAAAACTGTGATGACGGTGAGTGTGTCAGATTTTTGGGAGTCCTAATAGACTCTAAACTAAAATGGGACAATCACGTTGATTCTGTCTCAAAGAAACTTGCAAAGGTAATATATTTCTTCAGAATACTGAGAGAAACAGTTTCACAAGAATATCTAGTGGTTGCATACTTTGCATTGTTTCATTCTATTATGACATATGCAATATTTAATTGGGGACACAGTAGCCACTCCAACAAAATTTTTTCATTACAACGCCGCTGTATAAGAGTAATACGCGGTATAAATTATAGAGATGATTGTCGGGATCACTTCAGGGATGTTAATATTCTGACTTTGCCATCGGTCTTTATATTGGAGTGCTTGATGTATGCGTTTCACTCCTACTCCACAAGGACAAATCACCAGTATCGCCAGCCTTTTCTGAGACTGCAGAAATCTCGTAATGGAGCCAATTATTGGGCTTTGAAATTTTTCAATGTTCTTCCGGCTGAAACTAAGTTTTTAAGTCAGTCATGAAAAGGTATTTATTGCAGAAATGTGTGTATAATTTTGATGAATTCCTAAGTAGTAATAACTAGTTTACATTGTTTTCTGTTTCTTTCTTTGACTTGTGTAAGCATTATATGTATATAACACCAATAAAAATTATTATTATTATTATGATAAAGTAAAAAGTAGGTGCGACAAAGATTAAAAGATTCAAAAAGGTCACTCACAAAGAATCTTTTCAAGTGTAAAAATTTATCTGTATAACCCTGTGCGCATCGATAGCTTAGTAGAAGAATTTAAGTTTACGTTAATGAATTAAAGCATACGCTAATGAATTGGCGAGTTCGAAAACAGTACAAGCCCAAAATTGGCCATTTTGAACTGAATTAGCCAAAATGTTCACTATGATTTATTCTATCAAATAGACCTACAGAGAATGCTTGGGCGAAATAAACAAGTCCAGAACAGTGCTTTTTTGCTCCCTCATGCAACGTGTTTCTACTCAGTTTTTACTGATATATATCGGTCGTAAACATTCGCCACCTTCGTAATTTGCATTAAAATCGTTGGTGAGGTACGCCGAAGTAATCAATATGTATATCAATATCAAAAAGATACATATTATTAAAAAAGTCCTCAAGTATGGAACTGGTGAAAATTTAGAATTTTTTACTACCACGTGGCTTCCGGACCGACTACCACCGTAGAAGAGGGAATTTAATACTATCATGTATCATCAAACTCTATATCATACTCATACTATATCATATCGCCATAGACAGGGTTAGTCAAAAAATACCGGAACACCTAAATAATTTTCCAACCGTAAACAATATCAAAAAATTTTTTAAGTAAAAGTTGTTTTGCTTTAAACAATCTATCGTTTAAATATATTTTTAATATACAGGTTTAATATATTTTTAATATACAGATCTTGATTTTATTCTGGATATCTGGTAACCATTCCTTTTTCAAATAGAACATCCTGTATAATTTTACATTTTTTAATTCTAAGATTATTTCTAAGAATCTTTTGTATGATTTTTTTTATAAAATGCATTATTTTTTAGTTATGAGCAATTAAAAAAATAGACGAAATTGCCGAAATACCTAAATAATTCTCCAACTGAAAAAAAAAGAGTTTAAACAAACTAACTAATGTTTATTATGGAAATTTGGTAACTGATAGCACACCCTGTATATTTATACATTTTAAATCTAGGATTAATTCTTTTGTAGAAATTATTTTTTAATACGGTACTATCATTTTTTAGTTATAAGCAATTAATCAAAACTCCTAGACTTCAAATTAAGAATATTTTCGCGCATGCATACACATTTCTCACATTTGGCAGTTTGAATATTTAATTTAATTCTGTTTCATAGTTTACTTATTATTTCTTGATTTTTTTAATTTTTATCCGTTAATGAACGATTAATTTCTCATAACTCAAAAAATATGCATTTTATAAAAACATGATTCTTACAAAACTTTTAGAATTAATCTAAAAATTTTTAAATATACAGGCTGTTCTATTAGAAAAAGATAAGTTTACCAAATTTCCCGAAAAAAATGAACAAACCAAAACACTTTTGGTTGAATTTTTCTTTGAAATTCTTAACGGTAGAAATTGAAAAAGAATTACTAAGGTGTTCCGTTAATTTTCACTTACCATGTATAATTTTCTATTTTGAATTTATTTTGAAAATCTGATATGACATTTTTAATTATCAATCTTCAATATTCTTACAGGAATTAAGTTTCATGCAAATCCAAAATTTTTTACATTTTCGGTCGCCATATGATTCCGCCATTTTGAATTTTGAAAAATGGACCATTGGATTTGGAGTCTAGGATCTTCAAATATGCCAGCAAATAAGTTACATAAGCATCCGACATCTTTCTAAATTTTCTAGTCGCCATATTGAATCCGCCATGTTGAATTTAAAAAGTATGACAATGGGTTTGGAATCGGAACGCCAAAAACACTATACATCATAATAAATATATGATTTAAATACTTTAAATAAACAGTTGTTGTTAAAAATGTACGCTGACCGACCGATTCATATATTTTGTAAATTCCTTTATAAATAAAAACAAAATCAGATACAACATTCGCATTTGATATCTGAGCATTAACTTAAATTTAAAACAATTTTATCCTAGGAGATTTTAAATTTAACATTAAAAAACTGATAGTTTACACTTAAATTTAACAATAGTTGCATGTACTGCAACCACTCTGTAGATTAAATTTTACTGTGGATTGCATTTTTAGGACATCCAACGCTTTATAAAGAATGATTTTTTTCGAGAAATGAAAATATTGGTCTATTATAGGTAGTTCATCTAGGGACACGCTGTATACATATAAGTTTGACCTGTAAAATAGGGTGACCAACTTTTTAAAACTTCAAATCGGGACGCTAACATATTGCCAATAAATGAAACATATTTTTACCTTAATTATTGCAAGGTTTTTTGATTAGCGGGAGATAAATGGAAATAAAGTTAAAGCTAGGTTTCTAAGCTAGGTCTTTGTTCTTCTTCATTTTTTTTAAGTTTCTCTTTACCTTTGTCTAAGAATACAATAAATTGAAAAGATCGTACGGACATTCCGTAATGACCAATTGAAATAAGTAGTGTAAACGCAAAAGTGGTTGACACTCGTATTTTATTAGCATTGAATTACTTGGGTGCCAACGTTTTGGAGTGCCAATGACTGCTTGTGTACTTTACCCTATAAAGAAGTAAAAAAAGCATGTCATAGGCCACGATAGCGTAGATATTTGTGCATTGTTCTGGATACCAAAAGATGCCTAGTTTAAATCCAGGTTTTGGCTTTAATTATTATTAATTCTATTTAATTTAAAGGTTACGTCCTACCCATGTCTCATCATTTGCTCTTTACATTTTTTAAGAAGTTTGCTATCCAATGATACTAACATAGATAATGATTAGAAATGTACCTGGAAAAATATTTGTTCTTCCAACAGTTTCTCCTCCACCGCCAGAATATTCAATTTTCAAGACCTTGTAACTTTAAGGCGCTATTTGTACTTATTAGACGCAATATGTTTATTGTATTACACTGTCTTCGCCGCTAGAAAACTACACCAAAGCACGTGATTTGTTTCCAACTGATTTCCAATAACGAAGTTTCTTTTCTGAAATTGTTCTTAAATTTTTGTTTCTTGACTATTTATCCAGATTGTGATTATTTTTAGATTAATGAAAAATGTCTGTAAAAATATGTGATGTTAATTACAAGATCATTTAAATTTAAATTTTGAAAGACATTTTATGAACAATAAAGTGTTTTCATTTGAGCCGAAATCTGATAATAAAATTTTTCTTTGCTACAAATAAATATCGATTAAAATTTAAAATTAATCAAAATCAGTTTGACTAAATTACAAACACAATACACGTTTAAATATAGTCTGAATAAGTGAATTATTATTTTTGTGAATGTGTTGCATTTCTATGACTATAGAATGCCATTCATTCACCCAATCAGGAGCTCAAAGTAGTACGTTGTCCGTCAGCAATATTTATTATAAAATTCTGTCAATCCTGACCGACTGAAATTTCTTTACACCAGATCTGTTCTTTTACAGAATAAAAAGTCGATTCTCTAAACACAAGGTGAATCTGTACCCCCAACATTCTATTTACAAAACACGGAAAAGTTCAGAGGGGTTTTCTTCCCTATTATCAGAATCATAAGAGCTATACACCAAATTAAAGATAAAAGGGTATACCTACAATTTTCCGTCTAATAATAGATTTTTGATATTTTTGATGGTTTTTGACAAAAAGAGACTGAATCTGACATAAAATTGCCTGATTTTGCGATTTTTGAGGACACAAGTTATGACATAATAGATCTAAAATATATCAAAATATGTATATATCAAAATTTCACTTCTTTAAATACATGAGTCAGACATATTTTATCACATGGCATGGATACAACAATAACAATTAATACATAAACACACCTTTATCTATAATTTGAGGTATTACATAAGAACATTGATACAAAATTAAGCTCACTATGGATGCTTGTTCTATAGGACGTACTAACTCTAATTATTCCTCTTAACTAAATACGCTAATGTTTCAAAAATTGGATGGAAAATATTTCAATTACCTACATTTCTTTTAGATACGGCTGGTCATTTTGTTGAGAAAAGTATGGTACGCTTTTATATGCTAACAAAATCATTATTTTGATGGTTAGTGCCTGGGAAATTCTGGACATTAGATAACAATTTTAAAAATCGGGACAAAATTCGGGACGCTTCATCAGGCGGGACAAGGGCTCAGAATTCGGGACTGTCCCGCCCAAATCGGGACGGTTGGTGACCCTCCTGTAAGATCTACATTTCCGACTTAAGGTACATTTTCCCGTTGCACATATAATCACATAATAATTTAAGATCTAGAATATCCCTTTATTGTCAACTATATTTACATAATCTAATTTATTTGGACGAAAGCTTATTGTAATATCAGATAAACCTAAATCTCTAAACAAAACATTGAATACATCATATGCAAAAAAAAACATTTTAATATAAAACGATAAAAAATATAATACACGTAATGCCATGTACAAGTTATCTGTACATGTATCTATAATATTATCCATATACGCAATATGACAACATTGCAATAAGTCACCAATATTACAAAATAAAATAAGACAATGTATCCTTACAACTAAGATCTAGATCAATAATTCCATTTAAAACTTATAAATAGTAATAACACAAATATGAAATTTGCCTACTAATTATTGTAAAACTAATCCAAATTTAACTTTCGAAAACTGCCATCAATTCCAAACTCTTCGTTAGATAATGTGATCGTAGAATGTTTTGGGATTGGTCCACATAGTTTCTGACTAGCCAACTGTTCGAAGAAATCAGTTTGACTTACATATGTATACAGTTCGTCGCTGTATTCTTGAACTGACTTCAGATGGCCTTGATAATCTGAAGGTAAGCACTTCAGAGGAATATAATTCTCAAGTTTGTCATAACTCTCATGGACATGGAACTAAAAAATAAACACATAATTAGACAGATACATAACTTTTAGCTCCACAAGCTATTCTGAGCATATTCTTTTTTGATTCACTATATTTTCTTTATTAGGAAGGATAATAATTTATTAGGAAGGATAATAATGTATTAGGAAGGTTACCAGTGATATCGAAGCTCTTCAATAAGCTACTTCTAAGGGGTCGTTCATTAATCACGTGAGGTTTTTAAGCCACTTTTTTACATCCCCCTCCCCCCCTGGTGATACTTGGTGAGGTTCTAAGGTACCCCCCCCCTATCTAACATCACGTGTATTTTTTTGTTGAAAAAAAAACTCAAATATTTTTTATTGAAAAATACAATAATAAAATAGCACATATTAATCTAAAAAGCAGTGTCTTCGGACCATGGGCTTACTTGGCTATTTTTGACACTAAGAAATGGGCAAGCATGGTAGCGCGAAAATATACATGTGATATGTAACAACAACCCCCCCCCCCTCCCCCATTGTGAGATATAGTGATGTTATCCAAAGCCCCCCCTACCCTATTTGGACCTCACGTGATTATTGGACAACCCCTAAAGAAAATAAAACCTATCACTGAGAGAAAGGAACTAACTCCTAATCACCAATTTGGGTTTAGAGAAAAGTATTCCACTACCTTAATATACGTCGAGCTGCTAACATCCTATATACCAAAAAAACTATTCAGAATAAACCACATCGATGAATACTCGGAACTAAAAGAAGTAAAAGTTGGGGTATCCCAGGGTAGTGTATTGGGACCAATTCTCTATCTACTATATACCAGTGACCTACCACAGCTGGAAAATTAGTAAAGGTCGCCACATTCGCAGATGACACGGCGCTAATGGCAGTGGGATCAACTATTGGTGAATCTACTAGGAATCTTTAACAAGGTCAGGGGCGCCGTTACATATGGCCTATGGGCAAGGGGGCGGGGGCGCTTGCCCCCCCCCCCCCCCTGGATTTCGAACCCAACTACCGCTCCGCGAAAACCGAAAAAGATAGGGGTGGGCGAGAAATTTGTGATCGATCTTTGATCACAATTGAAGACCGATAAATAGATCTGATCGATAAATCGGTTATTATCATATCAGATGGATCTTTTCATCATAGATCAGGTTGATCTTTTTGATCTGATCCTTCTCGCAAATGTCAAACCGAATTCAAAGCTATGTATTTATTGGACAGACAGGTCGGTCGCCGCCCGGCCTGTGTGTAAAAAATTTCGCAGCTAGGCTTGAAAGTTATTAACTATACGCCTGGCGGGCAATTGGCATCTCACGTGTCCCCACAAAGATGCAAAACTGACATTTTCGTACAATGCAAGATGGAAAAAAAATAACTAGATAAATTATGACTATTCCGATTATTATCGGTTATTGGTATTGTTGTAAAGTGGCCTTTACAACCCCTTTTGTTTAACATTGTTATTCCTTTGTTTTAGATTAGTGTTGTATTAATTATTATTGTGTTATTAAATACTCGAGTGTGCTGATCAAATATGCTTATAATGCATTTCCTTTGTTCACTGCATTATCGCGGACACTTGCGACACATGTAATGTGCTGATGTACAGGGTCGGCGACATGAGAACAGCGTACACCGTGCCGTGCGCTCATTGGTCATTTCTGATGTCATTAAGTCATTTCTATTGGACCTTTATTCTTTATACCACGTGACATCAGGAATAGACAAAACTCCCTGTCCGGCTAATCCGGGCATCATTAGATCATTATATCAGTATTCATCATTGTTCTGCGTTAAATAAGAGAGCTCGATTCGGCGTGTTTCTTTGTAACTCCAGTATTGTATCCAGGGAGGTGTGAGAAATAATACATATATATTAAGTCTACGACTTCGTATTTTTTTCAACCCCAACACTCAACAGTATCAATGTCATTTTTATTAGATATTGCGATATTACCCTCTCGTAACAGTCGCGAAAGAGCCACAAGAGGACAAGATACAGCGCTTAATTACACTGGGTGTTAAACTAATAAGCGTATAATATATAGATAAGGTATAATAGTGAACTTTTGGTAGTAGACCAACTGTTGATAACGAACTCATGTCCAGATAGACGCCGTTTAGGAACTGCAGAGAGCCGGAATATTGTACCAACTTTAGAAATTGCTTTAGTAAAGTAGGTTATGAAGTATCATAGAATAACTATTTTAAAATCAAATAATTTAAAATTTTAAGATTTAAGATTAAAAAGAACAAGATTTAATAACCCATTATTGGCCAAAATTGGTACTAAAATTACAAAACTTCGGTTAATGAAAAGATAGCTTCAAAAACGTTAAATAATAAAAAATTTCAGACATAAGTTATTTGGTATTAAAAGGGCCATCCTATGATACATGACAATAGATTCTCTATGCAGTTTGTAATATTGGTACAATTTTCTGACTCTCTCCAGCGTTGACACAATACATTTCCGTACATAAGTTCGTTCAAACGTTAGTAGTTGACCTAACATTGTCGCCTTACAAGTGTTGAAGTATAATAGTAAAATAAAAAAATATTATTCCGTCGTCGATTATCCTTAACACAGAATTTTAAAATTAATCCACTTTTCTCTACATTTAGTCATTATTTCTCATTAACTGGGTAAATTTGAAAATAATACTGTTGCCTTTTTATTGTTTATCAATTTGTTATTAGGATATTGTATCAGATGCTGGATGACCACGAGCTAGAAATTATTATAGGAAATTAACAACAATTTCTCGTAGCGTATTAAAAAGTAATAAAAAGGCTACAGTATATTGGTTGAAAATCATACAAAATCTTAAATTCTAGAATAAGAGTTCATTGATTCAGAAACACAATATATTTACCACTAATTATTAATTAAAACTATCAATTGCACATTAATAAACGATAGAAAGACGGCAAAATGACTTTAAATTCAATGAATATTAATAAGTAAGTGTTGTCGAGCATACTAGGATCACGACAATGGATGGCTTAACACACAAAAATGTGAACAAAAACATTTCACTACCCTAAAGCGATAGATATTTTTCAGAGTTTATGCAAAATAACACAAGACGAAACTGCTGCAAAACAGGTAATGGCATAGTCCTTAATATTACGTCACCATTTAATACCCCCCCCCCCTGGAACATTTTCAAACGGCGCCCATGAACAAGCTAGTATTAAAATATAGAAATGGATCAAAAAATGGGAGACCAAGCTCAACGAATTGAAATCTGTCCACATTACCTTCACAAACACAAGAATCGAGGACATACATCATGTCAGAATTAACGACGCCATAGTTCCATATGCGAACACTGCAAAGTATTTGGGTATCACTCTGGATACAAAACTAAGGTGGAACTAACATGTTAAGAAGAAAAGAGTAGAGCTGGGCCTCAAATACAGAGAACTGTACTGGCTTCTGGGAAGAAACACTCAGTTGTCAGCACAGAACAAACTACAAGTTTACAACCAAGTACTAAAACAGATTTGATTATTCGGCACCGAGCTTTGGGCTTGCGCGAACAAAACCAATATACAAGGAATCCAGACTTTCCAAAATAAAGTAGGTACTAAGGAATATGGTTAAAGCTCCTTGGTACATACGGAACAGTACCTGCACCGTGATCTTGGTGTCCCACAAGTCATCCAAGAGATACAAAGATTCGCCACTAAGCATGAATTTCGCCTAAGCAATCACGTCAACGTAGAAGCCCTGCAGCTACTGGACAACTAGAATCTAGTGAGAAGACTAAAAAGAACTAAACCCTCAAACTAGTGAATCAGTGAAATCTGTAAAAAGCAGAGCACAGTGAGTGAAGTGTTAGTGCTTCTCATTTAGGGCAAAGTAAATATAGGACATCAGTGGATCCCCTATTAGAGACAAGTACCTAGTTTTAAGAATTCAGATTTAAATTGGTGGTTAATCTTTTAGATTAGTTTCAAAATGTTAAGCATCTTATGGTTATCTAAAAAAGAGGGATAACTACGTAATTAAAAAAATAAAATGTTCGGAAAAGATCGGAATATTGATATATCTTAAAACTGTTTACCCTATTTCGCATTTTCTCCTTGAAAATTTGCTTGATCACTCCCACTGCTTTGGCTACCATGTTAAGTTTAGTGATGATATGAATCTGTTTCAGTTTCAAAGGTGATGCAGTCTGGATTAATTCCATCGACTTTCTGGTCATATTGCACAGAAACTTAGTTACATGTTGGGCCTTTACTTTACTGGTGTCAATGATAATGATATCTCCGGCTACTCGAAAGATGTCGTGTTGTACTCTAAGATCAGCTGAAAAAAAGGAATCTATTTTTAATATTTTCCATTTAACAAAAGTATGTATACTTTATATATGGTGTTTGGTAGTTCTATGTTTGAAGTTTTTGAAGCTTAAAAGGGTTACCCTTAAAATTTAATCCTTAATATTTTAGTCCTTACCTAGCATGCTGACATAACGTAGCAGTTTCTCCACTTGGAAAAAGGACGCGTCTGGTTCTGTCACTTCGAATATCGTTATCCTTAATCCTTCAGGTGTCAATTCAGGCAGGATTGCAGCATTACTATGACAGAAATTGTGAATTTGTTTAGAGCTAAATTAAAGTAATATTCTCTAAACATCAGAATATACAGAAGACGAAAGAAACATCACAACTGACAGATATACAACATATTATTTATCATCTTTCCTTATTTAACCTTCATATATTTTCATTTTCCGTTTGTTCCAAAGTTTTCTCATGTAAGGCTATACACTTTTTATTCTACGATTGAGATACTTAAAGGATCTATCAAAATCAATAAGAAAAAAGGCATCGCCATAAAAAAAAATGCACGATGTTGATGACGTCATGCGTAGCGCAAAATTAAAGGTCAGAAATTCAATTTGATGCAAAAGTAATTCTATAAAATAAATGGACAAGGATTTTTTAAAACAATAGACAGTATCAACTTTATTGCGTTTATTGGTAAATTCATTTGTTTTATTTATTCAGACGTGATAGAAGCAAACCGTTTGCGTCAGTGGACATAGACCAATAGAATTATACCATCATAAGTAAGAAAATAAACAAATGGTTGCAATACAGAGATACAAGAGATTAGGGATGGAACGGATCGGGCATCGGCCGGATAACCGGATATCCGGCTAAACTTCAAAACCGGATGCCGAATTATCCGGCCAAAGTTCGGCCGGATACCGGATATCCGGCAAATGTCTAAAACTGTATCGGCCGGATCTTTTTACTGAACTATCCGGCCAACATTCGGCCGTATACCGAAGTATCTGGCCAAGACCCGGCCGGATACCGGATATCCGGCCATTATATTGAACCGGATCAGCCGAATCTTTACTGCAAATTGATTAAATCTTATTATTATTATTAGTATCATTTGACTAAGTTTTTAAAAACATCAATTAGTACTGTGGAGAATATTTGAAGTTTGAAAGTTAGCTTATGCTCTTGGGTGTAAAAATTAAAAACTTCAGAGATTCAGTATTCAGGTTTTTTTGTATAGGTTTTAGACAATTCTGGATAACGATTACCTGTAAAAATATTTCCCGTTTGTTCCTTTTTGAATTATTTTTGTTATTTAAGGGGCTTGCATTTGAAAGGGATAAAGAAGAAATTGAAATCGCATAAAAAATAAGGTTGTTCCACTCTTAAGTCGGACTGTAAAAGACAATAAATAATCTTGCCTGGCAGCTGCGGTAGATTAATATAACAATTAAAATAAGAAACAAGCTTGATTCAATTTGATAATTCCACGAAGAAATTGTTTGTGAACAGAATAATCTGGCAATAATGGTGAAGAAAAAATTACAACTTATTTCCAATCATGTCGATTATTGACCAATATTTATCAACTTCAGTGAGTTCCATTTGCACAGAGGAATTGTTTTCAACATACAAGTCTTATTCAAAGCAACTCAGAAACATTACTTTTTACAAAAAAAGATTTTTATGTCTCGATTATTTCACGAATTAAAAATATATCAGCACTATACTGCCGTGTGAAGTATTGAAGTCGTAACTGTAAATTTGTTTAGATTTTAGTTTTTTCGATAATTTCTTAAGATCCGATTTTTTGTTGATATGTTATGGTTAAAAAGATATAAGAACATGACAAAGAATTAAAAAAAAAGGAATTTGAACATTTCTATCTGCGAAGTAACGACACAATATATTCTTAAACACAACATTTTACAACTTTTGACAAACATAGATACGACATCTGTTCAAAGCACGGCAGCATAGAAAAAATGTTATTTCATTTAGCTATTATTTTTTAGTGGATTATATATTTTTAATTGATTTAATACTAATTAATACTATAAATTTATTACAATTAATGGAAAATATTATTCTTCAATATAAAAATTGATTTCATTTATTTTTAGCAACATGCGAAAAGATCCGGCCGATCCGGCCGGATCGGCCGAATTCTTATATCGAGATCCGGCCGAACCGAATATCCGGCAAACTGGCCGGATCGGCCGGACTATCCGGCCGGGCCGGATATCCGTTCCATCCCTACAAGAGATACATATAAGAGATACAAAACAAACAAACAAATGATTAAACAATCGCAAAGTTCCTGAGAAAGCTCTACAATGACCTTTATTTTTAAAACGAGTTTTATTAATTGTTGAAATTAGTCGACAAATGGGCTGTTAAGGGAAATAAATAAAATATTTGATATCCGCCCGGAAAGCGTAGGGTTTCAATATATTATTAAGCATGAAAAGAAAATTTACGGAAGAAATTAGGAGACGGAATTGGATCTTATTTGAGTAATAGTTAACAGACTTTTTTTTTATTTTAACTTTAATATAACTTAAATTATATACATTGCGGAAATGAGAAAAAAACACGACTATCGGAAAATGCCAAAATTCAACATGGCGCCCATAAGAAAAACAAAAGTTGGCCATGGTTACGCCGCCGTCTTTGATATTATTTCAAATTAAAAAATAACACTGCATTCCTTGTTAAAAAGTCGCTTTAGAATGTTTTTGTTTCAAATGTCTAGCTACGTTTGGTTTTGAATAAAAAATTAAAAACGATATCTTAACATTACAGGTTTTTGCGGATATCTTTAAAATGAAAAATGATAGCTAAATTTTCTTTTTACATAATTGATCAGCACAAAAATACGAAACTTTGCCAAATTTAAACATAGGCTCTATCTCCACTAATAAGCGAGATCCCCATGGTGAGCCTCGAAATTGAATCACCCGGTATAGATACAAGGTGTATTGGTGCAAAATTTGAAACCATATATAGTAGATTGAGTAAATGGTTCACTAGCTCTAAGAGCATTAACACAAGCAAGTCATATTCCTTAATTCAATTATGCAACTGTCAAAAGTGATAAATGCAAAAATTATAGTTATTGTTCTACAATGTAGCCGAATATATTTTTATGACAAAGTTAACGAAAAGCCGAAATTAAAAACGAACTTTTTAGGCAGAAAGATAACATCTATGAAAAAAAAAAATTCAGTACAGTAGAACCTCGATTATCCGGGTCAGTCGGGACCGAGCCTTCGCCGGATAATCGAAAACACGGATAATCCAAACACCTCATTTTTCATTTTTTTAATGAATTTATTTGGACAAATACATACACATACATACTATATGTGGCAAAGTAACGTGGTATTTATCAAATAAAAAAGTTTAAACAACTATAATATAACTAAGCAAGATACATATATATTTCAGCAGATATGTGCATTAATTCACACGAAAAAATCAGTATTTTTTTTCTGTTTCTGTGCTTCGAGCATTCTATTCCTTATAAATTCCTTCATTTTTCTAAGATGAAGTAGTTCATTGCCATCAGTTTCAGGTAGTTCCTCATAATATTCGATGAGTACATTTACTGCATCTCTTGCTTCTTTATCACTTTTCTTGATGATAAAGGGATTTTCATCATCATCACTTCTTTTGTCGGAACTTCCTGTAGGAGTCTGGTTATTTAGATAATCATCGTCATTCATGATCTGATATCCTTTTTCTTCGTGATCGCATTCTATCCATTCTTGTATTTTTTCCTTGTCTATTTCTTCGTAACCGTTGATTTCCGAGGTTATAGATGTTATGTTTTCCATTGATAACTCATTTTCATTTAAGAGATCGTCTTCGACTTCTGTATCTTCTAAGGTCATTATTTTATTAAATGCGTTTTTAATGTTAGTTTCTTTCAGTTCAGTCCAAACACGCGCTACAGCATAAATTGTTTGTTTCAAATTAAAAGATCTCCAAAACCCCATAAAATCATGTTCACCCAACAATTCAAGCATAACGTTTCTTCTATACAGCCTCTTCATGGTCACTATAACACCTTGGTCCATTGGCTGTGACATTTTAAATAGATGGCAATAGATTTGGAGGAAAATATGCTACAAATATGTTCCCATCTTCTGATTTTAGTTGCTCTACATCGGGATGCGCTGGTGCATTTTCCAGTAGCTGGCTTTTAGCGGGAGATTTTTTTCTTGCAGATGAGTTTTAACCTGTGGTACAAATATTTCGAAAAACCACTTCTTAAAAACCACACGATCTATCCAAGCAGCCTTTTGATTGCAATAATGAACGGACCAATTTTTTACATTTTTGAAAGCTCTCGGATTTTTTGATTTTCCAATAACAGCTAACCTGAGTTTATGTGTTCCTGATGCATTAGCGCAGCATAACACTGTTATTCGGTCTTTGTGCATCTTGAAACCTGAATAAACAATAAAAGATTCAACTTAATAAGCAACATAAAAAAGGTTTTACATGTAAAGTTAAATAAATTAAAAACTTTTGTTGACAAACTGTGTGTATAAAAATGTTAAAACTAACCTGGAGCACTAGTTTCACTTCCTGCAGCAAGTGTTCTTCTCGGCATTGCTTTCCGATAATGTCCAGTTTCGTCCGCATTATACACTTGCTCGGGTTTTAAGTCATGATCCTTTATAAGATTTTCCAAATCATAGCAAAATTCAACCATAGCTACACCATCGGCACTCAATTTCTCCCATTGAACCGCTAATTCTCGTATTCCATGGCGCTTCTTAAATCTGTACAGTCAATCAGAAGATGCAGAGAAGTTTCCGCCGATTTTTAATTGCTCGTACAATTTTTGGGCTTGCCTAGCACACATAGGTCCTGATATTGGAACCCCTCCCGATCTTTTCTGCAGGAGCCACTTCCTCATAAGATCATCTAGTTCTTGAAAAGTAGATCCTTTGAGGGTTTTCCTCCCAGAAATAGCTTTTGCGCTGACAGATTTGGCTTTAAAACTGTGTAACTGAGCTTTCTTCTTAACAATGTCACGAACAGTTTGTTTCTCAATATTATATATTTTAGCCAGTTCTGCAACAGTTTTACTTCCTTCAAATTGTTTTAAAATTTTGATTGTTTGTTCTAGACTTAAAACATTGCGCTTACGCTTTTGATTAGCACCGATACGCTGCCTGTTGTGTGTTCTACTGAGTAGAAGACAGTGTTGCCACAAAATAAAATATGTATACTAGATTGGGACTTTTTTTGCGTAATAGATTGAACGTCCTTGTAATAAGCATAAATTATTCCTATAGTTCTAAAAAGTATCTTTTGTTTCTTCTTTCTTAAATAAATTTGTTGTTGAAATATGGTAACGGATTTTATGACAGAGTAATAGGACTATTACAATTGAAATAGAGGTGCAACACTGGTTGGAGATACGATTTCGATGTACATAAGTAGGGAAATGGGGATTTCACCGATACCAACGGTTGCGTGATCGGTCTAGGTGCCGGTTCTGGCCAGCCACGGATAATCCGCGCACGGTTGAATCAATAAACGCCGTGCACGGAGAATCCGCCGCACGGATTAAGCGCGCACGGTTAATCGAGGTTCTACTGTATTGTTGTTTATTCTAAATTCAGCTTCCCCATCAAAAGATTTCAAATAATAACACGAATCGAGAGATCGGTTATCATGACTTTGACCCTGATGAAGACTCAAGGAGCATGGTGCAACATTTTAGATTAGAGATTGTCGACTCGCAAAATAGCATAATAATATAATATTTTTATTATTTGAGTATTACTAACTCATAATATGCCAGCAGCAAATTTCAGGCTCCATGATACAAAAGTATTCCAAGATCAATATTTCCTTTCGTCAATAGTTCTATATCTACATTGAATTTCATAAATAATTATAGTATCGTATTAAAAATTCAACAAAAAGTCAAAGAAAAAATCGTAAAACTTTGAAAGGTTAATAACTGGTTCGTAACCTTGGAATTAATTGCACTAATCTTCTGGTCCACGTAGACTTTTTTACTAGTTTCGTATCAAAAATTCAACAAAAAGTCAAAGAAAAAAATCTTAAACTTTTATAGGTTAATAACTTGTTCGTAACCTTGGGATTAATCACAGTAATCTTATGGTCCACGTAGATTTCTTTCTTACTAGATATGAAGCTTAACAAATATTGCCAACACAAAAACGAGACGTTTGCCTAACCAAACAACAATTACTGGTAATAATAATTAGTCGCGTAAGCAAAATGCAATGACTTCATTAGCATACCCACACGCATGTATTGCACAAATACCACATAAATATAGAGATTTACATAAGAATATGCAAATCATGTTTTTTGCTGTTTTTTCTTATTGGTTTTTACCTATTTGTGGCTATTACAGATGAATTGCAACTTTTACTGGGAATTTAGCAACAAATATGACTAAGTAGAATTAGAACTACAGATGCTCATAGCTAAAAATGGTAATTTGTGACAATAAACCAATAATTTGGTTCTAATTTTTTTTTTGTTCAAAGATAAACAGTCCAAGCAAAGGAAGGTTATTTCCTGGTAGAAAAGTTGCCTCAGCAATACTCATAAAACAATTAAACCAGTGACAAAAACCTTGAGATCGTTAATCGATATACTTACAAAAATCGCTTTATTGAGAGATCTCCTTCAAAGGTGGTGTTAATGTTTCCATAAAGGTCAAGTTGTGTGTTATGGGCGATAAAGAACATCTCCAGTTTCCGTTTGGCCTTCTCCAAGTCCTGTTTGCAACCTCTCAGGAAAGATGGTAGTATTTTCCTATCTGAAAAACAAAGTTAATCAATTACGCTTATAACAATTACGATAAATTGGTCTCATAGAACAGCAGACACAATTTATTTGTTACGTTTTTTTTTGTTGGAATTATAAATTAAATTGTTTTTAGAATTCAAATGAAATCACCATGAAAAAAAACATTCTTTTCAATGTGGATGGTATCAAACTAATATTAAATCAATAGAAATTGCTTTGTGCTTTGGGTGCTCTGTGTTCATGTTTAAACAATGTTCCCTACAAATTTCATAATTAGAACAATAAGCTGTGAATTTTGAGTTTTCAATGAACAACCCTGTAAGGCGCATGTAAACACTTAAACACGCTTTTCTTGATTTTTGGGCCTTGCTAATTTTCTTGTACAGCCTTTGCCTATACTATTATCTAGCACGTCATACAATTCAGTAGCGTGAATAGTTTATAATGAGTGTCCTGGAGCAAGTAAAATCACCTGTTTCTTTTTCATTAACGTAGCAACTTACTTAGAATCCAATAATAAAAGCGATACAGTATATTAAAAGTAAATGAATGAAACATTTTACGTATAATGGTGAATTTGTTATAGTTTGCTTGGTTTTTGATAAACGTAAAAGTACCTACCAGGTAATCGATTTAGAAACATCTTCCGCTATAGTGCACAAAATGTCATTAATATACCAACGTTTGATATATCTACCTAATTTTCGCAAAACATACCCTTGGTCTTCGTTTTAGCATTATTTTTGTTGTTTTTTTGGTTAAGTAATATAAAACTGTAAGGTTTTAGGGAATTAGAAAACAAATCCATATGCAATTTTTTACGCTGAAAGACATTTACTTTATAAAAAAATCTGTTGTGGCCAGGCACATGACTTTATCATACTATATATAAAATTAATAGTTTAGCTGCATGAGACTCTATTTGATCGAGATCGGCTATGTCTGCATTAAAATAAAACTAGTAGAACTAGACAGATATCTCGATTAAAGCTGCGTTCGGATATTGTACTCCGTTGACACCGGGTACACCGTCCAAATGACACGTGTTAGTGGGTGTAAAAAGTGTAACGGTGTTCAATATCCGAACGCAGCCTATATTGACAGTAGTATTTTCAAAACATTAGCGTTTGACACTAGCTACTGTCATTAGAATCAAAAAATCTGACATATCCTGGCTACTAGTTTTAAAGCAGTACGACCGATCTCGATGAAATAGAATTTGCTCATGCAGCTAAACTATAAATTCTACCAAAAAATGTCATATACATAAATTATAGAAAATTTCCTCTGCTTTAATTTATTATTTAACTATTTTGACGACATTACACAAATAGCGGCTCATTTACAAAATCTTCGAAAAATGCTAAGAGTAAACCACCAGTTCCTTTGGACCCTTTTCAACAGAAAGCTTTTCAGCTCTAAGTTTGGTTATGAAACATTATGAAACTTCTAAATATGAAGTTTTGTCCCGATACCTTTAGTAGTTTCTCCGGAATCGTCGCCACAAAAACGGGTACACACACACATACACACACACAGACATTTTTTTGTACCTTGGTCAAAAATGTCCAGGGGACCCAAAAACACATATTTCCGCTAAAATCTCAAAATTTTTTTTTGGCATGATTACAATACTTTACATACTGCGTATGATAAAGTAAAAAAATCAGTAGAAAGATTTATATTGATTTATTTGTTTATTCAATTGATTATTTTGTTAATAACTGTAATAATAATTGTGTGCAAATATAGCTTCTTGAAAATACTAACTAAAATAATAATGTATTTAATAAGTATTTGTAAATTTGTTATAATATTTATGGATATAAAGAATTACTTTTGCTGTAGATTTCCTGATGAAGCTTTTGATTAATATATAAATTAAAATAATATAAATTTTCTAAATGAGCTCAAGTTTTATTTATTAAGATATTTTTACACACACATGAGATATTCAGTATTGTGTATTCAGTATTCTGTTAGTTCTGAAGAAGCGAGCACGTAAGTATTTTGTTATAACTTTTCTCTGTGTTGACATGCAGTTAGATAAAATAGCACAGTTTTATACTTCCATTAGATTCTTGTCAAAAAACAGAAATTTTTTAAATGTTGCTCCTTTACTGACTTTTTAGTTGCACCACTCTTACAGCAAACCAGCGATATCATCGATGAAAAGTAATAATTGTCAAACAAATGCTCATCGGAAAATAAATAGTAATGAACAAATTAATTAATTGAGTATTTCAAGAACCTGGAGAAATTGTGAGAAATTGTGTGCAAAGAAATCGGCCCACCTAAAATGTATGTCAACTTTAAAGTATCTTTTGAACCAATAATATTGTTCAATTTTTATGTATGTTTCGTTTGATTGAAGGCTGTTTCCTCATCTACTCCGCTGGGGTATTATTTTTTATTAAAGTTTCAGTCTTGTAAGAATTAAGTAAAGTTTTTTTCATCAAAATTTGATACGCTCTGTGGAGTATGTCTGATACAACCATATGTATCAATTGGAATCAAGCAGTAGCCCATTCTTTTATGAACGTTTTGATTTTAATGATTGAACCGAACCCAACCCCACGGAAGTATTGTGGGATAAGCTTTAAATTAAAAGAAACAATCAAGAAAAAGGTGTGCCGATTTATTTGAACGCAAGTGTAGTTCGGGAAAACTGAATGCGAAAAATTCAGTACAATCAATCGAAGACCTAATAAATCTAGAAATATCCTTTTTTTTTGTGGCGACGATTCCGGAGAGACTACTAAAGGTATCGGGACGAAACTTTATGTTCAAAAGGGTCCTAAGGAACTGGACGTTTACTCTTAGCATTTTTCAACGATTTTGAAAATGAGCCGCCATTTCTGTAATATCGTGAAAATATTCGAAAATATTCGAAAATTTCGTGTCAAACGCTGATGTTTTGACAATATTTACTGTCACTAGAATCAAAATATCTGTCAAATCCTTTTCTAACTAGTTTTATTTTAATGCAGACACGACCGATCTCGATCAAATAGAATCTGCTAAATGCAGCTAAATTATGAATTATATATATAATATGATAAAGTCGTGTGCCTGGCAACACGACAAATCCTAGTTTTATTTTAATGCAGACACGACCGATCTCCATGAAGTAAAATCTCATGCAGCTAAGCTATTAATTTTATATACAGTGTGTCCCACTTAAGAGTGTAACACCTTCATATCTTTTTTAGTTTTAATTAAATAATTTTTTTCAAATATAGAACCCATATAGCTCTATTTACTGCCAAAAAACCAATTGCCCCCTCTAAATGCAAAGCACCTTGTGATGGTAAAATAAATGGCAAAACAAGAAATTACGTTAGGGATTTTTTTATCGAAAAATTTTACTAGCAATACTTGTTCAGAATTGCCCAAAAACCTTAAATGCAAAATTTCACGAAAATTAAAAAATATTGAAATTTTCTTCAAAAATAAGTCCGTAAATATTATTTGTATAGGCAGCTGCGCTTAAAAAAAGTGTGCTGTGGAAATTTTGTTTGAAATAAAACATGAACTGTCAAAGTGCTTTGTTGTATTGTGTCGTATTTAATTATTGTCTGAATAATAATGCTTACACTTGCCGAAAAAGTGGAAATAATAAGATTAGTCGGTGATAACGCGCGATCAGCAAGGGAAGCAGCTGAAGAGTTTAATAATCGCCATCAGGGTCGTCCTCGAATAGATCACGTAAGAGTTTGGCGAATTAATACTGAATTTATTAGAACGGGCACGGTACTCAACATAAAGAAGAAACGATTGAGGGTACATGTTGGTGAAGACGAAATACTTGACTTTGTAAGACGTAATAGAAGGATGGGCTTAAGAAGAATGTCAGCAATTTTATACGTATCAAAAAGTAAAATTTGGCGATGCATGCGTCGGAATAAACTACATCCCTTCAAACTAATATTCTTACAAACATTAGAAGAAGGAGACAAGGAAAGGCGACTGGAATATTGCCTTTGGTGCCAGGGAGAGTTCTTGAATAATCGTAACTTTTTTAAAAACATTTTATTTTCCGATCAGGCCACATTCACTACTAATGGCACAGTTAGCCATCAAAACACGCGGCATTGGTCTGTTGACAATCCACATTGGGTTATAAATTGTCGACGCCAGCATTAAGAAAAAGTTAACGTGTGGTACGGTATCCTTAACGAGCGACTAATTGGACCATATTTCTTTGAGGGAAATTTGAATGCGGAGCGTTTTCTGCAATTTTTGCAAAATGAATTTATAGACGAAATCGAAAATGTTCCACTAATTAGGTATAATAACATAATATTTCAACTTGATGGAGCTCCAACTCACAATGCAATGATTACGCAAAATTGGTTAAACGATAATTTTCACCGGAGATGGATTGGAAGAAATAGTCCATTAATTAATTGGCCTCCGAGAACACCCGACCTCACGCCCCTAGATTATTTTTTGTGGGGAGCTCTAAAGAACGAAGTCTACAAGACTCAGCCAAGAAACAGAGACGAACTGAAAACCCGCATTCGACAAGCTTGCGCTGAGATTACGCCATTAACTCTCCGGAAAGTAGTTAAACATAATGAAAGGCGCATCAATGCATGCATTGAAGCTGATGGAGGTCTAATAGAACAAAAAAAGATCTAATTTGTACTTTGTATTTATTATGCTGTAAATTTTCTACGAAATTAAAGAGAAAAATGTGAATCGAATTTTTATTAATAATTTTATTTATTACATTTCTATTGAATAATAAAGGCTATTATGCAAAGAGTAACCTACAAACATGGCAATATCTTATCTTAATTAAATACGACAAAGCTAGTTCAGGTTTTATTTCAAACAAAATTTCCACAACACATTTTTTTTAAGCGCAGCTGCATATGCAAATAATATTTACGGAATTATTTTTGAAGAAAATTTCAATATTTTTTAATTTTCATGAAATTTTGCATTTATGGTTTTTGGGCAATTCTGAACAATTATCACTAGTAAAACTTTTCGATAAAAAATTCCCTAAACTGATTTCTTGATTTTTGCCATTTATTTTGCCACCACAAGGTGCTTTGCATTTAAAGAAGACAATTGGTTTTCTGGCAGTAAATAGAGCAATATGTGTTCTTAGAGCAATATGTGTTCTATACTTGAAAGAAAAAATTATTAAAATTTAACTAAAAATAAAAAAGATATAAAGGTGTTACACTCTTAAGTGGGACACACTGTATAGTATCTATGATAAAGGTCATGTGCCTGGCACCAGACTTTTTCAACGATTTTGCAAATGCCTTTTCTGCAATTTCGTCAAAATAGTTAAATAATAAATGAAAGTATAGGACATTCTGAATAATTTATGTCTATGAAATGTTTTGGTAAAATTAATAGTTTAGCTGCATGAGCAAATTTTATTTGATTGAGATCGGTCGTGTCGGCATTAATAGGAAACTAGTTAGCCCGGATTTGACAGATATTTTGATTCTAATGATAGGTAGTGTCAAACGCTAACGTTTTGACAATCCTACTGTCAATAGTATCAAAGTATATATATATATATATAGTCAATAGACTCAATAGTATCAAAATATATGACAAATCCTGGCTAGCTAGTTTTATTTTAATGCAGACACAATCGATCTCGATCAAATAGAATCTCATGCAGATAAACTATTAATTTTATATATAGTATGATAAAGTCATGTGCCTGGCCACATCAGATTTTTTTCTATTTATTATATTGTTTAGAAGATTAAACATTTTATGTAAAACAGGTTATGTTTTTTATTATATTTTCAAATTTTAATTCGTTTAAAACAGGTAGGAATATTTTATGTATGAGCTCAATTCAAAAACCGATTTTAAGCGTTTTTTTTTTAGAAAATGGTAATTCGAAAAGGGTATTTTTCAAAAGTTGGTTTTTGTATAAACCTTGAACACTGTGTGTGCCCTTAGAAGACAAACACACCGACAAAAAAAAAACGCAAAAAACTGACGTAGTATGAAACTTTTGAGTCATATTCAGAGCAAAAATTTATCCAAATCACATATTCATATTCTATTTACAAAGTCCGTATTCCTTGAGTTGATACGAAATATTTCACAATTTTCAATTATCTTTTTCTGAAGAATTTTATTATGTAAGGCCACATCTGCATAATGGCATTAAGACAAGTAAAAGATCTCTGAAAATCGAATAAAGTCCATGACGTCAAAGCAATTAGTGGTAATTCGAATATTTTAAATATCAATATCGCCCCAAGTCAGTAAACTTTACACTGTCTATCTTACTTTTTTCATAGCATCTAAACAGGTAAGATGGCACACACGTGTTTAAATTAATAAACAAATAATAAAAATCACAACAGAGGAAAAACCTTGAATTTTTCAATGTCTTTATTTTCGCACATTTTTTATAGTTGACCTTGTATATAATAGGCACTTTAAATACACCATTTTCGGTTACAAAATTTACTTCTTCGTAATATCATTTATTATTTATGAGTATTTTTTTTCGCACTGTATAATTCATCACGTATAAGTCAATGTACTTAAAACTCAACAAAAATTTAAAACAAACAACAAAGAACTATTAATTATCTCTTGAGACATTGAAGTGTTTAAATTGATTTATAAATTACTATGCTATTGTCTATAGAGTCTAACATAGAGACAAAGGTTTGAATTTGAGTCCAATTTTGACAGGAGATTACGTCATATTATGCAATTAGAAGTGGTTTAGTGATTCAGATATTTATTTGGTCTCATTGGGATCCTTATAAAAATTCACCGAACGTAGGTAACTGTTACTTGGTAAGGTCGGAATTTGGTTTCAAGGACAATAAAGAGGTCTTTAGCATATCTACATAACAAGCAAAAAAAATGCAGCCAAAACATCATTAGTGTAGATTTTTTTTAGTAACTTGATTTTATTTTAATTATATTAAGGTAGCGTATAATATACAAATTTGCTTTTAAAGGATTAAATATTTACATAGTCTTTTGTCTCAAATTGGAATGTTGTATCTCAAGTCTCAGACATTGGTTCAGTTCAAGGCAAAAAAAACTATGAAGCGGTACGTCCGTGATTAAAAATAATAGAGATTCAAATTTGGAATGTTTCTATATACTAAAAATATTGTCTTTTCACATTTTGAGTGGTATGAAGAAAAATGATACCATCAAATAAGTATATAAGGAACAGTGCGTGTTAAATGAAACTGCACCATTTCAATAATACTGCGTTTTTCAAATACAATTACGACACTGACATAATACTGTAGGTTTGTACTGTTTGTAGGCAACGGAAGTTCTATCGTGGCCATATATTATGTCCCCTCTTTTGACGTCAATTCTCTCGCAAACCTAGGGGCGAAAAAATTTAAAAAAATTCTGACGCTGTCCTTCATTAATACTCTACTACTCATAAAAATTAGAAAGCTGTATATGTTGGCGTTTTCCCGATTTTTCCAAATTAAGAAGAATTGGCGCTGTTTTTGGCCCGTAAATTTCATTCGTTTAACTTTAGCAATTAATTACTCCGGAAATAATCCATAGATTTCAACGAATTAAATAGTAAAATCACCCGCGGAATGTTAGCTGTCAATATGCATTTTTGTAAAATGATTGGGTGAGTGGTTGACCCACAAAAAGCTATATTATGCAATGCCAGCAATTCCGTTATTAGAAGAGCTAGAAGAATGAAATATAAACTATAGGCTACCCAATAATTCATAGGTTTAAAGTTTATTGCATAATCATTGTTTATCTTGCATCTTCCATACAAAAGATCGTGCTGAAACGCCGCGTGAATTCCGACGCTCTACGGTTTTGGTGTGATGCGGGGAAGGTAGTCGTTAGCGGTACTGTCAACAGTAAGAGAACGGCGGACAGCTGATTACCAATACACAAAAAGAACGATAACTTGTCAAGTTAGTAATTTTAACTAACAGAATTAAATTCTTAATTTTTAAATTCAGAATTTTGGTTATAATATGTGACCCCGCTACGAGAGAAATGCCCTAACTGCCATCTCTCGTTTCGATAGTATTGACTCCTGTGTTTGACGTCTCATAACTCTAATACTACTGATCAGAAAAACTTGAAATAAAGTGTCATACTCCTCAATCATTTCTACATATGATGTATGACTATCAAAATTTTTTGCCTCTCGGTGTAAACATGAGCGCGAGAGAAGTGAAAAAATGTACCCGATTTTTGCATTTGTAAATTTGTAAAACTGCCGTCATTCCTATTTTTTTCTCCTAAACCGCTTAGCACAAAAATTTCAATGTTTGTTCAGGTTGCATTCAGAGTCTCTTCTACCGATTGGCGTTTTTGTTTTCTTCAGTTTTTATACAATAAGGTTGTAAACAAGATTTTGATGGAAGCGGATAGATCAGTAAGGAATGTTAACAGCACAACGCAGTTAGCATGCATATAATCCTTATTTACTGCGTCACATATCGCTTAAATTTAATATCATTCCGACCATTTGTTAATTTTTAAGACCGAAATAAACATGAACAACGTTTTGCGCGTGACTCCGCCTGACTCCGTTTTTGTGTTTAATTAATAGTAATATTTAAATACAGGCAAAAACAATATAACCTAAATACAACTTGATATATTACATATATTACAAATGGCAGCTCTGGGCGTATAAAACTGATAGGTCGTTATATTGTGTCCGTAAACACTGTTCTCGGAGTAACTTTTGAGCCCGTGCGATCTCCCACTACCGGCAGCGTCGCTGTCGATCCCTTCCCCCGCATCACCCCGAAGACCGAAGACCGCCGCGTCAATTGCGGCGATCATGAGATGCTTCAACACGATCTTTTGTAGGGAAAATGCAAGATAAACAATGATTCTGTAATAAACTGTAAATATATGATTTATTATGTAGCCTATGATCGACACTTCATCATCCTAGCTCTTCTAATAACGAAATTGCTGGCATTGCATAATATAGCTTTTTGTGGGTTAACCACTACTCCGATCATTTTACAAAAATGCACATTGAAAGCTACCATTCCGCAGGTGATTTTACTTTTTAGTTCGTTGCAACCTACGGATTATTTCCGGAGTAATTAATTGCTAAAGTTAAACGAATGAAATTTATGGGTCAAAAACAGCGCCAATTCTTCTTAATTTGGAAAAATCGGGCAAACGCCAACATATACAGCTTTCCAATTTTTATACGTTGTAGTATATTAATCAAGGACAGGACCAGAATTTTTTCAAATTTTTTCGCCCCTAGATTGGCGAGAAAATCGACATCAAAAGAAGGGACATAATATATGGCCACGATAGTACATGTATTTACTGAGATTGAACAAACGAAGTATTTATTAAAATATAATTACTTTTCCTCAGATTTTGAGCAGTTTTAAATCATGATTTATCTCCTTTGAATCTTATAAACTACTTTTGCTGTGGCTTTTCTTATGCGACATTACAGGGTGTCTCACGGAACTGGTACATTAGAAGTTTCTCATGTTCTACTATTTCTGGAAACTTGAAATTTTGGAATTAGAATTTACTCGATCTGACCTCTTCAGCTAAAATATTCTGTCACGTCCGACCACCGGAAGTCGGTATCAACTTTGTTATTTTAAATGGAATGATATAATTTTTATTTTATTTTTGGTTTCCACGTATCAAAATACATCATTTTTAGTAAGGTTTCCCTATACCTTAATATCCCCATTTTTGAGTTTTTTTGGTTTTAGTTATTTTTTGGTGATTTTCGCGGTTACGTTTAAAATTGAATATCTCGGTTATTATTGAAACTAGAAGTTTCATGATTGGTGGTCCGAAATTAGAAACATAACCAAATAAGACGATGTTTAGTTCATCATGATATCTTATACAGGTTGTTCAAAAATTACAACACAATAATTGAATTTTCAAACGTAAAAAACTCATCTTTTTCAAATCGAACACCATGTATACCGATACGGCAATCGATAGGAAATTTTATTCCCTATCAATCAACATTAGGGTTCCCTATATCTATCTGTAACAGTTTTTGAGATATTTGTCACTTTTTCTTTAAATGCATTTTGAATACTACAACGAAAATTTAAATAGTGATAGATATTTAGACATTTTGCGTGGATGTGTGAACAATTTTTGCGAAACTCTTCCTTTCAACATTTTACGTGGCTGCTTTTATCAAATGGACGATGGATACACCGGTACATTCTTCGCATGTGGTATCCATTCAACTTAATCAGATGTTTGACGATAGGTGGTTCGGAAATAGATGACCCTGGCGGTGACCACCAAGATCACCATTAGACTTTTATTTCTGAGGTCATGTGAAAAGCCAGGTCTATTCCACACCAGTTAATACTCGAGAAGAATTGACTAACAGAGTAGTAGTCGCCATCAATGGACTTCAGCGACAAGAAATCCGAAGAGCGACGATGCCCGTAGTACAGCGAAGAGTTTTAAAATGGTTGGAGCAGAATGGGCAGCATTTCGAACAACATAATTAAGATTTAATTTAAGTTAGATATCCCAAATATATTATTTTAGTTTTAACAAACCTTTTCAATATTTTTCTGTTTTCCTCCTGTTCCAAAGTTGTTACATTCCTATATATGAAGAATAAATCGTTTTGTATTTAGTTTGGATTCTTTTATACTGACAATATCTCAAAAACTATTAAAAATAGATATAGGGAACCCTAATGTTGATTGATAGGGAATAAAATTTCCTATTGATTGGCGTATCGGTATACAGGGTGTTCGGTTTGAAAAAAATGAGTTTTTTACGTTTGAAAATTCAATTATTGTGTTGTGAATTTTGAACACCCTGTATGAGATATCATGTTGAACCATCGTCTTATTTTGTTATCTTTCTAGTTTTGGACCACCAATCATGAAACTACTAGCTTCTATAATAACCGAGATATCCAATTTTAAACATAACCGCGAAAATCACCAAAAAAATTAGTAAAATCAAAAGAACTAAAAAATGGGGATGTTTAGGTATAGGGAAACATTATCAAAAATGATGTATTTTGATACGTAGAAACCAAAATTAAAATAAAAATTATATCATTCCATTTAAAATAACAGTTGATACCGACTTGCGATGACCGGACGTGACAGTTTACTTGAGAATATTTTAGCTGAAGAGCTCAGATCGAGTAAATTCTAGTTCCAAAATTTCAAGTTTCCAGAAATAGTAGAACATGAGACACCTGTATATTTAACCTTACAGAGCAAACTAACGTAAACATAAAATCTGTATTATCAATAGTTTGCAATAAAACATGTAAAATGGGAATTTGTACGTTTTCGTAGGGTTATATGAAACGACACTAACATGGGGCGAAAACACATTCACCAGATATTATTTTCATTATGGCTTAAACCAAACAATTTACTGTTGAAGTGTGTGGTTTCTTGAGGGGTTCACAAGTTTAGTACAGATATAGCGAACTTAAATTATTTTTCAAAAAATTATCTATTCATTTTTTAAAATCTTTTGATAAAAATTGAAAATTTGTTCTTGATTAAGTTTACCCGATTTTTCCAAATTAAGTAGAATTGGCGCAGTTTTTGCCCCGTAGATTTCATTCGTTTAACTTTAGCAATTAATTACTCCGGAAATAATCCATAAATTTCAACGAATTAAGAACCAAAATCACCTGCGGAATGCTAGCTTTTAATACGCATTTTTTTCAAAATGATCGGATTAGTGGTTGACCCACAAAAAGCTATATTATGTAATATCAGCAATTCCGTTATAAAATTTTTAAAGTCCAAAAAAACATATTTTGTTGATTAATGGAAATATTTAATTGGTTCGTGTATGTTGCAAAGTAATCCCCTACTGGTTACCAAAAATCCCGCAATACTTTCATTTGTTATTTACACAAATGTGGAAAAATCGTTCGATATATATACCCACTTGACAGTACTTAATATATCTAATAAATATTAAAGTAATTAATATTATCTAATATATTCTAATATATTCTCTACTCTATATATTTGACGTCTGTGTTGCGTTCCGTAAAATAATGTAAACAAAGAACGACCACCTGTACCCGAGACTATAAACATTTTTATGGCATTTCAGGAGAATACGGAGTTTTAATAAACCAGTTTTTTTTTTAATTTTTGGGAATGAAGATGTGAACAGGTATTAAGCTTTGAAACTTAAAGACAATTAATATTTCATTATTTTTTAATATTCTTGAAACTTGATTTTTTAAGAGATTTTTATAGATTCCTAAATCTCTTTGACCAGTCTGAACTACACTGGGCAAAGCAATTAGAAGATAATGAAAAATTTGTCAAAAATGACAAGCTGATTTTCTCTCCAACCATTTATCTGATTTTAATCATTCTTTCACTGACTGGTAGCCTAATTCTTCAGAAGCAGTACGGATGCAGAATTTTTGTTCAACTTTCAGTTTTGAGTATATACAGAAGTTTTTTTTTGTCTGGACGTTGAAACACTATATAGGGTTTTCCAGCTATAACAACTGGCAATAACTGCAATAAAACAGTAATCTGGTATTTTATAAACATTTTGTTTTTTGATCCACTTCATTAGTTCTGTTTTTAAGAGAGATACAACACAGTAATAACAAAATGGCACAATTTTATGGTGTATTTTCTCTGCAACCGCTTAACTGATTTTGATAATTTTTTACTTGTTGGTTGATTCGTCAGCAGTAATTCGGTGGTAGAAACTTTTCCTTGAGTTTCAGTTACGCAGCAGAAAATATTAAAAATTGAAATTTTATTTAAATATCTTCGTAAATATTATTTGAATGGGGTTTGAGGATTAAAGCTTACTGTAGCAATTGTGTTTAAACATGAAACGTGAAAGTCAAGATTGTGTACAAGCTATTGTGTATCTTTTCGAAAAAAATTTTAAGAAATAACATTATTTTTTAATGTCCATGATACTTTGTATTTAGAGTTTTTAGTAATTCTGAACTATTTCAAATGAAAAATGTTTGTATTCGCACGCGCACGCACACATTAAGTCAAAATAATGATGTGAGTCATTAATAATATCAAAAATTAACACCCTAATGAAACTGAACTAACACTATTATCAATATAAGACAAGAATCATATAATACAGTTGCTATTCTAAATTTCCAAATGTATTTAAGCAAATGTTACTAAAATGCCTATGTTGCGGGGTTGTGGAAAGAATATGGTACACAGTGAAAAATTATTTTTTCTTTTTAAAGATTTAAAACATCATTATCGCGTTTCCAGAAAAAGAAATCTAGAAACAATGAATTATTTTTTATTTTAAAATTAATAATTCAAATATGAGACAGAAAGAACTTTATTACTAGTTAATCACTTTTTGGAGTTTCTTTGTATTCAGCCAGCTGAAATTCTCATCCGAATGTTGTAATCCCCGCCCATAAATGAGTTTGAGTTTCTTAAAGGTTTCTAAATAACATCTTAAATAGTGTAAATAACTTAACACGTAAAAAATGATCCTAAAGTAGTTTTTCTTGGATGGACAATAAGTACTACGTTTTTAGAACAATACACCAAGTTACATGCTAACAATTTACAATGTTCCGTTAACAAAATTAAATTAATTTTGATTTGACTTACCGTAGTTCTGAGGCAAATGTTTTTGATATGACATCCATTCCTCCAACAACTTCAGATTGTTGTTCACTCTGTCTTGATTTTCGTTCAAATTGTCACTAATTTCCTTGAGTTTCTTGATATCCACAGGAGGTAAAAATTCTGGCACCATTTTGTTATTTATTTTAATTTAAAAAAACTTTACTTTTAAATTTACAAAAAAAAATCGAGTTTTTCTTAGTTTCGTGTTTTTAACAAAGACAATACCTGTTGATATTTTCAATGTCAGACAACTTATGTAGATCTGCGACTGTCACAGTGGAATGTCAGATCGCGAATTGATATACCCGATGGCACCCAGCTTGCTAGACGAACAGGCTGACCTTAAAATTCACAGATAAGTACCACATCGTGAGCGTATCCCGCCATAAAAATTACAAGACTAATTTTCTAATTGGTCAAGCAGGTGTCTGTTCACTCTATACGACAAACAACTTTTGATATCCTTTTATTATGACTTATTATGAATTACGCTTTATATAAAAAAATGACAATAATAATAAAAGAGCTAAAATTCCGCGAATACTCAAATTGCAATAAACTTATAGAAAATAATAGACATAATACAGTGAATAATACAAATCAATTATCTAATTAAATTCATACAGGGCGATCAATTAAAAAACGTTGGTTCTTTTGTATTAAAACTATACTCAATTTAGAAATCACAGCCACTGATCTAGAAAAAATGTTTTCTTTTTACTAAGCTTATATTTTCGATATTTCGATATTTTACATACCTGCCAATATCCAAACGAGTTGAAATTTTGTATGTGGACAGATTTCCGGTGAGAATACAGAATCAATAAAAAAATTGGAAAATTTTCTAAACACCAGAAATTTTGGGAATTTGGAAAATATGACCAATCGAGTTGAAATTTTGTATGTGAACAGATTTTCGGTAACAATGCACAAAAACATAAAAAAATTTGAAGAATTTCCAAAACTTGAAAAATTTTCAAAATTTAAAAAAGTTTGGAATGTCCAAACGAGTTGAAATTTTGCACGGGCCACAGATTTCCGGTAAAAATGCACGAAACAAAATGAAATGTTAAATTGTCTGAACGAGTTGAAATTTTCCATGTTGAGGATTTCCGATGGAAGCCGATTTCCGTCAGTAAAAATAAATGGAGTTTTTCTCGAAAAATTAGCAAAATATTTGGAATTTTTTTTAAATAAATTTATCATGTTATGAATACTACTAAATATTTTTATCCGACCGTATGTGTTGCTAACTCACAGCGTTAATAGTTATTTAAGAGATATTCGATTGAATTTCCAAAATATGTCCGCCGAAGCATCGTTATAAAAACTATGTAAAAACAATATTTTGCCTTTTAACTATGTCAGACAATGGCTAAAGCCAGTACGTACTATCGTGGCCATATATTATGTCCCCTCTTTTGACGTCGATTTTCTCGCAAACCTAGGGGCGAAAAAATTTAAAAAAATTCTGATGCAGTCTTTGATTAATACTCTACTACTCATAAAAATTAGAAAGCTGTATATGTTGGCGTTTTCCCGATTTTTCCAAATTAAGAAGAATTGGCGCTGTTTTTGGCCCGTAAATTTCATTCGTTTAACTTTAGCAATTAATTACTCCGGAAATAATCCATAGATTTCAACGAATTAAAAAGTAAAATCACCCGCGGAATGTTAGCTGTCAATATGCATTTTTGTAAAATGATTGGCTGAGTGGTTGACCCACAAAAAGCTATATTAGGCAATGCCAGCAATTCCGTTATTAGAAGAGCTAGAATAATGAAATATAGACTATAGGCTACCCAATAATTCATAGGTTTAAAGTTTATTACATAATCATTGTTTATCTTGCATTTTCCATACAAAAGATCGTGCTGAAACTCCGCGTGAATTCCGACGCTCTACGGTTTTGGTGTGATGCGGGGAAGGGAGTCGTTAGCGGTACTGTCAACAGTGAGAGAACGGAGGACAGCTGATTACCAATACACAAAAAGAACGATAACTTGTCAAGGTAGTAATTTTAACTAACAGAATTAAATTCTTAAGGCTCCGTTTTAAAAACATCGCAACTTCCAAACGAAATATTTCGTTGCGATGTTTTTTTTTGCTGGGAGTGGTCTGCCTGGCCCCCACCAACGTCAACCAGGCCACAGTTTTATGATAAGGGGAAGTTGGGGAGTTTAGAGGAAGCAGGCAAAGGCGGAGCATAGTCGACGCGAGTACATTCGAAGGGGAAGTACTCAGCCAGTTTGTCGCCGCGTGTCGGCGGTTTCGCTTTCGCTCAAGTTACAATGTATTAGTGTTCTCTCTCATCACGGTCGCAGATGCATACAGCTGGCTGGCGGCCGCCAGGCGGTAAAAGAAAATATATTGATTTAATGTAGAGAGAGCGCGCTTGCTATTATAATATTTAGTCTCTTTTTAATAGGGTGACATACATACAGTATAGTAAATTGACAAAAATGTATTAACTCATGATAACTCATCGGTGAATTATGGATTTCAATTTAGAAAGGAATTAATTAAAATCGAGCAATGAGGACCCAATACATCTATAAACATGCTGTATATCGAACGAACGCACGGCAGTGACACACGAAGACAAAAATAAAAAAAAATAATCTGATGCGTTCAGGCACATTACCTTATCATACCATATATAAAATTAATAGTTTAGCTGCATGAGATTCTATTTGATCGAGATCGGCCATGTCTGCTTTAAAATAAAACTACTGGAACTAGACGGATATTTTGATTATATTGACAGTAGGTATTGTCAAAACATCACCGTTTGACACTACCTACTGTCATTAGAATCGCAATATCTGACAAAGCCTGGCTAACTAGTTTTAATGCAGCGATCTCGATAAAATAGAATTTGCTCATGCAGCTAAACTATTCATTTTACCAAAAAATGCCATAGTCATAAATTGTTCAGAATTTCCTGTAGGTACTTTAATTTATTATTTAACTATTTCGACAAATTTCCAGAAATGGCGGCTTATTTGCAAAATCTTTCAAAAATGCTATAAGACTAATCCTCCAGTTTCTTTGGATCCTTTTCAACAGAAAGCTTTTCGGCTCTAAGTTTGGTTATGAAACTTCTAAATATGAAGTTTCGTCCCGATACCTTAGTAGTTTCTCCGGAATCGTCGCCACAAAAAAGGCACACACACATACACAGAATTTTTTTTTTACCTGGGTCAAAAATGTTCAAGGGATCCAAAATGACATTTCCGCTAAAACCTCAAAAATTTTGTTTGGCACGATTACAATACTTTACATACTACGTATGATAAAGTAAAATCATAGTACATAGTCCAAAGTTCCCCAAACCATTTATATAGATTCCAAATATTTTGTCACCTACAAGTTCGCTATATTATATAAACGTTTTGGGCTTTATGAATGCAAGATTCATGAATGAAAACAAATTCTGGCATTGGCTATATCCAATTCCCGCTGTAATACTGCCCAATACAGTCGCTGAACTAATATCCATTAGAGCCGACCCAAGTTCGTCACTGCTAATTGTCTCTTCCTGTCCACAAAACCGACATTTTAAATAAAATGTTCATTTGAGTCCTGTTCTGGTCTCTTTGTCTCATTTGTAATTAAATAATTATAATATTGTTCTTTTAGATTATCTATACATATATTTTAACTTAGGTGGCACGTAGTAGTCTTTTACTAATTCGTCTAGAGGACAGATGCGGATGTTTAGGTATTTTGCCACGACTTCTACCCATTATTAAACAAATGTACTTAACACCTAGCAGGCATAACTACACTAAGTATAATATCATACAGTATATACTTTTATCGTGTGTTAAATTTGTAAACCGTGCGTATAAATGTGAAATGCGAGAACTCGGTTCTCCCGATTCAATATTCGCTACGGTCATAACTTGTGAACAGTCTAATCTAAAAATAGCAGTAGGCGTGGCGTAGTTATAGGCGGTGTTTAAAACTCCTAACGTCTGCTGTCTACACCGGGCCCGTAATATAGGCAAATTACATACATTTCTGGCAATTACGCTTTGTTATCGCAATTATAATGTTTAGATTAAAATTGTACTTAAATAAAAAATCTATTTTTGTATCATGAGTTGGGCTAAATGTTTTATATTTGAAAAAAACCAAAGATGTAGAAGCAAAATTGATTTTTATCTTTAAAAAAATTTTTTATTCATCCAGCCCAACTCGTTATTTATCTAAGAAGTTACATAAAAAATTTCATAAACTTTGAACAATAAATAACGCTTTTATTTGCAAACGCGTTTTAGGAGAGGTAGAACTGGGTCTTAATTTTTAAATTCAGAATTTTGGTTATAATATGTGACCCCGCTACGAGAGAAATGCCCTAACTGCCATCTCTCGTTTCGATAGTATTGACTCCTGTGTTTGACGTCTCATAACTCTAAAACTACTGATCAGAAAAACTTGAAATAAAGTGTGTCATACTCCTCAATCATTTCTACATATGTTGTATGACTATCAAAATTTTTTGCCACTCGGTGTAAACATGAGCGCGAGAGAAGTGAAAAAATTTACCCGATTTTTGCATTTGTAAGTTTGTAAAACTGCCGTCATTCCGATTTTTTTTCCTAAACCGCTTAGCACAAAAATTTCAATGTTTTTTCAGGTTGCCTTCAGAGTCTCTTCTATCGATTGGCGTTTTTGTTTTCTTCAGTTTTTATACAATAAGGTTGTAAACAAGATTTTGATGGAAGCGGATAGATCAGTAAGGAATGTTAATAGCACAACGCAGTTAGCATGCATATAATCCTTATTTACTGCGTCACATATCGCTTAAATTTAATATCATTCCGACCATTTGTTAATTTTTAAGACCGAAATAAACATGAACAATGTTTTGCGCGTGACTCCGCCTGAGTCCGTTTTTGTGTTTATTTATTAGTAATATTTAAATACAGGCAAAAACAATATAACATAAATACAACTCTTGATATATTACATATATTACAAATGGCAGCTCTGAGCGTATAAAACTGATAGGTCGTTATATTGTGGCCGTAAACACTGTTCTCGGAGTAACTTTTGAGCCCGTGCGATCTCCCACTACCGGCAGCGTCGCTGTCGATCCCTTCCCCCGCATCACCCCGAAAACCGAAGACCGCCGCGTCAATTGCGGCGATCATCAGATGCTTCAACACGATCTTTTGTAGGGAAAATGCAAGATAAACAATGATTCTGTACTAAACTGTAAATATATGATTTCTTATGTAGCCTATGATCGACACTTCATCATCCTAGTTCTTCTAATAACGAAATTGCTGGCATTGCATAATATAGCCTTTTGTGGGTTAACCACTACTCCGATTATTTTACAAAAATGCACATTGAAAGCTACCATTCCGCAGGTGATTTTACTTTTTAGTTCGTTGAAATCTATGGATTATTTCCGGAGTAATTAATTGCTAAAGTTAAACGAATGAAATTTATGGGTCAAAAACAGCGCCAATTCTTCTTAATTTGGAAAAATCGGGCAAACGCCAACATATACAGCTTTCTAATTTTTATGCGTTGTAGTATATTAATCAAGGACAGGACCAGAATTTTTTAGAATTTTTTCGCCCCTAGATTGGCGAGAAAATCGACATGAAAAGAAGGGACATAATATATGGCCACGATAGTACATGATATTATCCAAAGATATTAAAAACACTATACATACCGTTCATAGAACTTAAATTTTAATGTTCTTTCAAGTGGCTCTTTCATGAGTTTATTTAATCAACTTACACAAGCAATTTATACCTAGTATGTCATACTCCAAATGTTACTACTTTTTGTGATATTTGCCTTTTAACAAAAATTTAAGTGCTTAATATTGCTCTGTATACAAGGTATTTGGTAGTTTGATATAAAGTCTTTAACGGGTGATAGAAGAGGCAATTTAGAACCTATTTAATCAGATTTATCCTTATATAAAGTATTACCGTTATCAACACAATCACAATTTTATAAGAAATTTTATGAGTATATTTAGCCATTTTTGCAAACGTATGGCAAACGAACACGAGACAAAAAAACGGGACAACAAAAATTATTGACTTCTGAAACTGTTCAACACAGGGATTTTCTTCGATGTGATTTATGTGCTCACAAACAAAAACAAAAAATGCAGAAAAAACAAGATTATACGCATCTTTAGATTCGGATTTTTATTAAGACAAAAACACCCCAAAATAACGCACTTTCCATTCATGTTATCAATATTACTCATATTATCATTTATATTATGCCAATTTTGAATTGTCTCTCCAGAAAAGTAACTTATTTTAAATCAATTAACAATGACAGTAAGTAGATATTGTTGGTAGTTTTTGTACTGAATACAAATCCGTTCTCAAACGTTGCTCATCAATTGAAGTTTTAGCATTTTCTGTTTATGACAAACAAATGTATATGTCAGAAACTATTTACTTTACACAGGAACAACTTACACAGTAGGACAGAGTACTTCTTTAGTATTCAAAATATGGTATGATATACAGTCCATTCCGTTTAAAAGAATGTAGGTACATACCTACCCCCATTATCGTAAATAAAACTCTGTATAACACAAAATAATTTTACGTTATAGAAACTGATGAGTCAAACAACTTTTGTATAATACATTTATTTATTTCTCAAACGATTTAGTAACTATCGAACGCCGGGGTATTTATAACTCACCCTGGTTGTCATAAATATGTAAACACCCAGTGGACGTTTGTATATCTATTTAAATTTTCAGGAAATATGTATTATATTATAATAGTAACATTTATTGAAAATAGAAGCCCTAATACAAATTAACTAAAGTACACAATTTTACAACAATAATGAATACATTATTGAATGATTTATTTCAGGTATTTATACAAAGGATCTTAGCAATACACCAAATTATAGATAAAGAATATTCAATTTCCATTTTCTATCCAATAGTGGATATTTGATACTTTTAGTTTGTAAGAAGTCTGTACCTATATATCTAAAAAAGCAAAATTACGGATGTTTGCATGTAAGAATTTTTTTTTTCGAACAACATAGGAAGATTTAATTGATCTGGAAAACACTACCCTCTGTGGGAATAAAATGATATCACCAAAAATATCAATACTTGGTATAATGTTTTTCTATCAAAGATTCCAGTGAAATTGGCAAAAAGAAGTGAAATAAATCCAATACAGCTATCCTTTTGGAATCCGATGCGGAAACTGTTGAGTATTAATATTCTATGTCGTCCGCAAATTTTTCTGGAGCCTGGCTCGCCCCTAAAATGTAGGTTTGCCGATTTTCGCATTTTACCGCAAAACGGTAACGATTGTAATTTTACCTCCCGAACAAAAATATTGGTTATAATTTTATTATAAGATTAATAATACTGCAGAAATAAAAATATTATATTATTGTAATATGTTATATACCTATAACAATATTGGAACGCAGTTTGAGATCCACTGTATTTTAGAGCAAGTGGAATAAACATTTTTCTTCATAATTTCGTAATTTCAGCATCTGTACAAAAATTATGTTTATAAAAATCTGCACAAAAAGGTGTTTGTCACAGTTTGTCAAAACTATGACCACCTCACTATAGGGGTCCCCCTTTCTGCTAATTTTGGCCCGCTATTGCGAGTTCTGAAAAAGAGTTGGACGGATGTTTTTTTGAATATTTAATAAAAAACTGCAATTATTGACTGAATCAAATGTAAATATATAATTATTAACTTAAGAAGATGTTGATATTGAATACCTTGTATAATGGAGCCTGGAAATGGGGACTGCTGGCATATTAATAATACTGAAATGATAAAAATATTATAATATTATATATAGTGTGATCCATAAACTGCAAACCCCCATATAGGGACGCTTGCAGTTTAAGAAAGACTGCATTTAAGAAAAAATGGAATATACATTTCTTTGTGCAGAATTTTATAAGGATTAGTTTTGTGCAGACGTTAAAATTGTGGCATCATGACTGTTTTGCGGCAAAATGCGAAAAACGGCAAATGTGCACGTTAAGGTGCTCCTACACGCAGTGCCAATAGGGGCCATCATTGGCCATCGGAGTGCTTCGCGTAGCGGGACCCAACTGTGCCAATGCACATCGCCTATATGTCGACCTTGTCCGCTTTATTTCATTCTGTTTTAGCATTGTACGTACTACCGATGAAAAGTTTAGTTATCTATCTATGTTTTATCATATATACTGCATTATTTATGTTTGTACGTACTTTAAGGACAATGATGATTTATTATTTGCCCAAATGCCTGATTGCGCAAATGTAAAAACATGAAAACTTTTTTTAATACTTTGTAAATTTATTCACAATAATTATGGTTCCTATAAGCATTATATTAATCTTACAGTTACAATAAATTAAGAAACAATAAAATAATATTCTGAAGACAATATTAAAGTCGTTATAATGGGTGACCCACGGCATAGGTACGTTTGTTTATTTTTTGTGTTTTTGACGCCGAAGGAATGAACGTTGTGTTAATAGACAGAAAATGCCAATATATGGGATGGTCTTGAGGTTAGTATGACTTCCGGGTTTTCCAGAAATGACGTCATCATTAAAATTTTAAAAATGAATTCGCACACAATGGGGAGGCATACGGTATTTAGGTTCTGGGATTGCGGTCAACCTTATTCGCTAGGGTGGGGTGGGAAAGGTGAGGGAGGGGGTTGGAGGGAAGCGGGATATGAATCTACACACGATCGGGAGTCATACGGTATAGGGGTCCAAGGACTGCGGTCAACCCTCTTCCCTACAATCTTGACTACAATCAAACAAAGTTGCATTTATATAATTAACAACAATTAACTATTTATTAATTAACAATTTCTAGATTAGTTTTAAGCGGCAAATTTAAATAATCTGATGTATTTATCGTATTCAACAAAGTTTAAAAAGTTTAAAAACTATACTGGATGCTTTTCCTTATTTTGATTATCAGAAAAATATCAAAAAGTATATCTGTTACTAAAAATTTTGGGTTGATAATAAATATACCTGCATAATATACATACACGGAGTTTTAATATCTATAATTAAAACTCCGTGTATGTAAAGGTTCTCAATTTTTCTTTGTATCTTATTATAAGTAATTTCAGTTTTATTATATAAATTATATTTTAAATCAAAATTATGAATTCATCGATTTGACTGAAATGAAATATTTATATAAAGAAACGACACAAACTAACAGGGTCCTGCATAAAAATATAGACCACTCAGTGTATCAGATCTTATCCCATCTTATTCGGCATTTGTTGCTTGAAACATAAAGAAAATAAAAAGGGAGATTTTTTTAATGTCACGTGGCAAATATAAAAAACTAAATAATGTTGTTTCCTGTATTGCTGTATATTTGTATTCCTTAATGTATTTAATATTTTCGAACGTACTGTATAAATTATGACTGAAAAACATGTTTAATATTTAACAACCTTATTAAACAGTGTCCTCTTTCGAGGGTTCCTCTTTTTAATTCTAAGCAACAATGCACTGCTTAAAATAATGGGAGCTGCGGCAACAGCAATGGTATCGTCTTCACTGTTCATTTTTAATTCTCTACGGGACGCTACGAGCCTTCTACGATACACAGAAATACCTTGCGCCCAATACCAACGTTGGCCAATGTTGGCGAAGTGAATGCGCGCACTACGCGCAGCGCGTCACATCACCAACGTTGGCGAGACGTTGGCACTGCGTGTAGGAGCTCCTTTAGGGTTGGTTTTTAGGAGTTTCAGACTCCAATAAATTTTGCGGACAAAATTTATTGAGCTTGGATATTTATTTAATATTTTTTAATATTTCATAGTTATTTTTTCTCGATTTTTTTATTTTTTATCTGTTAAGATCGATTAATTGCTCATAACTCAAATGCATCACATTTTATAAAAAAAAATGATTCTTACAAAAATTCAGAATTAGTCTTAGAATTGAAAAATGTGTAATATACGGGCTGTTCTATAAGAAAAAGAAAAGTTTACCAAATTTCCAGAATAAAATGAACATCCTGAAAAAAGGAAACCAAAAAACTTTTGATTGAGTTTTTCTTTGAAATGGTTTACGGTTGAAGAATTACTAAGTGTTCCGATAATTTTGACTAACCATGTATCATCCGCCATTTTGAATTTATTTAGAAAATCTGACATGTCATTTTTAATTATCAATATTCAAATATTACGGGAAATAAGTATCATGCAAATCTAAGATTTTTTATATTTTCGATCGCCATATTGATTCCGCCATTATGAATTTTGAAAACTGGACATTGGATTTGGAGTCTTGGATCTTCAAATATGACAGCAAATAAGTTACATAAGCATCCGACATCTTTCTAAATTTTCTAGTCGCCATATTGAATCCGCCATTTTGAATTTCAATAATATGACAACGGGTTTGGAATCAGAACGCCAAAAACACAATACATCATAATAAAAATGTTATTTTAATGCTTTAAATAAACCAATATTGTTAAAAATTTGCGCTGTTTTGCCATCGAGTTTAAAAACAGTACATGTCCATGATGATTGTTTTAATCATAGCCCTGCTTTTAATGCAAATATAAATTAAATATGTAATACATGTAATTCTCTGTGAAGTACTTTATATTTTGTCTGTTGGCACAAAATAGCTAACTGCTATACTTTTCAAGATGTTGCACCAACAAAATTATGTTTTTAATTTTCTCAGAACTCACTTTTTGGATTTGTAGTGTTTTCGAACCGACTAATATTATTCGTCTAAGCAAATTAAACTGTGCGATTGATATTTTATAAATAAGTCAACGCTTAAAAATTCCTAGAGTTTAAAAATGTTATTTCGATTCGAAACATCACACATGAAACACTTACAAAAAAACACGTTTCAAATTCTCGAAGCGGACCGGCCGGCTGGACAAAAACGTGTTCTTTTATGGCTGTAAAATAACTACGCCGAATGTTGCTCGAATATTTGACGAAAACATACTCATACCGTCAATGCTCCACAGAAAAATACATTTTTTTGTCGAAAGAAATTGTTTTCGAGGCATAGTACGAGACGAGATGTCTTTTTATACTTCAACTTCGACAAGGAAATAATATCCTTGTATGTACATGTTTGTTTTTGCTGCATTACTAACGCGTCTCGGAAAATATAATAATATGAAATGAATAAGGAATTGATTGTTGAATAATAACTAATTAGATCCATTCCATATCAAATTAAATATCCGAATTTCAATTTTATTCTATTCTAATATTTTGTAGGTTTAACTGATAAAAAAATCAATATGCGTCTAACATTCTGCCGGACTCATTGATGTTAAAGTTTTCACTGATAATAGTCGTCAAATCTAATCAATATTTAGTTTTCTGAAACTGCCTTCTAACCCATGCCCCGATTCTTCCATATTTTGACTTAAATGCTTTGGGACTGGACCTAGCAATTTGACCTCATCAATTTTCTTAAACAGTGGACCACAACTGATTAATACTTCTTGCCATTTCTTGCTAACTTCCTCAATGCTTGCTCGTGTTCCACCATAGTCTCTCGGAAGGCACTCCAAAGGGATAAAATGAGAAAGTCTTTCAGGATTTTTATGAAAGTGGATCTAAAAATATTTTTTTAAATTAACTTTTAAATTTTTTTTTAAGAAGTATCATACCCTATTCCTTATTTTCTCTTTCATGAACTGCTTGAGTATGTTAGCACCATTGACAATGATAGCATTGTCAGAGATGACATGAACCTGCTTCACGAGAACCGGAAAAGCATCTTGCATCTCACCAATGACCTCTTTCATCTGACTTGCTAACATTCTTGCTCCCACGCTAGCTGTCAGGTGTTCACAATCTATTATTAATACTTCTCCAGCTGTAAAGTTTTCCACATGAGTTCTAAGTTCCCCTAAGCAAAGAATTTAAATGTTAAAACTGAATGATAGATGAGTAGGTACTTCTTAGAAATTTACCAAAAATTGCAGACAGTCTCAATAACTTTGATGGGTTAAATACTTCGATATCAGTGTTGAATATTTTGATAGCAGTCACTCTATATCCTTCTGGTGTGAATTCTGGCATTGTTGAAGTATACCTAAAATAATAATAATATAATAATGTTTATTTAGTTAAAAAAAACTATTAATTGCAACACATTTGTTTTCCTTATTACTTGTTAAATAATTAGTCGTACAATTTGGCAATTTATTATTTATCAAGAAATTTAATATGCTCAACATTGTTCAATGCAAGTTAACCTTGATCATTGTAATACAATTCTCAGTACTCGATCTTGTTGTTGTACTTGTACTTTTAATGCCTTTGTCTAAATGGTTTTATTATCGAATGGTATAAAGATATTCTAGCTTTTAATGTTTGTTATACAGGGTCCTGCAACTCAGCTCCCGTCTTCTGTAACTCAGCTACTAATTATGCTAAGAGTTTGACATTTTGCAGGCTTACCCTGTACTTCAAGGTACATTTCAAGAAATTATTTTTGATTATACTTACTGGGTGTCCCAAAAATGTGCAACGCCATTATAATATTTTTTTTTAATTGCATGCTATATATTTTTTTACACATTTCGAAGCCTTTTATGGTTGCCTACACCACCAAAATTTTATTGAAATCGGTTGAGTGACTGCAGCGCAAAAAAATAAAAATAAAAAAAAATAGATTTTGCATCGTTGGCTTTAAAAATCAATAAAGACCACCTCGTTAATAAAATTTTGCGACGTGCTTATTAAGTTAGATCTAGTAGTCTCGTTAACCAAGTGTCATTGATCCAAATTATACAGGGTGACCAAAATCTAGTGTCAAACATGTCAAACTTCAAAGCGTGTTATTGTTCTTATTTTAAATTGGAACCCATACATTTTTTTAGGTGAAACGATGCAGAATTAAAAAATAAACATTGTTTCTAAATACAACCCCATCACAATTCCCAATATTTTAAAAGTTATTCGCTAAAAACTAATTTTTCACCTTTTCCAACGGTAATTTTAGGTAATAAATATCGTACGTGGCGTTGAAAAACAATCTATTTCATAAAATATAACGCAGAGAAGTATTTTAGATTTGAGTGTACTTAATTAAGTAGTTGTTCGAAATGTCTTCCGTGCTCTTCGAGGCACAAACGAAGAAGAGTATGAAATGACCTCGCCACTGTTCTTAATAGGTCGGGCGTAATAGTTTGATGACCTCCAGCACATTACTCGTTACATGTCAGGGACCACCTCAACGAAACGTATTTTTTACATTTAAAGTAAGAATGGCAATTGATATCCAACAATACAAATTAGACTGAAACTTATTAATATTAATGTTATTGGGACAGATGAAAATTTACAAATTCGGGTAGATATATTAAGTTTTTCTCATATCATTCCAGTAATAAAAAAAATAACATCGTTTTGGCTCTAAAAAATAGAATAGCTATTTTAATTTATACACAAGAATTTAAAAATATTGTTATCCATATTTATGAATAATGGTTTTCCATAAAAAAATACTGATGAATATATTATATTAATGTTTTAAAAAAAAATCTGATGTGGCCAGGCACATGACTTTATCATACTATATATAAAATTAATAGTTTAGGTGCATGAGATATTATTTGATCGAGATCGGCTATGTCTGCATTAAAATAAAACTAGTAGACCTAGACAGATAAATCGATTAAAGCTGAGTTCGGATATTGTACTCCGTTGACACCGGGTACACCGTCCAAATGACACGTGTTATTGGGTGTAGAAAGTGTGAAGGTGCGTTCCGATTGGTGGCAATGGTAGGTAATGGCGGTGGTAGCAGACGAAATTATAGTGTTTCTCACATGTCGTGATGAAATTCTATTAGAAATACTATAATGGCGTCTACTACCACTGCCATTAGCACTAATGAAAGCGCACCTTAACGGTGTTCAATATCCGAACGCAGCTTGTATTGACAGTAGTATTGTCAAAGCATTAGCGTTTGACACTGTCTACCGTCATTATAATCACATCTGACATCTAATCTGACATATCCTGGCTACTAGTTTTAATGCAGTACGACCGATCTCGATGAAATAGAATTTGCTCATGCAGCTAAACTATTGATTGTACCAAAAAATGTCATAGTCATAAATTATTCAGAATTTCCTCTAGTTTAATTTATTATTTAACTATTTCGACGAAATTCCAGAAATGGCGGCTTATTTGCAAAATCTTTCAAAAATGCTAAGACTAAACGTCCAGTTCCTTTGGACCCTCTTCAACAGAAAGCTTTTCAGCTCTAAGTTTGGTTATGAAACTTCTAAATATGAAGTTTCGTCCCGATACCTTTAGTAGTTTCTCCGGAATCGTCGCCACAAAAAACGGGTACACACACACACACACACTCACACACACACATACACACACACACACAGACATTTTTTTGTACCTTGGTCAAAAATGTTCAGGGGACCCAAAAAGACATATTTCCGCTAAAATCTCAAAAAATTTTTTTTGGCACGATTACAATACTTTACATACTGCGTATGATAAAGTAAAAACACAAAAATTGTTATCTTTTTCAACAGTAAACCAGGGTTCTTATGTTTTAAAACATTTGTTTTAAAACTTGTTTTAAAACATTGTTTTAAACATGTTTTCAAACAAATATTCTGTTTTAAATCATTTTGTTATAAACATGTTTAAAACATTGTGTTTTAAATGTATAACACTCTTTGTTTTAAAAAAACGATTTAAACATATTTTAAAACAAATATTTTGTTTTAAACATGTTCAAAACAGTTTGTTTTAAATGCTTAAATCATTTTGTTTTAATACAGTGTTTTAAACATGTTTTAAAACAAATATTAACTCGTAGAATAACATAAACCGAAGTAGCGTTAACACACAAAGCGGTGCTTCTCCTGTAGTTACATAATTAGTTTCTCCTGTAGTATGTACATAATTAGATATATGGCTGATGGTCCGTGCCTCAACATTCTCAACAAGTGTGAAGGCAAAACAAGAAAAATCTGATGTGGCCAGGCACATGACTTTATCATACTATATATAAAATTAGTTTTTTAGCTGCATGAGATTCTATTTGATCGAGATCGGCCATGTCTGCATTAAAATAAAACTAGTAGAACTAGACACATATGTCTAATAAAGCTGCGTTCGGATATTGTACTCCGTTGACATCGGGTACACCGTCAAAATGGTACTTACGTGTTATTGGGTGTAAAAAGTGTAACGGTGTGCAATATCCGAACGCAGCCTATATTGACAGTAGTATTTTCAAAACATTAGCGTTTGACACTAGCTACTGTCATTAGAATCAAAAAATCTGACATATCCTGGCTACTAGTTTTAAAGCAGTACGACCGATCTCGATGAAATAGATTTGCTCATGCAGCTAAGCTATAAATTCTACCAAAAAATGTCATATACATAAATTATAGAAAATTTCCTGTCCTTTAATTTATTATTTAACTATTTTGACGACATTACACAAATAGCGGCTCATTTACAAAATCTTCGAAAAATGCTAAGAGTAAACCACCAGTTCCTTTGGACCCTTTTCAACAGAAAGCTTTTCAGCTCTAAGTTTGGTTATGAAACTTCTAAATATGAAGTTTTGTCCCGATACCTTTAGTAGTTTCTCCGGAATCGTCGCCACAAAAAACGGGTACACACACACATACACACACACACACACACACACACACACACACACACACACACAGACATTTTTTTTAACCTTGGTCAAAAATGTTCAGGGGACTCAAAAAGACATATTTCCGCTAAAATCTCAAAAAATTTTTTTGGCATGATTACAATACTTTACATACTGCGTATGATAAAGTAAAAAGTCATTCACATATTTAACTCTACTGAAGACCAGTGGCGGCCCGTGGTACATTTTGATGGTAGAGCCACAGAGCATGAAAAATATGCCTTGGTTCTTAAATAAAGAAAAAAAAATTCAAACAGTTTTTATTAAAGTAATACATATGTAGTTAGATAGTAAGTATAAAAAATTAACTGAAAATAAACTCAAAGTTATATTTTGCGATATATAAAGTCCATTCGACGTTCTTTTTTAGTTGCAAATAACTCAATCACACGCTTATTGAAATCTTCGATGTTTACGAGTCAACAACGCATTAGAGCTTGAAGATGTTCCCACAGTCTGTTTTTTCACAATGATCAAATAATAATAATAATAATAGACTGTAAATCAGGTAAAGGCCTACCTAACTGTTTAATTTGCACTTTTTCCTCAATACTACATGTTAGAAAAGGCTTCATTGTGTATTGATTCATTGTGTATGGCGCGGAGCGGAACTTTTTGTGTTAGATTTAGACGATATGAGACGCGAAATACGAGTAACACATGCACGCCGCACTCGATTGAGCCAGCTAGAGTTTGGCTCCAAATACGCATACAGAAGGCAACGTCGCTATACCCCCACCCACCCGCACACCGCCCCGCGGTAGCCCCAACTCTATTGATCTGCCGGGCCAGAAATAAGTTGGCCCGGTTAGCGGTATGATATCACGGTTAACAACCGCGTAGTGTTGGGGAGAGAATTGCGTTGCTATGTTTCACTACTCATTAAACTTACGCAGGCATTGTTTAACATTTAAAATGAAAAAAAAAATCTGATGTGGCCAGGCACATGACTTTATCATACTATATATAAAATTAATAGTTTAGCTGCATGAGATTCTATTTGATCGAGATCGGCTATGTCTGCATTAAAATAAAACGAGTAGAACTAGACAGATATCTCGATTAAAGCTGCGTTCGGATATTGTACTCCGTTGACACCGGGTACACCATCCAAATGACACTTACGTGTTAGTGGGTGTAAAAAGTGTAACCGTGTTCAATATCCGAACGCAGCCTATATTGACAGTAGTATTTTCAAAACATTAGCGTTTGACACTAGCTACTGTCATTAGAATCAAAAATCTGACATATCCTGGCTACTAGTTTTAAAGCAGTACGACCGATCTCGATGAAATAGAATTTGCTCATGCAGCTAAACTATAAATTCTACCAAAAAATGTCATATACATAAATTATAGAAAATTTCCTCTCCTTTAATTGATTATTTAACTATTTTGACGACATTACACAAATAGCGGCTCATTTACAAAATCTTCGAAAAATGCTAAGAGTAAACCACCAGTTCCTTTGGAGCCTTTTCAACAGAAAGCTTTTCAGCTCTAAGTTTGGTTATGAAACTTCTAAATATGAACTTTTGTCCCGATACCATTAGTAGTTTCTCCGGAATCGTCGCCACAAAAACGGGTACACACACACACATACACACACACACACACAGACATTTTTTTGTACCTTGGTAAAAAATGTTTAGGGGACCCAAAAAGACATATTTCCGCTAAAATCTCAAAAAATTTTTTTGGCATGATTACAATACTTTACATACTGCGTATGATAAAGTAAAAAGGTTTTTAGAATTAATTAAAAATTCTTGCTGAGGTTGAAACTACAGGTAGTGCCATGGCTCCTTGGCTGTATATAACGAGCCGCCCCTGCTGAAGACTGAGGTATGAAAAGACGCCGATCAAAATATTTACAAATAAAACAATTGCGTGATTTAAAACATGTTTAAAACAATTTTTATTCCTTATTTAAAACATATTTATTAGGCGATTTAAAAAAATTTTTGCGCTTCATTTTATAAAAAAAAGCGTGTTTGCTTTGTTTAAAATAAAAAAAAAACACGTCTTTTATAACAACCCTGCAGTAAACTGAAGATTTTGATTAAAACTATTAGATAATCTAAGGTATGTAAAATTTGGTCGTCAGGCAATGCACAAGTAATGTCACCACGTATTTATGAATTAATACGGTAAATATCGGATAGTGTCATCTAAGGCCGTCTGCACATGGGGCAACTCAAAATAAACTGTAGTAGCGTGGATACCAGGAGACTGTGCGATTAGGCTACCGGCATGTATATTTCAATGACTCAACGCACACGGCGCAACCCGAGTACCGACGACTGGGAGACAACGCGATTCGAGTATCAGAGACCTGACATGTTGGGTCGCGCGTTGCCCAGTCTCTTCGTGACGCGGTTATATTGACAGCTGACAGCACTGAACATGGAGCAGCAGTTGAACTTAAAATCTGTGTGTTTGGCAGAAAAGTATAATTGTGCTGAACAATTATAAAGAAAAGGGCTACACAACAAAATATGCAACGGACAAAGCTTGGAGTGATGTGGGAAAAGAAGTCAATGTGCTTAATATCCGTTCCTCAGCACTCAACGCATTCCGTCATGTTGGTACTTTCGTTATGTAGGCCAGGGGAAAAAATCTCACCAATTCTAAATAACTCTGATGCGACATACGATAGAAGCTGAAAAAATAAGTATCTGAAATATTGAGTTCTTTTGCTGCAATGAGTAATCGGCGGTGTGAATTTCTTTTGATATATGGGAGGACCCAGAATCTTCTTTTTATTCAATTTCTTCTGCGACGATAATAGTAGTATAGTAACAAATCCTAATCACTGAAATCATTATTATCCACTATGTTGGACAATGATTACATCCAAGAATGTACTGATTTAAGGGCAGAGACGAGTAAACTGATTTGGATCGCAACTGTGTGACTATATACCGTGTGCGGACAAGGCGCAACTTGAGTACCCCAGTCGCCCAGTCTCCTGGTATCCACGCTACTACAGTTTCTTTTCGGTTGCCCCATGTGCAGACGGCCTAAAAGTTTACCATAATAATTTTTACCATAAGCCTTTGGTTTTAAATTCTGGTGTTGCAGACTTGTAATTATTTAAAAACTAGAATTTTGTTACATAAACCAAACATAAAATCTTGTAAATTAAGGTATGCTCAACATGTTTTTAAGGAAAATCATAAATTTGATTTTGATAATGTAAGAATTTTAGGTGTTTGTAAAAATCAACGAAATAGAAACTTTTTGGAAATGCTTTTTATTAATTAATTGAATTCTTGTAATTTTAAAACTGACATAGAAAATGTATTATTTATATAAGTTTATTAATGGTATTGAAATATTATATTGTGATTATATTGAGTATTTATAAATTGTTATAATATTTATATACAAAGTACTGACTGTAGATTTCCTGAGGAAACCTTTGATTAAGGCGAAATATTAAAATTTAACGAAAACAAAAAGGCTTGAATAAGTTTTCTTTTATAGTTGCCGATTTCCAAAAATTATATTAAAATTGTTTGATATTAGATATTGTTCCTAAGTAGCTAATCTATCGACTCATATTTTTAATTGTATAATCTAATTACTAGTATTTCAACGTGTTGTCTAATATAACACCTAGATATTTAAATTTCCCAACATCATAACTTTCGTTTTCAACACATTCAAACATAACTCATTTTCTTTATACCAATTTGTTGTCGATAACAATTCCGAATTCAATGTCGTGATTACGTCACGTAAATGATCTCATGCAATTGGTATTAGTATATCGTCTGCAAATAGGTGCACATCCAACATTTAACTACTGAAGTAACATCGTTTATGTATAAATGAAATAAAACTAGTCCCAAAAAAAATAACCTTTTAAACAAAGAACATAATAAATAAATCTGTTAATTTATAAGTTATATTCAAAATATGGACACCTATTTTGATCTTAAACTTACATGAATGTAGTAGCAATCAAATCATGTTCCAAAGTTAATATCCTATTATCAAATAAGTCCTTATGAATCGTCCTTGATACAAAATATTGCTCGATTTTCCGTTTAGCATTTTCTAGGATGTGTTTTGCACCCCGAATATATGCATACAATATTCTTCGATCTACAACAAAAAAAAAATAGAACTAAAAGCTTACTAATCAATTCTTACTTACCATAGTTTTTAGGAAGATGATTTTGGCATGCTATCCATTCTTCTAGTAACCTAACATTGTTTTCAAGTTTATCTTCATCTTCGTTTAGTGCTTTTCTAATGACAATACTTAGAGCTTTATCAGGAGGATTTAGAACTGACCAAATTAAACTGTCTGACATTTTTAACACGTGTTGTCTTCAGTGCAAGTACACACGGTGTGATCACCGTTTAATATGCAGAAAGTTCTCAACGTGCTGTGCGGAAAGTATAAAAACTGTGACCTACTAAACTATGGCGCCCAGATCTTAAGTAATATTGGTAAACACAACACGCGTAACATATTTTACAGAGTAAAATCAGAAAGTGAAATTTGTGACACCGCTGTGTGGGTCTCCGCTACAGACGAGTTTCCCAAAATTGGTTTTTCTAACACTTTCCTGAAAGTTTGAATTATTTGTACATATAAGAAATAGTATGTACAGGGTGTCCCACGCTAGAAAAGAAGTAAATGGCTTAAGAAATAGAAATACGCGTTTCTTTTGTATATAAAAGATGTAGATAATCATTCTGTCTACAACCAGAAAACAATTTAGCCCACAACAACGTACCAACACAACCTTTGGTTTTTACTTTATCATACGCAGTATGTAAAGTATTGTAATCATACCAAAAAAAATTTTTGAGATTTTAGCGGAAATATGTCTTTTTGGGTCCCCTGAACATTTATGACCAAGGTTAAAAAAAATGTCTGTGTGTGTGTGTGTGTGTGTGTACCCGTTTTTTGTGGCGACGATTCCGGAGGAACTACTAAAGGTATCGGGACGAAACATCATATCTAGAAGTTTCATAACCAAACTTAGAGCTGAAAAGCTTTCTGTTGAAGAGGGTCCAAAGGAACTGGAGGTTTAGTCTTAGCATTTTTGAAAGATTTTGCAAATAAGCCGCCATTTCTGGAATTTTGTCGAAATAGTTAAATAATAAATTAAAGATGAGGAAATTCTGAATAATTTATCACCATGACATTTTTTGGTATAATCAATAGTTTAGCTGCATGAGCAAATTCTATTTCTACGAGATCGGTCGTACTGCATGAAAACTAGTAGCCAGGATTTGTCAGATTTTTTTATTCTAATGACAGTAGGTAGTCTTGGTGTCAAACGCTAATGTTTTGACAATAACATCTATCAATATAAGCTGCGTTCGCATATTGCATTACACTTTTTACACCCAATAACACGTAAGTGTCATTTGGACGGTGTACCCGGTGTCAACGGAGTATCCGAACGCAGCTTTAATTGACATATCTGTCTAGTTCTAGTAGTTTTATTTTAATGCAGGCATGGCCGATCTTGATCAAATAGAGTCTCATGCAGCTAAACTATTAATTTTATATATAGTATGATAAAGTCATGTGCCTGGCCACATCAGATTTTTTTTAAATGTAACTCTTGGTATATTAGTTTTTCATTAAGATTTTTATATTAAATGCTTTGGATTAACGTGGAACGCACGTGTATAGTATACAGTGTGTTCCCCGAGGGACAGGTAATAATTCACGAACAAAATTTTGTGAGCCCTGAAAATCAAAACATACACACACAAAATGTGGAAAATTTGTGGATGCGGCAAAAAGAAATCTTCGGAAGCAATTCGGTACATCGAGAGCGCCTTTTCCCTCAAACATATTTAAGAGTTCGTTTGCAGAAATAAATTCCAAAATTCCCGTATATTTTCGGAATTTATTCACGTAAGTGAAGTGTATGACGTAAGTGTATGTAAGTGTATCTTTTTATTTTCTGTATCACATTAATGATTTTCGCCGCAAATAAATTTCATTCGAGTATTCGTTTTTTCAATTCGGTAAAAAGTTAGATGAAAATATCAATAAAACCGTATTTTAAACGGCTACAATTTCTTAAGGAATTGAGAAAACCAATAAGTCCATATGAACCTTTTTACTCGGAAGGACATTAGTTTCTAGAAGAAAATCGGTAAGAAGTTTTATATGGATTTTATTTCGTTATTTTTAATATTATTAATTATTACTTAAATTTATTTAGTTTCTACTGTTATAATGGGTAGTGATTGTGTTATTCTTTCGTTTTCGCATTGTTTGTGATCTATTTTATCTTTTATTTTTCGTTGTTTTTTAACATTTCAAACGGCTGTAACTTCTTAAGGAATAGAATAAAAATATAAGTCCATATAACCCATTATACTCAGAATGACATTTGATTTTTTAAAATTAATTTTGCCACAAAAAGGTAGACTATTAGTAAATTTATATTTTTTCTAATTAATGTTATTTTTTAACTGTTATGATCGTTTTAATTTTTAATAAGAGTTATGTCTATGTTTTTGGTGCTCCGCGAATTTTTCTTATGATCAAAAGTGCTCCCTGACTTCAAAAAGGTTAAGAACCACTGTTCTAGCTCTTCTAATAACGGAATTGCTGGCATTGCATAATATACCTTTTTGTGGGACAACCACTAATCCAATCATTTTAAAAAAATGCACATTGAAAGCTAACATTCCGCGGGTTATTTTGCTTTTTAATTCGTTGAAATCTATGGATTATATCCGGAGTAATTAATTGCTAAAGTTAAACGAATGAAACATATACAGCTGTCTAATTTTTATGAGTGGTAGAATATTAATCCATCAGAATTGTTTAAAATTTTTTCGCCCCTAGATTTGCGAGAGAGTCGATGTCAAAAGAGGGGACATATATGGGACATGGCCACGATAGTACGTATTATTCATTTCTTGTATGGAAACTGATTTCGATAAATATACTTGTCCCACTCCTTTTCCCGCATTTTTTTGCGGTAAATGTCATTCTGAATAACACAGATATACAGGATGTCTCACGGAACTGGTACTTTAGAAGTTTCTCATGTTCTACTATTTCTGGAAACTTGAAATTTTGGAATTAGAATTTGCTCGATCTGAACTCTTCAGCTAAAATATTTTCAAATTAACTGGCACGTCCGGTCACCGGAAGTCGGTATCAACTTTGTTATTTTAAATGGAATGATATAATTTTTATTTTATTTTTGGTTTCTACGTATCAAAATACATCATTTTTGATGTATTAATGTTTTCCTATACCTAAATATCACCTTTTTGAGGTTTTTTGATTTTACTAATTTTTTTGTGCTTTTCGCGGTTACGCTTAAAATTGAATATCTCGGTTATTATTGAAACTAGAAGTTTCATTATTGGTCGGCTAAAACTAACGCCATGACTACGCAACACGCGACATCCACAGTGACGGTTTCAACGAGCCAATAGATATCAAGCATGTGACTCGGCCAGTATAGCAGCGCGCTAGCCACAGATAGCGAGTGGGGGTGAACTAAAATTTTACTATCAACGCCTGCGTATGGGATGTAAGCACCCCAACCCTATGGAATAACATATTTTATAGGGACCCAGTGGGGACCCATTTGTTTTACGATTTTTTTTTGTTGTTCCTATTTTTTGCTTCGCCTACAAAAATTCGTAAACTGGTTTTAACCGTTTTTTCTTTTGGAAATTTGGAACTCTATATATATATATATGTTACGGTCATAGTGATAATTAGGTTATTATTAATAATTACCGGTTATTATTAATAATAGCCAAGTGGCGAGGTTAAAGTGAAGAATTTATCACATGAACCGGCTATTATTAATAATTTCCAGCATGATGTGGTCAATGTGATATATTTCAATACGATATTACATTAAGGTGATGCTACAATATAATAGAGCCTCGGATTTCGAATTCTGTTAGTATCTATACTATACTAGGTAGATCGCCGAAGCGTTAAGAGGGAAACAAAAAGCCCGGATGCTCTTACACGCGCGACGTGATTATTCTCGTACGTTCGAAGCGGTTACGGGGCGCCATCTATTGCTTCGTAGCGTAATGCCAACAGCGACATGATGATGTGCCGCCGTCTGGTGACCGCGTCGCGAAGCGCGCGGCCGTTGCCTAGCAACCTCGATCGGTTGCCATGGCGACGCGCTGACCTGTACACTCCTAAAGCATAATCCATAAATTTACCCGAACCGAGGTAAAAAAAAACGAAAACTGGGCCGAAAATGGACGAAATCGAAGGCCTAAGCGCTGTAGAATCAAATTTTAGGCGGAAAATCGGCGCCTGCGGCGCCGATTTTCGCTTCTCCGAGGAGCAGACCCTTCCCCCGATTCGCCGATTTTCGTAAACTTCTTGCGCGGACTGTGTTAGACTTTTAGTATATAGTAGGGATAATCGCCACACAACGAATCTATTCACTGGGTTTTCAGTGTTGGGCCTTTAGTGACGTTAGTCCTGACTAACTTATTTAGTTACTACTCATGACTAAAATAAGGAAGATTATCAAAACGAGATGAAAAATGCCAAACTACTTGCATGCACAAGTGTGTAACTCTTTGGGTCATGCTTATTTGCGGAATTCCTAAAAGCTAAGAAAGTAATAAATTATTATTGTATTTTGCAATTCGTGGCAAGAAAAGTTATTTTTATTTATAACTTATTATTTATTATCTTTTTAATACAAAACTTTAAAAAATGTTTTATATTTAATTTTGATAACAAAAGTCCTTCTAGACCTTTATTTTTTTTGTGGTAGTACAAGAATTACACCATTTATATTGTAAAAATAAAGCAGGATAAAGATTGTAACTATAGGACGTCATCTTCTTTTGATTTGTCCACAAAAATGTGAACTGTACCTGTATTTTATTTTAATTTTATTGTTTACTATGAATATTGTTTGTTTTTGATTTGTAAGTGCACAAATGTGATGCACAAATGTGTTACAGATTTTCTTTGAGTTACCTACTGTTAATTTTATTTATGAAGAATATATTTTATTTTTAAACTGATTCCTGGACTTGAGAATTATTTTGTGTTTTTGTTATTGTTATATTTTTTCATATATCTATATAAGTAATGTATTTAATAGTATATTATTATACAAGTTTTATAAGCCGTCAAATTGGCGCACGAGTTGTTTTGGGCACGACGAGCGTAGCGAGGAGTGCCCAAATGGAACGAGTGCGCCTATACGTCTTATAAAACGAGTGTAATATACTATTTTTTCTACTTTGCGTCATTAATTTTATATAAATTTAGAAATTGTGGTTACTATATCGCGCTAAATTAGAATCTAGGGTATTTTGCGGGTACCACGTGACAGCACTGTAGTAACTGTCAATTTCGTTAAAGATGAGATCGATGAGATAACATGATGACAAAATCTAATTGTGAATTATTTTACTCTACTTTAGCCTACAAGTTTGAATAAATATTCAGCGAGTTCGCAACGATGATCATAATGGAGCTTGGGGCAACACTTTTAATCCTAGTGTGATAAATACATGAAACTTAACCTAAAAACTAAACAACTTTAAAATAGTGGGCCATAAGTATAATAATCAGAATAGAAGTGTTTGGCGGTGACTGATTAGTTACTTCGAAGAACAAGAACTTACTAAATAATTGTTATAACGCTTAACGTTTGATAGCGGTGTCTACCTAATTCCGCTACGTAGCCGTTGCGGCTTATATATTTACAAGCACTTATAATTGAAACCTAATTCTAATTTTGGCAAAGTAGTTTATTAGAATAAATTATACTTAGTAAAATTACATGTGATGGAGGTAATACAAATACGTTGCACACAACCAGAACTAAGACGAAGTCGAAAGCGACGGACAAAAACGAATATGAATTGAACCGAGCATCCAAGCGTCCAAAATATTACCGAAAACTTATACGTTACATAAACTAAGAAATCCTCTACACTTTAAATGTACTATAGCTTTGTACGTGTATGCTGATAAACCATTTATTGCGCATATACAATCTCGCAGCAGTAATTAAAATCGTTCGTATCTACGATGTAGGTTTGATCTTCGCATAATACCTTATTAAAGTAAAGTGGTCCTTGAATTATATCTGAAAAGGGGATTTGATGTTTAGTTGAAAAGAATGATAACGATCACTTACTAGAGTCGTAAAACATCACCGTAAACGTCATGCTGGCGTATTTTGATGAACACAGCAAAACTAAGAAAGCCCCAATCCTTTGGCCATACTATAGCAGGCTACACCCATGGTAGAAGCATAATGGTATGCTCTTACGCATCAGGAGTAGGGGCTGAATGGCACGCCTGGTGTATATGCAACTCAATAGGCATTTTAAGTGTATTTGATATTTGACCCGTTGGGCGGCGCTGTACTCCCAACTTTTTTTGTTTTGTTTAGATTCGAAATTCTATCCTAAGCAAAGCATTTGTGCGTAGTTTCTTTGGTCGTTTCTTTGGTTTTTGTGCTAGTTTTTCTTTCTACGTTTTTTCTGTGTTGTGGTAGTGATTAAATTTATATACATAGTTGTTCTTTTATAGGTAAATTAATATTAAGTCTTATTTAATTCTAAAATGTATAACATAACCTTGTTTTTTAGTTTGTGCCGTTTCGTTGTATAATTAGTTGTTCTTTTATTGGTAAGCTGATTTTAGTATTGTACATCTTAATTATTTAATTAAAAAATAACCATGTTTTTATATTTTAGTATTTTGCCGTTCGTAGTTATTAAGTTGCTGTTTCTTTAGTTTGTAAATCATAGTTATTTTTATATTGGTAAGTAATAAGGTAGCTCTTATTATTTCATTCTAAATTATATACCTTATTTTTTCAGTTTCAATTTTGCCTTTCCTAGTTTGTAAGTAAAACCTGATGATGCCTGGATGTGCAATAGTGGAGTGCCCCAATTATGGTTATGCAGCGAGGAGGAACGTAATTCTTCATTCATTTCCTGCAGACGAAAACTTATGCAAACAATGGATGATAGCAAGCGGCCGTGGTATTTCATTGAATGCAAAAACAAGTAATTGTTAAGATTTCCTTTTGTGTGAAATATGTAATTGATGTATACTTCTGTTACTCATTTATGTAGGTCGGATATATTCAGAGCATTTTGCACCTGACTGTTACCGAGGTAAAGTCAAAGCACCAAAAATGTTGAAAGCTGATGCACTTCCTCATTTAAAGTTACCACTAAACACTCCAACATTGGTGAAAGATGTAGGAGTACAAGTTAATTTTGACTTACCGTAAGATTCATACTTTCTTGCTTTTTATGTTGTTACATATTTAATTATATTTATTCATATTTTTAGGGTATCTTCATCCACAAAATGCGAGAACTGTAATACTTGTCAGCAATTCCGCAAAGAGAAAGAGACAGCAGAATTCAAATTCAACAATTTGAAAGAAATGTTGGCAAAATTTTTTACGCCTGGTCAGATACGTATGCTAACCAACCCTCATTTGCAAATAATATGGTGGACCCCAGAGGATATAGCCTCTGCCATTTCTTTAAGAAGTGTTAGCACAAAAGCATATCGATACCTAAGGGATAAATTAAGTTATCCGTTGCCAGGATTATCCACTCTTCGGAGATGGGCTCTAAGTTTGAATACGCAACAAGGTATTTTAACTGATGTGTTGAACGTGATGGGACATAAAAGAAAGGAACTAAAACCAATGGATTGTCTAGCAGTTTTATCATTTGATGAAATATCCATATCTAACAAAATATGTATTGAGAAAAAAAATGAGGAAGTCACTGGACCATACTCTTCCTGCCAAGTCATGATGGTACGTGGTTTAACTTCCCAATGGAAGCAGCCTATTTATTACAACTTTGATACACATATGGTTACGGAGATACTTTTTGAAGCTATAAAACTACTGTATGATAAAGGTTACACAGTTGTATCTATTATCGTATCAGTTGTATCTATTATCGTTAAAATGTATCACTTTGAATGTATATATTTTGTGAACCTGTTATTATGAACTATTATTATTCTTAAATTGTCAAAAATTCTTATTTGTATGTATAAGTTAAATAGTATTGTGTATTACTGTGTTTTTTATATTTATATTAAAAGTACATAATGAATTTCTTAGTTTTCTTTATATAAGTGGTTTTTTCTGAATAAATCGCTCTCCAAGGTAAGTACTACATTTTAAACAGTGCAATATTGGTTGCCTATATAGCAGATGCGTAGTAGAGTACGTAAACTCGTCCAAGGATTGAGCATACCATTATACTTCTCCCATGGCTACACCCATGTTTAAATATGTATAGAATATTGATATTTTGCAGTTTATACGATTGCAAGCGATTAAGAAGATGCAGTGTGTGGTTATGTTGGGTTATGTATAGTACGTTTGACATATGGCATTTGATATCAATGTGTACCAATCTTAGACAAAATAGTTACTGTTTTCGGTATTACAATGTGTTAATTGTAACACCGAAAACAGTGTTACAATGTGTGCATTGTGAATGCAAAGTAGAAAAACAATATTATACTTCTAAACAAGTTTATCGATAATAAGGAAAATAAAGGTACTTTACTTTTATCGCAAATTCATATATTCTGAATCGCTCGGTACATGGCAACAAAATTTACATATTTGACTATTGCCGTTTTGGTTTCATACAAGCCGCCAACTTTTATAAAGAATAAAAATTTCTGACAAATCGATAATAAAAGAAATTTCCATATGATGCGCAGTTTCCTGGACACACTGTATATACGACATTAATAATAAAACACACAATGCATTATGAAATATTATACACTTTATTCATACAACATAATAAACATACATAATTATTTAGCAGTAAACACACAATTTCATAGACCCTCAAAGAAAGCATATGGTTGTACCAAATAACCATAATATAAAAATATTACACTCGTATGTATATAAAAATACAGATACAATTTAACGGTACACACCAAGAAACACTTATTTTTAAATTAATACATATTTTTATGATTGTTTTTTTTTTGTTTTAACATGAAATACATATTTATAACTTTAATTTTTGGTCTTGTAATCTTTCGTTTTCCAAAAATTACATCAATCGTTGATCTGGTCATCAGTCAAGTTATGCCAACATTCATGCCTATGATCAGGGTACCTTATCATGTCCAACCAATGCTTCAACCTTTTCCCTTTTGACCCAACACCCCCCAAAACTAACCCGCCCAAATAATCATTGCTCTTTCCATAATCCTTATCCCAAACGGCGAGATACAAACTTTGGGTACTCAATTCGGTCGGTCTAGTGTCAAAAGCAAATTCTTCATTGAAGACAGGGTTCAAATTCTTCCATTTGATCGAGGTTTTATGCTTCTTATGGGTCGGATCAGGTTTAAGGTACCTGCAACGAATTTGATGGTTAAATTTGAGAATTATGGATAAAATTTGGTGAAAGTACAGTTTTACGAAAGGATCAGAAAAACCATTGTTGTCCATTGGCAGTAGGTTGGCACATTTGCAGATTGTGACCAGTAATGATCTTCTTTTCGTGCTGTAGCATAGCGAGAGCAAGATTTGACCACGTGACCACAGATCGTCGAACCATTGGCTCAAGTCTGGTGATGACATCGGTCCAGATTTGAGTTTTTCTAAAGGCAGCGTTAACTGAAAGAAAAGGGTCAATTGTAAAATGCCACTTTCTTTTGGACAATGTTCATGTCAAATCAGCACAGCTTTTGGTCTAAACTTTGATATCTATGCCTTTGGTAAAAAAAGGACAGTAGAGATTGTACAGCGTCGTAAACATGATTTATTTTCGTAAACAATGTCCCCAGAATGGACCGAAAAACTTCAGCTAGTCGTGCAGCTGTCATGGAAACAGAGCATTACGAGTCAATAGGGTATTTGACTGTATTTCAAATATGGTTTGTATTATAGTCATCCTAATAGATTACAGATTAAGGAAATTACTAGTTATTACTTTTCCAAAAAAAAATACGCGTTATTTTTATTAAAAACCAAAATTAAAATTGTATTTTATTCACGTCCTATCACGTGATTGAAATCACTCTGTAATTGGCTCAGTCTCCAGTGACGTCACATCATATTAAGTTGTGCTTCTGCCGCTTGACTTTACTACGTTAATTTACAAACAATGGAAAACAAGTTTGTTAAAGAGGAGAGTAACAATCAATCGAAGGTTAACGCTTTGATGGTGGGATTCTTCTTTAAAAATAATCCTTATTTTTACGCTCCGGAACTAAGTAAGGTGTAAAAAGTGCAATTTAAGTAAGCATAACTTTGTAGGTTAGGTTAGTCCAAACCTCAAACTGTTAGATTATACCTGGATCTAAAATACGATAGATAACTTACTCTACTCTATTTTACTTATGTCAAAATAATCTTCACAACAATAAACACTTGTATTAGCCGCTATTTATTTCATTTTGGTTTCTACGAGCCAGTCTCAACCATTTTGTTCGCAGTTTCCCCATCATACCACACAATAGGGTATTTGACTATTATTGGAAAACCATCTTAGTGTGTTTATTCCTTCACTCTACATTGTAAATGCGTTATTTTTCGTAATTATTTCCTCAATATTTCATAAAAATCAGTGTTAAAAATTGAATCACAAAAAGTCCCGCCAAAACGATACTTTCTGTTGTGGACGTCACCCGATAGTAGATGTAAAATCGGCCCATATGGTCTGTCAGCATCGGCATCGTCGCCGTTTGGTAATTGTGTTGTATGATGTGTTGTTTTCACAATTTCTACATAAAAATGGGTTATAAATGGTGTATGAATCCACAATGCAGAGATACTTCAAGAAAAGCTCCGGATAAACTATTTGTAGCTGCTCCGCAAGATTTGAAACTGCGAAGAAAGTGGTTGGCTTGTAGAAATCCAAATGAAAGAAATAGCGGCCAATACAAGTGTTTTTTGTTGTGATGATTACTTCGACATAAGTAAAACTTACTAGAATAAGTTATCTATCGTATTTTCGAACCAGGTATTATCTGATCTGACAGCTTAAGGTTAGGGCTATCCTAACCTACAAAGTTATGCTTACATGGCACTTGCTATTAACAGTGCTATTAAATTCAAACGGAAGCATAGGACCGCGTTCGGATAACCCGGAATTGTACGGTGAGAGTGACGCGCTGCATAATAGGCGGACTAACGTCATACGGCGTTTATCTGCATATAAGAGAGAGAGAGCCCACCCAGGTTATCTGAGCATTGCTCTCCCCATACCCTACCCTGACAAACCGAACGCGCTCTAAGCGTACTAACGAATGACGTCACTGGAGACTGAGCCAATTACAGAGCGTTTTCAATCACGTGATAGGACGTGAATAAAATTCAATTTTAATTTTGCTTTTTAATAGAAGTAAAGCATTTTTTTTTTTAAGTAATAACAAATAATTTTCTTAATTGTAATCTATTAGGATGACTATAATACAAGCCATATTTTTAATACAGTCAAATACCCTATTATCAAACAGCGACGATGCCGATGATTACAGACCAAATGGGCCGATTGGATAACTATTATGGTGTGATGTCACAAGAATCACATGATCCACGTACAACAGAAAGTATGCTTTGGCGGGATTTTTTGTGATTCAATTTTTAACGCACATGACTTGATCATACTCTGTATAAAATTAATAGTTTAGCTGCATGAGATTGTATTTGATCGAGTCTGCATTAAAATAAAACCCGTTAGCCAGGATTTGACAGATACTTTGATACTATTGACAGTAGGAATTGTCAAAACTTCAACGTTTGACAATACCTACTGTTCAATATAAAGGTATTTATAGTTACATATTTGGATTTATAGTTACTTATAGTCAACTACGGAGATTTAACGTTGTCCAAAATATTGGTCGAGTAATTCTAACCTTACTTACTATATAAACTTCAGTTTATTGTTAGTCGAATCATTTCAACATAACTTTTTAGTTTAAACTTTAAAATATCGGGGATACGACAGCTGGGGGACAGAATACTATATTGAAGCTTCACAAATGATAATATCATTTTCTATAATCTAATAGCAGGTAAATTTAAAGAATATTTTGAAATAAAGTAGAAAAATGCTTGCTCATAATTAAGTCATTATTTTATTGCAGACAAAATTTTACAGTACGCAATAGTACAAGTTATTTTAAACTGTTCATGCAAATATATAATCAAGGTGTAAAAATTATTTCGCTGATATAAATGAGTATTTTGTGAACGACAAACTGAGTTATTTCCATACAATTGAAACTAATGTGTATGAACCACCTAATTTGACATCCCAGCCATAATGAGCATTCAAAAAGTGGTTTACCATAAGCAGTTTATCGGCGTGGGTTCTGCAAATGTTTTTTTTTTTTATGATTGAAATGAAACAATATTTACTATTTTTAACCGTTCATTGTTATTGTTTATTTCCAAATCTTTCGCATTCACGAGATGAAACAAATGCGTACAAGGATCACAACCGATGGAGCATATCAAAACTGTGAATACAGAATACATTCATAGTGACGATTTGCACCACGAGATGGCGCCAAGTTTCAACAAGCATGATTGCAATGCATTATTAAGATAAATGTAGTTTTTATTAAGAATTACCTGCATTTTTTACTTTATCATACGCAGTATGTAAAGTATTGTAATCGTGCCAAAAAAAATTTTTGAGATTTTAGCGGAAATATGTCTTTTTGGGTCCCCTGAACATTTTTGACCAAGGTACAAAAAAATGTCTGTGTGTGTGTGTGTGTGTGTGTGTACCCGTTTTTTGTGGCGACGATTCCGGAGAAACTACTAAAGGTATCGAGACGAAACTTCATATTTAGAAGTTTCATGACCAAACTTAGAGCTGAAAAGCTTTCTGTTGAAAAGGGTCCAAAGGAACTGGAGGTTTAGTCTTGGCATTTTTGAAAGATTTTACAAATAAGCCGCCATTTCTGGAATTTCGTCGAAATAGTTAGACAATAAATTAAAGATGAGGAAATTCTGAATAATTTATCACTATGACATTTTTTGGTACAATCAATAGTTTAGCTGCATGAGCAAATTCTATTTCATCAAGATCAGTCGTACTGGATTAAAACTAGTGGCCAGGATGTGTCAGATTTTTCGATTCTAATGACAGTAGGTAGTGTCAAACGCTAATGTTTTGACAATAACTTCTGTCAATATAAGCGCGTTCGGATATTGCATTACACTTTTTATACCCAATAACACGTAAGTGTTATTTGGACGGTGTACCCGGTGTCAACGGAGTACAATATCCGAATGCAGCTTTAATTGACATATCTGTCTAGTTCTACTAGTTTTATTTTAATGCAGACATGGCCGATCTCGATCAAATAGAATCTTATACAGCTAAACTATTAATGTTATACATAGTATGATAAAGTCATGTGCCTGGCCACATCAGATTTTTTATAATAACCACAGCATTTTCTCAATGTGATTAGAACCACTTAAATAATTATTAATTATTACTAAGTATTACTAATAATTCCCTACCGGGCAAGGTAAATGTCATTAGAACATGATAGGAATACTTTTAATTCATTAAAAACTATCAATAATTAGGGTGTTATACACAAAATTACGCGCATGTTCAGTTTATAGTTTTTCTGTAATCAATTATAGAAGTTTTTGAACGCCTATAACGTCAAACGACGTTATTTTTTATAATAATTTTTTATAATAACCACAGCATTATGTCAATGTGATTATTATTATTAGAACGACTTAAATAATTAATAATTATACCTAAGTATTACTAATAATTCCCTACCGGGCAAGGTAAATGTGATTAAAGCATTACAGGAAATACTTTTAATTCATTTAAACTATCAATAATTACAGTGTTATAGACAAAATTACGCGCATGTTCAGTTTATAGTTTTTCTGTAATCAATAGGGTATTTGACTATTATGGGAAAACCATCTTACTGTGTTTATTCCTTCACTCTACATTGTAAATGCATTATTTTTCGTAATTATTTCCTCAATATTTCATAAAAATCACCGTTAAAAATTGAATCACAAAAAATCCCGCCAAAACGATACTTTCTGTTGTGTGACATCACCCGATAGTAGATGTCAAATCGGCCCATATGGTCTGTCAGCATCGGCATCGTCGCCGTTTGGTAATTGTGTTGTATGATGTGTTGTTTTCACAATTTCTACATAAAAATGGGTTATAAATGGTGTATAAATCCACAATGCAGAAATATGTCAAGAAAATCTCCTAACAACTATTTGTTGCTGTTCCGCAAGATTTGAAACTGCGAAGAAAGTGGTTGGCTCCTAGAAATCCAAATGAAATAAATAGTGGCCAATACAAGTGTTTTTTGAAGTGAAGATTACTTCGACATAAGTAAAACTGACTAGAATAAGTTATCTATGGTATTTTCGAACCAGGTATTATCTGATCTGGCAGCTTAAGGTTACGACTATCCTAACCTACAAAGTTATGCTTACATGGCACTTTTGTGCTATTAAACTCAAACGGGAAAAGCATAAGAGCGCGTTCGGATAACCCGGTATTGTACGGTGAGAGTGACGCGCTGCATAATAGGCGGACTAACGTCATACGGCGTTTATCTGCATATAAGAGAGAGACAGCCGACCAAGGCTATCTGAGCATTGCTCTCCCCATACCCTACCCTGACAAACCGAACGCGCGCTAAGCGCACTAACGAATGACGTCACTGGAGACTGAGCTAATTACAGAGCATTTTCAATCACGTGATGGGACGTGGATAAAATTAAATTTTAATTTTGGTGTTTAATAGAAATAAAGCATTTTTTTAAAGTAATAACAAATAGTTTTCTTGAACTGTAATGTATTAGGATGACTATAATACGAGCCATATTTTTAATACAGTCAAATACCCTATTGTGAAAGTTTTTTTAACGCCAATAACGTCAAACGATCCGCTGTCCAGTCCACTGACAGCTTGTCTACTAGACCAGCGTTTCCCATTTTTTGTGGCCCTGTTATTTTTACACTTTTTACTTGTGACCCACTAAAATTTTATTTTTTTTAAATTTTAGTTTGAAGTTTATGCTAGCGTAGGCGTAAAAATTTCAATGGGTAACCAAGAAAGTTTGTAAAAATAACCGTGCCACGAAAAATAGGTTTGGGAAACGCTGGCCTAGTGGACTAGCTGTCAGTGGATTGTTTGACATTATTAGCGATGAAAACATTTTTATAATTAATTACACAAAAAAACTAAACAATATATAGTATACATACAGAAAAGTGATTATTTGGAACGAGAAAACATAATTACTTGAATTTATTTACTAGATTCAAATGCATATTTACTTGGATGTAGAAAGTTAGGTATATACAAGAAATGCCACATACTCAATATAAGTAAAATAATTTCTCAGATAAATGCTGTCAACAAATAAATTCTTTCTTTGTAAGAACCAATATTGTATTGAAAGAAGTAACTGAATTTTTCGTCCCAAAAATGTTAATTTCTCCAACGAAGTAATAGTAAATCCAACCAAGTGCGTAGTTACTTGATCCAAGAAAATGTAAGACATTTAATATAAGTAAGTATTGTTTACTGAATAAAAACCCACCAATTATTTAACTGAAGTAATTCTCACTTCTTTCAAGTAATCCCTTTCTCTGGAATAAATATGCGCACCGTGATTTTGTGAGGGTTCGCGCGCCCGCGCGTTGTGCTGGCACGTGCTGGCGCCACGGAACCTAAGCTAGTACGAAAACAACGAAGTACCCGTAGGGGATGTGCGTTGTGATTTATTGGGGATGTGTATTGTGATTTATAGTGTACGATAAACGTTTCAACACGGAATAGTTTGATGTAACGCACGCAACAGTTTAGAACGAGTAAATAAATATAACATACCTATCTTGTTAATTAGCAATACAAAACGTATTTGTGCCAAATCTTTAAAATTCTTACATTAAGTAGCTAAAAATATTTACCGGGAATAAAAATATACACTTCATTGAAGACTGTTTACTTACTTCACCAGAGTAACCACTTTCTTAAATCTAGTAATTATTCCAAGAAATAAATTTCTTGGTTGAAGACAATAATCTCTCGCGTATATACGAACCTACCAACTACTTCAGCCAAGTAATTCTCTCTTCGTTCGAGAGATCACTTTTCTGTGTGTATGATCCGCCTCAAATATGTAAAGAATTTGCTCCTCAACAAGACGGAAATTCTTTGGTTTCAATTAGATGAATCAAATTCAAACTGCGCGTAATTTTGGCGATGACACTCCAATTATTTATTGACAGTTTTTGATTAATTAAAATTATTTCCAAATTAATGTTGCAATTGCATTTTTCGATACTGCGGAATTTTCTAAAACTATCCGTTATGTTATGACATTATTTTATACATACGTAAAGCCACCGGATTGACTGCCTTTTAAATGCCATGTTTGAAGAAGTTGGGTGGGTAGTTTTGTGTAAATGTGCTTTACAATTCATTAATATCGTACAAAGATACAAAAGATTTCTTGTTTTTAAGAAATATATTTGTTTGAATTTATTTTTTTGGGCCAAAACATATTTCTTTGACGCCAACAATATTTATTTACTTCATTTAATACTTTAGTTTATTTGTTTGTAGAGATTAATTTATTTGAAATATTTATTTAAGTGAAATAAATATATTTGGATACAAACAAAAATTACTTTCCTTTAAACTAATATTTTTGTTTTGACTTAAAAAAACATTTTTTTTACACCAAAGATTCAAACATATAAATTTATATACAAGGAGAGATTTATTTCGTTTCAAGTAGTATTTTTTCTTTGGCTTAAAAATAGGTTTACTTCCGCCAAAGAAATCATATTTTGATTCAAATAACTATATTTGTACACAAAAAAAGATTTATTTCCGTTAAAGTAATATTTTTGCTTTGACTTAAAAATAGGTTTACTTCCGGCAAAGAAATCATATTTTGATTCAAATAAATATATTTTTATTGTGAATATCTCATCCAACTGTATTGTTAGATGGCGCTGTAAACTCTCTCGTCGTACTTCGGCCATACCGTCAGTATAAAGGCCGTGTGATCGACAGTATAGACCAGCGTTTCTCAACCACTAGCGCCTACGGTGTCCGCTAGTAAGTAGTCCCGGACATTCATGAACTCAGGCGACATTGAGCCACTGTAATTTAAATGTAATCGGCAACCGTCTGGGTGAGTACGGAGCACTGAGTACCTGTCAAATTTGCCAGTGTTTAGAGTTTGTGCATAGACATTTGTATTTTGTTAAAAATATTTAGAAAAACACATGTAAGTTACTAATTTGTATAGCAATTAATTAATTGATGGACCGCAAAATCATTTCAATTTAGTCAGCAATAAACTTGAAATTTGTTTGAAACTCCAATTTAACGTTCTGTTTACGTATTCATGTAGTAAATACGATTATGCAAGGTATCCTGCAACATGTTTGCATAAATATCAGATAAATAAAGAGACACGGACGGGCGCCGTGAGAACTAAGGTAAGCGAATGTAAACAAAGCTGCATGGGGGTCGAGCGTGTTTTACCTAAGGGGTTTAGAATAACGCAACGTTTTTTTTTAAATATTTCCAGCAAATAAAGACATTCTTTCACCAAAGAATGCATACCACCTTCAATTCTCTTTTTCTCGAAAATTTTCTTATTTAAGGCCATAAAAATATTATGCTACCATTAAGACAATTAAAAGATCTGACAAATTCATTAAAAAGGATATATTGTCATTTAAAAAAATGTCGATGACGTCATCTGCTAAAAACAATTGAAGGCATGAGAATGAAAAGTGGATAAAAACATATGGTTTCCTATGGTCTTTATCCACTTTTCATTCTGAGCCCTTCAATTGAAGGTAAAAAAAATAATTTAATATCATAAGGTGTATTTTGATAATTATAAATCGACGTGTTCGAGGCTTTTTTAAAATAGCAAACCGTTCTTGAGATTTTGTCATGTTTCCATACTCGCTCACTGTATATAAATAAAATTATGTTTGAATACCTTTTTCGTTATTAAATGTATAGTTATTTTGTTTTCAATAAATGGATTATATAACAATTAGTAGATGTTTTAATCGATACAATATTCATGTGGGTAAGTAGGAACGATTGCGGTGCACTTAATACATTTTAGAACTATAGAGTATAGAATCATAGTTGTGAGTAATAGTATATTTTCACGCCGTGTGCACTTCAAATGATACTTAATATGTTAAAATGCTAAATAACTTCTATTTGGATGAATAGTCTTGGAGATATTTAACTTGAAAGTTTTATGAGCGCGAGTAAATTAATAAGCAAAGAACGTGGAATAATATTCATATTATTATTAATGCCAAAAATTATTATTTGTATCACATGTTCGGAATATCATCCATTGTTAATATTTATTTATCCATCATCTGCTTTATCTCTTTGTTTATTGATTTAGCCATTGTCACAAAACTTTAGAACATCTCGAAAACTATAGCCGAACAAAAAAGTGAGGTATCGAATTATAAATCACCCTAAATCACATATAAACATAAGGTATCAATCAAGTGGCACGTTTTTGTAAGAATTGCAATTATCGTGCAGCTGGCTTGTCGGCTTCGCACCGTATTTCAACATTGTCTGTAATTTTTGCATAGCTTCCACCATAAAGGTACTCTTGAGATAATTCTCATATTTGCATTTTAGGTTTCTCCTATTAGTGTCCGACTTTCTGCGTTACACGGCATAAGCGCGGACACGATTATTTTATTAGAACAGAAACAGAAGAACTGTTGTTAGAAAATAAGATACTATATTATTTAATTAGAGACTTTACAACGTACGCTATAGTTTGTTTACATCGGTGTCACGCCATTTTCAGTCGAATCAAATATAGGGAGAACCAGTCTGTAATACTATCGCATTCGCTCGAAAGTCGACATCGGTTGGTTTCTATCGTATACACTAATTCTATGTACCTATACCGAGAGCTTTCTAGCGTAGAGTCCCGATTGAACCCGACGGCCCACCGCCTGCGCTCGTGAACGTCCGGGACTACTTACAAGCGGACACCGTATAGGCGCTAGTTTCTCAACCGGGGTTCCGCCGCGAGTTGTCGTCAGGGGTTCCGCGGAAAAATAGTATCAATTAGCGGTGGCGGTCGCCGGTTCATGGGCACATTATTCAGTGTTATTTTTATGTATTATTTTATTACGGGATTATTATTTTAAATATTGGATTAATAAACAAGGTCAGTCCATGAATAATTTTGATTTGGAGCCCTTCTAACCCAATAAACCACTGTTATTTCGATATTACATCCAACGGGCAACATTCTAGACTATTCATTAACTTCAATTGACAATATTACTTACCTACAATTATCTGTTACATAAAAACAAAATAACCTCTTGAAAGGAATAATCTAGCAAAGTTATTGGTCAAACGCTAACACTGTTTTCAATAGTTTGGCCTTTCCAAATGTGTGACAAAATAAACCTATCATTTGAATCTGCTGCTCATAATGGTACTTTAGGAGAAGAACAGTGTTGTAGGTGGTGGATTCAATATGATCTTACATTCCAGATAAGATAACTAACCTATCACCAGACAAGTTCTGAGCTTCTATGACCAAAATTATGTCGGTCCCATTCTTAGAAAATCATTAAATATACAGTGATTTGCAATTATAGACGAAAATTTATGCGGACAGGAAACTAAAGTGTAATTTCGTGACTGCATTTAATTAACCAAAAATTAAGTAAATTAAATTGAATTAAGTACTAATTTTGACAATGAAACAAATTTAAAAATGCTTCACATATTTCTATTTATAATTTGGTATGTTTTGCATTTAATTTTCACCTCGAGTTATAAACTACATTGTATCAGTTCAGTTTTCAACATTGTGTATGTATGAGCAAGCTTTTTGTTATTTAACAAACTTTAAGAGAAAATATAGTGATCATTTGTTATAGATAAAATTAGTGTGTACAAATATCTTCTACTTGGGTGTTTATTCCCAAACTTTTTCTCTTAGAACATATTATTGTTCTGACTAAAATGTCATAAGGACTTATTATTTTTTCAATAGCTTAAATAAAAACAAAATATTAATAAAACAGTATTTTGAATGGCTCTAACTTCTTAAGGAATAAGTAAGTACGTAGGCTTTCACGGCCAGAATCATTTAGAAAATAAACTGCTTCCGGGTTATGCCGTGTGTCAAGATTTGTTAATGCTGACGTTTCGCGAACCATGTTGCTCGCTTCTTCAAAGGTAATTGAATACTGAAGACCTACCAAGAAAGTCTCCCTTATATACCTGAATTTACACCTCACTGCGCACATCTGGAGCTACCGCTCCATGTGGTTTTCCACCTGACCGCGTTGGGATCGATTTCCAGACCCTACTAATGTCAGTACCGTCCTCGCGATTGATGTTGTCAGGATGTTTGTAAATTTCGATGGCTTCTCTAATAAGCATTCGATGATAATTACCCACCCTTGCCAACATCTTCGCGTCATCGAAACCCATTTTGTGTCCCGACTCGTGGCAGTGTTGAGCAACAGCGAACTGTTGAATCTTGCCTAGCCGGCTGTCCCTACTGTGCTCCTTGATTCGACATTCGATGCTTCGTCTTGTCTGTCCTACATAGCATGTTCCGCACTCACATGTTATCTTGTATACCCCTTCGTTCTTCAGGAGTGGTGTGATATCCTTTGGGTTAGGCAAAAGATCCTTTACCTTAGCTGGTGCTCTGTACCTTACCGTGATACCCGATTTCTTCAGTACTCTACCGATTCTCTCTGATACCCCACTTACGTATGGTAAGCAAGCGAACCCCTTTGACTCTTGCGGTTCCTCTGAGACTTGCGGTTTTCTTTGTGTGACACCCCGTATCAGACTTGCTGTATCCATTCTGACGTAGAGCCCACTCCAAGTGTTTCCGTTCGTCGTCCAAGGTGCTAGTCGCATACCTTCTCCGCTCTGTTGAACAAAGTGTTAATAACACTTCTCGTCTGTTGGGGGTGGTGGTGTGATCTGGCGTTCAAGTACCGATCGGTATGTGTCTTCTTACGGTAGACTGTATGTCCAAGTCTACCCGTTGACGTTCTGTATACCAGCACATCCAAGAAAGGCAGCTGATTATCCTCTTCTATTTCCATCGTGAATTTGATGGAAGGACTAACATTGTTCAGGTGGTTAAGGAACTCAGTAAGTCTATCTCTACCGTGTGGCCAAACCACAAAGGTATCGTCGACATATCTGACCCAGTGCTTGGGTTTGAAAGGACTTGACCTAATGGCTTTTTCTTCAAACAATTCCATGAAGAAATTGGCGATTACCGGTGACAAAGGTGATTCCATGGCTGCACCCTCTACCTGCTCATACATCGCTCCCGCCCACTTGAAGTATGTGGTGGAGAGACAATACTCTACAAGATCCGGTACATCGGTTGGTAGACCTAGGGGCACAAGTGTTGTCGGAAGGCCGTCGACTGCCTCCTTAACCGGAACACACGTAAATAGTGATGTTACGTCGAAACTTACGAGTATATCCTTAGGGTCAATGACAACTTCCTTCAAAATCTGAATAAAATGTTCAGAGTTCTTGACAAAAGATGTAGTTTGTCCTATAAACGGTTGGATGGTTTTCGACAAGTATTTTGCCAACAAATAGGTTGGGGAGCCTATAATATTCTTAAGGAATATTATCTTGTTATCAATAGGTCCATATGATACTTTTTACTCAGAATAAATGTTTTTTAATTTTTGTATTTTGACCAATGATCTTTCTTAAATTTTTTAATGAATTTATTTATTTAATTATTTGTAAAAGGTACTTTTTGTATTCTTCGTTTTCGCATTGTTTAATTTGTATTTTCTTCTTCCTTCCTTTGGTAATACTTTAAGGAACTAAAAAGAACAAATAGGTTTATACCTAGAGACAAATATCTGCAATGTTACAGAACATGAATGTAATAAACTACCAAAAAGGCTGTAAAAGAAGAATTAACTGTAACATGTATTATCCAATAAGCTGGTATCCACTAGCTAAATTTCTGTGTTGTTTTTATATCTTTTTATAATATTCCTGTGAAATTAGAACAGTATCACATTAATTGCTCAGGGCATTATTTAAATTTTACAGGAAATATACTTTAATAAAAAATAAATACTTCATAGTAGTAAGTAATATTCAATCATTGAACTGCGTTTCTTTACAAACTTGTATCTGGTTACTTGAAATACGTTACATATTTTTCTGTACGCAAAAAAATACTCGAAATGCCTAGGAAAGGACATTGTATATTTATTTTGTTGGGGTTCCGCCAGGTTACAAACCTATTTTAACGGTTCCGCAAGACTAAAAAGGTTGGGAAACGCTGGTATTTTATGCCAAAGCAAAAATAATTACTTTAAATGAAATAAATCTCGTCTATACAAACATATTTGTTTGAATCAAGATTAGATTTCTTTGGTGTAAAAAAATAAAATATATTGCTAATTTTTGTTTTTATCCAAATATATTTATTTAACGTTAATCATTATTCCAAATAAATGAATCTCTACAAACAAATAAACTAGAGTATTCTATGAAGTAAATATTGTTGGCGTCAAAGAAATATGTTTTGACCCAAAAGAATAAATTCCAAGAAATATATTTCTTAAAAACCAGAAATCTTTTCTATCTGTGTACCTGTGAAGACTAGGGTGGATCAAAAATGCATTGCAAAAATTTTTGTGATCATAGAAAGCAACGACCCCCCCAAATCGTTTCCAAATCAAAAAAAAAGTGGACACGTATTTATTTTTTCTTTGAAATTTTGATTTTTAATGGTGCCTATCGATGCATCAAATTTACATAAGAAAATGCATGGGAAAAAGACATTTTTTGGTATTTTTAGAATAATTCTTCGGGGTTTGGGAAAACTTAAGATTAAACTTATAGGACTTGTAGAGGACTTTCCAATGAAGAATTTGAGCTATTATACATATGGCTTTGACGCCCCCAACCCCCACCCCCCCCCACAGTGCCCTGAAAACTACGCTTAAATGAAGAATGTACATTCTTCCGAAAATTTACCGTTCTAATCACTTCATTCTCTTTTTTCTTATAGAAATCATTACTATAAGTCTAGTTGAATGTTTATAAACATTTGTCAGGTAATTTCTATTTGTTTAAACAAATTGCATTTGTTTAAATAATTCGCTTTTCTCAAAACTCCGTCGGACATCTGTTTTCTGAGTTCGAAATGGCAGTTTATTATCTTAGAGTGACATTATTCATTAAACAAATTCTTCCTATTGTTTAAACTATCAATGATTATTAATTTTCAACTGTTGTTCTAATTATGGTAGCAGTCAGGTTTTTTGTGAAATTAACTTATAAATTTCATGTTCGAGGTATCTTGCCTATGTTATTAGCTAATAAACCCATATTTGTTTAAACAAATTCCATTTGTTTAAACAATTTTTTTGCAATTCTAACATTCATTTTTTTAGATTGGTCTGGTCAACTGTTATTGTCAAGTGACTGTCAAGTCAAGACTGTCAAGTGTTTTTTTATTTTTATTTATATTTTGGGATAATTTACATTGTTTAAATAATAAAATATTATTCAAATGCATAATGGTGATATACAGGTGGTATGTAAGTTTTAAAATAAATTAAGAATTACAGCCACAACCTGGATTTGAACCAGGGACCTGGGACCTGGTTCAAATCATTATTAAGTAAAATATTATTCGTTTTCAATATCATTTATTCGAAAAAATTGAATTTACTTAAAATCTTTTTTCGGGACATTGGGGAGTTACATTTCTTTTAAAAATATTAAATTTTCTACCATAATTAGAAAAAAGTTGAAAATAAATAATAATTTATTGTTTGAACGATAGGAATTTTTTTAATGAATAATGTCACTCTAAGACAAAAACTGCCATTTCGAACTCAGAAAACAGAATTCAGACGGATTTTCGAGAGATACGAATTATTTAAACACCTAAAAATTTGTTTAAACAAATTTAATTTAACTGACAAATGTTTATAGGCATCCCACTAGACTTATAATAATGACTTCTATGAGAAAAGAGGAGAATGAAATAATTAGAAGAGTCAGTTTTCTGAAGAATCTACATTTGTTCATTTAAGAGTAGTTTTCAGGGCACTGTGGGGGTGGGTTGGGAGCATCAAATCCATATGTATGATAGGTCAAATTCTTCCTTGGAAAGTCCTCTACAAAAAACCTGACAGCTACCATAATTAGAACAACAGTTGAAAATTAATAATCATTGATAGTTTAAACAATAGGAAGAATTTGCTTAATGAATAATGTCACTCTAAGATAATAAACTGCCATTTCGAACTCAGAAAACAGATGTCCGACGGAGTTTCGAGAAAAGCGAATTATTTAAACAAATGGAATTTGTTTAAACAAATAGAAATTACCTGACAAATGTTTATAAACATTCAACTAGACATATAGTAATGATTTCTATAAGAAAAAAGAGAATGAAGTGATTAGAACGGTAAATTTTCTGAAGAATGTACATTCTTCATTTAAGCGTAGTTTTCAGGGCACTGTGGGGGGGGTGGGGGTTGGGGGCGTCAAAGCCATATGTATAATAGCTCAAATTCTTCATTGGAAAGTCCGCTACAAGTCCTATAACTTTAGTCTTAAGTGTTCCCAAACCCCGAACAATTATTCGAAAAATACCAAAAATTGTCAAAAATTGTTCTTATGTAAATTTGAGGCCTCGACAGGCACCATCAAGAATAAAAATTTCGAAAAGAAAAAAAATACGTGTCCACTTTTTTTTTGGAAACGATTTGGGGGGATCGTTGCTTTCTAAATAAAAATAGCCAATTTGAACCACCCTAATGAAGACATAACCAGACAAACAAAGAATAATTAATATTTTCGCAGTATTTTTGTGTCAATTGTGTCTTTAAGTCGTAATAAATGTTGATAAATCAAAATTTTCTCAAAAAAATCATCTACCAATAAATTCTGAGCTAAATACTTAGGACTAGTTATTACTTAGTTACTTAAAATTAAAGACAATAATTACACTGAATTTCATCCAACGAAGTCAAAAACTGTGTTGATTTGACATAAAATTACCTAAAATAACAAAAAAGGAAAACTACATACATAAACAGTATTCTGGATCTTCAGCTTCGCCAAATTGATCCTAGCCTCACCCATGAAGTCGTGTCCATACTTGTCATCATCAAGCACCAAAATATGCAAGGACTTGTTCATCAGATCACTCTCTGTCAGATCATAGAACGTCAGATTTTCATTAAACTCAGGATTCCTGGTTTTGTGCACAGTCTTCGTTCGAAGCCTTGTAGAAACTTTAGCATTTGGAAGAATATTTAATTTGCAGAACGGGTCAGAAAGGCCATTTATATCCATGGGGATTAAGTTTTTAGCTCTGTAGACGGTACAGTGTAAAGTGTTGGTTATTGGGTCATAATTTAAGGAGAGTTCTATAAGTCCCATAGAAGTATCCAGTGGTTTGTTCTCTTCAATTGGGTTCTGGAATCAAGATTAAGTTATTCTGGGCAACACCATTTGGGAGTTTCTTACTTTGAATATGCTGCTGTTTACGCTGCAAGAGCTTGGTGAGACTTTGTCATCACTCCTGCCATCTACTGTCCAATTCCAGTCAGATAGAGTTCTGCTGGCCAATGAGTCCCTTCTGGATAACTCAGAACTGTCAGCAGAAGCACTCTCGAATTTCAAGTCAGGGTCTTCCCATGATTTACCATCAGTTGATCCACTGGCATATCTCATATGGTCATAATCTTTGGAGAACTGGTTTTCAGAATAACTAGCTTGACGATTGTAGATGTCAGGATCTTGGGTATCTGAAAAAAATAATGTTAATGATTGTTTTGCCATAAAATAACCATTATTTCAATGTCTATTAAAATGTGAATTGATACCATAGTCCAAGCAATAAGAAACTGTGTGTAGGCATAAATCCAGTACCGGTCAAAATTTGGTATTTTAGTAAATTTAGATGTCCTGAATAATATAGTAAGTTTTTGACGTTCGATTTTTTCTAAATAGCTTCTATCTTGTACATGGCAATGTTCCCCCCTAATCTGTTGCATTTTCAGAAAAGAAATCCCCCCAAATTGAAGAAAAATCGGTTAACGTTAACGCGTGCCACCGAGCACCTCAAATTTCCCATTTAAACTACATTGCAAAAATGCATAGTTTTTTTCACGATTCGGATTTAAAAAAAAAGTTACGGGAGATTATCAGAAATTTTTCAGAACTCCCCCAAGGAACAAATCCACAACCACTATTTTTTGTTCACCACCTCCCATCCTCCCCCCAGTAACCTAAATATGTGACAAAAGTTTCCCAAAATTTACTTTTTTTGGCAGAAATGATTATTATTCGATTATAGACACATTGTTTTTTTGTTATTTATTAACTAATTTGAAATTGTTTAAACAAAAATATATGATGTTACGAACGTATTTTTCGATTTTTTTCAGAAATTATTAAATTATTGGCTTTTTTGTCATTTATTAACTAATCAGCAATTGTTAAAACGATTATATACAATGTTGCGGGCATATATTCTATTTTTTAAAAGAAATTATTATTAGAATATTGGCATTTTTTGATCATTACTAACTAATTTGCAATTGTTGAAACAAATACCATTTGTTTACAAAAATATACAATGTCACGGACACATTTTCCTTTTTTTTGAGAAATTATTGTTAGATTGTTGGCATTGTTTGCCCTTAATTAACTAGTTTGCAATTGTTTAAACAAATGCGATTTGTTTAAACAAAAATATACCATGGTAACTAATTTTCAATTATAACCTATAATAATAGTTAGTGGTGCAACCACATTACTGGTTTGACCGATATCGTAAAACCACCAAATAAAAAAAAAAAAACAGAATTGTATATTATTGTTTAAACAAATTCGTTTGTTCAAACAATTACGCATTAAGTAACAAATTACAAGAAACATGCCAACAATGTAACAATAATAATTTCTACAAAAAGAAAAACAGAAAGACATTGTAAATTTTCATTTAAACAAATGGTACTTGTTTAAAGAATTGCAAATTCATTAATAAATGACAAAAATAATGCCAATAATCTAATAATAGTTTCTGTATTAAATATAGAAAATTATGTCCACTACAATGTACATATTTGTTTAAACAAATGGTATTAGTTTAAATAATTGCAAATTACAAATGACAAGAAATGCCTGTCTATACCTAGACGTTAGATGGCGCTCACAGTTATTTTGATCCGTACTATGTCTGTACCTAGACGCTAGATGGCACTGACGGTATTTTTACCCGACAACGCTTGCGTGCGATTGATCGGCTTCACTTGCTGCTAGAACCCCTAACGAGACGGTTGTGTTTCTATTCTCTACGTTGTACACCTCTTCCAAAGATTAAAATAAAACAGTTTGGGCTAGTAACGTGTGCCTTTCACTACTACCCGCAACAATGCCAATAAACTAATCTTTTTTGCAAAATTAGAAAAATATGTGCGTATCCTCATATATTTTTGTTTAAACTATTAAACTATTAGTAATCGTTTAAACAATTGCTAATTAGTTAATAAATGACTAAAAAACAATAATTTAATAATTTTTAAACAAATGCAAATAGGTTTGTCGTACATCGTATATTTTTGTTTAAACAAATGGTAATTGTTTAAACAATTTTAAATTAGTTAATAAATAACAAAAACATGTCAATAATCAATAATAGCAATTTCTGCCAAAAAAATAATAAATCAAGTAACTTTGTAAGATTGTAAATTTGGGGAAAATTTTGCAAATTTTGGAAAGCTATGAAAAACACTAAAGGTTAAAGTATCTTTATTTTAAAGGCTACGCAAAAATGTTATTTGAAAAAAGTATTTAGAAACATTAGAGGCCTTTAACTACGAAATTATAATCACCTTTTCCGTTGCATATGTTATGGGCCAAGTGATTAATAGGGCAATATGAAAAATGCCCGGGCAACATGAAAAGTGCCCAAAACAATCGGGCAAGATGATTAAAATAATTGAAATTATTACATTGCCCGGGCATTATTCATAATGCCCTGTATCTATTGGGCTGATTAAAACATGTTTCTTTTTATTAATTTTTGTATTTCAGTATTTTTACAATAATAAAATAAAGTTGTACTCCAGTAATATATTCAACATATGTTATAAATTAACAAAACTCATATTTTGTCTGAATAAGCCTTCAAAAATATAGAAAAATCAAACTCTATACTCAAGCAATCTGCGTATAAGTTAAAATAAAACAAATCTCATATCCTAATAAATATTCAGAAGTAAAATAAAAAGACAACTTTATACTGTCAAGTAACGTAATAAAACATCGAAAATTAACAAAAACTAAGCAAGTAAGCAAAAATATATTAAAGCAATATCTTTTATTTATTGGAGCAGTTTAGACTTTAGTGGCACTTCGAATTACAGATTTTTATACCCCCACATTTAATGTGGTTAGGGTATATTGAGTTTGACTCAACATTTGTAACACCCTTAAGGAGGCGTGGCAGATATAGACTTCCGTCTGTCAGTCTGTCCGTCTGTCCGTCTGTGTACACGATATCTGCCGTAATTTTGAAGCAATTGATCTGAAATTTGGTATACAAGCTTATCTCTTAAAAAGTAAAGACAAGTTCGTTGCAAGATACTTTGCATGTTGTAAATTCTTTTCTTGAATACAATTGGTTTAATATGCCTTGTATCGTGCCTAATTTACAAAGGTTGGTATCTGTTAGCTCAACTACAGTAGCTAGAATAGTCCTTCCATCACTACGAGCTCGGAACTTTAGAAGAGGGAAATTTAGATATAGCAGATATAGACTTCCGTCTGTCCGTCTGTCAGTCTGTCCGCCTGTCCGTCTGTGTACACGATATCTCCCGTAATTTTGAAGCAATTGATCTGAAATTTGGTATACAAGCTTATCTCTTAAAAAGTAAAGACAAGTTCGTTGCAAGATTCTTTGCATGTTGTAAATTCTTTTCTTGAATACAATTGGTTTAATATGCCTTGTATCGTGCCTAATTTACAAAGGTTGGTATCTGTTAGCTCAACTACAGTAGCTAGAATAGTCCTTCCATCACTACGAGCTCGGAACTTTAGAAGTGGGAAATTTGGTACTTGAAGTACTAAATATTGTTGTTTTAGATTATATAAAGCCATTGCTCTAGTATTTTTTACATGTTTGACTCTTCTCCAAAATCGGATCTACGGAATTGTTGTTATGTACCAGCTGTCCTATTCTTGTTATGCTTTTCTTAACTTGATGACCAGGTCCAGGATCTGCATTAATATTATCATCTGAAATAGTACCCAACTCTTCAGACTGAATACTGTCAGTTACATCCACGCAAGGTGAGACATCGTTTGGGTCATGTAATGCTATTGAAGAGTCTGCATTGATATGATTATTTTGGACCATATACACCACTTCAGACTGCACATCACTCTGAGTTGTTGAAACTGATTCTAAATCATCCACAGACGTGATAGTAACACATTTTAGTTTGCATGTACATAAACATAAGGCACGAGCAATTTTCGATCAAAAATACTATAATGGCGTCTACTACCACTGCCATTGCCAGATTGCCTATTACCACTAATCTAAACGCATCTTTAAGCTGGCCGCAAACGTTCTTCTAAGTTTTATGTTTCAGAATTTGTTTTCGGAAGCGGATGAACAAAACCTATACTAAAGTTATAGATGACAGACAAGTTTGTTTTATTTCCGAACAGAATAGCAATACTCGCTTTGGATAACGAATTTAAAATCCGAATTCGGAAAACGATTGTTTGTGGTCGCCCTTACAGCGATCGTGGTCGGTTTGAATCGTCGTCGCTCTGACGACATTGGTAGGCCGTCTACTACTTACTCACCACAACACTGCTTGTAATCGAAAATAAAATTCACGCTGTTCAGTCATGGGATGATATATTTCTCTCAATACATTTGTACAGAGCCGACGTTTCGCTGGTAAGTCTCCAGCTTCATCAGGGCCTAGAATTATACATATAATATAGAAAACAATACAAGAAGAGATAAGCTCCTCCAACAACTTACACGATACGAGCAACAGAGATCGTCAATAAATAAACTAACAAATTCATACAAGGCAAATAGGGGAGTCTTTCCATATGTTCATTGTGAATGGAAAGACTCCCCTATTTGCCTTGTATGAATTTGTTAGTTTATTTATTGACGATCTCTGTTGCTCGTATCGTGTAAGTTGTTGGAGGAGCTTATCTCTTCTTGTATTGTTTTCTATATTATATGTATAATTCTAGGCCCTGATGAAGCTGGAGACTTACCAGCGAAACGTCGGCTCTGTACAAATGTATTGAGAGAAATATATCATCCCATGACTGAACAGCGTGAATTTTATTTTCGAATACCATCACAGTCGTTAAACATACACTTCAACTGCTTGTAATATTTATCAAAGTGCCCAACACAATTTAGCAGTATTCATAGTGCCCGGGCACTGTGATTATATATCATGCATCAATACAAATTTATTAAATTGCCCAATGTTTCAGGGCAATATTCATAATGCCCGGGCATTATGAATATTGCCCGGATTAATCACTTGGTCCATAACACATATACCGCGCGTTACCAAAAAGTTAAAAATGACATGAGTTAAGAACCATCATTTTCAAATGTATGCAAAATTATTATTTAAAAATGCATTTCAAAATATTCAGCGGCATTAAATATGAAACTATAGTCACCTTCGACGTTCCATATACCGGGTGTTCATGCAACGACGAATGAGATTAGAATTTCGAATTTGATGCCCTCTAATGTTTCCAAACACTTTTTTCAAATAACATTTTTGCGTAGCTTTTAAAAGAAAGGTGCTTTACTCTTAAGAGTTTTTCATAGTTTTGGTAACACCCGGTGTATGCAAGCAGATAACTACATTCTAACATTTGTATTTTAAGTTTAAGACAATCCAGAAACTTTAATGAAGAATAAAATTTTCTGAAAAATCGATAATAAACAATTTCCGGAGACGGTATATTGTTTAGGTCATCAAAATGTACCAAAGTACTAATTTTTGACATATCTGAATTTTTTTCCACCATAGTATCTCTTTAACGCTCTATTGCTTGCATACCATGAGTACTCTCAGTGCTCGAATTCCTTCTCTCGATTTTTGGCCATGCTGGTCTATCATCATCCGAACTGCTATCATCACGAAATTTTCGTCCTTTTTTCGACCTCCTGGAGTTCCTGTTCGTCCTTGAGGGTGGATTTTGTCCTGGGAGGATGTACTTCGGTAAACTTTTGAAGAACCACGCCCCAGACTTTTTCCAAATTTCCCTCGACTCAGCACATATCATGCAAAGCCAATTATCCTTGGAGCTGTTAACGAAAAAATGCTCGAATAATGTTTTCAATAACAAATTACTTCAAAAGTTTCCTAACTACGTGATAAAATAACAACTTTCTGGCAATTTTAGTAAATCGTGAAAAAAAGTTTCTCCATACTGTAATATATTCGAAGATTGTCACGTCAAAACTTTTCCAGCGTAACATATTATTTTGTCGTTAAACACGATTCATTTTTATTATACACTGCTCAAAAAAGTTAGGGGAACACTTTTTTTGAAACATGTAACTTTTTAAATAATAGTTCTAGGCAAATCAAATTTGGTATGCTTTAAGGGCATATGTTTAACTAAAGAAAATTACAAAAACAATGTTACAACTCTTAGTTACTTTTAAGTTACACTTAAAAATGTAAATTAATAACGCAAAACAAAGTGGAAAAAATGAAGTCACGTATGGCCTACTAAAGATGACAAATGAATTCAGTTTCATTTTTCGTTGATTAGAAACGTGATTAGAAGTAAAATGAGCCATCTTAGTGAAGCGCAAGTTGCTCGTGCTGTCGCCCTTATCCAGCATGGCCACTCTATTCGACATGTTAGCAGGGACCTTCGAGTTTCCCCATCTGTCATTCAGCGTTTGTGGAATCGGTTTCGGGCGACTAGCCAGTATGATAGAAGAGCTGGACAACGTCGCAATCAAAAAACTACTCAAAATCAAGACCGATTTCTTGTCCTTTCCTCTCTACGTTAACGTACTACCACAGCACGCGACCTCCTAAATGACCTAAGACGAGCACATGGATTAGAAATTTCTGATCAAACTGTTAGAAAGAGATTAAAAGAAGCGAATTTGAAACCAAGAAGACCTATGCGCGCACCACGCAGGATCACAGAGATTGGCAACTTCGTCACTGGACGCCTGTACGTGTCGAGTACGTGTATATATATGTCCTGGTAAACGCTACGCAGCCGCTACTATACAGGAAGTAGATAGATTTGGTCGTGGATTTGTGATGGTTTGGGCTGGAAACAGTATAGACAACAGAACTGATCTTGTTGTGGTTCCTGGTTCCTGGTATACTAAATGCCATGAATTACATCGAAAACATCGTGGAGGACCATGTGGTGCCTGCTGCACACGGCGTCGGTCAAAATTTCATCCGAATGCAGGACAATGCAAAGCCACATACCGCCGGCATCACCAGAATCTTTTTACAAGAACGTGGAATTCAGGTCATGGAATGGCCGGCGTTAAGTCCTGACCTGAACCCTATTGAACACGTGTGGGATCAGCTTGACCGACGTGTTCGCAAGCGCCCTGATCCACCACTAACCGTACAAGAACTGGCACAAGCCCTGATTGAGGAATGGGAAAGCATACCCCAAGAATCTCTTCGCAGACTAGTGCGAAGCATGCCACGCAGGTGTGAGGAAGTGATTCGTGCTAGTGGAGGGCATACACTGTATTAAACCTCACCAATCCACAGAAAACCCGACTGTCATCGATACCATGACAGTCATTTCCATTTTATTTTGCGTTATTAATTTACATTTTCAAGTGTAACTTAGTACTAACTAAGAGTTGTAACATTGTTTTTGTAATTTTCTTTAGTTAAATATATGCCGTTCAAGTATACCAAATTTAATTTGCCTAGAACTATTGTTTAAAAAGTTACAGGTTTCGAAAAAGTGTTCCCCTAATTTTTTTGAGCAGTGTATAATAATTGTCGGGCAATTTGATTAAACCGTGTTAATGATGCGTGCTAATGATGCGTAAATTTTGAAGTATGACGAGAAAAAAGTTACTCCGTTCGAAAATTATCACGTACAAACTTTTCCAGTGTAACATTATTTTGTCGTTAAACACGATTACTCTTTTTCATTATATAAACGATTCGACGGAGTTGTTTTCTACTAATTTGATGCATGTGAGACAAGAGTAAATTGACAAAAAAAAAGCAATAAAACGTGACAATAAACATTAAAATTGATGATTATTTTTAATTGTCTTCACAATTCCAATCAATTTAATTCATATTGTAATGACGGCAATCAATAATAATCGTTTAAAGTACGTAAACAATTGAATACCTTCTGTTTTTATTTGTGGAAGAATCTATTGCGCATTTTTGACACACCAGACGTTTGCAATCCATACAAATGACTTTTTGGCCACTCAGCATCCCAAAACCATCACCGCATAGCAGGCATTGGTTTGGGTGTTTTCCCAACGCATTTCGACGCATGTTTTCCAGCCGATCCACTAATTTCCCAACCTAAAATCAAGAAACAAATCTATTTCATCTCATATACACTCAGTTCCAAAAAAGTGCCGCACTTGACACTTTGATGTCTTATATTTTTTAAACCAGTGGGCCGATTTTTATTTTCTCTTTTAATTTGTAGGTAGGCGGTTCATTTGGCTTTAAAAAATTAAAGACGTGAACTTTTTTGAATGTATCCTGCACTGTAGAGGAAAACTGAAAAAACTGAAACCATCTTTTTTTTCGCAGTTTTGGCTCACCCTGTGTGTTAATCACGTAATGGTATAGAAAATACTTATACTCTATAAGAAAGATGCTTCTTTTACGTGCATTTTGCTTTTCTATTCATTGATTTATCTCTAAATTTGTCCGAAATACTGCTTGTTTGCTTAAGCTATCCGTTTATCCCACAAATTTCATTCACTATAGGATCACATTGCCTTTGAAAAACTATTGCCATAGCAATTAATTTTTTGTATTGATGAAGAAAGTAAGCAGACGGTTTGTAGACGTAAGAGATGTTAATGCAGATGTTGATGCATTTTATAAAAAACAATGATTCCTACAAAAACTTTTGAAATAAAATATTTTTCAAATACCTATAACAGGGTGTTCTTTTCAATTAATATTTCAATGCAATCAATCAATTCAATCTAAAATCTGCTATTTTTAAATATTTACAACGGCTTTCACTTCTGTGTTGCTATTAGCAAAAAGGAAAGGTTACCAAATTTCCATAGTAAAATGAAAAAAAATATATATATATATAAAGGAGAAAGGTATTTGTCGGGCAATTCCGTCATACGAAGATCGAAGATCGAAGAAGCAACCGTATACACGTGTTTCGGACTATTAGTCCTCATCAGTACGGTATAGCCAAGGAGCAAGATGGACACTCAACGGAAAAACACTCAAATGGTTCCCTATAGGAAACCATTTGAGTGTTTTTCCACTGAAATGGTTCCCTATAGGAAACCATTTGAGTGTTTTTCCATTGAGTGTCCATCTTGCTCCTTGGCTATACCGTACTGATGAGGACTAATAGTCCGAAACACGTGTATACGGTTGCTTCTTCGATCTTCGATCTTCGATCTTCGTATGATACCTTTCTCCTTTATATCTTACCGTCGATTAACCAGCTTTCCTTTATATATATATATATATATATATACAGGGTGTGTATAAATTGGTGGAAAAGCTATACGTGGCGATGTTCTTCGTAAAATTCTGAGTCAACAATCTTTATACTAAAATGTTGTAGCGTCATTATTGTGCCCTCAGGAGCCATTTGAAAGAAACATAGATTTGGCAACGCTGAATCCAACAGGTGTTCGTGTTACTATGCACTGTAAACAATTCCATTACAATAACCGTATACCATATACATATCGGCATACTCATTAAACGTATATTCCATGTTGAACGAACGAAAAGATAACGTAAAATACAATAACTAATAAACTAATAAACTAATTAACTAATGAACTGTAGGAATAATCACGGTAGAACTGTAGAACTGACGAAATTAGCACAAACAAGTCAAATTACTTAATTTTATTATACAACTGTCAAAAGTGACAAATGCCAAAATTAAGTTACCCATGTTCTACAGTGTTGCCGAATGTATTTTTATGACAAAATTAACGAAATACCGAAATTAAAAACAAATTTTTAGGCAGAAAGATAACATTTAGGAAAAGAAAAATTTTCAATATTGTTCTTTATTCTAAACTGCAGCTTCTCCATCAATAGATTTCAAATAATAACACCATTCAAGAGATCGGATATCATGACTTTGGAGTCCTCGTGAAGACTCAAGAAGCACGGTACAACATTTTAGATTATAGATTGTCGACTCAGAATTTTGCGAAGAACACGGCCACGTGTAGCTTTTCCGCCAATTTATACACACCCTGTATATATAAACAACTTTTGTTTGGAACTTTTTTTGAAATTGGTTACGTTTGGAGAATTATTTAGATGTTTAAGTAACTTTTTAATGGTATTCATTTTTTATTTATCGCTATTTATCGGATATTTTTCCGATTATTTCAAAATCCTATAGCAATTTTCATAATTTTATCTACGACTTGCATATAATGAGTTCATTGCATACGTATCTATGACTATTATAATCCCCTTCATGATACACGTCAGTGACTATAATGACACTAGAGTTGTATAATAATGACAGTTCGTTCAAATAATGACTTCATTATTTCAACGAACTGTCATCATTATACAACGCTAGTGTCAAAGTCTGTCAAAACCTACGTGGATGACCGTTATGTGACGTTCGCCCCGCCATCATTGACAAATACATTTAAAATATTTGATATAAAATGGAATTTATGAATCGTAGATAAAACGTCGTATTCGACTCGCACACAGCGGATATAAATCGCTCGCATGTTTATACGCTCGCCTACGGCTCGGATATAAACTTCATCCTCGCGATTTATATCCTTAGTTATGTGCTCGTCAAATAATATACTATTATTTTATACTTGCTAATCTTGACATGAAATAGCTCAAAGAAGTTATATTCTATTTTAAAATGTTTTGGAGGTTTACAAAAAATAACACAATAGGCATTTGACTACAAGTACGTAGGTAAGTATCAATTAAAATTTACAATGAATCACGATCAATTAGTTTTAATTAAAAACTCAGCCCGTATTCTTAGCAACATTTAAAAATCGTTACTAACATGTTTGTTATCACTTATGCGGAATACTGCGTTCCTATAACTAAGAAATCTATTAATTCTCGTATCCATTCATTTAACTAAATTTATGTAGCAATTCTCAAAATGAAGAAAATCATTTCTTAAATCAAACGTTACATTTTATCAATTTTACATAAAAAACATTAACAGTTGTAATTTGTAAATATATTTACCTACCATATGGATGCAACTACATTCAAAAGTATTTTACTTTTCAGACATGTAATATTTACATTATTAGAAATTTATGTGAAGAAATCCGACCAGGACCGGGATAAGCTTTTACGAGACCGGGCTTAAAAATTGCGGGTTGCCAAAAACACTTTTAAATAATGTACTTACTAGTATTATAAACACATTATTGCGTTATGTGATTCACATATCATACAGGGTGTTTTACATTTTTCGCTGTCATTTACATATCTCATCATATTCGAAATGACAACTTCTGAATTTTACTGAAAAATAATAAAAATATATACGATTGATCTCTACGATGGTAATTTGTTTAATGCTGCATTTTTCTTTTGTTTATAACTTCTATAACTCGCAGTAAATTTGTCGTTTTTTCAATAGAATGTTATTTTTCTTTGCTGAATTCAACCATACTCAAATGTTTTTGCCATAGAACAGAAAATGTACACGAAAAATTGTTGAAAATCGTAATTATTTGTGACGGAACATGGATTATGTGAATAGAAATTGAATAATTGTTTTCTGTAGATCTGTTATGAATACGAAGTGATAGATATGAAAATAAGTGATAAATACTTTTATTTTTTAACGTATATATTAGTCGTATACGTCGGATTTGTTCTTTCAAGTTTTCTAACCTCTCCGGTGTATCTTATAAACTAGTGATGGGCATAATCGTATTATTTATAGAATCGATTATTAGCATTCGAGTGATCTGCAAAATCGTATGATTTGGTTCTCGAGATATTCTCGATTAATAATCGATTATACATAATCGATTTTTCATAATCGATTTTATTCATAATCGATTTTAATAGTCGATTATTCATAATCGATTTTAATAGTCGATTATTCATAATCGATTTTAATAATCGATTTTTCATAATCGATTTTAATAATCGATTATTCATAATCGATTTTATTCATAATCGATTTTAATAGTCGATTATTCATAATCGATTTTAATAGTCGATTATTCATAATCGATTTTAATAGTCGATTATTCAAAATCGATTTTAATAATCGATTTTTCATAATCGATTTTAATAATCGATTATTCATAATCGATTTTTCATAATCGATTTTATTCATAATCGATTTTAATAGTCGATTATTCATAATCGATTTTAATAGTCGATTATTTATAATCGATTTTAATAATCGCTTTTTCATAATCGATTTTAATAATCGATTATTCATAATCGATTTTTCATAATCGATTATTCATAAGAAAGCAGAAATCGCTGGCAAAAATTGATTATTAAAATACGATTATTAAAAATCGATTATTAGGAATCGATTATTAAAAATCGACTATTAAAATCGGTTATTATAAGTCGATTATTAAGAATCGATTATCAAGAATCGATTATTAAGAATCGATTATTAAAAATCGATTATTACAAATCGATTATTAAAAACCGATTATTTAAAATCGATTATTAAAAATCGATTACTAAAATCTATTTTTAAGAAATCGATTTTTAAAAATAATAATCGAGATATCTCGATTATTTTAAGAATCGATTATAATCGATTCTGTAATCCGAATGCGCCCATCACTATTATAAACCCTATTTTTTCACCCCATAAATAAAAATCCAATGGGTTTAAGTTCGGTGAAAGTGGAGGCTACTCGATTGTCCCTCTTCTATCATTCCAACGATTTTAGAAAAATGATGATCCAAAAATTCACGGACTGTTGCGGAATAATGAGGGTAAGCTCCATCCTGTTGAAACCAAAACGTGTTGATGTTCGCAATTCTTTTGATACCAGGACTAATGTTTTGTTGCTCTATAAAGTTCACTCGGTATCAAAAGCTATAACCGTTTCGTTTTTCACATTTCTAATGTCATAGCTACGCCAATTTTGATGAATTTCTTTACATGGTCCTGAAATATCTTTCAAAATATTATTGTAATGTATGTACATTTTGCAATAACGTAATAACTACTTTGCTGATTTTGAAAAAATGTTCACCGATGTTTTACTTATGATTGGACTAAAGAAAGTAGCAATCATTACAAACAACCCCTTAAGTAATCTACCATAAAAAAACATAATAATTACCCTCTCCTGTTCAAGTCTATCAACCTGGTCCGCTCTCTTGATGACATCCAATATAACGGCCTGCTCATCAGCTTTCAGCGGTGACGTGTTGTTTTGGTACCCCTGCGTCGTGGCTGTCTTGACACTCCATCCAGTCTTTAGCCTTGAATACGGAACGAACAAAACAACAACGTTAGTATGGGGTGGAAAGTAGGGTGTGAGGGGTTGCGAGTCTCAAGCAATCCCGTCAGTTTCTGCGAAAGGGATATCCGTAAGTCTTTTAGTAGGGGGTAGTAGGTGTTTGCAGGGGGTGGTCTTACGGGGGTTAATCCGCCGACAGTCAATTGTTCGGGCAGGAATCGGGTCTGGAGAGAGTGGGTAAGACGTCACGTTCAGGACACCGCTACAGGATAATTGTGCTTGGGGATAACTGGTAGATTAAAATGAAAAAAAGGTGGTTTAAGGGGGTTTGTTGGTAAGGGATGATGATTTTGATTTTAAGTGTTTTGAGACTGTGGTTGCGTAAGAGGGGCGTTTATCCGCGCTTATACCAGTTATATGCAAGACACGTGCGCATAAAAAGCAGATCGGAGTCGAAACTATTCCATTGATGTGTAAAAGTAAGGTACTGTTGGAATGAGTAAGCATAAAGCATTGGGATAAATATAAAATTTAACCACGCTTGCTTTAATCATGAACTTAAATCGAGAAAAGAAGCTAATTTTTGTCATAATATACCGGTTGATTTAATATGCTTTCATGGTGCTTAAACCAATAGCATTAATCCTGGAACAGGAGCTAATTTATGGGTGACATTTTAAGACATAGCTCTTTAAAATTGACCCAGCCGTTGTCAACTTGATCTGCTTTTTATGCAGATGTGTCGAATTACTACGAACTGTCATCGTGGAGCTCTGTAAAGAAGGTTTATGTAATAAAGTCCACAGACCGAGATAAGGGAGAAGAGTACCAACACCTCAGATCAATAATAACTAACAGTTGACAACAACTACAGTAGCTTGACCCAGCCGTTGTCAACTTGATCTGCTTTTTATGCAGATGTGTCGAATTACTACGAACTGTCATCGTGGAGCTCTGTAAAGAAGGTTTATGTAATAAAGTCCACAGACCGAGATAAGGGAGAAGAGTACCAACACATCAGATCAATAATAACTAACAGTTGACAACAACTACAGTAGCTTCCTATTGACAAAGGGCAGAAATCGGCTGAGCAAATTAAGTAAGTATGTTTGTTTATACACAAAGACAGTACAACGGTTCAACTTTAGATGGAACCACATCCTGCGCGTACTACAGACTACAGAGTCAAGGCCGTCGTCGATCTCACTAGAATAAACGCCCCCCTTAATGGGGTACCAATAATACCAGGATACCAAGCGAGTTCCTCCTACCTTAAGCAACTGAATTTTTACATTTGGGGATCTATTAAAGACAAAGTGTATGCGAGGACATAGTAACTAAGGAGAATATGCAAGATATAGTCGAATTGCCTTCAATGAGTTATGTGCTTTATCAACTTTATCAAGGAAATCACAGTACCAATAATATGTTCAAAATAATCGTTAAAAATAACAACTTTTGGAGCAAACGGCAATATTTATGAACATTTACTACAATTAAAAAAATTGTTTTTGGAATTTACTTAATGATGTCTTTTATTTTTAATTTTCTTTGTTTCATTGTTGTTACCCTTATGATTTTATAAAGTTTTATTTTATCAGAATACCTGAAGACTTTAATAATGCCTTATAAAAGCCTTGTGAAAATGAATTTCTGTTTATTTCTAGTTGTTCAGTTGTTTTCCAACGCAGTCTAGATTTGTCAATCAATTTAAATTGTAATGTTTACCCACTTAAGTGGGTAAAAATGCATTTTAGGTATAGGAAATTTTACACAAAGTTGATCTAAAATTATCCATAAAATTTCAAAATGCATTCATACGATAGGGCGGCCATTTGGAAAAATCGTTTACTAGTTTTCTCGAGTTTAACTTTGATCTTATAATTTGAAGAATTTTTCTACGAACTCTATCGATGTGTCGATAAGTGTGGTACCTGAACAATTTTGTCTACACTACTTTTTTCTAACGGCCACTATGGATAAATTATAAATAATTGAAAGTAACCTTGCAGCTGTCATTTTTACTTTATCATACGCAGTATGTAAAGTATTGTAATCGTGACAAAAAAAAATTTGAGATTTTAGCGGAAATATGTCTTTTTGGGTTCCCTGAACATTTTTGACCAAGGTACAAAAAAATGTCTGTGTGTGTGTATGTGTGTGTGTGTGTGTGTGTGTGTGTGTGTGTGTGTGTGTGTGTGTGTGTGTGTGTGTGTGTGTGTGTGTGTGTGTGTGTGTGTGTGTGTACCCGTTTTTGTGGCGACGATTCCGGAGAAACTACTAAAGGAATCGGGACAAAACTTCATATTTAGAAGTTTCATAACCAAACTTAGAGCTGAAAAGCTTTCTGTTGAAAAGGTTCCAAAGGAACTGGTGGTTTACTCTTAGCATTTTTTGATGATTTTGTAAATGAGCCGCTATTTGTGTAATGTCGTCAAAATAGTTAAATAATAAATTAAAGGAGAGGAAATTTTCTATAATTTATGTATATGACATTTTTTGGTAGAATTTATAGTTTAGCTGCATGAGCAAATTCTATTTCATCGAGATCGGTCGTACTGCTTTAAAACTAGTAGCCAGGATATGTCAGATTTTTTGATTCTAATGACAGTAGCTAGTGTCAAACGCTAATGTTTTGAAAATACTACTGTCAATATAGGAGGCTGCGTTCGGATATTGAACACCGTTACATTTTTTACACCCACTAACACGTAAGTGTCATTTGGACGGTGTACCCGGTGTCAACGGAGTACAATATCCGAACGCAGCTTTAATCGAGATATCTGTCTAGTTCTACTAGTTTTATTTTAATGCAGACATAGCCGATCTCGATCAAATAGAATCTCATGCAGCTAAACTATTAATTTTATATATAGTATGATAAAGTCATGTGCCTGGCCACATCAGATTTTTTTAGGAAATTTGCGATTTTGCAAATAAAAATAATATTTTCCATTAAAAGTAAGCAAAACTAGTAAGAAAATTATCTTCAGCCGTGCTGAAGTTCAAATATCCTCACCGTAAAATATTGAAGAAAGAATACACCGATTTTGCCCATTCACGAACTTGTCTTTACTCTTTAATAGATAAGCTTGTATACCAAATTTCATAGTTTTATGATTATAATCGAAGTTAAGTAATCTAATGTTATAACAGAAAAATAAAAGTTTTTCTGCATTTTCACATAACAAATTGTTTCGGCGATTAGCGAATTTTATACCGGCGGCGCTAAACAGTTGCTCGCTGGCAACGCTGGTCGGTGGTACAGAAAATATTTTAAAACTACGTTTCGCAGAGAATGGTATCGACTAGAGTTCCAGTATTCATATATATCAGCATTTGTTTGGAATCTTGGCTCCTTCAGGTAACAACGAATTGTTTGCTCTAAAGCCGATTGCTGATCTTTCGGTAAATGTATGGTAATTATTGGTATCATGAGAATCCCATAATCCCTCTTCCTTTTCCTTTTCTTTGGGTCTTGATGTAAATCCATATGGATATTACCTCCATTTTGGTTCATTTGAAAAATGCAACACTTAACCAAGCTGGAACTGGGATGGCGTGCGCGAACACACGAAGCTGGTAGGAGAACAGAAGAATGCCCGCCTGTAGGACGCCTAGACGCGGTAAATCCAGTTTCGGTTGCGGCCGAAAGTTCGGGCGCTTTTTGGCCGAAACCGAAACTATCGCCGAAACTCGTATTTATGGCCGAAACTGGCCGAAACCGAACCTTCGGTCGGACACTAAGCAAATCAAATCAAATATATATTTATTGCAAAAAGTCTACAAACATATTTTGCAATAGGATAGTGTTCAGCTTAGCTGTTCTTCCACACATCCTCAAGCAAAATAAAACAAAATAAATCCCAAACTCAACTTACATCCTAAAACACTTACATAAAAATTACATAAATGAATGTTACCCTTCAATTACTGGGCACTCAAAAACAAAGTTTTAAACTTAGATTTTATTGTTTCGTTACTTCTTCCCGAACAGATACGAAATATTTCATTGACTATAGTATTACTTAAAATTCCATTTAATTTTATCGTCTAGAACTTGCTTAAACTTATAAATCATTTTTAGCTTTCCATAGGCAGAGCCAAGTTGTTTACATACATGCTGTTCAAAGGTCAAACCTGAGTCAAATGTTACACCAAGATTTTTTGCACTATCACACAGGTCTACTTTAGTACCGTTTAACACTATGTTTATTCTCATTTCTTGAACAGCCGTATTACGCGTTGTCCTCTGACCTATACACATAAATTTGGTTTTTTTAGACACTAACTTGCAGCTGTCATTTTTTTTTATAAAAAAATGTAATATCTCAATAAATGACACATGTTCGGTATAGGGTATGTAACGTAGAATTGACCTAAAATCTATCAACATAAATCCACAAATTTTTAACAACCCTTAATTTCATTTGGTTCTCTATATAGTTCTAATGGCAGCTCGTCGTGAAAGACATAGTAAATAAATATAAGGGAAATAAATGCAATACAATTGCCCCTTTCGGATCAGGTTTTCAATAATGTATGGCGTCCGGTAATTTTAAAAGATCCTGGCATTCCTAAAAGCCATGCATGCTCGCGGTTTTTTTACCCCTGTATGCAGGAGCCTGGAAATGTTGGCATATCATGAGTTTAATAATACTGAAATTATAAAAATATATTACTGTATATTATAATATACAGAGTTATTGGTAAGTAATAATTAATTTTCTGTTATTTATTTTTCAGTCATTTTCTAGTTGTTCAGTTAACTGATAGATTACATGTTAAACATTTAACGATAAATTGCTCTCTAGAGCAATTAATTAGGTGAAAAGAATCACAGGTAAAATTAGCATAAACGAAACATCATGCAACTTTCATTGATTGGTAATTAATAACTATTGACTCTTCGCCAATATTTATCAATCGCAAACTTCAAACGCGACCTAAATTATCACCATGTAAACATTAAATCGATCATGCCAATTTAGAAGTTCGCCAATATCGGATATTTACCATCGTGCTTTACAGATTTCTATATTTAGATACCATAAATCTACAAAACACAAATTTGTGAGTAATTTGATTGGATATTCTAACGCAAATGTCTCTCCATTTATATTAATTTTTAATTCCCGTTTTTCGTAAAAGTTGGCCAAAATCGTCTTCAATTTTTATAGAACGAACAGTTCATTTAATATATTGTTGCGAAGTATAGATTAATTACATTGTGTAAATGAGGCCGGATCATCCAACCCGTCTGGACATCAAGCAGGCATTTCTGCTTGAACAGAAATGCAGACGTCAGGTGTCTTGAAATCGGCACAAAGACATTCTTTTGTGGCACGGGCTCAAAACGAGCCAATCTTACATTAAGGGGAGGTTCTCATGTAAAGATCTAAAAAGTAGCTAAAATTTGGGACAGTTTTTCAAACAAATTGTAAGAGATATCAATATTTTTCTTTTCCTATATATTTATTATACTTTAGTGTATAAAAGGAAATTATGCCATTAAAAACTATATACAAGAAGTGGATAGATACTGTTCTAGGAAATATCAGGTCCTGCGCAGCGTGCTTGTCTCAACGACGTGCACGGTAGCTCCTATGAAAATAAACAGAAATGGAAATTTCCAAAGCGTTGTGAAACTAGATGAAATTAGTTGGAGGCTAAACCAACATTTAGTTAAAAAAGTTGAAAATTGTCAAAATGGCTGCTGTTTGAATTTTAAGGTTGTTTTTTCACAGTTTTTTTCGTTTTCAAATCATCAACCTCCAGTAAAAAGTATTTTCTCTAAGGGAAAAAAGGATAACTGGACCCGTTTAACGATTCAAAAGTAATCGCGCAAATTACTTTGAAAGATCGTGTTCTAGAAAAACCCATCGGGGTATCGGTGTAATAATCTCTACGAGGAAAGGTAGAAACATTATACAGTTTAAAATTCCTTTTCTATACGAATTCATCGAAATATAATAATTTACTCAACATAAGCACCTAGATCTATACGTTCTCTTTACTGTATCCAAATTTCACATTCCTACTTTAAAGCTTTATCCAAAATTATCATTTGACAAACACATCTCGTTGCGGCGCCTTAATGCAGGAAATTTCGACCAGAAAATATCATTGGCTATAAAACCGTAAAACTTGCGAGAATCAAAAAGCTGTTTCAGGGGCTTATTTTATACACTTCAAAGTTTCAAAATATGAAAGAAAAAATTTTTTTTCAACCGGTTACATGAGAACTTTCCCTTAATAATATCAAAAAACCGTGCGCAGCCAAAAATCCTACCTCAGGATTCTTGAGGGCCTAGAACAGGTCATGACGTTTTGCCAAATTTAATGTAAAAACCACGGTATGGGATGGGAAGAGAATCAGTAGTTTGCAGCATGAGTAAATTAAAGATAAATACTTTATAAACTTCTCTCAATACCACATAGTCCAAAAGTAACGAATTATTGACCAAAATTCGCTTTTTAAACTTGTAAATTCATTAAATTATGCATGTTGTTGGTGCGCATGCGCGGCGCTCTGTCACCTTACTATCCTAAAAATCACTCATACGGTCCAGCCACCATTATAAACCCGTGACAGTGGATTATGTGGTGGATTTGTTATTCATACAGTTATTATATTGGAACGATCGAGATAGTATAAAAGAGGAGGAGTCATTCCGGCATTCGACATCAAAATAAGAAAATGGTTTTGTTTAATGGCCAGTAGGTTACAAAATGTATAATACTTATTTTGTTCATATTCATATTTATGTTGTTGCACTTATAGATTTATTTTACATTATTTGTTATAACCTTAATCCAGAGTATTTTTGTTTTTATTATATATTTTTACTTTCTTTAGTTAAAGAAATATAGTTAATATGTGCTATGTTGCACTGTCTGCAGTATTACAGAAAAAGAATTATAATTAGTCCGGGCCTGTGCAGACCGACCGTCGTATAGTCCCATAAGCCACACCTACTGACGCCGTCTTCACTATAAGAAAAACGTCGGTTATAGCGTCTCCTTTCTATACTATCTCGATGATTGGAACTAACACTTAATTTTCTTGCAAATTTTGAGTCCAGAGTAATAATAAAAGCAGAATACCCCATACAAAAAACGTTTCAGGTGAATACAAGAGTTTTCTATTGGTTTTATATCGGATTCTCCAATTTGTTTTAAAAAAATTGCACGTCGATTCAAGAGTTCAGCAACCTCAAAAACCCCCAAAAGGTCACGTTTCAAATAAATCAATAAAACAAAAATATTTTTCATCTAGTTAGACCACGATTTTCGCGAGTTTAGACCAGGGCTTCTCAAAGTGTGGGTCGCGATCGGGGTCGCTTAAAAATGTTTGGGGGTCGCGGTTACATCTGAAACAAATCATAGAGGTGTCCAGAGAAACGTTGGCAAAGGTGTGCATCATGCTAGCTCGTGGCATCACATACGAGTCGGAATCGCTGGGGCGCGCTTACAAACGTTGTGACATATTTCTACAGTTCGAGCAAGTAGGTACAAATGCGAAGGGAGGTATTTTAAAAATTCCTCTTGCGTGTACAAAGTTGTTCTAACGTGCAATGATTATCTATCAGGACAGTGATTGGCTTCCATTATATGTTTGTGACGGATGGGTGGTTAAATGTGTCAATTGCTAAACCTAGAAATAATATTTACCACGTATACATGCCGTTTAGAAAACGCTTTTAAAACGTTTCGAGATTAAAAAACGATACTGTATACATGCCAGTATCAAAACAGTTGAGGAATATTTGTTCAAAACGCTGATGCGGTGGCGCTGCACGTTGTTATTCAACGAATGTCAACATATATAACCTAACCTAAATGTACCTTGATCTATTATATTACTTTGGGGTGGATCGTGGATTGTGTGTCGTTACTAGAACTTAGAACTTTAGAAGGTTACTAAAGATAAAATAAGTTACGAAAGGTAAGTAAATACAACTAAAATACGTATTTTGAGGTAATAATTAGTATTGTTTTTCAGAATAATGGAAGAAGATTCTGTTATAACCCAGTTTATAATACAGATTACATCACATGATCAGCGTATGGAACTAGAATCCGAGAGACGACGACGACGAATGAAAATGTTTCTTTTGATGCAGTATTATTCTGCAGTAATGTTTCGACATTTTCGTTATTCATTAAGAACCAAAAGCCGCTCATGTTGGATTAAACAAAGAAGTTCTGACTGGTGGGATAGTCGCACTCTTTGCGTTGAGCGCCACTTACACTGTTTTCTCGTTTTGATTGCAAGTACGCATGTTTCAATGCCTTCCATTTAGTTTGTATCTGTTCGCTAGATTTTGTTGTGAAGTTCTTCTTTACCATTTCTTCATATATCATTCGATAAATATCAGAATTTTTAAACTTTAAACTTTTTAAATTTTTTCCCGTCGAACATCTTCAACACATTCCTGCGTTGGACGATTTCGAGCAGACAAATTATCTCTTCGTCCTTCCATACGTTCCCCGCCATGATTTTAGATGTTTTTAATTTTTATACCTAATTTTATCGGTGACTGGTGCGGATTATGCAGAGGTAAGAATGAGGTTAGGTGGAGATATACCGGCAACGGGTATTGTGCGCATGCCTCAAAACGGGTTTGGAAACGATAGCGTATATATGCGCGTTGTGAAATCTCAAAACTCTATACGATCCCAGAAATTAGCAATTTGACCTTGATATTTCAAAACGGTTTCGACACCGTATACATGACCGTTTTGAAAACTCGAAACGTTTTGAAAACTGTAGATTCTGCAGTATACGGATCATCCAGTATTAACAAATGTGAGCTTATTATACATTTAGCAAAAAAGACGAAATACAATGCAACGTTTTTCAATACGGTTTTCCGAAAATAATAAAGATAAGCGTGTGTGCGTGGTTTGTAACTAATGCTTGGCTATAGTAAAAGTATGAAACCAGCTAAATTAAAAAGACATCTTCACACAAAATATGCATTATTTGGTAATAAGCCTGTACAGTTTTTCACAAATGTCTTGAAACCCATGTTCGTGTTGATAAGAAATACTTAAGAGCATCCTATGAAGTCGCTTACCTAATCGCAACTGTTAAAACACCTTACACAATTGGTGAAGAATTAATTCAACCAGTTGCGATTAAAATTACTGATATTATCCACGGCAAAATATGCAGACGAGTTAAGAAACATTTTCATGTCAAATGATAGGGTGAGTACACGAATTTTGGAAATTAGCAAAGACCAGCGACAACAACTAATTATAGTAATAAAAGACAGTCCAAAATGTGCAATTCAGCGGATGAATTGACAGATTCTATAGTAACCATTCTATTTATATAAACGTTTCATCTAATCATTGAATTCTATTCAATATGTAGGTACTTATAGTTATTAGAACCTAGAACGTATGACATGAATAGCAATTATCGTCAAATAAGGCGATATACGTGAACAAAGGTATTGGTCGAGTAATAGGGTATTTGACTATTATTGGAAAACCATCTTAGTATGTTTATTCCTTCACTCTACATTGTAAATGCATTATGTTTCGTAATTATTTCCTCAGTATTTCATAAAAATCAGCGTTAAAAATTGAATCACAAAAAGTCCCGCCAAAACGATACTTTTTGTTGTGTGACGTCACCCGATAGTAGATGTCAAATCGGCCCATATGGTCTGTCAGCATCGGCATCGTCGCGCTTTGGTAATTGTGTTGTATGATGTATTGTTTTCACAATTTCTACATAAAAATGGGTTATAAATGGTGTATAAATCTACAATGCAGAAATACGTCAAGAAAAACTCTGGATAAACTATTTGTAGCTGTTCCGCAAGAATTGAAACTGCGAAGAAAGTGGTTGGCTCGTAGAAATCTAAAAAAATAAGTAGCGGCCAATACAAGTATTTTTTGTTGTGAAGATTACTTCGACATAAGTAAAACTGCCTAGAATAAGTTATCTATCGTATTTTCGAACCAGGTATTATCTGATCTGACAGCTTAAGGTTAGGGCTATCCTAACCTACAAAGTTATGCTTACATGGCACTTTAGTGCTATTAAATTCAAACGGGAGAAGCATAAGAGCGCGTTCGGATAACGCGGTATTGTAACGTCATACGGCGTTTATCTGCATATAAGAGAGAGACAGCCGACCCAGGTTATCTGAGCATTGCTCTCCCCATACCCTACCCTGACAAACCGAACGCGCTCTAAGCGTACTAACGAATGACGTCACTGGAGACTGAGCCAATTACAGAGCGTTTTCAATCACGTGAATAAACGTGAATAAAATCAATTTTAATTTTGGTTTTTAATAGAAATAAAAGCATATTTTTTTTGAAAAGTAATAACAAATAGTTTTTTTAAACTGTAATCTATTAGGATGACTATAATACAAGCCATATTTTTAATACAGTCAACTACCCTATTCTAACCTCACTTATTATACAAGTTTAGGTTTATTGTTAGTCGAAACATTTCAACATAACATTTTGCATGTCATTTCATTGCTTTTAAATCGGTACAAAATCAATATTTCAGTACACATAATTTAGTATTATTTGACTTGATATTCAAACGCAAATGTCTCCATTTACATGAATTTTAAATTCCCAAAACGCTTTTCGTCAAAGTTGAATAAAATCGATTTCAATTTGATGGGACAAACGGACAAAAGACGACTGTGTAACAAAAGCGAAACGGCGCGTAAAAAGCGATTGTCGTCGCTATCCTTTGTGCCAAACCCCAGGATAATCTTGCTTTTGTAAATTTCGTCTATTTGTGAAAACTGCGTATGTTGATAAACGCGTTTCTAAGAATTTGACGAAAAGACGTAATATTATTGACGCAGTATAGGTTAGTTAATTACTCAATGCCGCGACTGTACGTAACTGCCAATGGCAGTAACCAACGTATTAAACGATTTCCCGAAGGGTAAGTCAGTCTATAACAGAGTTTCACCCAATCTGTCGATAACATGTCACTTTTCTGACAGTGTAATCATTATAGAATGCTTAATACAAGAAGTTTATTTCTCAGCAACAAAACCGTTATAATAGCAGATGTCTGTGGGAAGGAATTAAAAAAAAAGCAGAACAGCACTTCTGTCAGTACCCTTGTTAGTTTTAATTGAGTTTTCGAATGCTGTAACTTTCTCTGGACATTCGTATTTAAATTTGCAGCTGTGAAGCCATAGAGAACTACCGATTTTTGCATCTACATACAGGCTGTCCCACAACAACGTAACAACACAAACTTATGTGTTGTTTTAAATGGAACACTAGGTATAGTATTGTAGTTTTTAATTAAGATTATTACTGTAATTGTTTTGATATCAACTTGTATTAGGCTATTTTCACGCAAAAACGTGCATTTTAAACAAATCACAGGTAACTAACAATGATAAAGAAATAAAAGAACTTACTTTGGATAGCAAAAAATTGCACGTTTGGACCTTTATTATTGATTAGCGATTCTAATATGACTTATCCCGAATAACTACATATTTGCTTATAATATGACTTATCCCGAATAACCGCATATCTATCTACTACTATATACTAAACGTGACTCACACTCCGCGGAAGAAGTTTACGAAAATCGGCGAATCGGGGGAAGGGTCTGCTCCTCGGAGAAGCGAAAATCAGCGCCGCAGGCGCCGATTTTCCGCCTGAAATTTGATTCTACAGTGCTTAGGCTTTCGATTTCGTCCATTTTCGGCCCAGTTCTCGTTATTCTTTACCTCGATTCGGCTAAATTTATGGATTATCGATTGGGACTGTACTCGTCAGCGCGTCGCCATGAGGTTGCTAGGCAACGGCCGCGCGCTTCGCGACGCGGTCACCAGACGGCGACACATCATCATGTCGCTGTTGAGGTTACGCTACGAAGCAATAGATGGCGCCCCGTAACCGCGCAGAACGTACTAGCATAATCACGTCGCGCGTGTAAGAGCATCCGGGCTTTTTGTCTCTCTCTTAACGCTTCGGTGATCTACCAAGGTCGACCAGCAGGCCTATTAGGCCTGCACATTCTCCTAGTCTACTACTATATACTAAACGTGACTCACACTCCGCGGAAGAAGTTTACGAAAATCGGCGAATCGGGGGAAGGGTCTGCTCCTCGGAGAAGCGAAAATCAGCGCCGCAGGCGCCGATTTTCCTGAAATTTGATTCTACAGTGCTTAGGCTTTCGATTTCGTCCATTTTCGGCCCAGTTCTCGTTATTCTTTACCTCGATTCGGCTAAATTTATGGATTATCGATTGGGACTGTACTCGTCAGCGCGTCGCCATGGGGTTGCTAGGCAACGGCCGCGCGCTTCGCGACGCGGTCACCAGACGGCGACACATCATCATGTCGCTGTTGAGGTTACGCTACGAAGCAATAGATGGCGCCCCGTAACCGCGCCCAACGTACGAGCATAATCACGTCGCGCGTGTAAGAGCATCCGGGTTTTTTGTCTCTCTCTCAACGCTTCGGCGATCTACCTAGGTCGACCAGCAGGCCTATTAGGCCTGCACATTCTCCTAGATTGCTAACTAAATGTCAATTAACTTAAAAAATTTAAATAGAATACCCTATATATCTTAATTTACTTCGAAAGATCGATAAATTAGACTTCCTAAAATGTGTAACTATAGTTAGCTCCCTGTATTTATAGAGTACCGCAATTGCTTATGCCACTACTTGGAGACAAAATGGCGGGTGCGTTGTTTTTGTATGTGCGTTATGTCGGTAAAGTCGGTAATATGCGTTTGCCGCTTTTTGTTGGAGATAAAATGGCGACTATTGCGGTACTCTTTAAATATAGGGACACTATATACGTCAAGGATGTGGTACTCAAGTATCTGTGTATAAACAAACATAGTTACTTAATTTGTTCAGATTTCTGCCCTTTGCCAATAGGCAGCTACTGTAGTTGGTATGGTCTGAGCTGTTGGGACACTTCTCTCTTGTCTCGGTATGTGGACTTTATTACAGAAACCTTCTTTACAGAGCTCTGCGGTGACAATTCGTAGTTATTCGATACACTTGCATAAAAAGCAGATCAACTTGACAACGGCTGGGTCAATTTTAAAGAGCTATGTCTTAAAATGTCACCCATAAATTAACTCCTATTCCGGGATTAATGCTATTGGCTTAATCATCATGAAAGCATATTAAATCAACCAGTATATTGTGTCTGATTAAAGCAAGCGCGGCTGAATTTTATATTTATCCCCGAAATAATGCCATATGCTTACACATTTCAACAGTACCTTACTTTTACACATCAGTGCAATAGTTTCCACTCCGATCTGCCCCTCTTAACTTGTTGGCAAGTATCAATGACAAACATTGGTCACATACCCGCATTGTGTGCCTGCGCTTTTGATGTCACTTGTTTTCAATTTTATTAAAATAGAGCCCATTATATTATTAGTGTACTTACTTTGCTCGGAGAGCTAGTTGTCTATCGTTGGGACACACGAATCTGCTGGAACCTTCATTGCTGCCATAATCAACCATTGTTAGGTGTTACTAGAACAAATAAACAACAGATATTGAAAAGATGAGCTCACGTGGTGATGTTCGTCGCCAAATTCTGAGGAGCTATTTGAAAGAAACGTACATTTCTCAACACTGTATATAACAGGTTATCGTACTGTTCGTGGTACTATGAACTGTAAACAATCTTCCAAAACATTTACTTATTGTTTAGGTGTATATATTATAAGATTATAAGATTTTAAACAACACACAACGCAAGACAGCCAAACGAGTAGAAATTCTTATTATACAAATTTATCTTTGCGTTCACCTTTTCAACATTTTGAAACTAAGCATTTCTAATTAACTTTTTACTTTATCATACGTAGTATGTAAAGTATTGTAATCGTGCAAAAAAAAATTTGATATTTTAGCGGAAATATGGCTCTTCGGGTCCCCTGAACATTTTTGACCAAGGTACAAAAAAGTCTGTGTGTGCGCGTGCGTGTGCGTGTGCGCGTGCGTGTAGGTGTGTGTGTGTGCTAATGTTTTGACAATACCTACTGTCAATATAAGCTGCGTTCGGATATTGTACACAGTTACAATTTTTACACCCAATAACACGTAAGTGTCATTCGGACGGTGTACCCGGCGTCAACGGAGTACAATATCCGTACGCAGCTTTAATCAACATATCTGTCTAGTTCTACTAGTTTTATCTTAATGCAGACATCAGAATTTTTCGTAACAAATCAGCATTCACCTTACATTTTTAAACTTAAAACCATCTGTTCCTACACACAACTGCAATCTTTTCGGAATCGTTTGTATGACTCGTTCCAGTCTTTCCGGCGTAATTTCTAATGTTGTCGCATTAACCCGGATTTTAACGTCATCAATGTTTTGTGGAGGCGTAGCATACACTTTTTCTTTGATAAAACCTCAAACAAAAATATAAAGGATAGAGATCAGGTGATCTCGCGGACCATAAAATATTAACGCCTCTGTTTGGAAACTGTTCAACACCAATGCCTTGCATTCCGAGCATTATGAGCAGAGCCTTCATCATGCATGCACATCATATCGTGCCGCCTGTTCAATGGGATGTCATCAATAACCTGTTCCAAAAGGCTAAGGTATTCATCGGCATTAAGACGATTTGATAGGTAAATTGGCCCAACAACCCTGCGATTTATTACGCCCAGCCAAACTTTAACCGATTATAATTATTTGATGACAATAATATTATAAAATTCCAGCGGGGTTTTTTCGATTTCCTTGCTTCTGACAACATTTGTACGCTACGAATTTCAACAAAATATCAAGTATTTGGTATCATTGTAATCGGAAAGATGTTTCCTATATAATAATCAGGGTGTCGCCATTGGGTACCCGTGAAAAAAATGACTCACTGGCCAAAAACCAATTAAATCACGCTAGAGGGCGCCAGTAATGCAATGTCGGCCAAGATTGATTTAGTTAGTGTTTATTCGACAATTTTCGAATTTTTTCACCAATTCATAGCCACCTAGATTAATGCACAAAAAGTTATTTTTGCGTTGCCTTGGTGATAAAAATTGACGATCGATATGTTTTTGTGTTCAGAATGACATCCTGATTGAAAATATCACACAAAGAATATAGGATGCCATTTAAAATGTCAATGATGACGTCATTTCCGGAAAAAACGAAAGTCATATTAACCTCAAGAGTATCCCAAAGAGCGGCATTTTTTGTCCTTTAACACTTTCCCAAATTTCATTCGTCCAGCTTTATAAACAAAAGAATAAACGGGAGTACCTATGCCGTGGGTCAACCGGTATAGATTGTCCACTGGGAATTTTACAAAGAACATCGCCACGTGTAGCCTCTTCCGCCAATTTACACACCCTGTATGTTATATTATATTATTATAATTATTATAACTGTTATTATCTTCATTACAGTGTATATAAATGGCGGAGAATGAATCACCCTGTATAGGTGCCAGCAATGAAATGATGAAAAAGTTGAAAACGGCAAAGAACAGTCGAGAATTATAAAACAAATCCATCAACATTTTGCTTTAGAAGCGTTAAATGTTCAAACAGTTTAAAACATTTACTAAATACGTACCCCTTTGGGTTTATGTTTGGCTGACAGTGTGTACTGAGCGGACCTGCAAAATCTACGTTTACCAACTCATTTCGGAATAAAATTATTCACCCCTCTATAATTTCGGCCGGCGCCGCTCTGCTCCGTGGAGCATTGAGCTTTCTAAAGCTCATTTTCCCATGAATATCACAATATTTCCAGTTAAATGCCGCGAGGTAAGCTCCCTTCACAAAAATCTACCCTAAGGCCGCGCTTTTCACTGAATTGGAATATTGTTCATAACGAGATTTCAAGTACGTACCTTTTTGCTCTGACAATACCAATAGACGCTTGCTCTGACTTCTTTTATGTACTTAACACAGAATTTTAATAAACACATTTTTTTTCAGGAAAATATTATATTTTCTTTTCCGGTACAATTCGAAAGTTCAAAGTTCAAGCATGAGGACTGTACCCATTGGATTTCAGGGAATTCTTTAATGAATCTAGTTGAGATATTATTGAAGAGACGATGAGGTATATAGGATGTCAATAGAATATTCAAAATGCTTTACAACCATGTATAACACGTTTATGAAATTATCAAGAGAGATCTCATTAGATGGCCTACCAGATCACCTGACTTAAACCCCATTGGATTACATTTTGCAACAACAATTTTGAGAAATTTGGCATGAACTTTATTATACAAATACAATACCAGTAGTGTGGAATAAAAAACATAAGTTTTGGTTGGTACTACCTTATGGGACACCCTGTATACGCGCTAATAATTTTAAAATGTGCGGCTTGGCGTACTGTATACAGGCTGTCCGGAAAGTAATGTAATAAAGTAATATTTGTGGTATTGTTACGTAGCTCGTTAATGGGGACGGCTCTAGGTCAGGATGGAGATGTAAATAAAAGTCGCAGTGTTGTTTACATTGTTCGTGTATTGCTGACCATGCAGAATTCCAATACTACAGCTGATATCTAAAATACAATAGTCGCGCTACACTACAAGTAGGTGCTGCAAACTACTGATTCCGTTCCCATCCTTTGCCGTGGCTTTTATATTGAATTTGGCAAGACGTCATGACCTGTTTGAGCCCCCAAAAATCCTGAGTTAGGATTTTTGGTTGCACACGGCCTTTGATATAAATCATAGTTAATTTGCACGCTTGCCACAAAGGAATGTCTTTGTTCCGATATGAAAAGCCTGACGTCTGCATTTCTGGACGAGCAACTGTCTGCAGGTTGGGTTGGATGACCTGACCTGAATTGTACAATGCCATTAAACTATACTTCGTAACAGTATTTTATCACAAAAAAATATGCCTGGGCACAATTCTTTTTCAAACTCGGAAATGATCGATATGGTTGCTGTTTATGCTCAAGAGCTATTTAATGGAGCAGCAGCAACGGGAAGATACAGGCAGTAGTACCAAAATCGTCGCCAACCTAATAGAAAGCTTGCAAAATATATTTCAACGGCTGAAAAACATGGAAGTTTTCGGCGCTAAAGCGCCATGCAGGACAACCAACTTCGCCAACCATTGAGGAGGAGGAAGATATTTTGTTCCGAATAGAAGAAGATCCTGAAGTAAGAGTACGGAAATTATGTGCAGCTACTGTAGTACCCAGGACAAGCGTGCATAACATTATTCTGCTTTATCCATACCACCACACTAATGTGCTACCAAATGGCATTGCTACCAAATGATTTGCCAAGACTGAAACTTTGTCGATGGTTACGAAACAAACAAAACCACAAAATCATTTTTTGGCCGTGTGTTATTTACCGATGAGGCAACTTTTACACGGCGTGGTATCCTAAACACACGCAATTCTCACTCCTGGAATGTAGAAAACCCCCATTTATCCAGAAATAAACATTTCCAACATGAATTTTCGGTAAATGTATGGTGCGGCGTCGGTGGAGATCATTTGATCGGGCCTTTCGAACTTCCTCCTCGATTAAATGGTGCATCGTATTTAAATTTTTTGGACAACGCTCCACCTACCTTATTAGAAGATATCCCTTTAAACCTGCGTGAGAGTGTATGGTTTATGCACGATGGTGCTCCCGCTCATTTCCTGCAAACTGTGCAAAACTATTTAGACAACCACTTTCCCAACCGATGGAGTGATTATCCTTGGCCACCGAGAAGCCCAGACCTCAACCCATTGGCTTTTTTTATATGGAGCTATATGAAATCTATTGTATACCGGCAAGTCTACTAACACTAGGCAAGATTTGCAACGAACGATTATTGACGCAGGAAGTGAAATTAGAACGAACTTTGAGTCATTTTTTAGAGTACGACAAAACTTGTACAAACCTTATAAATTTATAAGTAAAGTATAACTGAAAATTAAGATTAATTTTTTATAATGACAGCTTTTAGCAAGTACACTAAATGCTTAATTGCGTTTTTCTTGAAAACGGTGGATTTTATCGGCATAAAATAGGTAAACATTTTTTATGTAAAATTAACGTCCGTATCATAATTTTTAGTCTTACCGCCCAAAGTCATAATAATAATAAAAATATCATAATAATACTACCCCAGATAAGCTGCCGACGGCTCCCTCTACAATATGCAAATGTCCTAATACTCTAATCATGTTTGGCTTCTCCAAAAGCCCAAGGGTACCAATTTTCAGCTTGATCGGCCGTTTCTTTTCAGAAATATACGCAAAACAAGAAATATATTTTCTATTTTTAACACGTTATAACTTCTTAAGCAAGCACTTTTTACTATGGGATTTTTGGTTTAATCGGTCCCATTTGACATCAAGAATATACGGTTAAGCTGGGTCCCATTACTTTCCGGACACCCTGTATATGAATGAAATTGGTTTTAAAATATCTTCATTAACAGGGGCACAATCTTTCGAGATCGCACTGTACACCTGTATAAAAGTTGTAGATAATCATTCGCTCTTCAGCCAGAAAATATTTGCATGCTTACATGATGTTCCACAACAACGTACCAACCCAAAATGATGCTTTTTTTTAAATGGAACATTAGGTATATTATTGCAGTTTTTGCTTAAGATTTTATATTTTTATTATTTATTATTTTATTATTTTTTTTATATTATAAATTGTTTCTGAAATATTGTTAAATTATTGCAAAAAAAAAGACGATTAAAAAAAATCATTCTCAGGTAACTATCAAGGATAAGGAAACAAGTGAACTCGTTTTGGATAATAAAAATAACACACTTTTCGTTGCGGAACACCATGTTGATTAGAGATTCTATATAGTATGGTTTATCTGGAAAAAAATTAGGTTTGCTATAGGTGAAACAACTTTAGAATATTAACACCCTGTATATTTTCAAAATTCTTCAGTCAGATTAGTAAATCAGCTTTCCGAAAATGTAAAAAGTATCAAATTAAACATTTGTAACTCAACCACAATAATGAATAAATTAATATGAAATATCTAGTTGCCACGCCGAAATTCAACAATCGCACAAATGTAATGATTCTTCTGATTATGCAGCAACTTTTAGTCATTGCAAGCTGCTACTATGAATTAAACAAACGAACAATTTATTATCAGCCAAGAATTAGTTTTTTTTAGAGGAAGTTGAAAATTATTTAGAATTTTCATTATTTATTTATGTAATGTTCTAAATTATTTAAAGCATAATAATGAGTACTTGGGTTCGTTGTAGTGGTCTAACGCCTTTTGCAGCTAAATCTCCAGTTATATGTATTTACATGTCAGTAATGCTCTCATAAGAATAAATAATTAAATAAATGTATAATTGTAAACTGAACAAATAGTAATTATTTCGGAACGATTTTCATGAGATCCTGACTTGAGAAGGCTGAAATCTAGCGAGTTCTCGGAGGAAATATTACATTTTCCATGTTTTTTCCATTTCCTTTTTAAACGTCACATCAATATGTCTCCAGAGTAACAAGTCAAACGAGGTTAAATCTGGCGATCTACTTTTCCAAAAGAGCATTTAATATTAATTTAGGAATATTGTCCATAAGTTACAAATGTCAAATTTGATGTTTAATAACTTTTTAGCTGTTGACAATAGACCTACCGAGGTGGACATTTTAGAAATCCTGATTTATCGATCTATTGAAGTATGTCCATAGAAAATTCTTAAGTTATTTGGCATCTAGCAAATCTCCAGTTATTCGGGATAAAGTCATATTAGAATCGCAACTATTGCGTTATTGACTGTCGAAATGTGCGATACTTTACTATCCAAAATGAGGTATTTTGTTAATAAAAAGAAACAGTTAATAATAGCCTAGTACACGTTTATGTTAAAACTATTAGGATAAAAATCTTAAACAAAAACTGCAATAATATACCTAGTGTTCAATTTAAAAAGAAAACATAAGTTTGTGTTGATTTGAGCATTTGACCATAAAATTATAGTTTACTTTTGAGCAAATTTAGCATTTTTTTGCTTTTTGACTACCCTGTAAAGTAATGAAAATTTTGACTGTTTTCTATGGCTCTTTAGGAGTACCCAAAATACTTTGTTTAGAAGAAAGATTAAGAAATATTTACTTACCTTAAATGATATACAGTGCTTCCCAAAGGTAACGGATAAATCTATAAAATCTTAAATAAAAATATTTGAGAAAAATGCTCCGACATGTCGATTTTTACTTTTAACTTACTATCCTAATATACACTTTTCAGCCCCCCACCCCTTCACCCCTAAGGGGTGAAACCACAACTTTAAAAATTCAATTAGCAAAGTACCCCTCAATTGATAGACTTTTTTAATCTGAATACAAAGAAAAAAAAATTATCGAAATCGGTTGATAAATAACGGCGATATTTATCAAAATTTATTTATACACGAAATTGAGGAATAACAAAATTTAATTAACTAATCCTTAATTAATTGTCAAAGTGCTGCGCGTTAACGACGAGACAATGCCCTAATCTATCCCCAAACGCTTGTTGAACATTTTCTAACATTTTATTTCGTGTTTTCGAACATTCCTGGAGTCATTAAGTGAATTACTGCAGGAATTCTTTCCTTTAACGCCTCAATATTTAAAGGTCTATTAAAATAAACTTTACTTTTTAAATAGCCCCAAAGAAAATAATCTAGTGGGGTTAAATCTGGCGATCTTGCTGGCCATTCAATAAGCCTTCATCTACCAATCCATTAGGAAATTTGAAAATATTTGGATTAGGAAATACTTGATCGAGGTATTCTCGAACTTGTCGCGCATAATGTGGAGGCGCACAGTCTTGCTGTAACCAAATTCTGTCCTTGTGTCTATCAGGATCTTCTGCGTTGGGAAACAACACCGCTAAAGTAGGTAGTAGTTCATTTCGTAGAAAGTTCAGATAACGTTCACCATTCAGTGTTCCGTCGAAAAATTTGGTCCAATAATTCTAGAACCCACCACACCAGCCCACACATTAAGGTTTTGAGGATATTGTGTGTTCGCTTCCACCATCCAATGCGGATTTTGAAGAGCCCAGTAACGGCAATTTTGTTTATTGGCGGTGCCATTCAGACAAAATGTTGCCTCAACAGAAAAAAACGCTGTTTCTAATTAAGCAAGGATTTTCATTAGAGAGTTCCATCATTGTCTCACAAAAATGCACTCGTCGATCAAAGTCATCATCGGACAATTTTTGTACCAAGTGCATTTCATACGGGTGAAATTTGTGTTTTCGAAATAATCTGGACACTGTGCTTTTTGACGCACTAACTTGTGAAGCGACCTCCGCAAGGGTTGAATGATTTTCTTGCACCATTAAAATAGCATCCATTTGTCGGTTTTCAATTAAGGCCAATGGACATCCTGCCTTAGGCTTATCCCGTACATGACCGAGATCGCGAAATTTGTTTTCGATTCGACTTACTGTAGATTCCGATATTGGCGGACGGTCCGGGTGCGTTTCATTGAACAAAACACGAACTTCGTCATGCGTCCGGCTTCTATCTCCAAACCCAACCATTAAAACTTCGATTCTTTCGGTTTCTGTAAATCTCATTTTGCTACTATTTCTTCAATGACGAAAAATCTGAATTGTGTTTGACGTAAGTAAAAACAAGTTGCAATTGTTTGAACGATATTGCTATGCCCGCTTCAACAGCGCTTACTCGAATATTGACGTTCTTCTTTGAATACATTTTGGTAAATATCGCGGTTATTTATCAACTGATTTTGATAATCTTTTTTTCGTTGTATTAAGAATAAAAAAAAAATCTATCAATTGAGGTATCGCAAGGGGTACTTTGCTATTTGAATTTTTAAAGTTGGGGTTGCCACCCCTTAGGGGTGAAGGGGTGGGGGGCTGAAAAGTGTATGTGAGGATAGTAATTTAAAAATAAAAATCGACGTGTCAGAGCATTTTCCTGAAATATTTTTATTTAAGGTTTTATTGAGTTTATCCGTTACTTTTGGGACGCACTGTATATTATGTAAAAAATAATAAGTTATATTCCTCATTCAAATAAAGTTTATTACTGACAAAGGATTATTTTGTATATCTAGTAACTCTCCCTTTTAACAAAGACAACATCCGAAACAACAAACTAAAAGACGCATAATTGGAATCCATCTGAACAACCAGACAAATAACATCATGACAAATAATGAAAACGGAATTTCATTATAGTAGTACGATGTAAACAACTCGCCCATTCATTCTATCTGTGCCCGACATCTAATTCATGTGATATTTAATTAATTTCCGTTGTATTGGACCACCCATCACAATGTATGTGACACGCTATAGCATCTTTAGCGTGCGCAAAATAAAATAATTAATTAAGTTGACGTGACGATTATTACCCTAATTTTCAATAAAATACTAACAAGAAAAACAGAGTTTCGTCGTTTGGCTTATAAATTAAAATTAAACTCATGTCATTGACGCAAAAACAAAGAAAAAATGCGTATAACATTATCTATATTACACCAATACATGTAATCAAACACTTCCAACATTATCTACCATATTTACAAGATAAATTACACATAGATAACGACTGTAATAACAGAGATTACTTTTCATGATAACTAATCATGTTAACGTGATATTAAACAAATAATCAAACAAAAAATATGAATTCTTAAAGCTCAAACTGAAACAATCAAACTCCACTTACCGTCTGGAAACTTCAAGCAAAGTTTACATCTGTTCAAGTTCGTCTTACAGTAACTCGCACTTGGCGAGAGCTTTGCGTACAGCTTTGGGTCGAGCTACGGTTACTACTGAAGCCTGTTGCTTCTCAAGCGAGTATCAAAGCTCGACGTGACGTCACCGATCGATATGCACGCACACAACAAAGCGTTGAACTTGGAGAACGGAAAATTGAAGTCTGTCCAGAACATTGTTAGGACAGACTCGGAGATAAATGCAGTATCCCTTAGTATGTATGTATATTGTTGTGAAGTTTATACACTGCAGTCTGTTGTTTGTCTGTTCTAAGCAAGCAAGGAAGTATTGTTGATTACATTACGTGTCAACAGCGAATGTGATGTTCGCCAGCTGTGGCAAGTCCGCGGTGATATGAATGGTATATACCAGGGAAACGTTGGATGTTTATAAATGGATATTTTGGGGTAAAGATGGGAATTCAAACATGAAATTTGTTTGGTTTGTTTACCTCTTTCGTTGTTGGAGTGATTAACATGAATTTTCTTATTTTATTTTCCTTTGTTTGCAAATATTTAACCCGGACGTACGGTTTTAATGAATTGAAAAAGAAACAACACATAAATCTATATGATTTATGAAACTTTTTCCTCAAAATGACTACTTCCCAAAGAAATGCAGGGACAAATAGTGCGCCACCCTGTATATGTGAGGCAAACTATTTGATCCTGGCATTCAGTTTCAAAACTAAAATAAGGAAAGTGAAGGGACGTTTTATGGATCAATTTCTTCAGTCGTTTAGATTTCAGATAAATACAAATTTTAGGGGTTATTTTGATGCTATTTTGAAGTTTCTAGCACCGAATGTGCTAGAATCTTTTTTCTCGAAAACTACATCCAGATGTAAGGCCATATACCGTGGAAGTCGTATATAACGTTCGCGAAGGGACCGCGGAATTTGGACGCTATATCCGACTGGACGCTAAATCTGAACATAATTAAATTTTGATTTAAAATCGTTAAAATTAAAAAAACTGTAATTTTTGAATTGAACTTTAAATTAAACAATATTCATTCAAAATGTGCTGACAGTAACCAGTTTTATTCGTCCAATTACTATTTATACTCGTACAAATACACAAACAAAAAATAACTCTTCTTACAATAAGAACACTTTTTATGTATGTGGTATAACTAATAATATCAGTCAAATAAATAATCAGTCATTTTACATTGTTATGTAGCCGATTATTTTTCACAACCTATGGTAGCTGTTTGTATTAGCTAGGTTTGTGCAGGGCGTATGTATATTGATGCAATTTTTAATTTTTTATGAGATCACAAGCGGCTTTTATTTTGTCTCTATTTCGCCAAATTGTCGTTTAGACGACTGTGCCAAGTTAAAAGACGTGGAGATGGCGACATTTTTTTCTCCATTTTCTAATCTATGTTTAGTTTAAATGGAAGACCAACTAAAACGTTCAGTTTTCGACGTTATAAGCAACTCGACACTAACCTACGACGTTATAACCGACTTTGATTGTAGTCTGTATGATATCATTAAGATATAAGTTGATCCGCGGTTTCTGGCGTTAATAAAATGGCATCGCTGAAAGAATAACAAAGAATTGAAGTTCTAATGGTGATTTTGTTATGTAGCATGTTAACATCAGCATGTTAACAGTAGCCTGATCTGCAAATATGCCAATCTATAGTCTAATCGATGAAAATGTTGTAACCTATTGTGTTCAGATAATATATAGAGATAAAATATATAAGAATAACACCTGGAAAGCAACAAAAAAATAAAAAAAAACAACTGAAAGACAAGAAAAAAACCTACCACAAGAAACAGGGTTTTTAGTTTTTTCTTAGTTGTCAGGTCAGGTGTCAGGTGTTTTTTTGTATATTTTATCTCTATATATATATATATCATCTCCATATATATCATCTAAATACAAAAGGTAACGACATTTTCATCGATTAAATTAAGCCTTTTTCCTTAGCTTGACATTTTCAGAAAATAAATTTCTAGAATACATCACTGTGAAGAATGTTCCAAAAACTGGCCGCCCCACAGTGGCGAGAAATCCCGAAAACATGGCCAAAACTCGTAATAACCTTGGACTATTGAAACACAAGTGTTAAACATGCTCATAAGAGGTTTTTGGGGTCTCTGATTCCTAATATAATATCAGATTTTCAAAATTCAAAATGGCGGAAGCAAGATGGCGACAAAAATGATTAATATATCCGATTTGCATGAAACTGATTTCCTGCAGTATTGCTAGACTCCTCATTCCTAATCTGAGATTTTTGAAATTCAAAATGGCGAAGTCAATATGGCGACCAAATATGTAAACAATTTCCGATTGAAATTCAAAACAATTTGCATGAAACTTATATCCTGCAATATTACAAGACTTCTGATCCCAAATATGACATCAAATGTTCAAAATTTAGAATGGCGGAACTAACATGGCGACCGAAAATGTAAAAATATATCCGATTTGTATAAAACTTATTTCCAGTAATATTACAAGTCTCCTGATTCTCAAATCTTATATCAGAATTTTCAAGTTCAATCTGGCGGAATAAATATGGCGACCGAAAACTTTCGATTTGCATAAAACTTATTTTCTGCAATATTACAAGACTTTGCTGTTGGGGCTTATATGAACATGTGAAAGACCTTAAAATTATATATGTATTGATTGTTGCATTTTATGAATTTAGTATAGTTTTCACACAAGCAAGTACTATAACTATTGTACTATTCATTTTGTTTTCCATAGTTTTTCTAAATGCCTATAAAAGTAAATTCAATTCGATTTACCACCCTGTGAGTTCTGTTGAAAATTTGACATCAGATTTGAAATCGACACCTAAAATATCACAGAAAATAAGTTTCAACTAAATCGGACAGTTTCTAGAGTTTAGATGAAAAGGTTGGGTAGTTAGATTAATCACCTCACATTCTTCGATTAAACATTCACCTACTTCTTTAAAATATGAACATGTTATTGTGAAAGGAAGAATATTTTACATTGAATGCAACTAACGCATCCAAAAAAGAATATTGTTATTATCCAACTAGAGGGGACACCCGGTGTCCCTTCTTAGTCTCTTTCCATCAATATTAGATCTGTTGGACATTTCTACGTCAGGCACATCGACGGTATAATAGCACAATCACTGATGCTGCATAGAGATGTATGCGGTTATATACTCTTTAGGAGACCTATCCTACGACGAGAAACTAAAGCGCCATCTATCGGCAGCCTTCACATTACTTTCAAAACAACGACTTTCTTAAATCAAAACAATCGTTTTCTTAAAGCAAATATTTAGGTTGTTTTATATAAAAGAAATATTCTTACTATAAGTGTGTGTTGTCTAAACAAACAAATTATGTTAAGCTCCGTTCTGAAAACATCGCAACTCCGAAACGAATATTTCGTTGTAATGTTTTCTTTTGCTGGGAGTGGTCAGCCTGTCCCTAATCAACGTCACTCCGTAGTCACCAGTTATAGGTGATGTTTAAAGCTCCTAACGGCCGCTGTCTACACCGGGCAGCACTAATATTGGAAAATAAATACATTTCTGGCAATTAAAATTATTTTTCATCCAGCCCAACTCGTTATTTATCTAAGAAGTTAACACTGATAATTTCATAAACTTTTAACAATAAATAGCGTTTCTATTTGAAAAAGCGTTTTATGATAGGTAGAACTGGGTCTTAAGAATGTTATTTTCTTATCATTAGACAACCATTTCTCTGTGTGTGTATCTTTTAGCCTATAAAAAGCTTGATTTTTTCCAGATATCCTCAAATATTAATAAAAATAAAAAAAACATATCAAATATCAAATACGTAAAAATAAATATTTATTTTAAAAATAGAACATAAAATATTGCACATCAACATCAAGATATAACATAACTTAGCATAACCATCGGTGTCAAGTAAAAAAAGATCATCATTTCTCTCATTTCGCTGTCCATTTCTCCTTGACAAAAAATGAATGGAAATTATAAGAGATTATTGCACATTTTCAGTGTTTTTTTAAACCTTCAACCCGCCCAAAAAAATATTGTACAATTGTCCCAGCTATTTACACGAATAGGCAAAGATTTCAACTGAGAAACCTCTGCCTATTGTTTTGTCATGGCAAATAACCCAAAGAATTTTCCAACGCTGCTGTCTTATCCTGTTTTCTTCTATTAGTTTGTTCCCCACTTGATCTGGAGTCATCAGACTGACTCTGTATGGTATACAAGCCATTCCTTGTGCTATACAAATTCGATTTTTGCATATTTTTAGAAGAATATAAAGTGTTATTAATCATTCTATTGCTTGTATATGACAAGCTCGAATGCCTTCCATCTGTTGGGTTGTCCATTCTCGATCCACATCTTGAAGATGGTCTTTTATTGTTAGCATTGTTATAAGCATTGTTATAAGCGATAAAAGACTCCATGTCAATATGCTTTGGGATCAGGTGGGCTATATCTGTCGTTTGGCTGAGCTTTATGTCAGCAAATAAGGCAGCAATTTCAGCGGATTTTTTCACTGATAGGGCTTCGTTACATCCTTTGACAGGGATCGATGTTGATTGAAGTGTTTTTTCTGAAAATAAAAAAAAAGAGTTATTACCTCCAGCAAGCAGAAACCTCCTACTTTTCAAATACTGTGTGGACAAAACGTTTCAATCCAATGTTTATGTTACTTCATGTATGGTTATGCGTTAATAAAAGCATGTGAAATCAAAGGTGTATGTATTAAAATTAGAAGTTAATGACGTTTGGTTTGGTTTTTAATCAAATTAAGAAAAGTACGATGTTATCAAATCGAGACGTGTGTATATGGGGTGAGGTCAAAAGTTGGACACATACCCATTTTTATTATCAATATCTCAGAAAATTTTATTGCGGAAGGAGTTTCTAGATTATCTTAAACGTAAAACGTAACTATAAAATGTCATGTTCTGCTTGTGTATACGGCGTGTTACCAAAATAATAAGATAATAAAAAGTATTAGTGCAGGCAAATTAAGTTGAGAGTGGGATTAATTGTAGACAGGAGTTTTATCATTGGAAATGGTAAAGGGGCTCATAGTGAACGTAGAAAAAATAAATGCAGGTCGTGGGGTGGTATAATGTTTATTTCAGGGGGTTGAAAGCGGGTGCAAAGTATATTATTGCGCTTTCCGGCGAAACGTGATGTTTTATTAAAAAACGTCCTATACTAAGTTGTAGGTCATAAAATAATCTACAACATTCATATGGGTCACTTTTTAGTATGACCTCTAAATTTCCGAGAAAAATGCGAATGCCAATGCCAAAATGAATTATCTTTTTTAATTTTTAGTTGTCGCAACAATAGTTCAATTTTAATCAAATTTTGTGAAAGCGTGCTTTTTTATACCTTAAATAAGCATACATTTTTTTATTACACAAAAAACAAGAAGTTTTTGAGATATTTAGTTTTTTCCGTCAAAATCAGACTTTTTTTTAAAAAAAATTCTGTGGTGAAAAATCGTCGTACAGAGTTCTTCTGGCACTCATTGTTGTTGTTTTTACATGTACTTATTGATACAATAATAAAAACAATAGTTCCTATTTAACAACATGCTCAAAAATTGAAAAAACTCAAAAGCGACTTTTGCAACACTGAATGTTACAGTAATTGTTCATTATTTGCTTAAATTTTTAAGAAAATTTCAATACTGATTACGACATCAAATTGTACGGAAAAAAATACAAAGGAAACCATTAAATTAGGACAAGAAATCTTCAGATAAGTAATCAAAATAACAGTTTTTGTCTTTGAATCAAAAAGTATCTAATACAAAAGTTGTAGGTCAAGAAAACATCTACAAATTTTGTAGAGGTTACTATATAACATAACCTCAAAACTTCCGAGAAAAATTGCGAATAAGGCAAAGATTAGCACAGTTAAATAACTATGCCATTCTATAAAAATCAAATAAAAAATGAAAAATAAATATTTTTCATTTTTTATTTGTAAATCTGTAAATATAAATTGACGGGGTGGGGTCCTTCGGAAAGAGATATTCGAAAATGCAAGTTGCTGTAGGTGCAGCGTGTCGTATACTGGCGATGCCTGTCTCACCGTCTGGATTCCACGTTGTCACCAAGGCCCTACGAGGTGCGCCATGTTAATAGTTTCCTCCAGACCGGTGAGCGAACTCATTTGCCAGGGTTGCGTACCGTCCTTTATGCTGCTCGGTTCAGGTCGTGTGTCGACACGTAGTGGAAGGGGGCTCCTACGCCCTCGCTGGTCATGGCGCCATGGTGGCGACCTCGAAAGCGCTATTGCGGAGCCCACTGGTATTAGCGGCGTATTATTAGAGTACTGTTTCTACTGTATTGATGTTGTCACATCAATACAGTAGTCTACTTTAGTACTAAATCTACTTTAGTAGATTTTTTCATAAACAGTTTGTGGTTTTTTAAGACATAAATAATTTACTTTCAGAAGTTTCGTCAAAACTAAATTAAAATTACAAATTCTAAAAAAATGAATCTTTCGAATTTTTCTCGGAAGTTTTAAGGTTAGGTTATATAGTAACCTCTACAAAAGTTGTATATTTTTCTTGACCTACAACTTTTGTATTGGATACTTATTGATTCTAAGACAAAAACTGACTATTTTGCTTACTTGTCTGAAGATTTATTATTCTAATTTAATGGTTATAGCATTAGTGTAGAAATGAGAGACAGTTTCCTTTGTATTTTTTTTTCGTACAATTGAATATCGTAACCAGTATTACAATTTTCTTAAAAATTTAAACAAATAATGAACAATTACTGAAAAATTCACTATTGCAAAAGTCGTTTTTGAGTTTTTTCAATTTTTGAGCATGTTGTTAAATAGGGACTATTATTTTTATTATTGTGTCAATAAGTACATGTAAAAACAACAAAAATAAGTCCAAGAAGAACTCTGTACGATGATTTTTCACCACAGAATTTCTTTTTAAAAAAAGTCTGATTTTGACGGAAAAAACTAAATATCTCAAAAACTTCTTGTTTTTTGTGTAATTAAAAAATTTATGCTAATTTAAGGTATAAAAAGGCACTCTTTCACAAAGTTTGATTAAGATTAAATTATTGTGGCCACAACGAAAAATAAAAAACAGAAAATTCGTTTTGGCATTGGCATTCGCATTTTTCTCGGAAATTTTGAGGTCATAGTAAAAAGTGACCCATATGAATGTTGTAGATTTTCTTATGAACTACAACTTAGTATAGGACGTTTTTGGATAAAACGTCAAGTTTCGCCGGAAAACGCATTAATATACTTTGCACCTGCTTTCAACCCTCCCAAATAAACACTATGCTACCCCATGACCTGCATTCACTTTTTTTACGTTCAGTATGAGCCCCTTTACCATTTCCAATGATAAAACTCCTGTCTACAATTAATACCGGTTTTGGCTTATAATCAGTTAATTTGCCTGCACTATATGTAGAAATTTGAAACGGCATCTATACGACATTAGAATCAGTTAGTTATATACTGCACTATTCGCGTAAGTAACTAATAATGGGGTATTCCGGTGTTTTTGAAATTGTCATTTTTTACAAAGTATGGGTGCTACTGTTTGCTACTTCACAAGTAAAATATCAAACATTGTTTTAAATTAAGAGAAATCGTTGTTTGAAGTTTGAATTAGGATTGGTCTTTGTGACGTCACAAAGACCGCTCAAAGTGAGCAACTTGACAACGTTGCTATATCTAGGGTGCACGTAGTAAATTTTTGTCTTCTGTTGTGTCAACGTTTAGAATCGCTCGTTTGTTGGCACCTGCGTCGGTTATTGAGGTTATATCAAACACTTGTTCAAAATGTATAAACTCCAACGCCGACATTGTTCTGTGCCGGGCTGTAACAGCAGTAGAACAGTAACTCCTGATAAGATTTTCTTTACATTGCCGACTAGCGAGATGAGAGATGTTTGGCTTGAAGTTTCAATGATCAAATCATCTCTCAAAAAAGGTACCTTTATTCGTTGTCAAACAACAGGGTCGCCAACCGTCAACTTGGCCGATCAGCTGTTCGAGAGCTGTCCGCTGTTGCCACCGCTACTAGGGATCGGTAATCATCATGTATTTCCGAGAGTGGTCGGTGAATTCAAACGAAATGCACTTTTAATTGCAATTATCTTATAGAAAAAATAAATCAAAAAGCTCATAGCTTAACTATATGAATCCTCATAAATTGTACAATAGGTTAAACCGAATATCTGCTTAAATTTTGACATGACCGGAATACCCTATTCTTCTATATTTGATTGTTTGTTATGTTATTCCGTCCGTCAAACACAAATTCTGATGTTTTAAATATTCTTATTATCCTTATCCTCATAAAATGGTGGAAACGATCTTAAATATATTGTTACACTCAACAGTGCTCCGAGCGTTGTCTGTTAAATGTAAAACAACCATCTTGGCGTCTTCATTTTTTGTAGTACAATGGAACGGCTTCTAGCCAGCTCAACGCGTAATGTCAGGACTAGGAAGCTTATAGCGTTTTCTTTTGGTAAAACTAGTGCGCACTAGAATTACACTGGTGATGCACGTGGACTCTCTGAATCAGTGTTCTGCGCATTGTCAGTGCAATTCTAAGGCCAAAAGTTATCAAACGAAAACGCTATTAAAAAGATCTGCGACCCTATTCTCGTCATCTTTTTGAAGCGAATGCGAGACTTCTCGAATGGTTAGGTGGGCGGAGTGGGGATATCAGCGGTTCCCCTCTGGAACGTATCTATGAGCAAATTAGGGCAACCGCCGATATCTCCACTCTGACCTAGCCATTCGAGAAGTCTCGCATTCGCTTCAAAAAGATGACGAGAATAGGGTCGCTGGACATAATCAGGCCAATTCTGTAACGCAGTTGTTACGTAGCAAGTTGCTACGTAGCAACTCCGTTAGCAACGTTCGTTAAATACATTGTTAACGACTTTAATAAGATTTGGCATTCTATATTGGAAAATTAACCATTTCTAAAAATCATGCGCTTAACAACGGTGGTTAACTGTTGATGGTCATGCGCATTCAGTACAAAACATTCAATCAGCTGATCAGTACTCGTCGATATGCTGTGTATACAGAAATTAAAAATATGCAAATGGGTGGCGTTTTTCGGCCCTACAAATTAGGGGTTTGCAGGACAAATGTCGGTACCTTAACGACAAAATATGCATTTGAGCAACAAAATATGTTTTAACGACACAAAATGCAAACAAACAACATAATATATGTTTTAACAACAAAAAAATGTAAATGAACGACAATATTTGTATTTCAACGATAAAATCAGCAAACTAGATGATGTAACCTGAAAGATCATAAATGACCGCAATATGACAAGCAGCGCCGCTAGGCCAGTCGTACAAAACTTCTTCCATACTACAGTGTGCTACCATTAAAAGTGTGGTTATGTGTAGTTTGTTTTTAAGTTCGCAGAAGGACGTTGGGAATAATTGAAAATTATTCTGTGTATAGTTGTTGGTCAGTAAGTCTTCAGGTAAGTTATAGTTATAAATTATATATGGTTTTCCCTAGAGATAATGTGGACAACAAAATACAACTGGAAATCGAACAGTTGTAGGCAATTGATAACTACGATCTTTTTGTCTAAAATGTTTGTCAGTTGCAAAAGACCTTATAGTACTTTGTTACAGTTCGACCGTTAAATTAAAACGCCCCGTGACATTTCTTATTATGTCAATTTGGGTCGTGCTTATTTTTTGTACTGTTATTTTTTCATGCAGGACCCTCTCAATTCGTTCATTTATATTAATACTTAATTGCTATGAAATTTGAGATCGATCAATACAGTACATTAAGTATTAACCCATACTCCAAGCAGCACAAAATCGAGTATATGTTTAAATTTAATCATATTAAAAAGGAAACATTTTTGTTTTGTTTACTACAATAAATTTACATACCACAGCTCGTAACTTACACAAGAAAAATAATCATGTAACTTATGAGTCAGAGCACCTCACATATTTCCAAGTCGATACTTAATTTGTCAAAAATACAATAATCTAAGCTGTGCCATCAATAAACACAGTCTATGTAGAAACCCCAACTAAAAACAGATTTCACTTGCTCGATTTTATTCATTGTTGGCCAGGATAGTCACTTAGCTTCGACTAATGTATTTTTGACATATTAAATAGTTGCAAATATGTGAAATGCTTTGATATCGAGATGCATTGTCACCTAACTATAAACAATTTTACTCATAACAAACAACTTCATTAAAGGACTGGACCGAAGCATATCAATGGTTACAATTAAACAAAAAAGCGTCTTGAAGTAGGTACTAAATATTATTACATGTTCTACTAAATCAAAAGATAAAAATATTCAAATACACAATAATTCAAATATTTGTTTATTTTTTATTTATAGAATGTATGGATATATATTTATTGTACTTAAATTATTGTTTATTTGTTTCTCTATTTAAATACAATATTTAAAATTTAATTTGTGTTTTTATTAAATTTTTGCATACAGCACTTTTCGCAAACAGCTTAAAAAGTTAAGTTAAGCTAAGCAGGCTTAATTAAGCTAATCAATTAAACTGTCGTTAAGAATCCCTAATTTGTCGTGCTGAATATTCTGTTGTGTTAACCATTGTCGTGGGGAATGCCAAATTTGTCGTGCTGAGTACATAATTTGTCGTGCACAAATTGTCGTTGAGAATACCTAATTTGCCGGGCCGATATATATTCCCCAATTTATTCGATATTCAAAAACCGATTGGAACATACCAGTGCCGGATTAAGCTAGTGCGGGGCCTGTAGCAAATATTATCAAGAGGCCCTTGGTTTGATGTAGGATATAAATCAAAACACATTTTTTTTAACAAAACTTTTCTCGATTTATTTCATAGTGTTTCTTAACTCATTTTTTATACGCTTTAATGCCGAAAGAGAACGTTCTCCACTGCAGTTAGTAATCAACTAAAGGACAAATAAATGCGTCTATTTCCAGACTATTCCCACATTTGGAAAACACGCCTCTAACGAATTTTCCATTATAAGTCTATAATATTTCAGTTCACGATTTGTTATGCTTTGTACTTCCAGCAGTGTAATGTTGACCCGCATCTCTGGCTCTGCTGCCCATATTGACTATTTCAATCTGGATACAAGGGAAAATAAATTACAAAATAAAATGTAATCCTGTACTTTCTGCTAAAGTATTAAATTATGTGATCTTAATTCTTAATATTACAGGATGTACAAAATAGTACCGTAACCAGGAAATATCGCGTCCTCTGATAATTTTATAAGAAAAACATTCGTATAAAACCTCTAGGAAAAGACATGAAAAATGACATCATGAAAGCTATAAATAAAAGTACTTTTGAATACTGGGTGATTTATTTGCACTTAGCAGGCAAAAATCCAATGTTTTTAAATAGAACACCCAGTATAATTTTCAGTTTTATATACTCTATTGAATTACAAATTTATCTGTGAAAACCTCATATCTATAAGTTGTTCAAAAGGTATGGGCTCAAAAAGAAAAAAAAACATTTTTAAAAGTTTGATTCATTTGATCACAAAAAAAGTTTTAAATCAAACACCAGGTGTCACTAATACAACAGGAACGGCTAAACTACACGGCAATTGCGCAATATCTACAGTCTACATATCTGTTGTTCGTCTACCGACAGGCGACATCCCTCTTGTCTTATCGCCCGGTAACGCGGTAACCTAACCTAAACAAAAGTTGACAGTTGTAGACTTGGGCAGACTTGGGTTCCAGTTAGTATTAAGTAAATTAGAATTTTATGTTATAAATCAGTACGCATTAAAGACGAATAATCAGAAAAAAAGTGTGGAGAGTTCATAAATGAGGAAATTATTAAATATTTTGGAACTGTACTACTTGACGCGCAAATTTCTGTGGCGTAGTGTTACCTATGCGATCTATGCACCGATTGGGTTGCTCTGGGGAGAGTAATGCTCAGACAGCCAGACATCCTTGGTCGGCTGTCTCTCTCTCTTATATGCAGAGAGATGCCTTACGAGTCAGTCTGTTATGCAGCACATCACACTCGCCGTACCCTACCCGATGACGGAATGTATTCCGAATTTCCGAATCAAGTCTAAACAATCTCAATTCAGATTTGTATTCCCCCTGAGCATTTGCTACTTCTGCTACGTGGCTAATCCGGCACTGGAACATACTGGATGAATTAAATTTGATTTTAACTGATTACTTGTTTTTTTATTTACTATTTAGATGTGATAATTTACACCTTCGATCAGTTCCTTTGATCCGTTCCATTTAATTTAATTCTGTTTGTATACAGTTTTATAAACATCTGATTTTTTCCTAGTTATTAGAACTTACTACGTATGATATACATTTTGAAATTATTGTCAAATAAGAAAACGTAGCGTGAACAAAGATGTCGGTCAACTGATTCTAACCTTACTTCTAAAAATTTCAATTTGATTTTAATAGAAACATTTCAACATATGATTTAGCAATTTCGAATAGTTTACACTTTAAAATATGCAAGATAATTTCGACTTTTGTTCTATTTTTATCATACACAACCCCTCTGGAACGTGCCGCCTATGGATTGCCTTATATGGACATCTCTGCTTAAATTAACATCCTTATCCGATCACGTGACTCCAGTTCCCACAGTGCCCCGCGCGCGATGTCAAATTTACTAACCGATGGCATTTGTCCTCCCGAACTGTTCGATTTATCGATAAGAAAAAAAAGCTGCATTCGCTAAGGAATCGTGTTGAAAATTACCGGAAGGAATCATTTTATCGTTTTCCAATAACCCCGGATGCGGGTCGGTTCAGGTAAGTCGACTCGAGAGTTTCCCCCGTAAACATGAGTACATATGGTTATGTTATGCAAGGTAAAATCTCGATTGGTTTAAGTTATGTAAGTCGGTAAAGAAGTGTGTGTCGGTATGCAGCGGCATATTGACAGGTAAGATTATCCAGATATCGAGGTTATGTGTTCGAATCGGTTTAAAATATGCATTGAATTGTCAATGTTTTACAATACTATTGTTTATCGCATAGAGTTTATTACGTATCTCTTATCATAGGTGTCAGTGGTAAACACGGCCGTCGGCCGGCAATCCAGTGGGTAGTCGTTCTTGTTTGGCTTTTCAACTTCACTGCTGCTGTCAACATGCTGCGCTGTTTTCTTCAGGATATGAGTTTGGAGCATATTTTAGCGAGAAGTGGATTGTGGAATCTCCGTAAGTATTTTTGCATGACTTTTCGCATGCATTGTACGCATTTTAGGGCGAAAAAATATCATGACCGGTGTTAAATAATGATAATAATAATAATAATACCAAATAGTAGGAACTCCACGCCCTAGCATCCCCCAACAGGTCACTAACGGGGTATCAGCAGGCCCGAATTATCATGATTTTGGCGGGCGTATGTGGCACGTAAACACGTAAAAAGTTGTTTACCTTTCAGCATTTTACCGTGGAGTAAGGAAATCCACCGAAAAACCTTCACTCTGAAAGCAACTCATGACTCATGATGGCCCGGCGCGTAATATTTTTCTTGTGTGTGGGAAAAAAATTCAGGCGCCTTTCGGAAAAAAGTCAGCAGCCAATCCATCGTTTAAAATACTTGCTTTGGTATCAATCTGCTCTAAAATATCTGAAATTTTATTTACAATTGAAATACTACAAGGCAATATCATAAAAATAGCTTTTTTTTCAAATCAACATGAGATGGCACGTAAAACCCCCTTAAAAACTTCAGTAAATTTTGATGAGTTGTGAGAAATAAATTTCATGGCATAGTTTTAACTTCGGAGTTTTGCTGTTTAAAAAGCAACTTTGTGCTAGAAAACCTACCATCAAAATTTTGGCAACAAAGTTATCTAGAACTTCTTTTTCAAAGATTGGAATATTTTTCTAAAATTAAAAATACCAAGTTGGCATCTTGTGAAGTCACAATATCTACATATAATTAGGAAAATGTTTGTGTGACATTGTCAGGTAGTACTTTGATATTATTATACCCCCCACATTTAATGTGGTGAGGGTATATTGAGTTTATTTATTGAGTTTGATTCAACATTTGTAACACCCTTAAGGAGGCATGGCAGATATAGACTTATATATATGGATTTGATCAGAATTGAAAACTGAGCTATGTCCGTCTATCTGTCCGTCTGTCCGTCTGTTCGTCTGTGTGTGCGATAACTGCTGTAATTTTGAAGTAATTGATCTGAAATTTGGTATACAGGCTCTTAAAAAGTAAGGACAAGTTCGTGAATGGGCAAAATCGGTTCACTTGTTTTTTTTTTTTTAATATTTTACAGGGGGGGTATTTTAACTTCAGCACGGCTGAAGATAATTTTCTTACTAGTTTCTTTTTACTTATGACGTTAGACGAATGAAATTTTGAGAAGTGCTAATTGACAAAATGCAATTTTTTGGGATATTTTTGAGGTTAGTGTGGCTACCGGTTTTTCAGGAAATTAGAATTATTTTTTTATTAAATTTTTAAATGGCAGCCTATAATAAATATTTGAGTGATATTGTCAACCGGATCACATTCTGAACACAAACTACCCAGGCAACGAATAAATAACTTTTTTATTTATTAATCTGTGCCTATGATTTGGTGAATATGTCCAAAATTGTCAATAAACACTAACTAAATCGATGTTGGCCGATATTGTATTACTGGCGCCCTCTAGCGTGATTTGGTTGGTTTTTGGCCAATGAATCATTTTTTCGCGTGTACTTCATGGGTGATTATTCAATAGAAAACATTTTTCCGATTACAATGACACGCTATACTTGATATTTTGCTGAAAATCGTAGCGTGGAAAAATAAATAACGGGTTAATGATAGAAATCAGCGTTGTAAACTATGGATGAATGCTAGCATCCGAATTTGACGTTAGTCTTAAGTCATTGTCATCTTTTTGGCAACACCCGGTAAATGCAACGACGAAGAAGAAAATAATTTCGTATTTAATGCCACCTAATATTTCTAGACACGTTTTATCAGATAACATTTGTGCATAGTTTTTAACACAAAGGTACTTTACTTTTAAGTGTTTTTCATAGTTTTGGTAACACCCAGTATACGCAAGCAGATAATTACATTATAATATTTGCATTTTAGGATTAAGCAAAGCAGAAAATTATGAAGAATAAATTTTTCTGAAAAATTGATAATAAAAAAATATTCCCATATACGAACAACTTTCCATATATGAAACATTTTATTGATTTTTAATAAAAAGTTATTCTGAGCATAGCGTGTTCTTTAGGTAGAGTTTTTAATATTGAAAACGTATGTCACTATTTAAACAATTGATAAAATAAATAGTTCATACTTCATACATGGTCATACAATATAATGTAAAATTAAAACCATTAAATAAGAAAGCTACATGGATCCTAAAATTTACCGAGATATGCTAGGAAATGTGGAAACATCAAACCGCAAATTATGATCATCGATGTGGACAGGTTTATATGGCATTAAGTGTCTACCTGTAATATACAGGGTTAGCCAAAATTACCGGAACACCTAAATAATTCTCCAACCGAAATAAATTTCCAAAAATTGTTCAAACAAAAGTTTGTTGGCTTTAAACAAGCTATCTTTTAAATATATTTTCAATATACAGACTTTTTTAATTCTAAGATTAATTTTAAGAATTTTTTATATGAATCATTTTTCTATAATATGCATTATTTTTTAATTAGAAGCTATTAACCAAAAATAGTCAAAATTATCGGAACACCTAAATAATTCTCCTTCGAATAAAAGTTTTTTGGGCTTAAACAACCTCTCGTTTAAATATAGTTTTAATATACAGTGTGTTCGTTTTATTATGGAAATTTGCAAACCATTCCATTTTCTAATAGAACACCTTGTAAATTTTGATTTATTTAATTCTAACATTAATTCTAAGAATTTTGTAGAAATAAGTTTTTGAAAATGCATTAATTTTGAGTTATGAGCAATTAAGCAAAACTACTAAACTTCAAATTAAGAATATTTTCCCACATACATACACATTTATCTTAATGTGACAGTTTGAACATTTAATTTAATTCTATTTAATAGTTTTTATTTCCTTTTGATTTTTTATTTTTTACCCGTTTCGTTAAAGTAAAAGTTCATGAGTATTGATTAATTGCTTATAACTAAAACTAAAATTTTATAAAGAAATAATTCCTACATAATATTCTTAGGATTAATCTTAGCATTAAAAAATGTTCAATATACAGGATACAGGATGCTCTGTTAGAAAAAGGAAAGATTTGCAAATTTCCATAATAAAATAAACACTGTGTATTAAAAATATATTTGAACGAAAGGTTGTGTAAACCCAAAAAAGTTTTATTTGAAACACTTTTTGATTTTTTTACGGTTGTAGAATTATTAATTTGTTCCGGTAATTTTGACTATTTTTGCTAATAGCATATAAATAAAAAATGATGCATTTTATAAAAATATGATTCCTATAAAAAATTTTTAGAATTAATCTTAGAATTAAAAAAATGGATTAGGGTGACCCACGCCATAGGTACTGCCGTTTATTTTTTTTGTTTATAAAGCTGGACGAATGAAATTTGGGAAAGTGTTAATAGACAAAAAATGTCATTCTTTGAAATACTCTTGAGGTTAATATGACTTCCGGTTTTTCCGGAAATGACGTCATCATTGAAATTTTAAATGGCACCCTTTATTTTGTGTGTGGTATTTCCAATCAGGATGTCATTCTGAACACAAAAACATATCGATCGTCAATTTTTATCACCAAGGCAACGCAAAAATAACTTTTTTGTGTATTAATCTAGGTGGCTATGAATTGGTGAAAAAATTCGAAAATTGTCAAATAAACACTAACTAAATCGATTTTGGCCGACATTGCATTACTGGCGCCCTCTAGCGTGATTTCAATGGTTTTTGGCCAGTGAGTCATTTTTTTCACGGGTACCCAATGGCCACACCCTGATTATTCGATAGATAACATCTTTCCGATTACAATGATACCAAACACTTGATATGTTGTTGAAATTGGTAGCGTACAAATGTTGTTAGAAGCAAGGAAATCGAAGTCAAAGTCACTCAATGGACTACTCGAAGGAATTACCCTGATTATTCGAGGAATACCATTTTTCCGACACAATGATACCAAATGCTAGATATTTTGCTTATAATTGTAGCGTGAAAATGACCATTGAGTGACTTGTACGTATTGATCCTTAGGTCAATATTTTTTTTTCGATTTCCTTCGAACAACATTTGTACGCTACAATTTTAACAAAATATCAAGTGTTTGGTATCATTGTAATCGGAAAGATGTTTTCTATCGAATAATCAGGTTGTGGCCATAGGGTACCCGTGAAAAAAACGACTCACTGTCCAAAAACCAATTAAATCACGCTAGAGGGCGCCAGTAATGCAATGTCGGCCAAAATCGGATTAGTTAGTGTTTATTTGACAATTTTCGTCTTTTTTCACCAATTCATAGCCACCTAGATTAATACACAAAAAAGTTATTTTTGCGTTGCCTTGGTGATAAAAATTGACGATCGATATGTTTTTGAGTTCAGAATGACCCGATTGAAAATATCACACAAAAAACATAGGGTGCCATTTAAAATTTCAATGATGACGTCATTTCCAGAAAAACCGGAAGTCATATTAACCTCAGGAGTATTCCAAAGAATGGCATTTTTTGTCTATTAACACTTTCCCAAATTTCATTCGTCCAGCTTTATAAACAAAAAAAATAAACGGGAGTACCTATGGCGAGGGTCACCCGGTATAGGGTGTTCTATTAAAAAAAAAGGATAGGTTACCGAATTTCTATAATAAAATGAGCACTCTGTATATTGAAAATATATTTAGACGATAGCTTGTTTAAAGCCAAAACATTCTTGTTTGAACAATTTTTTGATATTTCTTACGGTTGGAGAATTATTTAGGAGTTTCGGTAATTTTGGCTAACCCTGTATACGCGCAACAAGAAAAGGGCATTTTAGTGCGATTAGTGGTTGAAGTCGGTTAATTTTTTAAGGTTTCTAAAGAACAGTTTTTAATCGTATACAGGGTGAAATTATGAATTCCGGCGGTTTCTAATTTGTTTTTTTAAAAGCAGAGACTGGAGTTATTTAAAGTTATTGGGGAAAAAACTTTTGATCAACTTTTGTTTTCTTATTGGGTGACGTGTTTGATTTATACATTTTATGTGGCCTTTTCTTTAGTTTCAATTGTGAATAATTAACTTATTTTCTTATTAACTTATCATGCTGTAAATGTAAATTTTCACAGTGTATACTTACTGCTTTGTGTGTATTTGTAAGAATTCACCGATCTGACACTGTTCTGTGTCCTTCCATTTTCACTTGTAGACCTCCCATAGATCGACCTATTGATATTGCAAATTTTCCCATTAGCAATGGAAAACAATTCATAGTCAACAGCCAAGTTATCACTGCCACTGCAACTTTTCCTCCTAGAACTCCTAGCTTTCGACTCAAAATAATCATTATATGGATTGGAAAAATACTCCAAACTCTTCGTACTCTTAGTATTCGAGTTCTTCTTGCACAATTTCCGATGATTTGGCGGCGTGATCACCTCTTGCGACGACGGTATGAACCCTCTTTGCTTCAACTGTTCGAATATAGTACTTTTCTGCTTCTTGGGGTTGGTACAGTAACATTTATTACTATCTGCACAGCTATCAGTGTCACAACCACACCAAATCAAATCTTTAGTTTGACACGTGCATTTTTCGCTTTTCGACGCTAGTTTTTGAGTTTTATCTCCTAAAGAGCAATAGCACTTATCTGCTGAGGTACAGGTGCAAGTGTCACTATCATAACTGCATTCTGAGCAAGAAACATACCCACTGGATGAATTCCTATTCTGGGTTGACACCAAATGGCTTTTCCGACGCTTCAAAGAAAAAAAATCGCTTTCCTCCGAGGTGCTTGCCCGTTCTCTTCTGCATTTCTGATTCCTCTTCTTATAGCTTTGCCTCCTTTGGACTGGTTTGCTCTCTTTCGGCTGGAAGTGTCTTGTGTCATACGAAGAGGAACTTAAGCTACTCTCTGGGAGCTTCGCATCTTTCTGTTTCTCAGAATTGTTGCCCTCAGCTTTCGTTTTCAACTTCTGAAATATATGCTTCAATCTTTTAAACTTCTTATAGGCTGGTACTCTGTTCTTATTGGCTTGTGTCTTCAGCAATTTCTTCTTGTGTCTTCTCATTATCATCTTTGATCGTTGGTATAGCTCATCTTTTGTTAACGTCAAAGCTAGCTTCAGCAAGAATTCCTTGTATATCGGTTTGAGATCGTTGAAAGACATACCATCTGGGTCTATAATTACCCCTAATATCTCATCAACTGAATGAAGACCTTCTTGCAATCTAAACTCATTGAACAGTTCGCTAAAACCAAGTGGGGATCCTCCAGAGGCTTGGCCATTGGATCTTTGGACTTTTGACTTGTACCTGAAAGAAATATATAACATAAGATAAAATGATAGCAATATAATGATGCAATGTGTGTATTAAAGTTAATATAATAATAAATTTAATAAATTTCGTGCAATACATTGACATGTGACATGTTGAATGCTGACATGGGTAACTCCTCAAGTTGTTCATGGAAATACTTTTGCAACATATCCAAACATTTCTCTTGATTAACATTTCCATCGAAGAAATATGGCCCAATTACCCTGTGATACATTACAGCAAGTCTTACAATTACGATTTTTCGAAACCGTATAAAAATATCAAATATCTACAGTCGTATATTCTTTAGCTATAATTTGGTGTATTGCCCAGATTCTGTTTGGTGTTATGACCCTGTATATTCTTGTTTTGCGACTAAATGGCAGGGGGTACTCATTCCAATAAAACTTTGAATTGAACAAAAATTGTACGTACGTATAATCAGTGCAATTTCGATAACAAATGAAAGAAGGAACTGCTTTGTAGTCATTTAGTTGAGAGTCCCTTTGTTGACAAATTAATGAAAGTTTATATTTAATGTGGTATATAAGTGACCTAAAATCATTCTTATTTTTCTTTGTAAAAAAATACTAATATAGAAAACTGGCGGCGATCATAAAATTATAAAAATGTTACTGCCTTTCAACAAACGATTTTAAAACGAGTATTTGAACCAAATAACATCATGTATAGTTTATTTTTTTTAACTATTCTCAAAAAGTTATGCACAAAAAAATATATTTCCTAAAAAGCTGGACATTTTTATAACTCCGCGGGAGGCGGGACAAAATGTGAAAATATATACTATAAAGATATTCTTGCTTTTCATGTTTGTTTATTAGATATTCTTCCGGCAATTTTTTAACTATATATTTTGTATTACTAGCAAATTTCAACTTGTTGCGTAATATGACACCTAGATATTTAAGTCGAGATGTTTAAACTATCTCGACAATAGGGTATTTGACTGTATTAAAAATATGGCTTGTATTATAGTCATCCTAATAGATTACAGTTTAAGAAAACTATTAGTTATTACTTAAAAAAAATATGTATCAATCACGTGATTGAAAACGCTCTGTAATTGGCTCAGTCTCCAGTGACGTCATTCGTTAGTACGCTTACTTTCGGTTTGTCAGGGTAGGGTATGGGGAGAGCAATGCTCAGATAACCTGGGTCGGCCGTCTCTCTCTTATATGCAGATAAACGCCGTATGACGTTATCACAGTGGGGCAAAAATGACCTTTCGGGGACAAAATTCTGTAACTTTGTCATTTTTAGATGAATTCTTATAAAATTTTGTGTGCATAACAAGAAAGGACTAAGGTTTAATCTGAGTAAAAAAAAACATTAAAATGTTAATAATTTATTTATTCTAAAATAACAAACAAGAATACTTTAAGTCGCAAGCTTGGTTTTGTGTCATTTGTAATAAAACTGTATATTTAAGGTGTTTTTGTGTCACTAATTATAAATCCGATGTCAGATTTTAAAAATTCAAAATGGTGGATGAAATATGGCATACTCAAAATCCAAAATGTAAACAATTATTGCAAATCTACGCGTGGCGTTATATCAAAACAAAAATGTTATTAATTCTACGATTATATTAAAAAAATGTTAAATATTGGTTAACATCATAAAAATTGTTTCAAAATATTGTAGGAAATAATAATTTTAATCTTCTAGTAAATCGATAACTTCTTCATCGACATCTATGTGTTTCTGTGAAGGTTGGTTTCTAATGCTCGTTATAAATGGATCTGATGTGCACATCAAATGATGAAAAACATCTTCATTGGTCGCTGATCTAGAACATTTCCTAGAATGACGAAGTCTAAATTTTTTATAATCTTTATTTCTAGCTTCTTGTGCGTCTTCAGATAGCTGTCCAAGAGGCAAAATAGAATGGTATCTGATTATATTCTCTCCGTGAACAAGAACTTTGTGAACTGAAGAGGGCATGTAGTACCAACTATATTTGCTAACGTATAGTTCAGCTGTGTTGCGAGTGTAAATCCCAAATTTGGTTGCATCAATTTTCTTACCACAAGACATACTTTGAAGTATAATATGGAATCTTTTTATCAATTCGTTATCAACTCCTGTTATTTCAGACGTACAAGTGGAATAGGAAAAAAACTTTCTTGCAGTATTACCGTCATTACTATTTCCGCTAACTTGACGAGGTTTGTCTATTATCAAACCCAATTCTTGACGGAAACGTTCTTGCACTACTTTTTTCTTATCTGCCTTTTCCTTCTTATTTTGTTGTGTAATTGCAGACCACTTTTGGAATGACAGATTATAGGATATGTGAAGAACTAACTCCATAAATCTGATCCAAGCGTGTAAAGTTGAAAGCCCAAATCTAAGGGTTTCCTCTCTTTCTGGCTTTTGCATTACGCGGGCAAGATCGTTCATTTCTGTTGGCTTAGCTAGGCATACATTGCACGTGGAACTTGATGGTGTATTTGTTAAGACCTGAACCACTTTACCATCTATCATAGTGAAGTGTAAGGTGTGCTTCACAGAAAGTCTTTTCTCGTTTAATATTGCGCAAGTAGGAGAAAGTGCAAGTATTTGCGATTCAATATTTTGGACAATACTCCTGGTTTTCTCTGGAGTTTCTTTTGCGAACTCTATAAGAATAGGGCGACAATATCGGACTGACGAAGGTGATGGATTTTTCCAAATAATATGTCCATTATCGTCTTTAAAAAGAACCAGCGGTACAAGCGATGCTATCAACACATGGGAGTCAGATATCAATTGGCTTTCACCTGACAAAATTTGTTTATACTCGCTTTGCCCAGAAGAACCATCAAATCCCCACTTACTGTATAAGGAGTATCTAGAACCACCATCAGCTATATTAATGGAATAAATCATTAACAATCTATTAGCGGTGTGATTTAAAACAGATTGGAGTTGAACTTTTGCACATATGTCTGTTATCTCCAAATTATCCGGATAACATTCCTTTTTAGCTTCAACCATTTGCTTATACGTGGGAAACAAATGAAGACCTTTACTTTCAATACAATTCCTGAGGTAGTTGTACTGCTCTTTTGTTAACTCCATATCAAGTAAGATTGCCAGAGCTCTTTGGTTTGTATAAGGCATCACAGTTGAATTTTCTTGTAATAAATCTTTATGAATTACTTCCAAGGTTTCTGGCGATGCAAACCGCAATTCTTCAACAACGGTAGCGTGCTTCAATTCTCCAATCGATCGCAGCCCTTGTACATAAGAATGATGGATTTGATGTAGTCCAGAGTCCCGAAATAATTTAATCGCCTTTCTTTGTTTGGTTTTCTCCGATGATAATTCATAATCCTTGTAAGGCCTTCCTCGTTTTGTTCCCGATGATGTAGTAGGCTCCTGCTCTTCATCGAACTGTATAGAGAAATCTCCATCAAGCCAGTCACCGTTCGTTCTCAAAAACTTGTCCTTAGTTCTATTAGCATTACTCCAACGCTGTTTGAAATGTGGCAAAAAAACTTTCTGTATTCTCACAATAGCACATGTGTAATTGGCTTCAGTGAGAGTAGGAAACTTTTCTTCAAGATAACGCTGCACTGAAGATATATGTTTTCCGTGTTCTATAAGAGTAACACATAACTCGCGTTTATTAATGTTTATAGAACTCATTGTTGTTAAGTGTTTGGTCTGACTGTAGAAAAATTTGACTGAATATGAAGGTGTGCAAGGTATTTTATAGTTGTTAAACCGCAAGATATTAACAATATCACAGAACAATAATACATAATATTGACGATACTCACAGTTTGCGGTTAATTATTTTTATCCTTATCACTACAAAAATAGGTAAAAAACAAAAATAGGTGGTTGTTTGTGTGATTAGTTCTAACTTATCCAGCAATAATATTATTTTCGTATTGATAAAAGCTAAAAATATATTGTGTTAGATATCAATCTCTTGAACGATGTTAGGTTAGGCATTAGCTCTAAAGTAGTTTATGATAATGTTTTAATATTTCTAGGAGTGGGTAATTGATATAGACAAGAAGTACAGTTCCGTTAGAGAGTGTGGACCACCAATTTAGGAAATAATGAATAATAAAATGCATATGTATTATAGTTATACTGTGTGTATTTTAATACATAATTTCATTCTCAAATAACCAATCGGTTTTTACACATGTATGTCAAATAGACGTCAATCATTTAAAGATTACATCTAATAAGTAGAATAAGCCGGATACTCCAAAGACATTCCAAGTTTTGCTAGCAAATGTTGAAATATCAAGTTTTCCAAATGTTAGTATTGTTATATAAAAGAACGCAAAATAATGAATTCTTGCTACTAAAGATACATTTGCTTATGTATAAACATTTTAAAAAGTAACTTACCAAGAAAGACGTTACGTGTTAAAAATCTGTTATTGTACACTACTTCAGAATTTTTCAATTTTAGCATAGAGGGGCGCCCAGGGGCAGAATAAACCTATGGCATTGTGTAGCTAGATAAAAGAGCTATCAAACGTAGTAGGTTAGACGTTGGAGGCAAATGGAGGCAAAGACCAAAAGCTTAGTCAAAGTATTTTTTTACTATTTTTAACATGGTCACGGAAAATATTTTTTTTTTACAAAAACTAATAAGTATTAGAAATTAAGCAAAGCATTTTTGAAAGGTAGATGTAATTCTCTTTCCAGTGATGTATAATACGTTAAGAAAAGTTATGCATACATAACAGTAAATCACTACTTGTGTGGGGTATGCGCGCAATAAATTTTTGCGAGTAACCGATAAGGTCAACTTTGGCGTAGTGTAGAATAACAACAAGACCTTCAAATTATAAAATGTTTGGGCAAATCAAACTTCACTCTATCTACTTTATTATAAAAATAATTTCTACTTTGTAGGAGGTAGTTGGTGAAAACCATTTTTGTCCCTCCCGTATACAGCGGAGTCCCACTGTGCGTTAGTCCGCCTATTATGCAGCGCGTCACTCTCACCGTACCCTACCCGATTTTTCGAACGCGCTCTTATGCTTCTCCCGTTTGAATTTAATAGCACTAAACTGCCATTTAAGCATAACTTTGTAGGTTAGGATAGCCCTAACCTTAAGCTGTCAGATCAGATAATACCTGGTTCGAAAATACGATAGATAACTTATTCTAGTCAGTTTTACTTATGTCGAAGTAATCTTCACAACAAAAGACACTTGTATTGGCCGCTATTTATTTCATTTGGATATCTACGAGCCAACCACTTTCTTCGCAGTTTCAAATCATGCGGAACAGCTACAAAATAAATATTTTATCCGGAGTTTTTATTGACGTATTTCTGCATTGTGGGTTTATACACCATTTATAGCCAATTATTATGTAGAAATTGTGAAAACAACACATCATACAACACAATTACCAAACGGCGACGATGCCGATGCTGACAGACCATATGGGCCGATTTGACATCTACTATCGGGTGACGTCACACAACAGAATGTATCGTTTTGGCGGGACTTTTTTGATTCAATTTTTAGCGCTGATTTTTATGAAATATTGAGGAAATAATTACGAAAAATAATGCATTTACAATATAGAGTGAAGAAATAAACACACTAAGATGGTTTTCCAATAATAGTCAAATACCCTATTGTGTTATCGAGAAGTATTTCTGCAGTAGGATTTACCGAATATCTATATCCCAATATCATAGCTGTTTTCAACACATTCAAACAACTTATTTTCTTTCGTTTCTTTCGATGACAAATAGTCTCAAAAAATGCAACTATCGTTTTCATTATAGGTTTTCGAATTTATAATCTCGACAAACTTTAAGTTTAGCATGGACGAAGACTTGTGCACCACTATAAAAGAATTAAGGTGGCGTTTAAATCGGAAATGCAGTTATAATTTTCAATCGGCTATTACATGCATGTTTAAGTTTGTGCTTTAAAAATATACGTTGGGGTGAACTTTGTACTCTGTACCACTTTGCTAATAATAACAAAAATACCTGGCTCGATTCAAGTGTCGAAGTCAAGTGTAGGTGACGAATTCTGTGAATATCGGTGTTTTTTAGTTGATCACAAGAAGACTACGACAGAGCCACCAATAATCTTAAGACCCAGTTCTACCTCTCCTAAAACGCGTTTGCAAATAAAAGCGTTATTTATTGTTCAAAGTTTATGAAATTTTTTATGTAACTTCTTAGATAAACGAGTCGGGCTGGATGAAAAAAAAAATTTTTTTAAAGATAAAAGTCAATTTTACTTCTACATCTTTGGTTTTTTTCAAATATAAAACATTTAGCCCAACTCATGATACAAAAATAGATTTTTTATTTAAGTACATTTTTAATCTAAACATTATAATTGCGATAACAAAGCGTAATTGCCAGAAATGTATGTAATTTGCCTATATTACGGGTGCGCGGTATAGACAGCAGACAGCAGGAGTTTTAAACACCGCCTATAACTACGCCACGCCTACTGCTATTTTTAGATTAGACTGTTCACAAGTTATGGCCGTAGCGTAGGTATATTGAATCGGGAGAACCGAGTTCTCGCATTTCACATGTATACGCACGGTTTACAAATTTAACACACGATAAAAGTCATATACTGTATTATATTATACTTAGTGTAGTTATACCTGCTAGGTGTTAGGTACATTTTTTGTAATAATGAGTAGAAGTCGTGGCAAAATACCTAAACATCCGCATCTATCCTCTAGACGAATTAGTAAAAGACGACTACGTACCACCTAAGTTAAAAGATATGTATAGATAATCTAAAAGAACAATATTGTAATTATTTAATTACAAATGAGACAAAGAGACCAGAACAGGACTCAAATGAACATTTTATTTAAAATATCGGTTTTGTGGACAGGAAGAGACAATTAGCAGTGACGAACTTGGGTCGGCTCTAATGGATATTAGTTCAGCGACTGTATTGGGCAGTATTACAGCGGGAATTAGATATAGCCAATGCCAGAATTTGTTTTCATTCATGAATCTTGCATTCATGGCGCCCAAAACGTTTATAAAATATATCGAACTTGTAGGTGACAAAATATTTGGGATTTATATAAATGGTTTGGGGAACTTTGGACTATGTACTATGATTTTACTTTATCATACGTAATATGTAAAGTGTTGTAATCGTGCCAAACAAAATTTTTGAGGTTTTAGCGGAAACGTCTTTTTGGATCCCTTGAACATTTTTGACCCAGGTAAAAAAAAATTCTGTGTATGAGTGTGTTTTTTTTTGTGGCGACGATTCCGGAGAAACTACTAAGGTATCGGGACGAAACTTCATATTTAGAAGTTTCATAACCAAACTTAGAGCTGAAAAGCTTTCTGTTGAAAAGGATCCAAAGGAACTGGAGGTTTAGTCTTATAGCATTTTTGAAAGATTTTGCAAATAAGCCGCCATTTCTGGAAATTTGTCGAAATAATTAAATAATAAATTAAAGTAGAGGAAATTCTGAACAATTTATGACTATGGCATTTTTTGGTAAAATGAATAGTTTGGCTGCATGAGCAAATTGCGATTCTAATGACAGTAGGTAGTGTCAAACGCTGATGTTTTGACAATACCTACTGTCAATATAATCAAAATATCCGTCTAGTTCCAGTAGTTTTATTTTAATGCAGACATGGCCGATCTCGATGAAATAGAATCTCATGCAGCTAAACTATTAATTTTATATATGGTATGATAAAGTAATGTGCCTGGCCGCATCAGATTAATTTTTTTTTATTTTTGTCTTCGCGTGTCACTGCCGTGCGTTCGTTCGATATCTAGCATGTTTATAGATGTACTGGGTCCTCATTGCTCAATTTTAATTAATTCCTTTCTAAGTTGAAGTCCATAATTCACCGATGAGTTATCATGAGTTAATACATTTTTGTCAATTTACTATACTGTATGTATGTCACCCTGTTAAAAAGATTAAATATTATAATAGCAAGCGCGCTCTCTCTAAATTAAATCAATATATTTTCTTTTACCGCCTGGCGGCCGCCAAGCAGCTGTATACAGTCCGGAATGCATATGCGACCGTGATGAGTGAGAACACTAATACATTGTAACTTCAGCGAAAGCGAAAGCGCCGACGCGCGGCGACAAACTGGCTGAGTACTTCCCCTTCGAATGTACTCGCGTCGACTATGCTCCGCCTTTGCCTGCTTCCTCTAAACCCCCCAACTTCCCCTTATCATAAAACTGTGGCCTGGTTGACGTTGGTGGGGGCCAGGCAGACCACTCTCAGCAAAAAAAAAACATCGCAACGAAATATTTCGTTTGGAAGTTGCGATGTTTTTAAAACGGAGCCTTAACGTCCGTCACCTAGACTCGACAGATTTGACCCGGAAATTTTTCGTATTATCGGCTAAGGTTCCAAGTTCAACTTATAATTTGAATGGAAATACACAATCATTTTGATATAAATCTGATTTACAAAATTACGATATTTGGTTGCATACTCATTTCGAAGCCAACCTTAAAATCAGGTGTTCCACAGGGTAGCATATTGGGACCAACTTTCTTCTTCCAAACATTCTTCGACTTTCGAATGTCAACACATAAAACAAACTAGACCTTACCTTGTTAAACCACCAGCATTCAGGAAGCTACCACTCCTGGGTATGGTCACTTTGGTCAAGATGTCACCAGAGTTTTCGTTACTCTTGTTGATGCCATCCTCATTCCTCTTCCTCACGCTTTTGACACGCTTCAAACCCATGTTGATGTTCTCTGTCATCACCTGCTTTATTTCAGCTGTTATCTGCTTTTGATGCGTGCTTCTGTAGGTGTTAAATTTATCCAGAAGTGGTTGTGGCTTGATTTCTAAGATTTCTGTTGTCGATAGGTCTTGTTGACTACCTTGGGAGGTGTTGGGTTCTTCGTAGGGTAATATGGCATCAAGGTCTTGAGAGTTATCAGGTGTTGGTGCTTTTGGAGCAGCTCTCTTGGGTTTTGGACGTTTTGGGGCGTTTTTTGACGACTGCTTGTCGCTTAGGAGTGGATGTGTGTCCGATGTCTAAAGAGGAAAAATTGTAAATAGTGGAGTTAGTGACGTTTTTAATCTGTACATCATCGGTAAAAATTGTATTTTGTATTTATAATTCTTTTTGTGTCTAATAGAAGTATCAATTTGACGAGAATATGTTTTTTTCCTGCTAGTTTTAGCTGGGCCAAATTCAACTATTCCACTTCGTTTTATGGGCGCAATAATGAATTGTTATAATGTATCATAGTTACTTGATACACGTTAGTCTTTATGATGCCTCGTCGGTTTAAGTCGGTGATCTGTCAAATCACCAGTCAAATCACCAGACAAATCCGGAGTCCCGCATTTTCTCTAAACATCATATATGTAGTATTTCATGAAGGTGTTCAGGAAATTTACAAAAACACAATCAATAAAAATCATTTATCTATTGGTAGAAATTGTTAAACGACACGCTTTTGAAATGTTCAAGCAAATAAAGTATGGTTTATACAAAACACGCTTAAAAACAGTTTTCGATTGCCTAATTTCTAGAAAAGCGGTTGTCGAACTTTTGCAGGAGAAATCAATCAAATATATCCCATATAAAAAGATACCTTCAAATAATCTAAAATTTGGAAATATAATAAAAAAATAGTAAACTACCCTGTGATAATTACTTAATATTTTTCTTTTTCTAGCTACAAAATTAAATAAGTAAGTAGTTAATAATAAATAATTAAATAAAGAAGCTTCTTTACTTGGTTTTATTGTTTCAGAGCATTTCTATCTTTATTTGGTATTTTATAGGTTGGCTCAAATACTGAAATTTTAGCGTTCAGTGTCTTCGAACTATTATTTGTAATACTTTTGATTTTCCCATGACATTTTTATAATAGTGGTGAACTCTAAAGCTATGTACATTTTACAGGAGAATCATTTAAAAATTTTAAAAAATATCTGCTTTATGGCATGAAAATAATGGACGTATAAATGTTGTGGTGTTTTATACAGGGTCCTGCAGCTCAGCTCCCGTCTTCTGTAGCTAAGTTACTAATTAAGCTAAGAGTTTGACATTTTGCAAGCTTACCCTGTACTTCAAGGTACATTTCAAGAAATTATTTTTGATTATACAGGCTGTCCCAAAAATGTGCAACGCCAACGTGATATATTTTTTTAAATTGCATGCTATATATTTTTTTACACATTTGGAAGCCTGTTATGGTTGCCTACATACCACCAATTTTATTGAAATCGGTTGAGTGACCGCAGCGCAAAAAAAATAAAAACAAAAAAAAATTGATTTTGCATCGTTGGCTTTAAAAATCAATAAAAACGACAAATTGCACCTCGTTAATAAAATTTTGCGACCTGCTTATTAAGTTAGATCTAGTATTCTCGTTGAACAAGTATCATTGATCGAAATTATACAGGATGACCAAAATCTAGTGTCAAACTTGTCAAACTTCAAAGCGTGTTATTGTTCTTATTTTAAATTGAAACCCATATTTTTTTTTAGGTGAAACGATGCAGAATTTAAAAATAAACATTGTGTCTAAATTCAACCCCATTACAATTCCCAATATTTTAAAAGTTATTCGCCAAAAACTCATTTTTCAACGTTTACAACGGCAATTGTAGGTAATAAATATCGTACGTGGCGTTGAAAAACAATTTATTTCATAAAATATAACACAGAGAAGTATTTCAGATTTGGGTGTACTTAATTAAGTAGTTGTTCGAAATGTCTTCCGTGCTCTTCGGGGCACACGAAGACGAGTATGAAATGACCTCGCCACTGCTCTTAGTAGGTCGGGCGTAATAGTTAGAAATGCATCTTTCTTGCATGTTTTCTGGTGTTGTTGGAGGTTCAGCATAAACGATGTCCTTATCGTAGCCCCACAGGAAGAAATCCAGTTTCATTAAGTCCGGTGATCGAGGAGGCCAAGCAACTGGTCCTCCTCTTCCAATCCACCGATTTGGGAAGATTTCGTTGAGCTGGTCCCTGACATGTAACGAGTAATGTGCTGGAGCTCCATCATGTTGCAGCCACATTTCCACCCTTACCGCTATAGGTAAATTTTTAAGTAAATTTGGCAATTGAAAAACTACTTAATTAAGTACACTCGAATCTAAATTGTTTCTCTGCGTTATATTTTATGAAATAAATTGTTTTTCAACGCCACGTACGATATTTATTACCTAAAACTGCCGTTGGAAACGTTGCAAAATGAGTTTTTGGCGAATAACTTTTAAAATATTGGGAATTGTGATGGGGTTGTATTTAGAAACAATGTTTATTTTCTAATTCTGCATTGTTTCACCTAAAAAAATTTATGGGTTCCAATTTAAAATAAGAACAATAACACGCTTTGAAGTTTGACAAGTTTGACACTAGATTTTGGTCACCCTGTATAATTTGGATCAATGATACTTGGTTAACGAGACTAGTAGATCTAACTTAATGAGCACGTTGCAAAATTTTATTAGCGAGGTGGAATTTGTGATTTTTATTGAGTTTTGAAACCAACGATGCAAAATCAATTTTTTTTTGTTTCTATTTTTTTGCGCTGAACCGATTTCAATAAAATTTTGGTGCTATGTAGGCAACCATAACAGGCTTCCAAATGTGTAAAAAAATATATAGCATGCAATTTAGAAAAATATATCACGTTGGCGTTGCACATTTTTGGGACACCCTGTATAATCAAAAATAATTTCTTGAAATGTACCTTGAAGTACAGGGTAAGCTTGCAAAATGTCAAACTCTTAGCTTCATTAGTAACTGAGCTACAGAAGACGGGAGCTGAGCTGCATGACCCTGTATACCTACATGTCAACAAAGAGGCAAGTTATTGTAAAATACGTAAAAAAATGCTAAAAAGTGTCAAAATGACATCGGACGTTACTCAGTGAACACAGAGTACGTTACAAGAAGATTATATGGCATATTCTTTTTATATGACTATCGCATTTTTTCCCCATTTTTTGTATTTTTTTCTCCTTTTTTATATTAATAGCTGTACTTTCAATTACTTGGTAAATTACAGCCATTTGAAATATTAACAAACCCATATTTTAAACGCTTCTAACTTTTAAGGACCTGAACAAAAAACAATATGTCGGTATAGAGCTTTTTTCTCAGAATTAAATTTCCATTTTAAAACAAAATCACAAAAAGATTTATATGGGTCTATTTTTTATTCCTTTTATTTTTGTTATTGTTAATTGGTCAAACAAAACTTGTTTTACTACTTTACATTCATTTATTTATATTGTTATAATAGTAAACATTTTCTCACTGTTGCACGCGTATTTTAACATTCTACCTATATTCCAAGCGACTGTTTTGAGAACTAAAAAAAAGACGAATAGGTCCATTTGAAATGTGTTACTCAGAATGACATTTACTGCAAACAAGAATGCGGACAAAGAGTGGGACACCCGTAGATTTACCGAAGTCAATTTCCATACCAGAAATGAATAACGTGTACAATAACACTTATGCAAAGACAAAATGGTAATTTTTTATCAAATTCCTTATTAAGTGTGGAGATTTGTGCCCACAAATAAATAATAAAATTTTTACACGTCGAATACTTTTAAATGGTTCGTACTATATTTCTTCAAAAATAATAATAATAAACATTTCAGTTTTTATGGCAACCGAAAGGTACCTTGATAAATTATATATATATTACAAAACAACTCAAAATCAGGCGAGGCGAGTCTGTGACGGTAACGCTACACATACTCCCCCGCATAAAGTAGACAAGTGGCCAAAGGAAATAAACAAATAAATGGCATTCAATTATGCAAATCTAACTTTTAAAGATTTTTTAGATGAAGAAATTGTTGATAAACAATTTATGTTTTCATTTAAAATAAATGCCGGTTTCAATCGATTAATATTAACAATATGTTCTTTATTGTTTCTAAAAATAACAAAATTTTTTGTAAACTTTTTAATAACCTTAAATGGTCCTTCATATCTTGGTGATAATGTTGGTTTAATACCTTCAAGACGAAGAAAAACGAAATCTGATTTATGCAAATCTTTATGTATGAACGGTTTTTCAGTAAAATGAAAAGAAGTTGAAATAGGTTTCAATTTAGAAAATGTTTCTCGTAAGCTGATTAGTAAAGGGTCAACATCAATTGAATTTTGAGGTTTTACAAAAAATTCGCCTGGTAAACGCAACGGTTGACCATAAACCAATTCCGCCGGAGAGCAACCTATATCTTCCTTTAAAGAAGATCGAAGACCCATGGGAAGTTCTTGTTTCCATCTATTACTTTTACCTTTAGCAACAATGGCAGTTTTCAATGTTCTATGAAAACGTTCTAAAATACCATTACTTTGTGGGTGATACGACGAGGTATGTATTTGTTTTGAACCAAAAAGTTTATTAAATTCTGAAAAAATTTGTGATTCAAATTGTCTGCCTTGATCATGCGTAATCGTATGCGGTATACCAAACCGTGAAAAGTAATGGGTAAGCAAAGTATTTGCAATAATAGTACTTGAGGTATTTTTAAGTGAGTAAACCTCTGGCCATCTTGTAATACGATCAATCACCGTTAGCACAAAAGTACAACCAAGAGAAGGTGTAAGGGGGCCAACGAGATCAATATGAATGTGTTCAAAACGTCCGGTTGGAATATCAAATTTACCAAGTGGAGATTTTGTATGTTTATGAACTTTAGATTGTTGACATTTAACACAACACTTTGTCCATGTATAAATATCTTTATTCATTTTAGGCCAATAAAATCGTGATTTAATCAAGTTTTGTGTTATTTTAATGCCAGAATGAGAAAGATTATGAAATTTTTCAAAAATTGTAAAACGATATTCAATAGGAATATATATTCGCGGTTTTGATAAAGAAATTTCACACCAAAGTTTTTCTTTTGAAAATGATATTTCTTTTTGTTCTAAAATATATTTCGTAGAAGAAATTAATTGTTTGTTTAATAAAAAGGACAATTGCGAATCTTTTTTTTTGTGCTGTTTTAATAGCTAAAATGTTGGGATACGAATCTTCAAGAGAGTCAACATCTATGCGTGACAGAGTATCTGCTACTATATTGGAGTCTCCTTTGATATATTTGATATCCGAAGAAAATTGTGGCTATATAGTCTAAATAACGACTTTGACGTGGAGTTTTTTCTGATTTAGAAAATAATGAAGTAATTATCGGTTTATGATCCGTGTAAATAATGAATTGATTACCTTCCAAAAAATGTCTAAAAAATTTAATAGACGAATAAATTGCAAGTAATTCTCGATCAAAAGTAGAGTATTTTACTTGACAAGGAGAAAGTGTTGTGTTAAATGTCAACAATCTAAAGTTCATAATCATACAAAATCTCCACTTGGTAAATTTGATATTCCAACCGGACGTTTTGAACACATTCATATTGATCTCGTTGGCCCCCTTACACCTTCTGTTGGTTGTACTTTTGTGCTAACGGTGATTGATCGTATTACAAGATGGCCAGAGGTTTACCCACTTAAAAATACCTCAAGTACTATTATTGCAAATACTTTGCTTACCCATTACTTTTCACGGTTTGGTATACCGCATACGATTACGCATGTCTGTGACGGTAACGCTACATTAAGTATATATATTTATTGTAACTGTAAACTGGTATCAAAGGCAAAAAATGACCTTTTAATATGAAAGCCCGGTTTTCGAATGTTTCAATGAAAAAGGCTGTTTAAAAATCACCTAAAAAGACAACCCCGAAAAATCAGTCATTTTTATTTTATTTTTTAAGTGAAAAACGCGTATCAGAATCAGTTAATTTGTTTGTTTTCTTCATTGTTAGCGAGGGTTGTCATAACATCTTAAATGTTATAACATCTACAATCACAAGTTTACTAATTATTTTTATTTTCAATCAATATTATTTTCAATTTGTGTGCACATTTATTGTAGAATAAAAATAACACTGTTTGGTACAAAGTTCGTAACTGCAACCTATCTTTTCTTTTTTTTTTCTTAAAATGGTCGGTTAACGACAAACACTAATTGCTTTCATGGTCATGATTATAAACATTTTTTGTCAAAATAAGATATACCGACAGAATTTTTATTAGAATATAATTACTCTAGTCCTCGTATGATTGTTGTTTCAATGCTATTAATTGAGTAAAACCGGTTACCCCAATAATTTTTAAATAAATATTTTCAAAGAAAAAGTAAAAGAGTCTAAAACCTCTACGGGATACTGAATATACACAACAAATATTTGCGCTGTATTAAAACAGCATGAGCATATCTTATTTGTAATTTAATATTTCACCCTGAAACAATTATATAACATTACTCGAAATGGTGACTATCCCGATCCGTGATTTTAGAAATCTGGCAACCCTGATCAAAATTTCATATGGCACCAATAAGAAATAAAAATGTTTAGTTTTAATAACATATCCCTGCCATCGAATGTTTACTTCTACAGAAATTTAAATACCATTTTTTCCAAATGCCAAATTTCAGGTATGAATTAAGATATGACTTATGCTAATTTGATCATGTCATGGGTTATATTAAAATTTTTAATATTTCTTTTTAATATTTTGCAATAGCGCAAGAAAACTGATATCGAATCACAATAAACTGACGATTTTTTAGATTTTATCGCCATATACGTTTCTATGAAGTGTCAAGTCTTCTATTTTTTTATAAAATACTCTTAACGAACAAGGGAATAACAAACCCTTTTCCCAGATTGCATCAAATACAGGGTGCGCAATTTTAATCATAACAATTGACTATCTTAAAAAGTATGTGTCTTGCGAAAAAAAATACAAAACTTTTTTTTTACTACATTTTAGTGCAAAATGTACATACTTCCATACTATTCTTTACAGTTGAGTTACCTCAACTACTAGAAATTTGTTCGAACTGGTTTATGACAAAATTTATATTTAGTATGGAAGGTTTTATCAATTTTAAGACAGAGAACAACTAGTTTGCATACAGCGTGTTCTTAATTTTGGACTACATCTGTCAAATAATTGCCGTTTCAAGAACATTTTTAAATTGTCTTATTGGAATGGAAATGGTTTTATAAATCTAATCCATTATTATGAACTACTTGTCGTATGGTTTGAAATCGATAGAACATCCATTCTAAGTAGAATTTAATCATAAATCATTACAAACAAATTTATAGTTGGTAGTTATAATAGTTTGGTCCTTAAGACGCTGTTTTTTTGGACAAACAAACCAAAAAACTTAAAAACTGTAAAGTGTAAAGAATAGGGGAGAACGTGAGTACTTCATGCACTAAAATTTTGCAAATAATTCAAAAATATACATAATCATAGATCATTCCATTTAATAAAACTGAAATTCATCTTGTTTTGACGACACTAGCGCCATCTATAATACAACCAGTAATACATCTTAGTGGTCTTCTCCATCCAAGAAAAGATTTGTGTAAGTTATTTTGCATACTTTTCAAGATATGTTATTCAGAATTATTTGAAATCCGAAGTGTAATTAGCAATTGGATCATACCTCAAGTGTTTCAATTGTTTCCGTATGACTCTTCACCGACGACGTGGTACTCCTCTTCCTCCTTGGAGGCCTGACAGGAACAGCAGGAGCTTCATTATAAATACTGGACGTCATCGACATGCAAGTAACACCATTCCTACTCCTAGGTTTTTTCTCCTTAGCTTTCATATGTGCCATCAGCGCCTTGTACAGAGTTGCAGCTATCACGATGGCATCTTCAGAAGTCTGGCAGATAAAACCATGACATTCCAACTGTTTGTGAAGCCCAATCTTCCTCATAACCACAGCAAAGATTGGAGAATGTGTTTCTGACGATATGTATTTTTTATCTGTCGAGTCTAAGTTGCGAAATAGCTGTTGTTTGTCCAGGTTGTCTGGGTCTGTTATTAGTGGTAAGAAAGCAAAGGACGAAGCATCTTGTAGGACGAATTTCACTGCTGACCATACTGCTATGGTTGGGAATGAATTTAGTTGCTCCAAATCGCCTGAAATAATAAAATAAAGTTGTTTTGCTGTATGCAGGCAAAGTATATCTGAAGCTTGAATTACATTATACTAGTTGCGTCCAAGTTTCTGTCCAAACACTGTGTCCAAACTAGACGCGCTTGTATGAACTTGGATAATGGAATTCAGAAAAAAAAAAACATCAAAGTTTTCATACTAGAATAGAAGCTAGTTTTTAGCCTGTGCAATTCTCCAACTAATTTGTTGTCCATTCTTAATAAATTTTTATCTATCATGACATAATAATCAGTTTTGGTCCCATATTCTTCGCTTTTGTTGATAAAAGAATTGTACGCTTCATAAATTTTCAGAATTTTAATTATTTTGCGAAGTTTTTGTAATTATCGTTGTTTCATTAATAAAATTTTTACCGAGACACTACAGATATTGAACAAAACCTTTTCAAAAATAAATATAGTTGCCTTTCCTCGTAGGCGCTTATACGACATAAAATACGACGTAAAATTGCAGAAACGTTTACGATTTACCCGCCAGTGAGTTCGTGACAGCTTGGCGGGAAAATTATAGAAACAAACGACGATAAAACGATAGAATTGTTTTACAAAAATATTTAATAGTACGCAAAACGTTTTGGTTAAATCAGCAGGGCCGGCGCAAGGAAGTTTCAGGTTTCCCCTCAACCCGGCCCCGCTCTGAAATAAATCGAAGTAAAAAATACTTTTTTTTTAAAACTACGCTTTATAGAAAATTTCACTTTAATTTAAGAAAAAATCCAATGCTTTTATTTATTCATGCATTGTCACCTAAAATCTGTCCACATGCAAAATTTCAACTCGATTGGACAAATGTTGCAAATTTTGAACATATTTCCAAATTTTGGAAAATTTTCCAAATTTTTTTTTTTGGGTTATGCATTGCCACCAGAAATCTATCACATACCAAATTTCTACTCGATTGGACACATTTTCCAAATTCTGAAAATTGAAAATGTTTCTAATTTATTTTTATGATTCATATATTGTCACCGGAAATCTGTCCACATGCAACATTTTAACTCGATTTGACATAGGGAAGTAGGTAAAATATCTAAGTATTACAAAATTTGAACAAACAAACAAACAAAAAAGCTTGTGAAGTTACTATAAGCGTAGTAAAACAATACATTAATAATAGGGGAATAATCAATAATCAAATAAATTACATAAAGCATTCTTTCAGAAGCGTGCTCCATTTTGTTTTGTTCATAAATTATTGGGTTTGGTTGTAATTTATGAAAGGTATTTTTTCTGAATGCAATGGTGTTTTATTATAAATTTTATGGCCTTGTATATTTTCGATAAAGACTGAATTACAAAGCTTTGTTTTTGCGATTTGAACGTATTTCCCAAATAGGCAGTTTTGATGGATTTTTTTTTGCGGTGGGCACGAATCCTGACACAAAGGTTTCACCAATCGAGTCATGTTTTTGCGTTTTGGTTTTTGTTTTCGTTTGGACATCCGGGAACACCACATAATCATAAACATTATTAATTGGGGTTTGTGTCGACTGTAGTGATACATTGGAGGGTGCAATAAAAGGCGCTTGGTCAGTCAGGGGTAGTTTAATTCTCAAAGGTTTTCACATAGCCGTTTCACATAGTCGGCTATGTGAAAACCTTTGAGAATTAAACTACCCCTGACTGACCAAGCGCCTTTTATTGCACCCTCCAATAAACATTATTAGTGCTTCAAAGACACTTCTGCATCAAGCTTTCAATTTGAAGATTCTAGAGTTGTGTTGAGCAACTCGTAAAGTCACTGTGACTAGTAAAGTCACATTTTTTACATTTTGATCTCACCTATTTCGAACATACCACTTTCGGTGGTATGTTTTAGTTCAGATCAATCAAAAGCGCCTATGCACTGTCCATTCACAGTTAACTGTTTTTCTTGTAAATTTTCTGACGAAAGGAAAAACATTTGAGCCTGGTTGAATTCAAAAAAAGGTCCTGTTTAAATTTGAGGGAAAGGAAACTTATACTGTTGTATAAGAAAAGACAATATAGTTGTTAATGCAACTTATGGAAGTTATAAACAAAAGATTGAATGCTTTAACTTGCAGATGTATTACCAAAACTATATTTATGTTCCTAAACATTATTGTTGGAAAAACAACATTCAAAGAAAATATAGCAATATAAGAACGCTAAAACTATAACTTGATCGAATAATAACTTTTATCGCTGAACCGTGATACAATAGTTTACTAAAACTTCTCGTCTTTTTTTCTTAGTTAAGTCAAGTTCAAAGCTAACGTTTCTTATTCATGATATTAGCATATTTTGCTACTACATACGCATCGATCTGACAGCGTAAAGTGTAACGACCTGTATGATATGTAAATTATTTGAAAGTGTTTTTTTGGCCCCGCGCAATTTTTGAATCCGGTCCCGCAAAAGTTTACGCCGGCCCTGTAAATCAGAGCCGGTGATTTATAATACTTTTTACACTTAACCTTAAATACACAAGATGAGTAAGATTATTTCTTAGTGCCTTCGTGTAAGCTGACAATACTTATTATTATTTAATTGGTTCAAAGGAACATCTATGGGAGCAATTTGAAAATATTTCTAGTTTTGTCAAGTTTTCTTTCTAGTTTAAAAACTTCTCACAGTTTCTACTTAGAAATATACTACAATGTCATTCAAGCTTTACTCTACCTTTCTCTCCTTGATATTGCACCTTCAAACCACCTGAAGATATTTCCAGTCTACCAGTCAACGTCTTCTTATGCCTGCTGGTCTTCTTATAAGCAAAATATAACTCCTTCAGAGGAATCTGGAGACCAGATAAACTTGTCACCTTTTCTTGTAGTGGTACAGAACCTAGATAGTCAACTGAGAATGAATGACAGCCAATGTCATTGATGGGGATGCCATTGTCTTCAGCAACATCGCTGAACATCATCTCAATCCTTGCTTGGACGCTGTTTTGAGTCTTTGATGAGGAGTCCGACTCAAACATGGCGTCAATTTTCTGCTTGTACACGCTGTAGACGCTGCCGGTCTCATCTTGTTCTTGAAGACGAAACCCAGAGCTTTTTCTGCTGCGTACGCTGCCTGGTTTTTGACTGAAGAGGAGTGGGTTCAGTGGTGGTGGTATCGGTGGTAGAGGGATGTTCTCCATGCCGCATACAACCATGTTACGTCTGAAAGACAAATAAGAAATAAATAATATGGTAAAATATAGTTAAAACCCTAATTTTTAAGTCGTACAGTTGCAAAAATATTAAGCTCTGTGTTTGCAGGCTCGTATTAGCACAGCAACGCAATAGGAACCACAGCAATCGTATTTTTTTGTTTAATGCTACTATTGAAGGAGAAACACATTTGAGTTGTTCTTTAATTTTATAAAGTATGCGAATGCAAATGCAAATCTGCGATATAGTTTGGTACTCCGCGCACTACGTCACGTGATGAATTGTCACTACCCTCCGCTCATGGTCCGTACTTAGGATCAAAACAAACATTGTATTTTTACTTCATCATACGCAGTATGTAAAGTATTGTAATCGTGCCAAAAAGATTTTTTTAGATTTTAGCGGAAATATGCCTTTTTGGGTCCCCTGAACATTTTTGACCAAGGTTAAAAAAAATGTCTGTGTGTGTATGTGTGTGTGTGTATGTGTGTGTGTGTACCCGTTTTTTGTGGCGACGATTCCGGAGAAACTACTAAAGGTATCGGAACGAAACTTCATATTTAGAAGTTTCATCACCAAAAAGGCTTTCTGTTGAAGAGGGTCCAAAGGAACTGGAGGTTTAGTCTTAGCATTTTTGAAAGATTTTGCAAATAAGCCGCCATTTCTGGAATTTCGTCGAAATAGTTAAATAATAAATTAAAGATGAGGAAATTCTGAATAATTTATCACAATGACATTTTTTGGTAAAATCAATAGTTTAGCTGCATGAGCAAATTCTATTTCTACGAGATCGGTCGTACTGCATGAAAACTAGTAGCCAGGGTTTGTCAGATTTTTTGATTCTAATGACAGTAGGTAGTCTTGAGGCGATTTCGCGTGGCTAAACGGTTTGATTTGGTTCCGGTTACTATTTTAACCAATTCATAGCCACCTAGATTAATACACAAAAATGTTATTTTTGCGTTGCCTTGGTGATAAAAATTCACGATCGATATGTTTTTATGTTCAGAGTGTCATCCTTATTGAAAATATCACACAAAGTATATAGGGTACCATTTAAAATTTCAATGGTGACGTCATTTCCGGAAAAACCGGAAGTCATATTAGCCTCAAGAGCATCCCAAAGAATGGCATTTTTTGTCTATTAACACCCTCTCTAATTTCATTCGTCCAGTTTTATAAACAAAAAAATAAACGGGAGTACCTATGCCGTGAGTCACCCGGTATACTAGGCCTTCGCACCAAACTTTGTCGAATGCTTTTGGCACATCCAGGAGTAGATAGGAGCATACATTTTTTTATAGTTAGAGTTTCTTGTAATATTGGAGAATTGGTAATTTCTTCCAGAGTTATCACTTCATTTGAAGTGGACGATTGTTCATACTAAAATAAGTAAAAGCTAAATTCAGATTAGCACAAAAAAGGCAACCAATATTAAAGAAAATGAGCCCACTAACATTCAAATAGTAGTACGTCTTAGCGTACGGTTTGACCAGAAAGGAAAAATAAGATTTTCTTTGCGTTTTTTCTCGTGAACCAGGCATCCTAGAGTAACACAATCAATTCAGAAATGCTTTCTTTGACCAATTTCCCATCCGAAAACGTTTGATTCGGCTACAATGGACCATTAGATCGTAGAGAGTTTGCTTCAGAATTATTGAATGAATTGCATGATTTGCGGACATATGTACCTCGTACTCAGGTTGCAAGCACACGCGAAAGAATCACTATACAGTTAACTTTCTGTCTGAAGTTGTACTATCAAACAGATATGTAACAGTACAGAAGCCCATGTGGTCGCGGTTGTTACCGTCTTTTCCACGCAGCTGCACTAAACATCTGCCGTCCAAACGATCGCTGTGGATAATTTTATAAAAACTCACCACTAATCACAAACTGTATATTTAGTGGTCTAAGTTTAAAACACTCTGTGAAGTAATTAAGCTAGTTCAACAGGTTATCAAGTATACTGTTATATAATCAAATCTGTTCTCAACGTTGTATTTCTTGGTTAATCTCAATATCTGAAATTTTGTTGAAGATATACAGTTTCAAGTAAACCTTTGCAGTCACCGGACATAACTATTTTGTTATGTTTTTTTTTTTAAATCATTATACCATAACTAGCTAGATTATTCGGTATTCGTTGTTAATTTATTTGTGTCAATAACACAGGTTAGGTACTGTTGAATCTTAACGCTCCGAGAAAAATCAATGTTTGCTTGTGTCAAAATACAGTTGCCAAGTGCCAACTGTCAGTGGATATTTAACAGTACAGCAACAATTAATCTATTGTTAAGAGTTTAGGTACCGTTCTTCCGTTTGATTATATTTATTATAACAACTTGCCTTTCCCCTTGCGTAGCAAATCAGTTCTAGATTTGTTTAAAACGTCGAGTTTGTGTGGGAACTGATATTTTTTTGCAGTTCTGTCGCCAAATTTGTTCTATGTACTTTTAATAGTATTTTATGCCTATACCTTATTTTTTATGGGATTTTTCTATAACTAGTATCATCTACTAGCGTAAATTTAAAAATACAGTTACACTAGTTTTCGTATATTTCCGTAAAACAAAGTGGGTATTACATAAGACACTTCTTAACCTTCTGAAGCACATATCTCGGAAATGGTCAAGTTTTAACTATTGTTAAAATGCTGCTAAGAGATTACGTAAAACGATTTATTTGTAATAAATAATGGTAAAGAAAACATACAAAACAAAATTTAAGTTGACTCCTGATGTAATTAAGATGCCTTCCTAACGTTATGTTAACTATCTATCGCATTCATTATTCTTAGTTTTATAAGTTGTGCATCGTCTTGTAATGGTACATTTCTTACATTTCTTTCAATCGTCACCGAAAATAAAAATCCATAATTCTCAGATCAGGATTACGTGCTGGCCATGAAATAAGGCCATTTCGTCCAATTCAGTTTAGAGAAAATTGTACATTTAACCATTCGTCCACAATGTTTGAATCGTGAGCTGGACAAAGTGGACAACCGTCCTTCCTCAAGTTGTTCATTAATATAATTTTGTAACATATCGAAATATTTCTGTTGATTGACATTTCCATCGAAGAAATATGACCCAATTACGTCGCACACAGAGAAATGGTTGTCTAATGTTAAGAATATGACGTTCTTAACATAATTTGTTTGTTTTAAGACAACACATACTTATAATAAGAATATTTCTTTAATATGCCGATAGATGGCGCTTTAGTTTCTCGTCGTAAGTGAGATCTCCTGGAGGGTATATGACTGCATACATCTATGCAGCATCAGTGAGTGTGCTATTGTACCGTCAATGTACCTGACGTAGAAATGTCCAACTGATCTAATACTGATGGAAAGAGATTAAGTGCCGATCTTACAAGTGTACGTATTAGGGTCGATCTTACAAGTGTACGTATAGGTAGTGCAATAGTTATTCCCAGTATAAATAGTGCTATTCCGTCTCCCATTGGCTAACATATTTGTGTTGTCATAGTAATAACAACTTATACTGGTATTTCTACCAATATTTAGTTATACCATGGTATAACGTGCTTTGTAAGATCGGCCCTAAGAAGGGATACCGGGTGTCTGCTCTAATTGAAAAATAAAAATATTCTTCTTTGGATGCGTTAATTGCATTCAATGTAAAATATTATTGCTTTCATAATAACATGTTTAAAAGAAGTAGGTGAATGTTTAACTAGAAAATGTGAGCCGATAAATCTAACTACCCAATCTTTTCATTTAATAGAACAAATTCTTAAGTCAAATCAGTATAGTATCCATTTAAAATTGTACAATCTTAAAGTAAGACAACCGGTCAAAACAACGGTTTTCTTCAATGAACATTATATATTCTTACGTATATATATATATATATTAAAGTTGAGAGTTTGTATCGACCGTGGCTTCGTTGAGAGAAAACGCAAATTAATCACGTGGGAAATTCAGTCAAATAGGCGATTTTAAAGGAAACTCCTTTTATCTCAGTTCGATATTTCGTTTTAATTTAAAACTTCTTCAAGAACAAGCTAGATACAATAAAAAGAAGGCATCAGTCAACAAATAAATGGTCATATACACTATTTCACTACTTACAAATAGAGTTGGAGAAAAGTTTGCTTAGAGAAATGTGTCATCGGACAAACCATGCCAATACACCATCACAACAGAGCACAAACGCAAACGACGGTAACATTATAACACTCATAAACAAACTAAAAAAAAAACTAAAAATATATATATATATATATATATATATATATATATATATATATATATATATATATATATATATAAACAACCATTGTTTTGGATTAACAAAGGCTGGTTTGAATTGAAACAACGTTCCGTTGTGTGCAGACGTTTGATAAGGGTGGGATAAGGAAGAGAAGACCTGAAGGAGAGAAAAGAAACGAGCATTCGATGAATACTGATTTTATTATAAAATTGGTTGAGTATACTATATATATATATAGAAATAGAATAGAAATAACATTATTAATTGCCTAAGCGACAGGTCAAATACAGTACTTGTGAGATACAAAATGAAAATTAAATAAATTATAATTCTTCCAGTGAGGAGAAACATTCTTGTAGACTGTATGTAGACTGTATATATACAGGGTGAGTTATTAGTATACCGGCGGTCGATAGTCATCAAATCGTTTGAGAAAGAAAAAAATGTCATATACAAGAGTTGTTTGACTCATTGGTTTCTATAACGTAAAATTATTTTCAATTATACAGGGTGTTGCATTTAGGCGTGACGGAAAGTCAGAACATTTTTTTAAATGGAACGGCCTGTATATCATACCACATTATGAATACTAAGGAAGTTGTCTTTCCAACTGTATACGTTGTACCTGTGTAAAGTAAACAGTTTCTGAGATATTCTATTGTTTGTCAAAAATTTGGCAATTGCAGGCATTTCTTAAAAACTACGTTATTACTACATTTTTGCAGATATTGTAGATATTGCAGATATTGCAGAAATTTTGCCACATAATAACTAAACCCATAGCTAGATGCTGATGTCATGCAAAATTAGATGCACTATACAGAGTGATCGTAGCATGCACTAGTTTTTAAACATTTTTAAATGGCTTTTTCTTGAGATTTTTAAATGGAACACCCTGTATATTATTTGCTAATTGAAATGTCCCTTAAGGTCCTTGTAATTTATATTCACTATATCGTATGTCTTTTATTACTAGTTTTTGTGATATTGTCAATTTAAAGAGTAGTATGCTATTTAGTATCTTAATATTGCTCTGTATACAGTGTGCTCGGTAGCATGATGTAAAATATTTAAAGGGTTATAGAAGAAGCCAGTTAGAACTTATTTAACTAGATTTATTCATATAAAAAGTTTATGGTTATCAAGGTATTACACAATTTTATAAGTATGTTTCGCAATTTTTACAAACGTACAGCGAGCGAACCTGAAGACCTAGTAACTTCAATCGGGCTCCGAAGTAAACCAGAAACAGTGTAATTTTAGGGGGACTATTGTGAAAAATTGTTCACTTGTGTGAAAATTGTGCGGAGACGTTTCATTGTAATAGTATGTACGCTCATCCACAAAAACAAACAGAAACGCTAAAACCAGTCTTGATGAGCTACGTTTGAGAACGGATTTGTATTCAGTACAAAAAACAACCAACAATATCTACTTACTATTGTTATTTGGTTTAAAATAGGTTATTTTTCTGGTCAGACAATTCAAAATTGCGATAATATGAATGATAGTATGAGTAATATTCATAATGTGAATGGAAAGTGGGTTATTTGGAAGTGTTTTTAATAGATTTTTTTTTGCTATGAATGAAAATCTGTATCTAACGATGTCTATCAGTTTGATTTTGTTGCAAATTTGGTTTTAGTGTGTGAGCACATAAATCACATCGAAGAAAATCTGATTTTCAACACTCAAAAGTCAACAAATTTTCACGGTAGTTAACCTAAAAGTACAGGGTTTAGGGTTTACTTTAGCAGTAATTTGAAATTTTTAAATCGCGTGTTCTGTTGCCTTAAGATAGACGGCAAAATATACTTACAAAAGTTCATATAAAATTCTTAATATGTTGATAACGGTAATATTTTGTATAAGGATCAAGCTGGTTAAATCGTTTCTAAATTATCTCTTCTATCACCACTTGAAGACTTTACATCAAACTACCAAATACCTTATTCATACCATAATTAAAATTTACAATTGCATTATGTTTTCGTTAAATTGCAAATATCACAAAAAATAACATTTGGTGTATGACATACTAGATGTAAATTGGAGCGAAATAAAGGGTGATTACAGCCAACACATATTATACAGGCTGTTCCATTTAAAAAAACTTAGTTCAAGTTCAATGAACACCCTGTATAGTGCATCTAATATCTTTGGATACTGTCATCTACCTACTGGCTTTGACTATTGTCTCACATAGTTTAAAGGTAAAATCGGCAGAAGTGTCGTTTTTACGTAGTTTTTTAAAAAAACCTGCAACGGGCATATTTTGGAAAAACAGTTGAATATCGCTGGAACTATTAACGCTGTGACATAGCAACATACACGGTTGAATAAACAAATTAAGTATTATTCATAATATAATAAAATATACAGGACATTCCATTTAAAAAAATGTATATACTTTCCGTCACACCTAAATGCAACACCCCGTATAAATGAAAATAATTTTACGTTATAGAAAATGGCGAGTCAAACAACTTTTGTATAAAATATTTTTTTATTTTTAAGTTTAAAAAGTTAACTATGGACCGCCGGGATACTAATAACTCACCCTGTATATATTAGGGCTTATTCTTTGGCTTATTTAATGACTAAAAATTCATATAAACATAGGTCCGCAAACGCTTCGTTGCCGATCTACAGGGCGTTGAAATTTCAAGATTTTTTTTTCTTTATAGCTCTTGTATCCTAGTTTTAATTTGTAACAGTTGGTGGCGAATAAAATGTCAAAATAAATACAAACAAAAGGTTATCTAAATCAAGCAAAGGCATACTAGGCCAATTATTTAAAAAAATTTAATTTCATCTAGCGAAACGCAGAAAAGCTTTTATTTTCTTTCTCGATAACGGTGGTAAATACGAAAAAACTACTAGAGATTAAAATGCTTTAGAACAAAACAAAAAATGTATTTTGTATTTTAGAATCCACCAGCGGCGCACCGAAAAAAAGTTCATGGGGAGAAAAGGGGGCATCTTTTCTCCCCATGAACTTTTTTTCGAACCCCTGATAAAATATCTCCCTGTAGATTCTTAAAACCATTTGGTATGCCCAGTGATGTAAGTCCTACAGCGTAACCTAAATTAGAAATTAAGCTAAATATCTCAAAAACTACAAGAGTTATAAAGAAAAAACTAAAAAAATCTTGAAATTTCTACACCCTGTAGATCGGCAACGAAGCGTTTGCGGACCTATGTTTTTATGAATTTTTAGTCATTAAATAAGCCAAGGAATTACCCCTTTTCGTATTTACATGATATTTAGGAACACCTTGTATATATATATATATATAGTAAGGATTATCAAAACAAATGCAGTTTAATAACACACATTTCACAAGTATGCAACTAAAGATTATTGCTGAACTTGCACAAAGTACAGTTGGTCACATATAATTAATACGGCATAATACTTGCATATGTGTATCACATTACAACACACTGTCAAGTTTACTGTAATTTGAATTTAGGATGAATATTGTTTGTAATTAAAAGAAATATACTGTTATTTAAATGGAGATTAAACAACCTGCGGGCTGTAAGACAGCAGGTAAATAAAAGAAAATATATGGAGTATTAGTCACATTGCTTTTTTGTTTAATTTGATATTAAACAACCTGCGGCCTGTAGACGCAAAATAAACAGTTGGTTGATGTGGACACACGTTGATCTTCTGGTTGGATATGGTGGCTCTTCCATTGGTTGGATATGCTGCGGCCTGTTGGAGATGATAATATCGTATCGAGAGGAGCATCGTGACTAATGTGGACGACACAAGTGCTATAGTCCGAGTAGATGATCTTGGAGCTTGGTCCATAGTATATGCTGTTCATCAAGAGGGAACATCTTACCTTGATGGTGTGTGATGTTCATCGAGAGGAACAGGACTGATGTGGTAAAGTTTGTTGGTTCATCGAGAGCGACATCTTGATGGTGTGGATAGCTCGCACAGTTTATCGGTTTCATTGTCCCATTTCTTTACGAGAATTTTCTCTACGATGTTCCCATGATTAGGTGGGGCTGGTCCAAGATTATTTGTTACTTGAAGACTCTTGTTTCAGTGTCGTGAATTATAGGGTTGTGATCCTTCTAGATTATAAATTTCGCGCTATTTAGGTGCTATTAGAAAAATCCGTAATAAACGTTTTTTTCCTCTTGGTAACTCGATCCGATATAAATACTGTATATGAATAACATACGAGAAAGACTCATCAATGTGCCATTAGAAATTATACCTCCCACTCCACCAGCATGGACATTATCAAACGTTTTTCTTTACTCATTGGTTTCTTCCAATCGTCACATTTATTTGTGGTATCAGTGTAAACAATACTCCAATCATTTTTGCGATATTCCATCATCATTTTAAAGTAATTCACTCGTAATTCTCTATTTCCATCATAGCTGCACGAGCAGCTGAATTTTTTTGCCAACTGTAATTTCAAATAATAAGTTTCCTGATATCAGAAAATATATTAAATAAACTTATTTAACTCATTCTTGAATAAATTTTTTATTGAGGATACACCTTGGGTAAGTCCAATTTCTGCATAAAGATAAGCATAACCTCTAAAACAACGATAATGAGAAAAGTTCTTGAGTATTTTGAAGTATTTTCAGAAGTCTAACTTGAAAACGCCAACTCGTATGCAAAAGTCTCATTGAGTTTTTAAATTTTCCCGAAGTGCTATAGGTACTTTCTATAGTGTTATTCATACAATGTCTCAAGTCCAGGAGTTGAATTATTGCGCAAATTTACTGCGCATTATTAAGATAAATTGTGCTATCTAAGTGCTCCTTAGAGGACTGTACAGGAAACACCAGGTATTCACTTTATTCAAGCGTGTCGCACGTAATGATTTAGAATAACACCGTTGTCATTATGTTACATTGGTCTCACTGAAGATATAATGGGAGAATTATGTTAAGCATATGTTTATCTGTTGTTCTGCACGCTGTTCCTTCTGTTATTCTACAATTTAACAATACTGGACGCACTTACAATATTGCACTGCTAAAAAAAAGATACTGTACTACTAAAAAAGGTTCAGATACATGATTCATATTAGCACCTGAGTATTAAATAAAATTTAAAACAACATTTTAAATTTAACTGTAAAAAAGCTTATACTTTACCCTGAGAATATTTAACAATTTCTTTTGTTTTACAACCAGCGTGTATGTTAAATTAAAGTTCTGACTTTGGCTTTTGCATTTTAGGGCGTACAGAACTCGTTATAAAGAATGTCCATTATACAGTAAATAAATAACTTTTGTAATATCTGACTGATATCTTAACTAATATCTTAACTTTTACCGTTCCAATATCTGAAAGTTTGCAAAACAATTCCAAGTAAATGTTTGCAATTTTAGCTTTAATTTTGCTCTTGTGGACTTTAACACCGATTTTGATAATTTTTTCAGCACACATTAATTTATCAAGATAATCAGAATTTGCAGTTTTGAAAAATATATATGTAATTATGTTTGCTTTAGGTTGTGTGAAGTATCATAGAATAGCTGTTTTAAAACGTAATAATTTAAGAAGAATTAAAGATAACTCAATATTGGCTAAAATTGGTATCAAAATTACAAAACTTTTCAAGCTTTTGAGGTTAATGAGACTCTCGTTTGAGAAATTAATAGTTGAGAAATAAAATATACTTACAAACAATTATTAACGAAAAATATATTAATTACATATTAATAAAGGGCAGAAAGGCGTAAAATTACTTGAAATCACTTAATATCAATATACACTATACGGTGATCGCGTAAACTATGGAAACATGACAAAATCTCAAAAACGGTTTGCTATTTTAAAAAATCCTCAAATGTGTCGATTTATAATTAATAAAATACACCTTATGATATCAAATTAATTTTTTTACATTTAATTGCTTTTAACAGATGATCTCATCGAGATTTTTTTAAATGACAACCCTATGTTTTTTTTTAATGAATTTGACAGATCTTTTAGTTGTTTTAATAGTAGGATAATATATTTATGGCCTTACATAAGAAAATTTTCGAGAAAAAGACAATTGAAGGTTATGAAATAAAAGTGACAAAATCTCCGGAACGACTCGACCGAATTTAACAAAATTTTGGAATTAACTATTTTGCAACCATGTGAAGTCATTGGGGTTGATGCAACGTTTACAGTTTCTGAGATATAACCTCAAACTTTTGACTTTGTATATCCTGTATATTTTGACATTTTCTGTTATAGTCTTCCATTGCCTATTAAATGTTACTACGCTTGTTATAGTATTATATGAGAAACATCTAGAAATTAACAAAAACCTTTATTACTTAGGTCTAAAAATTAACAAAGAAAAAATTGATAACAAAAAATAACAACAAGAAAAAAATAAACCGATCAAATTTAAAACAATGTGGTCTGGCCAATGGTTGAGAATCCTCATAAACCAACTAGGGTAGTTGCAGTAGAAAATGTAATGTTTTGTTATCAATTTCTTCTTTGTTATTTTTTAGACCTAAGTAATAAACGTTTTTGTTAATTTCTAGATGTTTTTGATATAATAAAGAAGACTGTAACAAAAAATGTCAAAATATACAGGGCGTTCTATTTAAAATTCAAGTTTGAGGTTAATCGAAACTGTCAACGTTGCGTCAACGACCAACGAAATTCCAAAATTTCGTTAAATTCTGATGCGCTATTCCGGAGATTTTGTCACTTTTATTTCATAACTTTCAATTCTCCTTTTCTCGAAAATTTTCTTATGTAAAGCCATAAAAATATTATGTTACCATTAAGACAATTAAAAGATCTGTCAAATTCATTAAAAAAAGATAGGCTTCTCTTTTTAAAAAAATGCCGATGTCGTCATCTGTTAAAAACAATTGAAGGTAAAAAAATTAATTTTATATCATAAGGTGTATTTTCATAATTATAAATCAACGTGTTGATTTTGTCATGTTTCCATACTTTACGCGCTCACTGTATAAAAGGTAAGTGTTGCCGAGCATACAATAGTCACGACCATGGCTAATTACATCAAAGAATGTGGAAAAGGTCACTACCATAAAACTGACGGAGATTTTTTAGGGTAAACGCAAATTCAGTTTAACGAACAACATGGGTTGTGTTTTATACATATTATTTTCATGTTTGTTACGTGTCTCGTTCTAGAATAGTAACTAACAAATAACAATATGGGCTGCCTATTTCTTATACTCTTATCTATGTCATTTACAACAAATAACAGAAGACGAAAATGCTACAAAATAATTAATACCATACTCAATAATACTACGTCACCCTTTAATACTAAAAAAAAATTGCCCCCCCCCTCCCCCCTGAAACATTTTATAACGGCGCCCCTGTTTAAGGATGTTTTGACACTGAACAAGATAAACAAAATTTATAATTAGACCGTTAGTTTGCATAACTCTGGCTGCTCCAAAATACGACTTTGTTATTGTTATTTAACGATTTTCTAACTCGCCAGTAATTGTGTCAACCGAGTAAGGTAATAAAATCGAACATCTATATTTATGTGAGTCCGTGCTCTCCGCGATCGTAAACAAGTTCTCATCACAACTTTTAGTGCGAATCTATAGCAAAATTGTCCTACAATAAAACTGGAACATACGTACACATTGTGTGGACAGATATTTGACTCCATTCGTTGGGAATGATTGATTTTCTTTTTTAGATAAGACGTTATTATTATATTATGTTGTATGTTGTACCTACGTCTAATTGCTATAGAAATAAAATATTTATGTAAAATACAACGTTTAAGTTTACTATTATAAAAAAATTATATTTAGCGAAATTTATAGCGGATGAACGCGATGTCCCAATAGGTTCAAGGAAAATCTTATATTTCTTCAACATTGTAAACTGCACTTAATTTTAACTTCCATATGATATGTATTAAGCACACAAATAATCGAAAAAGCCTACTTGCTTTCAATTCCCAAAGCAGGTTTCGCAGTCTTATCAAAATTATCCTAATTTTTAATTGACTTTTTGTCAAATAGCTTTTATAATGTGGTATATTGTTACGAAGTAAATTAAAAGTATTAAAGTTATTATTATTATGTTCGAATAGGTTTTATAAAATAATAATGTCGACGACCTGAATTGCTCAATGCTTGCAGTTTCAAAGTATGGGTTTCAGACGCCGAGTTTGCACAAAACTCAAGTGAACAACCTCGACGTTTGATAACCTAATTAATGGTAATGACGTATTTGGACAATTGATATAAGTAGCCACATAGCGGAGAATCGGGAGATTGTTATTTGTCTGTATTCACGAGTGTGACATCCGACACCCATACGAGAAGGCAGTGACCTGCCTTCTCAGCTGCTTTCTTTTAGTATCTTGTCAACAATTATACACGCATGTAAAACCAGTGCAAGTTTTATTTACATCCACCCTGGTCTGGACCATCCCCAAATGAGAGCTACGTTACAATATTTCGACAAAAAATAGTGGTAAGATAAAGGCTATTGAAAAAATTTAAAAGATACGACAAGTTGATTTGGTAAAAATAGTATTTTGATAAAATAAAATTGCTTGGTCGAGTTTATTTTAAAAAATTAAAATAATGAGAAGTGATCGTTATTTCCAAGTAGATAAAAGTTGATTTAAAATGTAAAGATGCTGACTAAAAATGAGATATAGGTATGAGATATAGTTTATGAGCTTAAAATATATCTCGTCACAAAAATGTTTAACACTATCCAAAAAAATATCAAATAAAAGTATCTTTATTGTTTACGTAGAGTAATAATTACCAATAGTAAATAAATCTTTCTATGTAACAACATATAAATTTCATACAATCGACGTAAAAATGCAATTATCTAGAAATCATAGGTTAATAATGATGACATACAGGCGGGATTTAAATTTTAAATAAATCAAAAATTACAGCCCCAACCTGGATTTGAACAAGGGACCTTCGCGTTTCTAGCACAATGCTGTCCCATCTGAGCTACTGAGGCCTATGACATTTGTTAACTATAATTGTCATAAAAATTAAAATTTACATCCCGCCTGTACATTACTTTGACAATATGTCGTTAAACATTTTCAGTCATCTAGAAACCAGTACATAATAGTATGTTAGTACTTTTTATGTGAAATAAGTAGATTTCTTGAATTGAACCATTTACAGAGTGTTTCAATAAGAAAAGCAGAAAGCGATATTCTTGGAAAGCACGTTATTCGAATATTACGAACACGCTGTATACAAACTTCTTGTCCTATTGTCTAAAATTTAGACTCTAAATTAATAGAACCATCCATTATAATAAATATAAATAATATAAATAAAATTTCTTCAAATAAATTGCTAGTAGTTCAGAAATAATTTAGTGATCTTAATTTGGTAAAAAATGTTGTTTATAGACAAAAAATAAATAACTCAGACTGTAAGGTAGAACAATGTTAGTTCTTCATGCACTAAAATTTTGCAAATTCAAATGTATGCGTAATATAGGTCATTATATTAGAAAGAAGATAACTTCCTTTTCACGACACTAGCGCCATCTATAACAAAACCTGTAAAACGTGCTTGTGACTCACCTCATTCAAGAAAAGTTTTATGTAATTTTATTTACCTTAAGGATCTAAAGTTCTATAAATTCCCAAAACTACTTTTTTGTAATCATCGACACATGAAGATATAGGTTCAGTAAATTTCTATTTACACAATCCATGTAAGCAAAACTATTGAGAAAGTAAATATTTTTCTTTCTTTTGAACATTATTTGATATTTGTGCAGTAGGAATTTTTTTTTAGAATAATGCCTGCTTCAGATCAGTGCTTCAACTCAGCAGAACGAAATATGAACCGAGTCGGTGGGTCAAGTGTCTTTAAAATAGCAATTTTGTTTAATTTATATGGGTCGCAGAATACATTGTATAACGTGTGAAATTTTTTTAAATAAAATGAAGACTTGTGTGTTTCCAAAGATGTCAACGTTTGTCATATTATAATCTGACCAAATTTAATAATTTATAATTTTTAATAATTTTAATAATTTCTAGTGAATACGGTTACAATACAAAGTTTGTCGTGCTACAAAACAAAGAAGCGTGGCCTGATACTGATATCAGCTCCCGCAATTAGGTTATGGAAATGAAATTAAAAATGAGGGAGCAGCTAAGAATGCCACATATAAATTGATGAATGTCAAACTCTTTTTGTTAGAAGCCATTCAAAAAGTAACGAGTGGCACAAATTGGAAAAATTGTGAAGAACATCCTATAGGAGGAAGAAAAACGACGTTATGTGTCATTGATATTAATACTGATTTATTTTTTTAGTAAGGTTCACGATGATGATTGAATTATCGTTATTAAATATTAATTATTTTAATAAAATAGTCAATCTTAGTGTTTGTTTTATTACGCAATCACAGAAAAGTTAAAAAGAGTGAAATACTAAATTCGTCGGGCAGAAAACATGGGTGACCAATAGTAGTATCCATTTAAACACGAGTCTGCTTTGTGAGATTTCACAAAGCATTTGTATTCATAGATTTTTATTACATATTTAATAGTTGCCTTTTATTACTTATTACAATAGTAGGATGTCGAAGAGACTACGCATCAACTCGTATTACCGATAACTTATCTGTTTTATGTAAACAAATTTATGTTCCACAACACTCGTCAAATTAATACATAGAAACGGTACCTACTGGGGGTAGCTTTCACATAAATAGACGTTTTGCGTTTGAAACATAAAGATCAACGAACTTAAGACCAATTGCAGCATATTGAGTAACTGAACTGTTATATATACGAGTAGGTTTACGATAATAATTATAAAGCGTATCCACGTTGCAGACAAAGCACGAAGCGCTCAAATAGACGCGCTAATTGCAGAAAACGAACATCATAAACTGGGTTCCCCGCAGGGTGCAACTCTAGAATTAATTACAAGCGCCTGTAATGAGTGAACGACTCTGAAAATTAACACTAATTTTCCTTTTTGTTTCTGAGCTTCACCAGTTCGGATCATCGCATGCTTTGTTCGTTCAAGCAATTGCTTTCAATTCAATTACGTTGTTGCCAATTGATCTAAAAGTATTCGTTCGCGTTCGCGAGCACCTAATTTGATGCTTTAGTACAGAAATCTTCTAATCGTGTATTAAGTAAACAAGTTGTGTAGACTTTTTTAGAGCCAAAGTGCGATAAAAGGCCTTATTGTAGGATCCTACGTCGCGTGCGTATTTGAAATAGTGCCAGAAGGGCGTTTAAGCGCTTATAATTGAATACTTTGCCAGATTTGCCAGATATTGGATATAATAAAAGCCTTTTGACTTTGTATGGGCACCAGCGTTGCAGAAAGTACATGACAAATAAGGAATACACAACATAACCTCAGTGCTAAAAATATTGTTTAAGTTGCGAGAGGTTGGCCAGTCTGTAAATGAATAGAAAGTAAGTCCATCTCTTTTTACTTGATCTCTTCTAGATATTAAAATATAAAAGTATGTACTATCGTGGCCATATATTATGTCCCTTCTTTTGATGTCGATTTTCTCGTCAATCTAGGGGCGAAAAAATTTGAAAAAATTCTGGTCCTGTCCTTGATTAATATACTACAACGCATAAAAATTAGAAAGCTGTATATGTTGGCGTTTGCCCGATTTTTCCAAATTAAGAAGAATTGGCGCTGTTTTTGACCCATAAATTTCATTCGTTTAACTTTAGCAATTAATTACTCCGGAAATAATCCATAGATTTCAACGAACTAAAAAGTAAAATCACCTGCGGAATGGTAGCTTTCAATGTGCATTTTTGTATAATAATCGGAGTAGTGGTTAACCCACAAAAAGCTATATTATGCAATGCCAGCAATTTCGTTATTAGAAGAGCTAGGATGATGAAGTGTCCATCATAGGCTACATAATAAATCATATATTTACAGTTTATTACAGAATCATTGTTTATCTTCCATTTTCCCTACAAAAGATCGTGTTGAAGCATCTCATGATCGCCGCGGCGGCGGTCTTCGGTTTTCGGGGTGATGCGGGGGAAGGGATCGACAGCGACGCTGCCGGTAGTGGGAGATCGCACGGGCTCAAAAGTTACTCCGAGAACAGTGTTTACAGACACAATATAACGACCTATCAGTTTTATACGCTCAGAGCTGCCATTTGTAATATATGTAATATATCAAGAGTTGTATTTATGTTATATTGTTTTTGCCTGTATTTAAATATTACTAATAAATAAACACAAAAACGGACTCAGGCGGAGTCACGCGCAAAACATTGTTCATGTTTATTTCGGTCTTAAAAATTAACAAATGGTCGGAATGATATTAAATTTAAGCGATATGTGACGCAGTAAACAAGGATTTTATATGCATGCTAACTGCGTTGTGCTGTTAACATTCCTTACTGATCTATCCGCTTCCATCAAAATCTTGTTTACAACCTTATTGTATAAAAACTGAAGAAAACAAAAACGCCAATCGATAGAAGAGACTCTGAAGGCAACCTGAACAAACATTGAAATTTTTGTGCTAAGCGGTTTAGGAGAAAAAAATCGGAATGACGGCAGTTTTACAAATTTACAAATGCAAAAATCGGGTACATTTTTTCACTTCTCTCGCGCTCATGTTTACACCGAGAGGCAAAAAATTTTGATAGTCATACAACATATGTAGAAATGATTGAGGAGTATGACACACTTTATTTCAAGTTTTTCTGATCAGTAGTTTTAGAGTTACGAGACGTCAAACACAGGAGTCAATACTATCGAAACGAGAGATGGCAGTTAGGGCATTTCTCTCGTAGCGGGGTCACATATTATAACCAAAATTCTGAATTTAAAAATTAAAAATTTAATTCTGTTAGTTAAAATTACTACCTTGACAAGTTATCGATCTTTTTGTGTATTGGTAATCAGCTGTCCGCCGTTCTCTCACTGTTGACAGGACCGCTAACGACTCCCTTCCCCGCATCACACCAAAACCGTAGAGCGTCGGAATTCACGCGGAGATTCAGCACGATCTTTTGTATGGAAAATGAAAGATAAACAATGATTATGTAATAAACTTTAAACCTATGAATTATTGGGTAGCCTATAGTCTATATTTCATTATTCTAGGTCTTCTAATAACGGAATTGCTGGCATTGCATAATATAGCTTTTTGTGGGTTAACCACTCACCCTATCATTTTACAAAAATGCATATTGACACCTAACATTCTGCGGGTGATTTTACTTTTTAATTCGTTGAAATCTATGGATTATTTCCGGAGTAATTAATTGCTAAAGTTAAACGAATGAAATTTACGGGCCAAAAACAGTGCTAATTCTTCTTAATTTGGAAAAATCGGGAAAACGCCAACATATACAGCTTTATAATTTTTATGAGTAGTAGAGTATTAATCAAAGACTGCATCAGAATTTTTTAAAATTTTTTCGCCCCTATTTTTGCGAGAGTATCGACGTCAAAAGAGGGGACATAATATATGGCCACGATAGTATAGGAAAAGACGAAAGTAGTATATAGTGTAAATCGGCATTTCTCAACCTTTTTACTATTGCGGAACCCTTGAAATAGGGTTTGGACCCCGCCATATTGGACAATGTCCTCCACTCCTTCCCAATGTCATTCCGAGGAAAAAATACACAGAGAAGAATGTGTAAAGCAATTTTGCTGTACCAAATAACTAGCGACGTGTCTGTAATGAAACGCTCTTCGATGGTTGAAAATTATTTCTACTGTGAAATTGCAGCACTTGTCCAGTGATATTTCAAAAATATTCTGTGAATTTACGGTGACAATGCTGTTTTCTGTAAAAAAATGCAGCATTATAGCTGGTATCAAATATCCAGCGATATTAATTCTTCTTTTACAGCATTTTTGTTGTAGTTTATTACATTCATTTTTTGTAACTTTGCAGATATTTGTCCATGTGTATCAACTTCTTTGTTCCTTTCATTTCTTGCAAAAGTTACACCCCTTTCAAGTATTGCCAAAGGAAGGAAAAGGAAAATTTAAAAAAAATACGATCACAAAGAAGTTTTACAATAATTGAATAAATTCATTAATAAGTTCAAAATATCAGAAGTAAAAATAAAATAAATATAAAAATAAAGACACATTTATTTACTCTGAGTAAAAAGTTTCATATGGACATATTGAAAAGTATATATCGTTAAAAGTTCCAGCCATTTAAAATCCGGTTTTGTTAATATTCCAGAAGACTGTATTTTTTTTTTCAGGCATTGAAATAATAAAAAAGAGCATTTTACTCAGAATGACATTTACGTTCTCCAAATAAAGTTTGTGAATAAATACCCAAGTAGATATGTGCACACCCTACTATAACTGATGATTTATACAGATTGTGTCCGCAAAAATTGGGCATAGGTCTATAGAAACTAGCGTATCACGCGACAACACTGCCAACGTCAGTTAAGTGGGGCAGCCAATTACAGTGGGACTGCCGACTGGTGGGAGAGCAGGTCTGGTCAGGTCAGTCTGGTTTTGCGTTTCGGAGCACATGCCCGCAACGGCAGAACTATCGCAGATCTAACAACGCTTCATAACATTCATATCTTTGCAATCGCGATGTACCCTCCGCTAGAACAGCTTCAGATCATCAAGTGGTATTACGGTGGCAATTCGGCGCAACAGTGCGTGGATTTGTTTGCAATCACTTTTGAAGGCAGACCTATCCCGTGCAGACAAACCATTTTCTTATTGCGCATCAATTTGAAAAATATCTTTGTCTAAAGAGCTGCAGTACTTGTCATCCAAGGGAGACAAGTCCACAAGAAATTGAGGCAAAAGAACGACGGGATGTACTAATCTGCGGTTCTGTAGTACTGGACGATAAGAAATCCACTCGATGGATTGGCGAGGAATTCGGTATTGGTAACAAAACCGTTGCTAACGCTCTTAAGAAGGGTGATTTCCGGAGTTATAATTACTTAAAGACTCATGAAACCTTCGCAGAGGACAGCCAGTATTCGTAGATGAAGTTTTGTGAAACTGTAATGGAAAAGGCGAACGCAGATGAAAATTTTATACAAAATATTATTTTTACTGATGAATCGACTTTTCCGTTACATGGTAAACATAATCCTTCCATTCTTCGATATTGGGCCCAACAAAATCAGCACCGAAGTTATGCTTACCGTACTCAATATCCCGAAAAACTAAATGTTTGGGCTGGTATTCTAGGCAATCATTTAGTTGGTCCATTCTTTATCGATGGATCTCTTATCGCCCAGTAGTACCTTATTTTGCTGCAAGAGCAAGTACTTCCCGCCATTTATAACCTTCCCGGAGGAGATCAGGATGATGTTTAGTTTCAGCAAGACGGCTGTCCTGCTCATAACGCGGCCAGGGTGCGAGAGTTTTTAACAACCGCATTTCCTCACCGTCTTATTGCAGTGGGACAGGCGACATTCGTTGGCCCCCAAGATCACCTGATCTGTCTCCGAACGATTTTTCATTGTGGGGTTATTTTAAAAATACCATTTATGTTGATGAAGTCAATAGCGCACATAATTTACAGGAGTTGAGAGCAAAAATTACAGAAGCTGCCAACACTGTAACAGCCGAAACGCTCTTTGGTGTGAGGGACAACTTCTACAAACGGTTCGGATACTGTCTTGCAGCGCAGATCTTTGAGCCCGAGATAAAATAATCTTTATTTAATTGTTTATTCGTACGAGAATATTAGCTAATTTATATTTTTTTTTGAGAATAGCGTTTTTATTTTTGCGATTTAGTTTCTGACAATAAAAGAGAATTTAGAAATTATGTATGCACCATGCATTTTTAAAAGAAGCACAAAAGCGAGGGCACACAGTCCTGCGAACAACAAACTACTAGCTACTAGCACACGAAGCGCGCACCGGGGAACCGCGTAGCCGCTGACAAATACGCCGGGTGGGGAGAGCGATGTTGCCGTTCTTCCGTAAATGCTATGCCTAGCTTTCGGGGAAACGTACGGTATAGAATAAATAGTATATAATATAATAGTATATTTGCTATCAAAATTATATAGCACCTACCAGGGCGTGGAGTCGGTAAAAAAACTTTCGACTCCGACTCCAGATAATTTTCGTAGTCCGACTCCGATTCCAACTCCGACGCGAATTTGTTGGCAAAAAAATTACATTATATCTAAATGTAAATAAAATCAAAAAGACCTATTGATCTGACCACTAAGTTATGACAATATTTTAAGATGACGATTTTTCATTTTCTTTTTCAAAATATTTCTGAAATCATTAGAAATTCTACTGTTTTCTCATTAGAGAGCACATATTTCTGAACTAGTTTGTCCATTTAGCCGATTTTCAATCTTCAATAATAACAAAAGTAATGACAAACCGCTGTATAGTACAAAGTAAATTTCATTCTAATGAACATAAAATTAAGTGCAAAATAAGCTGGAAATGATCTCCAGTCTTACTTCTGTTAGTGTCAATGACGTCACAATTCTGGCTGCAATGAGTATCACTTGGATATACATATTATTATTATTATTATTATTATACATGGATATTCCTACAGACAACTTAAATAAACAGTCCTATTTCATAATCTCAGTCACCATTTAAATTCTCAACAAAGGGGTGTGATACTCTTAATAAATTTGTTCATGTGCCAAAAACATAATTAATTTCGGTAGAAGGTTTAAAAGAATCGAACATTAAAGCTAAAACTGCATAGTTTTACTAGTAAAAATCTTTTACAAACATTCAGATATTGGGGCGAATAAAAATAAGAGAAGTTGAGAGTTGATACGACTATGATACCGCTGGTTCTTCTGGTAAAAAAGCTGTATTCAAATATTTTTTCCTTTTAAAATTGCAAGGGAATGTCATTAAAGTACTTTTTGCAATATGTAATGAATTCTTCAGCTGTTCTTTGTGGCCAACCAATTACGAGCAAATCCTCTTAATTTTGATAAATAAGGAAAACCACACGTTGTACCTTTACTTTGGAAAGTTCTAATTCGTCTAAAAACGCATCGAAGTCCGATTTTTTATTTGTAGATGAGCGAGCTATCATGATTAGCACATTGAAGTTGGATGTTGGAAATTGGAAATAAACTATATATGCGAGGCGACAAGCGACAATAATCATTTGCTAATCATCACTCACCACCGACCTGTGTGTTTTGTAGTTTAAGTATATTTACATATGTAGGTAGGTACTTTGTAAAAGACCTAATAATATATTTAGTTAATTGTTTACTATCTAATGAGGCAACGGCCATCTCGCATGTCTTTTTCTACATTGTTTAAACATGGACCCGGAGTCGGAGTCGGTACATTTTTTCCGACTCCGTCTCCTCTGAAATTTGTCTGAACTCCGACTCCACGACTCCGACTCCACAGCCCTACATCATTGTTATATATTTTCTTAAAATTTGTTAAATAAGACGGAGATGGCTTGCTCATAAATGCACCATATTGAAAACTGCACTAATACAAGATAATTATAGCCCGAGGCGATAATTTAATGTTAAAACCAGGGTGTGGAGTCGGTAAAAAATCTGTCGACTCCGACTCCGACTCCAACTCCGACTCCAACTCCGACTCCGGCAAAATTTTATTTGTTTCCAGCGAATTTAATGGCAAAAAAAATTAAATCTGACATAATCTAATTGTTAATAAAATCAAAAAGGCCTGTTGATCGGACCACAAAATTATGGCAATATTTAAAAAGGACGCTTTTTTAGATTTTCAAAATATCTCTGAAATCATTAGAACTTCAACTGTTTTCTCATTAGAGAGCACAGAATTCTGAACTAGTTTGTCACTTGAACCGATGTTCTATCTTTAATAATAACAAAAGTAATGACAAACCACTCTATAGTACAAAGTAAAATTCATTTCAATGAATACATAATTAAGTGCAAAATAAAACGAAAATAATCTCAACTCTTATTTCTGTTAGTGGCAATGACGTCACAATTCTGGCTGCAACGAGTATGACTTGCATACATGGATATTCCTACCTTCAACTTAAGGTAGAGTTTAAATCGGAAATGCAGTTATAATTTTCTATCGGCTATTATACATATATTACGCATGTTTAAGTTTATGCATTAAAAATTACGCTAGAGTGAAGTTTGTACCTTTGCTAATAATAAAAATATATCTGGCTCAATTCTGTCAAGAGTAGGTGACGAATATCTGCGAATATCGGTGTTTTTTAGTTGATCGCAAGAAGACTACGACATAGCCACCAATAATCTTAAAATCGGTAACCTGCACTCGACAGAATCAGTAACAATTTAAAATCTCTACATATTTTGTTAAATACAAAGAGATGTGATACCCGTGATTATACCATAATATTGTATAATCAAGGGTGATACTTTTGATAAATTTGTTCATGTGCCGAAAAAAGGAATCAATTTCGGTTAAACGTTTAAAGTTATCAAACATTAAAGCTAAAATTGCAAAGTTTTACTAATAAAGCATTATCTTTTACAAACATTCAGATATTGGGACAAATAAGAATAAAAAAAAATGTTGAGAGTTGATAATACGACTGTGATACCATCACGTTGTTTCTTCTGGTACAAAAGCTGTAGGAAACTATATTTTCTTTTTAAAATTGCAAGGGAATATCACTAAAATACTTTTTGCAATATTTAATGAATTGTTCAGCTGTTCTTTGTGGCCGAACGAATAGGAGCAAATTCTCGTAATTTTGATGAATAAGGAAAACCAGACGTTGACGCTTCACTTTGGAAAGTTCTAATTCGTCTATAAGTATGCATCGAAGTCCGATTTTTTTTATTTGTCGATCATAGCATATTGAAGTTGGTTGTTGGAAATTGGAAATACATAAACTATATATGCGACGCAGCAAGCGACTCACAATAATCATTTTACTAATCATCACTCACCACCGACCTGTGTGTTTTGTAGTTAAATTATATTTACTTTGTAAAAGACCTAATAATATGTTTACATTATTTAAACATGGAGCCGGAGTCGGAGTCGGTAAATTTTTTCCGACTCCGACTCCGACTCCTCTGAAATTTGTCCGACTCCGACTCCACGACTCCGACTCCACAGCCCTGGTTAAATCACCAAATTTGAAGTAAAGAATATGAAGTATTAAATTTTTTGCGTTTTCAAATTTGTTGAAAACTGCACTAATACAAGATAACCATTGCCCGACGCAAAAATTTATTGTTAAAAATCCAAATTTTAAGTAAAGAATATGAAGGTTTATTTTTTTGCATTGTCAAACTTTTATTAGTACTTACTTCTATTTAATTTAAATATTTTTCTTTTTTAGTTAAATGCTTTCACCGAATTTTGAACTGCACTTCCGTTTCCAGGCCGATTTTTCGGAAACAAAGCATTTCTTGTATTACACCTTTATTGTGACTAGCCATATACATTTCGCCTAGAATAGCAAATTACTCTGATTTTTTTTATTAATTCCTATGAATGGTATCGACACAATTTCTGTCACAGAAGCTTCGAACTTGTCTGGCGCTAGGTTAGTAATCTTATCTAGAATGTAAGATCATATTAAAATCTACAACCCACAATTCTGATCTTCTGCTAAAGTCAAGTTTCCATTATGAGCAGCAAATTCCAATTAAAGGTTCATTTTGTCACGCATTTGGATAGAGTAAATATTGAATACAAATACAGTTCGATTTTGATCAATAATTCTGTCAAGAGTTATTTTCTAGAGATTATTTTGTTGTTATGTACAGATAAGCCCTGACGATATCTCGGAACCCAGGTTGAGAAAAGCTGGAATATTTTTTGTAAAAGAGTTCTTTTTGTAAGTAGCTTAAATTTACGAGATCTCTCTCATTTTTGTTATATTTTCCGGTAACACTTCTTTGAAGTTGCTATATGAAATGAACAGAAAAGATAATACTGAAATGCTGAAAAAAAACTGTTTGTGCTGACGAATTTATACACGAGGCAAACGACAGCAATATATTAAAAATTTATAAGGTAGGTACTGTAACAGGTTACGTGTCAATGTTTGTGTGTGTGTCTGTGCAGTATACACATTACACACATATGCAGTATACACGTTTCTGGAAACGGCAACAACTAATAATATACAATTTTGAATATAGTTTTCTAACATACCAAATTCGCATGAACTGATTAACTTTTGGTCATAAATACAGTATGGTTTGTATTTATTATTTACATTGGATGCACAGTGGAGCATATAATTTTCAATATATTGTTACACTCCTTAGAAAAATTGGGCTTCAAAAAGTTTGTTGCACTCAACAATGCTTCGAGTGTCATCTTTTAAATGCAAAACAACCTTCTTGCCTCTCACAAACTCACGTGCAATGCAAAGCTTGCGATTTATAAATATAGTCGATCTCACCAGTGCTGCAAATTACTCATCGATTTCTGCTGTTATTTTCCGCATACGCTACACTTCATTCCTATACGTTGCCGTCTGTTAGAACGCAATAGAATGATTATGATACATCTGCTGTACAAGTTAAATGCGCCCAGCGAAAAAGTACGTCTTTTCTTAGAATGACATTTCTCACCTCTAATACTGAACGTAAATATTGAACGTGACCGTATTTTAGCAAAAATGTTTTCGTTGAAAGGTAGGCCGCTTAATACAAAATCTATGGTGATGGTTATTTAAAGGTTATTTAATTAGTAAAGATATTAGCAATATTAATTTAATTTCTATAATATCCGCCTCGGTAAGCAACGTATTTACAGTGATCTATGTTCGGTTGCCTATGCACAACAATCAAGCTGCGCGATACGCCAAAATCTTGGTTCATACACTTATAAGCGATGAGTAATTTGCAGCACTCGTGAGATCGACTATACGAGTAAGGTGCTATACGAGTAAGGTGCTTGATTGATTTTCCTGATTTTGGGTTATAAGAAGATCCATCGCTCCGTTTTATTACGAGCTGGTACAATATGTAATTTAGAAAAATCCATCAACGTTTTCATATTAGAAGCTAGTTTACAAACCAGAACTGGACCTAGTTTATCTCTCAAGAATGTTACTAGACTTGCGCATTAAGGTGTTACCAACTGCTTCCCAAGAAAATATCACGACGAGCATAGCCTACAAATATATACAGTGTGTCTCACGGGACGTTGGATTGTATGGGTACTTTTGTTATTATTAGAGATAGAAAGTCGGTTAAATAGACAAAGTAGTGCATATTTATGTGATCTTTCATAATCTGTTCAGAAAACAGTTGAATTCCAAACGGTTCCCAAGCTATTTTGAAAAAACCAAAAAAATTTAAATTTTTAATTATGGTCATAACCTCTTTATTTGTGTTCCAATCAAAAAAGCGTTTTGACATTATAAAGGCACTTTTTTGTCTCCAATTTGATTATGTCAAGTTAAAACTTTTTGCGCCAATGAATTCGTCAGAAGCAAACGAAACTTTTGTTTTTCTTATGGACGCCATATTGGTAATGCTTTATTGTCGTTCGATCTTTACAGATATTGACATTGTCATCTTTCAGGTATACATTCTACAGACTCCATCTTTATTCATTACTATAGAAGTTGATGCACAACACTACCAAACACATGCACACAAACTAAGAACTAAATTAAATACAATAAATTTGCTGTTCATAAAGTGTACAAGCAACCGTCACACATACATCAAACAAACAACAAAAATCTGATAAATAACAAAAGAAACAGTCACAGCCAGTACATCGACATTTTAACCAAACCGAGTGCATTTTAGTCACGATGGCCCATGAATTCCTCCACTGAGTAGAATTCTCTGTCTAGCAAATATAACTTTGTATGCGATCGAAAGGCGGAAAATGAAATCGCGATTAGTATTCTAGTAGGTAGGGCGTTGTATGCTCTTATCATCATGTAATATGCTCCGCGTTCAAAAGCCGCAGAGACATGCCCGGGTGTGGCGAGTCGGGATGCCCCATGCTTGCGCATCGACTGTGATATGTCCCCATTCCTGACAAACCTAGTAATATTTCTTCTGCAATAGCAGACCAGTCGGAAGATGTACAGGAATGGCAGAGTTAGAATGGTGTGAGCTCTGAAATGGGATCGACAAGACTCACGATAACCCAAACGCAGCATTGATCTAACACACCTTTTCTGGAGCGCAAACAATTTCGTCATACCACGAGATGAGGAACCCCATAGTATTATTCCACAATTTAGTACTGACTCAACACAACTCAGATAGTACATTCTTAGTACTTGAAAATCTACAACATGTCTCAATTTGTATATAGAGTAGTACAGCTTAGCCACCTTGTCCCTGACGCTATTTACGTGAACATCCCACTTCACATTGCAGTGCAAATGCACCCCGAGAAATTTAACATGCTCGCTCAAAGGCATCGACAGTCCAGCCGATCGTACAAGAATGGAGTGGCTGGGGGCACCCAGAGCAAACTGGACCAGAGCAGTCTTATTCTCGTTGAGAAGCATTTCATTTATCTGACACCACAATTTCATTCTGTCCATTGCTTCTCTCGCTAATACTGCCAGATCTGATGCATTTTTGTGCTTAATGACAAATGTGGTGTCGTCGGCATACTGATAGAGATCCCCAAAAGATAATTGTGCTGATAGGTCGTTCATAAACATTAAGAACAGCAGCGGTCCCAGCACTGAACCCTGAGGGACACCTACCTCCATCAGTGCTTTCCGCGAGGAAAACTCCCCAGCAACGCACACTGTCTGCCTCCGACCCTCCAAATAGGATTGCAGAAGCTGGTGGGCACTACCCCTGACACCCAGTGCCTCCATCTTTAATAACAGCATCGCATGATTAATTGTATCAAAAGCCGCGGACAAATCAAAAAATATTGCCGCGACGTGATAGTGCTGATCAACATAGGACAGCAGCGCTGTAACCGCCTCAAACAAAGCGTCGTCGCAGGATAACCCGGGCAAAAAGCCAAACTGACTTGATGATCACAGAATTTGCAGACCAAAATTCAAACAATCTGTTATACAAAACTCTTTCGAACACCTTTGAGAAAGCCGGCAAAACAGATATTGGGCGGTAGTTATCGACCCTCTCACGGGTCCCGCGTTTATGTACCGGTATCAGAATCGCCGGCTTCAGCAAATTGGGAAAAATACCCTGTTCAAACATCAAATTAATCAGGTGAGTGAGCACAGGCGATACAAATTTTGCAGATATTTTGGCAATATAAGGACAACATCAACTCCACACGAGAACTTAGGCTGGATAGAGTTCAACACGGTGAATACTTCCTCGGGAGTGGCCGGACGGAGCACCTGCACTTAATGCCCGAATTGTGAGGAACTATTTAGATATGACATAAACGGAGAGGAATGTCTACCTATTCAGAAGTATCATGACCACCAAGATTGCCGGATCTTACCGCTTGTGATTTTTATCTATGAGTGACTTAAAAAACTAGGTGAATGGTGTTTATAATTTTGGAAACGATGGGGAGTTACGTGACACCGTCATCGCCGCTTACAATTCGATTGACAGAAGAACCCTCGGTTAGGTCACCGTATTAAGGAATGCTGTGAAAAATCCCTCCACGAAAATGGCGAGATTTTTTAAAACGTTATTTAGTTTGTTAAAATGTTGTTACTTTTTTATGTTATGTAGTTAGTACAAATAAATACATTCCAAAATTTTACTGTAACTTGACTATGGGCACATAAATACTGTATCACTCAAATAGGCTTTTTATGGCACCATGCGATTTTCAGATATTAAGAAAGAAACTTTAATTTTGTCGGCTTGTTGTGTTCTAAATACACACAGAAAAGTAAATACTTCACTCAAAGCAATATGCTTTCATCCAAGTAAATGATTAGTTTGCTATAGCCGCAAGTAGATATTTTCTCAAGTTAAGAATAAAGAGATATTGTTGAATTGAAATGATCATATGCTTGTATATCTGAGAAAATATTTTCTTGCAATGAGTATAGATATTATTCATTCAAGAAAACTATTCTCACGTTGAGAATAATGGAATTTTCTTAAAGTGAATATATATGCTTGACAATGAGAAAATATTTTCTTGAAATGTGTATAGATATTATTAGTTCAAGAACATGATCATAATGTATTGAATAGAAATTACTATTTTAGTTTTTTTTTAAAAAAAGGTAGGGAATTGTGTGAAATAAGTAGACAATAACTTAGCGAATGATATTTGTTTTATTGTATGAAATTTCTTTGCTTAATTACATATATACTTACCTATTTATAAATTATCACTACCTACAATATCTAAGGCATGGAAAAAAACACCATATTCTATTAGACATCAAATTGTTTCCATTATATTACACAAGTAAGTTTTCTGTGGCATGTATGTTGATTTGGTGACCACTATATGGCTAGGCGAACTGCGTCGCAAATACGTTGAACATAAGTACTGTAGGCTATTCACGCAAAATTAAAACTATATACTTTCATAATATTATAGATCGCGTAGTTATTGCGTACAGTACCTACAAAATTAGTACTAACATATTGAACTCTTCCCGGACAATACTCGGTAGTCAGCGAACACGACGCCATAGCAGACCCCAACTAACTGAAGGCAAAGGCCGATGCGAAAAATCTTAAATCTCGGCAACGTTCGTGCACGTTTGAGTGTAAATGCGCAAGCGCGTTGCCAGCAATGGCTTACTTGATTCAAGATATTGATCAAATTCTTGAATTGAGAATTTAAACTACCTGGTTTGAAAATTATATACTTAACCGAAACTAATAACTCTGAGATTGGGATATTCTTGAATTGTGAGAACAAGGAATTCTTAAATGAAAGAAATTGTTTCAAACCAAGTAAATATTAACTTTCATCTAAAGCAATAACCGCAAGTAAATAATTTTCTCACGTTTTGAGAATATACTTCGCTGTGTGTACGGCATGTGGCATACCAAATTACTCAGAAAAAAAATCTGAATCCAAACATGTATAAAACCAATATAGCGTCCATAAGAAAAACTAAGGTTTCGTTTGTTTCTGAAGAATTCCTTGGCGAAAATATCCTGACGTCTGCTGTCTACACCGGGCAGTAGTAATAAAAAATGAAAAAAAAATAAAAATAAAATAAAATAATAAAATAATATGGGCAAATAAGTACATTTCAGGCAATTATGCTTTATTATCGCAAATTAAAATCTTTGGGTTAAAATTGTACTTAAATGAAAAATCTGATTTTGTATCATGAGTTGGGCTAGAGATAGTAGATGTTTTATATTTGAAAAATGCCAAAGATGTAGAAGTAAAATTAATTTTGGTCTTGCGAAAAAATTACTTTTCATCCAGGCCAACTAGTTATTTATCTAAGAAGTTACACTGAAAATTTCCTAAACATTGAACAATAAATAACGTTTCTATTTGAAACCACGTTTTAGGATAGGTAAAACTGGGTTTTAACCTTAAATACAAATGGTGAGTAAGACTATTTCTTTGTGGCTTCGTATAAGTTGGCAATACCTACTTATTATTATTTAATTGGAGACATCTTGAGTAGCAATTGGAAACTATTTCTAGTTTTGTAAAGTTTGTTTCTTATTATTAGTATTCGTATAATATTTTGCTGAAAAAGATTTTAAATCAGTATTTTGCCTGTATTTTTTTGACAAATCTCAAAATTGTACATTACGTTATAGTGACATTAATTTGTAATTAATATGACAATCCTTCAGACAATATTACGTTTATGTTACAAATTTCTAGAACATCATCTCATTAAAACGTTTTCCTACGTAACCTTTTACATTATTAGCGGAAATATGTGTGCATAGATGTGAAAAGGGACCAGTTGTCCGTTTCTAGTTACGCAGATAATCGCAAATAAAGTTAAACTGGTGCAAAATACACATTTTTGTTTTATTGGCTAATTACTCTCATTATTGTGTATTTTATCAGATGTGTTCGTCTGAAACCCGTCTGCGGTTGGAAAAGCATGAAAAAATGCGTTTTTATTGTGAACGAAAAAGGGACCAGTTGTCGCTATCACGCTACGCTCTAGAGCATTACGGTGTTGCCGCATACAGTGGCAGAAACAAATATCTGTATGATAGCAGTTTATAAACTTGTTTGTATAAAATATAATTACAAAGTTATATAATATTCCGGGACAAATACTACGCTTATATTAACTTCATTTTTTGTTTGTTTGTTTGTTGATTTGATTGTTTGTCTGTTTGTTATGTACAAATCTTGTAATCGATATTATTTCTACTTCCCAGTGTCCAATCAAGTTAAAATTTTGCATGTGTACAGATTTACGGTGACAATACAAGAAGCAATAAAAAAAATATGGAAACTTTTCCAAAATAGGAAAAAAATTCAAAATTTGTAAAATTTGACCAAATGAGTTGAAACTTTGCCTGTGGACGGATTTCCGGTGACAATGACAGCAATAAAAAAATTTGGAAAATTTTCTAAAATTTTGAAAAAAATTTTGAATTTGGAAAATATGTCCAATCGAGTTAAAATTCTGTATGTGGACAGATTGCCGGCGAAAATTTTAAAAAATTGTAATTTTGTTTATAAAGCGTAGTTTTTAAAAAATGCACTTTTTATATAAATTTATTATGATTGTATTTCCATGTTTGTGTCCCTAGTTATGTTTATTTCTTATCATTAAACGTTTAAAATAATTTGATACTATCTGATTTATTTGACAGTCCCAATATGGATTTTTAACTGACATAAATGTTGAAATCAGACAGCTGCATAATTATGTAACAGGAAATAGGATGACAAAAGTTGCAAATTCACGTTAATTTATTATGGTTGCCAGATTACACTCGGTGCCATTTTGAATTATAAACATCTAACTTCAGATATTTGTTTTCTTCTGAATCCGACAGTTAATTACATGTTTAGTCGCCATATTGGATCCGTCATTTTGAATTTTATACATCTGACAACAGATTAGGAATCCGTAACCTTCATATATCACATAATTTAATTTTTGTATAAATCCGACACTTAATTACATGTTTGGTCGCCATATTAGATCCGCCATTTTGAATTCTAAAAATCTAAAAATAAATAAGATTTAGAATCAGAGGACCCCATAAACCCCTTACGAGAATGCTTAAGTCTTCTTAAGACTCGAGAGATGAAGATACCTAGCTTACACTATACATATTGTAGGCCCAGGCCAATGACGCTATAGATTAAAAAACCTATAAAATCCAAACGGAATAATGAAATAATAAATTCTACTAAAAGTCTTGAAACTAATATCGAAATTGTTCCAAAAATGTTGGAGTCAGCGTAACTTCCAAATATACGGGAAGTTATTAACTTTTAAACTTTGCAAAAGTTTGAAGCGTCATAGCGCAAAAGTAATTTTTGCACCAGCAACTTAAATATTTTTTTTTTCAATTTCTCTTTATGGTAATCGGCTTAAAATGTTGGAGTACCTTTGCCATAACTTATTCTATCTAAAAACACTCATAACTCAATTTCGGTCAACTGGTCCCTTTTCATATCCAGGCACACATATATGTATACTTTGTAACAAATCCTAGAACGTAGAACGTAGTAAGGTCAATAAGATATAAGAGACCAGACAATAATTCGGTCTCTTCTTCGGGAACACCCAAGCGCTCTTAATAATTACTTTGCGTGTAATCTCGATGGTATAATGAGAACTAAATAGCGTCATTACTCCGAGACTACGGGGTGGTAAACCCTATATACATAGCTTTTATAGAGAGGGTCGTTCTTCTTTGAAGTTCGCCCTTTCAAAGTTTAATTAGAAAATCAAGAGAAATTTTGCAGCGGGACCTTATTGCCTCTAAGTGGTTTCTGGAAAAATATTTTCCCTTTGGAGTTCTTCAATCTTAATTATAGAAGTCAATTTAAGATGGTCCATACTTTTTTTTTGTCTCAGTGTCGCAAGGGTTTTTTTTCTCTTTATCAAATAACCAATATTTTTTTGTCAAACAGTATCCAATACCAAAGTAGTAGATCATGAAAAAAAACTGCAACTTTTGTAGAGGTTACTATGTAACATAACCAAAAAACTTCCGAGAAAATGCGAAAAATTGTATCTTTTGTCATTTTAATTTTCGCATAAACCATTTATTGTAACTGCGAAACAAGTTTTGAATATAATCGATACGAATGTCGGAAACACGCACGGCACTGTACAGATTTATGCATAAAATGTCAGAAAAATTGTTAAAACTTTCAAAAAAATAGTGCGATTTAAGTTTCTTACAATACAGTTCCACTGAAATGGAGCAGCCTAATCTAGGTTTGAGCTTAGGAAATGAATTACCAGCTGAAGAAATCAGTGATCTAGAAGAACCGTTTCAAGGAGATGAAGAAGCAAAATATTCCAACCAAGCATCGGATGACGCTAAAGAGCAAGACAAGTTGCGAAAAAAAGACAAAGATTGGCATAGTATTAATTATTTTTTTTTGTAAATTTGTAAAATATATGGTAACAATCAATAAAGTTTCCATTCAAACAATAAAGTACGGTTTCTACTGTATTGATGTTATCACATTTTTACCTAATTTTCAAATTTAAACAAATTACAACAATTACTGAACATGCTGTTGCATTTTTGAGCCTGTGTTGTTGAATTTATTATTTTAGCTAATAGTATATGTCAAAACGAAAAAAATAAGCACCATCGGAGCTCTGTATAATGATATTTCACAGTAGATTTTTCATTAAAAAAAGTTTTATGGACCGGAGAAATGATTATATAGAAAACAACTAGATTTTTTCATTAAACAAATTTAGACCAGGCAATAGAGATTTTTGCGTGACAAAAATACTAGCAGGAATCCGACGGTCCCAGGTCATGTGGAGCAGTCCGTAGATGTATTGTGATGTTTCCTACTCGCAAATATCATTTCTTAATTTGTTATAAACAAAAAACCTCAAAAAATCGTGTTGTTTTTCGTTTTTCGCTTCAATAAGCTGAACCGATGGAGCAACCTTGATGCTTTCAACAGACGAGTTGTAGAGAACGAAAAGACGAAAAAAATTAACGCTACATGGGCTTGATTGGATGAATATTAACGGAGGAAACTCTGAAAAACCGGAAAAATCCGCGTTTTATTATTGTATCATACATATACAAACAAAAGAAAAAGCGCTGGAAGAACTCTGATTTTTTACCACATAATTTATTTAATGTTTTTGACTGAAGAAACTGAATACCTCGAAAACTTCTTGATTTTTATTTATATAAGGGGTATTTAAGACAGAAAACAACATGCGTTCACAAAATTTTATCAAAATTAAATTATTTTTGCGAAAATGAAAAATAAAAAACAAAAATTCGTTTTTTTTCGCATTTTTCACGGAAATATTGAGAGGTCTGAGTAAAAAGTGACTATGATCTACAACTTTTCTGTTGGACATTTTTGATAGAAAGCCAAGTTTTGCCGGAAAACGCAATAATATAGGTTGCAGCCCCTTTTAACCGTCCAAATTGATCGTTTACAATTTCCCGTGATAAAAGTCCTGTCTAGTAAATTAGTAAACACCCAAAATTTAATTTGCCCGCGCTATTAGACATTTTTGTGCTTCCGTTTCAAAATGAGCTAGACAGAAGTGCAAAAATGTTACTTTTTTGCAGTTTTAACTGTTTTAAATAAACACTCGTCTTTCGGATTTTCTTCTTCTAAACCTATTCTGCAAAAATTTCAGATATTAATCGAACAAAAGTTTGAATCTGGTCGATAAATCGGCATTCATGTTTTCTTATCTTTTTATGTACAAACATTTTTTGACTGAAAAAACTTAATACCTTAAAAACTTCTTGATTTTTGTCTCATGCTTTCTCAAAGTTTCATCAAAATTAAATTATTTTTGCGAAAATGAAACGTAAAAAAAATCGTTTTTTTTTGCATTTTACGGAAATTGTTAGGTAAAAATAATAGAAAAAGACATTTAACAAACCTCCAGTGATTCGGTACGTCATACTAGAATCTCAAATCAACAATAACTATTGAAAAGTGCGATATGTTTACTATCCAAAATGAGTTCTTCTGTTTCTTTATCATTGTTAGTTACATTAGAATAGTTTTTTTTTTAAATGCGCGATTTGACATTATTTTCACAATATTTCAGGAACGGTTGCCGCCAAAACGATTAGGATACAAATCTCAATGACAATTTTGTTATACTTTGTTATAGGGATTTCTTATCGATCTTTTTTTGTAGTAAAATGGTTTTTTACCTTTCTTGAAAATTAAAATTTTATTTATCATTATGTAAATTAATTTCCTCAGAGGCACAACTTGAAATACTATATTTCAAGAGAAACCTTGTGGAAAAGCTGAAAAATGACACATATTCCAAACGAGATGACGGGGTGAGCTCAAAAACTGTGTTTATTTGACATAATTAAATTACCTTCTACCCTAGATTCTAGAAAATAATAAAACTACACCTCCAGTTGCATCGTGAACTATTTGAACCAGCCTACATCTGCATAAAACCAGTCCTGATAAACACCATTAAATGGCCCCTAAGAAAACTCATTCAACAAGTTTCCCCATCAAAGTTTATCACAGCAACTGCGTGTCTCTCAAGTGCTCAACACGTATGTTTTATGCGAGTTTGTGGGCGCTGTATATAGTCCAGTGCAGGCAACTTGATACCGTTAAATGCACTGTCCGAACCGGACTCGAAATTGGCTCAAGTTGGAAGGTACTGATTTGAAAGTATATACCCTGGATATAGCGAACGGGTTTTGCGCAGATAATTCCTTCCGACTCGATAGTTATCGTCTGTTTACCGCTTTGGTATAGGCAGAACTTTTACGGGCTATGATATAATGCGGCATTGATTTAGCTGGGATTGCGATGCCATAAAATTGATACCTGATACGTGGTTCTATGCGTCCACGCAGATGGAATTATATATCTGTACTTACGACTTTTTACCATTGAACTAAATACCAAGGGAAGAATGAAAAATGTTATACGTGCCTCAAAACTTAACTCCCTTCTATCATATACATTCTTTGCAAACTATATTACTCGTACCAATCAACGTTTTAATTTTGATTTAAAGATACGTGATTGTTATTTCATATAATAATCAATTTAAAATGAAGAAAAAATTCTAAACATAAAAGTTACAGCTTATCTTTAAAAAGATGATATAAATGGAATTAACTTTTTGAGAACCGCTGACTTTTTCATAAAACTAGAATTGGGTATTTTATAACAGTTTGAATGACACATTATAAGTGACAGTACCTGTTACTGATTGTAGCTGGTGGTATTGTGATATGATCTTAGGATAGCATGCCTAATTGCTATAACGAGGAATATGTCGCCATGGTTATTGTTTATGGAATTATTTATTCAAATTATATCAAGTTACAATGTACATCTGTACTTAAGACTTTTTATGACCAAACTAAATATAAGGTAAAGAACAAAAAATTAAATCTCAAAAATTTAGTAAACGCATATGCAAACTACAAGAATCATTGGAACTGGAATATACCGGGTGATTCAATTTCGATGCTCATAATGAGGATCTCGCTTATTAGTGGAGATAGCGGCTTTGTTTAAATTTGGCAAAGATTCGTATTTTTGTGCTGATCAATTATCTGAAAAGAAATTTTAGCTATCATTTTTCATTTTAAAGATATCCGCAAAAAAAACTGAATTGTTAAGATATCGTTTTTTAATTTTTTATTCAAAAACAAACGTAGCTAGACATTTGAAACAAAAACATTCTACAGCGACTTTTTAACAAGGAATGCGTGTTATTTTTTAATTTGAAATAACATCAAATATGGCGGCGTAACCATGGCCAAATTTTGTTTTTCTTATGGGCGCCATGTTGAATTTTGGCATTTTCCGATAGTAGTATTTTTTCTTATTTCCGCAATGTGCAAACATGTTGGCATTATTTTTTATATATTTTTATATATATATATAACAAAGGTTTAATAATAAAAAAACTTTCTTCCTTTTCTCGTTATTTGTCGTGCTTATCAGGTACCCAACTGGTGATTGGTTACAGACCGCCGGCGCCGGACTGACCTTTGGATTAAAAGCATTCAAATTGTACAACAAGCAAGTTTATACAACAAATAGCTTATTTTTAAGTAAATCTTCAAATTGGTCGCCATTTTCTTGAAGGCATAAAACCGAGCCAGCTTTTCGACATGTTGTTATGCTCTTCTAACTGTTCTTTCCGGAATAGCATTGACCGCATTTGTTATTCGATCCCGCAGATCCTCGATATTTCTGCGAGTATCGTGATAAATTTCGTCGTTCACAGTTCCCCATAGAAAATAGTCCAGATGACTTAAATCAGGGGATCTAGCAGGACATTCCACCACTCCACCATTTTTTCTCCATTCAAATAATTTCGTACAACTGCGAAGTTTGACTTGCGTGGGATTTGTACGGTTTAAATTTCTTTGTTCGTAATGCTCTCCAAACACGTGTTTGCGGCAATTCCAAATTAGAGGCTACTTCCCGCGTAGAAATCCGAGGATCGTCATTTATCTAAAACCCAGTAATTGAGGCATTGCAAATTATGGTAATCTAACGTTTATCATTTCCAAAATATCTCTTTGATCGTTTTCAACATTATCATGAGGAGTATAAGAATTGTTGGGTTTACTAAACGATCCATGGTCCGCTAAATTTCTGTCCAATGTTAGGAATATTGTATATTGTATAATATTGTCTGAATGGTAGGATAATATTTTTCCGGCCTTACATAAGAAAACTTTCGAGAAAAAGACAATAGGGTATTTGACTGTATTAAAAATATGGCATGTATTATAGTCATCCTAATAGATTACAGTTTAAGAAAACTATTTGTTATTACTTTTCAAAAAAAAAATGCTTTATTTCTATAAAAAACCAAAATTAAAATTGAATTTTATTCACGTCCTATCACGTGATTGAAAACGCTCTGTAATTGGGTCAGTCTCCAGTGATGTCATTCGTTAGTCCGCCTTAGAGCGCGTTCGGTTTGTCAGGGCATGGTATGGGGAGAGCAATGCTCAGATAACTTGGGTCGGCTCTCTCTCTCTCTCTCTTATATGCAGATAAACGCCGTATGACGTTAGTCCGCCTATTATGCAGCGCATCACTCTCACCGTAAAATACCGGGTTATCCGAGCGCGCTTTTATGCTTCTCCCGTTTGAATTTAATAGCACGAAAGCGTCATGTAAGCATAACTTTGTAGGTTAGGATAGCCCTAACCTTCAGCTGTCAGATCAGATAATACCTTTGGAAAATACGATAGATAACTTATTCTAGTCAGTTTTACTTATGTCGAAGTAATCTTCACAACAGAAAACACTTGTATTGGCGGCTATTTATTTCATTTGGATTTCTACGAGCCAACCACTTTCTTCGCAGTTTCAAATCTTGCGGAACAGCTACAAATAGTTTATCCGGAGTTTTTCTTGACGTATCTCTGCATTGTGGATTTATACACCATTTATAACCCATTTTTATGTAGAAATTGTGAAAACAACACATCATACAACACAATTACCAAACGGCGACGATGCCGATGCTGACAGACCATATGGGCCGATTTGACATCTTGACATCTTGACATCACTAACCGGTGACGTCACACAACAGAAAGTATCGTTTTGACGGGACTTTTTGTGATTCAATTTTTAACGCTGATTTTTATGAAATATTGAGGAAATAATTACAAAAAATAATGCATTTACAATGTAGAGTGAAGGAATAAACACATTAAGATGGTTTTCCAAAAATAGTCAAATACCCTATTGAAGGTTATAAAATAAAAGTGACAAAATCTCCGGAACGGCTCGACCGACTTTAACGAAATTTTGGAATTGAGTATTTTGCAACCACGTCAAGGCACTGGCGTTATTATCGTTGATGCAGCGTTTACAGTTTCTGAGATATAACCTCAAAATTTTGAATTTGAAATAGAACACCCTGTATGTTTTGACATTTTCTGCTACAGTCTTCATTATTATATCGAAAACATTAGAAATTAACAAAAACCTTTATTTCTTAGGTTTAAAAATTAACAAAGAAAAATTGATTACAAAACATAATAAAAAAACATAAAAAAATAATTTGATGTCATAAGGTGTATTTTGATGATAATAGATCAACGTGTTCAAGGATTTTTTAAAATAGCAAACCGTTCTTGAGAGTTTGTCATGGTGCCATACTTTACGCGCTCACTGTATAAATATTGCAGTCAAATCACTGTAAAAAGTCAATATCATTTGTGTTAAAGTTAATGTTCTTTGACAAGAAAGAATGTTATAACTACTTTGTCACAATATGTTAGTGACATGTGGCAGAGAGATGATGATATGCCATAAAGCAAATAAGAAATTATACGAAGACATTAAACTTTAATAATTGCAGAAAACAAATATCATTAGTTTAAGAATTTCTAATTCCTTTCTTATACAAATTTTATCCCAACAAATTACTTAAATTCCTTCGTGTTATACAACGGAAGTTATAGCATCGCACACGCTTCTTGGACACGTAGAAATTTCTGTTTAAAATTCAACAACAACCCAAGCATGAAATCAGATTCACCAGAATGTAAATTTTCGTAAAATTTTCACCTTGCACCGCATATATTTATAAAAATCCTTATTATTCAATCCTATAACCACCGAATTTAACAACAATTTTTAATTAACATCTAAAGTTAGCTATGCTACAATAAAAAGAAAATCAAATTGAAAGTTCAACTTCCAATCGAAAGCTCGCTATTCAATAATCTAAACATGCAATCAAAATTAATTATAATTGATCGGGTAAAACGAAGAAGAAACTAACAATGATTATTTTATCACGTAGTGCTATTCCATGGTCACGACTGCACTGCCAGCGTAAAGTGGAACTCCATACACTGGTCTAGTTGCCGGAGAAAATATCGAACTTTCTTTGTGGTTAATTGCCGCGTTTAGGAATTAGTTAAACAACTGTGCGCTACTGTTGAAGTTATATCGGTAGATTCAGCCAATTTAAAATATCTAAACGATCAGTAAGTATTGCAAGATATTCGAAAAGTAAACTTTCTTCAGGCTTTTACTTTGGTAAGATTGTGTTTATTGAAATATATATGCAGGAGTCCAATAGAAGATCGTTTCAAAAAGATTGTTTCCTGGTTATATGACGTCATAGAGTCATATATATATATATATATATATATATATATATATATATATATATATATATATAAAAAAGTAACAAAAAATAAGATATATGGAATATACCAGAAGCCGTCATAGCTGTACTCGAATTAAAGTCTAGGTTTTGTGTGGCATCATTGGACATAAGTAAGTATTTAAGTAATTAGAGGAATACTTACCGAATAAATTTATATGTAACACAAAACAACGAAAAAAACTGGTCAAAAAATAATACATGATTTTCTCTTTTTTTATTTTTATTTTGTCACAAGAGATGCCTACGTCACTCAAATGTGACACGTGATGGAGACTACACGGTACATGTACAAGGTTCATATCTAAAAATAAATTTATGTAAAAAAATAACTTTTTAAAAAGTACGCTTATAAAAAATTTTTGTTTTTTTAAATATTCAAATTTTTTAAATATATCCAAAATTTTGATTACTTCATTGTCATCGGAAATTTGTCCATATGCAAAAATTCAACTCGATAGGACAAATTTTCCAATTTTGGAAAACAAATTTGTTTTCTGTTTACGCAGCAACCAAAATTTAAATTTCTTCAATTCAATATCTCTCCAGTCAGCACCGACTATATGGTCTATATTATATCGCTTTTGGGGGCTTTTCACCTACGACTTCGTATATGCGAAAAATATATATAACAATTTGTGTTCTAAACATTTTTGCTATAAACAGTTTTGAGTAATAAAGATATGTAATTTGTGGTAGATACAAATTATTGTGATTCAGGGGTTGTTTGCCACGAAGAAGCCGGGTTGGTTTATGCGTTTATGAGTAAATGCAACTATTAATTGCCTATAATTTGACAAATGAAGGATTTATGTAGAACTATTTTTTTAAACTTGATAATTTTTTGTAGCGTTTTTTTCGTCATAAATCTCAACTTACATAGTCGATACACACTATTATGATTTAGAGTTTTTTTTGCTACGGAACATGAAAGGGCAATTAACTCGATTAACTATCTACATTTTGACGTATGGAAAACGGTATGCATCAATTTTCAAAAAGGTTATAAACGATTTTTAGTAGCAATTCACAATATTATGTATTAGGGTACAGAGTCGCTTATGGTTGATATTTCTTGTTTAAAAATAATTTTTTTCCACCTGCCCAACCTTCGTAAAAATATGAATAGATATTGTATTTTTTACCTTTGTGTTAAATTATTGAATAAAACCTAAACTATTGAGACATTGTCTGAATTTTATTAATCAGTAAAGTAAAAGTTTTAAAGACTTGTTGTTGTTGTTGCAAAGGTGGCAAAAATAATTTCAAAAAGGCATTCTCTAGTTGCAAAATCAAAACTGGCGACAGATCCCGATCGATCTTTTGATCTGAGTTAATTGTTACTGTTACGTAAGCCTGGGAAGAATCTTACCCAGGCAAACCGGGAAGTATGGTTAATAAACCTAGAATGGACCGACATGTTTACTTCTCGAGAAAACGTCATTCTGTATGTCCCAAAAACATTAAACCGATAGTTAGAATATTGTTTTAACCTGTAGGATGGCAATACAAGAAACTGTTAAATTTACTCAAGAGTAAATCACCAGTTTTTACCAATCTTGCATAGTATATGGAAAACTGGAATATTACTATCATTTTATGGTAATAATAACCTTTGCCAATGTAAAATTAGACTTAGCGTGAAATATTACCATAATATATAAAACATAGTAATTTTATGTAATTTTTTTACGGAGATATATATGTTACGGTCATAGTGATAAATAGGTAATTATTAATAATTACCGGTTATTATTAATAATAGCAAAGTGGCGAGGTTAAAGTGAAGAATTTATGACATGAACCGGCTATTATTAATAATTTCCAGCATGCTGTGGTCAATGTGATATATTTCAATTTGATATTGCATTAAGGTGATGCTACAATATAATAGAGCCTCAGATTTGGAATTCTGTTAGTATCTACATAATCGCCACACAACGAATCTATTCACTGGGTTTTCAGTGTTGGGCCTTTAGTGACGTTAGTCCTGACTAACTTATTTAGTTACTACTCATGACTAAAATAAGGAAGATTATCAAAACGAGACTAAAAAATGCCAATCCATACTAATTGCATGCACGAGTGTGTAACTCTTTGGGTCATACTTATTTGCGCAATTCTTAAAAGCTAAGTAAGTAATAAATTGGAAACTCGGTTTGTATTATTCCGCCAGTGCATACGTACATAGATAGTGCTTCTGTATTTTGCAATTCGTGGCAAGAAAAATTATTTTTATTTATAACTTATTATTTATTATCTTTTTAATACAAAACTTTAAAAAAATGTTTTATATTTAATTTTGAATACAAAAGTCCTTCTAGACCTTTATTTTTTTGTGGTAGTACAACAATTACACCATTTATTTATTTATTTATTAATAATAGGACGTCATCTTCTTTTGTTTTGTTCACAAATGTGAACTGTACCTGTATTTTATTTTTATTTTATTATTTACTATGAATATTGTTTATTTTTGATTTGTAAGTGCACAAATGTGCAGATTTTATTTGAGTTACCTACTGTTAATTTTATTTATTAAGAATATATTTTATTTTTAAACTGATTCCTGGACTTGAGAATTATTTTGTGTTTTTGTTATTGTTATATTTTTTCAACTAGCTAAATAAAAAATGTATTTGTCTTTTGTTTTGTTGGTAATAAACACTTTTATAATACATGCGTTATAAAACAGATTATATCCGTCAGATATTAGATATGCTTACTGTAGGCATAGGTAATGGACAACCTAATGTAGGGAAGATTGGGGCAAGTTATTACAATGTTTAATCATTTATTTATAAAAAAGTACTTTATTCTCAAACACCAAAAGTAAAAATACCGTGTTAGGAACAGAACCATACAAAAATGTTTGTATCGTTTGTGCGGTGCAATTTAAGTAAAAACATCTATGTAAACTAGTCTCGCCTATTCTTGCATGTATTTGCATGAAAATACAATATTGAAAAAATTATTATTAAATGCGCAAAATTTGAAGATAATTGGGATTTGAGAATTTACTTAATAAATTGTATGTGTACATTTACAAAAAACTATCCACATGCATTAAAAATGGGTGCTATCGATAATAAAATGGTTAACTTTTTTGAACACTCTGTATAAAATGTTCTTTTTATGTTTTCGTCATTGAGCCGTCCTTGGGTGTATACCAAATATCATTGCCAATTATATCCAGTAGTTTCTAAAGTACAAGGGAGACAAAAGAAAACATTCTGTATTATCAATGTTTTGTATTATTCGTAATTTTGGTCATCGGGCTAGCCGTACTGATGATTTGCGTCGAGTAAATAAATATAATAGCTTACATAGTAATCAAAATAACTTAGCTAACGTCTTTGAAGACTGTATACAAAAGATCTTTTGTAAACAGTAACGTTTTTATCACTTTTACCGTGCCCATTAGGAAATTATTAATAATAGCCGGTCCATGTGATTATTTAAGTGTTTCTAATCACATTGACCAAATGATGCGGTTATTATTAATAATAGCCGGTAATTATTAATACAAACCACATTTATCACTTTAACCGTAACATATATATTTCTAAAATGACCTGACAAAACATATTTCCTTAAATATGTTTCTCCGGCAAAACATAAGACAATCATTTCGATGTAGTCATAGGACAATTTAAGAAAAAAATCTGATGTGGCCAGGCACATGACTTTATCATACTATATATAAAATTAATAGTACAGTAGACTCTCCTATAACGCGGTTGCTACAACTCGAAACACTACAAACGCGCTAAAAATTTTGCGAATACATCATCATATAACGCGATTGTCGTACAACGCGCATATGTCAAAATTTGCGATCCTCAAATTCCTATAACGCGTTTTCATAAAACGCGCAATATTAAACCGCTTTGTAGGAGAGTCTACTGTATAGCTGCATGCGATTCTATTTGTTCGAGATTGGCTATGTCTGCATTAAAATAAAACTAGTAGAAGTAGACAGATATGTCGATTAAAGCTGCGTTCGGATATTGTACTCCGTTGACCCCCGAGTACACCGTCCAAATGACACTTACGCGTTATTGGGTGTAAAAAGTGTAAGAGCGCGTACGGTTTGTCAGGGTAGGGTATGGGGAGAGCAATGCTCAGATAACCTGGGCCGGCTGTCTCTCTCTTATATGCAGATAAACGCCGTATGACGTTAGTCACTCTCACCGTACCCTATCCGATTATCCGAACGCGCTCTTACGGTGTACAATATCCGAACGCAGCTTATATTGACAGTAGGTATTCTTAAAGAAAAATAGCGTATGACTACCTACTGTCATTAGAATCAAATATCTGACACATCCTGGCTACTAGTTTTAATGCAGTACGACCGATCTCGATGAAATAGAATTTGCTCATGCAGCTAAACTATGGATTGTACAAAAAAATGTCATAGCCATAAATTATTCAGAATTTCCTCATCTTTAATTTATTATTTAACTATTTCGACGAAATTCCAGAAATGGCGGCTTATTTGCAAAATCTTTCAAAAATGCTAAGACTAAACCTCCAGTTCCTTTGGACCCTTTTCAACAGAAAGCTTTTCAGCTCTAAGTTTGGTTGTGAAACTTCTAAATATGAAGTTTCGTCGCGATTCCTTTAGTAGTTTCTCCGGAATCGTCTCCACAAAAACGGGTACACACACACACACACACACACACACACACACACACACACACACACACACACACACACATACACACACACACACACACACACAGACATTTTTTTGTACCTTGGTCAAAAATGTTCAGGGGACCCAAAAAGACATATTTCCGCTAAAATCTCAAAATTTTTTTTTGGCATGATTACAATACTTTACATACTGCGTATGATAAAGTAATATATACTTCGTATGATAAAGTAAAAAGTCAGAAAGACGACCGTTAATTTAGAAATGCGAAAATCGGGTACATATTTTCACATCTCTCGCGCTCATGTGTACCACCGTGAGGCAAAAAATTTTGATAGTCATACAACTTATGAAGAAATGATTGAGGAGTATATCACTATATTTCAATTTTTTCTGTTTAGCAGTTTTAGAGTTATAAGCCGTCAAACACAGGAGTCAATACTATCGACACGAGAGATGGCAGTTAGGGCATATCTCTCGTACCGGGTCCCATATTATTATTAAAATTCTGCAAAAATTAAGAAATGAATTCTGTTAGTTAAAATTACTACCTAGTTATCGCTCATTTTGTGTATTGATAATCAGCTGTCCGCGGTTCTCTCACTATCGACAGCACCGCTAACGACTTCCGCGCACCACACCAAAGACCGAAGAGCGTCGGAATTCACGCGGCGCTTCAGCACGATCTTTTGTATGGAAAATGCAAGATAAACAATGATTATGTAATAAACTTTAAACGTGTGAATTATTGGGTAGCCTACAGTCTATATTCCATTATTCAAGCTCTTCTAATTGCTGGCATTGCAGAACTGTGACAAAAAGTCACAACCAGTTCCAACGAACTGTGACAAAAAAAAACAACAATACTATTTTAAAATCGAAAACTAAATGAACATATATTTAAGAATAGTTACTAAATAGTACTTTAACTTGAGTAGTACTTTAAAATGATACTTTGTTTGGCAGCATAAACGGCCAAAATTTGACTAGATTTGAAGCTCTAAACTTTAAGGAAATATTTTCTTGTGAGATGAGAAAAAACGTAATGTCACATCTTTTATTACACCATTTATTTTTTTTATTGCAGATGCCGTTATGTACACGTTGAAATTTCTTATGAATTTCTTCCAATTTTCTTTCAGGTTCCGTTTTAGCAGCAGGGGCGAAGGCGTGTTGAAGCTCATTTTTGGACTCTTCTAGTTTTTCTTTCAACCGCGTGCTGAATCTTCCTTTTCTGTTCTTTTATTCGTTTCTTCTCGTTTCTTGGACCATTTGAGTAATTTAACCATCACTAGACTTCTTCTAAAACTCGTTAATAACCGACTGCGCCATCTCATGTATTTCTTACCATTAAACAATTGTTTGCCTATGTGTGGCCCGTAGAAGAAGACCTGTTTAGAGTGAAAGCCAGTGGTCAACTAGATCTTGTAATAGAGCGACGTAAATAAATATTTATAATAGTTAGAAACAATTGTTTAATTGTAAGAAATACATGACAAGGATGTTAGTAATGTGGAAGACTGTCAAAACATGCTCTTATAATTTATCAGACACACTTTTTAGAACCGGCCTACCCACACCTGCATTATAACGGTTCGAATAATCGATCTGTAATCAAATAGCTCCGCGCGTAAAGTAATTAATTCGCTAGTTAAACCGAGCTCCACAAGCCTGCAAAATCGTGCTTCTCTCATTTTAAAGCACCAGCAAAGTTCACATACGGCTTGTAAGATTGAACACACTTGACGCATTAAACTTAGCGTACGTGATCGCGTTCTATAGCTAAATCACTTACGAACGCGATCAATTATGCATAGGAAAGATAATTAAACGACTTCGTTACGTGAGTATTAATATAAGCTGTACATTTTTAAGTTAGTAGACCGAAACCAATCACTGCACCGAGTATAATATAAGTTTCTATAGTGTGAACGATCCTTTTTTATACTTCTGTTAAAAATTGGATTAATTGTTGTTGAAGGATTGATTGTTTCTCGGTTTTGAATGAAAATAGTTTTCTTGAGGTAGTAATAAGCTCTAATAATTATTGCGTGCGCAATTGTTTAGAAGGGAGTCGTAGAAATGATTGATCATTCGTTTAGAGTTTTAAAACATCTTCGATAATTGCATTTTATATAACGTTATTAAAAATAAACTAGAACGACGATTATACTTGTAATTCTCTACGTGAGCTTTTACAGTTACAATAGTTTTAGTTGTGATCGTATAAAATAAAAAATAAACTGCTGTAGCGCCCAGATTATCGAACAGATTTTTTGTACACGCTGTCCCACGTTGTATGGTATGGTATGTTAGAGTTGGGTTGTTTGGCATCTGTATTTAAAAGATCTTTTGTATTTCCCTCATACATTAGAGTCCTTCAATGTTGAGCCTTTTCACAAAGTCAGTAATTGTTCGAGGAGTAAGTTGTGTCAGCTCTGCTGGTTCCATGATGGCGGCTCCCAAGTGGTTTTGTCTTGTGCCCATTAGAGCGTCACATTCGCCCCAAAAACAATACGTTTACAGAAAGTCAGACAAATATAATAAGTAATAATAATAACAACTCGGTTACACATCCAAAAACCACACAAATAAATGTTAATTAAAAAAAAAATACAAAAATGAAATCACATTATCCCACAAAAAAAAATGTTACAAGGTTTTTATAGCCGTGAGTTCGTGAACTCTTCTACTGAATAAAAAGCATTTCGTAATAAAAAGTCTTTAAACCTGTGTGCGAATCTACGTGTCGTTAGAGACTTTATGTCATTTCCCATACTATTGTAAAACGTTATTCCTTGATACACAGCAGAACGCTGGGTTGTGGTCAGTCTGTGGTAAGGTATTCTTAAAGTATGCTCTTGCCGCGTTAGGTAAGAATGTATATCTGCCTGACGTTCAAACGTGGAAAGATTCTCTTTAAGGCTCCGTTTTAAAAACATCGCAACTTCCAAACGAAATATTTCGTTGCGATGTTTTCTTTTGCTGGGAGTGGTCTGCCTGGCCCCCACCAACGTCAACCAGGCCACAATTTTATGATAAGGGGAAGTTGGGGGGTTTAGAGGAAGCAGGCAAAGGCGGAGCATAGTCGACGCGAGTACATTCGAAGGGGAAGTACTCAGCCAGTTTGTCGCCGCACGTCGGCGCTTTCGCTTTCGCTCAAGTTACAATGTATTAGTGTTCTCACTCATCACGGTCGCATATGCATCCCGGACTGCATACAGCTGGCTGGCGGCCGCCAGGCGGTAAAAGAAAATATATTGATTTAAGTTAGAGAGAGCGCGCTTGCTATTATAATATTTAATCTTTTTAACAGGGTGACATACATACTGTATAGTAAATTGACAAAAATGTATTAACTCATGATAACTCATCGGTGAATTATGGACTTCAATTTAGAAAGGAATTAATTAAAATCGAGCAATGAGGACCCAATACATCTATAAACATGCTGGATATCGAACGAACGCACGGCAGTGACACACGAAGACAAAAATAAAAAAAATTAATCTGATGCGTTCAGGCACATTACTTTATAATACCATATATAAAATTAATAGTTTAGCTGCATGAGATTCTATTTGATCGAGATCGGCCATGTCTGCATTAAAATAAAACTACTGGAACTAGACGGATACTTTGATTATATTGACAGTAGGTATTGTCAAAACATCAGCGTTTGACACTACCTACTGTCATTAGAATCACAATATCTGACAAATCCTGGCTAACTAGTTTTAATGCAGCGATCTCGATAAAATAGAATTTGCTCATGCAGCTAAACTATTCATTTTACCAAAAAATGCCATAGTCATGAATTGTTCAGAATTTCCTGTACTTTAATTTATTATTTAACTATTTCGACAAATTTCCAGAAATGGCGGCTTATTTGCAAAATCTTTCAAAAATGCTATAAGACTAAACCTCCAGTTCCTTTGGATCCTTTTCAACAGAAAGCTTTTCAGCTCTAAGTTTGGTTATGAAACTTCTAAATATGAAGTTTCGTCCCGTTACCTTAGTAGTTTCTCCGGAATCGTCGCCACAAAAAAGGCACACACACATACACAGAATTTTTTTTTACCTGGGTCAAAAATGTTCAAGGGGTCCAAAAAGACATTTCCGCTAAAACCTCAAAAATTTTGTTTGGCACGATTACAATACTTTACATACCTACTGCGTATGATAAAGTAAAATCATAGTACATAGTCCAAAGTTCCCCAAACCATTTATATAAATCCCAAATATTTTGTCACCTACAAGTTCGCTATATTTTATAAACGTTTTGGGCGCCATGAATGCAAGATTCATTTATGAAAACAAATTCTGGCATTGGTTATATCCAATTCCCGCTGTAATACTGCCCAATACAGTCGCTGAACTAATATCCATTAGAGCCGACCCAAGTTCGTCACTGCTAATTGTCTCTTCCTGTCCATAAAACCGACATTTTAAATAAAATGTTCATTTGAGTCCTCTTCTGGTCTCTTTGTCTCATTTGTAATTAAATAATTACAATATTGTTCTTTTAGATTATCTATGCATATATTTTAACTTAGGTGGTACGTAGTCGTCTTTTACTAATTCGTCTAAAGGACAGACGCGGATGTTTAGGTATTTTGCCACGACTTCTACCCATTATTAAACAAATGTACCTAACACCTAGCAGGTATAACTACACTAAGTATAATATCATACAGTATATGACTTTTATCGTGTGTTAAATTTGTAAACCGTGCGTATAAATGTGAAATGCGAGAACTCTGTTCTCCCGATTCAATATACGCTACGGTCATAACTTGTGAACAGTCTAATCTAAAAATAGCAGTAGGCGTGGCGTAGTTATAGGCGGTGTTTAAAACTCCTAACGTCTGCTGTCTACACCGGGCACGTAATATAGGCAAATTACATACATTTCTGGCAATTACGCTTTGTTATCGCAATTATAATGTTTAGATTAAAATTGTACTTAAATAAAAAATCTATTTTTGTATCATGAGTTGGGCTAAATGTTTTATATTTGAAAAAAACCAAAGATGTAGAAGTAAAATTGATTTTTATCTTTAAAAAAATTTTTTTTCATCCAGCCCAACTCGTTATTTATCTAAGAAGTTACATACAAAATTTCATAAACTTTGAACAATAAATAACGGTTTTATTTGCAAACGCGTTTTAGGAGAGGTAGAACTGGGTCTTAATGTACATCACACAATTAAATATGAACATCGATGATATGAACAGTCAGTACATTCATCCCCACAAAAATTTGCTTGCAATGCTCATAATGACTTACTCCCGCCATTATTCGCAGGACCTTTTTTTGCGCAATAAAAACTCTCTGCAGGAAAGTGGTACTTCCCCAGAGGATAACGCTATAGTTAATTCTGCTATGGAAGTTTGAGTAATATAGCAGTTTTGCAGTTCTGGTATCAGTCATTTCAGTAACTTTACGGATCTGATAAGTAGCGATGCTCAGTTTTTTGCATAGGTCATCTATATGCTCTTGCCAACTTAGTCCGTCGTGCAAATATATATATATATAGGTGCATCGTTGTTATATAATAGGTGTACCGTTGTCTCGGGGACCCCCGCAGAATCTACAGTCTGCGTTGTTTGCCCGTCCAATCTTTGTGAGATGATATCTCGGTGGACATTGTCATGTAAGGAGACCTGTAATCAGTCGAAGTTCTGTTTTTTTTTGTAACTGGAGATACTGTCTGCCCTTGGAGGCGGAGAAGGTTATGGTAGCCATAACTTATCTCATGCCAGGTGATGTTTCCCAGTAAGCTTGTTTAGCTTGATCTTCCCAGTTTTGTACCATTTTCCTGATGTGGCGCTTTGTGATACCGCAACAGGGTTCAGGTCCGTTGAAGGGAGTCTTAGAGCCTTCTCTGGCTATGATGTCGGCTTGTTCGTTGCATTCGATCCTTGAATGTCCTGGAACTCATATCAGTTAAACATTGTTCTCTTTTGCAAGTTTTTCCAAGGAAATTTTGCAGTCCAAGACAGTTTTGGATTTGTGGGCTTTTGATTGCAGCGCTTTCAATGTCGCCTGACTGTCTGAGCATTATATAGATGTTTACCTTTAGTACATTCCTGGGCACATACGTCAATTGCGTGAACTTCCGTCTGGAAGATGGTTGGAGAATGGCCCATGGCTTTGGAAAGGGTCCCACTTTGTATATCGAGATTGAATTCATGTCAAAAGCGTGTAATTTTCAAAAAGTTATTTTGAGGTAACTAACAATGATAAAGCAACAAAATAACTCATTTTGGATAGTAAAAGAGTCGCACTTTTCGACGGTCGCTATTGATTTGCGATTCTTATATGACTTATCCCGAATAACTGGAGATTTGCTACCTGTCAAACGACTTAAGAAATTTACATGGAATATGGCGTTCCGTGTAAATTTTAATATTTTGACGTATTTCAAGATATACAAGGTGTATATCTTGAAATACTTCGAAATATCGATAAATCAGCTTTCCCAAAGTGTCTAACTCGGTGGGTCTATCGATTTAAAAATATTTTTGTGGAAACCGTGGAAAATATAATATTTCCACCGATAATTCGAAGTTGGACTTAACGCATTGACCTGAGAGAGCCTATAAGTGCACTCTTGACAATCGTACTAAAATAACTATTATTTATTCAGTTTATAATTATCTATTTATTGAATTATTTGATCTTATGAATATATTTATTACTGACAGTGTGTTATGTGTACAGAAATGTTCGGATTTCTACAGAACACCAAATTTCTGCCAAAGCACTTCTGGTTTTTGGGTCGACCTGAGAGAGCATCAACCCTCTCAGGTCAAGTGCACATATCAATGTGCACTCTTGACCATCGTACTGAAATAATTATTATTTATTCATTGAAAATTATCCATTTATTTCATTATTTATTCTTACGGGAGTATTAGTGACATTGTGTTATGTGTACACAAATGTTATGATTTCTACAGAACACCACATTTCTACCAAAGCATTCCTTGTCTTTGTTATCTGTAGTAATTGGAACATCCCTATAAACTTCTCCCTTAACATGTCCAAAAATGAATAAATAGAACTGACGATTTAACTGGCTAAGGTGACAGACAACTACAACAAACCCAAGGACTCATTAATATTCTTTAAATAATTTAGAACATCACGTAAATAAATAAATAATAATATCAGCATAATTAGGATAATATACCAGGATAATTAGCAATAATATACCTAGTGTCTCATTTAAAAAACATAAGTTTGTGTTAGTATGTCATTGTTGAACACCTTGTAAACAAGAAAATATTTTCTAGCTGTAGAGCTAATGATTATCTACAACTTTTCTCTATGGAAAAAACGTTTATTTCGTTTTCTTAACATGCAAACAAAAGATGTTTTTTTTTTTAAATACATTTTTAATCATAATTTTTACTATAGATTCTTTAGGTATGATTTAGGGAGAACAAAAATAAAAAGTAAAAATATAAATATAAATAATATAAACTATAACATAAAATAGTTATTTATGTACCAAGGGCATTATACTTATATCTATGCCCCGAGGATGACTGCTTAAAAAGCTCGAGGGCCGATTAAGCCCGAGAGCTTCTTAAGTCGCCCGAGGGTATAAACATCAAGTAATGCCCGTAGTACATACAAAATTGTATGTCCTACAATGGTTTTGTTCCTCCGGTTGAATAATATTAATAAATATTTTGACGTTATCAAGTGCCATGCGTATCTACATAGTGGAATAACAATAAAACAATTCGGGTTGAGTGACAATACAGATAGACAATTAATTGTCAAAGTTATAACCTTAATCGCCAATAATTGACATTGATGAGTGACAATGCAGACAATCAATTGTCAAACTTATAACCTTAATCGCAAATAATTGAGACTGACGATTTAAAATTTACAATTTGAATGACAAATATTTGTTATATTTGACATATAACCATGGCAACCCTTAGTGCCCGCGCGGGCGTTAAGAAGCAGTTTTTGCCACTGTATCTAGGATGTAAAATGTCACTTTATGATCATGTAGGACATACATAAATAAAAGTGATTAACAATATTAACCAAATATGCCAATTCAGTATTGATTTCTAACAATAAATTGACTTGCTTTCTTACACCAATTGCTGTTTTCAAAGTAAAATCAAAATAGTAGTTTTTATTGGGTTAGTAATAGGGACTAATGGGGACTAATAAACAAGGTCAAACCATCGACTTTGTGATTTGGAGCCCTCTAACCCAATAAAATAGTATATTATTATACAAGTTTTATAAGACGTCAAATTGGCGCACGAGTTGTTTTGGGCACGACGAGCGTAGCGAGGAGTGCCCAAATGGAACGAGTGGGCCAATACGTCTTATAAAACGAGTGTAATATACTATTTTTTCTACTTTGCGTCATTAATTTTATATAAATTTAGAAATTGTGGTTACTATATTGTGCTAAATTAGAATCTAGGGTATTTCGCGGGTACTATGAGATAAAATCTTGACAAAATCTAATTGTGAATAAAATTACTCAATAATAAAATTACTTAGCCTACAAGTTTGAATAAATATTCAGCGAGGTCTCAACGATGATCATAATGGAGCTTGGGGCAACACTTTTAACCCTACTGTGATAAATACATGAAACTTAACCTAAAAAGTCAACAACTTTAATAGTGGTTTCATAAGTATAATAATCACAATAGAAGTGTTTGGCGGTGACTGATTAGTTACTTCGAAGAACAAGAACTTACTAAAGAATTGTTATAACGCTTAACGTTTAATAGCGGTGTCTACCTAATTCCGCTACGTAGCCGTTGCGGCTTATATATTTACAAGCACTTATAATTGAAACCCAATTTTAATTTCGGCAAAGTAGTTTATTAGAATAAATTATACTTAGTAAAATTACATGTGATGGAGGTAATACAAATATGTTGCATACAACCAGAACTAAGACGAAGTCGAAAGCGACGGACAAAAATGAATACGAATTGAGCCGAACAGAATTCGGTCGAAAATGTTACCGAAAACTTATACGTTACATAAACTAAGAAATCCTCTACACTTTAAATGTACTATAGCTTCATACGTGTATGCTGATAAACCATTGATTGCGCATATACAATCTCGTAGCAGTAATTAAAATCATTCATATCTACGATGTAGGTTTGATCTTCGCATAATACCTTATTAAAGTAAATGTGGTCCTTGAATTATATCTGAAAAGGGGATTTGATGTTTAGTTGAAAAGAATGATAACGATCACTTACCAGAGTCGTAAAACATCACCGAAAACGTTATGCTGGCGTATTTTGATGAACACAGCAAAACTAAGAAAGCCACAACCTTTGGCCATACTATAGCAGGCTACACGCATGTTTAAATATGTATAGAATATTGATATTTCGCAGTTTATGCGATTGCAAGCGATTAAAAAGAGGCAGTGTGTGTTTATGTATTGTACGTTTGACATTTGGCATTTGATATCAATGTGTACCAATCCTGGCAATCTTAGACAAAAATGTTACTGTTTTCGGTGTTACAATGTGTTAATTGTAACACCGAAAACAGTGTTACAATGTGTGCATTGTGAATTCAAAGTAGAAAAACTACTATTTTGATATTACAACCAACGGGCTTAACTTAACTTTGAAAACCATTAACGGACTGACTAACTTCCGCTACATTCATCATCCGTTAAAGAAAATTTCAGATTAGTGTAAAAAGTAAAGTTGGAAAAAACTATAAAATCACTTGACATCTTGTAGACATACTCCTAAAAGGAATTATGTATAATGATAAAATTTTTAAACATGCTAAACTTCACAATTTACTCGTTTTACCAAAAATTATTTGCATTTTTAACACATTCTTGTCCACATGATTGATTACAACACCTACCTTATACATTTTTAATGAATTGCTGTCGAAAAAAAGGGAACAGTTAAAAACCTATAGATATTTCAAACTATAACAGTAAACTACAAGCACTTCGTTAGTGCAATTAATTACCTACTTGATTGTGTGGTGTGTACAGTGTACACTCCTAACATGGTATTTGTAACTGCTCAAATACGTAAGAGAGTGACAATAAAAACGTTAAAACAACGTACGAAACTTCGTTTGGAGAAAGTCTGTCACTTGTTTGATAATATCGCAAAGAAAATCGATCAGGTCTCGGGAGGTATTGAGGTATTGTCCGGAATTCGTAAGCGTTCAGCTAAACGTGCAGCATTTATATTGCATTAGGGAAAAGTTGTTAAGAAATTTGCTGAACCATTTTGTTTTGCTATCAACTAGAGCTAAAATTTTAAATTTTCGTTTTTAATTACCGGGTGTTTTGAGAAGTGCTAATATACAAAAAATACAATTTTTTGGGATTATCTTGATGTTAGTATGATTGCCGGGGTTTCCGGAAATGATCAATAAAATTTTAAATGACACCGTATATTATTTGTGTGATTTTTCAATCAGGATGACATTCTGAACACAAAATCATATCGATCGTCAATTTTTATCATCAAAGCACCTAGAAATTGAAGTTTTTGTTTATTAATCTGGCTATGAATTCGTGAAAATAGTCGAAAATTGTCAACTGAACTGTGACTTAATCGATTTTAGCCGATATTACATTACTGGCGCGCTCTATAGTGATTTCTCCCCAATTATTCAATAGATAATATTTTTTCCAATTATAATGACACCAAACACTCGATATTTTGCTGAAAATCGTAGCGTGGAATGATTGTTTAAAGCAGGAACATGAAACTGAACTGTGTAAAAGCATTCACTTTACTAAAAAATGCTATAGACATAAATTATACAAAATTTCCTCTATTCTAATTTATGATTTAGCTATTTTGACGAAACTGCAGAAACGGCGGGTTATTTGCAAATTCGTTGGAAAATGCTAAGAGTAAACATCCAATTTCTTTGGACCTTTTGAACAAACATTTTGCAGTTTGGTCCAGCCACTAGAAACTGGTACACACACACGCACACAGATACACACACACATCATATGTATGAGTTTTGGAAATGTATGGAAAATTTTGTATCAACTCTGTGTAAAATGGCCTATACCTAAAATTCTAAAATGTGCCTACTTAAATCGATTATTCATATACAATAAAATAACAAATATAACACAAATAACAATACAAAATTGAAAACCGTGCCAAATATAGATTGCGTTGGAAAACAACTGAAGAACTAGAAACAAACAGCAATTTATTGAACAAGCAAGCGAACAACCCACCGATCTTCAAACTGACTTTAATTATGACTTAAAGACCGGGTTCAATGAATTTATGTTTATTTTGTAATTGTTTTAAAGGATTAAACATCGACGCCAGTAGGTAAAAATGCATTTTAGTCATACGAAAGCTTACACAAAGTACCTATGTCTAAAATTATCGATAGAATTCCAAAAGGCATTCATATATGATAGGGTTCCCATTTGAAAAAAAATCGACTTCTAGAACTTTTCTCGAGTTCAACTTTGAGCTTATAATTTTACCACCCTGTAAAAATTTAAAAAACCCCGATTTGTCGATAATATATTATGTACTTTCACAATAATTTTACCAAACAACATTTTTCCAATAACCACAGCGAATAAGTTATAAATAATTGATAATGATATCTTGCCGATGTTATTTTTTATTGAAAAAAAAACAATATCTCAAAAATGACAGATTTAGGTATAGAGTATGTAACATACAATTCATCTAAACCTTAACGAAGATGTCAAAAATGCTCTAACCCTCTATTCTATTTGAACTATGAAAGTTGACACCATTTCCGGTGAAACCGGAAGTAACCAAAAATTGCAATAACAGCTAATATTTGTTAATAATAAAGTAATCAATGCTAGGGATAGTTCTCACTTTTTGATTAGACTTAACGCTGTAACAATATCTGAGTCATTGTAGGCCACTTTTCTTTTGATTGAACCACTAGCATTGCAATTAACATGTCTCACTTTTGCACTTGTTGCATCTCGTTTTTGCACCTATCTACTTACACGTCATTTAGCTTTCTGTTTTAAACTCGACATTTTGTCAGATATTTTAATATATAGATTGAGTGCGTCATTTTTACTTATTTGTTTCTGTCTCATTTTTACAACAATCTGACAGTAGTTTCACAAAAGCTAAAATTCCATTAAGTTTGTAAAGTTTTCCTTCCTCGTATGTATAAATAATTAAACTCTAAACTACCACACCTTTTTAAAATTCTTTACCCACACTAAAAGCAAACAAACATCAAACAAGATCGCAGCGTATCGGAAATGTCGATTTTCTGTCAAATGCAATTACATCAACGGTTCTTTCCAGTGCTATCTACGAGTTCAGCACTTTTAAAAACTAAACTCAACGCTACTCACCATATATAGAATCTAGCTACAACTCCTGGTCGCAATCGTTCCTTCCTCTCTACGCTGTACAGCAGCTGGAATACCAGTTGGTATTTGAAAAATCTTGACCTGTCATTCTTTTCCAGCATCCATACGAGCTCGAGGCGCTGCAAAACCACACGAGAAACAGTTATTGCAAGTAGCAAGGTTGGATAGACACTCGTCTATTGCAAGGAACACATCGGAAAAAGTATTGGTTTGCGTATTACTTCGTTGTATATGAATTTAGAGAGGTTTATTTTGAATGTGATTGCAAGTAGTTATAATTAAGTACTTTCATATTCGGTGACATAATCTGGTAATGGGTATATGTTTAGTAATGCTGTGTTTGGTGTCTATTGGTAAATATTAAATTATATAGGCTTAATTTGGTATTGGCGATACACAAAATATCTACACTACAGGTAGGTACTGTGAAGGAAGCATAAATTGTCATTTAAGGTAAAAGAAAATAATCTGATGTGGCCAGGCACATGACTTTATCATACTATATATAAAATGAATAGTTTAGCTGCATGAGACTCTATTTGATCGAGATCGGCTGCCTGCATTAAAATAGAACTAGTAGAACTAGACAGATATGTCGATTAAAGCTGCGTTCGGGTATTGTACTCCGTTGACACCGGCTACATCGTCCAAATGACACTTACGTGTTATTGGGTGTAAACAGTGTAACGGTGTACAATATCCGAACGCAGCTTATATTGACAGTAGGTATTGTCAAAACATTAGCGTTTGACACTACCTACTGTCATTAGAATCAAAATATCTGCCATATCCTGGCTACTAGTTTTAATGCAGTACGACAGATCTCGATGAAATAGAATTTGCACATGCAGCTAAACTATTGATTGTACCAAAAAGTGTCATAGTCGTAAATTATTCAGAATTTCCTCTACTTTCATTTATTATTTAACTATTTCGACGACATTCCAGAAATGCCAGCTTATTTGCAAAATCTTTCAGAAATGCTAAGACTAAACCTCCAGTTCCTTTGGACCCATTTCAACAGAAACCTTTTCAGCTCTAAGTTTGATCAAGAAACTTCTAAATATGCTTCGTCCCGATACCTCTAGTAGTTTCTCCGGAATCGACGCAAAAAAAAAAAACGGGTACACACATCCACACACACACACACACACACACACACACACACACACACACACACACACACACACACACACACACACACACACACACACACACACACACAGACATTTTTTTGTACCTTGGTCAAAAATGTTCAGGGGACCCAAAAAGACATATTTCCGCTAAAATCTCAAAAAATTCTTTTGGCACGATTTCAATACTTTTCATACTACGTACCTATGATAAAGTAAAAATGCGTAGCAAAAATTCGATAGAATCTAATAGTTGAGCAGCGTTTCTGAACTTTTTAACTCTTGCGGAAGCCTTGAAATTGGAACTTGTTGGAACACCAATAAAAACAAATTTTATACAAGGTCCTTCCCAATGTCATTCCGAGTAAAAAGTTTTATGCACAGAGTTATATAAAGTTATATAAAGTTATATAGAGTTATATAAAGCAGTTTTGCTGTATCAAGAAACCAGTAACATATCGCTAGAGAAACACAGTTATGTGGTTAAAAATTACTTCTACTGTGAAATTACAGTACTTTTCATGTAAAGAAAAATTTCAAAAAACTTCGATAAATTTACTGTGACAATGCTGTAATTCACAGGAATATGTACGTGGAATATGTGAATTATGTAATAACAATACAGTAATATATCAGGTATAAGAAAAAAAAACAGCAATGTTATAGTTACCTCTTCTTTTGCAGCATTTTTTTTGTTTTATTACATTCATTTTCTGTATCTTTGTAGATATTACTCTGTGGGTATAAACTTATTTGTTCTTTTTGATCCATTGAAAAGTTGCAGCCCTTTCAAGTATTACCAAAAGCAGGAAAAAGAAAGAACAAGTCAAAATATATGAAAACAAACCGTTTACAATAATTAAATAAATTCATTAAATTGTAAGAAAATATTAGCAGTAAAAACAAAAGGATACCAAAATTATGAAATATTTATTCAGAATAAAATGTTTCATGTGGCCCTATTGATAAGAAGGTAATATTCCTTAAGAAGTTAGAGCCATTTAAAATATGGTTTTGATAATATTCCAAACGACTGTACATTTGTTAAAGGATTGAAAAACCTCAATTTAAGTAAAAAATTTTAAATAGATTTTTTGCGTTGTTAACCTTTTATTAGTTTATTAGTTAGTCCCTTTTAATTTAGTATTTTTTAATCAATGCAGTCGAAACATTTTTAGTTTCACTTCAGTTTCCGTCCGCTTTTTCAGAAACAACGCATTGTTTGTATTATTTTATTTAACTTTATTGTGATTAACCATATAAAAAAATAACCAGAACTGCAAATCACTGTATTTATTGATAACCAATGAATGGTACCGACATAATTTCTGTCAAAAACGTAGCAAAAATTCGAAAGAATCTAATTGAGCAGCGTTTCTAAACCTTTTTACTCTTGCGGAAGCCTTGAAATTGGTACTTGTTGGAACACCAATTAAAAAGATATTATACACGGTCCTTCCCAATGTCATTCCGTATCATTCTGTATCAAGAAACAGGTATAAGAAAAAAAACAGCAATGTTATAGTTACCTCTTCTTTTTCAGCATGTTTTTTGATTTTATTACATTTATTTTCTGTGTCTTTAAAGATATTTCTCTGTGGGTATAACCTTATTTGTTCTTTTTGAATCCTTGAAAAGTTACAGCAAAAAGGATTACCAAAAGCAGGAAAAAGAAAGAACAAGTCAAAATATATTAAAACAAACCTTTTACAATAATTAAATAAATTCATTAAATTGTAAGAAAATATAAGCAGTAAAAACAAAAGGATACCAAAATTAAGAAAGATTTATTCTGAATAAAAAGTTTCATGTGGCCCTATTGATAAGAAGGTAATATTCCTTAAGAAGTTGGAGCCATTTAAAATATGGTTTTGATAATATTCCAAACGATGGTAATTTTGTTAAAGGATTGAAAAACCTCAATTTAAGTAAAAAAATTTAAATAATTTTTTTGCGTTGTTAAACCTTTATTAGTTTATTGTTAGTCCCTTTTAATTTAGTATTTTTTAATCAATGCAGTCACGAAATTATGAGATTCACTTCAGTTTCCCGTCCGGTTTTTCAGAAACAAAGCATTCTTTTTATTATTTTATTTAACTTTATTGTGATTAACCATAGAAAAAATAACCAGAACTGCAAATCACTGTATTTATTGATTTCCTATGAATGGTACGACATAATTTCTGTCAAAAACGTTCGGAACTTGTCTGGCGATAGGTTAGTGAATCAGAGCTAACTGACTACTGCTCAGTATTCAGTTAGCTCTGAAGAAGCGAGCAACATGGTTCGTTAGACATCAGCATTTACGAATTTTGACACACGGCATAACCCGGAAGTAATTTATTTTCTATATGATTCTGGCCGTGAAAGCCTACGTACTTACAAGAAAATATTGTACAAAAAGTTATTTGGCCCATTTTCTATGATCATTTTCTACGACGGAAACCGGTTTTCATTTATTCAAAAATTGTTTGAATTGGAATGCCCTATATAACGTCATACCATATTATGAACACCAAATAAGTTGAAGAGTTGAAGTAAATAATGAACTAAGTGCCAAAAATTGAAAAATTGGTTTTATTACATTAAAGTGGGCTGGAATATCACTGGCTTTAATGTAAATAACGGACTACGTAAAAATATGTCGTGAAATGCCTAACAAACTTGACCGCTCGATCTCGCATGAGTTGACTTTCGGCGTGTTTTCGTAAATAGCGCGCTAAGTGCCTTTAGTCAGTGCCAGTAGTTGCTTATAATTAAAATATTATGCATTTTATAAAAAAATTATTCCTACAAAAAACTCTTAGAATTAAAAAAAAATAAATATAGGTACAGGATGTTATATTAGAAAAAGAAAAGGTTTGCAAACTTCCATAATAAAATGAATAATATATTGAACAAGAGCTAGTTTAAACCCAAAAGACTTTTATTTGAAACATTTTTTGAAACTATTTACGGTTGGGGAATTATTTAGGTGGTCCGGTAATTTTGACAAATTTTGATATACCGGGTGGTCTTTTTAACTTGAGACCCCTAAATATTTCGAGAAATATGCATGGTACGACAAAAGTGTCTTAAATAAACTTGTAGGACTCAAAGGGGGAGAAATGAGATGACGATATAAGTTTCATTGTAGATAGCGTTGCAATCGGTGAAAATGAGATCAAATTATTATTTTACGCTAAATAAGAAGAATCTTTTGTCTGAAATTTTTTTTTGTACGATGCATTTTTGTCTACTCAGTCGTCGCTTTGACTGCCAGACGGCGAGCGCATCCCATGCAGTGGCAGCGGTCGTAACTACCGCAGACGCCAGAAACTTCCATCGTCAATAACTTTTGATAGATGCATCGTACGTAAAAAAATGTTCAGACAAAAGATTGTTCTTATTTAGCGTAAAATCATAATTTTATAAAAAAAGTTGGGTATCCCCATTTAAAAAAAGAAGTTAACCTCATTTTCACCGATTGCAGCGCCATCTGCAATGAAACTGATATCACCATCTCAGTTCCCCCTTTGCGTTCTACAAGTTAATTTAAGACACTTTTGTCGTACCATGTATATTTCTCGAGATATTGAGGAGTCTCAACTTAAAAAACCACCCGGTATAAATTTTGTATACTTTTAACTCAAAAATGATGAATTTTATAAATTCCTATAAGCTGAATAATAAATTTATTTATTTTGATTTTTAATAAAAAGAAAATGTGCGATATTGTTAGTATCAATACTGTGTGACCTTGAGTAGTTTGTGAAAAAAAAAATATTAAAGCTTTTTTTTTGTTTTTTCTAAAATAATAATTCAAAATAAAACGAAAACGTTTAGTGTATTTTGATTTCTGGTCCTTACTTTTTCTGAAGGAAGTTACTAAAATAAGTCATTTTCAAACATATAAACATCTTTAGATTAGAAAGATCACACAAAAATTAACAGTTTTTCAGTTCATTTGCAAAATAGCAAATAAACGTATTTTTAAAGAAAATTAATGACTATAAAGTTGAGCAAAACTATCAAATTTTGCATGGCTTTCAGTAGGTAAACGAGGTCCCCATGTATTTTTTCGATGTATGAAGTATCGGGGTCAAGCAACTTATTTTTATTAAGTTTTACTTTCTAGTATAAAAAAATATCAAATTAGCTTAAAATATGTATAAATAAGTATTATGGAACTTAGCACCTTCTACGAATTTTTGAATTTGCTTTATATTTGTTCTTGCGATACAAAACCTCGGCAAAAACCAACACCAGCATGTGATGTACAATCTGTTTAAATATGCACAAAAAATTAGGGATGTCTTTCTATAAAACATTTATCTTGCTGCACAGTATTTTCTAAGTATCTCGGAATAATGTTTTTGGCACTTAGTTCGTTATTTACTTCAACTCTTCAGTTGTCTTTCCAACTGTATCAGATTGCACCCATGTGAAGAAACCAGTTTCTGAGTTATTAGTACGTAAATATTAATTTTTTTGAAGATATTGTCCTAATTTGTTGGATAATAACCATAGCCAGATGCTGATGTCACAAAAAAATATATGCGCTATACAGGGTGATGATAGCATGCAGTAACTATTTAACATTTTGAAATGGCTTTTTCTTGAGATTTTTAAAGCACGCCGTCATTATTTCGTTAGTTTAACAATGTAGTGTGAAATTAACGTACACAAAACCATATTACTCTAATGGGATATTTAGATCGCCTGCAGTTTAGTTTAGTAGGAGACAAATTACCATTTTCGTATAATTTAAAAAATGTTCTTCCTAAATGTCGATAAAAGTTTATTTGTCATTAAATATTTTATTATGTGTATCCATGTGGGAGGTGATATAATTGAAAATGTGAGAAAATATTGCTAACGTGAATGAAAAGTGGGTTATAATTTTTTTTTGAGGAGTTGTTGATAGATTGGTTGCACTGGATAAAAATCCGAATTATTTACCAAAGTCAATAAGGTTACACAATAGTTTTTGTACTTATAAGGATAAATCTAGTTAAATAGGTTAAATTACCTCCTCTATGACTCTTTAAACACTTAACTTCAAACTGACAAATACTCTGTATACAGAGCAATATTAACGTTAGTAGGTACTTAATTTTTTCAATATTTCAACTCAAATAAATATGTATACAGAAAACAGGTTCAAAATTGATGTAGCATTCTTCGAACACTAAACACCGCTGGATACCTAGAATTTCTACTTGAATTAATAGCATCTATTAATATTCTCTAGACAAAGGGCTGTTGACTCTTTGTAGAGATCACCATGACGACAAAAATGTGTGTCACAGCTCTCGAAGCGTGTACCACTCACGTCACTTGGGTATTAACTCCATCTCGACTACACGGGTCGATCTCGGCCAGTTTTAGCGTCTATATGCCAGCTGTTATTCCCGTTGACGCCACTAAAGTGCATACCGCGGAATAAGACCCGAAATATAAAGTATAGAGGCTTGAATATTGGTCTCTGTGTGGAGACCGGGCGCTGACACGCGCTGCAGCGGATATGCGGGCTAATTAAGTGACTTTTGTTGGTTCCGCGTTGTACTTTAGGTACCGTTGAAAGTTGTTTCACCTCAGTCGAGGGCATGAGAGGCATGAGATATCAAATTAGGGTAACTATATAGGTCACTGGTACGAGGTTGTTGATAATTTGTCGTGGTGTTTTTAGGATGAAAGGTTTACAGGTGTGTCAATATGCAGTTATAAATTTTAAAGAGAAATATTGGAGAAGTTAATTATAGAAAAAAAGTGAATAGATTTCTGGTCGAAAATTAATTGAAGGCAATATTATGTCCTATCGTCTAAGATATATTATCAAGACTTGTAAGTTGGAGTACAAATAGTTTAGTTAACACAACTACAGTATTTGCCCTGTGTACTGAAAAATAAATATGAATTATTTCAGTATTATATGAAATATTGTAAGAAGTATCATAGAAGAGCTATTTTAAAATCAAATAATTTCAAAAGAATTAAAAATAACCCAATATAGGCCAAAACTGGTTACAAAATTACAAAACTCCGATTAACGCGAACCTCTTTACAAAAAAAGTTAAATAATAACAAAATTCAGACAAATGCTATTTAGTTTTAAAAGGGTCATCCTATGATGGCCATGATGGCAATAGTTTCCCAATGCTGTTTGTAAAATTGGTATCATTTTCTGAGTCTCTCCAGCGTTCAAACAATACGTTTCCTTTAAAAGTTGGTCTACTATAGTATGTATGGTCTGTATACCCTCTAAAATCTGTACCCTGATTTTCTATACAGCTTATACATATAGCAACAATTATTAGTTAGTTGTCCTAACATTGTGGCCTTTCAAGCGTTCAAGTATAATAGTAATATTAAAAATTTTGTATTTCGTCGTCGATTATACTTACACAGAATGTTAAAATTTATCCACTTTTTCCCAATATTTAGATCATTATTTCTCGGTAATGTGGTAAATTTCAAAATAGTATTGTTGCCTGTTTATTGTTTGTCAATTTATTATGAAGATATTGTATCAGATGATCGTTTGATACGATTATAGAATTATCAATTTTGTCCATTTTGCGCCTGAATTTTTAGTTTTAAACATTCTCTCTCTACAACTGAGTGAATTCCAACTAATATTGCCTTTGCATCGTTTTATAATTTGCTATAAAAATTGTTGGCTCGTCTCCATCGAAAACAGTAGAACAACATGAGTTAGCATTCCCTTGAGTTATTGAGAGATAATGATTATAACCGAAAAACAGAGAAAATAGACAACATTGAAAATTCTATAATCATGTTTATAGAACAATGTTGGTTGAAAATTATACAAAATATTAAATTCTAGGATAAGAGTTCTATGATCCTTAAATAAGATATATTTATAAACAATAATTAATAATAAAATATTAATCCTGTAGGATAGAAAGGCGGCAAAATTACTTGAAACTAAAATAATAGGTATCAATATATAATTGGTAAGTGTTGTCGAGCATACAGGGATCACTACCATAAAAGCGATGCAGATTTTTTAGGGTGTATGCAAGATAACACATGGCGAAAATGCTAGAAAACAGTTACAAGCATAGTCCTTAATATTACGTCACCTTTACTACTAAAAAAAATTCTTGCCCCCCCCCTAGAACATTTTGTAACGGCGCCATTCTTTAATTTTTATTTGTGTTTTGTTTATTTGTAAATAAATAACCGTCACATTGATTTGACTAGTGTTGTCATTCATATTTTTACTTATTGAAATAATTTCAAAATGAGCTAATTTTGCAGCAAAATAGCATATCTTTTTTTCTATAGTAAAACATAGCAGGTGTTTTATCCTTTTAAAAGCTACACTAAGTGGGCAATCTTTTAAAATAACTACATGTTATCCTAGTGTTTTTCATTTAGATATGTCAACTCAAAGTTATCTAAAAATTTTTTAAAAAATAATAAATAAAGAATAAATGTATCAACATTGACTTTTTTTTTATTAATACTGTATTTACATTTAATCATAGTTTAGTAATAAATATTCAACAGAAACATCCGTCCAACTCTTTTTGATAACTCATAAACATATTCCCGCAATAGTGGGCAAATTAGCAAAAAAATACCCCTGTATTAGGGCGCTTGTAGTTTTAGAGCCGCTGTATACAAGAAAAGTGGTAATTACCTATTTTGAGCAGAATGTTATAAACATTATTTTTGTCCAGGAGCTAAAATTAAAAAAAAACGGTCAACGGTGTTATACTTACCTATTTTTTTTTGTTTTTGCTAATTTTACTGTATGTACCATAAAAAATATCTTATATTTTTAACATTTTCAATATTTGGCCAAGAACCTGTGACTTATATAACAGTTAATATAAATACTTGTACCGGGTGACCCACATCGTAGGTACGTTTGATTTATTTTTAAAACAATTTAAGGTATTAACAATATGTTATTCTCGTTGACGCCACTAAAGTGCATACAGCGGAATAAGACCCGAAATATAAGTATGAAGTCTTGAATATTGGTCTCTTAAAGCGTGGTTTAAAGAAAGGTACTTTGTGCAGAATTTTATAAACATTATTTTTGACAGAAGCTAAAATTCCAGGCTCGTAACTGTTGTGCAGTAAAATGCGAAAAACCCTCTGTAGGTGGTGGCTTTTAGGGGTGTCAGGCACTAAAAAAATTTGCGGGTGCCATAGAGTATCAAACCCCACTTTTTCCGCGTCGGAGAAGGGCAACTGTATTATGTATTATTCTCTTATTTTTTCTAATTTCACCGTACAATAAAAGCATCTTATATATTTTAACGTTTTTAATATTTAGCTACGAATATTTGACTTCTTCAGAAAACCCACAATTTCTTTTTTTAATAATTAATATAGCACTAAATAGTTCGTTAATACTTAACTAATATAACAGTCAATACTTATACCGCGCAACCAACGTTGTAGGTACGCCAGATTTTTTTGGAACGTAAATAAAAAAACCATGACCATCTTGTAAATTACACCCTATATTATTTTTATATTTTGACAAAATATATGAGTGCATATAATTTGTTGCAATGAAAGTAATCGAAAATGTACAATTACAACACTAACTAAATCGCTTTTGGCTGATTTAATTCATTAGAGTGATTTAATTGGTTTTTGGGCAAGAAGGCAGCACCAACAGAAAACCAACTAATAATTTTTAATAAATGCAACTTGCTAATTCTACTGAATTACTTAAATTTTAATCGAATTAGACATTAAATCAATTATTTACATAAGTAATTTGATTTTATTAATTTTATTAAACATTCAATATGAAAAGCAAAATTGCTATACGAACTCTAAGATTGTAATTTCAATTTCTTTAATGAGAAAACTGTATTATTTATTATTCTTGGGATGAGAAATTTTGATTAGAAGTACTGAAACAATTTAATGTATTAACAATATGGATTTCAGGCAAAGCAGTAGGATTGTCGAAGTAATTATGAATTAATGAAAACAAATAATTAAAACATCCGATAATACGATGATGTAACCAAGGAAAATGCTTCGATGGGTTGTCTGATATTACCGGTATGCCGAGACTATATTTCTTAACGAAATGTTTTAGAAACAATGTTTGCAACAAAATTTTGTCCTTGTAATACCTATCCAATAATACCACACACGAACTAAGTTCTACTAAGTTCTTTTTCCGAACCTTCTATGTTCTTACCAATGAGGAAGTCTGGCGGGGGTGTTCTGATACATTCTGTATATCAAATCATATTTCATTGTAGTTTAATAATATACTATCTATAGAAAGATCATTTTGTCAAAAAATGACGTTTTCCCTTTTTCAGTATTTTGTATTTTGTAAATAATGCAGGACTTACTGTTACATAAACATCACGCAAGTTTGGAAGCAAAACTTGCAGGTGTTTTTGGCAAATACTTTTACTACATATGCGAAAGGAAGTTACCAACCACTTGCCAACCGATACAGTAACATATTGTTATAAGCAACATATTTTTTCTACTCCTATTGATGAATGCGTTCATTATCATGGCAATTTATGATAAGTAATACTAACCATTCCCCACACACATGACAAACATTTCATTCCTGGTTCCTCATACCCCGCGAGCCGTGAGAAATATTTCATTTCTCACGGCAATATTTCATTTCTCACGGCTGTAGAACCAATCATAGCGCGGATTTTCATTTCCACCGTGTTTAGAGAGACTGCTTAGCAACGTTGACAACGTCGCTAAACGACGAGCGCTACAAACAATTTTAATCTGTCAGATATTTTAACGAAATACACTACCACATACCACCACATGCGTACAGTGTACAGTAATTACTGTAATTCGTTAATCATAATTATAAAAAAATGTATTCTGAATGTGTACTCCATCTGATGTAATACAAGCCGCGCAAATCCGCACATTAAATTTATGGCACGAAAAATCGAGGACAAAATACGAAAAAACCTACAAAGCGTTTATGGATTGGCGAATAAGAAAAAATGTAAGCTCATTTTCCGAAAATGTTTTGATAGCCTATTTTGGTGAGCTTGCCGACAAATTTAAGTCGCCCAAAAAGTGTAATAATGTGACTTATTTAATACATCAATACGCACCAACAAGGGATAATAATTATCTGTCATTTTGTAGGTTAGATACCTTGTTATCTTTCTTTCGCTGTCAATATTAGACACTTTTAGAAAAAAATCTGTAATACCGACATAATGTCATAAATCAGAATACCTATACGTACCACCGCGCCACCGCCGCGCCGCGCCGTCCCAATACGGACTAAATTAATTAAAAAAAAAATTGTATAGTCGTAGAAAAAGTATAGTATTCCATTCGCAAGTAATGGCAATTACTCACTCGAACGTTTTGCAGCACTCGCCTACGGCTCGTGCTGCAAACTTCGTTCTCGTGAGTAATTGCTTACATTACTTGGTCATAGAATAATATACTATTATATACATTATAGTCATTACTATCAAATCTTATACACCTCTTGTAAAATTATTCATTTTGACCACACAAAATAACAATACCCGACACGGACAATCAGAAAACGACGCAAACACGGGAAGTAAACACGGCAAACACGGCGGTACACACGGCTCGTTCAGCTGATCTCGCCACAAGACCTCGCGGAGTAGGTCAAGGTACTACTAGTCTTCCTAAAAACGTAGGGTCTCAAATTCTGCATTTTCAATAATTAATTATTCAAAACTGGTGCCAGGTAGAGAAAGAAAAAGTATTTGATTTTTTACTCAAATTATCAACATCTATAACCTCTACAAATTATTGCACTCATTTGATATATATCCTGTATATTATCATTTTATTTACTACACATACAACTAATAAGTATTAATTTTCATTTATATTACAGGTTTCCTTTCCATTCGAAATGTAGAAAAGATGAAGTAAACGCAAAATAGACAAAAAGAGAATTAAGATCATTTTTGCTTTAGATATCTTTTTAAGTAGTCGTTATGTCATTTAAAACCGTGAAAGTACGTATAATCCACCGTGTCACGATTGTAATTGCAGACAGTCGTTAGCGGATGTGTCGGTGTAATTGTCCATGGCATCGTGGAGCCACTGACCGAATAAGAGACACAATTATTACCCATATCTTTCTGCCTTCTCATACTTAGCAGTAACACCAACGTCTGCACGACTTCTTATAGCGTAGTATACCAGGAGAACCAACATTATGGTCGATTATCTTGCATACTATTATTTAAATATGTTAATATAGTTATTTAACCAACAAGTATATTAAAAAGAGCGATCAATGATCGAGACTGTTTAACGCTCGAGCGTAGCGAGTGCGTTAATTGCCGAGATCATTAATCGCCGTTTAATATTCGAGTTGGTTACAGAATTTTTTCGTCGATCGTATTCTTCTAGCGTCGTCTACATAGATTTTTCTTCGCCGATGTCTTTTTAGGTTATATGACAATGTATGTAATTTGGCACTGACAGTTCTAGAGGGCGGTATGTTTTGATTGGAAGGTTTCATTTCGCATATGTTCGATTGGCCAATCAAACGACGTCTTTACGTCGCACAGTGTGAAAAATTCCCAAAAAGCTGGCCACAACTTATATTTTATAGTTTTCAAAATAAACAGAATTGACCCTCCATAACAAGTCTTTGATCACTCGCGTATAAGAATCGTAAATTGTAAAAATGTTCGCTAAACCGGTTAAGAATGGTATCAGTTCAAAGTTTCGATTTGTGCAAAGCGTATGTTTGGGTGTTTGACACCATTGAAATAATTGTAATTTTCTGTGGGGTTGTTGACAATAACTTTATTATTTTTGTAAAATGAAGAGTATTCCTCAAGGTATGTAAATACGTTTTATAATTTATTCTATGCAGTTAAATAATTTAACATGCTTTTTTGCACCTTTTATTACAACGTAGCAAACATTTTATAAACTTAAAGTTCGCCTAGACTTTTATAAAATTCCCCGCATATCCCCGGTTAGAATTATAGCTCATTGTAAAGATCAGACTTTGTACTTTTTGAATATGTAGACTGTTTCTCGTCATACTTACTCAAAATGAATTTCTATTTATTTCTTGAATGTAGTACATAGGGAGGCTCTTTAATATTTTTCTTATTAACCTAGACGAATCAACTTTGTTGGAGGATTTCTAGTTCTTTGAGATATTCTTGAAGTTGGATTGATTTTTTCTTGCCAAAAATTGCGTCATCCTTTAAATTTTTTATTGCATCCAATGCATTTTCGTTGTGTTGTACGACTTGAAAAACAGCAGACAACCGAGCACAAAAATTAACTAATTTTTGTGTATTACAATTAATTGAAGTTAAAAAACAAAAAATGAGTTTTGCTAATCTTGGTGACAAAATTTGCTGAAATGTCGTTTTTGGACTGCATGGCATGTGTGCCTGGATATTGAAAGGGACCGATTCCAGGAGAGAATGATTTTAGTCGCAAAAACAGTTTTAAAACTCTGAAATCAGCCATAACGACAAATATTCTGTTAGTTATGAAGAAGCGAGCAACATGGTTTGCGAAACGTCAGCAATTAATAATTTTGACGCATGGCATACCCCGGAATCAATTTATTTTCTAATATTACTATTAGTAGAAAAATTGTATCAACGGAACATGAAAATAATGAAGACAGTTCCGAATATGAGGATATAAAAAGTGAAGTATAGATGAATATAGTGAAGCTGATGATGAAGATGAAGAAGACCAAGACGAATGAAAAAATACATTTTTATATGCCTTTTTTATAATTTTATAGTATTCAGTAGGCACAATACCTAGTAAGCAAAACCAAATTTCCATTTTAACCTTTGGTGCCTAGAATAAATGCTCTATTACATTATATATGAGGCCGTTATTTGCAAAACTTCCTCTTTGCTCCTTGGTTTACTTTTTAGGAGCAACATAAAACGTTTTAGCGAACATGAACATTATTTTTTCGTCTTAATTTATTTTGGTTGCTGTAGTTTACCAGGCACTTATAATAAATTGAATGATTCTAAACCTGAAAGTACCACAGATTTTGAGAACAAAATAAGATTTTACTGCAAAGAGAGAGTTTTGCAAATAATAAAAATAAATAAAACGTAATTAATCTCGCCCTGCATTAAAAAGTATCCTCTTTTTTGTAAAATATGAAACGTTTTGCCTGGCTTTAGAAATGCCAGGCTCCAGGAAGCTTTACATTTTTCCTTGCTTCATTCTTCCAGTCATCTACCTTCCAGTCAATGCCAATTCTGTGGCGTGTCTACTTATGATGTCATCATAGTGGCTGGATTGTACAATAACAGGAGTTTTTTTTTAATTTCTCTCCATAACCCACAAACTCGATCAGGAGGGATAAAGGAATGTCCTACGATTGGAAATGTGATCTCAATTTTTTTAATATTTGGTGGTGATTCATTAAGAAGCCAGTAGGCTAACATTGTCATCATTGCAGTGTTTTTATTTCGACCACCGCAGCCGTCGGCGAAGAAGTTCTTGTGACGGAATACTTTTGTATCCTATAGATACAAAAGAAACTGGCTACTTTCATTAATTTAATATGTCCTAAAATTGTCTACTTTTTAAAACATACCTGAGCCTTCTTTTAACATTACTAGAGTAGTTTTCTGGTTGTCGCTCTTTCTTGAGTCCTTTTCCTTTCGGACAGGGTAAAATTTCACTTTGAGTATTTATCTCATCAATGCTAACAAACCGCAACAACAAAACAGCCGTTAAAAATCACAACGCACTAGAACATTGATGTTTAGACTGAAACGAATTTATTTTCCTTCGTGAAACAAAAAAAAAACACCTGTTTGCTCTGTGAACACTAGACCACCAAGCTATTGGTTGAGCTGTAGACAGCCAGTTTTGCAGATGAACGTTCAAAGCAAACAGAGAGTTTTGCAAATAACTTACACTTTAGCATCAAACTTTAGGTAATAAATAGGTTGTATCTAAAAATTTTGACAAAAGCAATCGATTCCTCATTAAATAATTATGTAACTTAATGCAAAATTACGAATTTTTTAAATTTTGGCGGTTAGAGACTTTTGCAAAACGCCTCATTTGTTCACTATGATAGAAAATTAATTAAGTGCGTTGCCATTTCATAATAGGGGAACAAGCGGATTTAAACCTGGTTCGGACATACTTTTCAGGATTTGTCATTGTTACCAGGTTATTTTGCTCTTCTACTCTTCTAATTTTGGCTTTGTAATCACCAACCCCAAAAACTCCCGAACACTAAATTTCAACTAAATTCAAAATATATGACCCGCCACTTTGCTTTTTTATTTTTTGTGCGAATTTATAATCATCTACCTCAAATCCCCACAAATACTGAATTTCCTCTAAATTGAATGTACTTTTCGTACAAATGTCCGTACTTTTATTTAGATTTATAATCAGCGATCCCAAATCCCCCCTAATACCGAATTTCAGCTAAATTGAAAATAATTTAAGGATTGATGTCCGCCATATGGGATCGGCCATTTTGTTTTTTCAACTTTTGATTTCGGATTTGTAATCGGCGACCCTTCAAATATTAGATTACCGAGTTTTACCTAAATATGCTTTCGACTTTTGGCCAGGTTTTTGGGAATTTTTCACACTGTGTGTCATGTGATTGGCTATAACAAATCATGCATTAATAGAAATCGTGCATTAATAGAGTTGTTTAATAAACGATTTCCTATTCACTAAACTGACTCATAAATAAACGATCGACGGAAAAAGATATTATCATAATACACGAAACAAATATGAAATTATGATGTTCGAAGAAAAAAAAACTGATGACTGTTCTGTTTGAGGTTTCTAAACTAGCAAAAAATCTGAAGTAATAAAGATTGACATCCTCTTCAGACAGGTTCAATAAGTAATTTATCAACAGAATCATTAATCATGCTGTACCAAACGTCCTAATGTAAAAGCCATACATAATAAACTCGTTAGGCTAAGACAAATACTTTAGATATTTTTTATTTATTCCTTGCACTTAACTCTACGATCAGAGATAAATGATCTTGATACTGTTATAACTTAATAACATGAATTGAGTTGCTTTCCTCAGTGAATATCTTGTTATAAATTCTCATTTAGATAACACGAATTATCGTAATAAGTTTTTAGTTTATCCTGAGGCATTACACAATTTTGCTATACAACGAAATATCAGGCATTTACTGCCGATGTACCGTTTATAAGTAATTAAGTGAATCAGGTATGCGATCAGTAAATAAACAGTAAATACATACCTTTAATGCATTCTCATACGAATTTAGAACGTATTAAAGTCGTACTTTCAAATTACGCGAATGTTGTTTCATACGAGTTACGTAATAGCAGCGAATAAGTTCATAAACATTTGATGTTGGTTGCAAAATGTGTGGTATTTAACGAAGATATTACATCTAACTATGTATGATTTTATACTTAATGTAGAGAAATACTAGTAAAAGTCATACACTTGTCCTTCGTTTGATAAAAATTTAATTTTATTCGGGAAAGTAAAATTGTTTAATTCCAATAATATTACTAAATAGCTGAGTCACAAATCTGGACGTTGTAAGTATTTATGTTAGACATATCTTGCTAATGATTTTGTTTCACTATTGCCCATGTGTGTGGTAAAATGAGATACAATATACAGTGTGTCCCCCGATGGACCTAACTATACCTATAATGGACGTAATTTCTCGAAAAAAAGTCATTCTTTATAAAGAGTTTTGGATGTCCTAAAAAGTCGAAAGCCATTGTTAATATTTTGATTTAAGAGGAATCACTAGAGGTAGTAGCGTACTACAAAACAACACTACATAAAACCAAACATCCTGAGCTTAATTGTGTGTTAATAATCACGTGTAATACATTAAATTATAGATAAAGGTGTATTACACCGGGTACGAATGCCACTTTTTTTCATTTGCGGTGTTGGTTTGTTTTTACCCTTGCTAAAGAAGCCAATAATTGGTAATTTTTGTTATTTTTTTTCCAAATCCAAACCAAACATCAAAAAAGCAATATTACAACATTTTGTATTGAGCCTTCATGAACTTGTGTAAAAAAATGACAACAAAATATGAATGTTGTAATGATTTAACCGTTGGTTTTTTGAGCATGTGAATCAGACGAGAATAACATATTTTATAGTCGTACGGTGCAGCCATCTGTTGTATAAACACCACATCATTTTCTTCGACCAATCAAATTCAAATGGTACAGTCTGAAGCAGCAGCATGAATACGTAGCCAGGGGAATCACAAATATTGAGCAATTTCGGCCTAACAAAAATATTGATCGCATGTTGACACGGGAGGTGTAGCGGCGCCGCGCCCGGCAAGCGAAAGCCATACGAAAAATACATTTTACCGTGCTGGTGCTACGTAGATAGCAACGACTCGCTTATAAATTAGGACAGCATGTTCTTGCGGAAGTGTATGTGATCAACATGAATTGTTGAATTTCGACCAAAATAGGCTAGAAACCGAATACGAGAAATAATTTTTTGCCGTCCTGGTGAACTCTACGCAGACAGCAAAGAGCGAGTTATAAATTAGGAGCGCATGTTCCCGCGAGGGTTTATATTGCAGTACGGCAATACCTACTTACAATGTTACAACTACTAAATAAGTAATAGGAGTTAAATAAATTATTACTAAGGAAATACAAGTAATTTAATTTTAATCAGTCATTTATTTTTCGTCATAGAATTTCAAATATATTGGTATTTAGATTTAGAAAATAATATTAATACCAAACACTTGTCGCTTGGCAATGCATTCAGGGCAATCGCAATCTATGTAGGATGGTTGGCTTTAGTTCTACTTGTTGTACAACAGACGTAGAACAGACGCTAGAAATATAGGCAAATTAAAAACTCAGCTGCCTTTATGTGGCCCACGTTCTAAGAAAAGTAATAACTTGCGAGAGTACCTGCGGTAAGTGTGTATATGTAGATATTAGCTAGTTAATTTGGGCAATACTCTCTTATAGGCGTAAGCGTGCTGGATTATCATATATGGCAAAAAACTTTTATAAAGGTCTAAAATATTTGAACATGAATCTATATAATATATAATAAATGACTTATACATATTCATAAAGCTGCCTATTTTATCGAAATCGCTATTTTTTCTCATACCTACAATTGAAATTGAAGTACGTATACTACCAAGTCTATACATAGCAATAATAATTTTGAGTAAAATTTCAAAATGCAGTATCCAACTGTATCTAGAATTAAAATAGGAATATTATATTTACTACCACCTACTTGCGTCACCCGATAAAAATTTGAATTTTTATATGAGGTGTGTTTTACCTGAAAGTATCGATCTCTGCTAAGTACGAACGAGACATTCGAGATTATTGATGCACAAAGAAAACGTTAAATGGATTTAAATAAGTATCTGAGTACGAATGCTTTCACGACCAGAGTCATTTAAATTTAGATGATAAATAGTTACCGGTTTATGCCGTGAGTAAAAATTCATAATTACTGTCTTCTCGAACCATGCTATTCGCTTCTTCGGATCTAACTGATAATTAGTTACTAATTCTAATAATAAATGTAAAGCAATAAATGATTTATGTAAGAAAAGCTGTCTGTTTTACCAAAACTACAATTTTTTTCAACATACAAAAGGTAAAATGTTCAACCATAGTTAGTACTAAAATAGGAATGTTATAATAAAGCAATTAATTAATTTGTATCACTGTATTGTTTTGTGGAATTGTATTTGTATTTAAAATATACAAAAAAGCATTTCAGAACATGCGATAGTCACATACACAAAATTATTAGGAAACGGTTCGGCGCCAGTCGACACCGCACGGCCCCTTTGATCTTCGCCGCCAAAGAACGATACCGCTGTTCCCCTCATCTAATCAGTGCGTTGCTTGCATTTTCTGCGGAGTGTACAGTGGGCGCGGCTTGTTCCCTCCTCTCGCGCCTCAGTTTCGTCGAACTTTTGAGGCCGGTGACTAACATTTACTCTTAACATACAGTATGGTTAGAAAACACGAAAAACATTTTCGTTATTTAATTTAACATAAATTGGCCGAAGAGTAAACTATCGGTTTTTCGGAATTAGAGCATGTATGTTATAGGTAAAATTTGTCAAATTGTTTCTTCATTTGTTTCGTCTACTGCATCCCTAATTTTTAATTTTAGAATGTCTACATTATCATGAAAATTATTCGCATACACCTTCTGTTTTAAATAACCCTACAGAAAGAAATCAAACGCCGTTAAATCAGGTGAACGTGGTGGCCATCCTATAGGGCCGAATCGTCCAATCCACTTATTTGGAAAATGTCTGTTCAACCAATCTCTAACTTGATATGCGCTATGAGCAGGACAACCGTCGTGTTGATAGTGTAGTGAACACCTGAGCTGTAAGTTGATTTCGTCCTGCTCATAGCGCGTATCAAGTCAGGGATTGAACAGACATTTTCCAAATAAGTGGATTGGACGATTCGGCCTTATAGGATGTCCACCACGTTCACCTGATTTAACGACGCTTAATTTTCTTTCTGTGGGGTTATTTAAAACAGAAGGTGTATGAGAATAATTTTCATGATAATGTAGACATTCTAAAATTAAAATTTAGGGAAGCAGTAGACGAAATAAATGAAGAAACAATTGATTTGGTATATCGGGAGTTTAGAAAAAGATTGGAAAAATGTGTAGCTGTAGGAGAGGAACATGTGGAGTAATGTTTTGTTAAATTACTTTGTTAAAATAAATAAAATATTAAACTTAGAATACAACATTGAAATTTGATATCTGGGCATGAATTTAAATATAAAACATCTTTTACCTATAACATTTTTGTTCTAATTCCGAAAAACCGATAGTTTACTCTTCGGCCAGTTTAACATTTTCGTGTTTTCTAACCATCCTGTATGTTAAATCAAAATATTAACAATGGCTTTCGACTCTTTAGGACATCCAAAACTCTTTATAAAGAATGACTTTTTCTCGGGAAATTAAAAATTACGTCCATTATAGGTATAGTTAGGTCCATCGAGAGACACACTGTATATTTTTAATTACTTTCAGGAAATTACTGTGGTAGAATTTAATGATATGTATTATTCTCTGTTACAATCTCAACTAACATAATTTATAAATAACCCACTCATACTTTTAATATTATCCGTGTAAAAAAAGAAAAAATGTCTAAATTACTAACTAAAATGATATTATATATATGAATAAATTAATAAATTGTACAAAGTCATAAAAGAGAACAACACATTACAATCAACAGTAGGAAGAGCGGCGAGATAATTTAATTAGATAATATCAACAGTAGGCTCAATAACTTTTGAAAATTACATAACATTCAAAAATCATATTTGAAATTGAAATTCTTACACTACGCAAAATAAACAAAGGGAGTATGAAGAAGGTTTATATAAAACCGACTTTTTAAAAAAAAACTGGTTTGTGAATTCCTAAGTCCTAAAAAAAGGTTAAAACCGGTTTTCGAATGTTTGAGTCAAAGTAAAAATTAATCAATATAATATATAATATAACCTAATATAAAAAAAAACATAAAAATCCTTTTTTTATACAAAATAAAAGATATAATATAATAGAAAAAATAGAAAAAAATTGTCTACTCAACCTGGTTGTTATTTATTGCCATTTATTGATTGTCTCAAATACTGAAATCTTCACACTAAGTGTTGTCAAACTGTTATTTCTCCAGCTTCTTGAAATAACCTATGAATTAATTTTTCTAACCCCACCAACAATCTTTCAAGTACATTTGATTTTCCCGTGAGTATTTTTCTGATAATTATAGCTTTTCACCGGTTTGCCATAATATAATGGTAAATTTGAAAACGGAGAAACATTTGAAAAATATTTGTTTTCTGGCACGAATGTAATGGAAGTACAAATAATGTAGTATTTATATAGATACCTATTTGTCAACAGAGAGAAAAGTTGTTATAAAATACGTTGAAAAAGTGTCAGATAATATTTTTGTCATTATTTATATAGGATGTCCCACTTGTTTTCGGGAAAAACTTTTTTCGGATAGTAAATGTCGCACTCTGTAAACCTGTCATATGGATTTATTTGTTTTTCAATTCCTTAGAAAGTTACAGCCATTTGAAATATTAACAGAACGGTATTTTAAACGGCTCTAACTTCATGAGAAATTAAAACAACCAGATAATTTGATATAAAGCTTTCTATTAAAACTAAATTTACATTCTAAAAAGTCAATAAAAAGTTTTATTTTGATTTATGTTTCTTCATTTAATCATTCCGTTTCTTTTTATTATTTTTAATTGTTTTACAATATTGTTTTTTTTGTTATTGTTGCAATGGTAAAGGTTTTCGTATTGTTTCACATGTATGTTATGTAATTTTTAATCAAGTACTTCACATCATCTACATATTAATTGTAAGTGGTATTGTAATTGTAAAGTGGTAATACAGTACTTCAAATTCTTCATTCAAGTGCATCAGTTCTTGTGCAGAATCAAAACACCATATGTACTAACCAGTTTGCATAACTTGAACTTTACTGCAAGAAATATCTAAAATATGCAAATGCCAGACGACACTATCATAATGCATAACCCAAACACCAATACAGACTTGCATAACCTTCTAGCAGATCCAAACAAATTGCATTTTCAAGTAAAGCATGCAAAGTAAATCTTACTGGTCCCGTATCTATGGGCTGATAAATTCACGTAATATCAATAAATATGCTTATTACTACGTGGTTGTTGCGATGTCGCTTATAAATTCACTCTGTCGCCTCTTGCATTCTAGCGCTACAAACCGGTGTATGTTGAGCTCAAAACAAGTTTACACTGCTTTAACATCGATGTATAAATCTGTTTCTTCGTGACACCAGTATTGAGAGAAAGGAAGACAATGCAAAATAAGGCTGCAACTTGCTGCTGAACTAATCAATAAGCGAAGAGAAATCACAAAAGATGCTCTCAGAGGTCATACAAAATAAGGAAATAAGGAAAAATGTGTATAGTAGATTACACATTAGAGATGGGACATTTGTTTACATAATACGTATCTACCGGGTGACCCACGGCATAGGCACTCCCGTTTATATTTTTTGTTTATAAAGCAAATGAAACTTGAGGAAATGTTAATAGACAATAAATGCCATTCTTTGGGATACTCTTGAGCAGTGGCGGCTCGTAGCTAATATTAGTGGGGGTGCTGTTCCAGAAATGTTTTTGTCATTGTTTTAAAAAATATTGTCTTAAAGGAAAAAAAGCATAAAAGGAAAATTTATTCAGAAACTTGATGAAATCGTAAAAGAATTTAGGGAATAAAAACGGATTTCTTATTTACTTTACATAAATTGGTACAGTTACATTAATAAATTTATGTAAAAAATACATTTTCTAAAAACTACGCTTTAACAAAATGTACTAAAAATTAAAAATGTTCCATATGTTTTTAATGTTTCATGCATTGTCAGCAGAAATCGTCTACATGCAAAAATTGAACTCGGTTGGACAATGGGAAGTAGGTAAAATATCGATTACAAGATTGTAGCAAATAAACAAGTGAAGTTAAGATAAGCGTAATTCTTCTTGTTTTAATTTACGCGTAAATATCAATAATTTTATCCTTGGTCTCTGGATGAAAACTTAGGAATTCTTTCTCTATTGAAAGCACTGCAATTGTTGTAAAATGCGTAATGCCTTTTGATGTGCCATCCGCAGTTTCTAAAACTACCTTCCACCAGCCGAGGGTCGGCACGGTCGGCACTGCGGGGACAACAGTTCCCTCTAGTCTCTGTATCTGTATCTAACCGCGTTGTTTGCGCATGCACAGAACAGCCAAACAGCTCGCCTACTGGAACTGTGCAGATCACAGTTCCATATAACGATTTTTGAATCTTTTTCTTAAACTAGGGGATGGCTACTGACATTAAGGATTAAGGATTATACTTTGTAGAAGTATAAAGAAAGAATTAAAGGAAAAAAGACTCATTATATTAAATGTTATCCATAATATTAAGTGGAAATAATGGGGGGTGCTGCAGTTCCACAGTGCCTATACGCGAGCCGCCACTGCTCTTGAGAGTAATATGACTTCTGGTTTATCCGGAAAGGACGTCATCATTGAAATTTTAAATAGCAGCCTATATTCTTTGTGTGATATTTGTAATCGGGATGATATTCTGAACAAAAAAACATGTCGATCGTCAATTTTTATCACCAAAGCAACGCAAAAATAACTTTTTTGTGTATTAATTTAGGTGGCTATGAATTGGTGAAAATAGTCGAAAATTGTCAAATAAACACGAACTAAATCGTTTTTGGCCGACACTGCATTACTGGCGCCCTCTAGCGTGATTAAATCGGTTGGTGGCCAGTGAGTCATTTTTTCACGGGTACCCAATGGCCACACCGTGATTATTCGATAGAAAACATTCTTCCGATTACAATGATACCAAATATTTAATATTTTGTTGAAATTCGTAGCGTGCAAATGTTGTTAGAAGCAAGGAAATCGAAAAAGATATTGAGCTAATGATCAAAGTCAGCGTACAAGTCAAAATCACTCAATGGACTACTCGAACAAAGTACCCTGATTATTGGAGGAAAAGCATTTTTCCGACACAATGATATAGACCAGGCAATAGAGACTTTTTCGTGACAAAAATAGTATCAGCAAGCCGCCGGTCCCAGGTCACGTGGAACAGTCCGTAGATGTATTGTGATATGTTTTCGACTAGCAAATATCATTACTTAATTTGTTATAAACAAAAAACCTAAAAAAATCGTGCTTTTCTTGGTTGTTCGCGTGTAATAGCTGAACCGATGGAGCAATCTTGATACTGTCAACAGACGAATTGTAGAGAATAAAAAGACGAAAAAATTGAACCCTACACGGAGCCGATCGGAATAATATTAACGGAGGAAATTCGGAAGAACCGGAGAAATCTATATTTTTTTCTAAAATTCATAACTCCGCCATTTTCAAAGTTGTAACGCAGGCTGTTCGAGAGAAAGTAGCGATTGATGGGTACTTTAAGTGTGCACAACCAAGGCGTTGTCCGATGATTAGGTATTGCACAATTGCGATTTAAATATTTTTTATGCAATATGGTTCGGCGAGCCTGGATGCTTCGGAGGTGGTCCGATTTTAATTTTTCGATTTCGAAATAAGCGAAAAATGCTTGCAAACTTGACCGAAATCTGCGGCCCGCTCCAAACCAGTCGAGTAGTGGGGGTAGGCGGCCGACGCGGGGAAGCGCGTATCTATAGTAATCTCAACGCGCTGCGCGCTTCCCCGAGTCGGCCGCCTACCCCACTACTCGACAGCGTTTGAGCGCGCGGCAGATTTCGGTCAAGTTTGCAAGCATTTTTCGCCTATTTCGCAACATTTTAACGCAAAATCAGAATAGACGTTTTGTAGCACAATACTTCTACTTTCGAAATACGTTAAATAAATTAAAATCGGACCACCTCCGACGCATCCAGGCTCGCCGAACCACATTGCATAAAAAGAATTCAAATCGCAATTGTGCAAAAACTAATCATCGGATAACGCCCGGGTTGTGCACACTTAAAGTACCCATCAATCGCTACCTTCTCGCGAAAAGCCTGCGTTACAACTTTGAAAATGGCGGAGTTTTTTTTTTTTTGAAAAAAATGCAGATTTCTCCGGTTCTTCCGAATTTCATTCGTTGATATTAATCCGATCGGGTCCGTGTAGTGTTCATTTTATTCGTCTTTTCATTCTCTACAATTCGTCTGTTGACAGTATCAAGATTGCTCCATCGGTTCAGCTTTTACAAGCGAACAACGAAAGAAAGCACGTTTTTCTTAGGTTTTTTGTTTATAACAAATTAAGTAATGATATTTGCTAGTCGAAAACACATCACAATACATCTACGGACTGTTCCACGTGACCTGGGACCGGCGCGGCGGCTTGCTGATACTATTTTTGTCACGAAAAAGTCTCTATTGCCTGGTCTAATACCAAATTCTTGATATTGCTTCTAATAACATTTGTACGCTACGAATTTCAATAAAATATCAAGTATTTGGTATTATTGTAATCGTAAAGATGTTTTCTATCGAATAATCAGGGTGTGGCCATTGGGTACCCGTGAAAAAAATGACTCACTGGCCAAAAACCAATTAAGCCACGCTAGAGGGCGCTAGTAATGCAATGTCGGCCAAAATCGATTTAGTTACTGTTTATTTGACAATTTTCGACTATTTTCACCAATTCATAGCCACCTAGATTAATACACAAAAAAGTTATTTCTGCGTTGCCTTGGTGAAAAAAGTTGACGATCGATATGTTTTGTGTCCAGAATGGCATCCTGATTGAAAATATCATACAAAGAATATAGGGTGCCATTTAAAATTTCAATGATGCCGTCATTTCCGGAAAAACCGGAAGTCATATTAACGTCAAGAGAATCCCAAAGAATGGCTTTTTTTGTCTATTAACAATTTCCCAAATTTCATTCGTCCAGCTTTATAAACAAAAAAATATAAACGGGAGTACCTATGGCGTGGGTCAACATAGGTACTACGGCGTGGGAATGATGCGTAAATGATAATATCAAAGCATATGCAAAGCACATTGGAACTTCAGAAGGTGTTTTTGGTGTTTGATAGCGGAGTTATTAATTTTTGAAAAAAACGCAGATTTTTCGGGTTTTTCCGAATTTTCTCTTAATATTAATCCGATCGGTCCAGCGAAAAAACAAAAAAAACACGATTTTTTGAGGTTTTTTGTTTATAACAAATTAAGTAATGATACTTTATTGATAGCTCAAGTGTTATCCACTTGAGATTTGTTGTGGTATTTTGTCTGTTATGTGAGATTTCAATGTATTCAGCGATTTTTATTAATTATAATATATTACATATACAGGGTTAGTCAAAAGTACCGCAACATCTAAATAAATTTCCAACAGTAAATTTATTTTTTGTTACAACCTTTCGTCAAAATGTAGGTATTTTAAATATACGGCTGTTCATTTTATTCTGGAAATTTGGCGACCTTTCCTTTTTCATATAAGACACTTGTATATTTTACATTAGTTAATTCTAAGAATTTTCTGTAAGCATAATTTTTTAGTTACAACGAATTAATCAAAATTACCGGAACACCTAAATATTTCTCCAAACCACAAAAATGTAAAAAAATTGTCAAGTCAAACATTTTTTGTTTTAACTAATTTATCGTCTAAATATATTTTTAATATACGGGGTGTTTTTTTATTATGGAAACTTAGTAACCTTTTCATTTTTAATAGAATACTCCGTGTATTATAACATTTTTTAATTCTAAGATTTTTTGTAGGAATCTTTTTTTATAAAGTGCATATTTTCTTTTAGTTATAAGCAATTAATCACTCATGAACTTTTCTTTTAACCACACCGATTCAAAATAAATAATTTAAGAAAAAATAACAAATAAATAGAAATAAATTAAATGTTCAAACAACCAAATTAAAATAAATGTGTATGTATGTGGAAAAATATTCTTAATTTGAAATTCAGGACATTTGATTAATTGCTTATAACTTAAAAACGCTGCATTTTATAAAAAAAATATTCCTACAAAAAATTCTTAGAATGAATCTTAGAATACATTTTTTCTATACAGGTTTTCTATACCGTATTTAAAACGGAAATTTTACCAAATTTCGAGAATAAAATTAACACCCTGCATATGAAAAATATATTTAGACGATAGCTTGTTTGCAACCAAAAAGCTTTTCTTTCAAAATTGTTTTGAAATTGCTTACGGTTGAAGAATCATTTAGGTGTTCCGGTAATTTTGAGTAACCCTGTCTAATCGTTTCCTTTTTTTACTCTCGTAAGATGTTAATCTGTTTTATGTAAGTATACTAATGTATGTCTACAAGCCTCAGTTTGACATATCTAGGTACTTTTTAAGAAGAGAACTTACTAAAGAAGAGAATATAAAATAATAAAATCGTTATAGTTTTACCCATAAGAAAGTTATTGGGGTTATTAAAAACGTTCAGTGATTTTTTTCCTAGTGTGAACCTGGCGTATGGTTTTATTCCCCCTGGTTATTAAATGGAGTGGAATGGCTTATTGATGATTCTTTCTGGAATGTTATGCATATTTATTTTATCTGTAATCAAGTAAGTTCCTGTATTGTATTCTAAAAGTGGTGATTACTATGGCGATACAATTCGTTTGATACATTTTAGTACAAACTTTTTTAATTTTGTTTTCTATTGTTAAAATCTATTTGCTTAAGTTAAACTTACAACGAGTGATAAAAAACGTAAAAAAAGACATCATCGATAAAGTCAATGTCAGTGTTTGGAAAAAATATTTGTAGATTTCAAATCACACAAAACCATAAATAATTCAATTTAATCTCATAGGTAAAACCTTTCTATTTATTTCTACCCTGGAAAGTCATTTTCATAAACAAAAAGTCTACTAACAAATTCATATTATTACTGTTTTATTACTTTTATATACTTTCAAGTCTGTAATATGCAACGTAAAAATTTCATATCCATACAACGCCTATTAATGTTAGCATTCCTAATCTACGAAATACTTCCGGTAGATTACATCATTAAGGCCTTTAATTACTGTACAGGGTGTGTCGAACTTACACCTCCTATTTTCCATCCAATTAATTCATCTTATATCGAACCATAATGTAATTTATTCAATTGAATCCTAACAGTATTATACACAATTCGTCTGTGGCAATTTCCTCTCTATGCAATTATTGCAAACATCATTGATGATCGTTCGTAATAGTGTCAAAGCATAATTGACCGCTGCGACATCTGTTAATGCCTGGTAGAACCATTGTTGCGCACAAAGCCATTCTTTCACTTCCTTGTGGACGAGAAGACTTTATAATTGCACTTGGACGTCGTGCTGCATTTGTTAATGCCACTGGTTATAACGGCATCCGTCAGCGAATTACATAAATTCAAGACGCCATCTCGCTTGTGTTGTTAATCCTTGTTAAGTATGTCGTTCGTATTGATATTTATTTGTTTTTAAGTAGGATTCTTTTTTAGAAATCCTTACTTGAATATTTGCAAAAATTATACCAAATATATGAATAACAATTAGCAAAACATATCGAAAGTTGTATCAAACATATTGTGATCGTCTTTTTTCTTTTTTTTTTCTTTTTACAGCTTTCACTACCTATTTTAAACCACATTTAAATAACAAATGAAGGATTAGCGTTAACATGATGCGTACCAACAGTAAGAAACGTTAGTTTTCGTATTCTAGAATGCCGTAAATTAATTATTTAATCATCGTACTGGGTAGGCATTTGCTCCACAATTCATCGAGTGTGTTGTTCTTAATTATATGCGATTTAAAGGAAAGGAAGTACAGCTTGTTGCCCTATAAAGAAACCGGTAACTTGATGCATCTTGCTCTGATATGTAAATTGACATTATGATACATTCAGGGTATTTCCTTCTCAAAGTCTCCTTCATTTGCGGTATAACAACGTTCAGTTTACTTATCATGTATCCTTTTTATATTGACCTACAAAAAGAAGGCATCAGAAGGAAAAAATTGTTTATTTTATAATTAAATGGTATGTTATAAAACTAAATATATTCATATATTAATTCAATAACACATTTCAATCTTTTCTAAACAATGCATGATTTTCACTGTATGTGTTAACTACAATATTTATTTAGTTTTAAGTTAGATATTTTCAAGTTTGAACTATTGGAAATTGCAAAATCTTTTGTTGAAATGGTTCTAATAACAATAAACAGAAGTTTATATAGTAAGTAAGCACTACGTTAGTCTTTTCCTAAACCCTATAATACAATACAGCTTAGCATGCACTTGATTACCGATAAAATAAATATGAATACCAAAAAAACCGTATAATCAATAAGTAATTGATTCGTAATTCTCTGTTTCCATGATAGTTGCACGAGTGCACAACTATCTGATGCTTTTTGTCATCTCTTCAAATATTGAATTTCCAAAAATGCCGTAAGCTGGGACTACATATTATTATACTTGCCAAATATTTGCCAAATGTCGAACATTAAAATAAATTTATATATTCGAAGTTCGGCTGTGCGGACGAGTTCTTTTACGCCATATACTTAGTATTTGTAATACCCAGTTGAGGTGGGTATAGCAAAAACAAAGGCGTCAAATATTGGTGCATTTATTTGTACTCGATGAATAGTTTAGTACGCTGTTTAATTTTTCCATTTTTTAATTTCGTTTTGTGTGTAGTAGGTCGTAAACCAAGATTGACAATAGATTTGTAATTATTAGTAAGATTTTTGGTTTTTCTAAAGGGCGAAAACCGCATAAAATTGTAATTTTGTGAAACCGCCAGAGAGACAGTTTCGGGGAAACCGTCAGACAGAAATTAAAAAAAAAGTTGTTGTTTTTATCTGTCTCATTTATGATATTCAAAATATAACCTTTCTGTTAAAAAAAAAGCTACACAAAATTGTCTCTACTATTAAAATATTTTTAGTCGTTTTCGTTTCTCTTGAAGTAATAAACATCATAAAAATTTTATAGATAGCATGTCTATAAAATAATTTATTTGGAAAATTATACTTTATTCGTTTATTATTTGAAGAAAAACGAAATCTATTAAAAATATTTTACTAGTAGAGACAATTCTGTGTAGCTTTTTTAGTCAACAAAAAGGTTTTATTTTCAAAGCTCATTTGCTTAAATTTTTGTTTCAGAAGCTAATTGATCTGTATTTCAGACAATATTAGGACATATTTATACAACGAACCAAGTAGTACAATTGGATTTAGTAGAACTTTAAAGATGACGAAGAAACCATATCTAACATTTCTTTTATGGGCAATATCTTCCTAATTTAAATAAAAAAATCTGATGTGGCCAGGCACATGACTTTATCATACTATATATAAAATTAATAGTTTAGCTGCATGAGACTCTATTTGATCGAGATCGGCCATGTCTGCTGCATTAAAATAAAACTACTAGAACTAGACAGATATGTCGATTAAAGCTGCGTTCGGATACTGTTTACAGCCTGCTAAACTCAATAAAATATTGCATTTAGTGAAATCTAAATTAAATAAATTATTATTTTAAGGAGAAGATTTTTTTTTATTTAAGTTAGGAAGATATCGCCCATAAAAAAATGGGTATGGCTTCTTCGCCATCTTTAAAGTTCTACTAAATCCAATTGTACTAATACACACAGAAAACTGATTATTTGGAACGAGAAAACATAATTTCTTGAATTTATTTACTAGATTCAAATGCATATTTACTTGGATGTAGAAAGTTAGGTATATACAAGAAATGCCACATACTCAATATAAGTAAAATAATTTCTCAGATAAATGCTGTCAACAAATAAATTCTTTCTTTATGAGAACCAATATTGTATTGAAAGAAGTAATTGAATTTTTCGCCCCAAAAATGTTAATTTCTCCAAGGAAGTAATAGTAAATCCATCCAAGTGCGTAGTTACCTGATCCACGAGAATATTAGACATTTAATATAAGTAAGTATTGTTTACTGAATAAAAACCCACCAATTATTTAACTGAAGTGATTCTCACTTCTTTCAAGTAATCCCTTTCTCTGGAATAAATATGCGCACCGTGATTTTGCCAAGGCTCGCGCGCCCGCGCGTGGTGCTGGCGCCGTAAAGGAGCCTAACCTAGTACGAAAACAACAACGAAGCACCCGTAGGGGATGTGCCTTGTGATTAGTGTACAATAAACGTTTCAACACGGAATAGTTTGATGTAACGCACGCAACAGTTTAGAACGAGTAAGTAAATATAACATACCTATCTTGTCAATTAGCAATAGAAAACGTATTTGTGCCAAATCTTTAAAATTCTTACATTAAGTAGCTAAAAATATTTAACTTCACCAGAGTAACCACTTTCTTAAATCTAGTAATTATTCCAAGAAATAAAATTTCGTGGTTGAAGTCAATAATCTCTCGCGTATATACGAACCTACCAACTACTTCGGCCCAGTAATTCTCTCTTCGTTCGAGAGATCACTTTTCTGTGTGTAGGTTCGCTGTATAAATGTATTTAAATATTGTCTGAAATACAGATCAAAATTTTACTTCTTTGCCGAACATCATAAAAATCGATTATAAAAATGCAACAAACAAATAAAGTAAAACTTTCTAAATAAGCGTAAATGGTGTACGCTTTTCTTGTCTTTTCTGTCTCAACATCTCAGGGTCAATATTTATTTCCCGGAATGTTATATATTTTTCAGTATTTATTTTTTACAAAATCACAATGGTATGCGGTGTTCGTTCCTTATAATACATTATACTAATAATTACAAATCTATCGTCAATCTTCGCATACGATCTACTCCACAAAAAAAACTAAAATAAAAATCCAAAAAATTAAATAGCGTACTAAAATGTGTATCGAGTGCAAAGTATTAGTCATAAAAAACACTCGTCCGTACAGCCAAACGTCGAATATACAAATATAATAAACTGGACTTGCTACGAATTGAATAGAGCTGATTTTTTTTTGTCAAATATTCAACATTTTGCAAATATTTGCTATTTGGCAAGTATACGAATATGTAACCCCGGCTTTATATTAGTAAATATATTAAATGAACTTACTTAAATCCTATTCTTGAATAAATTTCGCATTAAAGGTACCTCTTGGGTAAAAAACGAATGCCTGCAGAAAGTTATACATAACCTCCAAAACTACGAAAACAAGACAAGACGTTCTTGACTGCATTAGTTTTATTATTATATTCATTAAGTTCAACTAAAAATAATCCACAATTCTTAAATATCATTTTTTTCGCTACTAATCATAACAGCGATCCGGGAACGCATTATTCAACCTGTCTTGGAGTAGTTTTTATGAATGCATCCCAATTTGTCAAAATATTAGAAATACAATTTTTTGGTATTATTAAAAATAAAGGCACTTTACTCTTACGTCAAACTAATAGACCTGATAGTTATATTTTTAGTTTTACACCTGTCGTCTTTTTTATGATGAATAAAATCGTCTGACAAATAGATAATTTAACAATAATTTATCAAAAAGAAATTCACGAAAAACTATCCGAGTAGCAAGGAAGCAGCAATAAGTAGACAACTTTCTATGACTTCATGTCCACAAAAACCGTCTGCCATATGTGTTTTAAAATCATTATTCAAATTCGATTTCAACCGACTATTCAATAGACCTTCTTTTTTTATATTCCACCTGACACACATTCTTTTTTTGTGTGCCGCGCGCTCACGTTCGTGATATGCTTTTTTTCTTCTCCGCTAAACATGAATTATTATACACGATTAGATTGCAGTAGCAGTTTATCAATTTCGCTTCATTAAATTTATTGGCGATCATTTTTTTCTTGTAGGTGCAAAACTTACAACACGTGCGTTGAGAGGCATCTTAAGATATTTATTTGACTTCTTAAAGATATATATCGAATTAATTAATGAAATAGTTTTTTTTTGTAGGAAGATATAACAAGATTTGTTGTCACTTCTTAAAAAAGAAATTAGTTATGACATTATTTATAATCCCTTTTTTTGTGGAACTTCTAGATTATGTTAATGTAGATTTATGAATTAGGTATAGGTATATATTTCTTTTTTAGGCCAGAAATGTTTGGATTATAGTCGTCAAAAAGAAATTTTTTAACATCATTCTAATTAAGTTAATACTGTTAGTTGCCTACTCTAAAATAAATCACAGCTAACATAAAAATGAAAAGGAAAACTAATATGACAAAAAGACATCCCATGTGGTTCGTCACACTTTTATTGCATTCACAGTAAAAAATGTGTTTTTAACGGCATCAAATGAAATCAAATGTAACGTTGAAATATCTTTTTAATATTTCGGAGCAGAAAATTTAATTCTTGTTAGGCCATGAGGCATGACTTAGAATGTAGAATAGCTAAAACAAATTTTGAGAATTCATTTATTTTGTTAACAACAATACTAAGATGTCAAGTCAATCGTCAATTTAGAGTAGTGAAAAGCCGAGATGCGAGATACAAACTCAATATCCTATTATCAAGATTATTTCGGATAGACCTGTATACAAGCCTTAAATATAAAATAAGTATATTGGATATGTTTTTGAATATGTTTTTGTTTTTGGTTTATGAAATGACATCGGTAATTTAAATTGTTTAAACAATTACCATTTGCTTAAACAAAAATAGACGAACATATTTTTCCATTTTTTGCAAAAATTATTAATTTATTGTTTTTTTTGTCAATTATTAACTAATTAGCAATTGTTTAAGACTTAGCATTTGTTGAAACAAAAATATATGCTGTTACGCACATTTTTCTAATTTTTTTGTCATTTATTAACTAATTTGCAATTATTTAAACAATTGTTAAACAATTGCAATTGTTGTTTAAACATTTGTTTAACCAAATATATACCTACATTGTAATGGACATAATTATCTATATTTTTGCATAAATTATTATTAGATTATTGTTTTTTGACATTTATTAACTAATTTGTAATTGTTTAATCAAATACTATTTGTTTAAACAAATATATACAGGGTGTCTCACGGAACTGGTACATTAGAAGTTTCTCATGTTCTACTATTTCTGGAAACTTGAAATTTTGGAAATAGAATTTACTCGATCTGAGCTCTTCAGCTAAAATATTCTCAAGTTAACTGTCACGTCCGGTCGCCGGAAGTCGGTATCAACTTTGTTATTTTAAATGGAATGATATAATTTTTATTTTATTTTTGGTTTCCACGTATCAAAACACATCATTTTTGATAATGTTTCCCTATACCTAAATACCATCATTTTTGAGTTTTTTTGATTTTACTACTTTTTTGGTGATTTTCCCGGTTACGTTTACAATTGAATATCTCGGTTATTATTGAAGCTAGAAGTTTCATGATTGGTGGTCCAAAACTAGAAACATAGCCAAATAAGACGATGTTTAGTTCATCATGATATCTTATACAGGGTGTTCAAAATTTATAACACAATAATTGAATTTTTAAACGTGAAAAACTCATTTTTTTTCAAATGGAACACCCTGTATACCGACACGCCATTCGATAGGAATTAGTATTCCCTATCAATCAATATTAATTAGGATTCCCTATATCTATCTTTAATAGTTTTTGAGATATTGTCAGTATAAAAGAATGCAAACAAAATACAAAATGATTTATTCTTTATTTATAGGAATGTAACAACTTTGTAACAGCAGGAAAACAGAAAAATATTGAAAAGATTCTTAAAACTAAAATAATAGATTTGGGATATCTAACTTAAATTAAAACTTTTATTATGTTGTTCGAATTGCTGCCCGTTCTGCTCCAAACATTTTAAAACATTTCGCTGTACTACTGTCATCGTCGCTCTTCGGATTTCTTGTCGCTAAAGTCCATTAATGGCGGCTACTTCTCTGTTAGTCAATTCTTCTCGAGTATTAACTGGTGTGGAATAGACCTGACTTTTCACATGACCCCAGAAATAAAAGTCTAATGGTGTTAAACCTGGTGAGCTTGGTGGCCACCGCCAGGGTCTCCTATTTCCGAACCACCTACTGTCACCTAACATCTGATTAAGTTGAATGGATACCACATGCGAAGAATGTGCCGGTGCACCGTCCATTTGATAAAAGCAGTCGCGTAAAATATTGAGGGAAAGAGTATCACAAAAATTGTTCACACATCCACGCAAAATTTCTAAATATCTATCACTATTTCAATTTTCGTTGTAAATTTCGTATCTAATTTCATCCCCATTATTAAATGGGAGTATTTAAAATGGATTTAAAGAAAAAGTAGCAATATCTCAATAACCATTAAAGATAGATATAGGGAACCGTAATATTGATTGATAGGGAATAAAATTTCCTATCGAATGGCGTATCGGTATACAGGCTGTTCCATTTGAAAAAAATGAGATCTTTACGTTTGAAAATTCAATTATTGTGTTGTAAATTTTGAACACCCTGTATAAGATATCATGATGAACTAAACATCGTCGTATTTGGCTATGTTCCTAGTTTTGGACCATCAATCATCAAACTTCTAGTTTCAATAATAACCGAGATATTCAGTTTTAAACGTCACCGCAAAAATCTCCAAAAAATTAGTAAAATCAAAAAAACTCAAAAATGGTGATATTTAGGTATAGGGAACCCTTATTAAAAATGATGTATTTTGATACGTAGAAACCAAAAATAAAATTAAAATTATATCATTCCATTTAAAATAACAAAGTTTGATACCGACTTCCGGTGACCGGACGTGACAGTTGACTTGAGAATATTTTAGCCGAAGAGCTCAGATCGAGTAAATTCTAATTCCAAAATTTCATGTTTCCAGAAATAGTAGAACATGAGAAACTTCTAATGTACCAGTTCCGTGAGACACACTGTATACTGTATTTTTTGTCTTTTTTTGAGGTGTTACGATATCGGTCAAACCAGTAATGTGGTTACAACACTAATTATTATTATAGGTTATAATTGAAAATTAGTTAACAAATTTGGCAAGAAAAGAAAAGAAATGTAATAATAATTTTTGCCAAAAAGATACATCAGTACCATTGTATATTTATTTTAAACAAATGGTATTTGTTTAAACAATTGCAAACTGGTTAATTAATGACAAAAAATGCCAGCAATCTAATAACAATTTCTCAAAAAAAAAGAAAATGATGTCCGTAACATTGTATATTTTTGTAAACAAACGGTATTTGTTTAAACAATTGCAAATTAGTTAATAAATGACCAAAAAATGCTAATGTACTAATAATAATTTCCTTTAAAAAATAGAAAATATGTCCTCAACATTGTGTATATTTGTTTAAACAAATGGTAATTGTTTAAGCAATTGCTAATTAGTTAATAAATAACAAAAAAAAACAATAATTTATAACTTTGTTTTTATAACTTCTGTACAAAACGGAAAAATATATTCGTAACATCGTATATTTTTATTTAAACAAATGCTAATTGTTTAAACAATTTCAAATTAAATAATAAATGACAAAACATATGTCAATAATCCAATAATAACCCCTTCTGACAAAAAAATAATAAAACACGTAACATTGTAAAATTGTAAATCTGGGAGAAAGGTATTTGTCGGGCAATTCCGTCATACGAAGATCGAAGAAGCAACCGTATACACGTGTTTCGGACTATTAGTCCTCATCAGTACGGTATAGCCAAGGAGCAAGATGGACACTCAATGGAAAAACACTCAAATGGTTCCCTACAGGGGGTGACCACATGTCGCCAATTTGGTGCTTCAGTCCCAACATCTTCAGGATTCGAAGACAAGAATTTATTCGTGTTAAATGTGCAATTGGGACAAACCGTGCGTCGTCCTGATCTGACAATTACGGATGTTTGTTTTTTTGGATGAATGATACAAACTTTTTCCAGTGAATTACTAGACGATGCAGAAGTATTAAAACTAAGTGTAATAAATCTCTACCAATGGCACAAATTCTAAATCCTTCAATAGAGTTCAGAACTCGTCTATATTGATAATAATCAATAGAAAGGCGACATAATTGTTTTAACATTTCCCAAATTAACGAGAAACAATGATTTAAAGTACAGATAAAGTAGACAAATTCGATAGTTCTACGATAGGGCCTTTACTACAAAATACAAAATTATTGTTATTACACTAACACTTGAAAAACAATAGAATTAGTTCTAATAATTACCGATTGTTACTATGTATGTAGGGTTCGTACGCTGCGATGTTGAAGATGGTACCAAATTTAGAAACATAATAGGACACATTTTAACAGCAGAAGAAATAAACTTCCCAACACTCTACGCAATTGTGCAGTTTCTACTCCTAATAATAATAACAATAACAATCACTTACAAACAGATGTTAATGTATTCGAGAACTTTCTCATTCTTGTTAAATTTTGCAGAACTGTTTAAACTTCCTATTCGTCCTATCACTGACAGGAAGATCAGATACGATTACATACACACGTATATAACATAATATTCAATTTTCTTTTAAATTACCAGTTTTAGCGTGCACGTATAACATAGTAATTTCTATTGGATGCACTTGAACATATCACTCGTGACAGTGAGATTAACTAAAAAGTTTTAATTGTATTAGAAATTGTTCTAGTAGAGTGCATTTGAATACACGGATCTGATAAAGATAGAAATTTGTTGTTTTCTATTGTTGCTATACTGGCTATAAATTTTACTTCTACAATTTTACAATTTGCATAAAGAATAAGTTTTTTTTGCTAAAGTTGGTAATACTAATTATTATTAGTTCATCATAAATATAAAACGTGATTATAGTTGCAACAATAGAAGAATTTAACACTGTAATCGTGCGAATCTTACGAAATAGATAATGTTAAATTAACTACATCGTTACGAATAAAAATAATTAACAAAAAAGCACTTTTACTTTTCCTAATTGTTTAGTATTGCTAATACAGTCATTAGATAGCATTTAAGATAATCAGATGTAAACAACTGCTTCCCATGTCTTAAGGAAGTGCTTTGTTAATCACATTAAATCTTTTCACATTGTTAGGAAGCACGTGGCCTTTCTTTCTATCTTGGGAATAAATGCCCTCTAATGATGAAGAAAACACGTCTTGTATGAAAAGTTGTACACGCAAAAAAAAACAATAAATTTTTAAATTGTTGTTCCAATAATATTTAGTCGGCTTATGCATACCAGAAGTAATGCTTATCACACCTACAGAAGTTCACAACTTAATAAAAATTGACATTAAACAAAAATAACACCAGGTTTATGACTTGATAACTGGAGAGGTAGAACAACTTGCGAAAACTTGTAATTCCGAATGAAGAGAGCAACTGACTGGTTAAAATATTTATCAATTTACTGCCTAGTAAATTGCTTATTTAGCCTTTTGCGGTGCTTTTAGGTGCCAAACTTTAACTATTTGATCATATAGCATATGGAAAAATGTAGAATGGTATTATAACATCTTTGTTAACAACTCGCGTAAAATAAATTAAGCAACGGTTGAAAACCGCGTTCTTACAGAATTGAAAATTGGAATCAGTTGCTACGAAAGTTGTTAAAACTTAAGCTTTAACAATTTACTTTACTAGCAACCAAATTAGCAACTGTGAGACAGAATTGGACTGATTATCGAAAATGCGTTAGAGGAAAAAAGGCTTGTTCTGTACTATTACTAAATGTTGCTTTTGCCAAGTCTGGCATTAAGGACTAAACCATAGATTAGGAAGTATACTCCCCAAACAGTTCGCACAAATATTAAAATATTACTTGACTGAGAGATATTTCAGAGTAAAAGAAGGTGTGTCAAGCATAACTCTAGAACGTAATATTATAGGTATTTAAAAAGCAATTTTATTCTCCCAATCTTATCTATATGAGTTGTGTTCCATATATGTACTGCGATTCTTTGTGAATATATTGGTGGCACTTAAAGCCAATATATACAACATCTAGAACCGTCTATATCCAAATTACAAAATATCGCTCAAAGTCGCTATATTTTTTCCTATTTTTTTTGTTATTTCAACCAATTTATAACCACCTAAGTTAATAAACAAATGGAAAAGAAAACTGTTTTTTCGTTATATTGTAGCTCTGTCTCTATGCCTATGGAAATAAATTCAGGAATGCTGCAAGGTAATGTTTTAGGACCGGTCGTTTACACTAGCGACCCAAAGGATTAGAAAATAATGCTGTGGCAACCTTTGCAGACAACACGGCTATCCTAGCTGTAGAACAGAGCAACCAAGAAACAAGAAGGAACCTCCAAACAGCTCTTGCTCATTTTCAAATCTGGACATAGAAAAATAGTATAAAACTGAACGAACTCAAGTCAATTGATGTCTTCATCAACAAGAACGAATAACACACACAACGAAATGTTGTCTCAATTCAAAGCAACGTTTGTTAATCCAAAACAACAGCTGATTTATACATATATACGCAAGAATACATATATCGTTCATTGAAGAACGGTTGTTTTGACCGGTTGTCTTGCTTTAAGATTGTACAACTTTAAATGGATACTATACTTATTTGACTTAAGAATTCCTTCTAACGACCTCTCTAAAGACGAGAAACTAAAGCGCCATCTATCGACATCCTTCACATTAGTTTCAAAGCAACGACTTTCTTAAATCAAAACAATAGTTTTCTTAAAGCAAGTATTTAGGTTATTTTATATTAAAGAAATAATCCTATTATAAGTATGAGTTGTCTTAAAACAAACAAATTATGTTAAGAATGCTATTTTCTTAACATTGGACAACCATTTCTCTGTGTGCACATCCTGGTCATCAAACGTTACAAAATATCTGGGCATGAAATTAGATGCAAGCTCTAGTGGAAAGTCTATGTCACAAAAAAAAGATGAACTTGGGATTCGATATACAGGATGTTATTAGTATCCCAACGGTCAATGGTTACTAAATCTTTGAGAAAGAAAAAAATATGCTAAAGTTGTCAAAAATATTTTCATTTATAGGTTTAGGAATGACGGAAATTGTGGACATCATTTTTAAATGGAGCGCCCTGTATGTCATCCCATATTATCAATACTGAGGAAGTAATCTTTCCAACTGTGTAAGTAGGGCCTACATTGCGTCGATCCTGACCCTGATCACAATAATTTTAGTGCAAACATTTTTATTTTTAATCAATTACACTGGCGAACATTTATGTTGTCCTATTATGCAGGAGTTCGGTAGTATAGATAGTTCTTTTTCGTAATTATTTTCTTTTAATTTTTTTCCCTAGACGAAGCTCCAAAAAAAAACAATAAATTTTTAAATTGTTGTTCCAATAATATTTAGTCGGCTTATGCATACCAGAAGTAATGCTTATCACACCTACAGAAGTTCACAACTTAATAAAAATTGACATTAAACAAAAATAACACCAGGTTTATGACTTGATAACTGGAGAGGTAGAACAACTTGCGAAAACTTGTAATTCCGAATGAAGAGAGCAACTGACTGGTTAAAATATTTATCAATTTACTGCCTAGTAAATTGCTTATTTAGCCTTTTGCGGTGCTTTTAGGTGCCAAACTTTAACTATTTGATCATATAGCATATGGAAAAATGTAGAATGGTATTATAACATCTTTGTTAACAACTCGCGTAAAATAAATTAAGCAACGGTTGAAAACCGCGTTCTTACAGAATTGAAAATTGGAATCAGTTGCTACGAAAGTTGTTAAAACTTAAGCTTTAACAATTTACTTTACTAGCAACCAAATTAGCAACTGTGAGACAGAATTGGACTGATTATCGAAAATGCGTTAGAGGAAAAAAGGCTTGTTCTGTACTATTACTAAATGTTGCTTTTGCCAAGTCTGGCATTAAGGACTAAACCATAGATTAGGAAGTATACTCCCCAAACAGTTCGCACAAATATTAAAATATTACTTGACTGAGAGATATTTCAGAGTAAAAGAAGGTGTGTCAAGCATAACTCTAGAACGTAATATTATAGGTATTTAAAAAGCAATTTTATTCTCCCAATCTTATCTATATGAGTTGTGTTCCATATATGTACTGCGATTCTTTGTGAATATATTGGTGGCACTTAAAGCCAATATATACAACATCTAGAACCGTCTATATCCAAATTACAAAATATCGCTCAAAGTCGCTATATTTTTTCCTATTTTTTTTGTTATTTCAACCAATTTATAACCACCTAAGTTAATAAACAAATGGAAAAGAAAACTGTTTTTTCGTTATATTGTAGCTCTGTCTCTATGCCTATGGAAATAAATTCAGGAATGCTGCAAGGTAATGTTTTAGGACCGGTCGTTTACACTAGCGACCCAAAGGATTAGAAAATAATGCTGTGGCAACCTTTGCAGACAACACGGCTATCCTAGCTGTAGAACAGAGCAACCAAGAAACAAGAAGGAACCTCCAAACAGCTCTTGCTCATTTTCAAATCTGGACATAGAAAAATAGTATAAAACTGAACGAACTCAAGTCAATTGATGTCTTCATCAACAAGAACGAATAACACACACAACGAAATGTTGTCTCAATTCAAAGCAACGTTTGTTAATCCAAAACAACAGCTGATTTATACATATATACGCAAGAATACATATATCGTTCATTGAAGAACGGTTGTTTTGACCGGTTGTCTTGCTTTAAGATTGTACAACTTTAAATGGATACTATACTTATTTGACTTAAGAATTCCTTCTAACGACCTCTCTAAAGACGAGAAACTAAAGCGCCATCTATCGACATCCTTCACATTAGTTTCAAAGCAACGACTTTCTTAAATCAAAACAATAGTTTTCTTAAAGCAAGTATTTAGGTTATTTTATATTAAAGAAATAATCCTATTATAAGTATGAGTTGTCTTAAAACAAACAAATTATGTTAAGAATGCTATTTTCTTAACATTGGACAACCATTTCTCTGTGTGCACATCCTGGTCATCAAACGTTACAAAATATCTGGGCATGAAATTAGATGCAAGCTCTAGTGGAAAGTCTATGTCACAAAAAAAAGATGAACTTGGGATTCGATATACAGGATGTTATTAGTATCCCAACGGTCAATGGTTACTAAATCTTTGAGAAAGAAAAAAATATGCTAAAGTTGTCAAAAATATTTTCATTTATAGGTTTAGGAATGACGGAAATTGTGGACATCATTTTTAAATGGAGCGCCCTGTATGTCATCCCATATTATCAATACTGAGGAAGTAATCTTTCCAACTGTGTAAGTAGGGCCTACATTGCGTCGATCCTGACCCTGATCACAATAATTTTAGTGCAAACATTTTTATTTTTAATCAATTACACTGGCGAACATTTATGTTGTCCTATTATGCAGGAGTTCGGTAGTATAGATAGTTCTTTTTCGTAATTATTTTCTTTTAATTTTTTTCCCTAGACGAAGCTCCATAACGGCACAGTTTTGAGAAAAATATTTGAAAAAAAAACTAGTTTAACATAACTTTAGCTTTAAAAAATAATTGGAATTCTTTATTACGTCGAGTCAGATGACCTTGAAGATTGAAGCTTTGTAGAAATCGTGGTGACAACTCTTGGAATTTCTTTCTGTTCATTGCATTAAATTTTGAAGGTTGAAGATTACATTTCAGCCTACATAAAAAATTTACTGCCAAGAAAACGAGATTTGTTGGTATTTTTAAACCTTCTTTGTAAAAAATGTGACGGTTGGTTAAAATCTAAAAAAAACTATTATAACAATCTGTTTCTTTTACACAAAAATGATCGAAGAATGTTGAGTATTCTCAAAGCCTCTCCGCTATACAGCACCCCGCTTTATTTTCTAATGTGACAAACAGCATGGATAAAAGCCTGTTCTTTGAACTCACATGATGTGAATGAAAATGATTCTCAAAACTTGCGTAAATAAGAAAAGAATATGTAAACTCTATTTTTGGGAACTGGTCGGTTTTCATGAATATGAAATTAATAACAACAATTGAAAATGTAGTTTTTTGTCGATATCTGAAAATTGCTTTTTAGATCTAGATAATTTTTAATATTGCAACACTAATGCTAAGGAAAAAAATCTGATGTGGCCAGGCACATGACTTTATCATACTATATATAAAATTAATAGTTTAGCTGCATGAGATTCTATTTGATCGAGATCGGCTATGTCTGCATTAAAATAAAACTAGTAGAACTAGACAAATATCTCGATTAAAGCTGCGTTCGGATATTGTACTCCGTTGACAGCGGGTACACCGTCCAAATGACACTTACGTGTTATTGGGTGTAAAAAGTGTAACGGTGTTCAATATCCGAACGCAGCCTATATTGACAGTAGCATTTTCAAGACATTAGCGTTTGACACTAGCTACTGTCATTAGCATCGAGCTTATATGACTAGAGGGAGCGTGACGGGCTTTGTTTGTGGCCAAAGATAATAAGGTCGAAAGTCGTATATTTTCTCGTTCCCAATGTAACGCACCAATGAGCGGTCAGATTAAACTGGCGGCTATATGTCAAATTTGAATTAGTTAGTCGCGTATGGCGTGAAAGGTAACCTCACAAAATAAAAATCCTTTTCTGTTTTTGAATGTACATACATTTGTAGTACCTGTTATAATTGTGACATTTGTTAAAAAAGCAATTAAACCATCCAAGAGCAATTAATTCGCTATTCCAGTTCTCTGCAAAAATCTTTTTGAGTGACGTTTGTTCAACTTTTATATAGGAACAACAGAATCCATTTTTTTATAGGTTTGGACAAAATGTATTCTCGCGTGTAAGATTTTATTTGTTTCTGTATAGCTTGACCAGCGAGTAGTTGCATCGAGAGCATTGCGCAGTACTCACGCCACGTACTCATTATATTTACGCTCTGCGCACCGCTGTCGAGTCAAGTTTAAGTTGGTTGTACTATACATGATTTGTTTATTTTCTTTAATAGGAATATGGGTAATAAACTACAAGCAAAATACAACTTATAATAGGAAAATATTTTATTTGAACATAATTTAACTACTGGTTTTTAAACAAAATGGTCTTGGTTCCGTACACACAAAATAGCTTTGTCGCAGCAGCCACCTCGTCGTAACGATCAACCTCATCGTAGCAGCTCAAGGATGATTAGGACCAGTCTGGGACCCTATTCTCAGGTATACGTTTTTACTCACCGTTCGTGAATTCACGAACGGTGAGGATGCAATCAACGAACTCTTTTTTCTGATTCTAATAACATGGTTTTACACAAATAACGCTCCATTAATGTTGATAAATTGCACACTTTTTGTCTTAATCGCATGTTGTAACGAGACAATTGGCGAATTCGAGCAATTTTCTTGCTTATGGTAGTTCTTGCTAATGCTAAAACTGCCCGTGCTTGAGGAGACGAAGATAAGTCTGAAGTATGTACGTCACCCATATATCGAGGATTGTACCTACAATAAAATAACATTAAACTATACCTAAAACAAAGTTACATATTACATAAATTTTCTCCTTTTTCTTGGCAGTGCTGAAGGATGTTCCGTTGGTGTTGCGATGTGTGGCACTTTCAAAGCTCGTAGCCGTGGCAGTGTATGTTGACTCTGTGTGTCCACTAGTGTCTGCTACAACTGCATCGCTCATACTATCTGTGTCCGTATTTTTATTTGGTAGATCACTCGTAACAAAAATACTTGGCACCGCACTACGGGAGAGTTATGGTCTTCCGTCCTTTCCCAGTTTATAATCGCTATTAGAAAAGTGTCTTGAACACAACACAGTTGTTTTAAAACCCCGACTTTTTATAGGTATAGCTTCAATCCGAGCTTGTTTTGAGTCGAACTGTTGGAAATCTATGAGAAGGTATATGTTATAATTTAATATTACTGTATTGCGGTAATAAAGGTCATACCTGTGACACGTTATATTTTTTGATGCTGCCTTTTTACAAAAGCAGCAGTTTCGCCCCATTGTTACCTCTTAACCATCCAAGGTACCATCTACATGCAGTCATGCATCTACATAGGTAAACAAACTCATAACCTCGATGTAAACATATGTTCAAAATAATGGCGGTATCTAGCATCTGTGCGCATGCGCGAACAATGTGCACGGGAATCTACACGAAATTCGACCTTATTGACAAGGTATGTTGGGCCAAAACAAGCCAATGCATTGGGATAGGCCGTACTCCGTCTAGTTATAGATGGTCTAAGGTCATTAGAATCAAAATAATCGGACATATCCGGCTACTAGTTTTAAAGCAGTACGCCCGATCTCGATGAAATAGAATTTGCTCATGCGGCTAAACTATAAATTCTACCAAAAAATGTCATATACATAAATTATGGAAAATTTCCTCTCCTTTAATTTATTATTTAACTATTTTGACGACATTACACAAATAGCGGCTCATTTGCAAAATCTCCGAAAAATGCTATGAGTAAACCACCAGTTCCTTTGGACCCTTTTCAACAGAAAGCGTTTCAGCTCTAAGTTTGGTTATAAAACTTCTAAATATGAAGTTTCGTCCCGATACCATTAGTAGTTTCTCCGGAATCGTCTCCACAAAAACGGGTACACACACACACACATACACACACACACACATACACACACACACACACACACACACACACACACACACACACACACACACACACAGACATTTTTTTGTACCTTGGTCAAAAATGTTCAGGGGACCCAAAAAGACATATTTCAGCTAAAATCTCAAAAAATTTTTTTGGCATGATTACAATACTTTACACACTGCGTATAATAAAGTAAAAACGAAAACTAACGCACTGCGGAACCCACAACACTTTTAAGTGAGTTTTTAAGCGTGTTTTTAATTTTGGATTGGTTTACCGTAACCCTGTGATTTTCGTTGAAAACCCGTAACCCGGAGAATGATGGCCAAACCCGAAGTCTCCGGGTCAAAATCACAGTGTTGGCAACCCTATGTGTAAGTTGTACCTATGTAAAATATACAGTTACTGAGATATTCAATTGTTTGTCAAAAAATTGGAAATTGCAGGCCTGTTCTAAAAACTACATAAATGCATTTTTGCAAATAATATCCTAAATATTTTGGCACATAATAATTAAAACCATAGCTAGATGCTGATGTCATGGAAAAAGAAAACAAAAAAAGATCCAACAATATCTACTTACTCTCATCGTTAATTGATTTAAAATAAATTATTTTTCTGAAGAGACAATTCAAAATTGGGTAAATATAAGTAATGTTGATAATGTGAATAGAGAGTAGGTGATTTGAAGGCTTTTAATAGATTTTTATGCTCTGAATAAAAATCCGAATCTAAAGACGCCTATCAGCATTTTTTTGTTTTGGGCTTTATAACATCAAACTATATATAGTAACATTCGGTGTATGACTTAAATTGGAGCAAAATAAAGGGTTATTACAGCCAACACATATATACAGGCTGTAAAATCTACAAAACTCAAGAAAAATCCAAATGAAGAACATCAAAATTTACTATGTTCTATGAACAACCTGTATAGTTGTAATATCTTTTGGATTCTATCATCTACCTACTCGCTTTGTCTATTGTCTGGCATAGTTTAAAAGGCAAATTCGGCAAAAATGTCATTTTCACATAGTTTCTAAAAAGCTCCTGCAACAGGCATATTTGGGAAAAACAATTGATGTTATAAAACATTTTTATTACTTTATCATACATAGTATGATAAAGGAAATACTGAATAATTTATGTCTATGACAAATGAGCAAATTCTATTTGATCGAGATGCGATCGTGTCTGCATTTGACTGAATAGGTAGTATCAAACACTGATGTTTTGATTACCAACTGTCAATAGTATCAATATATCTGTCAAATCCTGGCTAACTAGTTTTATTTTAATGCAAACACGACGGATCTCGATCAAATAGAATCTCATGCAGCTAAACTATTAATTTTATATGTAGTATAATAAAGTCATGTGCCTGGCAACCTCAGATTTTTTCTTTCTGAAATAGCTTAGTAATTGTAGACCGCCGGGATGCTAATAAATCATTCTGTAGAGAGATGTACTGACTGCTAAAAAATGACAAAAAAATTGGCCAGATCTTACAAAATAATTTTAATTATTAACAAGTTGTAGAAAAAAACAGTTTAATTGTCAGATTCATAAAAGATTTCAAATTAAAATATGACAATTTAAAAAAAGAAATTTCCGGGAAAACAGGAACAAGTCACACCGAACTCAAAATTGACCATTATAAAGATGTATAAAACCACATAAAACGTTTATATGCAATTTTTGTGTGTACTGACCTAAAATCAGCCACCTTCACGAACCAGTGTAAATGGTTACTTAAAATGTATCCAGTGTTTAAAAAAGCATTATAAGACCAGTTATATGATCAAGTATAACATAAGCACTAATTAAAACTAATACAACAATAATTCTATCATAAATAAGTAACTTACCAAACATAATATTTCCAAAAATTCCTTCAAAATCTCCACAAAGCACTTAATTCCCAATAATCCAACAAGTCACTGATCGTCACAAATCCAAATTCAACCTCACTTTAGAACAATCTTCGATATTTTCTTCGCTGTAAAATTATCGGGTTTGCAGCTTGTTGTAACGTTGATATCTCCGGCACGCTTAAAGATGCATCGATGAGTAAAAAACCGTTTGTTCTTCTGTAGCCGAGAACCGGCAAGCGCGAGTTGGTCAGAGGTACTGAACAGATCGGTCTTCGCAGTTCGCTTGGTACAGTGTTGAATTGCTTTAGAGTGTGCTTATGGTAGCGAAGATGTTAAAAAAATGAAAACGGAACATGCGTTGAGGCAGTTGTAACTGAGTTTATGGATATAAAAGTCTGTCGGATTGCGTGCAATATTTGTGCATTGATGTGCAACTGTACACTTGACATTCCGAGAAAATATTTTCTTGGTATTCTTGCAGATAAAATTTAATGTTAATTTTGTTTGAAATATTTATTCTTGTTTAAGTATTCTTGACATGTAGCTCGAAATGTATACCAATCTCAGCAATTGATTAATAAATTATGAGGTATAGAAGTCAAGCTCACATAACAATACAGAATTTAAAAAATGTTTAAGTTGATACATTCTTGTTTTATTGTAGACTGGGCCAGTAATATCTTGCCACATACAGGGTGATCTATGACACATGCACCAAACGGCAACCAGCGATAAGAGGGATCATGTTGTGTAAAATCGTTTTAAATCTCTTGTTTTAAGTGTAAATTATGTTAAATTTTCAACAATAAATGCTCTGGATGTTTATTCTTATCATTTTTGCAATTTAGCCGCCATTTCTGTAATTTCGTCAAAATTGTTCAATAATAAATTAAAGTAGAGGAAATTTTGCATAATTTATGTCTATGACATTTTTTGCTAAAATTAATAGTTTAGCTGCATGAGCAAATTATATTTGATCGAGATCGGTCGTGTCTGCATTAATATAAAACTAGTTAGCCAGGATTTCACAGATATTGTCATTCTAATGACAGTAGGTAATGTCAAACGCTGATCTTTTGACAATACCTACTGTGAATCAAAATATCTGTCAAATACTCTCATGCAGCTAAACTATTAATTTTATATATAGTATGATAAAGTCATGTGCCTGGCCACATCAGATTTTTTATTACGTATTTTGATTGCATAACATTTACAGAATACATTTTACACATTTCAGAAAGAAATTCGAACAATTGATTGTTCCACAGCCTATGTTTTTCAATATTTTTAGTAATTATTTCCTTTTTAAAGTTTCAAATGTTTCAACAAGTCAGGTATGGACCATAGCCGCAGAAATAAACTTGATTACTGTTTGGCAATCAAATGTTTTTCAAGTCTGCGTCCCTAAACTAATTTCTTGGAATTTTAGAATAAAACTATACTATTAAAATGACTTTAATACTATGATATGTGTATTATTAAACGTTTGAAACAAATTTAATTGTATATGCTCAAGTTTTCTTTAGAAAAAATCAAAATTCAGTTTTACCAGAATGCACCCTTAAAGAAACGTTTTCAGTGCTCTAACAAACTTTCAGGATTTCAATAACATATAGAGATGAGATTCGAAATAACAACGTTGGCTGCTATGACAACAAAACATTATAAGTTACGAGGAAGAGAACAGTTTCGAATCTTGCAGCAGGATTAGCCAAATAATTTCACTCAAACATTTTTGTTGTAAAATAACAATTAGAGTATTTTTTAAAACTGTAAACCCTTACTTTTTTGTTGTTTTATATAGGCCCGTTAATTGGTAATTTTACTGGTAGCATACAAATTTTTTTTATTTTTATTTTATGGCCTTACATAAGAAAGTTTCCGAGAATAAGCCAATTGAAAATTGGGAAAATAATGATCACTCTGGGGAGCATGAATTTTGCGAATAAAAAGAATGGCGTTGTCGATATATTTCTAAGCGGTGAAAATAAATTTGTATCTCAGTTTTCACAAGGTGTTTTGGAACAGAATGTGGTTATTGTATAAAAAGTTTATTACGGCTAAACCAACTATCCTAGATACTTCAAAATATCCTCGCATTAATCCTTAAAATGTGTATTATCTATTATTTATCTGAAATCCTGAAAATTCATCCACCGAACGCCCATTGACTTTTCTTATTTTGGTTTTGAACATGAATACCAGATACAAATCGTAGGCCTCGCATGTACACCGCATGTCCACCATTATGACGCCATTTCACACATTTTTTAAAGGAAATAAATGATATTCTGAGAAGAAAAATTCACACAACCTTATTTGCTTTTTCAATTCACTAAAAATCTACAAAGTGAACTATTAAGAAACCAAGGAAATATGAAAAAAGAAAAAAAAAGCAATAAGAAAACGGAGACAACAAACAATACCAATTACAAAAATCTATACCAATAATTAAATCATGATAATGAATAATTAAAAATAATAAAAGTAAATTGAATAAAGAATAAAGAAACAAATAAATCCGCATTAAACTTTTTTTAGAAATAAATGTTATTCTGAGTAAGAAACATTACATGGTCTTGTCGCTTTATCAATTCCTTAAAAAGTTTGAGCCGTTTAAAATTCGATTTTGTCAGAATTTTAAACGACTCTAACTTTTTTTAAGTAATTGGAAAAAGTATATAAACTTTTTACTCAAAATGACATCTGTTTTCAGTGGGAAAATGAGGAAAACATACGACAGTCTGTATGTTGTGCTAGTTGTGCGATTACATTGAGGGATCGGCTGACTACGAAGAACATACAATCTATTCAATGGATTGGTACTTTCGCAACGGGAAAACTTTGGAGTTGCATCCTAAAATTAAAAAAAAAATGTTGCCTAAATTTTCCTTTAACTACTACACTGACTCCAACAGGCACTTTTCCAATTCCAAAAATGACTGCAACACCATGGGAAACACATAAAAATATGGATTTGGCAGAATTGTCAAACCTTGAGGAGGGATTTGTAACGTTTGTACCAAACATTTTTAAAATTGCGCATTTGTACGTTGATAAATTACATATCCATAATTAAATTTCATTAATCTTTTTTTAGTTTTGAAGACACCAACAAAAAACTGTCATTCTATGAACATAATTTTTAAACTTTCATATCTGCTTTAATACTAACCAAATTGATCTCTCCTTTTTAAGAGGGGCGTTTATGCTAGTGATATCGACGTCGGCCTTGAGTCTGTAGTACGCCCAGGTTGTGGTTCCATCTAACGGTGAACCGGTGTACTCAAGTCTTTGTGTATAAACAAACATACTTACTTAATTTGTTCATCCGATTTCTGCCCTTTCCCAATCGGCAGCTACTGTAGTTGTTGTCAACTGTTAGTTATTATTGATCTCAGCTGTTAGTACTCTTCTTCTGTGTCTCGGTCTGTGGACTTTATTACAGAAACCTTCTTTACAGAGCTCCGCGGTGACAGTTCGTAGTAATTCGACACAATTGCATAAAAAGCAGATCAACTTGACAACGGCTGCGTCAATTTTAAAGAGCTATGTCTTAAAATGTCACCCATAAATTAGCTCCTGTTCCGGGATTAATGCTATTGGCTTAATCACCATGAAAGCCTATTAAATCAACCAGTATATTGTGTCAAAAATTAACTTCTTTTCTCTAATTAAGTTCATTATTACAACAAGCTCGGTTGAATTTTATGGTTATCCCGGAACAATGCCATATGCTTACACATTCCAACAGTACCTTACTTTTACACATCAGTGCAATAGTTTCGACTCCGATCTGCTTTTTATGCGCCCGTGTTTTGCATGTAACTGGTATATTGATAAGCGCCCCTCTTAAATACGCCTTACAATCTATAGAATAGGAAACAGTAACAAACAAAAAAAGTCCTGAAAAGAGGTATCATTTTTCGCACATCGTGTCACAAAATCATAGAAGGATTTGGAAAGATAAATTAGTCCGTATGAAACATTTTACTCAGCACGACACCTGCTTTCTGGAAAAAGTAATGCGGAAAAAATGTGGAACATACTGTACTATGCGAGTTACATTGATGATTTGGCTTAATACGAAGAACGGTAGTGTTCCACTGGGAATTCCAATGATTTGGCAACAACACACACACACACACACCATTCAACGGATTGATACTTTCACATATGGAAAAGTTGAGAGTTTCATGAAAAAGAGAAAAACAAAATTAATTAATCAACTACTAGGCTGATCTTACTCAGGCACTTTTGCCTTTTCTAAAACCGTCTGCAATATTATGGAAAACACATAGAAATATGGCTAAAGATGTAGCAGAATTGTCAAATTCTAATGAGGGATATGTACTGTTTCAACCAGAAATGCTACAGTTTGCAGCGCAGTTATATCTCAGCGACCTTGTGTTTTAAAAAGTATTTATTTCTTCTATAACAGACGTGATAGAAACAAAATTGTTGGTTTGTGGTTAACAGAAAGTTATTTTATATTTTGACCTCATACTTTTACCCGATACCCTTGATGGACTTCTATGTTTGAATTCGTAAGCACTGCGAAATAATGCATCAAGAGTTATCATTATTTCCTTAGTTTTCTTATGTAAGGGCATACATTTTATATGCTACCATTGAGACAAGTGAGAATCTATCAAAATCAATAAGAGAAATAACTGGTCGCCATAAAAAAAATTAAAAATAAAATTTAAATGAAAAAATCTGATGTGGCCAGGCACATGACTTTATCATACTATATATAAAATTAATAGTTTAGCTGCATGAGATTCTATTTGATCGAGACCGGCTATGTCTGCATTAAATAAAACTACAGATATCTCGATTAAAGCTGCGTTCGGATATTGTACTCCGTTGACACCGGGTACACCGTCCATTAACCATTAACACAAATATATTAATTTAAGAATATATACATTATGAATGAACACAATTTCAAATATAAAACATACGGTGCCTCCGAGGGTATATTTACAAACTGAAATCTGAAACGATTTACCCGCCAGTGAGTGAACAGCTTGGCGGGTAAATTTTTAAAAGCAAACGACGATAAAACGATAAAAATGCTTTACAAAAATATTTAAAAGGATGTAAAACGTTTTGATCTAAAAATCATTGATTAAAACACTAAAACGCTCAGCACGCACACGCAGCTACCGCCACCGCCTTCGACGTCTCCTCCGTTGCTCCGGCTCAAACTCATCGTCATCGGGGGTACACCGTCCAAATAACACGTGTTATTGGGTGTAAAAAGTGTAACGGTGTTCAATATCCGAACGCAGCCTATATTGACAGTAGTATTTCCAAACATTAGCGTTTGACACTAGCTACTGTCATTAGAATCAAAAAATCTGACATATCCTGGCTGCTAGTTTTAATGCAGTACGACCGATCTCGATGAAATAGAATTTGCTCATGCAGCTAAACTATAAATGCTACCAAAAAATGTTATATACATAAAATATAGAAAATTTCCTCTCCTTTAATTTATTATTTAACTATTTTGACGACATTACACAAATAGCGGCTCATTTGCAAAATCTTCGAAAAATGCTAAGGGTAAACCACCAGTTCCTTTGGACCCTTTTCAACAGAAAGCTTTTCAGCTCTAAGTTTGGTTATGAAACTTCTAAATATGAAGTTTCGTCCCGATACCTTTAGTAGTATCTCCGGAATCGTCGCCACAAAAACGGGTACACACACACACACACACACACACACACATACACACACACATACACACACACACACACACAGATATTTTTTTGTACCTTGGTCAAAAATGTTCAGGGGACCCAAAAAGACATATTTCCGCTAAAATATCAAAAAATTTTTTTGGCACGATTACAATACTTTACATACTGCGTATGATAAAGTAAAAAATCGTGAAATAAAAAAGTTTTTATGTGTATAGTTTACTATGAAACAGAACGTTGGTTGGGATATGATTACATATATGCCATGAAACAATTACACTGCTAAAAAAAAAATCTGATGTGGCCAGGCACATGACTTTATCATACTATCCATAAAATTAATAGTTTAGCTGTATGAGATTCTATTTAATCGAGATCGGCCATGTCTGCATTAAAATAAAACTACTAGAACTAGATAGATATGTCGATTAAAGCTGCGTTCGGATATTGTAATCCGTTGACACCGGGTACACCGTCCAAATGACACTTACGTGTTATTGGGTGTAAAAAGTGTAATGCAATATGCGAACGCAGCTTATATTGACAGAAGTTATTGTCAAAACATTAGCGTTTGACACCATCACTACCTACTGTCATTAGAATCAAAAAATCTGAGATATCCTGGCTACTAGTTTTAATGCAGTACGACCGATCTCGATGAAATAGAATTTGCTCATGCAGCTACACTATTGATTGTACCAAAAAATGTCATAAGGCCGCCACTGACGGTACTGCGCCGCAGTACGATTTTGTTGGATTCAACGAAATTGGACTGAATCGGTCGAAATTTGACCATGTGTGGGCACGACCGATAAAGTTGAGTGTGCTTGACGTGCAGTTAAAAATTTTTTACTTTGCAGTACGACGCGGTCGCTCGTATGCCCATATTGGACCGTGTGTGTCTCTCTGCGACTAAATTGTACAGCGGCGCAGTATCAGCAGATACTAGTACAATACATGGGTGGGGGTTTGTTGTGTTCAGGGTTGCCAATTTCGTAGAATTTCTACTAAATCTGATAGAATGAAACATTGATCTGGTGGCCAAATTTTGAGTCTAGTAGATAGTGGAAAATCTGGTAGATTGACATATCTTTTTAGTAGTTTTCTGTTCTGTACCTATATTAATTAGTTTAAGTTATACTTAGCTTATACTAATACTAATACATATAAGTACATAACTCCTTACTCCTTAACAAATGTGGCCAGTATTACCAAATCAGTAGATTTTTCACTAGATCGGTGTATCGATTAGAGATGTTTAGTTAAAATCTATCTTTAATATTTCTATAACAAATATTTTATTTTATACTACGTATATACATGATACACCGCATTGTATGATATGCATAGGTGATTATAATGTTGGTAGATTTAGTAGAATTTCGGTAGTTGAGAAAACTAGACTTTAGTCGCTAGTGGAATTTTTAACAGAGTGTCGATTGTCGTTAACTTTATTGGATAAGATTATAACCCAACCGTAATAAAATTACAAAAAAATCAAACCAAAGTTCTTTGGGTTAAACAATCTCGCGTTTAAATATACTTTTAATATACCTACAGGATGTGCATTTTTATTTTTATATATTTTTTTATTCTAAGATTAATTCTAAGATTATTTTGTGGGAAAATATTCCTAATTTGAAGTTCAGGAGTTTTGATTAATTGATTATAACTCAAAAATGATGCGTTATAAAAATGATTCCGAAAAAAAATATTCTTAGAACTAATCTTAGTATAAAAAAAAAGAAAATATACACGGTGTTCTATTAGAAAAACGAAAGGTTACCAAGTTTCTATAATAAAATAAACACCCTATATGTTAATACTTTATTTGGACGATAACCTGTTTAACACAAAAAAAAATTGTTTGAACAAAATTTTAGAATTTTTTTCATCTTCAACACAAACTGTAGCTGCAGCTAACAATAAATCTTCTTCGCTGTCCGCCATTTTACTACACGCTGTCATGGCAGAGACTGCCGGGTTGGATCGTGTGTGGCCGCTAAACATATACTGCGAAATTGTACAACGCCGCAGTACGCCGCAGTGGCGGGGGCTATAGTCATAAATTATTCAGAATTTCCTCTTCTTTAAATTATTATTTAACTATTTCGACGAAATTCAAGAAATGGCGGCTTATTTGCAAAATCTTTCAAAAATGCTAAGACTAAACCTCCAGTTCCTTTGGACCCTTTTCAACAGAAAGCTTTTCAGCTCTAAGTTTGGTCATGAAACTTCTAAATATGAAGTTTCGTCCCGATACCTTTAGTAGTTTCTCCGGAATCGTCGCCACAAAAAACGGGTACACACACACACACACACACACACACACACACACACACACACACACAGACATTTTTTTGTACCTTGGTCAAAAATGTTCAGGGGACCCGAAAAGACATATTTCCGCTAAAATCTCAAAATTTTTTTTTGGCACGATTACAATACTTTACATACTGCGTATGATAAAGTAATTAGGGGAACGCAAAACAAAATGGAAATGACTGTCATAGTATCGACGACAGTCGGGTTTTCTGTGACAGTCTGATTGGTGAGGTATGCCTTCCACGAGCACTTCCTCACACCTGCGTGGCATGCTTCGCACTAGTCTGGGAAGAGATTCTTGGGGTATGCTATCCCATTCCTCAATCAGGGCTTGTGTCAGTTCCTGTATGGTTAGTGGTGGATTAGGGCTATTGCGAACACGTCGGTCAAGCTGATCCCACACGTGTTCAATAGGATTCAGGTCAGGACTTAACGCCGGCCATTCCATGACCTGAGTTCCACGTTCTTGTAAAATGTTTCTGGAGATGCGGACGGTATGTTGCTTTGCATTGTCCTGCACTAGGATGAAACTTTGACCGACGCCATATGCAGCAGGCACTCCAAGATGTTTTCGATGTAATTCATGGCATTTAGTCTACCAGGAACCACAACAAGATCGGTAGTGTTGTCTATACTGATTCCAGCCCAAACCATCACTGATCCACGACCAAATCTATCCACTTCCTGTATAGTAGCGGCTGCGTAGCGTTCACCAGGACGTCTATATATACGTACTCGACCGTCGCAACGAGTTAAACGAAATCTGGAGTCGTGTGTAAACAGTACATGTGTCCAATGACGAAGTTGCCAATCTCCGTGATCTTCTTGGTTTCACAATCACTTCTTTTCATCTGTTTTTAACTGTACCAAATTGCATTTGCCTAAAACTATTATTTAAAAAGTTACAGGTTTCGAAAAAGTGCTCCTCTATTTTTTTGGGCAGTGTAGTTCTCAAAAAACATATACATTAATTCAAGAAAATTAATGCAATTAGTTCAGGTATTTCGAATTCTCCACTCGAGTACATCAATTCTTGTATAGACAGAAACTGTTACTCAAACCAACACTATAATTTCCTAACTTTTAGCGAGAAATAGCCAAAATAGACAAATACATAAGTGACTAGTTATTTCATTTGAGTAGAATAGTTGACCCAGTTCATCTAAACCATAGCGAATTATGCATTAAAAACTTAAATAAACCGATATGAACAGTTATACGTGCGCCCGACTTGATAGATCGCCTCATAAATACTAACATAATTGATCAATTAACGCAAATTTTTCGATAGAGATATACTATCCATTTGCATAGCTATTAATTAGGTGCTTAAATTTTAACAAGGATCTACTTCTAATACTAATACTACGACTTCCTAATTCTTATACTACGCCTAAAATTATTAATGTGAATCTCTATGAGCGTTGAAAGGTGAACGCATATTTTGCAAAGTGGGACATTTGTCATCTGTCGCATTTTGGCCGAGATATATTGCGTTGGAAATGAGTTCTACGGAATATAATTATAATATAAGTTCGCTTTTATTACTAAAAGAATTTGGTAATCATCAACAAACCGGTAGAAAATCCTTAATGATTACACTAGAAATTAAAATCACTCTCTCCGCTACCAGAGGCCCCTTACACAAACACTACAAGTCCTACAATTATAGGTAAACATTTTACACCTGTTGTGATACTATAACACAAAGTAATATGTACAAGTTCACAATTACAGGGAGATTTTCATACATATGGACCTGTACTGCAATATTTGCATGCCTGTAATATATTGTTACAGTGGTAAAATAAAGTTATTTTTACATAGTTACTCGAGAATTTGGGGCCAGGACACTTGTGAAGTTTCTACAAAATGACAGGGAATTTACCTATAGCTACTATGTACGGAATACAACAAAGATAGGTGAATATGATTTTTTACAACCGCTGCCAACCTCTGAGTGACCACAATGCGCATTTCTTGATGTTAGTTAAAGAATACAATGATTTTGGAGTATTTATAAAAATAATCTGATGTGGCCAGGCACATGACTTTATCATACTATATATAAAATTAATGGTTTAGCTGCATGCGTTTCCATTAACCATTAACACAAATATATTAATTAAAGAAAATACACATTATGAATTAACATAATTTCATATGATAATAAATAATAAAACAAACGGTGCCTTGCGCCTCGGGCGCTTTGCCTTGCGCCTCGGGCGCTTATCCGAAATTGTATTTACAAATTTAAAATATTTACGATTTACCCGCCAGTGAGTGAATAGCTTGGCGGGTATACTTTTAAAAACAAACAACGATAAAACAATAAAAATGCTTTACTAAAATATTTAAAATAACGTAAAACGTTTTGGTCAAAATATTATTGAATAAAACATCGACACACACAGCACGCACACGCAGCTACCGCCACCGCCTTCGCCGTCTCCTTCGTTGATCGGGCTCAACGTCATCTTCATCGCTGACGTCCCGCTCAGCATCTATTTGCAGAGTTTCTGCATCCGCTTTGCCTTCGTGCTTGTCCCCAGGCTGGTCAGGTGGTTCCGGCGCAGAGCTATTGTCAAAACATCACCGTATGACACTGTCTGTCATTAGTTCTGTCACAGTTCTGTCATTAGAATTAAAATCCTGGCTACTTAGTTTTAAGGGCGACACGACCGATCTCAATTTGAATCTGCTCCTGCAGCCAAACTATTAATTTTACCAAATTTATTATTTAGCTGTTTTGGCGAAATTACAGAAAGCGGCTCATTTGCAAAATCCTTGAAAAATGCTTGGAGGAAACATCCAGTTCCTTTGGACCCTTTTGAGCCAAAAGCTTTTCAGCTCTAAGTTTGGTCATGAAACTTCTAAATATGAAGTTTCGACCCGATGCCTTTAGTAGTTTCTCCGGAATCGTCGCTACAAAAATCGGGTACACACACACATACACACACACACATACACACACATACACACACACACACAGACATTTCTTTGTACCTTGGTCAAATATGTTCAGGGGACCCAAAAGGACATATTTTCGCTAAAAACTCAAATTTTTTTTTCGGAATGATTACAATACTTTATAATATTGCGTATGATAAAGTCAAAATAACAACCAGTATAAAACTGAACATGACCAAGCCTATCGGTGATAGCAAAAGAGACACGTTGTGGCGACATTGAAAAAGAAATTGGAGAAATTTAACAACAGGGTTATTTTCTGTAATCCTTTATTGTTATACTAGTAACAAACTATGTAAGGGTAAATGTTTCGAAAATAAAAATATTTTAAAAACAAAATTCGAAGTTAGTTATTGAACTTATGTACACTATGGACCTTGGGTACTCTTAACGATTTGTTTTCCAAAATTAGATCCACGCCACCCCTGGAATTTATTCTACACAATAGGAAGACGTGCTTTGATTAAGGAAAGAAATCTGATGTGTCCAGGCACATGACTTTATCATACTATATATAAAATTAATAGTTTAGCTGCATGAGATTCTTATTGATTGAGATCGGTTATGTCTGCATTAAAATAAAACTAGTAGAACTAGACAGATATGTCGAATAAAGCTGCGGTCGGATATTGTACTCCGCTGACACAGGGTACACTGTCCAAATGACACTTACGTGTTATTGGGTGTAAAAAGTGTACGGTATACTATATCCGAACGCAGCTTATATTGACAGTAGGTTGTCAAAACATTTGCGTTTGACACTACGTACTGTCATTAGAATCATATCTGACATATAATCTGACATATCCTGGCTACTAGTTTTAAAGGAGTACGACCGATCTCGATGAAATAGAATTTGCTCATGCAGCTAAACTATTGATTGTACCAAAAAATGTCATAGTGATAAATTATTCAGAATTTCATCTTCTTTAATTTATTATTTAACTATTTCGACGAAATTCCAGAAATGGCGGCTTAATTACTAAATGTTTCAAAAATGCTAAGACGAAACCTGCAGGTCCTTTGGACCATTTTCAAGAGAAAGCTTTTCAGTTCTAAGTTTGGTTATGAAACTTCTAAATATGAAGTTTCGTCCCGATATCTTTAGTAGTTTCTCCGGAATCGTCGCCACAAAAACGGGTACACACATCCACACATACACACACACACACACACACACACACACACACACACACACACACACACACACACACACACACACACACACACACACACACACACACACACACACACACACACACACACACACACACACACACACACACACACACACACACACACACACAGACATTTTTTTGTACCTTGGTCAAAAATGTTCAGGGGACCCAAAAAGACATATTTCCGCTAAAATCTCAAAAATTTTCTTTTGCACGATTGCAATACTTTACATAGGTACTGCGTATGATAAAGTAATATTGTTTACCAAAGATGAAAATACACAAATTTATGTAAAAAATACATTTTTAAAAACTACGCTTTATAAAAAAAATTGCATAAAAATTAAAAATTTCTAAAAATGAAAAAAAAAATCAAAATTTTGAAAACTTTTTTAACTTTTCTTCTTGATTTATGTCACAAAAAATCTATCCACCTGCAAAATTTGAAAATTTGACATTATGAAGTATGCAAAATATCGATTACAAGATTTGAACGTGTCAGACAAGAAGTGAGGTTAAGATAAGCGTACTAATGCACGTATTTAAAAAACAATTACTAGATTGGGACTTTTCAGCGTAATAGTTTGTACGTCATTGTAATAGGTAATATATTTTTCGCGATTTGTTGGCGTGGTGGGGTGACTAACGAAAACGTCTTTATAATAAAATACATATATTACTACATTGTGAGATCGCATAAGATAAAGTAAATAAGACTATTCGCCCTGTGCATACACCGCGGAGGTGACTTGAAAAACGATCTAAGCGCCCGTTGCGGAGAAATACCTGCCTACACTACACTACAGGAGGCAGTAGTTCACGGCGCATTATGTTGTGATCCAATCCGCCAGAACTAATAACATATCGTTGGTATAAATAATCATAATGGGATACAATAAGTGTTACGTTATCAACTGTAATAATACAGGAAGAAATATTAACAAATGCAATATTGTAATAAATAATATAAATTTGGTCGGACCAAATATACAGTACAGATAACTCTAACATTTATTAGCAATCTGCACCATTTACGCCTCGTGGACCTACTACCGCCTACCCCTGTAGAGGCCCTTGCATCGCGCACCCGGTAACATAGACTAGGTAAATTACCGCGGTAATTTAACATATCTCCTAGAAAGAGAGATAGAGGGGACTCATATCTATAAAATATATAGACCTGGAAAAGATTTCAATGTTTTCAAGTTATACCCACAATCGCTTGTCTTGTACTGATTCTTCGATAGTCAACTGAATATACTTTTCTCGTCAAAACTGAGTTAACGATCATTTAAATTAAAAATACTAAATAATGGATTTTTGCCATTTTCCCGAAAGTTTTGAGGTTATGTTATGTAGTAACGTCTCAAAAAATTGCAAATTTTTGCATGATCTACCACTTTTGTATTGGATACTTTTTGATTCTAAGACAAAAACTGATTATTTTGCTTACTTAGCTGAAGTTTTATTATTCTAATTTAATGGTTTTACCATTAGCGTAGAAATGAGATTTTTTATTATTATTTTGTATTTTGTCTGTACAATTGAATGGTGTAACCAGTTTTGCAATTTTCTTAAAAATTTAAACAAATTATGAACAATTACTGAAAGATCCATGTTTGCAAAAGTAAGTTATGAGTTTTTAAATTTTTGAGCATGTTGTTAAATAGGGACTAGTATTTTTATTATTGTATCAATAAGTATATGTAAAAACAACAAAAATGAGAACCAGACGAAATCAGTACGATGATTTTTCACCACAGAATTTTCTCTTGAAATAAAACTGATTTTGATTGGAAAACTAAATATGTCAAAAACTTCTTGCTTTTTTGCAGATAAAGAATGTATGCTTATTTAAGTCATAAAAAGGTACGCTTTTACAAAATTTCATCAGAATGGTGCGATAATGTTGCGATAATGAAAAATAAAAAACAGAAAAATCGTTTTTGCATTGAAATTCGCATCTTGTTCGGAAATTTTGAGGTCATAGTAAAAAGTGACCCGTATAAATGTTACACTATACCACCCCATGACCTGCATTTAATTTTTTTACGTTCACTATGAGCGCCTTTACCATTTCCAATGATAAAAGCCCTGTCTACAATTAATACCAGTTTTGGCTTCAAATCATTGTCTTAATTTATCAGAAGGCAATTCAGTTATGAATATCTTCATTTGGGCAGTAGATCCAACTGATTCAGAGATATAGCACTATCAGAGTCTTTGGCTTCACCAATTCAGTACATGCTGAGATGAGAGATAAAAAAGAGTTGATTACAAAACCGTCTAGTCATTTTATTTATCCTACACCATATGCCATGCGTATGTACACCATCCAACCAATACTTTATACGACATATTGTATGTTACTGTTACTGTTATATTCCGACAATGGGTTCCCCTCAATGTCTGTTATCGCATCTTAGCACCACACCATCAAATTCTTTAGTACAGAATCGACCATAAAGGTCTAACGTTAGTTCGGTTATACCATAAGAACGAACGCAACATTGTTACAATGGATCTTGCGGTACATTAACAATCGTCGGGATGATTTTGTAACAAGATTCGTGCAATTAAAGGCAGGACATCTGGTAAATGTGTGTCACTCAATTAGCTGTTTTTCGGTGCCGTTTGTTACACTGAATGTGAATAACTGAGCAAATTTGGTACAAGGGTATTGAATGTTTATGTATATCTAATAGTTATCGAGTGGTATTTAAATTTAAATTGTTTTAGTACCCGAAATATAAGGGCAATAAGCTCGTTAACTTCAAATTGATACGCCAAATATCTGTTTCAAATTTTTATTTACCAAATGTCGAATATTTGGCAAAAATGAATTATTTCCTATTTGACGAGCAAATAGAAAATTTTTGTTATTGAATGCAATATCAATGCATTGATTATAATAGATTTTAATCCAATGCAATACTTTATTGATTATAGGAAAAAAATAAATAAATTTTTAATATTTATGTTTTGGATACCTACCTAATTTAATTTCACATTGACACCATGTATTTGTCGAATATATTAAACTAATTTTTGAGGTGAACTTGCTATGAATTGATTAGAGCTGTTTTTTTCTCAAATATTCCTACATTTGGCACGTACTTGCCAAATATCATATTCTTGCCACATGTTAAATATTTGGCAAATATATTGCCACGCAAATCGAACATTTTTGTTCTTTATTGGTCTAAACGATGCCATGAGTCATTTATTTTTCCTTTTAAGTTCGTTCACCGCATATTTTTCATCCGTCATTGATTACCGGCTGATTTTTATAAAACTCAAAAAAATCTCTGACATACTAACAAATTTGTACAATATTCGTTTGTGATTTCGGACCGTCAGAGTTGCACTGCAACAGTAAATGCATCGAACATTGATGCATCACCACAGCACTTACTAATACGTGAAAATCTTCTTTGAGGACTTGCTACATGTGCGTACCGAATAGGCACTAGCTATTTTTTTGATTAGTTCGCCTTATTTGCACATTAACTTTTTCAAATCAAACTGATAATTTGATTACGAACAAGCAAGGTTTTATTTTATAATGCCGACATATTTTTAATTACATAAGTGCAGAATTTACTGCGTACTAACAAGGGCATTCTTGTGGAGATTTACAAAACAAATCTGGACGAAACTTTTTGTGCCATTTTAATGATTTTTTTTGTTTTATTTCATCAGCTTTCTGTGTAATTAATTCGTAGCATCTAACATTCTAACATTCTGTAAAACAATACAATTACACCACCAGCCCCAACAGAAGATAAGTGTTATTAACACTCTGTTCAATAGAGCCGAGAAGGTGTGCGACTCCAGCACCTTGGGCGACGAACGAAAACACTATGAGTGGGCCCTACGACAGAATGGATACACCAAGTCTGACATACGGGGTGTCACACAAAGAAAACCGCAAGTCTCATAGGAGCGGCAAGAGTCAAAGGGGTTCTCTTGCTTACCATACGTAAGTGTGGTACTGAAGAAATCGGGTGTCACGGTAAGGTACAGAGCACCAGCAAAGGTAAAGGATCTTTTGCCTAACCCAAAGGATATAACACCACCCCTGAAGAACGAAGGGGTATACAAGATGACATGTGAGTGTGGAACATGCTATGTAGGACAGACAGCACGAAGTATCGAATGTAGAGTCAAGGAGCACAGTAGAGACACCGGGCTACGCAAGATTCAACAGTCCGCTGTTGCTCAAGACTGCCACGAGGTGGGTCACACAATGAATTTCGATGACGTGGAGATGTTGGCAAGGGTAGATAATTATCATCGAAGGCTTATTAGAGAAGCCATCGAAATTTACAAACATCCTGACATCAATCGCGAAGACGGTACTGACATTAGTAGGGTCTGGAAATCGATCCTAACGCGGTCAGGTGGAAAAGCACATGGGCGCGGTAGCTCCAGATGTGCGCAGTGAGGTGTAAATTTAGGTATATAAGGGAGATTTTCTTGGTAGGTCTTCAGTATTCAATTAGCTTTGAAGAAGCGAGCAACATGGTTTGCGAAACGTCAGCATTAACATATCTTGACACACGGCATAACCCGGAAGCAGTTTATTTTCTATACAATATTATTAAATATCTACCAAAATTGTCTTACCATTTTACACGTATGTGCGAAAAGAATACAATATTGCAGTACCTTGATATTGTTTTATTCCATACAGTTGTCAGCAATTAAGAACTGATCAATTTCTCACAAACATTTTTGGAGATGTTGTAGGAGCCACCACTGTAACTGGTAATCATAGTTGTTAATTCTGAAGGTGTTAGTTTTCTTAAAATATTTTTGACATGAACCCATACTTTGTTTTCACCAGACTTCTTGAAAAGAGTTCTTGGGACAGATGGATGGGAAAAGTGATAAGTTTACTGATAATGACCACATGTTTTATTTGACAAATCTCCACCACAAAATTGTACATCTTTAATTTGAAATTAAACAATAAGCTTTCAAAAATGTTTGGGTTATGTTACAAACAGGGTTGCGGAGTCTTTAAAAAAGTTCTCCACTCCGACTCCAGATATTTTTCGTGGACCGACTCCGAGTCCGACTCCGACTCCAGAAAAATTGCATACAAAAATATGTTCAAATAATTATGGTAATAAAAATCTTACATATGTAAATAATCATAAATTTGACGCAGAGTAATACAACCGAACAACATTAAATTTGCTATGAAAACAAAAGCACTACCAGGAAAAAAGAAACTATAACTATAATCTAGTATTGTATCTGATTGAGGTAAACATACGTCCTACTGATCGGACCACAAATACAAAATTTATGACCACATAATTATAATATGTAATTTCTTTCTGTAATTTGTTTACTCAAAATATCTCTGACATCATTAAGTATTTAACTATTTTCTCCAGAGAACATACAAATCGGCACTACTTTGTCCATTTAAGGAGCAAGTATACCCCACTAATGAAAATTTTTGTTAGTGTTTGGAGAAAAACTATTTGCAATGGAAACTAACCACAGGTGACATAGGACTTAAAAAAAAACACATGAAACAAACGGTAAAGTCAAGGGTTTCTTAGAAAAACTAATTTTTTTCTAAATCGCGGGTTCGAAATCACGTAAAAACGATAAATAATTCAAACTAAGTTCATAGGTAAAACCTTTCTATTTTTTTATGTTCTATTTTGGAAAGTTATTTTCATAAAATAATAAATGTATACCAAAAAAAATAATTTCTTTCTTTGATATTTTGTTACTTTTATATACTTTCCAATATGCAATAATACATCAGAAAACCAATGTAAAAATTTCATATCTCTACAACGCGTATTAACGCTAGGATTCCAAACCTACGGTACACTAGACTACGTCGTTCCGACTTTCTATCTCTAATAATAACAAAATCACCCATAAGACATAGTGTATAAAACAAAATAAAATTCATTTTAATAAAAATAAAATGAAATGTAAAATACGTTTATATAGTCGATCTCACCAGTGCTGCAAATTACCCATCGATTTCTGCTGTTATTTTCCGCATACGCTACACTTCATTCTTATACATTGCCGTGTGTTAGAATGCAATAGAATGATTATGATACATCTGCTGCACAAATTAAATGCGCCCAGCGAAAAAGTACGTCTTTTCTTAGAATGACCTTTCTAACCTCTAATTCTGAACGTAAATATTGAAGGTGACCGTATTGTAGCAAAAATGTTTTCATTGAAATGTAAGCCGCTCAATAAAAAGTCTATGGTGATGGTTATTTAAAGGTTATTTAATTTGTAAAGATAATAGCAATATTAATTTAATTTCTATTATATCCGCCTCGGTAGGCAACGTATTTACAGTGATATATGTTCGGTTGCCTATGCACAACAATCAAGCTGCGAGATACATACACTTATAAGCGATGAGTAATTTGCAGCACTCGTGAGATCGACTATAAAATTGTTGTGAGGAACAGAATAGCTCCAACCATCATGCAAGGATGCCCTGGCATAATTTTTAATTATTTTTAAAGCTGACGTCAAAGCAGCATAATTATGGCTGCAACAGGTAATCTGGATAAATGATTATTGCTACATTGAACTATGTACTTTCTCAATCTCATTTAAAATCTTTTGTTCAAATTACCTTTTTCAAATTTCTGCCGGATTACTTTTGTTAATCGTCTTCACTTTCGTTTGAACAGCGTGTTTTGTAATTTTATTGTATGTAGGTAGGTACTTTGTCAAAGACCTAATAGAATGTTCAGTTTTATTTGTTTACTGTCTACTGAGGCAACGTCGATCTCGCATGTTTATCTTTTTCTACAAAAATTAAACCTGGACTCGGAGTCGGAGTCGGTACATTTTTTTCGACTCCGACTCCTCCGAAATTTGTCTGAACTCCGACTCCACGACTCCGATTCCACAGCCCTGGTTACAAAGCTTTAAACCTTAACACCTTCCGGGTTGCTTACATAACATTTTACCACATTTATAGAAATTTGATATAAGATTTGTACAAAAGACAACACAGAAAAAAAAACTAATAAAAGTATAGATAATTACATGTTTATTTGTGATACGTTTTTACATACAACACAAACCAAATTCGCTAATACATAATATCATCAGTTTTAGTTTTAATTTTCTAGCAATTGTATATATTTTAATCCACACAAGTATCCCGACATTCTTCCTCTGAAATAAAACTATTTTCACTCCTTCTAGCATCATCGTTACAATCAATCTTCAAATCAGGCTTGGTTAGTTCACAGCGATTTAATTCTCTATTATAGAACCATCTGTCACTCGATTTAGCGCAGGTTTTAGTTATAGGTGGCAAAGTACACACTGATAATACTAGAAATAAAAAAATATATATTTAGGTTATGATAATTATAATTAATCTAATTAAGTTATACAGTATAATTTAAAACATTCAACGGTTAGAGTCTTGCTGTTCTCCAATAAGGGTTAATAACCAGCTTTATTTGGTAAATACCCTTTCCTTTCAATTCTTGGAGACTCATGTCTTCAAAACGTTTCAGCACCAGAATTCCCATGACAATTGATGGTATTACCAACAAGAAAAATACATTCATTTTTATATGATCTCATAATGAGCCAAGTATATTTAGTATGGGACGACACAATATGATTATCGATTATTTTGTTTTAACTACAAACAATGGGCACATAAAATTCGTATCAAGCATGCTACTGACATGGTATTAATAAAATTGTGAATTTCGCTCAACTATGAAGCTGCTTTACTTACTGATGGTTATATTTGTAGTGTCACGTAGGATATTATTTCCTCAAGGCGAAAAAAGAAACATCCATCCCTCAAGACAATTTGACCAGGAAGCAGAACTGCGTCAACACAACTTCATGCGGTTAGGTTGAAGGCGCTTGTATTTAGTGACTTAACCATGTTTGAGATATAGAGATTGTAAATACATAAGTAAAAGTCCTAAAAAACGTGTGCTTGCGTCATGTTTTTTTTGCATTCGAACAAAAAAATTGAAATAAAATGTGTTATACTCGGGAATCATTTCTACATAACATGATTGACTATCAAAATTTTCTGCCCCTAGGTTTGGACAGAAGCGCGAGTGAAGTGTAGAAATGTACCCGATTTTAGCACTTTTTAATAAACGCACGTCTTACCAAATTTTTTTCTGCTAAACCGCTTGCCCAAAAAGAGTCAAAATTTCCACAGAGTATAACTCAAGATCTTGGCTACAGATTGGCATTTGTATTTTTCTAATTTTCTTTGCAATAAAGGCTATAAACAAGATTTTCTGGAAGCGGCAACGAGTATTATCACGATAATGAGACAGGTACGAAAACAATCGCAAAATTTTGTTCAATGAGAGTATTGAAATAGAAACACATTTCAGATGTTCATTAAATTTATAAAGCGATATAAATATGCAATATAATTTTGGGATACCACGCAAGTACGTCACGTCGTCGTCATCGGCTCAGGATTTGAGGTCGCCTTACAGCCTACACCACAGGCCAGTATTTAGAATTAAAACAAATATTGTACATATTTATTGATGTAAGCAGAATTGAAGTTGCAAGTTAGAAATGATGGACTCTTTGTTTAATGAAAAAATAGTTTACAAGTGTACAGCGAAGAGCTTTAAACATGTTATTTTTATTTTAACGCATTTTGAATCAACAGCAGTAATCAAATTTAATATTATCTGGTAGGAGCAAACAAATAAAATAACAAAACAAATTATTTTTGTTTTTATTATTTATTTATTTTATGGTTAAAAAACAGCTTTATTTGGTAAATACCTTTTTTCTACTCCTATTGATGAATGCATTCATTATCATGGCAATTTATGATAAGTAATACTAACCATTCCCCACACACATGACAAACATTTCATTCCTGGTTCCTCATACCCCGCGAGCCGTGAGAAATATTTTATTTCTCACGGCAATATTTCATTTCTCACGGCTGTAGAACCAATCATAGCGTGGATTTTCATTTCCACCGTGTTTAGAGAGACTGCTTAGCAACGTTGACAACGTCGCTAAACGACGAGCGCTACAAACAATTTTAATCTGTCAGATATTTTAACGAAATACACTACCACATACCACCACATACGTACAGTGTACAGTAATTACTGCAATTCGTTAATCATAATTATAAAGAAATGTATTCTGAATGTGTACTCCACCTGATGTAATACAAGCCGCGCAAATCCGCACATTAAATTTATTGCACGAAAAATCGAGGACAAAATACGAAAAAACCTACAAAGCGTTTATGGATTGGCGAATCAGAAAAAATGTAAGCTCATTTTCCGAAAAAGTTTTGATAGCCTGTTTTGGTGAGCTTGCCGACAAATTTAAGTCGCCCAAAAAGTGTAATAATGTGACTTATTTAATACATCAATACGCACCAACAAGGGATAATAATTATCTGTCATTTTGTAGGTTAGATACCTTGTTATCTTTTCTTCGCTGTCAATATTTGACACTTTTAGAAAAAAATCTGTAATACCGACATAATGTCATACATCAGAATACCTATACGTACCACCGCGCCACCGCCGCGCCGCGCCGTCCCAATACGGACTAAATTAATTTTTAACAAAAATTGTATAGTCGTAGAAAAAGTACAGTATTCCATTCGCAAGTAATGGCAACTACTCACTCGAACGTTTTGCAGCACTCGCCTACGGCTGGTGCTGCGAACTTCCTTCTCGTGAGTAATTGCTTACATTACTTGCTCATATAATAATATACTATTCCTTTCAATTCTTGGAGACTGATGTCTTCAAAACGTTTCAGCACCAGAATTCCCATGACAATTGATGGCATTACCAATAAGAAAAATACATTCATTTTTATATGATCTCATAATGAGCCAAGTATATTTAGTATGGGGGCGACACAATATGATGATCGATTCTTTTGTTTTAACTACAAACAATGGGCACATAAAATTCGTATCAAGCATGCTACTGACATGGTATTAATACAATTGTGAATTTCGATCAACTATGAAGCTGCTTTACTTACTGATGGTTATATTTGTAATGTCACGTAGGAGATTATTTCCTCAAGGCGAAACAAGAAACATCCATCGCTCAAGACAATTTGACCAGGAAGCAGAACTGCGTCAACACAACTACATGCGGTTAGGTTGAAGGCGCTTGTATTTAGTGACTTAACCATGTTTGGGATATAGAGATTGTGAATGCATAAATAAAAGTCCTAAAAACGTGTGTCTGCGTCATGTTTTTTTTTGTATTTGAACAAAAAAATTTAAATAAAATGTGTTATACTCGTGAATCATTTCTACATAACATGATTGACTATCAAAATTTTCTGCCCCTAGGTTTGGACAGAAGCGCGAGTGAAGTGTAGAAATGTACCCGATTTTAACACTTTTTAATAAACGCACGTCTTACCAAATTTCTTTCTGCTAAACCGCTTGCCCAAAAAGAGTCAAAATTTCCACAGAGTATAACTCAAGATCTTGTCTACAGATTGGCATTTTGTATTTTTCTAATTTTCTTTGCAATAAAGGCTATAAACAAGATTTTCTGGAAGCGGCTACGAGTATTATCACGATAATGAGACATGTACGAAAACAATCGCAAAATTTTGTTTAATGTGCGTATTGAAATAGAAACACATTTCAGATGCTCATTAAATGTATAAAGCGATATAAATATGCAATATAATTTTGGGATACCACGCAAGTACGTCATATCGTCTGACATATTCGTAACCTAAAATTACATACGTATCTGCAATAGATAAATATAGCTAATAATTTATTTATTTATTTATCTTATTTATTTATTAATCGTTCGGTATACATACGGGCGTAGCCCAAACCAGTACACACATACAGAAATACAAAACTAATATTTTAAGACAGTACGTATAAGATACAAAATTAACATAAAATTATTAAAATTATAAATAAGAAATTAATCAACGCTGGGAAATTAATCTGATAACGAGAAGAACAGAAAGAAAATTTGAATGCGCAAACAAACACAAGTCACAAAAAAAAAGAAAAGATACTATGTAGCGAAGCGGAATAGGGAAGTGGTGAACAAATGCTGGTAAGACAATGCTCAAGGGGGACGCACGACTCGCAGCAGCTTACGTTAGAAGGAGAGGAAAGAATTATTGAAGGGATCTACTGAAGGGATCGCCTCTAAAAGGTTAGACGAGCGAAACTGCCGCTCGTAGCTAAAGATTGTTATTCGTTAATATTTTTGTTTCGATTGGCAATTGCAATATTATGTCATTTATACTCAAATACATAGTAACGTTAGTTATAATTATAAATATTTCTACATCGGATATCCGCTGTCAATAATTTTTAAAGGAAGGTAATCCCAGATAGGAATTTCATGTAAGTGAAAAAAATCTAACTCGGTTTCTACTTCGTCGCAGACCGAGATAATATACTTTTATCTACAAATTTTTTATATTTATTTAATTTAAGTTATGATAAGTAATTGAAAAATGGAAACTCCGTAAACTACAAAAAAATTCACTTAGATGGATATTATATGTGTGCGTGGATGTGAAAAGGGACCAGTTGTCCGTTTCTAGTTACGCAGATAATCGCAAATAAAGTTAAACTGGTTCAAAATACACATTTTTGTGTTATTAGCTAATTACTCTCCTTATTGTGTTTTTTATCAGATGTGTTCGTCTGAAACCCGTCTGCGGTTGGAAAAGCATGAAGAAATGCGTTTTTATTGCGAACGAAAAAGGGACCAGTTGTCGATATCACGCTACGCTCTAGCGCATTACGGTGTTGCCGCATACAGTGGCAGAAACAAATGTCGGTATGATAGCAGTTTATAAACTTGTTTGTATAAAATATAATTACAAAGTTATATAATATTCCGGGACAATTACTACGCTTATATTAACTTCACTTTTTGTTTGTTTGTTTGTTTGTTTGTTTGTTTGTCTGTTTGTTTGTTATGTGCAAATCTTGTAATCGATATTATTTCTACTTCCCAGTGTCCAATCAAGTTAAAATTTTGCATGTGGACAGATTTCCGATGACAATTTCTTGTATTGTTTTTTGCAATAGTTTTTTCAAAAATATGGAAACTTTTCCAAAATTTGAAAAAATTTCAATATTTGGAAAATTTGACCAAATGAGTTGAAATTTTGCCTGTGGACGGATTTCCGGTTACAATGACATGAAGCAAAAAAAGAATTTGGAAAATTTTCCAAAATTTTGAAAAAATTTTGAATTTGTACAAGTCTTGTACTCGATATTTTTTCTACTTCCCAGTGTCCAACCAAGTTAAAAATTTGCTTGTGGACAGATTTCCAGTGACAATACAAGAATCAATAAAAAAAATATGGAAACTTGTCCAAAATTTGAAAAGAAATTTGGAAAATTTCACCAATTGAGTTGAAATTTTGCCTGTGGTCGGATTTCCGGTGACAATGACATGAAGCAATAAAAAAATTTGGAAAATTTTTTAACATTTTGAAAAAAAAGTTGAATTTGGAAAATATGTCCAATCGAGTTGAAATTTTGTATGTGGACAGATTTCCGGCGACAATGCGCGAAAAAAATAACATGAGTAAAAAAATGAAAATTTGTGTAGTTTTTAGGAAATGCACTTTTTATATAAATTTATTATGATTGTATTTCCATGTTTTGTGTCCCTAGTTATGTTTATTTCTTATCATTAAACGTTTAAAATAATTTGATACTATCTGATTTATTTGAACTCGCAAATTTGGATATTTAACTGACATAAGTGTTGAAATCAGACAGCTGCAAAATTATGTAACAGGAAATAGGATGAAAAAAGTTGCAAATTCACGTTAATTTATTATGGTTGCCAGATTACATCTTTGGTCGCCATATTAGATCCGCCATTTTGAATTCTAAAAATAAATAAGATTTGGAATCAGAGGACCCCCATAAACCCCTTACGAGAATGCTTAAGTCTTCTTAAGACTCGAGAGATGAAGCTAGGTATCTTACACTATACATATTGTAGGCCCAGGCCAAGGTCTATAAAGAGAGAGGTTATCCAGTTTGCTATCTTTCCTATAGTCCACTTTATATACCCCCTTCAGATCCCTATATGATCTATTTTCGTGACGTCACTAGAGTCCCTGCTCACGTCGCATTCATCGCTCGTTTAGTTTGTTCGAAGATACGTTTAATTATTGATAGCTCAGCTCGTTATAGTTTTTTTAGTTACTTAGAAAGGTTGTTTTTGTTCGTGTTTAATCGTTATTCTGTGTTTTTATTGTTATATTCAATAGTTGATAGTTTTACGTTATTAGTTGTTTTATTAGTGTAGTATTTTAAGAAGTAATTAAGTTAGTAAAGGTAAGATATTAATTTATATTGGAAATTACATTATTCTAAATCATTTATCAATTTTAGATGCCTATGGTTTGCTCCGTACCGGGTTGCCGTTTGAGGTATAACATTTCAACAGTGATTGGATTAACAATATCGTATTTTACTTTTTCACGTGATCAAAGTTTAAGGCAGAACTCATCCACAATTGGGACATTACTCATACGAAGACCAGCAAGAGCACTCATACTCCCTTCCATCCTAGATAAGTCATTTATATTTTGGCGGCCTAATGAAACCGTCGGAAGAATTTAAACGCTTGTTTAATAAAAGGAATAGCGAGTTCAAAAGCTTATGGGGTATGGGATTAATAATTCGAAAAGAATTAGCCGTAAGTTAAGAAGAGAACTTTTAAAACAAGATCCAAATATCGAAACCATAGTTTTGAAAGCTTTCGTCGAGCAAAGAATATATGTACGGATGATTTTTTTAAATTTTACTTGTCAACAGCAAAAAAAATCTAAATATTTAAAACGAAGAGTAGAAAGCAGAGTAAAAAAGATGAGGAAAATTGTAGATACAATAAAGCTTCTTACTGATTTTTTATTTTTTCTTTGTACGTATGTTCTAATCAAATATTGTAATCAGGACAAGCCAATGAGTGGTTTAATGAGCAAGTTGTACCAATACTACCAATATTGATTTAGTTACTGTTTTTCTATTTATTTATCTGTAGAGTCGGTAAACGAAACATTCGACTCCAATTCCTGCTAATTTTAGTGTTTCAACCCCAATTTGCACGGTTGCAAAAATATGTGGTTGCCGTTATGCCACCTTTGACTCCGGCTGTTGACTGAACTTTTGTAGGTTGACTCCACTGACTGAATATCTGCTCAATTTTTATTCCAACTGCAGAGCCCTGGTTTAGCACAACACATTTCTTTAATCGGAGATACATTACATACTAATGTACTTACTCAGCATTATTAACAAATTATTGAAATAGCATATTGTGATAATCACATTCTTCATTTTTTTCATCCTAATCATTTAAAAATGATCACAATAAAGAAGCATTTATTTTTGCAATATAATTATGCACCTACCTAACCTAAATCATACAACGAAATGAGCATTCAAATTGGTGGCAGCGCGACTCTAGTGACGTCACGATCTCCCTTTACCCCTCAAACTCGGAAATCCCGTACTTGGATAACCTTACTACTTTATAGACCTTGGGCCCAGGCCAATGGCGCTATAGATTAAAAAACCTATAAAACCCAAACGGAATAATGAAATAATAAATTCTACTAAAAATCTTGAAACTAATATCGAAATTGTTCTAAAAATGTTGGAGTCAGCGTAACTTCCAAATATGCGGGAAGTTATTAACATTTAAACTTTGCAAAAGTTTGAAGCGTCATAGCGCAAAAGTTTAATTTTTTCACCAGCAACTTAAATATATTTTTTTTCAATTTCTCTTTATGGTAATCGGCTTAAAATGTTGGAGTACCTTTGCCATAACTTATTCTATCTAAAAACACTCATAACTCAATTTCGGTCAACTGGTCCCTTTTCATATCCAGGCACACATATATTTTGTTTATGCATATAATTATGTATACAACAAAAATTATATAAATATAAAATGAGAATAGTATAGATAAAAATAATAGGTAGATAAAATAAATATATGTAATAACATAAAAACAAACATTTAATAATATAGTAATAACATAAGCATGTATTAAATAAGAAAAGTGTTCTGTTAGGTTGGAGGTGATATAAATTTGGAGTGCCTTTATTTCATATTTGTTGAGGTTGGTATGACACAGAAGTAAACACAGAACATATGTATCGTCAATTTGTTGCACTAAGAAGACAAACAAAATCCTTTGTTGTTGTATCAGCTAAAATTGATTTAATTATGGTTGTCCAACAAATTTATGATTTTTAATCAAATAGCTGCCTAGATTAATAGTTGAAGTGCTTTTTGTTTGTATCCTTGGTGTTTTAATTGCACTAATGGACATTTTTTAACGACCTTTTAGCTGCTCATTATAATTTATAGAGGTTTTGACTGTATTGCACATTTATTTACTTAAGTGTTTAAAATATATGATAAAAAGGAACATTCACATATATTATATGTCCCACATTTTTCCCGCATAAATTATTTTTAGAAACTAAATGTTTCAGAGTAAAGCTTTTCATATGGACCTAATTGTTTTTCCAAATCCTTTCAAGTTACAGCAAACTTGAAATATTAGCAAAATAAATTTTTATATAAAATATAATTACGGGCCTTTAATTTTGTAATTAACCGAGTTTGTATTACCAATTGTTATGCAGCAACGGATAACTTTGAATACAACCATTTTATGTTTTTTTATGTCAATTTTCTAATGTTCAGATAAAAGGTTCAATGAGAAAAAAAGGGAATGGCCATTAAAAAACTATCGTTTACGTCATAAGTAAAAACAATTGAAGGTTGGACATTGAATTTAATATAGCTATGTATATTTATATATATTTTGATAATTACAAATTGGCAAGTTTGAGGATTTTTAAAATAGCAATCCGTTCCAGAGATTTTGTCGTTTCCATACCTTACATAATAAATAATAAAATTCAATTGATTAATTAATATTAAGGTAAATAACAATTTAATGATAATAAATTGAGTAACATAATAGATTGAAGTTTCAATAAATTTTAATTTTACAAGTTATTGAAAGTTATCGACATATTATTCTGATGTGATATCATTCATATTGGATTGTAAATCCTAACTCTTACTTATCACACATAAGAAAATGCGTATGGATGCTATTATAGAACGTCACAATATAATTTTAATAAACAAAAAATAACAACATTTTTATAATTAAACTAAAATGCTGAACAACAGTTCTTAAGGTCATATCTGCAGCAAAGTAGAAACCGGGACAAATATGATTTTCAGTTACATGCAATTGCAATTGTAGAAATCTTTTAAACATTATTTACGCCGAATATAATGATCGGTTTTGTGTTTCAGACATCCGCCGGCCGGCGGCGCCCTGATGATCAAGGACTTCAAAATGTGGTTTACACAATATTCAACAAATTTGCAGATACGACCTTTAGAACCATAACGGCAGTATACCGACTGAAATTGTCGGTATACCTACTTACAATAAGATTTAATTTACTGTGTATTTTAAAATACATTAAATATTATATATGCACTTTTGTCAGGTTGGGATATCCGAAACATATATAAATAGACGAAATTCGATTTCATTCCATACATACAGAAAAATAGAACGAAGCGAAACAAAAGTGACCCTTTGGTTTTTTGACTTTAGCAGGTAGGTATCCGACGACCGACGACCGACGACCGACAATCTCCGACCTACGTTTGGTGTACGCTAACTGCGGGCATGTTAACATCTTTTTTTCTTCGGCTGTACATGTCCGATTTTATTGCCTATAGTTTTGGCTAATTTCGCTATTATTTTCGTTAGTATTCTTGGTCGTGTAAAACGGCTCTTAGAATATACAATTAAACTAGTCCACAACGAAGTTTTATTATTTCCTCACTAACGATTTAAAAAAATACAATAATAATTTTTGCCAAAAGGATAAGTCAGTGCTATTGTATTTTTGTTTAAACAAATGGTATTTATTTAAACAATTGCAAACTAGTTAATTGATGACAAACAATGCCAACAATATAATTATAGTTTCACAAAAAGAAGAAAAATTTGTCCGTAACATTGAATATTTTTGTAAACAAATATTATTTGTTTAAACAATTGCAAATTAGTTAGTAAATGACCAAAAAATACCAATATCCTAATAATAATTTCTTTTAAAAAATAGAAAATATGTCCGCAACATTGTATATACATATTTGTTTAAACAAATGGTATTTGTTTAACCAATTGCCAATTAGTCAATAAATGACAAAAAGCCAGCAGTTTAATAACTTCCGCAAAAAAATGGAAAATATGTTCGTAACATCGACATTTTTGTTTAAACAAATGCTAATTGTTTAAAAAATTTCAAATTAGTTAATAAATGACAAAAAAATATGTCAATAATCCAATAATAGTAACTTCTGCCAAAAACAATAATAAAACACGTAACATTGTAAAATTGTAAATTTGGGGAAACTTTTGTCTCATATTTAGGGTACTATGGGGAGGGTTCCGCAACATCTCTTCTAAATAAGAAACGTGTAAAAAAGGAAAAAATATGCATTTTTGCAATGTATTTTAAATGGGAAATTTGAGGTGCTCGGTGGCACGTGTTAACGTTACCCGATTTTTCTCAAATTTGGGGGGAATTTTTTTTTCTGGGAAAGGAACAGATTGGGGGAATCGTTGCCCTCTAACGAAAGGTCCGTTTTTTGGACCACCCTAAAGTACAGTCATGGAATTAAGTATGTTCGTATCGCTATTGCAGGATTTGAAAATATATGTCGGTTTATATGTCGGTTTATATACCGTGTCCTGGGAGTCTATTCCCGTCATCTTTTGGAAACGAATGCCAGACTTCTCGAATGGTTAGGTGAGAGTGGGGATATCAGCGGTTGCTCTGTGTTTGGAACGTATGGGCGTGACGCGTGCGTTATTGTTCTTAGCGACAAGCAAACTTTCTCATAGATACGTTCGTATGAGCGTGGCGCGTGCGTTATTGTTCTTAGCGACGAGCAAACTAGCTCATAGATACGTTTGTATGGGCGTGGCGCGTGTGTTATTGCTCTTAGCGACGAGCAAACTTGCTCATAGATACGTTTGTATGGGCGTGGCGCGTGCGTTATTGTTCTTAGCGACGAGCAAACTTTCTCATAGATACCTTCGTATGGGCGTGGCGCGTGCGTTATTGTTCTTAGCGACGAGCAAACTTGCTCATAGATACGTTTGTATGGGCGTGGCGCGTGCGTTATTGTTCTTAGCGACGAGCAAACTTGCTCATAGATACGTTCGTATGGGCGTGGCGCGTGCGTTATTGTTCTTAGCGACGAGCAAACTTGCTCATAGATACGTTTGTATGGGCGTGGCGCGTGTGTTATTGCTCTTAGCGACGAGCAAACTTGCTCATAGATACGTTTGTATGGGCGTGGCGCGTGCGTTATTGTTGTAGCGACGAGCAAACTTTCTCATAGATACGTTCGTATGGGCGTGGCGTGTGCGTTATTGTTCTTAGCGACGAGCAAACTTGCTCATATATAGGTTTGTATGGGCGTGGCGCGTGCGTTATTGTTCTTAGCGACGAGCAAACTTGCTCATAGATACGTTTGTATGGGCGTGGCGCGTGCGTTATTGTTATTAGCGACAAGCAAACTTTCTCATAGATACGTTTGTATGGGAGTGGCGCGTGCGTTATTGTTCTTAGCGACAAGCAAACTTTCTCATAGATACGTTCGTATGGGCGTGGCGCGTGCGTTATTGTTCTTAGCGACGAGCAAACTTGCTCATAGATACGTGTGTATGGGCGTGGCGCGTGCGTTATTGTTCTTAGCGACGAGCAAACTTGCTAATAGATACGTTCGTATGGGCGTGGCGCGTGCGTTATTGTTCTTAGCGACAAGCAAACTTTCTCATAGATACGTTCGTATGGGCGTGGCGCGTGCGTTATTGTTCTTAGCGACGAGCAAACTTTCTCATAGATACGTTCGTATGGGCGTGGCGCGTGCGTTATTGTTCTTAGCGACAAGCAAACTTTCTCATAGATACGTTCGTATGGGCGTGGCGCGTGCGTTATTGTTCTTAGCGACGAGCAAACTTTCTCATAGATACGTTCGTATGGGCGTGGCGCGTGCGTTATTGTTCTTAGCGACGAGCAAACTTGCTCATAGATACGTTCGTATGGGCGTGGCGCGTGCGTTATGGTTCTTAGCGACGAGCAAACTTTCTCATAGATACGTACGTATGGGCGTGGCGCGTGCGTTATTGTTCTTAGCGACGAGCAAACTTGCTCATAGATACGTTCGTATGGGCGTGGCGCGTGCGTTATTGTTCTTAGCGACAAGCAAACTTTCTCATAGATACGTTCGTATGGGCGTGGCGCGTGCGTTATTGTTCTTAGCGACGAGCAAACTTGCTCATAGATACGTTTGTATGGGCGTGGCGCGTGCGTTATTGTTCTTAGCGACAAGCAAACTTTCTCATAGATACGTTCGTATGGGCGTGGCGCGTGCGTTATTGTTCTTAGCGACGAGCAAACTTGCTCATAGATACGTTTGTAAAAATAATTAAAATTATAGCAATAATATATACAGGATGTCTCACGTGTCTTCCGCAAAGACATTCTCAGAAAATTTTTCAATTCATTAAAAAGTTACAACCGTTTGAATTATTAACAATACCTTAATTTAAACGGCTCCAAGCACTGTTACTGCTTCAAATGTAATACGGTAAATATTGTAATTATTTATTGGCATAGCAGACCCAAAGACATTCAAAAATTAACTCCAAAACCCAAAAGAAGATAATTTTTTTAAACAAATTTCATTAAATAGCCCAACCTACATAACATAGCCCTACCAAGTTTTATAATTGTATGAGGTATACCAATGTTTATTTGTTTTTAATTCTATCAAAACTCTGCACTATTCCTTAAGTTCTATAATTCTTTAAGTTACACACAGAAAAGTGATTATTTGGAACGAGAAAACATAATTTCTTGAATTTATTTACTAGATTCAAATGCATGTTTACTTGGATGTAGAAAGTTAGGTATATACAAGAAATGCCACATACTCAATATAAGTAACATAATTTCTCAGATAAATGCTGTCAACAAATAAATTCTTTCTTTATAAGAACCAATATTGTATTGAAAGAAGATATTGAATTTTTCGTCCCAAAAATGTTAATTTCTCCAACCAAGTAATAGTAAAACCATCCAAGTGCGTAGTTACTTGATCCAAGAAAATATAAGACATTTAATATAAGCAAGTATTGTTTACTGAATAAAAACCCACCAATTATTTAACTGAAGTGATTCTCACTTCTTTCAAGTAATCCCTTTCTCTGTAATAAATATGCACACCGTGATTTTGTCAAGGCTCGCGCGCCCGCGCGTGGTGCTGGCGCCGTATAGCCTAACCTAGTACGAAAACAACACCGAAGTAACCGTAGGGGATGGTTCCTTGTGATTTATTGGTGATGTGTATTGTGATTTATAGTGTACAATAAACGTTTCAACACGGAATAGTTTGATGTAACGCACGCAACAGTTTAGAACGAGTAAGTAAATATAGCAATAGAAAACGTTAAAACGCTAAAGATATTTACCGGGAATAAAAATATACTCTTCATTGAAGACTGTTTACTTACTTCACCAGAGTAACCACTTTCTTAAATCTAGTAATTATTCCAAGAAATAAAATTGTTGAAGTTAATAATCTCTCGCGTATATACGAACCTACCAACTACTTCAGCCAAGTAATTCTCTCTTCGTTCGAGAGACACACACTTTTCTGTGTGTATACAATGAATTATGTTTGTAATCAAATCTCACCTGTTTTACCAATGTTTAGGCATTCCGATTCGCACTTCTCTATTGTCTCAAATCTATTTTGGTTACCACCACATCCACCATATATAAGTTTTCTGCAAGTTCTTGTTGCTGGATGGTGAAAGTAATAAGTTTGCCTCATGCTGCATCTTCCAGGGTTTGGCCGCAAATAACAGAACGATGGGGCTAATAAGAGAAGAAAATAAGTTGTTAAATGCAAAAATACTAAATAGGCAAAGTCTAAACTATGAACAACACTCATCGGCAAAAAAAAGAAACAGCCACCTAACGCCTAAAATTGTCCTGTACATTTTCCAGACTCGGAAGGTGACACGCTGTATACAATACGTGTTGGTGATGCTTTCAGCCGTATTATATACGCTCATTATAAATGATTGTAGTCAAAGTAGTACATGCCCATGTAAATATTTGCCCATATTTTCTATTTTCTATTTGATTATAATTTCCCTCTTGTCACAACAGTTCAAATGCAGTTCCCCACAGTTGCAATGGATGTCGCGCGAATAACTAGGTATAGATAAAATACATTTTTGTTGAACTGTCAAATACAGGCTGTCTCACGTAACTGGCACATTAGAAGATTCTCATATTCTACTATTTCTGGAAACTTTAAATTTTCGTATTAGAATTTACTCGATCTGAGCTCTTCAGCTAAAATATTCTCAAGTTAACTGTCACGTCCGGTCACCGGAAGTCGGCATCAACTGTGTTATTTTAAATGGAATGATATAATTTTTATTTTATTTTTGGTTTCTACGTATCAAAATACATTATTTTTGATAAAGTTTCCCTATACCTAAATATCACCATTTTGAGTTTTTTTGATTTTACTAATTTTTTGGTGTTTTTCGCGTTTACGTTTAAAATTCAATATCTCGGTTATTATTGAAACTAGAACTTTAATGATTGGTTGTCCAAAACTAGAAACATAACCAAATAAGACGATCTTTAGTTCATCATAATATCTTAGACAGGGTGTTCAAAATTTACTACACAGTAATTGAATTTTCAGTAATAATATAACAAGAGAGTGAGAATAAATTGAAAATAATTTGATAGATTGTTTGAAAACTTGTTGCCACTCGAGCCCTGCGGGCTCTCGTGACTATTGCCAAATGGCAACAAGTTTGAACAAAATCTGTCAAATTATTTTCTAATTTATGGAACTCTCGAGTTATATTTGACTAGATTATTTTTTGATTCACAAATTTTTACAATAAAAAAGATCAATAAAACTATCATAAAATTATTGAAAAATTTAATTTAATTAATTATTACTTACAATATATGAAAATATCATTGACACATTGTGAATATATTAAAAGAATTAACAATTTAAATTAGTACAATGAAAAACGCAATTATTAAAAATATTTCGAGACTCATTATTTATTGAGGATTTGGAATTGCTTGTTATATTAAGTGTTTCCTCCTGCGTATTCTCTCTAAGATTATTTATTATATTTGAATGATGTTCTTGGTTCAATTGTAAGTATGGTTTAATCGAACTTGCAGAATTATGACCAGTGACCTTGATTAGTTCTTGTTCTCCTACACCAGCTTTTGAAAGGTTACTTACTGCACTTGATCTGGCAGAATGGTTAGTTATTTTTTTAGTAACTGTGTCTAGACCTACTTTTTCTGCGGATTCTTTCATCCATTTTGAAATGGAATTTATTCCCACAGGAACGTTTTTATACCAAAAACCATGAGTTTGCCAAGCCGGATTTGGAGTAAGAAACAAGCGTTCGGTTTTAGTATTTTCTTCACGTTTACTCATTAGTTTTTCAAAAAGACGAACAGGGCAAATATGTGGGTTATTTATGTTTGGAGTCAACCATTTACTATTAGCGCACCTTTGTGCTCCACCCTGTGCAGTTTTTGTAAAGATGGGATTGTATTCAATGCGGCCAGTATTTAATCTTTTTATGTCGGTTTCTTTTTTAAAATAATGAACTAAACATTTCGTAGCTTCTCCTCCCCTCCAAGCTAGTTCATACGATGCAACGTGAAAAAACTTTCTATGCAATCCACAAGGTGTATCTTCGTCCCAATAGTTAAAAATTAGCAACAATTCTGTATTAGAAAGTTCCACAGAACTTTGTTTGTGCTTTTCAGGATGTTTTTGTAAAATTTTTCTTTTTGCATCTCTTGCATTCCGAGCATTTCTGAATTCTATATCATGGAAAGGATCAAAGGACCTGTTATACTTATTAAAGTAAAGTTCTTGAACTAATTTTGCCGTTTTATTCCACATTGTCTTTATTACTGCTTCTTTATAATCATTTCCGTCTGTTCTTTTCATGTTATAAGCCCAATCTTTTAAAATCAATGCCAGAGTAGCTGTTGTAGTAGATTGATCCAGAATATAATTTCTTTCTTTGGTGAAGGTCTTAAATTGTCTCCATATAGACTGATTACTTATTAGAGTATTTTTCGAAGTAGTTTCTAAAATCTTTTTTGTAATTTCTGCATTAGAAAAGGTACTAAACCGATGACTTTCACCCATTTCGCGTTGACACAATTAAGTAATTATTTTGACAAGTATCTGACAGTTGCTAGGCAAATAAAAGCTACAGTGATTATTCCCGAGAATAATCACAAGAGATTTATTCCCACTATAATAATGACATAATTGCTTGAAACTTACCCTTGTGACAAATAAAGAAGCATTTCATTGGCTTTAAGAAACGTCAAAAAATAATCAAACGTAAAAAACTCTTCTTTTTCAAATGGAACAACCTGTATACCGATTCGACATTCGATAGGAAATCTTATTCGCTATCAATCAATATTATTATTATTAGGACTCCCTATATCTATCTTTAATAGTTTTTGAGATATTTTTGTCACTTTTTCTTTAAATCCATTTTGAATACTCCCATTTCATAATGGGGGACGAAACTAGATACGAAATTTACAACGAAAATTTAATTTAATTGTGATGGATATTTAGAAATTTTGCGTGGACGTGCGTGTGAAATTTCAAGTTTCCAGAAATAGTAGAACATGAGAAACTTCTAATGTGCCATTTCCGTGAGACACCCTGTATACAAATTTGCAGATTTACTTTATTTTTTACAGGGTTTTGGTTGATATGAATTTAGTCTAAAACAATTGGGCTTATAACAATGTTGAGCAAGGTTTTAAGCGGTCCTTTTTTTAGTTTATTTATTAACTAAAAATTTAATATTATTATCATAACAAAATGTGTACGAAAACTTTTGAGACATTCGTTAACTTATTTGTGGTACCTGTAAAACTTATTTGAACTTCTCTGTCGTTAAAATCTGGCCCATAGCATGTGTCGATGCAATATTGTTTAGTACGAAATTGGTTAGCATTTCCTCCGCATCCTGAGTAGTAGAACTTCCTACACTGCTGGTAAGCAGTATCAAAGACCCAGACCAGCTCATATCCAGCACAATCTCCCCTGCTAGGTGGTAGAATGCAGACATTGTCATCAGCACCTTAAAAAGAAAGACATTTGAGATAAAGATGCAAATTCATAGTACAAATCGTAACATATAGTAGGTACTTTTTGTACTTTCGCAATGCACACGTTGTAACACTTGTAACACTGTTTTCGGTTATACAATTTGACAAATTGTAACGCCGTGTTTAGTATTTTTTTTCTAAGATTAGTCACATTGATATCAAATACCATATATCAAGCGCAAATACACATAACACCACAAACTGCCTTTTTAGAATCATAGCTTGCTATAGCCTATAGCAGGGGTGGCCAACTTTTGTCTACTTAAGATCTACCTGTTATCTTTAAAATATGCCGCGATCGCCATGTTGTCATAGGCATAGCACTCCCGCGAGCTATGGGTAGTAGATACGCAAAATATATGTTAAAAACTATTTTTTTTATTTTTTATGTCACCTATTAAGCTTTCGATATAAAGGCATAAAGAAAATAAATTTCCTGACTCAACTTTCATATTTGCAGAGTTCATTATCAAAATGAACAGTATGGCTGAAAATTGATTTTTAGATTTCGCGATGATTTTTTCCAGGAAAATTGACATAGAAGATTTTCAGATTTATTTTCTAAAAATTTTAGACTTGATAATCTATCAATAGATCGTGGGAGTTCATCTCGTACTGAAAAAACTTGTTTATCTACCTACGTTGTTTATCTACGAGTAATATTAACATATTTGATTGGGTTTGAGCTGAAAGGATAGCCGTTTGCTAATATTTTTATCTTGTTGAGTTGAAAGGTTAGTCTTTCGCGAATATATGTTTATCTTGTCGAGCTGAAGGTCAGCTCTTTACTGAAATGTTAATTTATTTTGTTTGGCTGAAAGGTTAGCCCTTTTCTAAAATTTATTTATTTTGTTGAACTGAAAGGTTAGCTTTTTGCGAATACATATTTGTGTCACCCCTTTACTGGCGTGGTAGTTAATTTATTTTGTTGAGCTGAAAGGTTAGCCCTTTGCTAATATTTGTTTACCTTCTTGAGGTGAATAGTTGTTCCTTTGATAATATTTGTTTACTTTTTGAGATGAACGATGAGCCCTTTGCTAATATTTGTTTATCGTGTTGAGATGAAAAGTTACCAATTTGATAATATTTGTTTATATTGTTGGAGATGAAAGGTCGTCCCTTTGCTAATATTTGTTTATCTTGTTAAGCTGAATGATTAGTCCTTTGCTTATTTGTTTATGTTCATGACCAGAAAAGATGACGCCTTGCGAATATTTGTTTATTTTGTGTGGCTGAAAGGTTATCGCTTAACATGCTAATATAATGTAGCTGAGCTGATAGATGGTTTGCTTTTTGCAATTATTTGACTATGTTTTGAGTTAAAAATTCTAGCGTTTTGAACGCAAATGGAAAAGAAATACATGTTGGCAACTTGATTATTGTCGAATGAGTAACACCTTTGAATTGTTACTGCAAGTTTGAATGTGTTACTGAGACCAAGTTTATCATTGCGGACAATAGTTCTGGAGACTGGCTTTGAGAGCAAAGCTATAGTCAGGATTGGCCGTGTTAAGAATTATTTTATTTGTTGGATTAATTCAGATATTGAGGGGCCAGTGATAGAAAATTATAAACACGCATATTTGTAAATACATGAGTAACTTGACTCACTTTTTACTATTAACGGTTTTTGTTACAAATGCAATAAGCAAAAAACTGCTATCGGTAAACGGACAGTTCTGTGAGAACAAAACTTGATTCTTGATTCGAAACTATCTTTCATCTTCCACATTCGCTAACAATAGGTTTATATACTTAGGGAGAAAGTCAACAGTTCTTCACTGTTCAAGTAGTATATTGAGCAATTATTGGTTAACCCACCATCCCACATTAAGTCAAGACATCGCGAGTGATCGACCAAAATTGGATTTGCGATCGACCGGTCGATCGCGATCGACTTGTTGGCCACCCCTGGCCTATAGTATGACCTAACGAATGGGGTTCTCTTAGTTTTGCTCTCCACATAAAAAATACGCCGGCATGACCTTTTCAGTGATGTTTTGTGACTCTGATAAGTGAGCGTGCATCATTCTCATCAACTATACATCAAATACCCCTTTCAGATATGATACAAGGACCACGTTTACGTGAATAAGTAGTTATGCGAAGATGAAACCTATATCGTAGATATGATCTGGTTCAAATACTGCCGCAGGATTGTATATGCGCAATAAATAGTTTATTGATTATCAGCATACACGTAGCAAGCTATAGTACATCTAAGGCAGCGTTTGCCAAGCGTAGCGCATCTATGCGACTCACGTGAGCCGCCATTTCTAGAATTTCGTCGAAATAGTTAAATAATAAATTAAAGTAGAGGACATTCTGAATAATTTATGACTATGACATTTTTTGGTACAATCAATAGTTTAGCTGCATGAGCAAATTCTATTTCATTGATATCGGTCGTACTGCATTGAAACTAGTAGCCAGGATTTGTCATATATTTTGATTCTAATGACAGTAGGTGGTGTCAAACGCTAATGTTTTGACAATACCTACTGTCAATATAAGCTGCGTTCGGATATTGTACACCGTTACACTTTGTACACCCAATAGCACACAGATAGAAAATATTTCTTGCTTTTAAGAAATATATTCGTTTGAATTTATTCTTTTGGGTCAGAACATATTTCTTTGACGTCAACAATATTTGAATTCTTTTATACTGACAATATCTCAAAAACTATTAAAGATAGATATAGGGAATCCTACTATTGATTGATACGGAAGAAAATTTACTATCGAATGGCGTATAGGTGTACAGGATGTTCCATTTGAAAAAAATTAGTTTTTTACGTTTGAAAATTCAATTATTGTGTTGTAAATTTTGAACACCCTGAATAAGATATCATGATGAACTAAACATCGTCTTAGTTGGTTATGCTTCTAGTTTTGGACCACCAATCATGAAACTTGTAGTTTCAATAATAACCGAGATATTCACTTTTAAACGTAACCGCGAATATCACCAAAAAATTAGTAAAATCAAAAAAACTTAAAAAAGGTGATATTTAGGTATAGGGCAAAAATATTATTATTAAAAATTATCAAAAATGATGGATTTTGATACGTAGAAACCAAAAATAAAATTAAAATTATATCTTTCCATTTAAAATAACAAAGTTGATACCGACGTCCGGTGACCGGACATGACAGTTAACTTGAGAATATTTTAGCTGAAGAGTTCAGATCGAGTAAATTCTAATTCCAAAATTTCAAGTTTCCAGAAATAGTAGAACATGAGAAACTTCTAATGTACCAGTTCCGTGAGACAGCCTGTATAATTAATTGTACTACTGATTGTACTAATTTTATGGCTAAGTCGACATTATTATTAACGACTGCTAGTATTAACTGAGTTGCAATAACAAAAATAACCTGTGGCTTCAGTAAAAAAATATAAATAAAGTTCTTTTGTCACATATCTTTACTAATTTTTCAAAAACGGCTAAAATATAAAAAATCCATCATAAGACCAAAAATTGCACAGTTTTTAATTTGGTGTGTTTCTTTTAAGATAGTACTTCTTTTTTCGTGAGTTTTTAAAAAATCATGGTGTTCGTACAAAGAACGTAACTATGCTTTGTCATAGCTAAGGTTAATACTAGAGCCCCAGGGAGACGGATAGGTAGACGTACAGGTAATAGTACAGCAAAAGGGCAGAAGGGCAGGTAGAAGGACAGGCTGACGTTCAGGCGGGTTAATACATGTAAAACTCCTCAAGTGAGTTGGTACGTTTTTGGTTTGAGATTTTAGTGATTAGTTTATTATGTTTACCTTTAAAGGACAGAAAGAGCATTTGTGACGCTAGCCACCGACTTTTTGTGTGTTTTATGTAATTTTTAGTTAAATTCATCGGTAAAGTAAACAAACAAATAAAAGAATAATAAAACAAATAAGTGATAAAATAAGAAAACCAGCTATACTTACTCGTATCTGTTTTGGAGTTTTTCGCTTTTCCTAGCATTTTGCTCATCGGTTTAGGACTAGACCTACGTTCCACTGAACAGATCTTGTGGCAGTCGTATTCGGTCAAAAATCTGTTCATATTTCCTTTGCAACCTGTATACACAAACGGCTTACAGTCCCTGGTTGCAATATCGTAGTAAAATCTTGGTATCTTTTCATGACAATCCCCTTCTTTCGGTGGCAGACTACACAGCTCCAATTCTAAAGAAAAAATCTACATATTTAAAAACTTTTCATGGTTTTATTCGTTTTTTGGTTAAACGACTTTGTGAACTCAAAAACTGCCCAAGTCCAAAAAGTGTTAACCCAGACTAAGTGCTTTAATTAATTCACAGATGTCTTGCATATTGACCACAGAAGTATCATCAGAAGTGATTGTCCAATTTTTGACTTGCACTGTTCTTGAACTCACTCGTTTCTTACTTATACTTACTGTGATCAAAAGTAGACTTATTCAGAAGACCTGATCCTTTTTTTTTCATCTTACTGACCGGCATTTTCTTAGTTATTGGTGGAGCGCACACCGCTAAGCAATCTTTCTGGTTTCTGAATCTGTTATCGTTTCCACCACAACCTGTATACCTGAAGGGGAAACAATTCCTGCTCCACTGATCAAAATACCACATAGTTGTGGTATCAGTGCAATTTCCTTCGTCTATTGGTTGCGTACACATCATCCTAACTGTGAAAATGAAAAAAAACACCAGTTTAGTTGGTGTCATTATCTTGCCATGTGCTGACTGCAATATATCTAATATTGTTGTACATAGGTTTCTAACAGCCGCTGACATAACGCGCAAACGTTCCTAGATGCATTGACGTGTGTTAGAATGAAATAGCAAACTTCTTTATTTCATTCTAACACATGTCAATGCGTAGGAACGTTTGCGCATTATGTCAGCGGCTTACTGCCACTTGTCGTCAAATAAACTTTATCTACTCTACTCTACCAGTTACTATCTCTAGTACCTACTCTACTCATACTAGCCCTTCTTGTTGATTAAACTAGTAGCGGGATAGTACTTACTCTACGTACTAACTCTACCGCTTACTATCCTAATGTAAGCTTAGCTTGATAGATCATTAGTAAACTCACCAATAGGTGGCCTCTTGTCTTCATTTCTGGTCGATGGTTTCGGTTTCGGAGGGAGACATAAGTTAAAGCATTCATCTTCTGAGCTAAATCTGTTCAAGTTTCCTCCACATCCACTGTATATGAACTGTCTGCATCTTCTGATTCCCGTATCGTAGTGCCATGATATTATCCTGCCCAAGCATGGCCCTCTTATCGGCTGGTAAGTGCATACCTCCCTAACTATAAACACACGAAAGTATATTTATTAATATAATAATCGTTTGATCACCTATTTTCTTTTCAGAACATGATGCCCCAGCCTGGTCTTCAATCACTCGACTTTTTAATGTATATGTGTAATTTATGATTAATTTATTTAATTTAGTAGCAGTGTAAATTTGTTCATACAAAAGTTGTCTTCATTTGTGACATACGACCTGAGAGAACACCCTGGATAGACAAAGGAAAATAAAAGGAAACTATTATCCCAAGGCAATAAATATCTGCTATCTGAGAAAACAAAGGCTGGAAGAAAACTGGACCTGGAATAACGAAGAAAAAGCCCAAAGATTTTGTAAGTGTTTCGAAAACATATTTCAAAATCATCATGGAGAAGATGAAGAAATGCATATGGAGGAGAATAACCAAGAAGGGAATCATGCTTACCATACCAACAGTAGTTCAGAACTTGATTTACAACGACATAACTCCCAAAAAGCTCCAGGTTATGACTTAATTACTGGGGAGGTACCTACTTAAGCAACGTCCAAGGAAGTCTATAGTGAACCTTACGAATCTTATTAATTATGCCTTCAGACTAAGACAAGTGCCAAAATTGTGGAAGGTGGCAGAGGTGACCATAATACTAAGGCCTGGGAAACCTCCACTCGAAACTTCGTCATATGGACCTATCTCCTTGCTGCCAATCATGTCAAAAGTCTTTGAAAAATTATTAGTCAACAGTCATGCCAAATATCTCGGCATGACATTAGACGCCAGGCAGACTTGGAAAGCCCATGTCAAAAAGAAAAGAGAGGAACTAGGAATTCGAAGGAGAGATGTATTAGCTGCTTGGAAGAACCTGCTGTCAGTAAATAATAAGATTCGCAATATCGAAAACCCGTGTGGACGTATGGTGCTCAACTCTGAGATTGAACCAAAAAAGAAACAGATAGATTGCCATTCAACTCCTCGATAACACCGGATTGATTAGAAGACTCAAGAGGACGATTTTTTTACGATGCTGAAATCAAAATATAATTGAATCGGCGAAGTAATTAATATCAATATCAATAACATGTATGTAACTGGTGAAAATTTTGAATTTTACTACCACGTGACTTACGGTCCGACTACGACCGTCAGTGGCGGACTGGCCAGGTGGTGCCAGGTTGCCCGATGGCAAGTGGGCCCCCCTTAAGACAATATGTTGAAAATATTAATAATATATTTATTTATACTCAAACTTGCACGGGACCGGCTTAAGAATTTATTTTTATGTTTGGCAATAAATAAGAACCCAATAATAAAATTGCATGGTGAGTTTTAAGAAACCCACTTTGGGAAACAATAAAAATTCTCCACAAGGCCGTTGTTAAGAGAACTGTATTACTATTTGAACTTGAAACTTTTTACTGGACTTTTATCTTTCATAAAAAACACTTTTTTTTTAAGTTTTTTTTTGCCAGCTTCTGGCAAAAATATTATTCATCCGAAATTGAAATACCAATACGTCACAAAGTACAGAATTGTTATGGTATGACGTGGTAGTTTCTACCAAGAAAAATTAAAAATAAAAAAGTCAATGCTATGATGTACAAAATTAAAACTTGAAAAATCGGATAATTGATATACAGGAAAACAATGTGCAATATTTGCTGAACGTATGAAAGGGACCAAAATAAATCAAATAAATAAAATTTTATTTTGGTACAAAAATGAATCACTTATACAGAATGTTCTTTTATACATGCAACAAAAATAAAATTAAGTTTATTTATAGAATAAAATATGTAAATTAAAAAAAAATACAAAAAAAATAGAAACAATGTTGCGCATTTTTGTGTTGATCAATGATATAAAAAGTAATACACCTTTTTCACTTTCGAAGATATCATACAATTGATGTACAGGGTGCTATAAAAGTTATAGATAATCACGAACAAACTTCTGTTTGTTTAAATGGAACACTAGGTATATTATTGCAATTTTTGATGAAGATTTTTAGCCTAATTATTTGGACTTCAACTTGTATTAGGCTATTATCAACTGTTTCTGAGATAATGTGAAAGGATTGTCAAAAATGAGCATTTTCAAAAAAATATTCTAAAGTAGCTAACAAGAATAAAGAAATAAAAGAAATCATTTTGGATAGTAAAAGAGTCGCATTTTTTACAGTTATTATTCATTTGCTAAATAAATTAAATCCTAATATGACTTATCCGGAATAACTAGAGATTTGCTAAATGTCAAATAACAACAATTTTAAATGGAACACCCTGTATATCTTGACATATTTCAAAAGATCGATAAATCAACTTTCCTAAAATGTCTAAGTCGGTAGGTCTATCGTCAATAGCTAAAAAGTTATTAAGCATCTAATTTAACATTTATACGCATACAAAAATATTTCATAAATTAATATAACATATCTAGTTCCACGACAAAATTCAGCAATCGCACGAATGTAATGAGTCTTCTGCAGCAACATTTAATCATTACAAACTGCTACTATGAGTTACACAAACGAGCAATTTATGATCATCCAAGAATTAGTTTTATTAGTACCAGTCGAAAATTATTTAAAATTTTTATTTATTTACGTAATGTTCTAAACTATTTAAAGAATTTTAATGGATCCTTGGGTTGGTTGTAGTGGTCTAACGCCTTAGCCTCCTAAATCGCCAGTTTAATTTATTTATTTCGGGACATGTTAAGTAATAAGTTTATGGGGATGTTCCAGTTCCTACTGATAACAAAAACAAGGAGAGATTTGGTAGCAATGTGGTGTTCTTCAGAAATCCTAACATTTCTGTACTCTCATAAGAATAAATAATTAAATAAATGGATAATTGTAAACTGAATGAATAATAATTATTTCAGTACAATTGTCAAGAGTGCACATATCAACCGTGTCAGGTCAATGCGTTTCAATCTTGCTTCACATTCTTGGTGGAAATATTACATTTTCCATGGTTTCCACAAAAATATTTTGACGCCTCCTTATTACTATTCTTCATGTTCGCTATAGTAGTTGTAATATTCCCATAAATTGTTTCCTCAATATGTCTACAGAGTAACAAATGAAACTCGATTAAATCAGGCGATCTAGTTTTTCAAAGCGTTGGACCACCATGAACAATTTAATGTCATTGATAAATATTATTTAAAAAATTTTAGATTGATATATAAATTACTAGTTCTTTGAAGAAAATAAATATCACAAATTATACGTTTGTATAAATCAAAATTGCAGAATGCTATTACTAAAAGCTGCTGCATGAAAAGAAGAATTATTCTAATTGAGAGATTGTTGAATTTCGTCGAACAATCTGGATATTTAATATTAATTTATGAATATTGTTCATAAGTTACAAATGTCACATTAGATGGTTAATAACTTTTTAGCTGTTGATGATAGACCACCGAGTTAGACATTTTAGGAAAGCTGATTTATCGATCTTATATATTGCATTTATTCGTTCTATTTCTTATTTTTAACATTCTATTTCATAATATTTTTGTAAGTTTTACTTTGTAACTCTTTCATTTTTTATTTTTTCCCCGCAATATTCTTCCGCATAGTAAATGAGATACTGAGTAAAACGTTTCATATGGACTTATTATTTTTTCAATTTATGACAAAGTTATAACCGTTTGAGTTATTAACAAAACCGTATTTTAACCGGCGCCAACTTCTTAAGCGATTGATAAAACCAATAAGTCCATATAATACGTTTTACTCAAAATGATATTTGTTTTATAGAAGAAAAAATTAATAGAAAGCTTCATATAATTTTTTTTTGTTCATTTACTTATTCAATTTAAGTTGATTTTGTTTTAAATATTTTTATTTAAATTTATTTACTTTCTATGGTTGTAATGTGTAGTCGGTGTGTTCAAACGGCTGAATTTTTCAAGGAATTGAGAAAACAAATAAGTCCTTATAACAAATTTATTCACAATGACATTTGCTTTATAAAAATAATTTTCGGGGAAAAAGTGGGACACCTATATATATACATATATATATATATATATATATATCTTGTATTAACTATACTTGTATATATATATATATATATATATATATATATATATACATATAGGTGTCCCTATATGCTGCCTATACCGGCAGCATAAACAAAAAAAAAGGTGGGGGCCCCCCTTAGCTTCCTGGCAACCAATATTTTTGGACCCAGTCCGCCACTGACGACCGTAGAAGAGGAAATTTAAGGGGAATATATATCGGCCTGACAAATTAGGTACTCTCAACGACAAATTGTGCACGACAAAATATGTACTCAGCACGACAAATTTGGTATTCCCCACGACAATGGTTAACATGACAGAATATCTATTCAGCACGACAAATTTGGGATCCTTAACAACATTTTAATTGACTAGCACGACATATTATGTGATATTACTTTTTTAACCTGTTTGCGAAAAGTATTGATTATTTTGATTTTATTTTTTAGTTTTAATTATATACATTGGGTTTATAAAACTTAATTAACAGGTAGTGTGGGGTATGCAAAAATTTTATAAAAACACAAATTAAATTTAAAATATTGCATTTAAATAAAGAAGCAATTAAACAATAATTAAAGTACAATAAACATATGTTCGTACATTCTAGAAAAAATAAACAAATATTTGAATTATTGTTTTGAATTATTGTGTATTTGTATATTTTTACTTTATCATACGCAGTATGTAAAGTATTGTAATCATGCCAAAAAATTTTTTTGAGATTTTAGCGGAAATATGTCTTTTTGGGTCCCCTGAACATTTTTGACCAAGGTACAAAAAATGTCTGTGTGTGTGTGTGTGTATGTGTGTGTGTATGTGTGTGTGTGTGTGTGTGTGTGAGTGTGTACCCGTTTTTGTGGCGACGATTCCGGAGAAACTACTAAAGGTGTCGGGACGAAACTTCATATTTAGAAGTTTCATAACCAAACTTAGAGCTGAAAAGCTTTCTGTTGAAAAGGGTCCAAAGGAACTGGTGGTTTACTCATAGCATTTTTCGAAGATTTTGCAAATGAGCCGCTATTTGTGTAATGTCGTCAAAATAGTTAAATAATAAATTAAAGGAGAAGAAATTTTCTATAATTTATGTATACGACATTTTTTGGTAGAATTTATAGTTTAGCTGCATGAGCAAATTCTATTTCATCGAGATCGGTCGTACTGCTTTAAAACTAGTAGCCAGGATATGTCAGATTTTTTGATTCTAATGACAGTAGCTAGTGTCAAACGCTAATGTTTTGAAAATACTACTGCCAATATAGGCTGCGTTCGGATATTGAACCCCGTTACACTTTTTACACCCAATAACAGGTAGGTGTCATTTGGACAGTGTACCCGGTGTCAACGGAGTACAATATCCGAACGCAGCTTTAATTGAGATATCTGTCTAGTTCTACTATTTTAATTTTAATGCAGACATAGCCGATCTCGATCAAATATAATCTCATGCAGCTAAACTATTAATTTTATATATAGTATGATAAAGTCATGTGCCTGGCCACATCAGATTTTTATCTTTTGATTTAGTAGAACACTTGAATTTTTTTGTTTAATTATAGCCATTGATATGCTTCGGTCCAGTCCTTTAATGAAGTTGTTTGTTGTGAGGAAAATTGTTTATAGTTAGGTGACAATGCATCTCGATATCAAAGCATTTCACATATTTGCAAGTATGTATTTAATTTGTCAAAAATACAATAGTCGAAGCTAAGTGACTATCCTGGCTAACAATAAACGAAATCAAGCAAGTAAAAACTACTTTTGGTATGGTTTTCTCCATAGACTGTTCGATTGTGTTCATTGATGGCACTGAGCTTAGGTTATTGTATTTTTGACAAATTAAGTATCTACTTGGAAATATGTGAAGTGCTCTGACTCGTAAGTTAATTGATTATTTTGCTTAGATAAGGTAATAACTGTGGTATGTAAATTTATTGTAGTAAACAAAACAATCGATTTTGTGACCCTTGGGGTATGGGTACCGTGACCATACGTCCTTTATTTAAGAGGACAGTCCTTTATTCCACTGCTCCGTCCTCTAACTTTATTTATTTTCTAAAATAGGCATTTTGTCCTTTATTTTGTAGTGTCGTCGCAGAGTAAAAAAAAAAGTATATATTGAACAACTTAGTTTTGTGTACGTCATCACGACCAGTGTTGTCATCGTGTCGTGCATTACTACATAGAGCGCGGTCGGCGGTAGTGCAGTGTGTCGCCAACCGAACACTGGGATTCCCCGTTGACATTCACATGCCTTAGCCGGGGATTCCCTCCCCGGCTCGCGCATGTACATTTTTACTGTTGTCCTTTCCTGTGGACAGTACACACGTGGATCTCGCCGGTTAAAATGATACATTTTTTCTTTTGAGAATACTACTTGAAATAATATATAATTATGCAATACTCAAACAACATACCTAAACAATTTAATTTATATTTTGTAGACCCTGTATCAATTAGCATGGCACCCAAAAGAAAATGCATTTTTAATCAAACATTACAAGAAGAATTTCCATTTATTAAAAAAGGAATAACGGATAGTGACGTCAAATGCATCAAATGTTTAGCCAGCTTTAATATTGCGAATAGTGGCAGATCAGCAATTAGACAACATATTCAGACAACAAAACACAAAGAAGCGGACAGCCGGGCTTCAACAAACAAATCGTTAAACTCATTTTTCCGTAATACAAATTCCTATGACAAACTAAAGGCTTTAGCACTAGAAGAGGCATCTTGGTGTTATCACTCAATACAACATAACTATTCATTTCGTTCAAACGACTGCTCTTCGAAATTAATTACGAAATGTTTTGAAGAACAATATTCTTGTGCAAGAACAAAAACGGAAGCAATCATTAGTAATGTTTTCGCACCATATTCTTTTGAATCAATTAAAACTGACTTGAGCAAAACAAATTATATAACTATTTATTCGGATTGTTCGAATCATGGTAATACTAAATTGAGCACAATTCTGGTTAGATATTTTTTACCCAATTATGGTGTCAGAGTAAAAGTTTTGAATGTACATAATATTTCCGGAGAAACTTCAGATATATTAACAAATTACATCAAGGAATCACTGTCAAAATTTGAAATTACTAATAAATTACTCGCTTTGTGTGCTGACAATACCAACGGCAATTTTGGTGGTTCGCAGCGAAAAGGAAAGAATAATGTTTTATTTAAAATGCAACAATCAAGTAAACATAAATTGATAGGAGTTAATTGTGCAGCCCACATATTGAACAATTGCATAAGCACTGCTGCAGATTGTCTTCCGATAGATATTGAAGTGATCTTAGTAAAAATTTATTCACATTTCTGTGTACATACACAGTACGAGTAGAAGACTTCAAAGAATTTTGTGATGACGCAGAGGTTCAATATAAAAAACTTCTTGGTTACAGCAAAACACGCTGGCTAACTCTTTTACCAGCTTTAGAAAGAATTTTACAACTATTTAATCCATTAAAATCATACTTTTTGAATCTGGAACAATGTCCCACAATTCTGAAAAACTTCTTCAATGAAACATCAGCAGAGGAATGGTTATTATTTATTCATAACCAAGCCTCAATATTTCACCAATATACCTATATTGAAAGTTGAATCACAAGAAATCTCAATGTGCGAAACATCCATACTTCTAAAGGAATTAAAGCTAAAGTTAGTTGAAAGAAAAAATGAGGGGTTTCTTCCTATTGTTATTAGAAAAGTGATTTCAGCGTTTGAAAAATCAGAAAATATACAAGCCAAAAATTTCAAAGATGCTGTGCAAGGTCTATAAAGTAGTAAGGTTATCCAAGTACGAGATTTCTCAGTTTGAGGGGTAAAGGGAGATCGTGACGTCACTAGAGTCGTGCGCTGCCACCAATTTGAATGTTCATTTCGTTGTATGATTTAGGTTAAGTAGGTGCATAATTATATTGAAAAAATAAATGCATCTTTATTGTGATCATTTTAAAATGATTAGGATGAAAAAAAAATGATGAATGTGATTATCACAACATGCTATTTCAATAATTTGTTAATAATGCTGAATAAGTACATTAGTATGTAATGTATGTCCGATTATTAAAGAAATGTGTTGTGCTAAACCAGGTCTCTGCAGTTGGAATCAAAATTTAGCAGAAATTCAGTGAGTGGAGTCAACCTACAAACAAAATCAAGAGCCGGAGTCGAAGGTGGTGTAACGGCAACCACATATTTTTGCAACCATGCAAATTGGGGGTTGAAACACTAAAATTATCAGGAATTGAAGTCGAATGTTTGGTTTACCGACAGATAAATAAATAGAAAAACTATAACTAAATCAGTATTGGTAGTATTGGTACAACTTGCTTATTAAACCACTCATTGGCTTGTCCTGATTACAATGTTTGGTTAAAACATACGTCAAAGAAAAAATAAAAAATCAGTAAGAAACTTTATTGTACAAATTTTCTCATCTTTGTTGTAATTTTATTTTTAATATCAGCTACTCTTCGTTAAATATTTAGATTTTTTTTGCTGTTGAAAAGTAAAATTTAAAAAAAATTATCCGTACATATATTCATTGCTCGACAAAAGCTTTCAAAACTATGGTATCAATAATTGGATCTTGTTTTAAAAGTTCTCTTCTTAATTTATTGCTAATTCTTTTCGAATTATTAATCCCATCCCCCGTAAGTCTTTCGAACTTGCTAATTCATTTTATTAAACAAGCGTTTAAATTCTTCCGACGGATTTCTTAGGCCGTCAAAAGATAAATGACGTATCCAGGATGGAAGGGAGTATGGGTGCTCTTGCTGGTCTTCGTATGAGTAATGTCCCAATTGTGGATGAGTTCTGCTTTAAACTTTGATCACGTGGAAATGTAAAATATGATATTGTTAATCCAATCACTGTTGAAATGTTATACCTCATACCGCAACCCGGTACGGAGCAAACCATAGGCATCTAAAATTGATACATGATTTAGAATAATGTAATTTCCAATATAAATTAATATCTTACCTTTACTAACTTAATTACTTCATAAAATACTACACTAATAAAACAACCAATAACGTAAAACTATCAACTATTGAATATAACAATATAAACGCAGAATAACGATTAAACACGAACAAAAGTAACCTTTCTAATTCACTAAAAAACCTATAACGAGCTGAGCTGGCAATAATTAAACGTATCTTTGAACAAACTAAACGAGCGATGTATGCGACGTGATGCGAAGTGTGCCGGGACTCTAGTGACGTCACGAAAGTAGACCATATAGGGATCTGAGGGGGGTATATAAAGTGTACTATAGGAAAGATAGCAAACTGGATAACCTCTCTCTTTATAGACCTTGGATGCTGTGTACACATTTTACCAAACGTGCATAGATTATATAAATAAATGGGACATGTCTTTTATTGAAGAGATGTTTGAATGGGTCACATTACGCGAAATCCCTTTGTGGGCGAAGGTAGAGGAAAGCTATATTTTTATTTCGAATCACTGGTCCACAAATATACTCGACGGTGAATTATTTGATGAAGTTTCGTGTGTAAGAAAATACGTCACAAACGAAAAGATCAACGAATGGCGATAGAATAACAAGCCCTGCCATCAAAGGTGGGTTGAGATTTTTGAACATTTTACAACAAAAGAAATTGCTTTTAAAAGCATCTGTAAAATCGTAGAACTTTCTTTATGTCTCCCTGGATCTAATGCCCCCGTCGAACGAATATTTTCATTGGTGAATAACATGTGGACGAATGAAAAAACCCAGCTAGAAGTAAAGGTGCTCTTACACGTAGCCACTTTTGTTGCGCGAGATTCTATTGCGACACTATGAAATGGCATGTTGTGTTCACACGTGAGATAAAATCAGTCAAAAGTTGCGCCACTTTCGACTAGCGCCAGCGCCAAGTGGCAGCCACACATTTTAAAGTTGCGATGCTATTCACATAGTACACGCCACTTTTCATTGCTGCAACTTGTAAAAGTGGCATGTCGAATGTCAAGAATTGGTAAGGAACGACTGCGCACATTCGTACTTGTAGTGGTTGTGTTTATATTCTGCCTCATTAAGTTTTAAGCGACGATACTGATGCTGTGTTGTTGTTTATTCCATAAAAAATGGATTCAGATTCTGATGCCGTTGAGAGGACTAGAGCAGCTGCGTGTTATGAGCTAATGTTAATGAGCTATTCAAGGCCGCTTTTGTAGGAAAAGGCTCAACTATAGCCTATCGCAGAACTTGAGGATAAAGTGAAGTAGACTTGTGGATTTTTCTACTTTAGGAGCCCTACTGTACTTATTGCAATTTTAACGTTGCCGCGTATTATTTCATATTTTGTCGAACCTACAGGAGAAAGTCCCCAAGAATGATAGGAGGATCTACATGTAGAGAAATTTCATTTTAAGTTTAACCTAACACTCCCATCAATGTCAATTTTTACGATCGTAAAAAAATTATTCGAACAAGAAGTCTCGTCTTCGGTTGGGCTGGGAATTACTTTAACAAGTAAAATGAAAATTTTGCTAAATGTGCATTATGCGGAAAATATAAAATCAGTTGTTTATTTACGAGGGCTTTAGTTGGAATATTTATTGTAATATGTAGTTATCTGTTTTTTTAGAATGACATTTATTCGAAATTCTTTTTAGAGAAGAAGGATTTATTTTACCTTGTTTCTGTTGTTAACATTGTATGTTGAAATAATAAACATGTATTTATGTTCTTTTTTGTTTAGAGAATTAGTATTTATCGGTTAGCATCCTTTATTTACAAAATATCAATTTAATAAGTTTTTTACTTTGTTGAAGTTCGATAGTTATCGATAGTTTTAACGATACTATCGATAACTATCGGACACGCCAACTGTCGATGTTTAACCAACACTACCGTATATACATCTACTTAAATGTTGCGCCACTAAAGTGGAAGTGGACCAACACGTCGGTCCATTTCTGTGTGGCGCTAGTACCGTGTTTGTACCTGTTTACACGCAGCAACATTTTAGCTGTACGCAACTTTAAAAAATTGCGCGCTGTACTGAAAGTGTCGCAATATTTATAGTTGCAGCGTTGTTCACACATTGCAATACAAGAATTGCGCCATTTTTTAACTAGCGCAATATGAAAAGTGGCGTCGTGTAAGACCACCTTTGCACATTAGATGCGTGTATTTCCGTCAAATACAACTTTGCAATGAACTGTATGGAATTTTACGACTTTTTAAAGCGCGAACCAACGCTATTAAAAAAAATTACTTCTACTGAAAAGTACCAAAATTAATGTTATTTAAATTTGTCTAAGAATTAAGTTTGTTTGAAATTTTAATGTATGCGTTGTAAACAAAGTTGTATGCTACTATTTTCGTATAATAAATGTTATACCTTTATGAATTTTATAAGGTATTTTTTATTTTCTTCGATATGTCCTTTATTTTCCTTAAAAAAATATGGTCACGGTAGGTATGGGTGAATGTACTGTATTGATCGATTTCAAATTTCACAGCAATCAAGTATTGATATAAATGAACAAATTGGGAGGGCCCTGCATAAAAAAAAAAACAGTACAAAAAATAAGAACAACCCGAATTGACATTGACAGAAATGTTACAGGGTGTTTTAATTATACGGTTCGATTGTACACAGAATAATTTTCAATTATTCCCAACGTCCTTCTGCGAATTTAAAAACAAACTACATATAACCACACTTTTAACGGTAGCACACTGTATGAGTATGGAATAAGTTTTGTACGGCTGGGCTAGCGGCACTGCTTGTCATACTGATACTGATGTCATTTATGGTCTTTGAGGTTAAATCACATAGTCTGCTGATTTTATCGTTGAAATACAAATATTGTCGATCATTTAAATTTTTTGTCGTTAAAACATATATAATGTCGCTTGTTTACATTATCTGTCGCTTAAACACATATTTTGTCGTTCAAATGCATATTTTGTCGTGCGAATCCCTAATTTGTCGGGCCGAAAAATGTCACCCGATATTTAATACTGATCTATATAATCTATATAATCATCGAAATCTATAATATCATACGCTATGATATTGCCATATACCGGGTTAGTTAAAATTACCGGAACGCGTAAATTCCCCAACCAAGAACAATTCCAAAGAAATTTTCAAGTTAAAGTTGGTTTGCTTTGAACAGTCTATCGTTTAAATATATTTTTAATGTACATGCTGTTCATTTTATTCTGGAAATTTGGTAACCATTCCTTTTTCAAATAGAACACCTGTATATTTTTACATTGTTTTTCTCAGATTAGTTCTAAGCATCTGTTTTTTAATGCATCATTTTTGAGTTATGAGCAATTAATCCAATAATTATAATAATATACATAATCTAATAATAATAGTCAAAATTAACAAAAACCTAAATAATTCTCCAACTGCAAAAAAAATTAAAATTTATCAAACAAAAAATCTGTCTGGGTTTAAACAAACCTTTCCCTTTTCTGATACCACACCCTGTATGTTTTTAATTTTTTTTTTATTCTAAGATTAATTGTTAGAAATAATTTTTACTTTATCATACGTAGTATGTACAGTATTGTAATCGTGCCAAAAAAAAATTTTGAGATTTTAGCGGAAATATGTCTTTTTGGGTCCCCTGAACATTTTTGACCAAGGTACAAAAAAAATGTCTGTGTGTGTGTGTGTGTGTGTGTGTGTGTATGTGTATGTGTGTGTGTACCCGTTTTTTGTGGCGACGATTCCGGAGAAACTACTAAAGGTATCGGAACGAAACTTCATATTTAGAAGTTTCATCACCAAACTTAGAGCTGAAAAGCTTTCTGTTGAAGAGGGTCCAAAGGAACTGGAGGTTTAGTCTTAGCATTTTTGAAAGATTTTGCAAATAAGCCGCCATTTCTGGAATTTCGTCGAAATAGTTAAATAATAAATTAAAGGTGAAGAAATTCTGAATAATTTATCACAATGACATTTTTTGGTAAAATCAATAGTTTAGCTGCATGAGCAAATTCTATTTCTACGAGATCGGTCGTACTGCATGAAAACTAGTAGCCAGGATTTGTCAGATTTTTTGATTCTAATGACAGTAGGTAGTCTTGGTGTCAAACGCTAATGTTTTGACAATAACTTCTATCAATATAAGCTGCGTTCGCATATTACATTACACTTTTTACACCCAATAACACGTAAGTGTCATTTGGACGGTGTACGCGGTGTCAACGGAGCACAATATCCGAACGCAGCTTTAATCGACATATCTGTCTAGTTCTAGTAGTTTTATTTTAATGCAAGCATGGCCGATCTCGATCAAATAGAGTCTCATGCAGCTAAACTATTAATTTTATATATAGTATGATAAAGTCATGTGCCTGGCCACATCAGATTTTTTCTTGATTTATTTATTTTTTGTCCGTTAATTATCGATTAATTGCCCATAACTCATAACTTATTTTATAAAAAAAAATGATTCTTACAAAAAACTCTTAGATTTAATCTTAGAAAAATTAAAAATGTTAAATATCCAGGATGTTCTATTAAAAAAAGAATAATTAACCAAGTTTCCATATTAAAATGAATTGTGTATATTAAAAATATACTTAGACGATAGCTTGTTAAAAATATGTTTTTTTTTTTATATTTAGTCCAGTTGGAGAATTATTTTGCTGTTCCGGTAATTTGGACTAATTTTGATTAATTGCTTATAGCTAAAAACTGTTGCAGGTTATAAACAAATTATTTCTACAAAAATTCTAAGAATTAATCTTAGAATTAAAAAATGTGAAACTATACAGGCTATATTCTATTTGAAAAAGAAACGGTTACAAAGTTTCCAGAATGAAATGAACATCCTGTATATTGAGAATATATTTAGACGATAGCTTGTTTAAAACCAAAAGACATTTGTTTGAATTTTTCTTTAAAATTCTTTACGGTTGAAGAATTACTAACGTGTTCCGGTAATTTTAACTAGCCTGTATAATCAGCCATTATGAATTTATTTTAAAAATCTGTCATGAGTTCTTTAATCGTCTATCTGCAAATATTACGGGAAGAAAGGTTCATGCAAATCCAAGATTTTTATATTTTCGGTCGCCATATTGATTCTGTCATTTTGAATTTTGAAAATTGGACATTGGATTTGTTGTTTAGGATCTTCAAATATCACAGGAAATAAGTTTCATAAGCATCTTTCTAAATTTTCTGGTCGTCATATTGAATCCGCCATTTTGAATATAAAAAGTATGACATCGGGTTTGGAATCAGAATCCCAAAAACACTATATATCATGTAAGTACGTAGGCTTTCACGGCCAGAATCATTTAGAAAATAAACTGCTTCCGGGTTATGCCGTGTGTCAAGATTTGTTAATGCTGACGTTTCGCGAACCATGTTGCTCGCTTCTTCAAAGCTAATTGAATACTGAAAACCTACCAAGAAAGGCTCCCTTATATACCTGAATTTACACCTCACTGCGCACATCTGGAGCTACCGCTCCATGTGGTTTTCCACCTGACCGCGTTAGGATCGATTTCCAGACCCTACTAATGTCAGTACCGTCCTCGCGATTGATGTTGTCAGGATGTTTGTAAATTTCGATGGCTTCTCTAATAAGCCTTCGATGATAATTACGCACCCTTGCCAACATCTTCGCGTCATCGAAATCCATTGTGTGTCCCGACTCGTGGCAGTGTTGAGCAACAGCGGACTGTTGAATCTTGCCTAGCCGGGTGTCCCTACTGTGCTCCTTGATTCGACGTTCGATGCTTCGTCCTGTCTGTCCTACATAGCATGTTCCGCACTCACATGTTATCTTGTATACCCCTTCGTTCTTCAGGAGTGGTGTGATATCCTTTGGGTTAGGCAAAAGATCCTTTACCTTACCTGGTGCTCTGTACCTTACCGTGATACCCCTAGGGCACCTAGGATCTACGGTTTGCCAAAGATCCACAAGGATAACGTACCTTTAAGACCAATCGTTAGCTCAATAGGCTCCCCAACCTATTTGTTGGCAAAATACTTGTCGAAAACCATCCAACCGTTTATAGGACAAACCACATCTTTTGTCAAGAACTCTGAACATTTTATTCAGATTTTGAAAGAAGTTGTCATTGACCCTCAGTATATACTCGTAAGTTTCGACGTAACATCACTCTTTACGTGTGTTCCGGTTAAGGAGGCAGTCGAAGGCCTTCGGACAACACTTGTCCCCCTAAGTCTACCAACCGATGTACCGGATCTTGTAGAGTATTCTCTCCACCACATACTTCAAGTGGGCGGGAGCGATGTATGAGCAGGTAGAGGGTGCAGCCATGGGATCACCTTTGTCACCGGTAATCGCCAATTTCTTCATGGAATTGTTTGAAGAAAAAGCCATTAGGTCAAGTCCTTTCAAACCCAAGCACTGGGTCAGATATGTCGACGATACCTTTGTGATTTGGCCACACGGTAGAGATAGACTTACTGAGTTCCTTAACCACCTGAACAATGTTAGTCCTTCCATCAAATTCACGATGGAAATAGAAGAGGATAATCAGCTGTCTTTCTTGGATGTGCTGGTATACAGAACGTCAACGGGTAGACTTGGACATACAGTCTACCGTAAGAAGACACATACCGATCGGTACTTGAACGCCAAATCGCACCACCACCCCCAACAGAAGAGGTGTTATTAACACTTTGTTCAACAGAGCCGAGAAGGTATGCGACTCTAGCACCTTGGACGAAGAACGAAAACACTTGGAGTGGGCCCTACGTCAGAATGGATACACCAAGTCTGACATACGGGGTGACACACAAAGAAAACCGCAAGTCTCAGAGGAACCGCAAGAGTCTAAGGGGTTCGCTTGCTTACCATACGTAAGTGGGGTATCAGAGAGAATCGGTAGAGTATTGAAGAAATCGGGTATCACGGTAAGGTACAGAGCACCAGCTAAGGTAAAGGATCTTTTGCCTAACCCAAAGGATATCACACCACTCCTGAAGAACGATGGGGTATACAAGATAACATGTGAGTGCGGAACATGCTATGTAGGACAGACAGGACGAAGCATCGAATGTCGAATCAAGGAGCACAGTAGGGACACCCGGCTAGGCAAGATTCAACAGTCCGCTGTTGCTCAACACTGCCACGAGTCGGGACACACAATGGATTTCGATGACGCGATGATGTTGGCAAGGGTGGGTAATTATCATCGAAGGCTTTTTAGAGAAGCCATCGAAATTTACAAACATCCTGACAACATCAATCGCGAGGACGGTACTGACATTAGTAGGGTCTAGAAATCGATCCTAACGCGGTCAGGTGGAAAACCACATGGAGCGGTAGCTCCAGATGTGCGCAGTGAGGTGTAAATTCAGGTATATAAGGGAGACTTTCTTGGTAGGTTTTCAGTATTCAATTAGCTTTGAAGAAGCGAGCAACATGGTTCGCGAAACGTCAGCATTAACAAATCTTGACACACGGCATAACCCGGAAGCAGTTTATTTTCTAAACTATATATCATAATAAAAATATTATTTAAATGCTTTAAATAAACAAATAATGTTAAACATATACGCTGTTTTTCGGTTGAGTTCAAAAACAGTACATGTCCATGATGATTGTTTTAATCATTGCTCTGCTTTTAATGCAAATATAAATAAAATATGTAATACATTTAATTCTCTGTGAACGACTTTATATTTTGCCTGTGAGAACAAAATAGAATAGAATAGAATAGCCAACTGCTATACTTTTCAAGATATTGCCCGTCAAAATTATATTGTTAATTTTCTCTGAACTCGCTTTTTGAACACGTACTGTTTTCGAACCGACCGATTCAATTAATACAATACCTATTGTAGCATCGATAAGTCTGACTAATTTTCTGCTCTGAGCACCTTTGCCGCACATCAAGTGACACTGGTAACTATCTTCAAACCTATTTGCATTTCCTCCACAACCAGTATACGTAAATTTCCTACACATCTTTTGGTCGTGATCGTAGTAAACAGATGGTATATCTTCAGTACAATTGCCCATTTTTTTAGGCAACTCACACAGTTGAGGCTCTGAAAATATGATCGAGGATTAGAAGAACAATTAGGAAAGGCCTGTGGCCGCTAGGGTGACCGGATCATACGCCATTGGCTTATCATTGTTTTGTGTTACCAGTGACAGTTCTGCGTTCATTCCTAAGTGTCATATTCGATGTTTTCTCTTCGATGCTTTGCTCTTTGCAGACATCAGCGCAATCCTCTTCTGTGTCGAATCTATTTGGATTGCCACCACATCCGGTATATTCAAATTTCATACATTGGTTGAGGATTGCATTGTAATACCAAGCGTCAACTTTGGAATCACAACCGCCCTTGCTGGGTCTGTGTTTGCATTGGTCTGGGACTAAAATTTGATTATTTTGATTTGTTTTGCATTTGTGTGTATTTTCTTAAGATAAATCATTTACCTGTGTAAGCAATACCTAAACATTGGTGGATCAATAAAAATAAAATACAAATCTGATACATGACTTCAAGATTTGTGCCAAACAACTGATTTAATTTCTTGTGGCACCTACGCACTAATTTACCACTTCAAAACAATTTCATTGTTCGTCGATTATGTTAGGAAAGAAAAGCATTACGATTTTAAATTAATTTTTACGTTAAATTAACTTTATTTTTCACACTTAATATGGTAATAATATACATCAACAATTTTAAATTGTAAGCTGTATTGTAACTGTTTTGGTCTTCCACATTTGCAAGCAATTCTTATCCGTTACAAATCTGTAGTTATTTGCACCACACTCTGTATACCGGGTCTGGTGCACACCCGGTATTCATGACCATGACCTACGCCATTGTTACGCCCCATTTTCTTTTTATTTATGACGCTGGACGAATGACATTTTGAGAAGTTCTAGACAAAATATGTTGTTTTTGGGGTGCTCTTGAGGTTACTATACCTTCCCGTTTTTCCGGAAATGGCTTCATTTTTGAATTTTTTAATGGCACTCTACATTATTTGTGTGATATTTTCAATTATCAACAAGTCGAGTACTGTATTACTGGCGCCTTCTAGCGTGATTTCATTGGTGTTTGGCCAATGAGTAATTTCTTTCATGTGTACTTTATGCATGCGCTCTGATTATTCCATAGAAACATTTTTCCGATTACATTGACACAAAATACTTGATATTTTGCTGAAAATCGTAGCATGGAATTGTCGTTTAAAGCAAGGGGATAGAAAACGTATTTTGGCAAAATCAGCGTAGTGAACTATGGATAAACGCTAACATCTGAATTTAACAGTTATCTGTATTGCGCGTCACGGTCTTGGTGCAAAATAGTGCGTATTTAAAAAAATAATTTAAAATTGTATTTCAAACAAGAATCATCGCGATGTAAAGAACAAATTAAATAAATGTCAACAATAACCAACAATTAATAACGAATAATAATTATATCAATAATCGTAAATACCTGTATGTTAGCATTCATCCATAGTTCACTATGCTGACGTTGATCATTAACGACGTAGTCTACCGGAAGTGTACCGTGCGTAGGTTCGGAATCCTAGCGTTAATACGCATTGTGGAGATTTGAAATTTTTACAGTGGTTTTCTGATATAGTATTGCATATTGGAAAGTATATAAAAGTAATAAAATATTAAATAACGACATTATTTTTTTTTGGTATGCATTATTATTTTATGAAAATGACTTTCCAAAATAGAACATTACAAAATAGAAAGGTTTTACCTATGAACTTACTTTGAATTATTTATCGCTTTTACGTGATTTCGAACCCACGATTTAGAAAAAAAATTGCTTTTCTAAGACACCCTTGACTTTACCGTTTGTTTCATGTGTTTTTTTACGTCCTATATCACCTGTGGTTAGTTTCCATTGCAAATAGTTTTTCTCTAAACATTAATAAAAATTTTCATTAGTGGGGTATACTTGTTCCTTAACCCAATATTTTTTTCTATTTCCCTGCTTTAAACGACACAGTGGCGGCGTAAAGGGGGGGGGCGGTGGGGGCGGTCCGCCCCGGGTGCCAAGCAGCTAGGGGTGACAACGACAACTCACTCGCACAGCCAAAGAATACTTACAGAAGAATCACTCCGCAAAGACATACAAATAAATAAATAGCTACATACTCTAGAGTCTAGGATCTATCTGCATGCTAATATTATATTATATCTCAATATGTATCGCAACTTTATTTTCATTTACTTTCGAATATAATTTCCTAAAAGAATGAGTTCACATAATAAGGTCAATCAAAATACTGACTATGGCTACAGATTTTTTTAAAAGTAACTAAAGCTATTTATAATGCATTTATTTCCCCCGAGATATGAAAACTTAGGTCTATTGTATTTCTAGGTATTATTATGTACGGAGATACACTGCATACATTTTTTTACATTGACCTTTCATGAATGTATGCGAATATTGCTTATTAGACAATGTACAAAACAGGCTAAGATTGGGCAAAGTATTTGAATTATGAATACATTTTGATTAATTTAAATTGTCGAAAATAATTATCTCTTTGATTTTCAAACGTTTACAGTTTACACTTTAATGCACCATTAGTGGAACAAATACATAATTAAATTAATTTAACTAAATAATTTAATTTAAAAAAATACAATTGATGTTCGTAGTCGCACTATGCAACGCTAAATTTGTTTTTAGAAGTCAATAGATTTAACAAAGTTTTGATTTGACTTTGATACATCTTAATTATAATTTTTTTACTTTGCGTTAACATTTGACACATAGCACTTTTTAGCTGTTCCAATGCAACAAATTTTTATTACTCACAATCTTTAGTAACTATTAGACTTCTAGAATTGGTGGCATCGATATCAAATGAGGGGTGTATATGCAAATGCGACACGTCCTTTGAAATGAATCCGAGAAAACCGCAAAAATTTACCAAACATTTATTTTCAATGATATTGACTTCATATTTTCTAGGTTAATAGACGAGTTTATTTTATATTAGTAACCAATGCTGATTAAATTTATCTTAACACAGAAGGACAATATTTAAGAAATATTAATGGCCATATTGGATACAGCTGAATTTGTCCATCTAACAAGAGAGTTGCTGTTGATAGTTGTAGTAATTTATTAAACAAAAGCAAACACTATCACTAATAGTCAAAATATTATTATAAATTATGAACATAAGGTCCACAATGAGCCAAACGCGACTAATCAATCTTTCAATTGTATCTATTGAAAAGGACAGGAAAGTTAATTTTGATAATTTAATAGAACACTTTAGTAAAGTCCCGTAAGTACGTTTAGTATTTCTTGTTTTATTTTGGGGGTGCTCATTAGAAAACCGCCCTGGGTGCCAACCCACGCTACGCCGCCACTGATACGACATTTCCAAGCAACGATCTACAGCAAAATGTCATTGAAATCTGAAATTGCTTTGCTGTCGATTAATCGGGGGTGTATTCAAGAAGTAGAACTAGAAAAGATGACTTAAGGGGGGATTCCGGTTTTTTCCTCTAAAATTACCGCCTTTTTTAGAATTTTTTATTGGCGAGACTATGCAATAAATTGATTCCAAATTTGGCACAAATATTTATTAGCTTTTCAAGTATTTACAAAAAAAAAATAATGCAGAAATATGATGAATCACGCTCACTAGCCACCCGCGACCATGACACTGCGCGAAGATCCGCGGTCACTGGTTGGCATGATTGGGCCACTCCAGGTGATCTGAAATAAAAATCTCGGATAGCGGCCTACTTAATACATAAGTAGTTATCGTTTGATGAACCCGAAAATAAAAATATTTATATTTGAGGAAATGGTGGCTTCTTAAACTCAAAATATCGATTTTTCTCAAAAAGATTGACAATGTTTTCTCTATAAAAGGAAAAGTACATAACTTATTGCATTTCTTGTTCATCAAACGATAAAGGCATGTTTACTGAACATCCAGTTAAAATTTGAAGTCAATCGGTCCAATAGGTTTCGAAATATCATGCCAACCGTTTGCGAAAAAACTGTTCCGAGAAAAACACGTTTAAACATTCAAGTACAGTTTATTACGGGACATCGAGTACTTAGAGTGTTTTTCTGCTAATATGCTATACCAGCGCCATACTTTATTCCTTCCTCCACTTCGTAGAATTTAATTTGAGACTTGCTCATTTCTACGCCTTGTTTGAGCTTATTTTGCAGCCTCTAGTGCACGTCTCGACGACATCAACAAACGAAGTTTCTCGCGAACATTTGCAAATATTTTCGTTTCCTTCCCAATAACGATGCCTATAGTTGTCATAGTTTAGAGGATGGCAGAAAAGCCTTTATTATAAATGCCTGCTGCTGCATAAGCCGCAATTTTGACCCACGGTGAAGATGTTTGGGTGCGAGGCGGCAGACAGTAGAATTGAAGCTTTAGTTGTTGTTTTGTGTGTCACCACTAGGGGTGGGCGATCTCGGAAATTTGTGAACGATCTTTGATCACAATTTGAGATCGATCTGATCGATCGATCGAGCATGATCGATCAGATCGATCAGATCGAAAAGATCGATCAGATCGAAAAGATCGATCAGATCGAAAAGATCGATTTGATCGAAAAGATCGATCAGATCGAAAAGGTCGATCAGATCGATCAGATCGAATCCGAAGCCGATCTTTTCGATCTGATCGATCTGATCGATCAGATCGATCACGATCGATCGATCGATCTTTCAGTTCTTTCATATACGTACGACACGTGTCCCACCATGTACGTTTCATCAAAAAATCGATCTGATCGATCTGATCGATCTTTTTTGATCTGATCGATCTGATCGATCAGATCGATCTTTCGATCTTTCAAATAAGATGATCGAACGATCGATCTTTTTGCCCAGCCCTAGTCACCACCCAAACACTGTTCTAGCAACTCTCTCGACGACAAGTCGTTGTAAATCGGCTTGATGGCATTTTCGACATTATTAGCAAGTGTTATTGAATTCATCCAGAGTTTTCTCGGCTTCAGTTTTTCGCCATTTGCACCAACTCTGTGATCACACAGGGCAGTACATATGCTCAACCACTTTGTTAGTATATTTCTCCATAAATATTGTGATCCTATACAACGGAAATGTGACCTCACTTCTACCATATCCCGTCTCCAAAACCCAGCACTATACTTTTCTCGTCTTCCGCTGTCGACAATTTATCGGCAGACGTACTAGCAAATACTTTTCTTTCACGAGTGTGCATTCTCAGAAAATTTTCTTTTTTTGTTGTCCATCCGCACGTGTAGGAGTTTTTCTTGAGTGTTTTTTTATCGATGATTGTTCACGAGAGAATTTCACAGAATAATAAACCACACACTGCAAAATTTTTTGGGTTGAAAAACTCGGGCGGAAAAATTGTTCAGCGCGGGATACGACCGATCCGCGCGCTGCATATTTTTGGCACCTGCACGCCGTTGGCTAATTGTTTACAACTTCGCTAGTTTTGCAAATTTTACCTTAAAACTTCGTACACACATTCTTAAGACCTTAAATAATAAAATAACGTACAGAAAAAAAAATCGATTTTTTTTCGTCAGAAAACCGGAATCCCCCCTTAAGGAGCCCGTCCACGGTCATGCATGCGTGTCACGCATGCGTGTCACGGATGCTGTTCATGCAAATTTTGTATGAAAAATTGTCTCATGCAACGCAATCCACGGTCATCGAATGCTCGTCATGCATGCATGACCGTGGAATCGGCCCTTTATTGGCCAAAAAACAATTAAATCACGATAGTGACACCAGTAATAGAATGTCGGCCAAAATCGATTTAGTTAGTGTTTATTTGACAATTTCGACTATTTTCATCAATATTTCTTCGTTGCCTTGGTGATAAAGATTGTCAATCGATATGTTTTTGTGTTCTGAATGTGACTGAAAATATCACACAAATAAAATAGAGTACCATTTAAAATTTCAATAACGACGTTTTCTTCCGGAAAAACCGGAAATCGTACTAACCTCAAGAGTATCCCAAAAAATGCCATTTGTAGTCTATACTCTATACCACTTCTAAAAATTTCATTCGTCCAGCATCATAAATAACAAAAGTACCCGGTGTAAGAATTTCTTGCAATCTTCTATCCCTCATCGTATTACTTTTGACATGAAAGTACCATTGAACTTGTCATAGCATAATTTTGGATCAGAATCATAACTTTTTACTTTATCATACGCAGTATGTAAAGTATTGTAATCGTGCCAAAAAAATTTTTTGAGATTTTAGCGGAAATATGTCTTTTTGGGTCCCCTGAACATTTTTGACCAAGGTACAAAAAATGTCTGTGTGTGTGTGTGTGTGTGTGTGTGTGTGTGTGTGTGTGTGTGTGTGTGTGTGTGTGTGTGTGTGTGTGTGTGTGTGTGTGTGTGTGTGTGTGTGTGTGTGTGTGTGTGTATGTGTGTGTGTGTGTGTGTACCCGTTTTTGTGGCGACGATTCCGGAGAAACTACTAAAGGTATCGCGACGAAACTTCATATTTAGAAGTTTCATAACCAAACTTAGAGCTGAAAAGCTTTCTGTTGAACAGGGTCCAAAGGAACTGGAGGTTTAGTCTTAGCATTTTTGAAAGATTTTGCAAATGAGCCGCCAATTCTGGAATTTCGCCGAAATAATTAAATAATAAATTAAAGATGAGGAAATTCTGAATAATTTATGACTATGACATTTTTTTGTACAAGCCATAGTTTAGCTGCATGAGCAAATTCTATTTCATCGAGGTCGGCCGTACTGCATTAAAACTAGTAGCCAGGATGTGTCAGATATTTGATTCTAATGACAGTAGGTAGTCATACGCTAATTGTTTTTGAGAATACCTACTGGCAATATAAGCTGCGTTCGGATATTGTACACCGTAAAACCGCGTTCGGATAACCGGATAGGGTACGGTGAGAGTGACTAACGTCATACGGCGTTTATCTGCATATAAGAGAGAGACAGCCGACCCAGGTTATCTGAGCATTGCTCTCCCCATACCCTACCCTGACAAAGCGTACGCGCTCTCTTTTTACACCCAATAACACGTAAGTGTCATTTGGACGGTGTACTCGGGGGTCAACGGAGTACAATATCCGAACGCAGCTTTAATCGACATATCTGTCTACTTCAACTAGTTTTATTTTAATGCAGACATAACCAATCTCGATCAAATAGAATCGCATGCAGCTAAACTATTAATTTTATATATAGTATGATAAAGTCATGTGCCTGGCCACATCAGATTTTTTATTATAAGTACATATTATACAAAACATTTGGTAGTTCGGTAAATGTACATATCTCTAACAACGTATTTCTATTGTCGAGTTTTAAAGACCCAGTTCTACCTCTCCGAAAACGGGTTCTTAAATAAAAACGTTATTTATTGTTCAAAGTTTGTGAAATTTTCAGTGTAACTTCATAGAGAAATAACGAGTTGGGCTGGATGAAAAAATAATTTTTTGGAAAGATAAAAATTAATTTTACTTCTACATTTTTGTTTTTTTTTCAAATATAAAACATCTAGCCCAACTCATGATACAAAAATTGAATTTTTATTTAAGTACAATTTTAACCCAAACATTATACTTGAGATAATAAAGCGTAATTGCCAGAAATATTACAGTTTTAAGCCAGCCCCAGACCGCCGCAAAAGCGACGCGAAAATTTGGCCATGTATTTTAAATGGGGGCGACAATACCACAAATAGATTACTGCGATTCGCAAGAAAATCGCGGCGGTGTGGGGCTGGCTTAAGGAAACAGCAGTGTCAACAACCATTTTCAGAAAGATAACCTCCACTATTTTTTTGACAGTTCTGTTTTGCCCCTCACTAGGGATGTTCCGATACACCTTGCTGTACCGGTATCGCGTATCGTATTGTATCGTATCAAATGTCCCGGGTCTGTACCATACCGGAGCACAAAGTACCGGTACATCGGTGCCGGTACATTTTTTCAATTCCGAATAACAAAAAATATTTTGCGTAGCGCCAGATACCTACACACACATTGAATTAAAATAATGTACAGTAGAATAAATATGGATTTTTATTTTAAAATAGCATATATCATATGTAGGTATACATATAGTCCCAACTGAATATATTAGCCATGCACAGATAGAAATTTTTGTTTAACTCAAATAAATGAGTGTTTGAATAGAGGCAAAAATATATTTATTAGCTACCAAGAATGTTTATTAGAAAATAATAATGTTTATTAGAGTCAAATACAATTTGTTTGGAGTAAAGTAATATTGTTTTGACTCAAATAAATATATTTGTGCCTTTCGCAAACAAATATTCATTTGAGTCAAACAAAAATTTCAATCTGTGTGCGGTTTTTATTACATATTTGAAACTTTCTTTCTTTGTAGTGCGGTAGTTTATCTTTTGCTATCATATGTCTTATATAGTATTGCCATTGTTTATATAAGTATACTAGTTGGTCAACGTACCCCCACCACAGTGCTGAAACCCTCTCTGCAGAGTATCGCCGCCTATTATCCAAAAGTAGAATTACATTTGTCCATCTGTACAACGGACCTAGGTCGACTCGCATAATATAATAAGTTCATTGAATGCGTATCGATCGGTGTATAATCCCTACCATGATACACACGGATGATTATGATCGCTCGCATGTTTACATGCTCGGGATTTATATCCTTAAATTATGTGTTCGTCAAATAATATACTATTAATCTACTTTAATCATTTTAATACTGATCCAGCTAATATAACCGTAAATAATGCAAATAAAACCCAGCTACTGTTGCCAGTTGCGAAACGCAAAGTGGACGCTAATCAGAATATTCTATCGCTATATCGTCATACCAAAAAAATCGTTATCTTTGAAATTGCAAGGTGCACCCTACACTTTGTATGCGAATATAAACAATAGGGATGATATTCTAACATAAAACAACGATTGTCAACTTCTACGGCTTCCAGTTTTTCCGGAATGGACTCATCTTTAAAATTTTTCTACACGCTATATAGTTTTCTATAGCTGCAGTTTAAAATCTAAAAAGACAAAACCGGAAAATTTTCGGAAAAACCGGATGCAGTAAAATTGTCCATCGATGTGTTTTGTTTTTGGAATATCAGCCCGATTGAAATCATCGTAAAAAGTACCTATAGCGTACTGTTTAAAATGTAAAAGATCACGTCATCATTAACGAAAAAGAAACGGAAACTGTAGAAATCGATAATGATATTAAGATATTTTTATGTAAAGAATATCTATCTATTGAAATTAAGTATAGCGTGCAGTTCAAAATTTGAAATATAACGTAATTTTTTGAAAAAGAACGAATTGGGAAACATCAAGTATAACTCAAAAATTTAATTTTTAGCCTAATCCAAATTCCATTCGTCTGTGTTCTAGTACATTTCAAAACCGTTAATCGCCAGTTTGAACTGAAACATGAATTTACATACAAGGTTAAACTAGTTTGGCCTAGCATTAAACTAGTATTGCGCCTAACACGCTTCGGCCAAACTGGTTTGACCTAAGACAAACTGGTTCTGCCTGAAAACAGGTTTTGCCGGTAACATATACACTAAGGCTTCCAATCCCGGACAATATACTGATCCCGGGTTTATGAGATTAAAGATTTTGTAATCCTGGGATCCCGGAATTCATGAAAAAAAGCGAAAATTGCCAAATCCAGTCAGTAAGGAACGCCTAAAATATACTTGGTTGGACAATATCTTTTACCCCGAAACTTGATAATTGTTTTCAAATTTTACCTTACAAGTAGAAAACCAAACTTGTTGGTTTGAAAGATAAAGGGTGTCTAAGTATTGACAACAATAATAAACAAAGATTAAACTCTATTAGATAGCCCTTCATCTTAAATTTGCTCAAAAATTTTACATTTTTTTAAAACGTTTCAAGAATAGTCACGGCGAAACAAATTGTTTGATCGAGTGAAATTTTCAATTTTTCATATTAACCCCAATAAAACATTTTTAAGAATTTTTGTTTTCTTCTTTAAGATAAAATTGGATAACTTTAGAATTCATACTTCATGGATGTTTATTATGCGCGTAGTGCCTAGACTAACTGTTTGCATTTTAAATAAAACAATTATTGTTTATAAAGAAAAGATAGGTATAATGACTTTAAGACCCAGTTCTAAACGCGTTTTCAAGCAAAGAGATTTATGGATTCTTCAGTATTGATGAAATATTCAGTGCAACTTCTTACAATATTAAATATTTAATTTTTTGTCATAAAAAAAATTAATACTACTTGTGCGTCTTTCGGTTTTGTCAAATATAATTCAAATAACCCTACCCACATTATAAAAATAAATTTTTATCTAAGTGCACTTTTTCACAAAATTTGTTCACAAAAAAAAGCGAAGAAAGCGATAATTGTGCGATGAAGAAATACAAAAATGACCATATTACCGGTGTGACATCACGAACTCGAGATGCTTTAATAACTGCGACGCAATCTACGGCGTAGACGCAAGACGCATGACAGAGAAACATAATTTAGATTTAACTTTTTCGGCATCACGGGATTTCGATTTATAATCTCTGGATCCCGGAAAAGCTCATTCTTTGTCGGGATCCCGTGATCCCGGGATTGGAAGCCCTAATGTACACCACTCGAAAATCTTGCACTCATCCACAGATTATATAGTTATATAATCTAGACTCATCATTCGATAGTTTTCCGACTCTTGTATTAGCAAGCCTTGATATTTTGATTTTTGGCAGAGATGCTGACAGATTGTATAATCGGTGAGGATTGTATTTTGTGAATTCATGCTAATAAAAGTTCAGGGTGATCTGTCTTTATTATATGTACATATTTATCTGCAATAATTTGGAGTAACGAGTCAAAAATATCCATCGACAGCATAAACTAATAAAATAAGAATGCGCTATGGGCCATCCAAAATTCCCAGGCAAGAAGAGAAGCAAGTTTCCGAAATACTTTTTGTTCTTTTTGTTTTGAATTTAGGATAAAAATTTAAATCATTTTTATATTATTGTGTATGAATGTTTAGAAATGTTAATGAATGAGAACACAAAATCGTTTACTAAAATGTTACTTACATGCATGAACAATATGTTCAAAATATTAATCAAAATATTCGCATAATTCTTTTTGTTAAACTATTTAATTTAGAACCGCCAATTGGTCAAAAATGATGTTAGGAAACGTCATAGATAATAAAATAGAATAATAAAGTATGCTTTATAATGTTATATATAAATCTGGAAATGGATCTTTCACAGTTTGAAATATACGAAAACTAAAAGTTTGATATTTAATTACCATATACCGTTGTATTTTCGTATTAATTCGTTTTTGGTGTTGCTAAGAAATGCGTGGTAATGTTTTTTTTTTATTTTTGAGCTAATCATCTCTATCATTGAATTTTAAAGCAAAGAAATTGTTTTTACCTCCTCTGAAATTTACTTATTTACTATCTCCAAAAATAAAGAGGAACTAAACATTTAAAATTCCAGTGTTGTGGCGCCAATTCCTATATTTGAAACGAAATAAAAACGTCGACCATTCGCCGCGATTTGGGAATGTAACCTAATGCGGCTAATGCCTAGATGAACGTAACTACGCGTTACTGCGTTACCTACTCTCAGTTCACACCCTGGCTTGCATTAGCGGAACGAGAATTTATGTTGTCTGTTGTCTGCAAATACCCCACAAAATAGTTTGACCAAGGTCACGTACAGTTGACCGACTCATTGGACTGTATCGGCAACACTATACAAGCAATCACTTCATACGTGGTCCGCTGAAGACTGTTTAAATAACTATTTAATTCTAAACTAAAATTAAGTTTCTGCAAAACTTATTTCTTTAGATTAGTATACTTTGTAAGTTGTTTTTTAATTATTAACAGTCTCAAAATACATTAATTCATAATAAATATTTCTTACGCGAAATACTCCATCTGTTATCGAGAAGCATAACTATATGCGCAGAGGAGCCAGAGATTAACTCCCTGCTACAATGTCGCCCCCTGGAGATCTTCTCCCCTTACTAACCCACCGTTGACCAACTTATACTTACATAAACAATGGTATTGCATTGGTCCTATTGGCTGCTTTTTTTGCCTCCTACATAAAACGTAACCAAATTGTTTATATGGTCGCAATGCAAGTGCAGCACCGATTATCCGAGGTCTATCATCTAATTTTATTATTTTATTGTTATTGTAGAAAAGGATTACAAATGTTTCATAATGCTGAAAAAGAAGCTCATTCATTATACTGTATTTTCAGCCAGAGTTGGCATGTGTAATTTACATTCAATAGAATGTTCATAATACATGCGATACATGCCAAAGGAAATGATAGATGTCAAAAAAAATTTGAAGTACGTCAAAAAACTGCAAAAATTTAACAATTGTCAAAATAACACTGGACAACTCTCGCCTTAAAAGTATAGGAATATGTAAAGCACTTCTTATAATGTAAAGTATCGTGCCACCCATGTTATAGGAACTACTTGATTCACCATGGCACCACCAGTGTTTTCCAGAAATTAATGGGCTTTTTAATTATGATTTTGTACAAACTATATATAAGCATTATGAAGGTATTTTTCCGAAGAAAATATTACACACTGCTATATTATCACATACGGAACTATTTGTTTCACCATGGTACCACCCACAGAACCGTCAGTGTTTTCTTTGTTTGTAATCTGTATGTTGGATGCCACCGCTGAAGGTGTTTGTTTTTTTAAGTTTGTCGTAAATTCCGCAATTTTAACGTCAGTGTTACAAAGTTCGGCTTTTCCACCCAACTTGTTTTAATAAACACTTTCCATACGCCACTCGACGAACGTGGCATGTTTGTATGTATTTTGTTTGTAAAAAGCACTATGGCTAATGGATTTAATGACTTTCGCACTCAAAGATTTACACACCAAAGTTAGGTTAAATTTTAGTCGGAATTTCCCTGATCGTTTACTGACACTGCAAAAGAACACAAATACAAATTCCATCGTTGTAATCAGTGTCACTTAATAAATTTATATTGGTTTGCCGCTAGAGTACGCTAGTTGTTGGCAACAACAAATACCGCGATACAATATCGTCCAAAAACGTATCGTATCGTACCGTATTGGATGCTATAGTACCGCTACAAAATATCGGGTAGCGGAATGTAAAGTACCGGTACTTAAGAATATCGTATCGTATCGAACATCCCTACCCCTCACTCAATTTATTTTAGGAATGAGTTGGGTTGCCTAGATCAAGGAGTAACAACAGCGACATCTCGTATCAAACGCATGAACTAAAGAGCATAATAAGATACAAAAATTACACGCTCAGCCTGTGTGTACTGATTTTAAGCCAGCCCCACACCGGCACCGCCGCGATTTTCTTGCGATTCGCAGTAATCTATTTGCGGTATTGTCGCCGCCCATTTAAAATACATGGCGAAATTTTCGCGTCGCTGTTGCGGCGACAAAATCGCGGCGGTCTGGCTTAGTACGAAATCATGACTAAGTAAAGTGTTTTTATTTCATTAAATAATTGTAATAACATTAGTGACTTGTGAAATATTCATTGTAAAGTTGTAGTGGTGTATAACACATTACTTTTAACAGATATGAGGAAAATGACTGTAACAATATCATATTTAATGGTAATATTTAATCGTATTTAATACCTTCCAATATTTCTGGAATCTAATCATCTTCACTCTTGTTGACGTTTGGTTAATTTGGGTCATTTCTCTGTGAGATTGGTATAGTTAAGATTGTATGTATATGTTTTTGTGTTCAGAATGTCATCCTGATTGAAAATATCACACAAATAATATAGGGTGCCATTTATAATTTCACCCTTGACGTGATGAAGAAAGTTCTGCGCCTCTAACGTTGATGCCTAGAAATTTATTTCTCCTGGTTGATGTGTGTATGTGTTTATTGCTATGTTTATTTGAATCGGATCATTGTTGAAGGTAATTATAAATAAACTATTGCTTTTTGTTTATAGTTCCTGAAGAAGTTGTAAATCTACAACAAAATATTGAACCTAAGTAAAAAACATTAATAAATTACTTGGTGAATTTTCCATCAGCTTCTGCCTTGTAACACCATAAAATAAATTCTTTAATTGGTTCATAAACGATCTGAGGCAAGAATATTAAGATCTCGATTGAAATTATTGTATTTGTAATATTGGTAGATGACTGCAATGTGTAAGCAACCAAAATATCAGATGTTTATGGATTTGCCGATTTTTTTTGTCGGTTGCCGATCTTGAAACTATATATCTTCTACAGAAATGCGGATTTTTGTATCACTCATTAAAAACTTCACATGGAATTACTTAACACTCTGTACATTTGAATTTTCACATTTGAATAAATTTTGTTATACTTATAGTTATAGTATTCACTATCGAAAAACAAGTCAAAAGGCTCCCAATAATGAAATAATTTACAGTCGACAACTGCGCTATGTACGTAATATCAGAACATGTTGTGTATAGTCAAATATTTTATTCCAAACATACATGGCACTATATTAATTTAATATTGGAAGAAGACATACTCTACATCTAAATAACTTAAGACAAACAACGATTTTTCGTATATATAATTAATAATATGTCGATAATTAATATAATATTGTATACTGACTGATCTAAATCAAAAAAAAAAAAAAATAGAAAATATATTTACAAACATTGCATCTGTTACTGTATAATATTTGTTATTTGGTAAAAATTGGGTACTGCTCTAAACATAATACCTAACAGTATAGTAATAATAATAAAATAATAATAAACGTAATTGTGTGTAAAATAAAATTAAAATAATAAAAAAATGGATTTTATCCCACTACCATATGTATATAGAAATTCTTATAATATAGTAGAGTTGATTTACAGAGATTGAAGATTGACATATTAGAATTGAGCAATAATTATTAAATTATTAAATAATATACATTTTTACCTAACTACTTATTTACAATACTTTGAAAATGTTTAAGATTATTTCTCATAAATTATATATAATTATTATAATAAGATATATTGGTTTTATATACATCGCTTTCTATTGAAGTATACTTAGAAATAAGTCATTTTAATCTCTTCTATTTAAATCTCGTAACTATCCTGGCAAAAAATGGTTGTCCATCCCGTCTAATACTACCTACAACAATAAAAAACATAACTTAAGATTTTATTTAAAAAAAAACGTAAAATTGGCGTAAAAATTCTTACAGGACATTCCATGTCAAATTTAATCATAAATCACTTCAAATAGATATCTAATAGCTCAGAAATAATTTGGTTCTTAAGATGATCGTATTTAGACGAATAAACTGTGAACTAAATAACTGTAAGGAATATGGTAGGACTATGTTGACACTTAGTGGGTAAAAATTTTGCAAATAATTCGCAGAATTCGCAGAAACATACGCAGAAAATGGGCCATTTAATTTACCAAAAAAACAGACAAATTTTGGTCAGATTTTTAAGCTAGATACCTCACAGTGCGTTAGATCCCTTAGGATATGAAGATGCATTAAAATAAATACACTGCTCAAAAAATTAGGGGAACTCTTTTTTCGAAAGCTGTAACTTTTTAAATAATAACTATTATTTAAAAAGTTACAGGTATGGAAAAAAGTGTTACCCTAATTTTTTTGAGCAGTGTATTATCATAATAATTTATAGTCTAAGTAGTATTTGCATCCCCAATAAATAAATCAGCTGATCTTCATCTGGTTCTATACAAACCTGAACATTTTTTTTTGATTTAAGCCATATGAGTATCAAGCCGACGCTGTACAACATTTTAGTGGCACTTGTTAATTTTTATATTTGTTTTATGTATACAGTGAGCACGTAAACTATAGGTCATACCATGAGAGCTGCAAATGAGTCATCCATTTCAGCTGTTATTTTTGTGATACGTTACAGACCATTCCCGTGCGTTAGGGTGGGTTTATGTTGGAGCTGCGATAAACGATAAGAGCGGCGATACTAGCGAAGCGGAGAGAAACGATTGCAATTTTGTGCGCATTTATCTATGTTGGAGCAACGCGTTTGAGCCGCGTTTGGTAACTGATCAACGCCAACGAAGAGCGGCGATAACTCATTTGTCCATTTTCTTTGCTTCTATCAGCTTTGGCCGGTATGAATATTGACAGCTCATCACCGCTCTTATCGTTTATAGCACTTCCAACTTGAACCCACCCTTAGGCTACGTAAAATTCAATTTTCAAGTTTCAGCTTTTTCTGGCTTACGACATGTCATCGACATTCTCTTTATATTGCAACCCCATATTTTTCTTAGTGTTTCGGTAAAGCATTTAATTGCCCTAATAGTGCGTAAACATTTTAAGGCCTTGCATATAAATTTTTTTGAGTAAAACAATTGAAAACGGCAAAGTATTGATAACTCTAGGGAACATGGATATTTTAATCAAACTGCGTTTTGATTAGCCATTAACTTTGTACGTTTACCTGAAATCCTGAAAGTTTGTTCACAAATACATTTGAATTATTTGCAGCGATACTTGAAGTAGTGTGCTGGTGCTTCAATTAAAGAAACAACCAATTCAGTACAAAAAATCTATCTAAAACGCCTATTCGCTTTTGATTCACAAACAAAAGTTGAGATTTTTAACTTGCTACCATGAAGAAAATTAACAGATCTGTCATAATTCATAATCAACAAGGGAGCTATTAGGTTCATTTAGAACAGGTTATTTGGTTATTATTGCCCGAAAAGACGTTGAATATTAATAACTAATAATAACAAAAAAAATTTAACACCAATAAAATTTGCCACTCCAAAAAGGTTTGCGCCCCAGGGCTATAGCCCATTTAGCCTTGTGGTTAGGATGGTCCTGTTTGCAATGGTGCCAAGCATTTTGCTTGAGCACCAAAAAGCAGCACACAATAGTTATTTATGTACCAAGGGCATTAAACGGATGTTTATGCCCCGAGGGTGACAAGGCCCAAGGCCAAGCTTTTTAAGTCGCCCGAGGGTATAAAAATCATATAATGCCCGAGGTACATACACAATTTTATGTCCTACAATAGTTTTGTTCCTCCGTTTGAATAATATTAATAAATATTTTGACGTTATCAAGAGACATGCGTATCTACGGAGTTGAATAACAAAAACAATACAAACAATCGGAGTTGAGTGACAATACAGACAATTAATTGTCAAACTTATAACCTTAATCGCCAATAATTATGAGTGACAATACAGACAATTAATTGTCAAACTTATAACCATAATCGCCAATAATTGACATTGACGATTTAAAATTATCAATTTGAATGACAAATATTTGATATATTATTATTATTTGATATAACCATGGCAACCCTTAATGCCCTCGCGAGCGTTAAGAAGGAGTTTTTTCTCTGGTATCTAAGATATAAAATGTCACTTTATGATCATGTAGGACATAAATGTATTATTACCTATCTTCTATATCCCTTTCCATTCATTTGACCAGGCGCAACTATAATTGACCCTGGAGGTGGTTGCCTAGTCTCATACATCGCCCTCGGTACCTCCGACCTTTCAATCTCATCCCCCGAAAGATCCAGATCATGAACCATCTGCATGATCTCACGTTCCTTCTTAATATCCTCCCTATCTTCAACCTAAAAACACACAAAATCAAACACCAACAGTAGAAACGAATCATCAGCCAACAACCAGAATCATGGGCATCCAACTCAAATCGGAAGGGGGGGGGGGGTAGTTATCTAAATTTAACTTGCTGTATGGGAGAAGGGTGCCCATTAGGGAGGTTCAAAATGCATTGCAAATATTTTTGTGATGATAGAAGACAACGTACCCCCCAAAGCGTTTCCAAATCCAAAAATATTGGACACGAATTTTTGTTTGTTGAGATATTTATTTTTACCCGTGCTTATCGAGGCCTTAAATTTACATGGGAAAATTCACAGGAAGAAGACATTTTTCACAGGAAGAAGATAATTGTTTGGGGTTTGGGAAAACTTAAGATTACGTAAGGACTTGTAGAGGAAGAATTTGACCTATTATAGATATGGATTTGACGCCCCCCAACCCACCCCCTAAGTGCCCTGAAAACTAACCTTAAATGAAAAAATGTATATTGTTCAGATAATTGATCCTTCTAACCATTTTAGTCTCATTTTTCTCATGGAAATTATTACTATAAGTTTAGTGGAATGTTTGTAAACATTTGTCAGTTAATGAAAAGAAATGGCAAATTATTATTTTACATGTTCATGTTCGAGATATCTAACAAACCTATTATCTGTATTATCTAATAAACCCACATTTGATTAAACAAATTCCATTTGTTTAAACAGTTTTTGATTGCAATTCACTTAAAATTCATTTTTTTGATCGTTCTGAGCAACTGATATTCTCAAGTGACAACATATATTTTGGATGATTTCCATTGTTTAAATAATAAAATATTATTCGTTTTCTATATCATTTATTCGAAAAATTGAAATGATTTGAAATCCTTTTTTTCGGGAAATTGGGGAGTTACATTTCTTTTTAAAATATTAAATTTCCTCAAGTCAACAAATTTTATTAATCACATTTCTTTCTCCATTTCTTATTCTGATTTCCTACCACTGTGAGTCGCAAGAAAATGTTGATTTGTTGCTGTCTGGAAACTGATCCCTGCTCTCTAATTTGATGAAATATTGAAAACGAATATTATTTTATTATTCAAACACTGGAAATCATCCCAAAATATAAATGATGACACTTCAAAGTAACAGTTGATCAGACCAGTTAAAAAAAAACAATTTTAGGCGAATTGCAAAAAAAAGAATTGGCATTTGTTTAAACATATGTGGGTTTATTAGATAATACAGACAAGATATCTCTTACATGAAATTTATAAGTTAATTTCACAAATAAACCGACTTTTCTACCATTATTAGAAAAAAATTGAAAATGATTAATTAAAATTGATTGCTTAAAGAATAGGAAGAAGTTATTTAATGAATAATGTCCCATAGTATTTGTTTAAACAAATGGAAATTATCTGACAAAAGTTTATAAATATTCCACAAGACTTACAGCACTGATTTCTATGAGAAAAAAGATAATGAAATGATCAGAACGATCAATTTTTGGAAAAATGTACATTTTTTCATTTGGGTAGTTTTCAGGGCACTGTGGGGTGAATTGGGGGCGTCAGATCTATTTGTATAATAGGTTAAATTATTTCTTGGAAAATAACATAAGTTTTCCCAAACCCTGCACAATTATTCGAAAAATACCAAAAAATGTCTTTTCTCATGTAAATTTGAGGCCTCGAAAGGCTCCATTAAAAATCAAAATTTCGAAAAAAGAATACGTGTCCACTTTTTTTGGATTTGGAGACGATTTGGAGGGGAAAGAGTGCTATGTAATAAACATAATACCAAAATACGAAAGTGGGGCGGCTGCCCCCTCCCCCCCCTTGATACGCCCATAATCAGAATACTTACATCATGCCCATTTGGTATCGGCGTAGCAAACTTCAAATTCGCCAAAGAACCATAACTCCTCGACCTATGCTCCTGCCTTATGGAATACGAAAAAGCCCTTTCGTTCAGATGACCCTTCTTCCTGTATATACCAGTGTTAAAAGGACTCTCATCATCTCTCCCTTCCTTCAAAAGATTTGGATCATCCAGACCATTCATACTCTGAGCAAGCTTTTTGTTCATTTTGGATAACTGTTTCTCCTGGCTTTTCTCTCGTTTTTGTTTATGTTTGGGGGACTCCATAGTGGCGTAATGCTGCATTAGGTAAGCTTCGTGAGGAAAGTTGACAGGTTGGTAGCTTGCCACTGGCGATAAGGTTCTGTTACTTGGCATGTAGATCGGTTCTTCAGCGTATTTATTCGGGTATGGTTTCTTTTTGTTCTTCTGCATCGTGGCTGGGATTATCATAGGCCCCATTGGAACCAATGGTGGTGGTATTGGCCTAGCTGGGATCAACATCTTCCCTCTTGGCCTATGCGAGAAGGTATTCCCATGATGCTTCATGAATTTTGGGTTTGGTAGCGTTTGTGGATGATGTGCCATGATGTAGATGGGTTGCTGGGGATTAGCATGCATAGGAGGCATCCTCTGCTGTTTCACCATGGTCCCCGAGATGGAATTAGCCTTACCATTCTGCATGGGATACAACTCTTCTTTCGATCCATTCATCAACTTCTTAGGTGGTTTCTTCTTGTTTTTCTCCTTGACAGGAGGTGGGGGTACAGCCACAGGAGCTGAAACCTGCCTAGGCCTTGAAGGTCTGCTGATCGTCGAAGTCGAATACACATCATAAATCTGGTCTATATTGTCTTGCGACCCAGCCCAAACCTTATGGTTTTCATCCCCATTATAAATACTAATCTCATCGTTTGATTTGCCTATGGTGTTTATGGTCATTGTCGAACCGGATTGGGAACGATTCATCTTCCAGTCTTCAACTTTGTCTTTGCTGTTCTTTTCGGATGTGAGTGTACCGTAGATGCTGCCTGCGGTGTCGACTTGTTTGGCGTACGAGGAGTCTGCGTAAGCGTGAAAACAGCATCTGACTAAGGCGTTGGCGGCGACTTCACGTTTGCAGATGAAGGCGTGGCATTCTAGGACTTTGATGCCTGTTGTTCTTCGGAGGATGGCTGCGAATAGTGGAGGGTGTACTGGGTTTGGTGCCCTTGCGAAGGGTGAGTCTAGTGGGAGGAAACGTGGGCTCGGTGTGTGTAGTGTGTTCTTTTCTGGTACTAAAACATACCTGGAAAGAGAAGAAGGTTATTATTATTGGTAACCATCTCAAGCAAGTTACTTAATTACTACAAATGCTGGCTTAGAGATAGTAATTTCACAGGAATATGTATGTGGAGTAGCGTACTGTGCAGTGGCGCGTTACTCTATAGGCAAATTGGGAATTTGCCCAGGACCTCCAACAAGAGGAGCCCCCAAAACCAGTATTTTGGAGGCCCTAACTAATCTAATAGCACAAATCTAATATCAGATTTGTACTTTACAGTACCTAGTTCTGACTGTGAGGTGAGGCCCAAAAAGACAGCGGAAGCAGTTTTAGCAGTTAAAGTTTTTTGCCATACATGAAAAGTTATCTAGTTTTGTAAGAGACTAATGCGAAATTAACTTTTGACAAAGTTGTTGAAGAGAAACTGTATGAATTCTTCGAGAGATTTTCAGTCGACAGTTTTTCTTGTTCAAGTACAGAGTTCAGTGCATTGACACCTTGCAAGTTATATTAACATTAAATCAGTTTGTAACATTTAAACGATTGACCTCAGGGATATGCTATTTTTACAGTTCAATTTGTAATTTAACAGAATATTAAAAAACAGGAAAATATACAGGATGCTACGCAAAAAAAATATTTGTTCTGCTTCTTACACATGGATATGCATAGCTGATTATAATGCTGGTATATTTAATAAAATCTTTGTAGGGCTAGTGGAGAAAACTAGACTTTAGTGGCTCGTGGAATTTTTAATACATAGTCAAGTCGATTGTTGTTTACTTATAATTTATTGGATAAGGTTATGCAGGGTTAGTCAAAATTATCAGCACGTAAATAATCCTCCAACCGGCATAAAATTAAAAAAAAAAATCAAATCAAAAGTTTGTTGTGTTTAAACAATCTCTCGTAATATATTTTCAATTCAAGGGAAAATGGTTAATTACGTAAACTCGTCAGTAATGTAGAATCAACTAAAGAAGCGAATGATAATTAATCCAGGTGAGGATAATTTTTGGAAAAAGCACCTCCGCCTGGATTTGAACCAGGAACCCTCCAATTTCCGGTTGACAGCTCTCCCATTTGAGCTACAGAGGTAGTGGAAATTTATAGGTTTTATTTGTCACTTCAGGATTTGCAATCCGAATTTCGAATTAAACAAACCCGTCGTGACACCTATTGGGGATAGATGGAAGTTTGGTAACTAGGAATCGCTAAATGTTTATTGCAAAAAACTTATACAGATGAATAAATTCAAGGGAAAATGGTTAATTACGTAATCTCGTCAGTAATGTAGAATCAACTAAAGAAGCGAATGAGAATTAATCCAGGTAAAGATAATTTTTGGAAAAAGCACCTCCGCCTGGATTTGAACCAGGAACCCTCCAATTTCCGGTTGACAGCTCTCCCATTTGAGCTACAGAGGTAGTGGAAATTTATAGGTTTTATTTGTCACTTCAGGATTTGCAATCCGAATTTCGAATTATTTCGAGAGCTGTCAACCGGAAATTGGAGGGTTCCTGGTTCAAATCCAGGCGGAGGTGCTTTTTCCAAAAATTATCCTTACCTCGATTAATTATCATTCGCTTCTTTAGTTGATTCTATATTTTCAATGTTCATTTTATTATGGAAATTTGGTAACTTTTCCTTTTTCTAATAGAACAGCGTGTAATTTAATTTTTTATTGTAAAATTTATTTTAAGAATTTTTTATAGGAAAATATTTTTAATTTGAAGTCAGGAGTTTTGATTAATTGCGTAATAATTTAAAAATGATGTGTTAAAAAAGAAATGATTCTTATCAAAAATTCTCACAATTAATCTTAGAATAAAAATAATAAAATATACGCTGTGTTCTATTAGAAAAGGGAAAGGTTACCAAGTTTCCATAATAAAATGAAAACCCTATATGTTAAAACTATATTTGGACTATAACTGGTTTAACACAAACACAAAGACTTTTTATGTTTTTCTGGAAAATTTTTAATTTTTTGTTACGGTTGGAGTATTATTTGGTGTTTCGTTAATTTTAATTAATTAATCTTAGAATTAATTAATCTTAGAATTAATCTTAGAATAACAACAAATTAAAAGATACGAGCTGTTCTATTAGAAACAGGAAAGGTCACCATTTTACCAGGATAAAATGAACATTCTGTATATTAAAAATATATTGAAACGATAGCTTGTTCAAAACCAAAAAACTTTTGTTTGAAATTTTTCTTTGAAATTATTTCCGGTTGGAGAATTACTTAGGTTTAACCCAATCAATATGCATTAAAAAGTAAAAGTATTAACAATAAATTGAATAATTAAATGTACAAAATTTTGTTTGATTTTTTTCGTTGGAGAATTATTTAGGTGTTCCGGTAATTTTGGGTAATCCTGTATATTAATCTTAAAAGTTAAGTACTTGTTTATCTAGGTCTACAAGTTAAGGTGGCGTTTAAATAGAAATGTAATTAATATTTTCAATCGGCTGATATACCCGAACGTTTAAGTTTTTGTACTCAAACTTAATTGCAAATAATAAAAACTACCCGGCTGAATTCAATCGAGTGAAAGTAAACGCAAACTTAAATACTAAAATTTCAACAAAAAAAAATATTTTGAATTATTAAATGACAAGTGAAGGGAAGCAAGTGAATAAACGTCTGTTAAAACTTAAAATCTAGTAGAAAATTTTAGTGGAAATAATGAAAACCTAGTGGAATAGTAGAAAGGGTAGGAGTTGAATGGATAAGCATCCGTTCGATTTGGCAACACTGATGATGTCTATATTTTCTAATTTTGAATTGAAAATCACTCTCATATTTATTAATTTCCCATGAATGAATGGTACCGACACAATTTCTGTCACCGAAGCTCAGAACTTTTCTGGCAATAGGTTAGCAATCTTATCTGGAATGTAAGATGATATTAAAATCACAACAATGTGGATTCTGGTCTTTTCCTAAAGTCAAGTTTCCAGTATGAGCAACCAATTCAAATTATATATAGGTATTCATTTTGTCATACATTTGGAAAGCGCAAAATATTGAAAACGAATAATGTTGGATTTTGACCAATACATCTGTCAGGAGACTGTTGTTTTCAACAGATTTTGTTCTTTTTATGTAACAGATAAAGAGATTAAGTACAGATTGTAACAGATTAAGTAATCTGTAATTTTACGTATGGAATATATTATTACTGTCATTTATCTGGCGACAAAATACCCATCTTTTCACTGTAAGTCTACAACAAATATTTTTTTCACCAGCTTAATCAGTTATTAGTGGTCGAGATAGAGTTAAACACAAAACGTATGATAGGTCATTTCGATAATTTTTTTGTGTGGATAACAATACTGACAACCAAAAGACTGCATCTCATATGTTAAAAAATGACTCAAAATATTAAAAAAAATCATGTTTCTATCTAGTTTTTTGATATATTCAATAAAAGTTAATACGTTTTAATCGAATTCTCAAAGTAGGCTGAAATGAAATAACTTGCAACTTGTGCATAATAATAAAAGAATCCATGTGCCAACTGTGTGGTAAAACAGGAACTTCCATCTTCTTAGGCTGGTGACTTAAAAAAAAAATCTGTTACATTTGTTCCCTTCTATTTACATTTGTTCACTTCTATTTAAAGATTTGTGCATATTGACACATTCTGTTAATTCCTCAAAAGCAAAACGAGGCGCGTACGAGCAACTTTCTAAACCAAAATCGCCTAAAATGAATCCCACATAAGTAAACGTTCGCACACAATTTGTTGTGCGTGGGCGCATTTTAATTTAAATCAATTGCAAAGAAAGTGAACGTTTTTTTTTCTTGCAAAATTGTGTGGTGAAATTATTGGTGCTCACGTATCTGACTTCTTTGGAGATTGTCTTTGCATACCATATAACATTTTAGTAACTTTAGTAAATCATCAACTATTACAGAAAATGCAGAGTTCAAAACAAATAAAGGTACATATATGCAATCATTTCTTAAGTATAAGGTACACGAACCCTATGACTGCGTTTCAAGGTCTCAAATATACGTTCACCTGTCGACAAAACAGTAGACAGACGCGGCGAGGAATGAACGCATTGTTCTAAATCGCCAACTTCCTCTACTTATGTCAGTTCATAAGAAACGCTTTACTTGAATTGTGGGAAAATTCGCTCGCATCTTTCAAGTGGAAATGTGCAGTAAAACGAACTCTTTGACACTGGATTCGTATCAAGGCTATGTAGGTTTATGGGGTAACACACTTAACAGAATTTAGAAAAAGATTCTTTTGTATGTATTGTATGGTTTCATAGTGGTGCTTATAAAACGCCGAATGAAGTGCGTCATAACAGAGTTTCTTCGTTTCGTAACAATTTTCTGTCTGATTCATTCCATTATCTGCATTTCTGTAGAAGGTACATAAGTTCTAGGAAAAGTTTACAATTTTGTTTATTGTCATTTTCTGTCCATCGTGTTATTTCTTCGTTTCTAGTTGTTGTCTGTAAATTGATTAAATACTGTGGTAAAAAAAAAGAATAGTCTAAATCACCACAAGAATAGTGAAGAATCAAATTCACACAAATCTGATGTGGCCAGCACATAACTTTATCATACTATATATAAAATTAATAGTTTCTCTGAATGAGATTCTATTTGATCGAGATCGGCCATGTCCGCATTAAAACAAAACTAGTAGAACTAGACAGATATGTCGATTAAAGCTGCGTTCGGATATTGTACTCCGTTGACACCGGGTACACCGTCCAAATGACACTTACGTTATTGGGTGTAAAAAGTGTAACGGTGTACAATATCCGAACGCAGCTTATATTGACAGTAGGTATTGTCAAAACATTAGCGTTTGACACTACCTACTGTCATTAGAATCAAAAAATCTGACATATCCTGGCTACTAGTTTTAATGCAGTACGACCGATCTCGATGAAATAGAATTTGCTCATGCAGCTAAACTATTGATTGTACCAAAAAACTTCTTAGTCATAAATTATTCAGAATTTCCTCTACTTTAGTTTATTATTTAACTATTTCTACGAAATTCCAGAAATGGCGGCTTATTTGCAAAATCTTTCAAAAATGCTAGGACTAAACCTCCAGTTTCTTTGGACCTTTTTCAACAGAAAGCTTTTCAGCTCTAAGTTTGGTCATGAAACTTCTAAATATGAAGTTTCGTCCCGATACCTTTAGTAGTTTCTCTGGAATCACACACACACACACCCAGACACTTTCTTGTACCTTGGTCAAAAACGTTCAGGGGACCCAAAAAGACGGCGAAGGCGGTGGCGGTAGCTGCGTGTGCGTGCTGTGTTTTATTCAATAATTTTTAGATCAAAACGTTTTACGTCCTTTAAATATTTTTGTAAAGCATTTTTCATCGTCGTCTGTTTTTAAAAATTTTCCCGCCAAGCTGTTCACTCACTGGCGGGAAAATTGTAAAGATTTCAAATTTGTAAATACAATTTCGGATAAGCGCTTACGGCGCAAAGCACCGTTTGTTTTATAGCATTTGAAATTATATGAATTCATAATGAGTATTTTCTTTAATTATATATTTGTGTTAATGGTTAATGGTTTCATATGCAGCTAAACTATTAATTTTATATATAGTATGATAAAGTCATGTGCCTGGCCACATCAGATTATTTAAAGAAGTAAATGTCATTCTGAGTAGAAAGTTTCATATGCACTGATTTATTTTTTCAAGTCTGACCAAAACAAAATAATGGAAGTAGATGAGTAGGTAAGTGATGAAGTGCCCTATGTTTTTTTCGCGAAACTTTAAACTACCAAGAATATTTGGAAATTTTGCAAACATTCTTATACGAATATTTGGACAATCTGCCTTAAGATATTCGGGGATACATGCTCTTTTAGCAAGATGGCGCACCCGTTCACTCAAAAGTACCAGGGAGATTATGGTTAGACAAAAGTTTTCCAAACCGATGGCGATGTCCGAAAATTGCATCCAAAACGTAACTCCTGAAATTCTCAGAAATGTGCATAAAGAGTTGAACAAACACACAATATTATATAATTACAATTATTGTAATTGTAATAAAAACAATTTCTGTTGTTATTGCTTTTATTATTTTTGTCCAGTTGTTCTTTCATTAAATCAAAATGTTAGAATGTGTTATCTTTTTAATATTTTAAAAATAATTTCTTGTTTTGTTGCATGTTGTCATTCGTTTTTTGTGTTTTCTACTGTAAGCTGTATGTGTTGATTAGGTATTTCTTTAATACTAAATTTCTGATTATAATTTCGTATTTCATACCTTTTAATATATCTAAATAGGTACCATTTTCAAATTAAAAATAAATGTACTTTACTCTTTAGTAATTTTCTTAATTTTGTAAACAAAAAATCTGATGTGGCCAGACACAAGACTTTATAATACTATACAGCAGTGCCAAATGGTGTCAAACTGATGTTTTGACAATACTGTAAATAGAATCAGAATATCTGTCAAATCCTGGCTAACTAGTTTTCATGCAGTACGAGCTATCTCCATGAAATAGAATTTGCTCGTGCAGTTAAATTATGAATTTTTCCAAAAACATGTCATAGACATAAATTATACAAAATTTCCTCTAATTTAATTTATTATTTAACTATTTTGACGACATTACAGAAACGGCTGAGTTGCAAAATCGTTGAAAAAATATAATACTACGTATGATAAAGTAAAAATCATTTTGTTAAAATGATAAAAAAAAATGAAAAATTGATAATATATTTTCCCGTTTGTGTCTAAGTCAGTGACACGATACAGTATAGAATACAGTTGCAAGTTTATTGCAACCATTTAATTTATTTATTTTAAACCAGAACTTATAGATATAAACGGTTTGCTAAAGGGTTATCAGTGGCCATTAGGGTTGTCAAAATATATGAGATTACTAGTAAAAAATATGAGATTAAAAAGTATGGTCAGAATTAATATATTTGGTGTGCTTTTAGCTATAGAAGTGTTTCAAAAGTTGATTCATTTAATTGCATTTCAATTAACAACTTTGTTTTTATTTGTTTCTTAAAAATATAATCATATTATAAGAATTAACTACTTGATATATTCGTGAATGTCATATGCCTTATACAAAAATGGCTTCTCCAAAATAATAAATTGTACAGAAGAGCAAGAATTTATTCAAGATTATTATTTTTTATTTTTAGGTAATCTTTAACAACACTTAATTTATAAATTCCAACATAAAGTTGTTACATTATTGCCTACTTTTCAGTGTGCAATCTTGTATCATAGTTTGTATCAATTGAAACCATTGTAATATCAAAAGACACAAAGTAACAAAATTTTAAGAATAACATGGAGTATGAAACGTCTACGTTTTTATACGTCTCTAGATTCCAAAATTTCACGTCAATATCGATCGAAGATTGTAAAAAAATATGGCTTTGACACAGTTCATGTTGTGTTACTTCTTCAATATTTTTATCTACTGCCACAATAGCAATGTCGTCAGAAAAGGACATCCGGTTTTTTGAAACTTTGAAACGTAATTACTGCTATTATCTGATATAAAGATGTATTTAAATATAAAGAATTACCTTGAAAATGCAACGTTTATATTGCCACATAAATAGGAAACGCTTATTGTTATTGCATATTGCTATATTCATATAACCACATGAAAATACATACATGCAAAACGTTACTACAATACGCTGCTCCATACATACATATGTAAGATGTAAATGACTAAGCGCATAATGTGTACATAATATGTACTTGAAAACTGTATTTATAGCCATTTATAGAAGGTTGGTGCATTTAGTATTTTAACGCAAAACCTGTGGGTTGCATTTCAAAAATTCAAGTCGTGATCACAACACAAATATAGAAGTTACGAAGGTGTCATAATTCATACACACTTATTTACTCAAGCATTCAATATATTTTTTTAAATAATGTTAATGATTTAAAATTAGGTTACTGGTGCCAATTAACATTTCTAATGAATGAAAGCTACCTTCAACCGTATAAGAATATTCTCGATATTGGGTGGTTATTGCGTGTTTAATGTGATGTTTAGCTTAACTTTAATGTTGACTAACTTTATTAATCTGTTACCGATTTTTATCATATTTCTGAACATGTAAAGAAATTCATCAAGATTATCATGCACCATTAAAATGTTGAAAAATATATGATACAGTTAATTATACTGGGACAAGCAAAATGATATTTTTAATTTCACTGAATTTTTGTAAAAGATGCACAGTTTGCATTGTTTTACTACCAGAAACAACAGAGTTTTGCGATTCAGGCTGAATTTTCCGCAATCCCTCAGGGTCAAACATTAAAACGTATCCATTCGATGCCATGTTGACTATGAACTATAGTTTCAACAAGACGTGGACATATACGTTATTAAAGTATCAAGTAAATCCTAAGTTTCTCTTATTAATAGTTATTTAACCAACAAGTATATTAAAAAGAGCGATTAATGATCGAGACTGTTTAACGCTCGAGCGTAGCGAGAGCGTTAATTGTCGAGATCATTAATCGCTGTTTAATATTCGAGTTGGCTACAAAATTTTTTCGTCGATCGTATTCTTCTAGCGTCGTCTACAAAGATTTTTCTTCGCCAATGTCTTTTTAGGTTATATGACAATTTATGTAATTTGACATTTCACATATGTTCGATTGGCCAATCAAGCGACGTCTTTACGTCATGTGATTGGCTATAACAAATCATGCATTAATGGAAATCGTGCATTATTAGAGTTGTTTAATAAACGATTTCCTATTCACTAAACTGACTCATAAATAAACGATCGACGAAAAAATGTATTTTCTACCCATTCTGGTTATTACCTTTAAGTTAAATTAAGGCTGTATTAAAAAAAGTAGTGAAATAGTTTAAATCAAGTAACATTAGCTGAAAGGTTTATACGCACTTCGAACTGCAAAGGCTTACATGAAATTGTGTATCTGCTAAAAAAATTTGTATATTGGAAAGATCCAAGAAACCAAACATTGAGTATTCATATATCTTTGTAACAGCCTCAGTACTTGTCCAAGTTCCTCGCTTATTCTGCAGGGTGTCTTGAAAACGAAGCAAAAAAATTTGTTTGGTAAACCCCGTATACTCAGGTGTATAATTTTGTTATTAAAAATTACAAAGGTAAGTGATAATATTGATGCATTTCTTTACAATATCCCGAAATAGTAATACAATTGGAGAAAGATCACAAAAGTTATTGAAAATCAAAATTTAGCAAAACAGTTTCAAGCATTTCTTTGTGCTGGCCAGATTATTTACCATTAGAAGTATTTGTTTCGGTTTTGGAAAAAAGTATAGAAGACATTTTATAGCATTGTAAACAGAGTGCTTTTTCTCGTACACAGGATGTAATTTTAAAACATAGTTTTTACTTTATCATACGTAGTTTTTACTTTATCATACGTAGTATTGTAATCGTGTCGAAAAAAAGTTGAGATGTTAGCGAAAATATGTCCTTTTGGGTCACATTTTTGACCAAAAAAGGTATCGGGACGAAACTTCATATTTAAAAGTTTTAAATAAGTTTTGTTTACTGTCCGCATTTTTCAACGATTTTGCAAATGAGTCGCCATTTCTGTAATTTTGTCAAAATAGTAAATAATAAATTAAAGTAGAGGAAATTTTGAATCATTTATGTCTATGACATTTTTTGGTAACATTAATAGTTTAGCTGCATGAGGAAATTCTAATTGAACGAGATCGGTCTTGCGTTTAAACAAGTTAGCCAGGATTTGACAGATATTTTGATTCTATTGACAGTATTGTCAAAACAACAACGTTTGACACTGCTGTATAGTATGGTAAAGTCATGTGCTGGCCACATCAGATTTTTTTACTCGTAGAGGACTTTTGTAAGAAAAGAAAAACTGGCACCACAAATACAAATGTTTTTGAATCTAAGTTAACTTAAAAGAAGGTTTAGAAACCATGGCCAACTTTTGGTTTTTTTGCGGAGGCTAAATGGTAAAAATCTTTAATCAAATTTTAGTTTATAGCATATACAGTAGGGTGACAAACCGTCCCAATTTGGGCGGGACAGTCTCGAATTTTATCCACTTGCCCGCCCCGCCTGCACACAGAAAAGTGATCTCTCGAACGAAGAGAGAATTACTTGGCTGAAGTAGTTGGTAGGTTCGTATATACGCGAGAGATTATAGACGTCAACCAAGAAATATTATTTCTTGGAATAATTACTAGATTTAAGAAAGTGGTTACTCTGGTGAAGTAAGAAAACAGTCTTGAATGAAGTGTATATTTTTATTCCCGGTAAATATTTTTAGCTACTTAATGTAAGAATTTTATAGATTTGGCACAAATACGTTTTCTATTGCTAATTAACAAGATAGGTATGTTATATTTACTTACTCGTTCTAAACTGTTGCGTGCGTTACATCAAACTATTCCGTGTTGAAACGTTTATTGTATACTATATCACAATACACATCCCCAATAAATCACAAGGCACATCCCTTACGGGTACGTCGTTGTTGTTTTCGTACTAGAGGCTCCTATATGGCGCCAGCACAACGCGCGGGCGCGCGAGCCTTGACAAAATCACGGTGCGCATATTTATTCCAGAGAAAGGGATTACTTGAAAGAAGTGAGAATCACTTCAGTTAAATAATTGGTGGGTTTTTATTCAGTAAACAATACTTACTCATATTAAATGTCTTATATTTTCTTGGATCAAGTAACTACGCACTTGGATGGATTTACTATTACTTCGTTGGAGAAATTAACATTTTTGGGACGAAAAATTCAATTACTTCTTTCAATACAATATTAGTTCTTATAAAGAAAGAATTTATTTGTTGACAGCATTTATCTGAGAAATTATTTCACTTATATTGAGTATGTGGCATTTCTTGTATATACCTAACTTTCTACATCCAAGTAAATATGCATTTGAATCAAGTAAATAAATTCAAGAAATTATGTTTTCTCGTTCCAAATAATCACTTTTCTGTGTGTGATGGAGCGTTCCGAATTTTGTCCCGATTTTCGAAAATTTTATTCTAATGTTCAGAATATCCAATACACCAATCTTCAAAACTAATGATTTTTTATCATAGAAAATTGTAATACCATATTTTACTCTAGAAAATGAGGCAATCGTATCTAAAAAAGGTATTTTCTATTAAATTTTGAAAACATTAACGGAATTAGTTAAGAATTGACCCTTTTGTAATAAAAAAAATATTATTAACGAATTTTGATTCAAATTATTTAAAAGTGTTTCATTGTTCTCTTTAAAAACTTAAAATTAAATAAAACGTTTAATTGACGACATATTTTTACAGATATTTTTTTAAAATTTAAATAAGGCTTACATATGAATAAATGTAAAGAAACGAAAATTTACCGGAAATTTAATAAAATAAACTCTATCATTGGAAATCAGTTGGAAAAAATCTCGTGTTTTGGTGAAGCTTTCAATCGGCGAAGACAGTGAATTATAAAACAGTTGGAAAAAAAAGATTATCCATGTACAATTTCTGAGCATTGTCTATGTCCGAATCACAGTTTAGCTCCTCAAACTTCTTAAAATATAATTATAGACTATTTCTTTGACTTGATCAATATCAATTAATAACAATCACAAACTGTACGTGTGTGTAATACAAAATTGCAGAATACCATTACAAAAAGCTGCTACATTTGTGAACTAAATAATTAATTTATAAATTATCGTGCATATATAAATGTGAAATAATAAAATAATATATTTACAATATGTACCGTCCTGGTACGCACGCATATTAGAGAACACACATCCCATTTTCATGGGTTTTAACTTTCTAAACAAGTGGCATTCCACATTTGCTATATGCGCAAAAATTCTTCATAGGTATGCAGCATTACACGCAGCAAATTGCGCAAGAACAACAACGCAACATTAACGGAATATCTTCAACTTAAATTTGAAAGAAGACTCACCTAACTGCTGCACAATAATGCAAGCTCTCTATGGGGAAAAATCTAGTTATTTTCTTATGGTTTTCGTCGACATTTTCCAGTAAAATTCCATTCGACCACACGCTTAACCAACTGTCAATTCCTCTAGCTCCCGTCGCTCCTTGGTCAGGGTACAATTCCTGCAGGGGTTCCTGAATTCCTTGTAGACCGTCTTTTGTCTGTTGAGGTACTGAACTTCCGAGATATAAGACCCTACATCGACATATAGGGGTGGATTCCGACATTTTGGATTTGTTGTGAGATATGTTTAGGCTGTGTTGGTGATGATTATGCTTCTCTTGTCATGTTGAATCTGAAACAATAGATGACATAATTACTATTCATGATTTCATTTTGTTATATACAAAAATTAATTTTAAAAAATTCTATTGAAGGATACAGTCGCCCAAAGGGGTCTGTTACGCGGTTTTAATTCATTTCCTTGTCAGATTTTGTCATTAAAACCTACGTATAATATGGAAGCGGTTCAATTCAACATAACTGTTTATAATTTTAAAAAATTATTTCCTTCATACTCCTACATCCGGTGTCCGAAATAGAAACTTAAAATAACATTGTCATAAACGCCATCTCAAGAGCGCAAAAGTGCAACTTACGGTCGTTGGTACAAAATCAACCAAACAGAATTTTACTGTGAGTATGATAAGCCGGGTGACCCACGCCATAGGTACCCCCGTTTATTTTTTTTGTCAATAAAGCTAGACAAATGAAATTTGGGAAAGTGTTAATAGACAAAAAATGCCATTATTTGGGATATTCTTGAGGTTAATATGCCTTCCGTTTTTTTCCCGGAAATGACGTCATCATTAAAATTTTAAATGGCACCCTATATTCTTTGTGCGATATTTTCAATCACGATGACAACCGGAACACAAAAACATATCGATCGTCAATTTTTAAGGCAACGCAAAAATAACTCTTTTGTAAGTATATTAATCTAGGTGGCTATGAATTGGTGAAAATAGTCGAAAATTGTCAAATAAACACTCACTAAATCGATTTTTGGCCGACTTGCATTACTGGCGCCCTCTAGCGTGATTTAATTGCTTTTTGGCCAGTGAGTCAATTTTTTCAAGGGTACACCCTGATTAATCGATAGATAACATCTTTCCGATTACAATGATACCAAATACTATTTTGTTGAAATTCGTAGCGTACAAATGTTGTTAGAAGCAAGGAAATCGAAAAAAGATATTGACCGGGAGTACCTATGCCGTGGGCCACCCGGTATTGCCTCCCAAGGTTCAGTATAATAAAATCAGATTATAATAAATTCTTTGGATATCTTTGAGAAAGGTTTATAATATATGGTGATTACAACGCCAAACAAACAGACAGGGTGAACAGATCGATAACCACAAAAGGGAGAGAGTTCAGAAAAGCAATCCAAGAAAGAAGATGTCGTTTCCATTTTATACGGGTAACTCAACTAATTGGCCTACTGACCATGACAAAACCCCGGATATTATAGACTCCTTTATAACAAGAAAATTTTCACCGAACTTCATTGAGATTGAGGAGAACTTTGACCTCTGGTCACTCCGCAATATTAAAATACTCTAAGCGAAAGCATAATCAAAAGACTTTAACCCAACCTTGACCAATAAAACAACAGACCGGTTAAGCTTTAAAACAGAGCTTCAAAAACCACTATCCAGCTAAATATTCCGCTTAAAACCATCGAGAAATTCATCAACACCATACTGAAAGCCGTCTGTAACAACACTAAAGAAATCAACTAGCGCCTACGGAGCCCGCTAGTAAGTAGTCCCGGACATTCATGAACTCAGGCGACATTGAGCGACTGTAATTTAAATGTAATCGGCAACCGTCTGGGTGAGTACGGAGCACTGAGTACCTGTCAAATTTGCCAGTGTTTAGAGTTTGTGCATAGACATTTGTATTTTGTTAAAAATATTTAGAAAAACATATGTAAGTTACTAATTTGTATAGCAATTAATTAATTGATGGAACGCAAAATCATTTCAATTTAGTCAGCAATAAACTTGAAATTTATTCGAAACTCCAATTTAACGTTCTGTTTACGTATTCATGTAGTGAATACGATTATGCAAGGTATCCTGCAACATGTTTGCATAAATATCAGATAAATAAAGAGACACGGACGGGCGCCGTGAGGACTAAGGTAAGCGAATGTAAACAAAGCTGCATGGGGGGGCGAGCGTGTTTTACCTAAGGGGTTTAGAATAACGCAACGTTTTTTTTTAATATTTCCAGCAAATAAAGACAAGCTTAGGGAATAAACTAGTAAGGACATCAGCATAATACATAATAATTAATAGTCAAAATATAGGACTACCATTATAAATTATACTAATAAACTTATTAAAAAATAAAATGAAATATAAAAAATATTTATTTTTTAAATTGAATTTATGGCAAGAAGTTGCAGGACACATATTTTTCTAATACAATAACATATATTTTAGCTTATGATATGGCTGAAAATACAACGTGTACCATATGTAACGAGACTTATAGCAGTGTATGCAATCTGAGAAAACACGCCCGACGATTTCACCCTGACCAAATGAATGTGTTGATACCTGGAATACATAACAAGTCTAGAAGTTTTAAATTTTCTTGTGAATACGGTAAAAATTTTAATCAGAAACAAAATTTAGTCTTTCACCAAAGGATGCATACCACCTTCAACTCTCTTTTTCTCGAAAATTTTCTTATGTAAGGCCATAAAAATATTATGCTACCATTAAGACAATTAAAAGATCTGTCAAATTCATTAAAAAAGATATAGGGTTGTCAATTAAAAAAATGTCGATGACGTCATCTGTTAAAAACAATTGAAGGTAAAAAAAATAATTTGATATCATAAGGTGTATTTTGATAATTATAAATCGACGTGTTCGAGGCGTTTTTAAAATAGCAAACCGTTCTTGAGATTTTGTCATGTTTCCATACTCGCTCACTGTTTATAAATAAAATTATGTTTGAATACCTTTTTCGTTATTAAATGTATAGTTATTTTGTTTTCAATAAATGGATTATATAACAATTAGTAGATGTTTTAATCGATACAATATTCATGTGGGTAAGTAGGAACGATTGCGATGCCCTTATACATTTTAGAACTATAGAGTATAGAATCATAGTTGTGAGTAATAGTATATTTTCACGCCGTGTGCACTTCAAATGATACTTAATATGTTAAAATGCTAAATAACTTCTATTTGGATCAATAGTCTTGGAGATATTTAACTTGAAAGTTTTATGAGCGCGAGTAAATTAATAAGCAAAGAACGTGGAATAATATTCATATTATTATTAATGCCAAAAATTATTATTTGTATCACATGTTCGGAATATCATCCATTGTTAATATTTATTTATCCATCATCTGCTTTATCTCTTTGTTTATTAATTTAGCCACTGTCACAAAACTTTAGAACATCTCGAAAACTATAGCCGAACAAAAAAATGAGGTATCGAATTATAAATCACCCTAAATCACATATAAACATAAGGTATCAATCAAGTGGCACGCTTTTGTAAGAATTGCAATTATCGTGCAGCTGGCTTGTCGGCTTCGCACCGTATTTCAACTGTCTGTAATTTTTGCATAGCTTCCACCATAAAGGTACTCTTGAGATAATTCTCATATTTCCATTTTAGGTTTCTCCTATTAGTGTCCGACTTTCTGCGTTACACGGCATAAGCGCGGACACGATTATTTTATTAGAACAGAAACAAAAGAACTGTTGTTAGAAAATAAGATACTATATTATTTAATTAGAGACTTTACAACGTACGCTATAGTTTGTTTACATCGGTGTCACGCCAGTTTCAGTCGAATCAAATATAGGGAGAACCAGTCTGTAATACTATCGCATTCGCTCGAAAGTCGACATCGGTTGGTTTCTATCGTATACACTAATTCTATGTACCTATACCGAGAGCTTTCTAGCGTAGAGTCCCGATTGAACCCGACGGCCCACCGCCTGCGCTCGTGAACGTCCGGGACTACTTACAAGCGGACACCGTAGGCGCTAGTAAGAAATCACTAGCAGAATTATTGGAAATAATTATATCATAGAAATTAGAGAAATGGTAAATAAAAAATACAAGGTAGAAGAATATGGCAGCAGTCACGAAATGGAGCTGACTAAACCCTACTTAACAATAAATCCCTACAACTTAAATGCAAAATTCTAAAATTAAAAGACGCATCATTGGAATCCTTCTTAACAAAATTGACTCTCAATGAAGAAACAGTCTACCGATTCTGGAAAGCAGGCAAGAGACAACAAACAGAAGGCTGAAACGTTTGCAGAACATCTAATAGAAGTCTTCGAACATCAGAACATCGAATCAGAGCCAATCACGGAGGAAGCTTTAAGCAATGAAGAAGAAGAAGCCCAGCTAGTTACTCCAAAGGAAGTTGCCAAAGAAATCAAAACAAACCTAAATCCAAAGAAGGCATCTGGATATGAACTCATCACAGGGGAAGTCCTTAAACAATTACCTAAGAATGATGTTGTGCTGACGTACCTAATAAATGCATCGTTCAGATTAAAGTACTTCCCCCATGTCTGGAAAGTAACAGTAGTTATAATGATACCAAAGATAGGCAAACCACCGAATGATGCGAAATTATATCAACCCATATCGATGTTACCAATGACATCAACCTCTTTGAAACGCTGCTGCTTAAGAGAATGAAATCTATCATTGAGAGAAAGAAACTAATTTCAACTTACCAATTTGGAGATATAATAAAGCATTAGAAGAAAGTCTTATTTGTTCAACAATTTTCTTGATGTGACACAAGCTGTTGATAAGGTTTGGCACGATCGATGGATTGTTACACAAACTATACAGTATGCTACCCTTAAAATACATGGAGCTGCTAACATCCTATATATCAGATAGACTATTCAGCACTATTCTAGGGTGGGCCGAAAAAACGCTTTTTTGTTTTTTCAAGTCGTAATACCGCGGAAAAGTTGCGAATTGGGGAGACTAAGAAGGGGTAAAAAAATAAATAAAATCGGTTTATATCTTCCGGTCGCGCATGGGCTCTAAAGTCGACTCTTATGCGAACCGATAATGATTTAGAAAAAAAAAATGGTTCAAATCGGTTAAGGTTTTCCGCTCGCACCACAGCTCTCAAATCTAACAAATTCTGGCGCTAGTCGTAACTCGCTCGGGACCTCCTTGGTCCCCCTGCCCAGTTACCACTCTAGCCCAGGGCCACGCAATTGCGTGTGGATTTAGTTTTCGTGTTATTATTTTGGCGTTCGTGCTATTTCAATATTGGTTTTGTGTTATGACACTTTTGAGTAAGTTTGTGACTTAACGTGTAACTTTGCGACTTAACGTGTAACTTTATGACTTAACGGTGATATACTATGGCTATACCCAAGAGAATCATCACAATACAGTTATTTGAGTGCCCTATATTTGGTACACCTCAAGATTTTTCATCAAACAAGCTTCCTACTGGGGAGGACGTGATTCGGTGTTGTGCACAGAAAATAAAGAAAATAAAAATAAAGAGTTAATTTCTTGCTTAAATGACTCTTTATTTTTATCCCGTGTATATGATTTTCGTAGGCTGTAATATTTCCCATGTAACGCATTTATAAGTTGCACGATTCTCTTATCTGTAACCGTGGGGATAGATGCTTTCTGATATAAACTGCTTATTTTGTTAGCTACTGCACTGGAAACTTGTAAAAAACTGACGCTTTTATTATTAACGTTCAGTGCCAAGTTGTATCTCTCCTGTGCACAACACCGAATCACGTCCTCCCCAGTAGGAAGCTTGTTTGATGAAAAATGTTGAGGTGTACCAAATATATGGCACTCAAATAACTGTATTGTGATGATTTTCTTGGGTACAGCCATAGTATATCACCGTTAAGTGATAAAGTTACACGTTAAGTCGCAAAGTTACACGTTAAGTCACAAACTTACTCAAAAGTGTCATAACACAAAACCAATATTGAAATAGCACGAACGCCAAAATAATAACACGAAAACTAAATCCACACGCAATTGCGTGGCCCTGGGCTAGAGTGGTAACTGGGGAGGGGGGCCAAGGAGGTCCCGAGCGAGTTACGACTAGCGCCAGAATTTGTTAGATTTGAGAGCTGTGGTGCGACCGGAAAACCTTAACCGATTTGAACCATTTTTTTTTCTAAATCATTATCGGTTCGCATAAGAGTCGACTAGGATTATTCCATTTAAATATTGACACGTTCAGTAAAAGAACTAATTATGGTACAAATATCAACTTTAGAGCCCATGCGCGACCGGAAGATATAAACCGATTTTATTTATTTTTTTACCCCTTCTTAGTCTCCCCAATTCGCAACTTTTCCGCGGTATTACGACTTGAAAAAACAAAAAAGCGTTTTTTCGGCCCACCCTACTATTCAGCTCTAAAAATGACACGGCTCTAATGGCAGTGGGATCAACTGTTCAACAAGCTAGTAATAAGATACATCAATGGACCAAAAAATTGAAGACCAAGTTTAACGAACTGAAATATTTCCACTTTAACTTTACAAACAAAAGAGTCGAGGACATGCCTCATATCAAGATTAGCGACGCCATAGTTCCATATGCGAACACCGCCAAGTATTTGGGTATGACTGGATACAAAACTAAGGTGGAAAGAACACATTAAGAAGAAAAGAGTAGAGCTTGGCCTCAAATACTGGCTTCTGGGAAGAAACTTTCAGTTGTCAGTGCAGAACAAACTACAAGCTTACAACCAAGTACTAAAACCGATTTGGTCATACGGCATCCAGCTTTGGGGTTGCGCGAAAAACCCCAATATACAAGGAATCCTGACTTTCACACAATAAAGTACTAATGAATATGGTTAACGCTCCTTGGTACATACAGAACAGTGAACTGCACCGTGATCCAGGTGTCCCATAAGTCATCAAACAGATAAATAGATTCACCGCTAGCATGAATCTCGCCTAAGCCATCACGTCAACGTAGCGGCTCAGCAGCTACTAATCAGTAGCTGATGATGATGCGAATCGTCGAAACCGGTGCCCAGAAAATAAAAACAAGCAAAAGAACCCAGGTTATTTTATTTACCTATATATTACTAGTAGACCAGTATGTAATATTATTAGACTTGAGATATACAAGAAAACAAGCTAAATTTGTTGCGAAACAGTTCACTACTAAAATAGGCAGTTAGATACGAAAAACACAGCCGGTACATTCTTAGAATCACAACACCATCCATTCAAGTTGGTATGCGATCGTGAAAGGTCTATAAAACAATTGCGAAACTGCAAATAGTCTAGAATGGGCGTAACCAATTATTATTTTAACTTACGTTCCAGAAAATTGTATTTTAACCTATGCCATGATACAAGAGATACGAAGAAATGCAGTTCTACGAAAACGCAGTCAATAGATTTCTTGGGGTAAATTCCTTAGATAGCAATACAAGAAAAATACTTCTAACTTTCATATATTCATCAGACAACTTGAATAACATAACCCAAAAATGCATTACAACTAGCAAGGTGTGTTGAGGTCAATTCAATACATCACATGCGCAGGGTATTGTACTTAAGTGAAAGTCATTTATCTATAGCTGTACTTTCCTGGTTTGATAATCCTTCTAAAATCGATGTGAACCAGTTTTGAACTATTGAATTTTAACCTTGAGCTATTGTTCTAATTTTTAGTCTAATTTGTCCCATTGATTTCGTATAAATCATTGGTTCCTTCGATTGTGGTTAAGATGGAAAACAGATTTCGTTGACCTCGCAAGACACATTTTTTTAAATATCAGTTTTTTTTCAGTGCACCAAAAATCAAAAATAATTATTAGAAAAGTTGTAGATAAAACTCTAAATACAATAGTTGTTCAGTTAATAGAGTTAAGTCACATGTGAAATATGACTGTATTTTAAAAAATATTTATTTTTATGTCCTATTTCCAATGAAAAATATTACTTACTACTTGGTTTGAAGGTATAATTGAGGCTAATTAATAACTCTAATTAAGAATGCATCGAGAGTTTAATAACTGCGAACAACACCTAGAATACAGGATGTATCACTGAAGAGTTCCATTAGAAGTTTTTGTAAATTAATGGACTCGCAAGATGACAGTCACTTCCGGTCTACCGGAGAAATTCCACATTTTTTAGTTATTTTGATTTCACTTCTTTATTGTTGATTTTTGCGATATTGCTGCAAATTGTATAACTTGGATATTATTCAAGCTAACAGTTTCATGTTTAGTAAGACAGGATGTTCAAAATTTGCAACTCAAATGTTACATTTCTAAATTTCAAAAACTCATTATATGAAAATGGATCAGCCTGTATATTAATACACCACTCGAAACAAAATCTTGAACTTTATCATTCCTTAGTATTCTCAGTACACACGTAGTAAGGATTTTTTGTTTTTAAGAAACATATTCATTTGAATTTGCTCTTTTGGATCAAAACCTCTTTGGCACAGAAAATATTTAGTTTATTGAATACTATAGCTTATTCGCTTGAAGAGATTAATCTATTTAAGATATTTACTGAAATATTTAGTGACATAAATATTTAGTAAATTATAAGCTATCCGAACATGTGTCCAAATTTAAACTCTCAATTGTTGTTCTTCACTGGTCTTTTTTTGTTGAATAAATGTTTTTAGTTACACGTTTCGCATTTCGTAGGCATCTTCGGACTACACTAAAATATGAAAACAATAACATCAAATAAAAATCAAGTTGTATTTTTTGGCACTTACACTTAAGTTGATCACACTTAGCAGTCATATATTTCCCTTTTCAGGTATAAAACATAGGTTAATTCAAATCTTTGTAAAAAAAGTTGTACATAACCTATAAATTTTATTATATTAATTTACACATTGAAAATAATTAAGCCAAACAATAATATGGGTCTTAATTTTAAAACAAGCAGGAAATTACCTGGTTGGTCAGAATGAATTGTATTGTAGGTCAAAATATATACATAAATTCACAAGTTTTCAGTCTCGTGTGCACCCTATATATACGTGCAATTGGAGGGAACATTTTCTAACAAAGATTTGGATCATCTATGTTTTGTACCTGAAAACGGAAATTTATGACTGTAAGTATGATGTCTAAAAACACAACTTGATTTTTATTTGATGTTATTGTTTTTTATATTTTATGAGTTAGTCCAAAGGTGCATACGAAAGGTGAAACGCGTAACTAACACCATTTATTCAATAAGAGAACAGCGACGAACAATATTTGAGAGTTTTGAAATAAATATATTTTGATACAAACAAAAACTACTTTTCGTTAAAGTCATATTTCTGTTGTGTAAAATCCGTTTTCTTTTGTAAAAGAAGTCGAATTTTGATTCAACCAAATATATTTTTATACAAAAGATTTTTTCCTTTAAAGTAATATTTTGCTTTGGTTTAAAAATACCTTCACTTCTGTCAAAGAAATGAAACTTTGCTAACAAATGTGTTGTTGGTGTTAAAACCTCATCAAACAGTATTGTTAGATGGCTCTCTAATCACAGATCGGCCCTATCCTCAGTATATAAGAGACTTATGAAAGCCCACCGGTTTAGTTGACGTTGTGCGTCTGGCAAAAATGCTAAAAAAGGCCATGTGTTCGGTACTATGGAGCACAGTGCACGAGGTTCAAGTTCCAATTCCGAATCAGTATACACTTTGCATCTACCCTAATCTTGACTATATGCAATGGCCGATATAGTCCCCGCGTAGTCTATATAGTATGTGCGAAATCCCTCCAAAAAGTCCTTATCAATCTTAGTTATCGCATTTTAACTTTTAACAACATAAAACATCTGATTAAACGCAATAATTTCGTTAATTTCCAGGTAAATTTAAAAATCATAATTCAATCGCTCAACACTATACAAGGTGTTTCTTAATAACTTGCTAATATTTAAGGTTATCCTTGGGTCCATTTTGAGGAAAAAATCATATGAACATATATCCTAAAGGTCGTAACTTTTGAACTACAGGGTGATAAAGTTAAAAAAAAATTCTTTTTTATAATAACTTTGATACGGCATTCCTTCCAAAATGTGTTTAAATTACTTTAATTTCATAATTTTACCGTTTAAAAATTATTCTCGTAAATATTTTTTTGTTTGAAGTTGTATTTTATTTAAATAGTTTTTTCTCGTAAGAGGTTTAGAGATGCAAATGAATGATTTTTTTATGCGAAAACCGTACATTAAACAAAAAAAAATCAAGAGACCAGATTTGGTAAGATAGGAATGAGGAGATCAAAAATAATTTTTACTTTAAGAAAAAGCAGTGGCCTATCACTTTTCTCTTTGTAATGATTCAGTACAAACCCCGCACGAACGCCACTGGCAAGAATAAAAAAAATATGTTGTACAACAGAAAATGCCTTTTGATGCATAGAAGATGCGTACTACGTTTCACAAAAATATCTAGAGGCGTACCAAAGTTACCATAAAAAAGTTTTTTTCTTAAAACTTTAGCACCCTGTAGTTCAAAAGTTAAGACCTTTTGGACATATGTTCATATGATTTTTTTCCTAAAAATGGACCCAAGCATAACCTCCTTAAATATTAGCATGTACTTAAGAAACACCTTGTGTAATATAGATTTTTAATTACAGAAATTTTAACTGAAAACATAAATTGTTTGACACAAACAAACGTTTGTCAAAAATCGCAAATGATTTGTTTGAGGCAATGCATATTTATTTGTATTAAACAAAATTTTCTCTGTGTACCTAGTTCATACATTAATATTTTTTTCTACTTTGCATTCACAATGCACACATTGTAACACTGTTTTCGGTGTTCCAATTAACACATTGTAATACCGAAAACAGTAACATTTTTGTCTAAGATTGGTACACATTGATATCAAATGCCATATGTCAAACGTACAATACATAACCCAACATAACCACACACTGCATCTTCTTAATCGCTTGCAATCGCATAAACTGCGAAATATCAATATTCTGTACATATTTAAACATGGGTGTAGGCTGCTATAGTATAGCCAAAGGATTGGGGCTTTCTTAGTTTTGCTGTGTTCATCAAAATACGCCAGCATGACGTTTTCGGTGATGTTTTATGACTCTGGTAAGTGATCGTTATCTTACTTTTCAACTAAACATCAAATCCCCTTTTCAGATATAACTCAAGGACCACATTTAATTTAATAAGGTATTATGCGAAGATACATCGTAGATATGAACGATTTTAATTACTGCTGCGAGATTGTATATGCGCAATAAATGGTTTATCAGCATACACGTACGAAGCTATAGTACATTTAAAGTGTAGAGGATTTCTTAGTTTATGTAACGTATAAGTTTTCGATAATATTTTGGACGCTTGGATGCTCGGTTCAATCGTATTTGTCCGTCGCTTTCGACTTCGTCTTAGTTCTGGTTGTGTGCAATGTATTTGTATTACCTCCATCACATGTAATTTTACTAAGTATAATTTATTCTAATAAACTACTTTGCCGAAATTAGAATTGGGTTTCAATTATAAGTGCTTGTAAATATATACCTAAGCCGCAACGGCTACGTAGCGGAATTAGGTAGACACCGCTATTAAACGTTAAGCGTTTTAACAATTCTTTAGTAAGTTCTTGTTCTTCGAAGTAACTAATCAGTCACCGCCAAACACTTCTATTCTGATTATTGTACTTATGAAACCACTATTTTAAAGTTGTTAACTTTTTAGGTTAAGTTTCATGTATTTATCACAGTAGGGTTAAAAGTGTTGTCCCAAGCTCCATTATGATCATCGTTGCGACCTCGCTGAATATTTATTCAAACTTGTACGCTAAAGTAGAGTAAAATGATTCACAATTAGATATTGTCATGATGTTATCTCATCGATCTCATCCTTAACGCAATTGACAGTTACTACAGTGCTGCCACGTGGTACCCGCAAAATACCCTCGATTCTAATTTAGCGCGATATAGTAACCACAATTTCTAAATTTATATAAAATTAATGACGCAAAGTAGAAAAAATAGTATATTACACTCGTTTTATAAGACGTATTGGCGCACTCGTTCCATTTGGGCACTCCTCGCTACGCTCGTCGTGCCCAAAACAACTCGTGCGCCAATTTGACGTCTTATAAAACTTGTATAATAATATACTATTAAATTTATTAAAATGCTGTAGATATTGTATTAGCTGGCCTGATATTTGGACTTGTTGTTTATTGCTTTAATTTTTTGTTTAGCTGGATCTTGTGAATGCTTACTGATAAAAGTTCAGGATGATCTATTGTCTTTATTTTGAATAATTTGGAGTAATGTGTGAAACATGTCAACAAAGAGCTTTAATTAAAAAAATAAAAAAGTGCTAAAAATGGGCCAGCCAAAATTCCCATAGAAGAAGAGAAGCAAATTTCTTAAATACATTTTCCTAAATGTTTTGCTACCTATAATAACAATTTTATTACATTATCTGTGTATGTTTAAGAAATAAAAATAGGAGCACGAGCAAGAGCCAAGAGCCTTTTTCTGAATCCATTAATATTAGATTCGATTAAAAATTGGATTAAAAAACATCAAATTTTTCATGAAGGCGGATGGTATTCTATTTGTCTTATTACGTTTAATTTTGTTGTAATTATCAGTTTCTACGCCATGGATAATTTTTACTTAAAAATAGTATTTTGCAATTCATAATGATTGATTTTTATTGTAAAAATTCATCAATTTACAGGAATTACAGCAAAGGTATGATGAATGCGATTTAGTTCGTATTTGGGATAATAATTGATTGTTTATGCTAATTGGACAACACACTTTCAATTCCACTGAAAAAAACTGAATTCGGATACCATATTTCAATATCAGATGTCAAAAATGCTCGACCGATCTGGATTTTTTTTCCAGATCGCGAGTATACGCAAAAACGTAATCAGAATTTAATACAAAAGTGTAAATAACCTTTATCTTTGTGCCAAAACTTGTGAGACATTAACAAAGAAAACAAAGAAATTTGCATCCCAAACATTCCCCTCACACATAAACGAGAAGATCCACAAATTTAAGTAGCATCAAATTTCAAATGGTCCGATTCATTATAGAGAACAATAGGACTGAAACAGTTGAACAATACCGATTGTTTTTTGGATCGAATCTCGGACTCAATAGAGGAGAAGAACTCTTACTTTTGCTTACTACGATCCTTTTCATATTGTGATGCGGACCGGCAAATGAAATTCACTGCTGTAAGGAAATGGTTTTCTTGTCGAATGAATTAGTGACAATGTTCTTGACACAAATTACGATTACACCCATTATCTATTTGCAATTACAATTGTACTTTGAGTAGGCATCTCAGCATTGTTGATGTTGCATCTGTTATTGAAATGAGTTATCGGATTACAATGGATGTTGCTATTGAAAGTGGTACTGAGTAATAGATTTCGATATTAGTACCTAAAATAATTTTGAAACACCAGTCCGGTCCAGTTTTTACTATTGAGTTAATCCCTAACTCGACTATTTCAAATTTCTTTTTATTTTATTTGTTTCAGAAATGGCGGCCATTTTTTAGTCAGCGACATTTTGAGTCAAACATTATTGACATTGGGATATGATTGCATTAAACTAAATAATTTTGTTTGGGTTTGTCATAAACAATTCCAGTAACACATTGCAAGTACATAGTCATAAACTTTGCATTTACTTTCAATTTTAAAAAATTATCAATTTTACTTACGATTCATCAAGTCTCTTAGGAACTGCTTTAAATATTTTTTCGATATGAAACGGTACTTAATTTGTTCATTCAATATTTTTTTATACCTATATAAAAAGTACCCCGCTTACTCTTCCCGATTTTTGTTTAAATGTACTATTGAAATTTTAAATTTTTTTATGTTTTTTCGTTTGTAGGGCCAGACTTTTTTTCATTTATTGTTCAAAGTTGACGAAAGTTTCAGTGTACCTTCTTAAATAAATAAGGAATTGGGCTAGGCCCTAAATTTTTTTTTGGCAAGATACAAATTAGTGTTACTTCTACATCTTTCTTTTTTATATATATAATAAGCCTAGCTCCACTCACAACACGATAATAGATTTTTTATCTCGGTTCAATTTCAACCTAAATATTATAACTTTTCCGCTAACCGAAAAATGCGATAATTCTCAGAAATGTAAACAATAACCATATTTCTGCTGTCACGTGTGGTCAGCACATCGCAGACTTCTTAAGCTGCCGAGACGTTATCTACGGCGTAGACGCGACAGAAAAACAGCGTATCTATATGTATATTTCGTTTTGTAGTTGCGATGTTTTCAGAACGGAGTCTCTGTCACAATCTGAAACTGTCACAATCTTATACTATTTAAAACATGTGCTCGAACGTGGTGAAAAATATTAACCAGCGCTTACTAGGAAATAGGATAATTCCTTTCTGAAGTTGGAACAGTATAATTATTTAAGCTAATGACATTTTACTTTAATATTATTAACTTTATTTAGCTTAAAATAACTGTGATTTAGATAATAATGACGAGCAATTATTTCTTATTTTCTGTACCGTGCTTGACCGGGAGTATTTGTGGAATCAGGTCCCACTAGAATGTCACAAGAATGTTTCTATATATTTTATGCCCTAAATGATCATAAAGTGACATTTTACATCTTAGATACCGGGACGAAAACAGGTTCTTTTTGCGCCCTTGGACAATATAGTATATTATAATACAAGTTTTATAAGACAAAAATTGACGCACGAGTTGTTTTGGGCACGACGAGCGTAGCGAGGAGTGCCTAAATGGAACGAGTGCGCCTTATAAAACGAGTGTTATATACTATTTTTCCTACTTTGCGACATTAATTTTACATAAATTTCGAAAATTGCGGTTGTCATCTTACAATCTAGATTAAATTTATTTTCAACAGTTGGCAGTTGTGGTAAAATTCACAAATACGATTGAGGCGAGCCAATAGCGATTGAGATGTCAGCTTTATTTGACACTTGACGTCAATTTCATCAATCTTGGAAAACTAAAAGTTTGTGATCTAGTGTTTTCATAACGACACCGAAAGCGGTTTCGTTATGAGTTTATAACGAACGCAAAGTAGAAAAAAGATTTTTTTTGTGCCCTAGTGCATAAAGGTTTGCCATGGTTATATGTCAAATATATCAAATATTTGTCAATCAAATTGAAATTTTAAATCGTCAATGTCAATTATTGGCGATTAACGTTAGTAGTTTGACAATTAATTGTCTGTATAGTCACTCAACTCCGAATTGTTTGTATTGTTATTCAACTCCGTAGGTACGCATGTCACTTGATAACGCCAAAATATTTATTAATATTATTCAAATGAAGGAACAAAACCATTGTAGGACATTCAATTTTGTATGTACCTCGGGCATTACTTGTACATGTTTATACCCTCGGGCGATTTAAAAGGCGCGAGGGTCGATAGGCCCGAGAACTGTCACCATCCGTCTAATGCCCTTGGTACAAAAATAACTATTTTGTGCTGTCACACTCGAAGAAAGGTAATTTCGTTAAAGGTTGGGGAACCGCTATGGAACTTTGTCGCTCTAGTGCGGCAAACTACAAAATACAAATTTCGAATAAAGTAAAATCACCAATTTGATTGTTTGTTGATAAGAAATATCAACCCATTGTTATATCTTATTCTAAAAACGTTATATTGAGAAAATTGTAAATAAAATATAGCAATTAGTGTAGTTTTATTTTAGTATGTTGGTACGCATGTGACATCTACAGTGTAATGAATAAATATAAATCTGTCAGAATTTGAATTAGTTTTTTAAACTTGACGTTTCGTCGAAGTGGCATCAACCTGACATTTCCTACACAGAAATGTAACCATTTGTTTAATTTTTTAAAATACATAATACAAATACAGAAAGCACCACAAAAAAACGTTGTACATATGTCACTCCTGCCGAAAACTACATAGCTCGACTCGCTCAGATGCGACGCTTCGGCGTCGCGCCGTATTACCGCTCATCGCGCTATTCCGTACTTTCGGCACTTGTGACATAAATAACTAATTTAAACTTTATAATAAGATGCATTAATAGTTTCAGTATTTTAAGTCTGGTCCCGCCATGTATGAACACAGTACAATCAAAAATAATATCACAGTCATAAAATGTTCTTAAATTTTCCTAAAATAGTCAAGTGACCAACTTTATTTTCTCTGGACCATTTCATATGGATTCACCAAATAAGTTAGATTTAAATTACTCATTAGTCAATAATGACTAAATTGTCATGCACTATTGAATAAAACGTCTTTGTTGATTGATAAATAAACCCTAAATGTCAACATTGTGTACAGGTCGCCAAAGTAGTTCCACTGGTTTTGAGATAAAAACCAAAATTGGACTCCACTAACACCAATAGTGTAGAAATTTCATGTCAGTATAACTTTATCGCAAAGATAAACCTCATTTTATTCAACTGACATCTTACGATAATGTCACAATTTCTAATAATGATCATTAAGAAACAATTTTCCAATCTCCCAGAATAAAAACAAAACTTAAGAAAACGCAACGCTATAAGAAAGAAAAAATAATTAGTAATCATAACTGTTTCGCAATATTATTTCAACTCTCACCGGAGCAGGTTGACGCAAACAATTAGAAACATGTATAGCGAGCTATACTACGATTTATTGTAGGTCACACCAGCAATCATTATATAGCATGTCTACCGGTCACATGTGAATAACAGTCTCTACATTACGCACGCAAAATAATTTTTAAATTACAGAGAACGATTTTTATTCCGTCCTACAAGAATAAACATTCACTTAAAAATATATAAAATTACAAGATATAGATAGTACTGTACATACAAGAAACATCTTTCCAAGGAATGCGTACCAAGGCCAACTACATAATTAGTGCTGTTGATTATTTTGTTTGTTAAATAATATATAAATTGCGAAGATAACACTTGTAAAAAGAAGTTTTTTATTTACGTTCTAAATAATTAAAGGAAAATACACGTATTATGTTTTTTTTAATATGTAGGTATGCAACAGTGGCGTGCGGAAATACTATAGTTACGTTGGTACGAGTCCATAATGCAAAAATTTTTAATAAAGGATGGGAGTTTAATAAAAAAAACTTTTATTTTTGCAAGAATATTTACTTTAGTTTTGATTAACAGCTAACAGCCAGAAAAATACAAAACAATCAGAAAAATGACGCGAAATTGTAACAGAAAAACTCACTTAAATATGCCTTAAAAATATATAAAAATGTTAAACTTACAGTCAAATTCAATTATAAGAGGCACAAGACATCAGGCAAATGAATGATGCGTCAGTGATGATTTTTTGTGTTACAATTTTGCGTTATTTCTGTTGATTGTTTTGTGTTTTGAGTAAGGATGATCTGTTGATCGAAACTAGTACCAAAGTAAATATTCTTGCGAAATTAAGAAGGTTTTTTTTTAACTTCAATGTTTTATTAAACAATATTTACTACAATATTATAAATGTTAATAGAAATTTAATAAATAAAAATCATAAAAACATGTAATTCATACTCCAAAAACAAGAAACACTTCCAACACAAGTTGAAAACACAAACGCCAAATGTCAAAACTGTGCATCAGAACTGTTGCACGCGGGAAATACGTTTACCCAAAGGCGAATTTAAATTGACAAACAAACAAATATGGGCGAAATAAATAAAAAAACGAAGTCTGATCTGGCTTCCTCTGAATTATACACTGTGTCCCCCGATGGACCTAACTAAACCAATAATGGACGTAATTTTTAATTTCTCGAGAAAAAGTAATTCTTTATAAACAGTTTTGGATGTCCTAAAAAGGCGAAAGCCATTGTTAATATTTTGATTTAACATACAGGACGGCTAGCAAACACGAAAATGTTAAATTAGCCGAAGAGTAACTAAAAATAATTCCTGTTTTTCGGAATTAGAACAAAAATGTTATAAGTAAAAGTTGTTTTATATGTAAATTTATGCCCAGATATTAAATTTCAATGTTGTATTCTAAGTTTTATATTTTATTTATTTTTAATAAAACATTACTCCACATATTCCCCTCCTGCAGCTACACATTTTTCCAATCTTCTTCTAAACTCCCGATATACCAAATTAATTGTTTGCTTCATTTATTTCGTCTACTGCTTCCCTAATTTTTAATTTTAGAATGTCTACATTATCATGAAAATTATTCAACAGCTTCTGTGTTAAATAACCCCACAGAAAAAAATCAAGCGGCGTGAAATCAGGTGAACGAGGTGGCCATATAGGGCCGAATCGTCCAATCCACTTATTTGGAAAATGTCTGTTCAACCAATCTCTGACTTGATATGCGCTATGAGCAGGACAACCGTCGTGTTGATTGTGTAGTGCAAAAAATTTTCCAATATAACAAAATAACTGTTTTGGTTTACAGTACCGTCAAAAAAGTATGGTCCAATTATTGTCTTGTAATAAATCCCAACCCAAACATTCACTTTTTTATATTTTTGAGAATTGGTTGTAATACGGAAATTTGGATTTTCTTGAGACCAATATCTGCAATTCTGTGAACTAACAACTCCATTTATGGTAAACGTCGCTTCGTCAGAGAAAATAATTTTTCTGTAGAAAAATCTATCGGCCATAATTCGTTCTCCCATTAATAGGCAAAATTCTAATCGACGAGCACCATCTCCTTCTACTAAAGTGTGTATCAGTACTGGTTTATAAGGATGAAATTTATGATTTGAAAAGATCCTTTGCAGGTGGCTTTTACTGATGTTCAAGTCTTGAGATCTTTGCCTCAACGATTTTGTTGGGCAACTGTTCACGGAATCAATAGCTAACATACCTCCTGCATCATCTTCGCCATTTCGCTTTTTTTTTCTTGATATTTTTTCACGTCTCCTGTTGCATGAAATTTTTTAACCAATTTACGAACACAATTGACAAAAACGTATACCTCAGGGTTTTTTCTGTTAAAAGCTTCAATAGCACGGCGGTACGATAACCCACCTATGCCGCAACAAAGACATAATAAATCCTTTGCTCTAAAGTCAACATACTTTCAGTCAGCTTCTATCAACAAATTGCTTGGGTACGTTGTTACTACTGTCAACTGATCAATCATATTTGTGGTCTCTAAATTTTTTGTTCACCTTTATGTAATGTCTTTTCACTGGTCCGAAATGTAAAATTTGAAATAGAACATTCAAGTTTGATATTTGAGCGTATAAAACAGCAATGATTCTTGAATTCACCGATTTTAACCCAATGTGCACCGGTTGTCGCTGCACTGAGATGGCAGTAGTCGCAAATGCGGGTGTAGGGACGGGAGCACTCGGGTCTAGCAGTGATATGAAGTGATTGGGCCTGACAAGTGCACCGGAGTTATTACTCCATGTGGTGTAAATAACTTTTTCTACTTTGCATTCACAATGCAGACATTGTAACACTGTTTTCGGTGTTACAATTAACACATTGTAATACCGAAAACAGTAACATTTTTGTCTGATTGGTACACAGTTATATCAAATGCCATATGTCAAACGTACAATACATAACCCAACATAACCACACACTGCATCTTCTTAATCGCTTGCAATCACATAAACTGCGAAATATCAATATTCTATACATATTTAAACATGGGTGTAGCCTGCTATAGTATGGCCAAAGGATTGGGGCTTTCTTAGTTTTGCTGTGTTCATCAAAATACGCCAGCATGACGTTTACGGTGATGTTTTACGAGTCTAGTAAGTGATCGTTATCATTCTTTTAAACTACATCAAATCCCCTTTTCAGATATAATTCAAAGACCACATTTACTTTAATAAGGTATTATGCGAAGATCAAACCTACATCGTAGATACGAACGATTTTAATTACTGCTGCGATATTATATATGCGCAATAAATGGTTTATCAGCATACACGTACGAAGCTATAGTACATTTAAAGTGTAGAGGATTTCTTAGTTTATGTAACATATAAGTTTTCGGTAATATTTTGGACGCTTGGATGCTCGGTTCAATTCATATTCGTTTTTGTCCGTCGCTTTCGACTTCGTCTTAGTTCTGGTTGTGTGCAACGTATTTGTATTACCTCCATCACATGTAATTTTACTAAGTATAATTTATTCTAATAAACTACTTTGCCGAAATTAGAATTGGGTTTCAATTAATAAGTGCTTGTAAATATATAAGCCGCAACGGCTACGTAGCGGAATTAGGTAGACACCGCTATTAAACGTTAAGCGTTATAACAATTCTTTAGTAAGTTCTTGTTCTTCGAAGTAACTAATCAGTCACCGCCAAACACTTCTATTCTGATTATTATACTTATGAAACCACTATTTTAAAATTGTTAACTTTTTAGGTTAAGTTTCATGTATTTATCACAATAGGGTTAAAAGTGTTGCCCCCCAAGCTCCATTATGATCATCGTTGCGACCTCGCTGAATATTTATTCAAACTTGTAGGCTAAAGTAGAGTAAAATTATTCACAATTAGATTTTGTCATGATTTTATCTCATCGATATCATCCTTAACGAAGTTGACAGTTACTACAGTGCTACCACGTGGTACCCGCAAAATACCCTAGATTCTAATTTAGCGCGATATAGTAACCACAATTTCTAAACTTATATAAAATTAATGACGCAAAGTAAAAAAAGTAGTATATTACACTCGTTTTATAAGACGTATTGGTGCACTCGTTCCATTTGGGCACTCCTCGCTACACTCGTCGTGCCCAAAACAACTCGTGCGCCAATTTGACGTCTTATAAAACTTGTATAATAATATACTATTAAATTACTATTATAAACAAATATTACTTAATATGTGTGTATGGTATACAATGTACATACATACATAATATATCATGTTTTGGCTGGAGTACTTTAATATTTTTTTTCTTTTTCCTAAACCTTAGGGTGTGCACTGCATGCTCTGCACGTATGGACCGCACGCCACTGGACTATGCAACAACATAGATTTAAATAACTCTGACTAAATCTATTGGCGTGAGTAAACATTTATGGTGTTATTGAAAAAAAGATCCTCCTTTAAAAGACAAATAAATATTTTTATCGATTGTAATATATTGGCATACGCCAACGATGATGGTATCCAGCGTAACTGCACCGAATCTCATTAGCATCGAGTATTTATGCGGGTATTTTATGTTGTTGAACTGGTATTGGAGTATTTATAAACAACTCAGTATAGCCGTTATGTGATTCTATTTGCTAACGTAACCTCCACTTTTACAGAAACACAGTTTTATCGACTTATCACGTACGAGCTGCGCGGTTTTGCTACTGGGTTTTACTATACGTTTAATTCCCAAAGAAAATATGTTTATTAATTATACTAATCGACAACAAATTTTAATTTGTTTGCTGTAACTTTAACCAAAATACATATACTTTTTTTGTTTATTTCATAATGCTGATTTGGAATTGGATTTGGATGACCATAAAAAATATTTGCAGTGATGTTGGTAATAAATAATCCAAAAAACTTTCTTAAAAAAAGTTTAAAAACGCAATTTTATATTACATTTAGAAAATCCATGCCTATAGTTCAATCCATAATTTATTATGTTATTTTAAGTACCAAAATCTCGTTGACCAGTGTTAACCTGCAATTTAAGACATAAACGAAGTTATTCAACGATAATTGTAAAAGTTACAAACCTTGACAGCACTAATTAGACTATCCATTCAAGCGATTCATAATAAATAAATACATCATTATTATTGGCCAATTTGTCTGTGAAGCTTTATTTATACCCACTATCTTTAAGCCTTATCTTAATATTTTAAGAACATTTTTTTTTATTTTTACACATTTATTTTAAAAAAACTTTCGTATAGCAAACTGTTAATTTAATGAAATGATCAATAATCGCGTAGATGTAAAAGTACCGACTGGAATAATGTCGTTGTAAAAATTGTCAAGCAAAAGTCGAAGACAAATTGTTGTACAGTAGGGTGTATCGAAAAAAAATTTTTTTCGAAATTCAAAATTTCATGTTGTGAAAAAGTTGAGAAAAATTTTCTTTAAGAATTTGAATTCTTTTTTTCAATGAAACATCAAGTGATCTTTATGTTTCAAATACAAAACGTTTAACAACAAGGTGTGAAATTAGCGTATACAAAAATATATTACTCTAATGCAACATTTAGATCTCCTACAGTTTATTTAGATTCGATACAATTTTTAGAGAAGTGACCATTTTCGCATAATTTAAAAAATGTGCTTAAATGTTGATAAAAGTTTATTTGTCATTAAATTTTTTATTATGTGCAGACATGGGGGCTTTGAAAAAGAAAAGCCACTTAATATTTAATTAAGACGAAATCTGATGTGGCCCGGCACATGACTTTATCATACAATATATAAAATTAATAGTTTACCTGCATGGGCTTCTATTTTATCGAAATCAATCGTGTCTGCATTAAAATGAAACGAGTTAGCCAGGATTTTACAGATATTTTGATACTATTGACAGTAAGTATTGTCAAAAAAGCAATGTTGACACTACCTACTGGCATTAGAATGAACATATCTGTCAAATCCTGACTAACTAGTTTTAATGCAGACACGATTTCGATCAAATAGAATTTGCTCAGACAGCTAAAATAATAATTGTACCAAAAAAATGTCATACACACAAATTATACAAAATTTCCAAAATAAATTTATACAAAATTATTGAACTATTTTGACGAAATTACAGAAATGGCGGCTCACGTGCAAAAACGTTAAAAAAATGCTAAGAGTAAACATCCAGTTCCTTTCGACTCTTTTGAACCAAAAGCTTTTCAGTTCTAAGCTTGGTCATGAAACTTCTAAATAGGAAGTTTCGTCCCGATACCATTAGTAGTTTTTCCGGAATCGTCGCTATAAAAACGGACACACACACATACACACTCAGACATTTTTTTGTACCTTGGTCAAATATGTTCAGGGGGCCCAGAAGGACATATTTCCGCTAAAATCTCAAATTTCTTTTGCACGATTACTAATTACTAATACTTTATCATATGATAACGTAAAAATATGAAATAATTTTTAAAGAAAATCATAGTTTAGGCCTGCGGGCGACCTAAATATTATTCAATTGGCACATTTCTTTTTGTGGTATATGCGGGTCCACAGGGACAACCTTTTATCAACTTGAAATTCTGAATTTCGAAAAAAAAAACGCTTTTTCGATACACTGTTCTCACTGTTCCATAAGAAGGTTTTCATGTTCCACTATTTCTAGATACACTGTGAACCAAAAAGGATACAGCACAAATATTCAACTGCTCGTATTTACAATAAAATTTATTAAATTTAAGCATTTCGTTAAAAAAACAAATTGCCTACATTGAGAAGTTTGAAAATGTACCATATTCGCAATAACATAACCTTTTTGAATAATATCGGGTCAATTTTGACATGAAAGTGTATTAAAATGAATAAATAGGTAATGACAGTTGTTTTGTGTTGATCAGAAAGAATAGTAGGGATTTTATAGTACCATATACTGGATGATTTGTTTTTATTATACAGGGTGAAATTTTTAAGCGTACAATTTTTTTTTGCTTTTACGCAAAAAGCGGTAGATTTGGACGTTTTAACGAAAACATGGCACACGCACGACATTATTGAAGGATTTCCTTGCTTCTTAAGGGATTTTTCTTACTTCTGACTTGAACCACACTTTTTTGGCTGTAGATTTTTGACAAATTTATCTATTTCTATTTTTACTAACGTGCTAAAGTGTTTTGGAGTTAAAATCAACATCTTTTATTGAACCAAAATATGACAGTTTCCTCCCACTTGTCTGAAGGCCAGGTCTATTTGTTTTTCAGGTAAAAATTACCATTTTAAAAGAAAAAATATCGACAAAATAAGACTAACGCAATATATTTAGATAGTTTAGGCTGGCGTAGAAAATTTCATCAAGATTCAATCTTTGCAAGAACAAAAAATTTTTAAAAACTGTGAACATTTTAAACAACAAGTTTGATACATCATAATTGAAAATGAAGAAACGCACGCAATTAGATTTTTTACGTATTAGTGAGATGTTTTAGATGTTCTTTGAGCAGAAAGAACGAAGAAATTATGTTTTAAAGTTTCACCCTGTACACGGCTCTATAAAATATTTACTGTTCTTTTTGACTAAACTCAAACAAATGTCATTATCTACTGATTTTGATACACCTGTAATATTAAATTAAAATGACCCGACATTGTCAAAAACACTGCATGGCCATACAAAAGTAACATAACTTTGGTGTGATACGTTATGTTATTGCGAATGTGATGTTTTCAACCTTCACAATATAGGAAATTCGTTTTATAAACAAATATTTGAATTCAGTAAAAATTATTGGAAATACGAGTAATTAAAATTTTATAGCGATTTTGTTACCTACAATGTATTTGAAAGTATTCCTTAAAAAATTACATGGTTTTTTTTTAATATAACACTTGAGTTGGAAATTTGGAACACCCAGTAGAAGAAATAATGATTTACTAAACATTATTTGGTTTGACCATATTTAAGGTGTGTTTTCACCAAAAAAAATGAAACTATTATCTTCAATAATAACCAAGATATTCAATTTGAAACTATACCGCAAAAAATCAACGAAGGAAGTAGTCATCCAAAAAATCTCATGGGAAAACAGTTATAAGAACTAATTAGACAGAGGTATATTGTGGAAAGTTATGACTTTTAGTGACGGTTCAAATAAAAACGATAACAAGCCATTGTTTTCTTTTAATAGTGCATTTTATAGTTGTTTACAAATTAGTAGCATAACATTTGGTAGATTAGTAAAAGTCACATTCATTTTTACCAATTGTAACACAATACTTTCTTTCGTATACAAGAAAATAAAGAACCAATATATTCAAGATCTAATATAACTAATACAAAAAAGAAGGCACTAAATTTTACGAATAACATCATTATGTAAGTATTTATCTACTTAGGCTCACTTGATCTACCAAGGCATATCGTATAGACATATCGATTAGATACTTTCAAAAAACAGTTTGTTCTACTCTACACAAAATAAAGTATAGCCCATACAAGAAGAATAAATAAAATAATACCCCTCGATATATACTTGAAATACTTACGAAAAAACGATTTAATTAACTTTATAGGTAAAATTCTCGACAAATATTGCAGATGTGATTCGATATGTGTTAAAAAAACTACTATATTATCTTCAGTAATCGAAAGACTTTGACATTTCACCGCATTTAGGAGTATGCGCACATTCTTAGGAATGTGCAGGTCCGCTATTCAATAGTTTCCATCGGTTTTCTTCAATTTGAAACGAAGAAACCCAAAGAAATAGATAGATTACATAAAAACTCACCCCTTTGATTAATTTGTTAATACTGTTTGTGAGTTTTGATGAGTTTATTGTCCTTTTAGTTCACTAAATCCTATTTGCTAAAACATATACAGTACAAATTTTCAATTACTCGTTGTTCCAATAATATTTATTAAATTTAAGTATTTCGTAAAAAAACAAATTGCCTACATTCAATTCACAGTTATGATACTTTATGTGTGAGTATGCACCTTCTTGAATAATATCGGGTCAATTTTGAAATGAAAGTGTATTAAAATGAATAGGTAATGACAGTTGTTTTGTGTTAATCAAAAAGAATAGTAGGGATTTTATAGTACCATATACTGGATGATTTTTTTTTATTATAAAGGGTGAAATTTGGAACCGTATTTTATTTTTGTTTTTACGCAAAAAGCGGTAGGCTTGGACGTTTTAACGAAAACATTGCACACGCACGACATTATTTGATATTATTCAACCATTTTTCTTTCTTCTGACTCATACAATAAACTACACTTTTTTGGCTGTAGTTTTTTGACGAATTTCTCTATTTTTGTTTTTACTTAAGTGATAAAGTGTTTCAGAGCTAAAATCAACCATCTTTTATTGAACCAAAATATGACAGTTTCCTTCCACTCGTCTGAAGGCCAGGTCTATTTGTTTTTCAGGTAAAAATTACCATTTGAAAAGAAAAAATAAGATTAACGCAATATATTTAGATAGTTTAGGCTGTCGTAGAAAATTTCATCAAGATTCAATCTTTACAAAAACAAACAAAAATTTTAAAGATTGTGAACATTTTAAACAACATCACATTAATATATGTGATAAGTACATCATAATTGAAAATGATGAAACGCACGCAATGAGATTTTTTATTAGTGAGATGTTGTAGATGTTCTTTGAGCAGAAATAATAAAAAATTGCTTTAAAGTTTCAGCCTGCGTACGAGAAAAATCACCCTGTACACGGCACTATAACATCTCTACTGTTCTTTTTGACCAAACTCAAACAAATGTCATTATCTACTGATTTTGATACACCTTTAATATTACATTAAATTGACCAAACATTATCAAAAATACTGCATGACCATACAAAAAGTCACATAACTTTGGTGTGATACGTTTTGTTATTGCGAATGAGATGTTTTCAACCTTCACAATATAGGAAATTCGTTTTATAAACAAATATTTGAATTGAGTAAAAATTATTGGAAATACGAGTAATTAAAATTTTATAGCGATTTTGTTACCTACAATGTATTTGAAAGTATTCCTTAAAAAATTACATGGTTTTTTTTTAATATAACACTTGAGTTGGAAATTTGGAACACCCAGTAGAAGATATAATGATTTACTAAACATTATTTGGTTTGACCATGTTTAAGGTGTGTTTTTACAAAAAAATGAAACTATATATCTTCAATAATAACCAAGATATTCAATTTGAAACTATACCGCAAAAAGTCAATGAAAGAAGTAGTCATCTGAAGAATCTCATGGGAAAACAGTTATAGGAACTAATTAGACAGAGGTATATTGTGGAAAGTTATGACTTTTAGAGACAGTTCAAATAAAAACGATAACAAGCCTTTATTTTCTTTTAATGGTGCATTTTATAGTTGTTTACAAACTAGTAACCTAACATTTGTTAGTTCAGTAAAAGTCACATTCATTTTTACCAATTGTAAAACAATACTTTCTTTCGTATACAAGAAAATAAAGACCCAATGTATTCAAGATCTAATATAACTAATACAAAAAGAAGGCACAAAATTTTACGAATAACGTCATTATGTAAGTATTTATCTATTTAGGCTCACTTGATCTACCAAGGCATATCGTCTAGACACATCATTTAGATACTTTCAAAAACAGTTTACTCTACGCTACACAAAATAAAGTATAGCTCATACAAGAAGAATAAATAAAATAATATACTTCGTATTAAAAATCCATCTTTTAATCTACACGAAGATATTATAGGAGAGAAAAAATCCGCACATCTTAAACCAGCATGGCATTCCAGTTACTACCACAGACAGTAAGAACCAATTTTCACCTGACACCAATTTGACTCGATATATACATACTTGAAATACTTACGAAAAACCGATTTAATTAACTTTGCAGGTAAAATTTTCGACAAATATTGAAGATATGATTCGATATGTGTTAAAAAAACTTCAATATTATCTTCAGTAATCGAAAGACTTTGACATTTCACCGCATTTAGGAGTATGCGCACATTCTTAGGAATGTGCAGGTCCGCTATTCAATAGTTTCCATCGGTTTTCTTCAATTTGAAACGAAGAAACCCAAAGAAATAGATAGATTACATAAAAAGTCACCCCTTTGATTATTTTGTTAATCCTTTTTGTACGTTTTGATGAGTTTATTGTCCTTTTAGTTCACTAAATCCTATTTGCTAAAACATATACAGTACAAATTTTCAATTACTCGTTGTTCCAATAATATTTATTAAATTTAAGTATTTCGTAAAAAAACAAATTGCCTTCATTCAATCCACAGTTATGATACTTTATGCGTGAGTATGCACCTTCTTGAATAATATCGGGTCAATTTTGAAATGAAAGTGTATTAAAATAAATAGGTAATGACAGTTGTTTTGTGTTAATCAAAAAGAATAGTAGGGATTTTATAGTACCATATACTGGATGATTTTTTTTTTATTATACAAGGTGAAATTTGTAACCGTATTTTTTTTTGCTTTTACGCAAAAAGCGGTAGAGTTGGACGTTTTAACGAAAACATTGCACACGCACGACATTATTTGACATTATTCAACCATTTTTCTTGCTTCTGACTCATACAATGAACCACACTTTTGTGGCTGTAGATTTTTGACAAATTTCTCTATTTTTATTTTTACTCAAGTGCTAAAGTGTTTTGGAGCTAAAATCAATCATCTTTTATTGAACCAAAATATGACAGTTTCCTTCCACTCGTCTGAAGGCCAGGTCTATTTGTTTTTTAGGTAAAAATTACCATTTGAAAAGAAAAAATAAGATTAACGCAATACATTTAGATAGTTTAGGCTGACGTAGAAAATTTCATCAAGATTCAATCTTTACAAAAACAAACAAAAATTTTAAAGATTGTAAACATTTTAAACAACATCACATCAATATATGTGATAAGTACATCATAATTGAAAATGATGAAACGCACGCAATGAGATTTTTTATTAGTGAGATGTTTTAAATGTTCTTTGAGCAGAAATAATAAAAAATTGTTTTAAAGTTTCAGCCTGCGTACGAAAAAAATCACCCTGTACACGGCACTATAACATCTCTACTGTTATTTTTGACCAAACTCAAACAAATGTCATTATCTACTGATTTTGATACACCTTTAATATTACATTAAATTGACCAAACATTATCAAAAATACTGCATGGCCATACAAACAGTCACATAACTTTGGTGTGATACGTTTTGTTATTGCGAATGAGATGTTTTCAACCTTCACAATATTGAAAATTCGTTTTATAAACAAATATTTGAATTGAGTAAAAATTATTGGAAATACGAGTAATTAAAAATGCATAGCGATTTTGTTACCTACAATGTATTTGAAACTATTCCTTAAAAAATTACATGTTTTTTTTTTAATATAACACTTGAGTTGGAAATTTGGAACACCCAGTAGAAGATATAATGATTTACTAAACATTATTTGGTTTGACCATATTTAAGGTGTGTTTTCACAAAAAAAATTAAACTATTATATAGAGATATTCAATTTTAAACTATACCGCAAAAAATCAACGAAAGAAGTAGTCATCCGAAGAATCTCATGGGAAAACAGTTATAGGGACTAATTAGACAGAGGTATATTGTGGAAAGTTATGACTTTTAGAGACGGTTCAAATAAAAACGATAGCAAGCCATTGTTTTCTTTTAATGGTGCATTTTATAGTTGTTTACAAACTAGTAACCTAACATTTGTTAGATCAGTAAAAGTCACATTCATTTTTACCAATTGTAAAACAATACTTTCTTCCGTATACAAGAAAATAAAGAACCAATATATTCAAGATCTAATATAACTAATACAAAAAAGAAGGCACTAAATTTTACGAATAACATCATTATGTAAGTATTTATCTATTTAGGCTCACTTGATCTACCAAGGCATATCGTATAGACATATCGTTTAGATACTTTCAAAAAACAGTTTATTCTACTCTACGTAAAATAAAGTACAGCTCATACAAAAAGAATAAATAAAATAATAACCTTCGTATTAAAAATCCATCTTTTAGTCTAAACGAAGATATTATAGGAGAGAAAAAATCCGCACACCTTAAACCAGCATGGCATTCCAGTTACTACCACAGACAGTAAGAACCAATTTTCACCTGACACCAATTTGACTCGATATATACTTGAAATACTTACGAAAAAACGATTTAATTAACTTTATAGGTAAAATTTTCGACAAATATTGAAGATGTGATTGGATATGTGTTAAAAAAACTACTATATTATCTTCAGTAATCGAAAGACTTTGACATTTCACCGCATTTAGGAGTATGCGCACATTCTTAGGAATGTGCAGGTCCGTTATTCAATAGTTTCCATCGGATTTCATCAATTTTAAACGAAGAAACCCCAAGAAATAGATAGATTACATAAAAACTCACCCCTTTAATTATTCTGTTAATCCTTTTTGTACGTTTTGATGAGTTTATTGTCCTTTAGTTCACTAAATCCTATTTGCTAACCTCCTAGATGATTTCGCACTATTTCGTATACTTTTCCAACTTTTTCGGGCAATATTTCTTCTAATTTTCAACACTAGGACACTAGAAAAACAGATTTTGATGGTACTTTTTTTGAGAGCGCGGTTTACGCAGTGTTGACTTGAGTATCCACGTAGCGTTCTGATGCAAAGGCAGGTAACTTAAGAATGTGAGATATAGTGGGGAGCGGAGACTGACTCGATTGGTGAGCGGCAGGTAGCGTTTTGTACAGTGTGATCTTACCTTTTTGTGCCAATTCTTTCCTATGGACCTGTCAGGTGTTCTCGTAGGTAAACAGTGCGCGTGTATGGGGTGGTTTCTTGGAATTTTGAATTGGGGTGGTGCAGGTATTTCCTGGGTACAATGCTCCCGTAAAGCTAGGGGTTGTATGGACCCCCAAGTATGATACGTGCCGTCTGATGGTGAGGTCAAATGAGAAGTAAAAGCAGGTGTTCCCCGGAGTGGTGTCTTGGGGACAATCCTCTTTACTTATTTCAACCATAAAGTGAGAAAGTGGGTAATCTTAACAATTTGGTATTGTATTGTAGGAATTTAATAATTTTATTGCCATTAGAATGATGTATGAGTTGGTTGTTGATAAACTGTCAATTTTCTTCACACAACTTAAGTTATCAAAAAAGTTTTAGGCAAAAGTTATTTGGTTTTAAAATGGCCATTCGATGCTATCTGTCTTTTTTGTAATATTCTCTTTACAACTGAGTGAATGCCAACTAATATTGTCGTATTTCCTAATTTTTTTTGAGGTATATGACTCGTGTGCATAGAACAGTAAAACAATAGAAACGCGGCAATATTAGTTGGAATTTGCTACAGTTATTGTAAGATATTGCTAAAAACAAAAAATAAACAGAAAACTGACAAAATGAACAAATATCTAAAATCAATAATCGTGTTCGATAAACAACAAACAAGAATTACTACAAGGATATTAATAAACATTAAAAAGTCAACATTATTAATTGAAAATCAGACAAAATGTGTTAAATTCTTGGGTATGACTTCAATGATTTTGAAATAAATTATAATTACCAATAATAATCTGTAATAAAACATTAAATGTATTTTAAGTTTGGTGTCGTTTTTTCTTGCAGGACGCTGAATTTATGAAACCCTGCAAAATCCAGGACACCTGGCAACCTTAAATGCGTGTAATAGTCTTGATGAATTTATTGAGAAAAGTGTAGTTCAATAAAAAGCATTTTGCAAAACTTGTTTTTCGTTGATTTACGACAGCAACGAAAATTTAACATTCTCCATAGCAATTTTATGGTTATTTGCCAAAACATGGTGACCCAAAGACACCTTATTTTTTTTTATTTTTGTGTGATTTATGCAATCAAATAAATTCTTCTTATTCTAATTACTTACTCATTATTATGTCCTACATAATTTAATTGCCAAACGAAATACGGAATAGTAAACAACCTTCAAATTTAAAAAGAAATGGTGTTCTGTATTTAACTACAGAACAATAAATATTCAATTTCAGAACAATAAATATTCATTTTCAAAACAATATTAACAATTATTAACAAACCTTAGATTCGCACATTTTAAAATTTTAGTCTATTTATATGTTGAGTGTTAAGACTGTTATATAAGAAATTTTAAAACGGAAAGTTGTTGCTCAAAAGAATAAAACGAGATCTTTGTGCCTTGAATTAGAATCTTACGTCTTGAACGGTTTTTAAAAGCCCATCAGAAAAACCATTATTAAAAAATACGGAAAACCAAATTTTTAAACTATATGACATAAGTATGGTGATCGTGCCGACAAAAAGTGTTGAGATTTTAGCGGAAATATGTCCTTTTGTGTCCCCTGACCGTTTTTCACAAAGACAACAAGATGGCTGTGTGTGTGTGTGTACGCGCTTTTTTTGTGGCACCGATTCCAGAGAAACTACTAAAGGTATCTAAGCTTAGAGCTGAAAGAAGTTTTGTTCAAAGGGACCCAAAGGAGCTGGAGGTTTACTCTTAGCATTTTTCAACGATTTTGCAAGCGATCAGCGATTTTTGTAATTTTGTTAAAATAGTTAAATAATAAATTAAAGTAGAAGCAAATTTGTATAATTTATGTCTATGACATGTTTTGGTAAAATTAATAGTTTAGCTGCATAGCCAGTTCTATTTGATCGAGATCACTCGTGTCTGCATTAAAACTATACCCAGTTCACGTTTACAATAGAGTATTGGTTAAGTGATGCATGGCAATAGCGGGCGGGGAGGGAGTAGTAATTAAAACTAAAGATTAGCGTCTTGCCAAAAGATCATCCTCGAAAATCGACAATTTCTAGGATTCTGTTAATTATTTAACACAAACATTATTATTAGGATTTTTTAGTTTTGTTGAGTACACGAATTTTTTCTTTTAAGAAACATCATCACATATTCCTTTATATTGTTGTGTTTGTAAATGCTGAACATTATTAGTGATTAATTGTTTTGCCATATTTATTTAAAATAAATAAATACTGTTTGGTACAAGAAAAGTTTATTTCGTTATACATTTTATCAACTAATAACTATAGTAAAAAGACTAAGAAAATGAATTATTCTCTTATGGTTAATAAAATAAAAAAATAACAAACAAATGTTCTAATCTAACGACCCTGTACAATGCAACTGAATTTGTCAAGTTTGGGGGTATGGTTTTGTGAAAAAAAGTGCATTGACCGGCACAATTAAAAGAATGCCCATTTTGCCAAACTTTTGTAATCACTGACCGGCTTTCATCATTTTTCAATGCATTTTAAAGAAATTCATTCAGATTAGCACAAATTACTGTAATTTTGAAAAACAGAATCTGACACTGTGTAAACCATAATGATGTTTTTATCTGCTTTCGAAACACGATGTGGAATCACTGAGGAGCTTGGGGCTGTTTTAAAGTACTTTGTTACAAAACCATCCATATTGTCAACATTTTGTGTTTTGAAATGCTAAATCTTACTTCAAACTGTGTAATTTCTACAAAATTTCATATTGGGATGAATTAGAAAACAAGATGTTGAGAATTGATATGGTTTTATATATCAGAGAGTAGGTACCTACTTGAAAACCTGCGAGAGAACGGGTTCTTTAGTTATCCCACAGGATGTATACCTTCAAGTGTAAATAAACAGCTAGAACATCTTATTTTCTTTAATTTTAAAAAGTTTATGTTATGTATGATACATTTGATAAATATCTTTACTTGTCTTGAAAATATAATGAAAATCGGTGTACGATTACAAAAATTTTGATTTTTGAGTTTTGATTGAATATCAAAGTTTAGTTAACTTAATTTAGCCGGTCAGTCGAAATATCATGTTGATATGTGTTAGTGAAATGTTGTACACGTACAGAGAAAGGTTCCAAAAAGGTTGGTTTTCTGGATCAATTCAATATTGTCCTGAGTTTTCGTTAAAAAAATGCAAATATTCTTAAATTCCTTTTACAGATTATGACTATGATTTTTCAAAAACGTATAAAAATATTCACCATTAGACAGAATAGAATATTGTATATTCTTTACCTATAATTTGGTGTATTGCTAAGATTCTGTGTTTTGTATTAAGATTCTGTATATTCTTGTTGTGCGTCTAAACGCAGGGGATACTGATTCGAATAAAACTTTGAAATTCATAATAACGAAATTGTTAATAATAATCAGTGTAATTTTGACTGCAAATGACAGAAGGAACTGCTTTGTAGAGAGTCTCATGTCGAGAGTTATGCAGAAAGTCTCCTTGTTGACAATAATGAATATTAAGTTTATATTTAGTGTGGTATGTAAGTTACCTAAAATGGGTAATTCATATTTTTCTTTGTATAAAATACTAATGGTGAAAAGCGGTGGCGGCCTCAAAATGTTGTTAAAAAATTATAGAAATGTTATTGCCTTTCAAGAAACCATTTGAAAAACTCTTTGAACCAAGTAATAGTTTATTTTCCTTAGTAATTCTCTAAAAATTCTGTAAAAATATAATATTTCCTAAAAAGCTGGACATTTTTAAAATACCGCGGAACGCGGGATAAATTGTGAAAAGTCACAGTCATAGTAATCAAAGTAATAATCACAGTAAACGTATGCCCCATAAACTCTCAAATTGCGCCCCTAAACACTCCAAATGCCTCCCTGGGTGCGACGTAGGCCCCACGTTGGGACACACTGCTGTATAGTATGAGCCTGGCCACATCAAATTTTTACTCTAATTTTTGCATTGCAAATTTTCTCTATAAGAGAAAAAATTAATGCATCAACAAAATGTTATCTTCAGATCTAATAACATTTATTTCTTGACGGGGCTCAGTAAAATTGAAACTTTAGATTATAACCTAAATATAATAATTTGCCCAAAAATAATCTCTATAAAATTCTGGACAAATAAAAGATCACAATTCACTATAATACAGTGGTTCTAAACTGCGAGCGACGCAATATAGGGGTTGTTTTTTGTTATCTATCTTCCCACTATCGAGGGAATAAGTTTATGAGTTCTCAAAAATATCGAACAAATGTTTTTGTTGAATACTTAATACAAAAGTATAATTAATAATTGACAGCATTAAATGCAGTACATTAGTACAACAAAATTAGCAAATATAAGGGATATAAAACCAATAAAGTTGACATTTTGGGATCCGATGCGGAAAGTGTTGGGTTTCGATATTCCATGTTGCCAGCATATTTTAAGAGGGCCCATCAGTCCTAAAAGCCACCAACTAACGGACGTGCTTGCGGTTTTTCCCAGTTTTACGCAAAACTGTAACAATTTCGTATTTTACCTGCTTTTTCTTGTGTACTGCGGTTTAATATAAATGTACCTTTTTGTGTTAATTTTAGCCCACTATCGCGGGAAAGTTTATGAGTTTTCAAAAAGAATTGACCAGATGTCTTTTTTGAATATTTAATACAAAACTATAAGTATTGATGGAATTAAATGTTATTATAGAATTATTAACAAAAGAAAATGAGAAAATGAAAATCATGTAATAATAAAAACATTATATTACATATTAGATATTAGAATATATCCAAACATTGAGGCGCTTGCATTGTGAGAACCACTGTATTTCAGAAAATAAAAAAAATAAATAAATTTCCCTTTTTTATGCAGAATTTTATAAGGACTAATTTTCTACAGGACATACAATTGCGACATTGTGACCGTTTTGCGGTAAAATGCTAAAAACGGCGAACGTGTTGAGTGGCAAACTGAGTGACTACGAACTACGTAGCAACCGATAGGGAGAGGGACGTGCTGCTAAGCACTCTTCAAGTCTTTAACCTTAAAATAAAAACGCATTGTTTCATTTATGGTATATGTATCGTAATTAAACAAATGGTAAATGAAATAGAAGATTTGCATGAAAGGTGATTGATTTTGTTTTTACTATTAAATAAGTATGATACGTATTTTAATTTAATTTATATTTTTATTTTAGAGGTTACCTAACAATTGCCAGAAGGAACTTATGGGATACTTCCTTTGGCTTTTACCTAGGTATAGTAGTATATCTATACAACTATAAAAGTAATGTTATAGTCAAACACAATTTCGTACTCGTCGACAATTTTGTACGAAAATATTATCACAGTTAAATTAAATGATCATTGTTAAAGAATTAAATTAGTATCCAATAAACGAGAAAAGCTTTCAAACTTTTAACCACAACTTCTAGAATTTAACCAGTTGTCGTATTAATTTGCAGAAATTTATTTTTTGCGTAAATTGTTTCCACAATTCATCGACGTTACGGGCTTCCGTAAACGGAGTTGAGTGCGTCGCAAAAGAATTTTATTTATGTGAATAGAATGAACCATGACGGCATAAATATGGATTTTGTGTAGTTCTACTCTCGCAGATAACCCTATTCGTTATTAATTTGCATATTTTTAAATTCTGTGTACACAGCACATCGAAGGGTACTGATCAGCTGATTGAATGTTTTGTACTTAATGCGCATGACCATCAACAGTTAACCACTGTTGTTAACCGCACTATTCTTAACAAGTGGTTAATTTTTCCAATATAGAATGCGAAATCTTATTAAAGTCGTTAACAAGGTATTTGACGAAAGTTGCTAACGTAGTTGCTGCGTTACAGAATTGGCCTGAATGTCATCCAAAAATTTGTGAATTAACGAAAAGTGTAATTGTGGAATAATATCCATCTTGTTGTGTTAGAAATAATAGCTAAAGTAGAGGGAATGAAGAACCCATATTAAAATAATAGCCAAAAGTTTAATAAAATCCACTTTCTCATTAACAGGTTTTCATGACATTCACCCCTTTTCCACTGCACCCTTGAATCATAAATACATATCATCATGCTCAAGAATTTAGAATTTATTACCCTTCGTTAAATCTTCTCTCTACATTACGAATAACCAAAAATAGCATCGTAAAAAAATAAAGTATGCCAAATTACAGTTTCCCATATTAAATAATATTAACATAGTTAGCACCGAGCACGGGTTTCTCTCGAGGTATGGCTGAGAACTGGCTGCTGGAGCCGAAGAAGTGAAAATATGGTAGAGTAGGAAGAACACCTGTGTCACAGAAACAAGCCTCTGTAAGTCGTAACATGCCATAAGTTCGAACGGCCAATAATGAATTGTATAATTTACTTTTTACACAGGCACGAACGTCACTGGAATGTGGCGTTTTTCAATAGTCAAGGTTCTCATAGATAGTTAGAAAGATAAACGAGTGTTTTCGATGCGATTGCATATTGTCTTTCATTGATGATTTTGTACATTGTTTGTTGTTTTCAGTAGAATGAAGTAGATAATAATTATTTTTAGAGCTTTAGAATACGTTTATCAGTTTGTTGAATTTCTATTTGAAACTGGGTTTGCAAAAGGATGCGCTTTTCCGTAAGCAGAAGTACATCATATAAAAAAGGGAAAAATATGTGAAAGTTTTGGTTTCGCACTTTCTTTGTTCGACTCTTTACAAAGCATTAAAAAAAATCTATAGATGATTCGTTACTTACTTTCTTTGCACGTGAGGAAAATTATTAATTATTATACGGTGTGATCCATAACTCAAGACACAAATTGTGAAAATGTTAAATTTGACTTCATTTGTTTACAGAATTATATTATAAAATATTTCTTTGAAAAACGAATTGCCTATATGTATTATGAAGATTCAAAAGGTACCATATTCGATAAAACCAAACGTTTCAATGAAAGATTTTATAGTACCATATACAGGGTGATTTTTTAGTATGCATACAGGGTAAAATTTTGAAACGAAAATTGTTTTTTTTTTATTATTTGTGGATACTATGATCATGGGTAACCAGGGATGTTAAATTACGGTTATTAATTTCTTTCGTAAATTACCGTTGAAATTAAAATTATTAATTTTAAATTACCACGTAATTAAAAATTAAAAATGGTAAATTACGGTGGCATAAATTACCGGGTAATTAAAAATTCAAAATGGTAAATTAAGCTGGTTTAAATTACCGGGTAATTAAAAATTCAAAATGCTAAATTACGCCTGTTTAAATTACCGAGTAATTCAAAATGTTAAATTACGCTACTTTAAATTACCGTGTAATTAAAAATTCTAAATGTTAAATTATACAGCTCACTGTAAGTTATGATTACTACTAATGTTAATAAAAATGTTTGGTAAAACCTTAAATCATTATTTTGTCGATAACTAGCTATCTCTGATCTTTTGCCTGATTTGATAGTACAAAACCCAAAGCAAAGACTACATAAAAATACTATTTATAGCACTACTACAAAAACAGGAAAATCAAACAGAATAATAATAGCAGAAAATAAACAATTTAATTCTGTCCACATTCACAAAGTAACCCTCCCGTTCACAGAGGCTTTTTTGTCATTTGTCATTTTTCTAACACTGGCATATTTATTAAAAAGTGAATTCTTATAATAAATGGCTTCTGATTTCAGAGCTGCATTATCGGATTTGTTGGATTGGTCGCCATGTGCGAAGGGGCTTTCCACTTCTCTATTCATTAAATACAAAATACTAGTTTTGTATTTTCTCAAGTAATGTCGGATAATTTGGAATAGTAAAAATATAACGTTTACGGGCAATTGGACTGCCATTGGATGTGTTAGTTAACTTAGACCATAGACCCATTTCCATTGGCTAAATGACACCTTGAATAATATTGTTACGAATGAGTCCGACCATGTTGCATGCACCACGCGGATTGTTAGGTACTTCCCAGGCAAACGCAAACAACTGTGCACTTGTTGACTGCTTAGGAGGGGTGGGGCGCATTCATGCGTCTACTGATGGAAGGTCTTTGAAATTAATTTATAAATTCCGGTAAATTACCAACAGTAATTAAAATTGTCGGTAAATTACCAACGGTAATTTAAATTGACGGTAAATTACCATCGGTAATTTACGCCGTAAATTACGGTAATTAAAAATCGGTAAATTACCATTAATTACGGTAATTAATTCGGTAATTTACGCGGTAAATTACGCTTTTGCATCCCTGTGGGTAACCCATGACTAGTGTCCGACCGAACATTCAGCTTCGGCTTCGGCCTCCTTCGGAAAAAAATTGAACCTTCGGCAAAACATCGGCTTCGGCCAAAATTAGGCCGAAGGTTTAGCCGAAGCCGAAGGTTCGCGCATGGCGCATGAGTAGCAAGAATTGTGAAAGAAAAGTGAAATATTTGATAGTTTGTTTGCTTTGGTGCTTGGCGAAAATGTGCATGAACTTCTGTTTGTGTCCTATAATAATAGATGAAGTACCGCTAACACTAAAGTGGAAGCATTAGAAAGAATTAGTAGTAAATAAATTCAAAGGGTCTGGCGTTAACAACAAAATACATATGCATACATATATATACATATGAGAAATTTTGTTATGTACCGAAAATAATTCTTATAAAATTTTAGAAGTTTGAAATACTTCTAAAAAATGTTTTATAATATCTACGTACAAATTAATAATTTTTCATGTTCGGCCTGATTCCTAAAAACTCGCAGAAGTTAGTAATAATTTATGGTTTGGTGTTTTTTTGTCGACGCATAGTCATCAAGAACCAATACAAATATGAAGAAATCATCATTATAGCGGAGAATAATCTACGTATTTTGCGAGTAGAAAACAGAAAATGCAGGTACTGATTCCTGTATAGCATTTTAATATTGATTATTGACTATCAGTTTTTGTTTTGACAATATGTACTGTATATCTCATGATGGACTCGTGATTTAATTTTTTTTATCATGGTATGGTAGAGAATTTTATGCCCTTTCAAATGATGTATCACAAGGTAGGGGTGCCAGTTGAAATTTCGAAGTGGGGCGGCGGGGGGTGAAGGGATGAAACCTAAAATTCTCTAGGTACCTTTTTTGAACTTCCCCCTCGATATCTAATCCAGACGCAGTCCTATACGAAACAACTGAAAACGAAATCAATGACATAATTAATGACCTGAAACACAACACGGCTCCCGGTTTCGACAACATCACAACTAATCTCATTAAAGAAAATAGAAAAGCGCTAATCCCCGTACTTGCTAAACTCTCGAATGCAGTACTACAAAGTGGAATATTTCCAGCATACCTTAAAAAGACAATTATCAGACCATTACACAAAGGTGGAGAAAAAGACATAGTTGAAAATTATAGACCCATATCACTTACGACAAGCTTCAGCAAATTATTAGAAAAAATCATTCTTAGAAGACTTAATGACCATATCCAATCCAACAATCAACAATCAACAAGCAACAATATGCATTCCAAAAAAATCCAGCACTACAACAGCGGTACTCGACCTAACCAATGATATCAAACTGAGGATAGACAATAGAGACACTGTGCTATGCATTTTCATCGACCTAAAGAAGGCCTTTGACACAGTGTCACAAAAACAACTAAGTACTGAATAAACTGCAAGCACTGGGTGTAAGAAACAAATTCCACAGTCTTCTTCAATCTTACTTACACGATCGGCCACAAGTGACAAGAATACAACAACAACGTAAAATTCTCCGATTATGGCATCCCCCAGGGAGGAATATTACCTCCCACTATGTTCATCTTGTACACGAATGGATTACTAAGCCTACCACTAAACGGATCAGTGTATATGTATGCCGACGATACCTGTATCTTATACTCAGCGAAAACAAAAGAGCGACTACAACAAGATATCGAAGAAGACCTACCAAAAATAGAAGCATGGTTTGCCAGCAACCTTCTTACTTTGAATGAAAAAAAGACAGAATACGTAATATTTTCAAACAAAAAGAAAAATTGCACCTGAACATAAAAATAAACGGGACAACCATACAACAAAAGAAAGAAATTAAATACTTAGGAATAACTATACAAGAAACCCTATCTTGGAACTCACATGTAAATACCTTAGTGAAGAAAAACGCAAGAACCATAGCCGCTTTCCATAAAATAAAGGCCATTATTCCAAACTATTTAAAGGCATCCATATACAACAGTCTCTATGCGTCGAACATCAACTACCTAATAAATATATGGAGCAACACAACGAACGCCAACCTGACTAAACTTCAACGGCAACAAAACAAAATGCTAAAAATTTTATACAACTTTGATAGAAGCACCCCAACAACAGAAGTACACAAACTAACAAATGAACTAACACTGCTACAAAGAATAACACTAAACAAAATACTACTAATATACAAACTACAAAATAAAAGTATACAAACAAGGACACAACTCACTAAGTCAGAAGAAATACATAACCACAGAACAAGAACAATGACACACATAAGGCCACAGAAATACCGGACTGCCCCAATATTCAAAAGCACCGAAATAGAGATATACAACTCATTACCGAACAACATAAAGATATTGACATATGACTCATTTAAGACCAGAGTAAAATGTATCTTAAAGCAAAGGAAGTGACAACCCGAAACTGACCAACTCCACTGAAATAAACTGGCGCAATCAACACGGACCCTCAACACCGATAGCCCGAGAGAGGACCCGGTCCACATCCCGAGGCGAGGAACGAGGGAGAGACCAAACAGCGAGCCCTGCATGTGCAACTTATAGTATATATTGTAATTTGTATATGTATTGTATCGTGTGTTTTGAATGAATAAATGTATTTGCTTCCAAATGGACGTGTTTCCACTAAAAGCAATAATCGCATCAGGTCAAGAGTTATTTAGGGTTCTGTTATTCCAAACCTTCCATTTTCTGTGAAGTCTATCTTAAGAACCAATCGATTGATTTAATTTTTTTATCACAGTTGAGTAGAGAATTTTGTGCCCTTTCAAAAGATGTATCAGGGGGTGCCATTTGAAATTTCAAAGTGGGGTGGCTGGAGGGTGAAGGGATGTCACCTAAAATTCTACCATTTTTGAACTTCCCCCTCGATGTCTAAATCGAGGTGTTTCCACTCAAAACAATAATTGCATTCAGGTCAAGAGTTATTAAGGGTGGATACTTTTGAAATGAACACACGGTATAATGGAAAGTCCTCTCTGAAAAGTCCATAACTATAGTCAGCAATTTGAAAGAGCAAAAAAGACGGAAAATAAAAAAAATGATTAATTTTAATTTGCTCTAGAATAAGAAATTGCTTTACATTTAAATTAAAATTGTCTCAAATCGCAAATATTGGTCCAGTTCATGGCGAATCTGACGCGGCACGTCCCTAATTAAAAATAATAGAGGTCAATTTTGGAATCACGACTTTAACATAAGACAAACGTTAAAAATAATAGACAAATCGTATCTAATTCATATAAAATATTCAAATTTTATGTGAGCACCAGACTAAATTTACAACAACTCTTCCTTATGACATTTCATATTTAATTGTGATAAACTGATAGCTTACTCGTGAGCAAATTTAACAGTTTCTTGTTTTACAACCACCCTCTTCGTTAAAGCAATAGTGTAACAATAATGGCGACATTTTTAGGACATGCATTATAATGATAGTAAGGTCCATATGGGGACACACTGTAGGGATAGATAAGTTTGTACACACTATATTACTTTAAATCTCGTCACTTCTTTAGTATTATGAATTTCCTTTGGCTTCGGCTTCGGCTTCGGCCGAAGATATCGGAAAACGCAACATTGACTTCGGCAAAAAAAATCGTCAAAAGTTTTATTTTGATATTATTGAAGGATTTTGTTTGGTTGGAGATGTTTAACAAATTTCTCTATTTTTATTTTGGCAAGATTCTTTTGAACTAAAATCAACATATTCTTTTATTGATCCAAAATTATGACAGTTTGCTTTCAACTGTCTGACGGTCAGGACTATTCGTTTTTCACGTAAAAATTACAATTTTCAAATAAAAAATGTGGAACAAGGGAAAGACTAAGTCAATCTATTCAGATGGTTCAGGCTGACGTTTGAAATGCTCTTCATTCAAATATGAATATAAATAAGACGCGTATAAATTATGAAAAGATTGGGTTCCAAGCGATATCATACTAAAAGAAATTAATTCTATCTCAGATTCAATCTTTGCAAAAACAAGCAAAAAATAGTAAAATTTGTCTAAAGTTGTAAAAACGCCGAGGAACAACAAGTGTGATTCATAAGATCCCAGATGGCGGGACAGTTGCAGCTTTTTACATTTTATCCCGCGGCCCGCGGAGTTTGAAAAATGTCCCGGTTTTGATAGAATGTTATTTTTTACAGAAATTTTTGACAATTACTGAGAAAATAAATTATATGTATGTGTTGTTATTTGGTTCAAACACTCTCTTTCAAATCGTTCGTTCAAACGCATTAACATTTCTATGATTTTAAAATATTTTGTGATCAGAAGTAAAATATGAATTATGTACTCATTTTTCTTGTTTTGTCATTTGCAATCAAAATTGCACTGATAAAACGTACGTTCAATTTTTACTAACTTCAAAGTTTTATTGGTATCCCTTGCCATTTAGGCGCAAAACACGTAAAAAAATGCTTAAAGAATATGTAGTATTCAACTCTGTCTAATGGCGGATATTTAATATTCTTGTAATATTCTTTAAAAAAGCGTAATTGTAATTTTTAAAAAGAATTTTTGGTTGTTAGCATTCTTTTTACGAAAAGAAAGTTGGTTTACCCGGTGTAATCAGATGTCAAATTCTGTTGTTCAAAATTACAATAGTATGTGCTAATCTTGATAAATTTGAAGTTTTGCAAAATAGGCGTTAGAGTACCAAACAGTTCTTATTTACTTTAAATAAATATGGCAAAACAATGAATCACTAATAATGCAAATAATGTGGAATATTCAATAAATATATATTTTTTGTTAAACAAATATGTTTTGATCACAAAAAAGCACAAAAATTTAAAGAAATATGCGATAATGTTTCTTAGAAGACAAAAACTGTACTCAGCCAAACTAAAAGACATATTAGTAATAATTTTTGTAGGTTAATAATATGGTGACATACAGGCGGGATATAAATTTTAAATAAATCAAAAATTACAGCCCCAGCCTGGATTTGAACCAGGGACCTTTGAGTCGCTAGCACAATGCAAAGCATTGAGCAAGAAATAATTCCGTTGTTGCGAATATGGTGTGTTTTTAATCTTCACAATATAGGCAATACGATTTTAAAAATATATTTGAATTGAGTAAACATTATTGGAAATGCGAGTAATTAATTTTTCTACCGTTTTTCTTTTGCCGCACAGTGTATATAAATATATCTCCACAATAAGAAATCAAACGGAGTTAAGTCCGATGACCTGGAAGAATTGTGTATTTCGATTTCTTAAAGCCATTAATAGTACTTTGCATGTAGCATGGGACACTCTGTATAATATATTTTAGTTTGAGAATAACTTAGTTTTCAGTAAATAATGTTTACAATTTTATAATTTTATCCAAAGAATTCATAAAGATAAGAAAAATAACGTAAGTACTGTAAGTGAAGAAGATAATAAATTTAATATAGAACAAATGTTTCAGATCATTATCTTGTCACACTAGATAGTCATCTTTCTTACAATATTCCCCCTATGTTTCCCACAAAAGCATAAAATAAAAGAATAAATTAATGCAAATTAATAACTCCGAAACTTTACCGATCTTAACGAAATGATAATTTTCATAATTATATCCTGCCTCTAATTGAAATGGTCTACTGAACTCCAAAGTTATTCAACTTAACTACGATATTACTAAACCACGATAATCCAACGCCATCTACCGGCGTTTACACCGGAGTTTCCGGTAACAGTTAGCAATTCTTCACCATAGATGGCGCCACTAGTACTTTCCCGATAGATTTCTTACTAAACTCACAAAGCTTTACAATTTACTTCCAATTTTCGCCGACAGAGGGCTTAAAACACAGAAACGAAGACATTTTCCATAGAGATAAATAGTCCTCAAACGTCTTAGAAACGCTTAAATAGTAAGAAAGTACTAAAAAATCGACGAAAGCGCGATTTTTTTTCGGAGATATCAACGATGCATTAGACGACGAACCATACTCAAACGGCTGCAGTTCTCGCGTTTGAATCGTTAGCATTTCTAACATACCGATTGATACTGAATATGCATGCTTGTTGATAGTAAGTAGTGTTACGCAAGTTTAGCATTTAAAAGGATCGTATTTTTTGCGTTTGGTGCGAAACCGCAGGTTAGAAAAGTTGTAAGATGATATAAAATGCCGTATAATGTTTGCAGTTTCAAGGATTTGCCCATAGGTGAAGTCGATCAACCTTCGTGTTCGGATTATTTAACAAATTACGTAAAATGATCAAACATTTTAATGCTGGTTATCCAAACACGGCACTAGGATGTTACCCGGTTCACCTTGATCCTTGTTTTCATTTAATATTAACACTGAATGGAAACTCAAAGATATTAAACCCACATCTGTGGATTTTGATGATCGTGAACATACGGAAAATAAAATTGTACGCAATATGTAATGTCAACATAAAACTTTTCTTGACTACAATACACTTCGGTTTATCTCTTGTCAAAGAACTTGATTGTCCCAACATTCATATGCTGAATATGTTTGTTCAGATGTTTCTTTCCAATTGGTTACTAATTCCATCTCAAGATCCTTGTGGAGATTGCTTATTCCGATATATCGAGGTGCACCAACGATGTTTCTTAGCACCTTATTTTGGAAGCGTTGAATGATGGTGCTTTTACAAGGAAACTTGAAGAGAATTGTATTCTCTACAACATCTCTAATCTCATTTTTCTGTCCATACTCTGGAACAGCCTTTCTGAACCTTTTTTACCTTGCAGAATCTCTGATTTTGGATTAAAACACGGGTAAATAGGTTATGCTGTAATGTACTGGAATATCTCAATCTCGGATGGACGGCACGTATTGTAGAAAGATACAGCAATATAGCTGGTATAAAAAACAGCGGCGACGCAGTAGAAAGAAAAACGCAAATAACTGCGAATGGCTCGTATACAGAATTTTACTGGATTGTATTACGTATAATTAATTTACTGCACAGCATTATAATTTATTATTTTATTATTTTAACCGTTACTTTTACTGCACATATGCTATATATGCTCAACTTACTTGTTTCTTCAATACCTTCGACAGTTACACCAATTTAAAATATAAACAAAAGGAAGAAAAACACAATACATATCAGACAATGCAATGAATGCAATTATAGTTATTTATGTACGAACGGCATTAAACGGATGTTTATGCCCCGAGGGTGACCGTGTAAAAAGCTATCGTCCCTTGAGCTTTCGAGTCGCCCGAGTCGCCCGAGGGCATAAACATCAAGTAATGCCCGTGGTACATACAAAATTTTATGTCCTACAATGGTTTTGTTCCTCCGTTTGAATAATTTTAATAAATATTTTGACGTAATCAACTGACATGCGTATCTACGGAGTTGAATGACAATACAAACAATTCGGAGTTGAGTGACAACACAGACAATTAGATGTCAAACAGGATAACTTCGTAGAGACGAATGTCACTTGATTAAGTCAAAATATTTATTAATATAATTCAAACTGGAGGAATAAAACCATTGTAGCACATACAATTTTGGATGCACCACGGGCATTATTTGATGTTTATAGTTTATACCCTCGGGCGACTTATTTAAACGGTCACCCGCGGGCATAAACATCCGTTTAATGCCCTTGTAACATAAATAACTATAATACGTTAAAACAAAATTATCAATAGTACCTACAAATAAAATTAATCCAAAAATTAAGAAACATTAACTCTGAGTAAAAACTTTAAGTTAGAGGCATTTAAAAGAACGTTTTTTAAATTACATACTTTGCTTTGTCAAGCTTTTATAAGTATTTCTCGGCAAATATGTCAAACATTTTGTGTAATGTAAATAATCCTTTACAAAATAATGAATTTTTTAATTTACCGTTTTCCACAACTGGATAATTTCTGAATACTAACAACCAACACCTGGTTAGCAATACTTCAGAAATGATCGACTTTGGTAATAATTCAGACGTAAATAAAGATTTTTTTATAATTTCTTTTTGTTTACGTAATTTTAATTTAATTTTAGTTAGGTTATTTAGAATTTAGGTTAGTTAGGTTATTTAGACTTTTACTTCAGTTTGTTGTCCAGTTTTCGGAAACAAAGCATTTAGGCAGTCATCTTACCAGTCTGGCAAAGCGCGTTTGGAGCTATGAGGTAAAAAACTTAAAATGTATCTACCAAAATTTTAATTTTCTACCTATCTGAATTCCTTTTTTTTTTAAAGTAAAGTCTTTATTAACTGCAATAGTAGATATACATTACAATTTAAGAGTGTAGTGCGTTTACAAATTACAATACATGCATATAAACACACGTCACTGGGTCTTCCCTCTTTCCTCGCCTCGGGGTGGGTCTCCTTCACTTTCGTTTGGATCTCCTCCTCGGGTTAACGGTATTGAGGGTACTGTTTTTTTCGTGCAACATGTATCTATCTTTATGTTATTTTGTTTTGAATAAGTAATTGTTTTATCTTTACTTTGAAAGTGCTTACTGGTAGTTTCTTTAGGTGGTCTGGTAGTTGATTGTATTTTTTGATGGTATCGGTCAGTAGCGTCTGTGTGTACTTGTTTCTTTCAAATTTTTTTGTTCTTATATGTGTGCAGGTTCTGGTTTTGTAGTTGTGAAAGTCGTTGTTCGTGTTTAGTTTTATGTTTGTTTTTATTTTGTTGTGCTTTACCTTATGTATTAGTGTCAAATTGTTGATTGTGATTGTTTGTCTCACGTTTAACGCTCTCGTTATCTTGTATACATCTACAGTTGGTGTTAATCTGTTAAGCGAGTACAGGATTTTCAGTATTTTATTCTGTTGGGTTTGCAGTTTATTTTTATTTGTTTCTGTGGTGTTTCCCCATACGTGTATTAGATAGTTGATTTTTGAGGTATATAGGCAATGGTAGATTGTGTTTTTCATTGTATTGGGTATTAGATCTTTAATTTTCCAGACAGTCGAAACGGTTTTTGCGTTTTCCTTTATCAGTTTATTTATGTGAGTGCCCCATTTTAAGTTGCATTGCACCGTCAATCCTAAGTATTTTGATTCTTTTACTCGTTTAATTGTTTCTCCATTTATGTCGATTCCTATCTTACTCTCCATCCTGCTCGATTCAAATACCATATATTCACATTTCTTTTCGTTTATGGTCAATAAGTTGTAGAAAAACTATTGCGAAAGTCTTTTCATGTCACAGTTTATGTTCTCTTGAATCTCTTGTTGGGTTTTTGCAGAGTAAACTAGACATATATCATCAGCGTACATATAGTGGGTGGCCTTTAAGTTGAGTACTTCTAAGTCGTTTGTGTATACTATGAATAGGGCTGGTGGAAGATTTCCTCCCTGAGGGATTCCATATTCGTCCGACTGTTGCGAGCTACTTGTAGTGTCGTTGATGTTTGTCACTTGAGGTCTCTTAGTGAGGTACGTGTTTATCAGTTCCAAGTTCTTGCCTGTTATCTGTATAGCCTCTAGTTTCTTGATTAATATTTTTTTTGAAATTGTGTTGAACGCTTTCTTTAGGTCGATGAAAAGGGCAACCACAATTTTGTTCTCGTCTCGTTTGCATTTAATTTCGTTGATCAGATCATATGCCGCTGATGTCGTGCCCGAACCTTTCTGATACGCATATTGCTGTTTATCGATGATGTTGTACTTTTCCAGATGATTTGTCAATCTAATTTGGATAATCTTCTCCAATATTTTGTTCAGGGTTGACAAGAGGGCTATTGGCCGGTAGTTTTCGGGTTTGGTGGTATCTCCTGATTTATAGATGGGCTTGATTATTGTAGTTTTTAGGCAGTCTGGATATTTCCCGCTCTCTATTACTTTGTTTGTCGCTTTAACTAGTATTGGTGTCAGACTTTTTCGGTTATTTTTTATTATTGTTGTCGTGATTTTGTCGAAGCCGGGTGCAGTGTTATTCTTTAGATTACTTATGATTTTATTCATCTCTTTTTCGTTAGTATGTTCGAATATTGCTGTTTTTGCTAGTTTGTTTGTGGTTGTAGTTATAGTTGGCTGGTTTTTATTTTTCTTAATCAGGTCTTCGGCCAATTGTTTTCCGACAGTTGTGAAATAGTCGTTTATTATGTTTGCTATCTCTTGTCGATCCTTAGTTTTCTCACCGTTTGCTTTTGTCATTTCTATTATTTGTTGTCCTTTTCTTGTTTTGCCTGTAACTTTGTTTATCGCATTCCACATACCCTTTGGGTTATTCCTGTTAAGTGCAAAGATGTTGTGGTAGTAGTTTCTTTTTGCTGTCTGGATGGATATCTTAGTGCTTTGTTTTTTCAGATGGTGTTGTTCTTGTAAGTGATTGTTGTTTGGGTTTCTTCTTAGTCTTGTGTATAGTTTGTTCCTTTCTTTCACTTCTCTCAGTATATGTTCGTTTATCCATTCATTTTTTTCTCTTCTTTTGATTTTGGTTTTTATTTGGTTGTTTTTCATTATAATCTGAAGGTTGTTTAAAAGTTCTTCGTAGCTTTCTAGATTTGCCGATGGTAGTTTCTTAATTTCCTCTTCAATTGCTTTGTCATCGTTTCGGGTTTTATGATATGTTTCATAATTTGGTCCTTGTTTTTCCTCGTTTCTTACGTTTGTTAAAATTGCATCATGATCTGATATATCTGTTGCAACTATTTTTATTTGTTCTATATTCTGCATTCGGTTTGTTATTACATGGTCGATTATTGAACCTGCTCCAGTGTTGTCGTGTCTAGTGTAATGTTTGTTTGAGATTTTGTTTACTACTTTGTAACTGTTTTCTGTCAGTGTTCTTAGATAGTCTTTTGTAATATTATCCTTTAGCAACAGATTTATATTGATATCTCCGACTATGATTTGACTTTTCCTTCGGTTTAATACACTATTTTGCATGATATTAAGGAGCAATTGGGAGTTCACATGTGGAGGTTTGTACAGTAGTGCGATGGCTGTCTCATTATTTAGTAGTACTCTTATTATTTCGATATTGTTTAATGTTTGTTTCTGGAGTACTTTGTATATTATTCCTATTTTAATGTAGAGAGCCAGCCCTCCTCCTCTTGATGGTCGGGAGTGGTATTCTGCGTTGTAATTTTTCAGATTATACAGTCTTTCTTCATGTGGGAGTAGCCAAGTCTCAGTAATCGCGATTATGTCGGGATTGTGCAATTTTGCTGCTATTTCCAGTTCGTGGTACTTGTTTTTCAGGCTCCGATAGTTGTGTAAATATAAGCTGTAAGTCATTTTTCAGTATATGTTTTTATTGTTATTTTTTGTTTCTTTATATATATATTTCCTTTAATTTACTTTCTATAATTTTTTTTTAATTCTTTTTATTTATTTATTTTTTTTTTATTTTATTTTTTCTTTTTATTTATTTATTTTTTTATCTTATTTTTTTATTTTTATTTATTTTTTATTGTAATTTATCGATATCTTCTAGGTTTCTGATTCGTATCTTTCTGCTGGTTTCAGTTTTCTTCAGGTATATGGTGCCGTCGCGACACCACACAAATGCGTACTCTCTTTCTTTTTTTAGCAGTCTTGCCCTGTAGAATATGTTGTTGGTGTATGTTGTTAGTTGATCGTTGATATATATTTCACCATCCTTTCCCTTCAATCCGCATTCCTTGACTGTGACTGATCCTATCGTTTTTCTTCCTTCCAAAAGCTTCCGTTTTGCTTCAATGCTTTTGAATTCGGCAAATATCGGTCCGTTCTCAACTCTTCTGTACGAGTTTATTATGTCGCTTGCTTCTAGGTCTATGTTCAATCCCTTTGCGATCTTTGATACTATTCCTGCCGTGTTCTCGTCTCTTCTATCCTGCTGTTCAATTCCCGTTATGATAACGTTGTTACGTATCTTCTCACTTTCATTTGCTTCCACTATATTTTCTAAGGTTCTGATCCTGTCTTTCAATTGTTCCTTTTCCTTCCTTTCTTGTTTAAGGATTTCCTTCAACTCCGACTGTTCCTTCTGTAGTTGCTCTAATTTTTCCGACATGGACTTCTGTAGGTCCTTGAGCATTCTCTTTATTTCCTCTTAATCGGTTGACTCGCCTTCGCTTTCGGATATTGGGGTATCTGGGGGTACTGTTGGGGTATTATTCTTGGTTCCTCTCAGCGTAGGCATTTGTTTTTATTTGTTTTTTTTATTTTAATTTACAAAGGTGTGGGTTGGAGAGCTAACAGAGGATGCAACAAAAAGAACGGGGTTACAGTTTTTCACACACTAGCGGCCGATCTAGGTGACTAATGATTTGTTACAGTACTAGAGGGCCTTGGGTGTGGAGTGGATATAGGTAAAGACATGTGTTGGTACTATCACGATATATTTACAGTTGCTAAAACAAACTGGTATTGCTGGTCGTACCTTTCGGTTTGTCGGAAAGAAACAGAAAAAACCGTCGACAGGCAGTCTGAGTTTGATATTTAAATCTAAACTTACTTGATTTGCGTGACTCTCGGTGCTCGTTTGTCGTTTATCTCTGTTTTGATCTATAGATTTTGATTAGCTCTATACCATGGTACCAAAATCATCTATTTAGGTGTAGTTGTTACTGGTTATTTTGCAGTCTATTGCAAGACATCTGTTTTCACGTGCACTTTCAATAGATACTTTTATTCTTTTATTCTTCCTTTTCAGCCAAAACTTCATATTTTCCGGACTAGTATTAAAAATTTTACTTCGTTGCAGTGTTATTTCAAAATTTCACTTTCTAATGAAATTTGTAGCACAATATATAGAAGCGTGACCATTAGTGTGACAAGCCAAGGTCTGCGACACAAATTATTGATAAGGATGTCATAAAGCTAACCGTTGATTGGAGTTGTTTGTCTTAAATGGTGTTTCAGTCTTGTTCTTCCGCTGTACTCGTTTCTGTGCCATTTTTAGCACAAGGCAACTTGGGTTATAGATTCGCGCAGCGTTCGACCTACATTGAGTTTTGCTTATTCTCTACCTGCTTTTTTATTTATTGTTTGATCGAAAGAGACTCAGAAACCTCCCGCTCTGTCTGCTGTCTTATTGTTATATTATTTAACATTTCAATACCAAGGCAATAAAATTATTATTGAAACAAAATTAAGAATTAAGAAAATCAGTGTCCATTTTGTACACATTTTTGCCTGCAGGTGGTACACAAAATATAGCAAATAATTTTTTATATGCAAATATAATTTTATAATCAAATTTAAATTATAGGTAGGCAATTTAAACCGCAACATAAACATACCTCACGTAGTTACGCGACGCTATCAACGCAAAGTAATTACATGTTATTGAGAGATTATTGATTAAAATCTATATATATTTTATAAAAATATTTCTGCCTCGGTACACAAATGTGTGACACAAATCAACCTATAATTTGGGAGCTTGACTGTATGAAAGTTCTGAGCTTCTGTGAAGGAATTTGCGTCCTACCAATCACAAGAAATCGATGAGTATACAGAGTGATTTACAATTCTAGACAAACATTGATATATTATGGTTAATCACAATAAAATTGTAATAAATAATGTTTTGTTTCCACAAACCATACAGCATGGAAGAGAAATTCGCTCTTTATGTCCGAATGCTTTCATGGTCAGAATCATTAAAAAAATAAACAGTTTGTTAGTTATGCCCTAAATAAGAGTGGGTTAGTTGTTTGACATATACAGCAAATGATTGACTTGAAGATGTAATAAAAGCATGATACAGCAAAATTTTCTGTTACATTTAACTTATAAACAAACCTCCGTGTATTACTGCAGTTTTCAAGTTTCTTCATGTATGCGCAAGCTTTTTCTTCAAGCAACCTCAGCAGTCCCCAACATTATCCGTAAATGAGCATTATGTCTATTCACTACTTGTGAAATTATCGATTTTATAAAATTGTTTTTCGGCTTTTGGAAGCTGGGAAGTCAATTAAAATTTCACTTTTCCGCTGACGTTTCGGCTTTATTTGAAACCATAATCATAGCTACAACAAACAACATAATTCAATAAAAGAGCAGCAAAGAACATGTAAATCTACCTCAAATGGGGAATCAAACTATAATAAAACTTGTGTCGGCCAACGGACATTTTACACAACTCAGCTACAGCACATCAAGACATACAAACAATTCTCTTAAAATCGAACGTGCACAGGTTGCCTATACAAAGCAAAGTTAAGTTGGTAAACCAGAAATAATATTATAATACATATTACTCAAATTATCAGTATCAGATCTCAAGTTAACTGTGTTTTTTGTCTTTTGTATATACATCATTTCCATGATACATCTCTTTCTATAATTCTGTTCTATTCTCAAAATTCTGTGTTTTTTGTCTTTTGTATATACATCATTTCCATGATACATCTCTTTCTATAATTCTGTTCTATTCTCAAAATTCTGGCATTGTCAAATTTGAAAGCGTGGCCACTCGACAGAGCGTGTGAGGCAAGAGCGGTCTTATCTTTGTTATTAATATCCCTACACTCGTATACATGTTGTTTTAATCTCGTTTTATATATTTTAAAATTGATTGATTTCGATTTTGTTGAAATTATCACAGAAAATAATTAACTCCAACGCGGACAACCAAGAACGACGCAAACACAGGACTTCAGACGGCTCGTTTAACTGATCGCGGAGTAAGTAGGTCAACTACTACTAGGCTTCCTAAAAACGTAAAGCATTAAGAATAATTAATTATTCAAAACTGGTGCCAAATAGAGAAATGTTTCATATTTATTTGTTTTGTCAATTCCGCAAAAAAATACAGTCGTTTGAATTATTAACAAAACCGTATATTAAACGGCTCCAACTTCTTAAGAAATTGAAAAAGTAATAAGTCAATACGAAACTTTTTACTCAGAATATTGTTTCTTAGTTCTTGTATTCATTTTATTTTTATTATTGTTCTAAAAGTCCAAAAACCAATTAAATCACGTTAGAGGGCGCCAGTAAAATGCAATGTCGGCCAAAATCGATTTAGTGAGTGTTTATTTGACAATTTTCGACTATTTTCACTAATTCATAGCCACCTAGATTAATACACCAAAAAGTTATTTTTGAGTTGCCTTGGAGATAAAAATTGACGAGCGATATGTTTTTGGGTTCCGAATGTCATCCCGATTGAAAATATCACACAAAGAATATAGGGTGCCGTTTAAAATTTCAATGATGACGTCATTTCCGGAAAAACCAGAAGTTATATTAACCTCAAGAGTATCCCAAAGAATAGCATTTTTTGTCTATTAACACTTCCCAAAATTTCATTCGTCCAGTTTTATAAACAAAATATATAAACGGGAGCACCTAGGCCGTGGGTCACCCGGTATATTTCTTTTTCATCACTTTTGTTAATATTTTAAATGGCTGTAACTTCCGAAGGAATTGAAAAAAAACAAATAAGTTTAAACTCAGCAACTACTGCAAAAATGTTGTCAAACTAACGGTATTGCGGTAAAATAAAGGTTGATTATATTTAATAAATTCTAGACAAATTCTGTAAACGCACAATTCGTACCTGTAGTTATTTGCAGTTTTGCAAGATCGCTGTTTATTTGATATCAGATATATTTATTATTTTTTTACAATACGTTTCTGTGATATTGATGACGTTTTGCAATTTTACAAGAAAAGTATACAGGTTCTATGGTAAGCCAAACCTTTTAACAAGTAACGTCTCAAGCTGTAAGAGTTATAAATATAATATATTCGGAAACAACACCAAGCTCTACCTTTTTCATTTTCAGTTGCCTATTCTTTTGATATTATCATTTGCAAATCAACCACAGATTATCCTAAAAACATGCGGCCAAACTTAAACGAAAAACTAAAACTGAAACGAATAACTATGTTAGCATATAATATTTTTACAGCAACTACGGTCCTGCAAAATAAACAACGTTTTCATAGTTGATAAGCGCGAACCAGCGACTTCCTAAAGATATATTTTCAACAAATAAATAACATAGGAGAGACAGGTGTGCACCGTTCGAAAATAAATTAAGCGAAATTGCCAAGCTTTCTAATTCTAACTTCTTCTAAAGTTTGCACTTTTAGATGAGATCATCGAATTTGGGTGTGTTTGAGTATACGGTTTTTTATGTGTGAGTGGGATTTAGAAAACCGAAAAAGGATGTCCGTTTTTAATTATATGTAATAATTTATAGTAGGTATATTATTATAGATCTGCGCAGTTAGACATTAGAAACTGGTTTTCTGTATCAACTTGAAAGTGAAAGAATATAATTTAATATAAATTAACGGTGTTTTCCTTTGTGCAACAATTAAGAAATTTGTTTATTAAGTATTGATTTCTCAGAAAAATTTGTTGTTTTTGATAAAATTAGGAAATCCTCTAAAATTAATATTAGTTCCAGAGCAGTTCCGAAATTGTAGAAGTGAAGTAAATAATGAGCTAAATACCAAAAGCATTATTCCGAAATATTTCGGAAAAAGTGCCCGCAAGCTAAATATACCATATTAATATTCTGGTGTTATTTTTGATTAAGTTCTTGTAATAAACATGTAAATAAAAAATAAATTCAATAATTTAGTTCTTGTTAGTCTTTCTTGCTTATTAATTTATGACGTTACTTCTGTTGTATTGCTCAAAATATTTTTTAAAAAAATATGGTTTCAATATACGTTTAAGAGGATCCACCAAATTTTGTAAAGAAAAAAATTTTCTCAGAAAACAATAATAAAAAAGTTTTCCATTTGTTGCAATCTTTCTGAGATACGTTGTAGATAAAGTAGTATAAATAGGTTTATAATTTCAAAATGGTTAGGATATTTATAAAAAAACGCTATAATGTTAACTTTGTCGCGGAGATATTAACGATGCATTAGTCGACACACCCAGCTATAAGAAACAGTAGGTATACAACAGAAATTAGTAGAGCTGTCGAAAGCGGTAATTTTCTGTAGTAATTATCCAATTTATTTGTAATAATAATTACACAGGTAAGTCTATAATAAAGATTACCCAATTTATTTACCAGACATTAACTAAGTTTTCAAAAATTATTTTGTATAAAGTAAACCTACTTTATTTTGTGAGCTAGGCATGTATAATCTACTAGTAACGGAAAGAAAAAACGAAATTAATTCGTCATCTACAAAAAAATTCTCTCATACATTCATACTCAAAATCGGAGCAATTGCACAGATAAATTAATATAAATCGTATTCAAATCGTAAAATTTATGGAATATTTCAAAAAATCTCGCGGACAGTAGCTGCCAATGCCTGTATATTCAGATTACAAAACTGTTGGCATATGCCGTTTTGTCTTCGAACGTGATAACTTGAAATCAGCAATTTTACAGCGAGATAAATTAGTATAAATCGCAAAATTTATAGAATTTTACCGAAAAATCGTTTATTTATACATTTATTGACATATAACTTAAAAACTGTTAAAGTATGCATGTACACAAATAAGTAAAATAGTGCTGGAATCTCAAATGTGATTGCATATCCCAAAAAAACTTAGATATATACCTAACCTTTGCGTGGAGATATCAACGATGCATTAGTCGACATCCCGGCTATAAGTTTAAAAGAAAAATTAGTAGCGCAGTTAGGAGGCTGTAATTTTCAGGAATAATTACCCAATTAATAAGTGAGCCAGGTATATGTAATAAGAATTCCTAACCGAACTACTTTACCGGTAATCACAAACAACGTTAATTAATTAGTGAACTGGACTTTATACAGGGTGTCTCACGCACTGTTAGCAGAATTTACACGATATCTAACTGGTTATTTGTAGCCACAAAAAAAATGTAATTCATTACAAGAGAATATGTATATTCTACACGTTTAGGTGAATTGTACATAAACAATGTAAAACCACTTTCCATAATTATAAGTATCAATACAAATCGATGTGTAACATACATAAAAATATGTATTTGTATTTACACGGCAGATAAATATGTAATCTACATATGTATGTGTAAATCAGTTTACAGAAGTATTATTACATATAAATGTGTTTCATACATAAATATATGTAAACCAGTTTCCATAATTGCGTGTGTTAAAATACATGCAATATTATGTAACGTAAGAATATATTTTTACATAAATGACACCACTGTATTTACACAATGAATTTGGTGTATTCGCTATTAGTATTTATTTGCATACTAATAGCAACTTCACCCAATCCATTATGTAAATACGTAGGTATCATCAATTAATTAATTATTATTAGAAAAATCTATCGACCATAATTCGTTCTCCCATTAATAGGCAAAATTCTAATCGACGAGCATCATCTCCTTCTACTAAAGTATGTATCAGTACTGGTATAAGGCTTAAATTTTTGATTTGAAAAGATCCTTTGCAGGTGGCTTTTACTGATATTCAAGTCTCGAGATCTTTGCCTCAACGATTTTTTTGGGCAAGTGTTCACGGAATCAATAGCTAACATAGCTCCTGCATCATGTTCGCCATTTCGCTGTCTTTTCTTGATATTTTTCACGTCTCCTGTTGCATGAATTAACAATGGCTTTCGACTTTTTAGGACATCCAAAACTCTTTATAAAGAATGACTTTTTCTCGAGAAATTAAAAATTACGTCCATTATATTTTATATATTTTCGAATGTGTCTTGTAAAAAGTAGAGCGAAAAGTAAGCTGTAATGTCTAGGAATAAATACTAAATTTATTTCCGAATTTGGCGTGTATAATAATAATCTCCATCCCAATTACTTTACAAGTAATCACAAGAAAAACTCATTAAAGAAAATAATATCTTAAAATTTGAGCAATTTCACATGGAGATAAAGTGTGGATCATCTCAGATTATCAACGTTGATGTCATGGTATCAATGTTACGAAGATTGATAAAAGCGTAACGTTTTCAGGGAGATATTAACGATGCATTAGTCGGTAAACCCGGCAGCAAGACATAGTATGTATATAGGAAAAATTACACCATTTATCTACCAACTTAGCACAACATTGACTGTTCTTCAAAATTTTGAGGAGTAGGTAATTGCCTAATATATTTTTCTACTGGGAATGTATAATATTATTCCCTAACCCAGGTACAATACAAAGGATATCGACAATAAATCGTTATCTACAAAAGACGGTTTACACATTTTATGAGACATAACTCGAAAACTGAGCGATTTCACATATAAATAAATTAGTATAAATCGTCCAAAAATCCCAAAATTAATCGGATACTACCAAAAAAACATTAAAAACTAAACATTTTCACGGAGACTTCAACGATGGATTAGTCGACGAACCTCTCAAAAAAGGATTATTCCACGGAGAAGAGCACCATCACACATAGAGATGATCTCGTCTCAGCCCAGTCTTCCTAGATAGAGGTAGGCTCTAGTACTTTCTACCGTTTCCTTCATCTGTGTGCGTGTACACACAGACAGAGTTGCTCCTCGCCATTCACCTGTAGTCGGTGCACAGCCTACTTTGCTCTTTAGTATCAGCAGGTGGTTCTAGAGCGATGCACGCGCCAACGTTCAACTGTTAAACACCGCGACTATACGAAACTGAGATAAATAAACGCTTTTCTAACGCAAATTTTTGTGCTGTGCTGAAAAATTCTTTAAGTGACAAATTGAGGGATTATTTATAGACTGACGCTTATGTGGTTTACGTAAATGGATTACTATATTCTTAGATTGTTGATGTAAGTATTTTAAGTTTTTGTTTTTGATGTTCTATGGTAAAATTTGAAAATATGCTTGTTTTGCTGAAATATTTTGGGTATAATTAAGTTTAGGAAATATTGTTTTTATACAAAGTGAACATGGTGTGACTATAATATTAAATGAGTATGTCTACCTTGTGCAACATTTTGTATAAAAGGTCATGTAAACCAGACATCACGATTTTGCCTTAAGTAGGTACATACATTCCAATACAATGCTAAAACTTTTTCTGACATAACAAGTCTTGTGATGCTTATTTGTTGATCTATTCGTTAAAAATGTGCTAAATTTAATCGAAGTGACCTCTAAAGAAGAATTATAATATACGTCCTAATCAATAAGCTTTCAAATTTGTATATTGGTATTTTTATTAACATGTAAAATGGTTCCTAGTGACATGTGGTCTACCATCCGAAATTTAGTTCAAAGCAGGTGGTAAGACCGTTAAAGAAGTCTTTATATTGTCTCATTCTGACCTTTTCTATAATAAGACGGTTGGGGAAAAATAGAGGAAATAGCTCTTCCTGTCTGTTAGAAACAGCGGATGGCAGTGTATATAATTGCTTCTTGAATTGTTTGAAATTTTGTTTAGGTTCGTATCAACTATTTAGTTTGTCTGAGTACTTCATCTCAATTTTAATATTGAATATTTTGGTTGTATCGTTTTTCTAATTTAATCATTTGTTCTTAAGTTAACATTATTACTAACATCAAATTTTGACAATTGAATTTGTTCATTCAGATTTGCTTCCTAATTTTTCAAAAATCGACAAAAATAATAAAACCTGCTATAAGGCAGACAATTGTGCCATCTTTGCCTTACATTTGGTGTAAAAAAAAAAGTCTGAACTTTTACTTGCGTTGAGACTAATAGCACTGATTTTTGACAAAAATTTTCAAAAATTCTTGTTTCAAGCAATAGGAAAATTTTTACAAAAACTCAGGTTCTGTACACTATTCTAATTATTAGAAATTAATGTCTATATTACTTAGAAAACACAAATCGTATTTAATAGAAATGAAATTCGAGATTTATTTAATAAATTTTCAAAAACCGACAAGGATGTCAAAAATCTGCTATATGGCAGATAATTGTGTCTGCATTAGTTTGGTGTATTGCTTCTAAGATTCTGTGAATAAATATTTTAGCAAAAGAAAAGTCTGAACTTTTACGTGCGTTGAGACTAAATGTGCTGATTTTTGAAAAAAAAACTGCTTTTCATTCAATATAAGGTACTTTTTAACTGTAATTTTATGAAAAAAACTGTAGTTCTGTACACTTTTCTAGAAAACGCTTTATATTAAAAATATAATATCTTTTATAATCAATCGATTTCGTCGTTCGACATCATCAACCGATTCTAAAAGAGAATAAAAAGAGATAAATACAAATTAAAGATTTTAAATGATGTAATGTTTTAAATTTTAGTTTTGTTTATTTTCGACAACGTAACATTAATTAAAAGTGGAAGTTTTTCTATTATTATAACTCTTATACATCTTATTATTAAATTTTGCCCAGTTTGTCCAATTCCACATTGCAATCATTTTAGAACATTTTAGTTTATAATTCCACTCTGGTGGCCAAATAAAATATATTTCTATTCTTTTCCACTCAACAATACACAAACACATTACAAATACTCTAAAAGAATTCAACATTATGATTTCCACGATCACACAAAATACAATTGCAAGTTTACTAATTTGTAGTAAGGACGAAGTTAGTTTTTTAGAAAAAAACCGGCATTTGCAAACTAAAATGTTTTGATTGCAATGTGGAATATATTTGTAAATTTTAATAAGATTTAATGAACATAATAATAGAAAAACTTCCACTTTTCAATAAACATTTAAGTACTTGAGAAAACACCATAAAACTAAAAATTTAAAACATTACACTTTTACATTTTACATACAAAAATCTGATGTGGCCAGGCACATAACTTTATCATACTATATATAAAATTAATAGTTTAGCTGCATGAGACTCTATTTGATCGAGATCGGCCATGCCTGCATTAAAATAAAACTACTAGAACTAGACAGATATGTCGATTAAAGCTGCGTTAGGATATTGTACTCCGTTGACACCGGGTACACCGTCCAAATGACACTTACGTGTTATTGGGTGTAAAAAGTGTAATGTAATATGCGAACGCAGATTATATTGACAGAAGTTATTGTCAAAACATTAGCGTTTGACACCAAGACTACCTACTGTCATTAGAATCAAAAAATCTGACAAATCCTGGCTACTAGTTTTCATGCAGTACGACCGATCTCGTAGAAATAGAATTTGCTCATGCAGCTAAACTATTGATTTTACCAAAAAATGTCATGGTGATAAATTATTCAGAATTTCCTCATCTTTAATTTATTATTTAACTATTTCGACGAAATTCCAGAAATGGCGGCTTATTTGCAAAATTTTTCAAAAATGCTAAGACTAAACCTCCACTTCCTTTGGACCCTCTTCAACAGAAAGCTTTTCAGCTCTAAGTTTGGTGATGAAACTTCTAAATATTAAGTTTCGTTACGATACCTTTAGTAGTTCCTCCGGAATCGTCGCCACAAAAAAACGGGTACACACACATACACACACACATACACACGCACATACACACACACATACACACACACACACAGACATTTTTTTTAACCTTGGTCAAAAATGATCAGGGGACCCAAAAAGGCATATTTCCGCTAAAATCTCAAAATTTTTTTTTGGCACGATTACAATACTTTACATACTGCGTATGATAAAGTAAAAATATTAAAGTGGATTACTACGTAATTTAAAAAAAAACATATTAAAGAATAATTTATTATAATATACGTGTCAAACAAATATACAGGGTGTTAGTAAATAAGTGCGACAAACTTCAAGGGGTGATTCTCCATGAAAAAATAATGACAGTTTTCTATTTGTATGTCCGCAAATGCTTCGTTTTCTAAGATACCGGGGTGTTAAAGTTTTTCTTAAAAACTGACGATTGAATCTCGTCTGAGGGAGGTCATTTTCAACACTTTTGGTAGCTTTGCGCCTATTTAAAATTTCATTAGTGTTATTTTCTGTTATTGTTTTAGTTTAAAGTTATTGTATTAAATAGCTCTTTAAAAAAATTGAGATCATTAAGATGGTTTATTTCTTTGCATAAAAACGGTGCCCCCTACAAAAAAAGGCAGAGAGAGATTTTTTGTCACAAATTGTACGAGGAGTTCCAAAATGATTTTTAATTTGACATATCCCAGTGGCGTACCATTTTTTCTTTAAAAATTTGATTTCATTACCCGTATGCGCGCCCATGATGAACATAAAATTCTTAATTGCATGTCAAAAAATGCGCAATAACTACCTCTTCAAACCCACGAAATTTCATTTGCATATCTCGACCGGTTTCAGAGCAATAAATAAATCGTCAGTTTTTAAGAAAACCTTCAACAAGAAAACGCAGCATTTGGGGACATACGTTTATATAGCAAACTGTCATTATTTTTTCATGCAGAATCATCCCCTGAAGTTTGTCGCACTTATTTACTAACACTCTGTATATTTGCCTATTTGTCCTATTATTGTAGGTAAATATTTAACATTATCTTTAATTTGTACTTATCTTTTTTTATTGTCTTTTAGAAGAGCCTGATGATATGAAACAACGAAATCGATTGGTTTTAAAAAATAAAAATATAATACTTGATATATTTTTATTATGTATGAAACATTATTGAAACAACAAGTATGATCTGAAAAATTAAAAGAGAATATTGAATTTAGAGAATTTACTATTTTAGATCTTATTTAGAAAGATTATTCGTATTTTCCATTTTTTTTTTCCGTTTTAACAGATAAAGTTGATATCTTGTGACGTTACGTGCAAAATGTGTATTAAAAAGTACTTGTTCTAACATAGTCTGGCAGTAGTTTGGTTGTAATTCCTGATTACAAAATTTCAGATCTCTATCATTCTACAATTAAAACAACTGCCCCCTAAGAGATTTTCCCAATTGAAATGTATAAATATGATTATGCTCTTGAATAAACTTAATCAGTTCACGATTTTTGACCACTGTGTATGTTAAATCAAAATAGTAGCAAGTAGCAAGAAATCTTTAGAACAGCCACAACTCTGTATAATAAATAAAATAACTTTTTTCGAGAAATTAAAATTTAAGTTTAGCATAAGTATAGTTTAGTTAATTCGGAGACACACTGTATAAACAGATACACTTTTTTATTGTTTTTAACAAATATATTCTTTTGAATTTATTCTGTTAGATCAAAGCATATTTATTTGGCACAAAAAATACTTACTTCATTGAGTACTGTAGCTGATTTGGATGTTGAGATTAATTTATTTGGTATATTCTTTTAAGTGAAATAAATATGTTTGGATACAAACACAAATTACTTTTCTTTAAAGTAGGTAATATGTTTGATTTGATTCATACTGTAATTTCGTTCCTTATAAAATACAAAATTTTAACTAAAAACAAAAATAGTTTGACACAAATAAATGTACTGTCTACCAACAAATATTTAAAACTTTTCCTGTATTGAAATAACCGATTTCTTTTAGTCAATATTTATTTAATTAATACAAAAAATGTACTCTGCTAAAAACAAAAACTTTCATAAGTAAACGTAGTTATAACACAACTGAATGCATACAATATTTACACAATGAATGAGTCAAAATCCACGTATTCCATTATCTCTACGGATTGACGTACTTAACTTTAATAACCATGTACAATGTACATACCTACATTATTGACCAATTTACCCACAAGATGCAACTCGTACAAAACGTACAACAAAATTCAGCACCGACAATTAAGAATTTAGCAACGCGGTATTATTTTCACAAGCATCAATTACTAAATTGCTTTCAGGTGTGAGCAGTACCGTATAAGTGCTGTAGCATCACTATAATTTTTGGGTCACCACTAACAAAACAGTTTGGAAACTATCTCTCAATAATAATTCTTCTGCTTATTGTTATGCAAATGCCTCCATTTCGGTACCCTTTTCATCAACGCCAACCATGCACAACCAACCGACAATTCAACAGAAGCAAAGATGTCGAATTTTGTTCCCACAGAATTGTACATTTCACAAAGTTCCGCAAGATAACTCACGAACCAAGCGATTTTCCATATAGATAAATTAGTCTTAATCGATTTAAAATCTTACAATTGATCGGATAAGATCAAGAAATCGACAAAAATTTAAGTTCCTGGCGGAGACTTCAACGCTTCGTTAGACTACAAATCCAAAATATTCAATATAGTGCAGGCAAATTAACTGATTTAGAAGCCGAAATCACCATTCATTCTAGACAGAAGTTTATGGAAATGGTAACGGGGCTCTTACTGAACGTAGAAAGAAACAAATGCAAGGCCGGGAGTGGTATAGTGTTAATTGGGGGGGGGGGGGGGGGTGCAAAATCTATTATTGCGTTATCCGGCGAAACTTGATGTTCGATCAAAAAATGTCCTACAGAAAAGTTGTAGATCATAAAATATCTACATCTTTCATTATGGTCCCTATTTACTGTGACCTAAAAATTTCCGAGAAAAAATGGACGAAAAAAATTTTTCGTTTTTAAAAAAATTTGTTATTAACGCAAAAACAATTTTTTACATAGGTACAAAAATCAAGACGGTTTTGAGATATTCAGTTTTTTATCACAAGACCCAGTTCTACCTCACCTAAAACGAGTTTTCAAATAAAATAGTATATTATTATACAAGTTTTATAAGACGTCAAATTGGCGCACGAGTTGTTTTGGGCACGACTAGCGTAGCGAGGAGTGCCCAAATGGAACGAGTGCGCCAATACGTCTTATAAAATGAGTGTAATATACTGTATTTTCTACTTTGCGTCATTAATTTTACATAAATTTAGAAATTGTGGTCACTATATCGCGCTAAATTAGAATCTAGGGTATTTTGCGGGTACCACGTGGCAGCACTGTAGTAACTGTCAACTTCGTTAAGGATAAGATCGACGAGATAAAATCATGACAAAATCTAATTGTGAATAATTTTACTCTACTTTAACCTACAAGTTTGAATAAATATTCAGCGAGGTCGCAACGATGATCATAATGGAGCTTGGGGCAACACTTTCAACCCTACTGTGATAAATACATGAAACTTAACCTAAAAAGTTAACAACTTTAAAATAGTGGTTTCATAAGTATAATAATCAGAATAGAACTGTTTGGCGGTGACTGATTAGTGATTAGTTACTTCGAAAAACAAGAACTTACTAAAGAATTGTTATAACGCTTAACGTTTAATAGCGGTGTCTACCTAATTCCGCTACGTAGCCGTTGCGGCTTATATATTTACAAGCACTTATAATTGAAACCCAATGCTAATTTCGGCAAAGTAGTTTATTAGAATAAATTATACTTAGTAAAATTACATGTGATGGAGGTAATACAAATACGTTGCACACAACCAGAACTAAGACAAAGTCGAAAGCGACGGACAAAAATGAATACGAATTGAACCGAGCATCCAAGCGTCCAAAATATTACCGAAAACTTATACGTTACATAAACTAAGAAATCCTCTACACTTTAAATGTACTATAGCTTCGTACGTGTATGCTGATAAACCATTTATTGCGCATATACAATCTTGCAGCAGTAATTAAAATCATTCATATCTACGATGTAGGTTTGATCTTCGCATAATACCTTATTAAAGTAAATGTGGTCCTTGAATTATATCTGAAAAGGGGATTTGATGTTTAGTTGAAAAGAATGATAACGATCACTTACCAGAGTCGTAAAACATCACCGAAAACTTCATGCTGGCGTATTTTGATGAACACAGCAAAACTAAAAAACCCCAATCATTTGGCCATACTATAGCAGGCTACACCCATGTTTAAATATGTATAGAATATTGATATTTCGCAGTTTATGCGATTGCAAGCGATTAAGAAGATGCAGTGTGTGGTTATGTTGGGTTATGTATTGTACGTTTGACATATGGCATTTGATATCAATGTGTACCAATCTTAGACAAAAATGTTACTGTTTTCGGTATTACAATGTGTTAATTGTAACACCGAAAACAGTGTTACAATGTGTGCATTGTGAATGCAAAGTAGAAAAACCTTATTTATAGTTCAAAGTTTATGAAATTTTCAGTGTAACTTCTTAGATAAATAACGAGTTGGGCTTGAAAGATAAAAATTAATTTTACTTCTACATCTTTGTTTATTTTTTCAAATATAAAACTTCTAGCCCAACTCATGATACAAAAATAGATTTTTTATTTAAGAAGTACAATTTTAACCCAAACATTATATGTAATTGAGATAATAAAGCGTAATTGCCAGAAATTTGTTTATTTGCCCATATTACTGCTGCCCGGTGTAGACAGCAGACGTCAGGAGCTTTAAACACCGCCTATAACTGGTGACTATGGATTATTGTAACGAAATATTTCGTTTCGGAGTTGCGATGTTTTTGAAACCGCGCCTTAAGGTGCTCATTTTTGCTTGTTTTTACATCTACGTTTTCATACAATAATAAAAAATAATAGACCCTATTTTACAACATGCTCAAAAATTGAAAAAACTGAAAAATGACTTGTACAACAATGAATGTTTCAGTAATATTGTACATAATTTCTTTAAATTTGTAAGTAAAGTGAAAAACTGATTAGACCATTCGATTGTACCGAAAAACTGCAAAAGAAACTGTTTTTTTATTGTTTAACCCAAAACACATTTTTTCAGTAATGCTATAAACATTAAATTTAAGCTTCACATTAGTAACACAAAATAATAAATTTTTGTCTTAGAATAAAAAATTATTCATTACAAACGTTGTTGATCATGAAAAAAATCTGTAACCTTTGTACAAGTTACTATATAACATCAAAACTTCGGAGAAAAATGCGTAATTATTTTTGCGAAAATGAAAAATAAAATCCAATCTTTTTTTGGCGATTTTCACGCAAGACTTTGAGGTCATAGTAAAACGTAACCCTTACGAAAGTTATAGATTTTTTTATGATCTACAACTTTTCTGTAGGACATTTTTTGATAGAAAGTCAAGTTTCGCGGGAAAACGTAATAACATATTTTTCACCCCTTTCAACCGCCCAACTTAACCCTATACCAACCCCGGCCTTGCATTTGTTCTTTTATGTCCATTATAAACCCCTTTACCATTTCCAATGATAAAAGTCCTGTCTACAATTATTAGTCAACACTAAATTTAATTTTCCTGCACTAAAACTCATCTTAATCGCTTTAGAATCACTCAACTGATCGAACTAAGCGATTTTCCATATAGATAAATTAGTCTTAATCGATTTAAAATTTTAAAATTGATCGGATAAGATCAAGAAATCGACAAAAATTTAAATTCCTAGCGGAGACTTCAACGCTTCGTCAGCCTACAAACCCGATATATTCGATGAGATATCTTGTAAGTTTATAAATTCGATTGAATTAAGTGTTTCTAGATGTCACCTAGTTGAGATTCGGGTTAATCCTGCATTGTATACAGTGTGTTACGGACATAAATTACCATAAATTGGCGCGGTTTGAAACTAGACCGAACACAGCGGAATGCAAATTGGTATTCGAGAGAGATACTTTTGCGTTCGAAAACGATTTGCATTGGAAAATCTTGTGTGCCACTACCCTCAGGGTTACAGAACGGTACCGGACTGACATTTATGCACACAGTTACATATATTAATCGTTATTCAAGTATAACGAACGCTCTTGGAAAATATGTTAAATATTCCAATGTTGAAGTATCGGTCTTATGCAGAACTTACGTAACACTTGTATATATCATGTTGGATAATTATCTTAGAGTGTGCGATTATTATGTAGCGGTTCTTGTATAAAATTGAATATTTTAATATTCGATTATGCGTGCGTCAAGTTCTTATTTGTAAGCTGTTAGAAAGCGGTTGTTTTAATATACAACTAGATATTATACAAAAAATGTCTAAGACAGATAAGAAACATTCTATACCTCATCACACGATCGATTTCGTATATAGATCAATGGGTCTCAAATGTTTAAAAATCTTAAAACTACTCGGTTCGCATCGAAAAATCTCCCTAAAATCTAAATTTTCACGGTGACTTCAATGGTGCCTTTGACGACAAACCCTCGCCGAAGACGTATAAGACGTCCGAAAACAGTTTTACTTGCGACTCACGGCCGATATTAGATTGATATTATTAAAAAATCGTCGAAGACAGACAAGAAACAGTCGATAACTCAGCAGCTGATAGATTTCGTATATAGATAAATGGATCTCAAGTGTTTTAAAATCTTAAAACTACTCGGTTCGCATCGAAAAATCACCCTAAAATCTAAATTTTAACGGGACTTCAAGGGTGTGTTTGACGACAAACCCTCGCCGAACACGAATAAGACGTCCGAAGGCAGTTTTAATTGCGATTTGCGTCCAATATTAGATTGTTATTATTAAAAAGTCGTCGAAGACAGATAGGAAACAGTCGATAAGTCAGCACCTGACCCATTTCGTATATAGATAAATGGGTCTCAAATGTTTTAAAATCTTAAAACTACTCGGTTCGCATCGAAAAATCTCCCTAAAATCTAAATTTTCACGGGGACTTCAAGGGTGTGTTTGACGACAAACTCGCGCCGAATACGTACAAGACATCCGAAAACAGTTTTAATTGCGATTTGCGTCCAATATTAGATTCATATTATTAAAAAGTCGTCGATAACAGATAAGAAACAGTCGATAACGCAGCACCTGATCGATTTCGTGTATAGATAAATGGGTCTCAAACGTTTTAAAATCTTAAAATTAATCCATTCGCATCAAAAAATCTCCTTAAAACCAAAATCTTCACGGAGACTTCAACGATGCGATAGACAACAAACCAGCGCCGAAGACGCCCAAGACGTCCGAGAACAGTTTTAATTGCGATACGCGCCCGTTGAGCGATGCATTAACATAATTGCCGATGATTTATAGCGTGGTAGTCGTAAATATCTCGTTCTATTCGCAACTTCTCTCTTGGTTCGATAGTTGCGGCATTTCGCGATTGTTATCGACAGATGACTGCGAGAGCGCAGCGCAGCGGCGGCGGTGGAAATGCTTTGCTTGCAACAGTTGCATAATTCACCTTCGATTGTAACTGTACTGGCATGGTCGACGGTCTATGCTGCCTTGCCGCGCGGCGAAAGAGGAAAAATGCACCCGGCTCTTTAGATGGCGGACCGTTGCATGTTAACTGTGAGTCATTTGGTTATTTATCACTACCCTTTCGATGGCCGAAGCCCGCTAGGTTCTTGTGAAGACGGTGTGCTGCGAACAGCGGTACTTGGAGGATTTTGAATGCGAGTTGTTACTTTGTTTTGTGGTTGTACTAAGGTCCGGAAGTGTTTGAATGTTTTTGTAGTGGATTAAAGATGCTGCAGTGCAAAATTGATGCATTCCTCTATCTTATGTATTTGAAATGTTTCTATTTTCTAAAGGTACTTCCGGAAAGTTTTATGCGGTCTAAAGACCTTTTAACATTTTTTAAATTGCGACTATAATTTCACACCCAAAGTCGGTATTTCCATGTAAAAACTGGAGGATAGGGATTTCTATTTACTTATAAAAGCTGCTCATTAATATGCTATAAAATGTATCTCAAATATTCGAAAATTAGGCAACAAATGTTTATAAAAACAGGTTGGTTTCTACAAACAATTAAACTCACAAGTTTTGCTTCTAAAATTCTTAGTGACTCCTTTAATAATGAATCCATTTACTTTTTTTTAAAGTATCATAATGTTAGTTTATCTGAAAGACATGTTTTGATATCTTTCGATGACGTTTGTCTTTTTACTAACATTCCAAAAACTTTGTTGTTAGATGTTTTAAAGGAGAATTGGCAATTGATTGCAAACAATACAAATTTCAGTGAAAGTTCCTTTTTTACTATAACTAGATTAACTTTTAATAATGATTAATTTTCTTTTGATGTAGTACTTTTCTTTTCACAAATTGATGGAATTCCAATGGGTTACCCGATTTCTCCCAGTTTCACAAAAAAAGTATTATAGACAAACTTTTAGATGACATCCCAAAATCGACGTTTAAATTTTTATTAATTCGTAAATACCAAATTGTAAAAAAATGTTAAAAAAACAAATTGTAAGCACATTAGATTGTTTCAAATTTTAAGCAAAATCTTCAGTTTACTGTTGAAAGAGAAAACCATTTTAGTGTTATTTTTTTAGAAATTAATATTGTAAGGACTGATGAAAGTATTTTGCTTTTAGTTTGGTTTAGAGAAGTTAAAAATTCTGGTATTTATATTAATTTTTACTTTATCATACGCAGTATGTAAAGTATTGTAATCGTGCCAAAAAAAAATTTTGAGATTTTAGCGGCAATATGTCTTTTTGGGTCCCCTGAACATTTTTGACCAAGGTACAAAAAAATGTCTGTGTGTGTGTGTGTGTACCCGTTTTTTTGTGGCGACGATTCCGGAGAAACTGCTAAAGGTATCGGGACGAAACTTCATATTTAGAAGTTTCATAACCAAACTTAGAGCTGAAAAGCTTTCTGTTGAAAAGGGTCCAAAGAAACTGGAGGCTTACTCTTATAATTTTTGAAAGATTTTGCAAATAAGCCGCCATTTCTGGAATTTCGTCGAAATAGTTAAATAATAAATTATAGATGAGGAAATTCTGAATAATTTATGACCATGACATTTTTTGGTACAATCAATACTTTAGCTGCATGAGCAAATTCTATTTCATCGAGATCGGTCGTACTGCATTAAAACTAGCATTAAAACTAATGCTACTTTTGACAATACCTACTGTCAATATAAGCTGCGTTCGGATATTGTACACTTTCTACACCCAATAACACGTAAGTGTCATTAGGATGGTGTACCCGGTGTCAACGGCGTACAATATCCGAACGCAGCTTTAATCGACATATCTGTCTAGTTCTACTAGTTTTATTTTAATGCAGACATAGCCGATCTCGATGAAATAGAATCTCATGCACCTGAACTATTAATTTTATATATAGTATGATAAAGTCATGTGCCTGGCCACATCAGATTTTTTCTCATATCGTCCCCTTAGTGAAAAAATTAACATAGTTCTGGCACTAAAAAAATCTGATGTGGTGAGACACATTACTTTATCATACTATACAGCTGTGTCAATCTCTAATGTTTTGACAATACTGTCAATAGAATCAAAACATCTGTCAAATCCTGGCAGTACATCTGGCAAATCCTTTAATGCAGAACGAGCGATCTCTATGAAATAGAATTTGCTCATGCACCTAAACTATTAATTTTAACAAAAAATGTCAGACATTAATTATTCAGTATTTCGTCTACTTTAATTTACTATGTAGCTATTTTGATGAAATTACAGAAATCGCGGCTCATTTGCAAAATCGTTGAAAAATGCTAAGAATAAATATGCAGTTCCTTTGGAGCCTTTTGAACAAAAAGCTTTTCAGCTCTAAGTTTGACAATACGCCTGTTGCCGTATTATTGACTATGAATATGGAATTTTGTTTAATTCTTATCCTTATTTTCGGTTATAATAAACGACAAAAAGGCAGCAATATGTTGAAAGAAAGACAAGCTAAAAAATTCTGGAATAAGAGTTGATTGAAGAGTGATTCTCAAATAAATTATAACCATAATTAATAATAGTACAATAATACTTTGTAAATTAATAAAATAATTTTTATTAGTTTAACAGTTCAGGTTTTATTTCAAACAAAATTTCCACAGCACTTTTTTAAGCGCAGCTGCCTATGCAAATAATATTTACGGACTTAGAATTATTTTTTAAGAAAATTTCAATATTTTTTAATTTTCATGAAATTTTGGATTTAGGGTTTTTGGGCAATTCTGAACAATTATTACTAGTAAAATTTTTCGATAAAAAATCCCTAAAGTGATTTTTTGATTTTTGCCATTTATTTGCCATCACAAGGTGCTTTGCATTTAAAGAAGACAATTGGCTTTTTCGCAGTAAATAGAGCAGAATGTGTTCAATATTTGAAAGAAAAAATTACTAAAATTGGACTAAAAATAAAAAAGATATGATGGTGTTACACTCTTAAGTGGAACACACTGCATATAAAGATAGTTTACCTGCATGAGAATCTATTTGATCGAGATCGGCCATGTTTGCATTAAAATAAAACTAGTAGAACTAGAGAGATATGTCGATTAAAGCTGCGTTCGGATATTGCACTCCGATGACACCGGGTACACCGTCCAAATGACACTTACGTGTTATTGGGTGTAAAAAGTGTAACGGTGTACAATATCCGAACGCAGGTTATATTGGCAGTAGGTATTGTCAAAACATTACCGTTTGACACTACCTACTGTCATTAGAATCAAAATATCTGACACATCCTGGCTACTAGTTTTAGTGCAGTACGACCGATTTCGATGAAATAGAATTTGCTCATGCAGCTAAACTATTGATTGTACCAAAAAATGTCATAATCATAAATTATTCAGAATTGCTTTACTTTAATTTATTATTAACTATTTCGACGACATTCCAGAAATGGCGGCTTATTTGCAAAATCTTCCAAAAATGCTGAGACTAAACCTCCAGTTCCTTGGACTCTTTTGAACAGAAAGGTGTTCAGCTCTAAGTTTGGTCATGAAACTTCTAAATATGAATTTCGTCCCGACACCTTTAGTAGTTTCTCAGGAATCGTCGCCACAAAAAAACGAGTCAAAAATATTCAGGGGACCCAAAAGGACATATTTCCGCTGAAATCTCAAATGTTTTTTTCGGCACGCATATATATGAAATTAAAATATATAAAAAAATGAATTATAGATAAGCCTAATATTTGCTAAAATTGGCACTAAAAATTACCAAACATGCATATAATAATAGTTAATAATAATAAATATTTTGCGTTTAGTCGTCTATGATTCTTATCGTAGAATTTGTCGGTAAATTTGACAATACGCCTGTTGCCTTATTATTGACTATAAATCTACAATTTTGTTTAATTTTTATTCTTATTTTCGGTTATAATAAACGACAAAAAGGCAACAATATGTTGAAAGAAAGACAAGCTAAAAAATTCTGGAATAAGAGTTGATTGAAGAGTGATTCTCCAATAAATTATAACCATAATTAATTAACAGTAAATAATATTTTGTCATACTCTGTATGATAAACTAATAAAATAGAAAAAAAAATGCAATTCTAACTTTAGATACAAGAGTTAAAATTAAAATTAAAATTTTGCTTCTTATATTTTTCAATAATTCAAAAAAAAATACTTAATTGTTTATTATTAACAATAGTGATCCTTCTCTTCCACTACCTTTTTTTTAAATTCCTTATATAATGGGTTTAACATCTAGTTTGACTAAAATTTTAAAATGTAGGTAACAATGTTAGATTTGCAAAATACAATTTGTTAAAAGCCTTTGGTTTTAAATTCTAGGGTTGGTTATTCTATTCTATTCCGTATTCTTGTTGGCATTTATTTTATGCTAGTCAGACTGGTAATTATTTAAAAACTAGAATTTCTTTATATAAGTCAGTTAGCTCAACATGTTTCTGAGGAAAACCATAAATGTTATTTTGATAATGTAAAAACTTTAGGTATTAGTAAAAATTAAGAAAACATAAATTTTTTAAAAATGCAGTATAATTTATAAGAGTTCATTAATGACATTGAAGTTTTGTAAGAGTCATTTTGATTAATTTATTTCTTCTCGGATATTGTGATTTTGTATCATTTTATGTTATGAAGTATTCTGTTTGGCAGTTGTCAAAAGTTTAAAAAGTTTGTGCTCACTTAGTTTAGAATTTTTATAGTCTATTAGCAAATATATAAATATTTGCTATAAATTCGTTATAATATTTATATAAGAAATTGCCTTTTTTGTAGATTTCCTCATGAAGCCTGTGATTAAGGCAAAATATTGTAAATTAAAAAAAAAAAAACGAAACAGAACTTGAATAAGTGTTGTCGATATCCCAATATCTATTAAAACTGTTGAATACTTTTATAAAAATAATAATGATACAAACGTTCAAACAAAAGGAGATTACGTAAAACTATTTATTTTTATGACAACGAAAGAAACACAAAACAAAATTCCTTCTGAACCAACCGAGGAGGTAAATTAAGGATCAACTACACACAGAAAAGTGATCTCTCGAACGAAGAGAGAATTACTTGGCTGAAGCAGTTGGTAGGTTCGTATATACGCGAGAGATTATTGACTTCAACCAAGAAATTTTATTTCTTGGAATAATTACTAGATTTAAGAAAGTGGTTACTCTGGTGACGTAAGTAAACAGTCTTGAATGAAGTGTATATTTTTATTCCCGGTAAATATTTTTAGCTACTTAATGTAAGAATTTTAAAGATTTGGCACAAATACGTTTCCTATTGCTAATTAACAAGATAGGTATGTTATATTTACTTACGCCCGGTTGTACCACCACTCGCAAACCGTCTGATCAGCAGACCGGTTGATCAAAGGTGACCGATGATCAAGACGCGATGCGTTGTACAAAGCCCGGTCGGGTGCCGGTTAGCCGATCAGATGATTTGGCGCGGTTGGCAGTACTCGTCTACCAGAAGCCAGTACATTTAATAGAAACTACGTGAAAAGTCCGCAACCAAACTAACACAGCAAATAAAGTGGTAGTAAACATATAAATATCACGCTGAACTGTTGAAACTTTAAAATAGGCCATTGTAGATATTATAATACAATATTTATTATAGCAGATATTAAGTTACTTTCTACTATAACAGATATTTATTTATAAACATTTTGTTTATTATTTTTTTCATTGGAAATTTGTTTATCATTGATATTCTCAACTTGAAATCAATTGGTGCCTATTTATGTCAATATAAATAGAATTTTAGTTCTAAACTGAAATGAATACTTACCCTACCCATTTTCAAAGTGATAAACTAAGCCTACTTAATTAATCTTTACGGAAAATGTAGAAATAAGGGTGTAAATAAAAGTTTATAGTAAATTATTTATTTAACCAAAACTATACATCATTAGTTATCAAAAAATCTTTAAATATTCTTCAATTAACATATTTCTAATTGCAACGTCGCTCTGGTTATCAATGTTAACATGATCATCGATAATAAGTGGCAAAATTAAAATTGTGATATCATCGTCCACTTCTGGTTGCTGATCGTGCATGTCGCAGGCGATGGTGTGTAGGACAGCTGTGACAATCACAATTCCATCCATTTTATGGACATACAATTAAATCGCCAAGGATAAAATGGGCGAGACACCAAAAGAAACCGGCTACCACGTGTCTCGTTCGAATTAAGGAATCGTTGGTGTCCTGTTAATGGATTTCCGTCATGGGATAGGGTTTAACACCATATCCACTATAATAGTTTTAAAAGTCTCCATTTTCAAGCTCTGCTTTCACTTGGGAATTTCAGAAAATATTTGCATCTGGTCACGATAGCTGTCTATCAGCTAACTGGCTATCGGCAAATTATGTTTCAAAGATTTAGCGTGCTACGGATCACCTGGACATTCAAAGAAAATAACCTTTTGAGGTTTCTGTAATTTTCAGCCACTTCACCACCTGGATTTTTAGATAATCTGAACCTCCTCCAAAACTCGACATCGTTCCACTGTTAAAAGTGATTGGGCCAGTCTCTCAAAACTGGCCGCAGTCGTGGATGCTGCACCATGTCCACCAGTTAATCTTTATTATCGGTCACGGCCCCAAGAAAGTCCCTTCGTACTGGATCTACAAGCAAATTAATTGAAAATATGGAGCCCAAAAAATGCAAACAAAAAATAAGAACTGTAGATAATGATAAATGTATACGAAACTGATATTATAAATACTACATACACTTATTTTTCTAGTACTTACCAAAATTAATCCCAGAGATTTGTTCGCTGATGTCAATACTAGATGTAAACACAAACAATTATAGGTTAGCGTCACTCAAGCGCCTGCCATGCGTCTGCGCGCCAGTCTTGATCAAACGATCACCGGCCAATATACGGCGGTCAACTTGCAGCGTGGTTACGGACCAATCAACCTCTGATCAAGGTTGGTACAACGAAAAATGCTCCGCTGACCAATGATCAACGTGATTGGACGGTCATCAGAGTTGGTACAACCGGGCGTTAGTCGTTCTAAACTGTTGCGTGCGTTACATCAAACTATTCCGTGTTGAAACGTTTATTATAAATCACAATACACATCCCCAATAAATCACAAGGCACATCCCCTACGGGTACTTCGTTGTTGTTTTCGTACTAGGTTTAGGCTCCTTTACGGCGCCAGCACAAAGCGCGGGCGCGCGAGCCTTGACAAAATCACGGAGCGCATATTTATTCCAGAGAAAGGGATTACTTGAAAGAAGTGAAAATCACTTCAGTTCAATAATTGGTGGGTTTTTATTCAGTAAACAATACTTACTTACTTTAAATGTCTTATATTTTCTTGGATCAAGTAACTACGCACTTGGATGGATTTACTATTACTTCGTTGGAGAAATTAACATTTTTGGGACGAAAAATTCAATTACTTCTTTCAATAGAATATTGGTTCTTATAAAGAAAGAATTTATTTGTTGACAGCATTTATCTGAGAAATTATTTTACTTATATTGAGTATGTGGCATTTCTTGTACATAGCTAACTTTCTACATCCAAGTAAATATGCTTTTGAATCTAGTAAATAAATTCAATAAATTATGTTTTCTCGTTCCAAATAATCACTTTTCTGTGTGTACTGCTCAATCTACTTCATGAAGTTTCTACGATTCGCATCGTCATGGTAATCACCAATTTTGGAGAAATATACCTTAGTTTGCACTTAATTGCCGCTAAAATTAATATGAATAACATTCTAGAAAGAATCATCAATATGCCTTTAGAAATTAAATCTCCCATTCCACCTGTATCATCTATTTTATCAAAGGTTTTCTATACTTATAGATTTTTCAAATCGTCATATTTATTGATGGTATCATTCTTAAGTAATTAACTCGTAATTCACTGTTTCCATGATAGCTGCTCGATTAGTTTTTGCCATCTGCAATTTCAATTAGTGAATTGCCTTATTATCAGTAAGCATTTTTTTAAATCATAAGTTATTAGTATTATACTCATTAGGTTCAAAAAATCGTTCAAAATTTTAGATTATATCACCGTTTTTCGTATTAGAATATAAAACTTGATGATGAAGCGCGGTCTGATTATTTTGTGATTAAACAAAAGATAAAAAACATGATTTGTTTTAAACTCTGATGTAACAGGTGTTAATTTTTAAATCTACTCGAAAACTGTACCTACTATTCTTGATGTTAACTATACACTACCATTTCTTTTTAACTGTAAAACTGCAAGTGCAGTTACCACTACAACACAATGCATACACCTTACATAAAAGAAAGAAAAAGAAATTACGTAGCAACAACAATCTCATTTGCATACGAGTACAAGAGCTCGAACAACAGACCTACAATTAAGGCAATAAAACGAATTGAACAATGCAAACTATCCTTAGTATATATAATATCCCTTCGAGCAAGATAGATATAGTCTACACTCACAAATTGTTCTCATTAACTGTACAATTGCGTAAGAGTATTATAAACAGTAAACAAAGATCGAACGCGCTGCGGTTTGGCCGGTACGACATCTGTAATTCCATGCTGAAACAGGTAGATAGTTTACTTTATGTATGAGTGTATGTCGGCGTGAGTCACCGGAATATCAGATGACATGACATCCGCTCAAGTTTAGTCTGTGGTCTCTGATGTATGTCGGTGGGCCCGTGTGAAAATTGTGTCAGGTCTGGTCTCTTTACGCTAAGGTGATTCCATGCTGGTCAACCAAAATATATAGCTTGTTCTTTTTTGTGATTTTGTATGCAGTTTCTTGTCAATAAAGCTCAAAACTAAAAAATAAAATCATCTTTAGTTAAAAATAAAATGCTTTGTTGCTATATTTTCGGGTTAAAACTTTCTCTCTCGGTATTGAGTGAATTTAAACTAATTCTGTCGCCTTTCTATTGTTTATTAATGTGCTTCTTATTCATATTTCATTATGTATAAGCTTGTCTGTTTTTTAACTAATATTGGTGCCTTTTTATAATTCATTAGTATGCTAGCAGTAGTTCTTGTTAATTAGCTATAAGGATAGCTCGGTCGTGCTTTGTTGTCCAGAGAGAATGTTTAAAATGGTCATCCGATAAAAAATATTAATAAAAATGTACAATAGATAATAGAAAATAATGACAATAGAAAGGCAACAAGTTATTAAATTCACAAATTATTGACAGAGACTGTTTAAAACTGAAAAAACAGATCCAAATTAAACAAAATTGAAAATTTATAGTAGTATTCAACGAATATCCGATAAAAATTCTGAATAAACATTGATAAACAATAGAAAAGCAACAATCGTATTGTAAAATTTACCAACAAATTCGTAAGGATCGTAAGGATCATCGACGACAGAACACAAAATTGGTATTATTACTTGAAATGCGACAATATTAATTGACCTTTTTAACACTTTTTTCCCGCAAATTTATTTTTTGGAAAGCAAACGTCATTCCGACTAAAATGTTTTATATGACTTATTTGTTTCTTCTTTTCCTTAAGAAGTTCTGAAGCCGTCTGAAATATTAACAAAACAAAGAAAAATATAAAAACATAAAACTTAACATCGTTGAGGAGCGTTACTGAGAACCAAAGTTTGGTAATTTTGGTAGCAATTTTAGCGAATATTAGGCTAATTTTATTTCTCTGAAGTGACGTTACATAAATAAAAAATCATATAATCTTATGCATACCTTGATATAATTTATTTTTAAAATTTGTGTTTACTTAGTTGCTTATTTTAGTTTCTTCTGGACTAGCTTAGAGAATTTTGACTTGTTTTTACTGTTTACTATTGTTTTTTACGGTCGTGCCTGCATTAATATAAAACCAGTTAGCCAGGATTTGACAGATATTTTCATTCTGATGATAGTAGGTATAGTGTAAAACGCTGATGTTTTGACATTACCTACTGTCAATAGAATCGATATATCTGTCAAATCCTGGCTAACTAGTTTTATTTTAATGCAGACACAATCAGTCTCGATCAAATAGAATCTCATGCAGCTAACCTATTAATTTTATATATAGTATGATGAAGTCATGTGCCTGGCCACATCAGACTTTTTTTATGATAAAACACAGTTTACGGTTGCTCCCGTCCGGCAGCCGTGTCTCGTATGAAAAGTCACAAAAATTTATTTACATCTTGACTTTCTTGATATTTACCTACTACGAGGATTAAGGTCTTTCCGAAATTAGTAATTGAAAATGAGAAAATATTTTGCAAAAGTTGCATTAAAACACTAAGCTGCAATTAATAACTTTAAATTCTAATATTTAAAATAAGTTTAAAAAATGATAATATATAGTTATATTTGATGTTCCCAAATGAACCAAACTGTACCAATAAATTTAATTTATCGAGAAGAAATTATTCCTTATAAAAAGCTTTAGAATTCCATACCCACAGTCAGCATTTTGATTTAATTTGCAGGATGGACAAAAAACGAAAAAAAAATTGTTAAATTTGCTCAAGAGTAAACCATCGGTTCTTTCAAATTTAAGTTAAAAATGTCTTGGAAAATAGTTGTTCTAAATGTAATTGTATGTTTAAGTATGAAATTAGAATGTTGTACACATCTCAAATATCGGTCCAGTCCAGGGCAAATCTATAAAGCCGCTCGTCCGTAATTAAAAATAAAAGAGAATCTGAAATTTTTGAGTCAATAATTAGAATCAAACTATTAAAAGACTCTATTTTTTTCTAATTTTTTTCTACTTTGCATTCACAATGCACACATTGTAACACTGTTTTCGGTATTACAATTAACACATTGTAACACCGAAAACAGTAACATTTTTGTCTAAGATTGCCAGGATTGGTACACATTGATATCAAATGCCAAATGTCAAACGTACAATACATAACCACACACTGCCTCTTTTTAATCTCTTGCAATCGCATAAACTGCGAAATATCAATATTCTATACATATTTAAACATGCGTGTAGCCTGCTATAGTATGGCCAAAGGTTGTGGCTTTCTTAGTTTTGCTGTGTTCATCAAAATACGCCAGCATAACGTTTTCGGTGATGTTTTACGACTCTGGTAAGTGATCGTTATCATTCTTTTCAACTAAACATCAAATCCCCTTTTCAGATATAATTCAAGGACCACATTTACTTTAATAAGGTATTATGCGAAGATCAAACCTACATCATTGTTATGAATGATTTTAATTACTGCTACGAGATTGTATATGCGCAATCAATGGTTTATCAGCATACACGTATGAAGCTATAGTACATTTAAAGTGTAGAGGATTTCTTAGTTTATGTAACGTATAAGTTTTCGGTAACATTTTGGACCGAATTCTGTTCGGCTCAATTCGTATTCATTTTTGTCCGTCGCTTTCGACTTCGTCTTAGTTCTGGTTGTGTGCAACATATTTGTATTACCTCCATCACATGTAATTTTACTAAGTATAATTTATTCTAATAAACTACTTTGCCGAAATTAAAATTGGGTTTCAATTATAAGTGCTTGTAAATATATAAGCCGCAACGGCTACGTAGCGGAATTAGGTAGACACCGCTATTAAACGTTAGGTGTTAAAACAATTCTTTAGTAAGTTCTTGTTCTTCGAAGTAACTAATCAGTCACCGCCAAACACTTCTATTCTGATTATTATACTTATAAAACCACTATTAAAGTTGTTGACTTTTTAGGTTAAGTTTCATATATTTATCACAGTAGGGTTAAAAGCGTTGCCCCAAGCTCCATTATGATCATCGTTGAGACCTCGCTGAATATTTATTCAAACTTGTAGGCTAAAGTAGAGTAATTTTATTCACAATTAGATTTTGTCATGATTTTATTTCATCGATCTCATTCTTAACGAAGTTGACAGTTACTGCAGTGCAGCCACATGGTACCCGCGAAATACCCTAGATTCTAATTTAGCGCGATATAGTAACCACAATTTCTAAATTTATATAAAATTAATGACGCAAAGTAGAAAAAAAAGTATATTACACTCGTTTTATAAGACGTATTGGCGCGCTCGTTCCATTTGGGCACTCCTCGCTACGCTCGTCGTGCCCAAAACAACTCGTGCGCCAATTTGACGTCTTATAAAACTTGTATAATAATATACTATTTTATTTTACATTTTGCATGTGACGTCACAAGCTAATTTCTTGATATCATTTTGTGAAACGGCATTAGAAAGTACAAAATACGAAAAGAATTTATATCTACGACTCACATATACTAGGTCTTTTTTATAATCATTATTTATAATAATACTTTGCGTTCGTTATAAACTCATAACGGAACCGCTTTCGGTGTCACTAACTTTTAGTAACATTTAGTTTTCTAAGATTGGTGAGATTGATGTCAAGTGTCAAATGATGCTGACATCTCAATCGCCATTGGCTCGAGTCAACCGTAGTTTGCAGTTTTACCACAACTACCACCTGTTGAAGATAAAACTCCTCTAGATTGTAAGATGACAGCCGCAATTTTCGAAATGTATGTAAAATTAATGTCGCTAAGTAGAAAAAATAGTATACAGGCTGTCTCACGGAACTGGTACATCAGAAGTTTCCCATGTTCTACTATTTCTGGAAACTTGAAAATGTTGAAAATGTCATGTCTAATTTCGCCCCCCTTTATGAAATGGCAGAATTCAAAATGGATTTAAAGAAAAGGTGACAATATCTCAAACACCATTAAAGATAGATATATGGAACACTAATATTGATTGATAGAGAATAAGATTTCCTATCGAATGGCGTACCGGTATACAGGGTGTTCCATATATACAGGTGTTTCATATTCGTTTCATTTGCGCACTGCTCGCTACGCTCGTCGTGCCCAAAACAATTCGTGCGCCATTTTTGTCTTATGTAACTTGTATTATTATAATATACTATATTGTCAACTTTAACTTTATTGTTGTTATTACTGTCATAGTTATTCAAGGCTACTGTCAACACCTACGTGACTGACAGTTGATAGACAATACGTATCGCCGCAATTGACAAATACATTTATAATATTTGATATCAAAATCAACTTTTGGGTCGTAGATGAAACGTCGTATTTGACTCGCACAAAACGGACCACGTAACTTCGTTTCGTCAAATAATATACTATCAATAAACTAATAATATACTATACTAATATACTAATCAAAATATTTGTTTGAAACTCAGATACCTGATTGGATTACTTTACTCTTTTAATTTATCTTATGATTTTATGTATTGTTATTTTTTGACAACTGTTTACCCAAATGGAATACAAAACATAAATGACAACCTATTTAAAAAAAAATCTTGATGACATTATTACTCTGCAAGGAAATATAATTAAAGGACAAACTTTTAACGAAGTTACTGATTTTATTAACGAAGTTACGTACTGTTCACAATGTGTGGAGACCAATTTAGCTGAACTTTAAGCGGAATTCCAAATAATTTATCAATGTTCTTTTGTAATTCAGTACTCATATATGACAGTCACATATGCGCAAGTATTTCTAACTATTACGTTATAAACATGTTATAAAACATTATTCAATCTTATTAATATGCACCCCATACAATTAGAAATGTATGCAATTCAATAATACATAAACAATTGATGATACGAAAGTCGGCTGCAGTTGCGGCATGGGAATCAAAATATATTGAATTCAGTTCCTCTTCCTTGTAAAGAAAACAATTGCCAGAAGAGGTTGTCTCAGAAGATACGAATTAAAAAAAGAAAATAAATACAATCAAACAGCAACTTTCTTGCTATAAAAAACGTGGTAAGGACCACTTCAAGGACTAATGTACCTCGCAAATGCAAAGTTACGAAACAAAACACACATCTCTTGTATTTGAAGATAAATATCACGCAATAGGTTAAATATCCACATATGAAATCTTTAATACTTTTTTGCGCAATCTATCACTCAAATATTGCATAGTTTTTACTCACTACAACATATTAACTTTTTGTTTTAATATGTTAACTAGATATTAAAAAGAAAATGCCTAAGAAACTTTCTTCCACTCATTACAGGGTGTTGCATTTAGGTGTGACGGAAAGTATGTAAATTTTTTTAAATGGAACGTCCTGTATATTTTATTATATTATGAATACTACTAAATTTGTTTATCCAACCGTGTATGTTGCTAAGTCACAGCGTTGATACCTCTAGAGATATTCATCTGTTTTTCCAAAATATACCCGTTGCAGGATGTTTTTAAAAACTATGTAAAAAAGACATTTTTGCCGATTTGCATTTAAACTATGAGAGACAATAGTCAAAGCCACTAGGTAGATGGTAGTATCCAAAGATATTAGATACACTATACAGGCTGTTCATTGAACATAGTAAATGTTGAAGTTTTTCAAATGGCTTTTTCTCGATTTTTTTAAATGGAACTCCCTGTATAATATATGCTGGCTGTAATAACCCATTATTTCGCTCCAATTTACATCTAGCATGTTATACACCAAATGTTACTATTTTTTGTGATATTTGTAATTTAACGAAAATGTAATATGCAATTGTTAATTTTAATATTGCTGTGAATAAGGTATTTGGTAGTTTGATGTACAGTCCTCAAGTGGCGATAGAAAGAATAATTTAGAAACGATTTAACCAGCTTGAACCTTATACAAAATATTACCGTTATCAACATATTAATAATTTTATATGAATTTTTGTAATTATATTTTGCCGTCTATCGTATGGCAACCGAACACGCGATTTAAAAATTTCAAATTACTGCTAAAGTAAACCCAAAACCCTGTACTTTTAGGTTACCTCTCGTGAAAATTTGTTGACTTCTGAGTGTTGAAAATCAGATTTTCTTTAATGTGATTTATGTGCTCACACACAAAAACCAAATATGCAACAAAAATCAACTGATAGGCATCTTTAGATTCAGATTTTCATTCATAGCAAAAAAATCTTTAAAAACCATATCCAAATAACTCACTTTCCATTCACATTAACAATATTACTCATACTATCATTCATATTATATTATCCCAATTTTGAATTGTCTCTCCAGAAAAATAACCTATTTTAAACCAATTAACAATAGTAAATAGATATTGTTGGTTGCTCTTTGTACTGAATACAAATCCGTTCTCAAACGTAGCTCATCAAGACAGGTTTTAGCGTTTCTGTTTGTTTTTGTGTATAAGCGCACATACTATTACAATGAAACGTCTCCGCACAATTATCACACAAGCGAACAATTTTTCACTATAGTCCCCCTAAAATTACACTGTTTCTGGTTTACTTCGGAGCTCAACTGAAGTTACTAGGTCTTCAGGTTCGCTCGCTGTACGTTTGTAAAAATTGCAAAACATACTTATAAAATTGTGTAATACCTTGATAACCGTAATACTTTTTATATGAATAAATCTACTTAAATAGGTGCTAAATGGCTTCTTCTATAACCCTTTAAATATTTTACATCGTGCTGCCCAGCACACTGTATTCAGAGCAATATTAAGATACTAAATAGCATACACACAGAAAAGTAAATACTTCACTCAAAGCAATATGCTTTCATCCAAGTAAATGATTAGTTTGGTATAGCCGCTAGTAGATATTTTCTCAAGTTAAGAATAAAGAGATATTGTTGAATTGAAATGATCATATGCTTGTATATCTGAGAAAATATTTTCTTGCAATGAGTACAGATATTATTCATTCAAGAAAACTATTCTCACGTTGAGAATAATGGAATTTTCTTAAAGTGAATATATATGCTTGACAATGAGAAAATATTTTCTTGATGAGTATGGATATTATTAGTTCAAGAACATGATCATAATGTATTGAATAGAAATTACTGTTTTAGTTTTTTTTTTTTAAGGTAGGGAATTGTGTGAAATAAATAGACAATAACTTAGCGAATGACATTTGTTTTATTGTATGAAATTTCTTTGCTTAATTACATATATACTTACCTATTTATAAATTATCACTACCTACAATATCTAAGGCATGGAAAAAAACACCATATTCTATTAGACATCAAATTGTTTCCATTATATTACTCAAGTAAGTTTTCTGTGGCATGTATGTTGATTTGGTGACCACTATATGGCTAGGCAAAATTTACGTACCGTGTGCGTCACAAGTCACAACTACCAACTGCGTCGCAAATACGTTGAACATAAGTACTGTAGGCTATTCACGCAAAATTAAAACTATATACTTTCATAATATTATAGATCGCGTAGTTATTGCGTACAGTACCTACAAAATTAGTACTAACATATTGAACTCTTCCCGGACAATACTCGGTAGTCAGCGAACACGACGCCATAGCAGAACTAACTGAATGTAAAGGCCGATGCGAAGAATCTTAAAACTTCGGCAACGTTCGTGCACGTTGAGTGTAAATGCGCAAGCGCGTTGCAAGCAATGGCTTACTTGATTCAAGATAATCAACTTCTTGAATTGAGAATTTAAACTACTTGGTTTGAAAATTATATACTTAACCGAAACTAATAACTCTGAGATTGGGATATTCTTGAATTGAGAGAACAAGGAATTCTTAAATGAAAGAAATTTTTTCAAACCAAGTAAATATTAACTTTCATCTAAAGCAATAACCGCAAGTAAATAATTTTCTCAAGTTTTGAGAATATACTTCGCTGTGTGTACTACTCTTTAAATTCCAAATATCACAAAAATTAGTAAAAATAGACTAGGAGAATGTGCAGGCCTAATAGGCCTGCTGGTCGACCTAGGTAGATCGCAGAAGCGTTAAGAGAGAGACAAAAAGCCCGGATGCCCTTACACGCGCGACGTGATGATGCTCGTACGTTCGAAGCGGTTACGGGGCGCCATCTATTGCTTCGTAGCGTAATCCCAACAGAGACATGATGATGTGCCGCCGTCTGGTGACCGCGTCGCGAAGCGCGCGACCGTTGCCTAGCAACCTCGATAGGTTGCCATGGCGACGCGCTGACCTGTACACTCCTAAAGCATAATCCATAAATTTACCCGAATCGAGGTAAAAAATAACGAAAACTGGGCCGAAAATGGACGAAATCGAAGGCCTAAGCGCTGTAGAATCAACTTTTAGGCGGAAAATCGGCGCCTGCGGCGCCGATTTTTGCTTCTCCGAGGAGCAGACCTTTCCCCCGATTCGCCGATTTTCGTAAACTTCTTGCGCGGACTGTGTTAGACTTTTAGTATATAGTAGGGATAGGGATAGGGATATACGACATAGTGAATATAAATTACAAAGAACTTAAGGGACATTTCAATTAGCAAATAATATACAGGTGTTCCATTTAAAAATCTCAAGAAAAAGCCATTTAAAAATGTTTAAAAACGAGTGCATGTTACGATCATCTAATTTTTCATGACATCATCATCAAGCTATGGTTTTAGGTATTATGTGACAACATTTTTAGAACAATATCTGCAAAAATGTAGCACATAATTACGTAGTTTTTTTAAAAAGGCCTGCAATTGCCAATTTTTCGACAAACAATTGAATATCTCAGAAACTATTTACTTTACACTAGTACAACTTACACAGTTGGAAACAGGACTTCCTTAGTATTCATAATATGGTATGATATACAGGGCGTTACGCATTTAAAAAACGTGTGACTTTCCGTCACGCCTAAATGCAACACCCTGTATAATTGAAAATAATTTTACTTTATAGAAACTAATGAGTCAAGCAACTCTTGTATAAAATTTGTATCTTTCTCAAATAATTTGATGACTATCGACCGTCGGGATACTAATAACTCACCCTGTAGAGACAAGTCGGTCTCAAACGTTTTAAAATCTTAAAATTAATCGGTTTGCATGGAAAAATATCCTTAAAATATAAAATTTTTCAGAGAATTCAACGGTACGTTGCACGACGAACCTGCATTGAAGATACCAAAAAGTCAATAAGCCACTTTCTTCTTTTCATTTCAAGAAGCAAGTTACCTTGCAAAAATTACGTAACAGAACATACATCTCTTGTATTTGAGGATAAATATCACGCAATAGGTTAAATATCAACACATAAAATGTTTAATACTTTTTGGCGTAATCTATCGTTTAAATATTGCATTGTTCTTAATCAGCGTAACGTATTAAATAGCCGTATCATTGTGGGACAAAACGGTCTCCTAAGTAACTGTAATTCGTTATACTTTACACCAGAAATAAACGAAGAAATTTGCATTCACATCAATCGAAATTTGCATGTTGTTCCTACATAGATAATCCGTAAGTACTTAACATGTGTACTAGTTTTACATAAGCGTTAATAGTTTGTACAAATACCACGTATGACATTGTAACATCGATACGTGATAGAAAAAAGGCGCAATCGTGCACACGTAATGTGATTCTTTTTCGTTTTTTTAAGTGGGTTTTTACGTGATTTTAACGACTATTGAAAAGTCTTGAAACCTTGCACTTTTTCGAAATTAGAAAAATGAATCAAGATATGAGATAGTATCTGGTTTTTTTCCTCATCTGTTGGTAGCAAACGTGTAATTTTTTTGTTTCGTATAGATGTAATGAATAGATTGGTATAGTGACTTGTTAAGCGTGAAGGTGAAGATGTCGATGTTTTTTCTTCATTGTATTGCGAGAGCTATGCAATTTTTTTATTAAGGTTAAGTATAGTTTTTTCCTGATTTGGTAGTTCGGTACACAATAAATCGGCACCCGATTTATTTTACTTTTCAGTTTGGTTTGGTTTGATACTTAGTGGTTTTTATATGGGTTCTTATATTAAATAATGTAAATACATTTCTCAAAGGATGGCTACCATCAAGGAATACACCAAGGAATATACATACAGGGTTATTCAAAGTACCGGAACACCTAACTAATTCACCAACCGTAAACAACTTTAAAAAGTTTTTCAAACAAAAGATTTTTTGTTGGTTGAGTTAAAATGCGATATTTTAAGTTTGCAATTATTAAAAAAATTAATAGTTTGTTGAAGGAATTAATGTGGGACCTATTGTTGACAAGAATTTTTCGGAGGGTATAGTAGAGCAAAATCGCCACGTGTCTTTTGGGATGTCGCACATTCTCGACCAGTGCACTAGGATCCAGAAGTACCGATTCGTTGGCCAAAAGTCAAATTGTCAAGTTTTGAATTTAGTTAAATTCGGTATCCTATATGAAAGTAAACAGGTTAATTCATTAAACACGCGTGGAATTGATGCTTAATTACAGCACATTTAGTCATAGTAATAAACCAAAATGGCGCATAGTGCGTTTCTACCACTATTCATTATTTTAAACGCACTCAGCAAAAATCGAATACTGAGTATATTGTTTGTTTATTTAAGCTCTAAATAACGGAAAGTGATATCTTGGAGTATCCTACTGAAGGTAGGTATTTCATATTACGTAAATATGAATAAAGAAAATTATAAATCACCAGAATTATAGAAGACACAGAAGAGCGAATTAACCTACAATTTCGTTAGACATTCAAAAAAATGTTTGCACTAGTTTGCACTTATTGTAGGATATATTTATGATTCCACTCTTTATCTACAAATCTCACTTATATTTTGCTACTAATAGATGCGTATTCTACGTAATTTATTTTTCTTCGGTAGCTTAACGTTTTGCGAGAAATTAGTATACTTGCGTTAAACGCAATTCTTGCGCCAAGTTTCAAATACGTTTTTAGCTGTTATTTATTTATATGAAGTAACAAGCAATGCATCAAATTAAATATAAATTATAATCTTCTCTCTATACCACTTTTGTCTAAAAGGAACAAATCATTGACAAAGTTCGTCGATCTCCGAGTTTGTCGATCTATCATTACTTGATAGTTTAGAATTAGAGGCAGAATAGATTTTAAGTACACATTTTTTTTATTATTTATTTGTTTGGTTGTTAATTTGTATTTAATATCTGTAAAATATCCTAAAAATATATTATAGGTAAAACTTACTTAACTAACACGTAGCTTTTTTTGCAAATTTTACGTTATGATAGTAGTAATAAAAGCAGAATATCCCATTCAGGTAAACAAAATAGTTTTTAAAGTAAAATTTGCAGCAGGTATAGATTTATAATTATGACTACGCGTCCTCGGCCACGTTTTCAATAAATTAAATAATTAATAATTAAGTAATCGTCCGCCATATGCAATCCGCAGTTTTGATTTTTTGTTCTTTTGAAATTTAGAGTTCAGGTTCATAATCAGCTACCATAAAAACCCTCTGAACGCCAAGTTTAAAATAAATTAAAGCATATTTTAAAGTGATTGTCAGCCATATTGATACCGCTATTTTGTTTTCATCAATTTAGAGTTCAGATTCGTAGTCAGCGACCTCAAAAACTCCCAAAATACACGTTTTAAATAAGTCAAAACATTTTAATGTAGTCGTTCGCCATATCGGATCCGCTATTTTGTTTTCGAAAATCTTGAGTTCAGATTCAAATAATCAGCGACCTCAGAACCCCAAAAAAGGCCATGTATTAACTAAATCAACACATCTTTTAATGTAGTCGGCCGCCATATTGGGTACGCCATTTTGTTTTCGGAAATTGCGAGTTCAGATTCATAATTAGCTACCTCAAAACCTCCAAACAGCCACGTGTAAATTAAATCAAAGCATATTTTAATGTAGTCGTCCGCCATATTGGATCCGCGATTTTGTTTTTAGCAATTTAGAGTTTAGACAAAGACGAGACATATAAGACTGGCCACTTCGCGCAAATCCTTTGATCTTTATGACCTGCCGCTCAGGGACCTTGAACCGTTGTCCCTTTAATTTGGTTTATCTTTCGGGCGGGAAGTTTGAATGAATTATTTTCCGTTTATTGTTTTGATATTCAAATATCAAATATAATCATTGAAATAAGTGACGTACTCACTGGTCTAATACTGTTCAAGTTCCAGGCCGACTAACTACTTGAAAACACGAAAAGAAACATCGCAATAACTACCGATCACATAACCAACAAATGTTAACGTCAAAACAAGTGTTGTTTGAGGTTAGAGTTGGCGGTTGGGGAAACAGCTGATTTTCAAATCCACGCGCTATTTTATTGATTTCTCCCGAGTACTCACGAATGGGCTTTAATCTGGTTTAGCGTAGTTCGAAACGTAGTTCCTTTTTCGAGTGGCCAGTCTGATATGTCTAGTCTGTGGTTTAGATTCGTAATCAGCGACCTCAAAATCTCTTATCAAGTATCAGAATTTTGGCCAACTTTTCGCGAGTTCAGACCACTGTGCAGTGGTTGGTCTTTCCAGCCCTAATGCATATAGTCAAGGTTAGGTTAGTAAAGTGTACGCTGATTTGGAATCAGAACTTGAACCGGCAGGCACTGTGCTATATACTGCCGATCACACGACCTTTATACTAAAGGTATGGCCGAATTGCGACGAGAGAGTTTACAGCGCCACCTAACAATACAGTTGGATGAGTTATTCACACTAAATATAAATTTATTTGAATGCAAATATGATTTCTTTGGCGGAAGTAAACCTATTTTTAAGCCAAAGCAAAAATATTACTTTAAAGGAAATAAATCTCTCCTTGTATACAAATATATTTGTTTGAATCAAAACTAGATTTCTTTGGTGTAAAAAAAAACGTTTTTTTAAAATCAAAACAATAATATTGTAATTGTAATTTTTGTTAGCAAATAAAGTATTCAATGAAGTAAATATTGTTGGCGTGAAAGAAATATGTTATGACCCAAAAGAATAAATTCAAACAAATATGTTTCTTAAAAACAAGAAATATTTTCTATCTGTGTAGAAATTCGGTAACATTTCCTTTTTTAAATAGAACGTCCGGTATAGTTTTACATTAGGTAATTCTCTAGATTAATCCCAAGCACTTTTTGAAGGAATATTTGCTGAAATTTGAGGCTGATATTTACAGGTTTTGTTAATTAAAACATCATCAGCCTAAATGGTCAACTTGTGTCTTTAATTACCTGACCATTTACACTGATGTTGTTTTAATTACCAAAACCAAGGAAAAGAGGTTTTTATTCATTTACTTATCAAACATACCTTTGTTGCCATGGATACTTTCCACAAATTTTTTTTGAATTTATTTTTTACTGTTGTAGAATTATTTAGGAATTTTGACTAACCCTGTATAATAATGTGTCCAATGTATCATTTTTCCACGAAGCTTGTTGACATAAAATGTGACAGCAAACCTGCAGTAATAAAGTACCTCTGAACAAAAGAAAAGCGTACAAATTGATTTACTTTTATTGTTTCATAAATTATTAATCTTAAAAACCAAGCAAAATTACAGTGATTTATAAGTGAAAAAAAAGGAAGAAGATTTTTTTGGTTGATTTAAATAAGTTGCTTTAATGGTGGCAACAATATATTGTTTATTTCTGGATGAAAAAGTATTTACACGATTAGAATGTCTATTTAGTACAAGAACATTAAGGGAGCTCAAAAAATAATAAAACATGACAAAATCTCCGAAATGGGGTTTGTTTTTTAAGAAATTTTAAGAAAAGACCTTCAATTGGTTTTTGTGTTATGACAGCATCAACATTTTTTTTCATATTTTTCTTACAGATCTCAATCTAAATATCAAAAATTAATTAGTCTTAATGATAGTAGTCTCCCGAATGTGTTTCGTAATCCTGGCGTTAATACGCGTTGTATGGATTTGCAATTTTTACAGCGGGTTCCTGATGTACTGTTGCACCACGGAATTATATGGAAGTAATAAAAAACAACTAGTGTATTTTAATTTTTATTTTTTTTGTATCTAAGCATTGTTTTTTTTTTGTGAAAATGACATTCCGGGGTAAAACACACAAAAAATAGAATGGATTTACATATGAATTTAGTTTCAATTATTTATGGGTTTTACGTAATTTGTAATCCCCGGTTTAAAAAATATCCTTATTTTTCAAGACACCATTAAGTTCACCGTTTATTCCATGTGTTATACGTCCTATGTTATCCATGGTGAGTTTCCACTGCAAATAGATTTTATCCCACAACAATTTTCATTAGTACCATAGCTGCTATAAATGCTTCAAAAACAGTTGCGATCAAACTTTCCGAATTTAAGGTAATACATTATAAAATATAATTAAATGTTAACTATAAGAGCACAAGTTATTCTGAACTTCTCTAGACTTGCACTCTGGAGTATTGTAGTGCGTGTTTGTAGTGAGTTGGCAACAATGTTTACAATAGCAGCGACGAGTGTGAAAGTACAATACCATCGACTAGAAAACTCAAACACAGTCCAGTCTGAATATTTGTACAAATAGAAAGCAATGCATTTATTTCTTTAGATTATACAATATATCAAATGTAATAAATACGAAATAAAAACAGACATGTTTATAGTAGCGCCATCTACATCTCGTGATATTTTTTATTTCGAAGCTTTGGAGAGAAGTTCGCTACAGTTCGCCATTTGAATTGAGACGGGAGCCTTAAGATCACAAAATCCACATTCCTTAGTGACAGCGATACTTTACAACTAGTCATAGTATTTTCTCGAAAATGTAAAGCCATAACATGTACGACATTAAGACAATAACAATTGACAATCGACGTGATTGGGAATTTTTTAAAATGACCAGCTTTACCTTTTCGTGTTTCCAAACTTTACGCGCTCACTGATGGATGTATGTAAAACAAACACTTAAAATTTATTTACGTTCGAAAATTCACCATATTTTTTCGGTTTCTTTACAATTTTTATATCGAGCAAACTTTTGTCAATACGGACGTATTCCAAATATTTAAATACATATGGCAAAACAATTAATCTCTTCAAATAAATAATAAGGAGTGTTCAGTGAAGTAAAATAATATTTTAGTGTTGAACAATTCTACTTTGATCACCATACCAAAAACGTAAAATAATCAGGCCAATTCTGTACACTGAAGTTAAAAATATGCAAATTAATAATGAATAGGAGTATCTGCGAGAGTAGAGCTACACAAAATCCATATTTATCCCGTTATTGTTAATTTTATTCACAAAAATAAAGTTTTTTGCGACGCACTCAACTCCGTTTACGGAAGTCCGTAACGTCGAAGAATTGTGGAAGCGATTTACGCAAAACTTAAATTTGTCTAAAGGTCCACAGAAGATAGCTGCACAGTAAAATCGCCTAAAATGAATTATTCTTGTTGCTATTCTTATTTTTCTGAGACTTCGCGTCTGAGTGCATTTCTGAATTGTGAGGTTAGGTTATTCGAATATGTATAGTCATGTTTCAATTGAAGGGGTTCATTAATACGACAACTGGTTAAATTCTAGTAAATGTGGTTAAAAGTATTAAAGGTCTTCTCGTTTATTGGATACTAATTTAATTCTTTAACGATGATCTTTTAATTTAACTGTGGTAATCTTTCAACTGCACATTTAATAAATTTAACAAACTTGTTCGTCACGCCAGTTCCTACGTAACAACTACGTTACAGAATTGGCCTGATTATGTGTGTACCAACCCAAATCAAAATCATATTGACACTATTTTTACAGTGTTAAATCTAATTGAAAAGAGGGACCCACCCCTATCATTGATTACTTTATTATTAACAAATATCAAGTGTTGTTACTGTAATGGACTTGTACATTTTGTTTTGAGTCTAGTTATATATAAGAAATAAATGTTAACAAAGATTGTAGTCTTGATGCTTTTGCTCCTTAAACTTAACCAAAAAATAATCAAACCAATTTAGTAATTTTTGTCCTAAAAAAGTTGAAAGATATAAATTGTTTTGTTTTGACAATACTATATGCCTAGAAGGTTCAATTTAAAAAAAATCGATCATTGTTCCTTTACAGATTATATTACACTTTCTATGAGAAACCACATATGAAACTCGATGTAGCTGGAATGCACATTCTATTGAAAATCACTTGAACTCTCACTTTCTATGGCTTTGATAGATTAGAAAATTTTATCTATGGCAAAGCAGCCATAGTGGTAAAAACAATTGCGGTGCATTCGCACATAAATACAGTCCTCTGTGCTGCTAACTTTCTCTAGTTTTTGTCGAAAATGTATGCGAAACAACAAGAAGTAAGTGCTAGTAGCAGATGTCGTGATAGCTGTACCAAGAATACCGTTCCCCTATTGTGGTTCTAATGCCTTATTCTAATCGAATAAACGAAGCAAACTGTCGATAATTGCACTGACAAATGCTTGGATAACTGTGATCTAAAACTGTTCAAGAGGTGTACAAGTACAGTAATTCACATATTATTAGTAATGTGTTAAATTGTTTTAGTTTACTCAGTACTGTTTTTTAAATACACAAACGTAACTTGTTAAAACAAACACAAATAATAGGCTGTAAATTTCATATCAAAAAGGCACAGAATTGGACCAAGTAGTGGCTATACTCGCTATACGGCGCCGTAATAAAAGGGCGCTAAAGGCTAAATTTTTCAATGCCAGTTTTAACCATAAACTGACTTCAAATATACAAAATCGGCATTAAAACCCCAGTCCAAGAGATCTTAAAAATAAGTGAGAAATGTATTGATATTAAAAACAAATGATGATGATTAAACAATAATGATTTTCCCAAATTCTTTTGTACTGACTTTGCCTGTTTTAGTTGCTAAGCCTAGGCGTCCAGTAAGGATTTTCTTTTATCGCCAACATTTGCACCACGTATATGGGCGCAGTTCTTTACAAACCGTGTGTTTCATAACAGCGGATAAAAATTCGTTGTAGGGAAAGAGACGTCACTTTCCTGGGCTAAGAGCAATAAAAACTTTTCCAAATTTATAAATGACGTAAATTGGCCATAAAAAATAGAATAGTTAGGGCAATTATTTCATTTGAAAAGGCGGATTGCACAGTCACATACAGTGTGTCCCACTTACGAGTGTAACACCTTTATATCTTTTTTATTTTTAGTTAAATTTTAATAATTTTTTCTTTCAAGTATAGAACACATATTGCTCTATTTACTGCCAGAAAACCAATTGTCTTCTTTAAATGCAAAGCACCTTGTGATGGCAAAATAAATGGCAAAAATCAAGAAATCAGTTTAGGGAATTTTTTATCGAAAAGTTTTACTAGTGATAATTGTTCAGAATTGCCCAAAAACCATAAATGCAAAATTTCATGAAAATTAAAAAATATTGAAATTTTCTTCAAAAATAATTCTAAGTCCGTAAATATTATTTGCATAGGCAGCTGCGCTTAAAAAAAGTGTGCTGTGGAAATTTTGTTTGAAATAAAACCTGAACTAGCTTTGTCGTATTTAATTAAGATAAGATGTTGCCATGTTTGTAGGTTACTCTTTGCATAATAGCCTTTATTATTCAATAGAAATGTAATAAATAAAATTATTAATAAAAATTCGATTCATTTTTTTTCTCTTTAATTTCGCAGAAAATTTACAGCATAATAAATACAAAGTGCAAATTAGATCTTTTTTTGTTCTATTAGACCTCCATCAGCTTCAATGCATGCATTGATGCGCCTTTCATTATGTTTAACTACTTTCCGGAGAGTTAATGGCGTAATCTCAGCGCAAGCTTGTCGAATGCGGGTTTTCAGTTCGTCTCTGTTTCTTGGCTGAGTCTTGTAGACTTCGTTCTTTAGAGCTCCCCACAAAAAATAATCTAGGGGCGTGAGGTCGGGTGATCTCGGAGGCCAATTAATTAATGGACTATTTCTTCCAATCCATCTCCGGTGAAAATTATCGTTTAACCAATTTTGCGTAATCATTGCATTGTGAATTGGAGCTCCATCAAGTTGAAATATTATGTTATTATACCTAATAAGTGGAACATTTTCGATTTCGTCTGTAAATTCATTTTGCAAAAATTGCAGAAAACGCTCCGCATTCAAATTTCCCTCAAAGAAATATGATCCAATTAGTCGCTCGTTAAGGATACCGTACCACACGTTAACTTTTTCTGAATACTGGCGTCGACAATTTATAACCCAATGTGGATTGTCAACAGACCAATGCCGCGTGTTTTGATGGCTAACTGTGCCATTAGTAGTGAATGTGGCCTGATCGGAAAATAAAATGTTTTTAAAAAAATTACGATTATTCAAGAACTCTCCCTGGCACCAAAGGCAATATTCCAGTCGCCTATCTTTGCCTCCTTCTTCTAATGTTTGTAAGAATATTGGTTTGAAGGGATGTAGTTTATTCCGACGCATGCATCGCCAAATTTTATTTTTTGATACGTTTAAAATTGCTGACATTCTTCTTAAGCCCATCCTTCTATTACGTCTTACAAAGTCAAGTATTTCGTCTTCACCAACATGTACCCTCAATCGTTTCTTCTTTATGTTGATTACCGTGCCCGTTCTATTAAATTCAGTATTAATTCGCCAAACTCTTACGTGATCTATTCGAGGACGACCCTGATGGCGATTATTAAACTCTTCAGCTGCTTCCCTAGCTGATCGCGCGTTATCACCGACTAATCTTATTATTTCCACTTTTTCGGCAAGTGTAAGCATTATTATTCAGACAATAATTAAATACGACACAATACAACAAAGCACTTTGACAGTTCATGTTTTATTTCAAACAAAATTTCCACAGCACACTTTTTTTATGCGCAGCTGCCTATACAAATAATATTTACGGACTTATTTTTGAAGAAAATTTCAATATTTTTTAATTTTCGTGAAATTTTGCATTTAAGGTTTTGGGGCAATTCTGAACAAGTATTGCTAGTAAAATTTTTCGATAAAAAAATCCCTAACGTAATTTCTTGATTTTTGCCATTTATTTTACAATCACAAGGTGCTTTGCATATAGAGGGGGCAATTGGTTTTTTGGCAGTAAATAGAGCAATATGGGTTCTATATTTGAAAAAAAAAATTATTAAATTTAACTAAAAATAAAAAAGATATGAAGGTGTTACACTCTTAAGTGGGACACACTGTAGAAATGACACATAGAACAGATTTGTGATTTTTCAAAAATGCCAAACTCCTAGTTGTGGGTAATTCCGTAGTAACGTGTCACACCCGTCACACCCGTCTAACGACTATACAAAAGCAATGGGGGCTTTTATTATTATTTTGATGCAACATTATACAAAAGGGCGACTCATCTTTTAGAATTGTTGTAGATAGAAGTTCAAACTGTTAAGTTTTATGAAAACCATTTTTAAATAGCCGTGATGGTCGTTACCAGCACAGTGATCTCTTGGTTTTGGTAACCTAAAAATAAAAATTCGCGGAATGACCCTGTAAAGTTTCTATTCTAATAAACTTAATAAATAATTCTAGTTTTTATGTGAAATTTAGGCTACGCCTATTGACTATAATTTTTGGTAACTGTGAATCTTAAATAATTTTTCCGTATCTTAGTTAAATATTATTGTTGGTTTTTATAATATTTAATCTGGCAAAAACTAACTGATTTATGTTTCTTTTGCCTAAAGTTTTGTTTCCATGGCAAACCCATTAAAATATATCATTTGTCTACTATTTTCTTTGCACATTTGAACATTTCAGGTAATTATTACGGAAAAATCTGATACTCTCCTACTTCTTGATACTTCTTAAGGTTTCCAATTTTGATACAAAACACCAAAACATTGCCGTGAAAAAAGACATTGTTTTATTTATTACTTGTATACAACTGTTTTCCTTTTATTTAAATTGCTTTTCTTAATTTTCGTTGTTTTCTTCAGAAGCGTGCTGACGATTTACAACAGTTGCACTTTTCTTCTGATTTTCTTCTTATTAAATGTAAATATAAGTTTTGTTTGTATCCAAATATATTTATTTCACTTAAATAAATATTTCAAATAAATTAATCTCTACAAGCAAATAAACTAGAGTATTAAATGAAGTAAATATTGTTGGTGTCAAATATATATGTTTTGACCCAAAAGAATAAATTCAAACGAATATATTTCTTAAAAACAAGAAATCTTTTCTATCTGTGCATGTGCAGTCAGAGCAATTTTTTTTTTTATTAGGAACATAAATTGTGAGCCAACATATACTCAAACATCACCTCAAAGGTGCCTGCTCTTAGGTTTAAACATGACCGTGGAGATGTAAGAAATCTTACCCGATTTTGACAAACTTTTTATGGCCATTCTTACTTAAAGAATAAGAAAACATACTACCCAATCAATAGACAAAAGTTCGAATTTTACTCGGTCGAGATCTGAGATTTTTGCATTAAGAGGTTTAGAAACAGTTAAAACTGCAAAAATTGTGTGCCTTTTTAATAGTACTCCTATAATAACAATAGTTGTATGTTTGGTTGTTTGTTCAACCGATCAAGCCTTGTAATCGATATTTTACCAGGGTTCGGAAATATTCATTTATGAACGTTCGCGTACGTACATTTATGATTTTACACATGAACGTGAACGTCTCAATATTCTCTGATGCGTTCTCGTTCGCGAACGAGAAGCATAAAACAAGTCCAGATCGTTCGCGTTCGCGTATGTTAGGTAGCAAAAATTTCTGCTGTTGTTCGTACGCGTGTGTATTGGTGAGTCACACAGCGTGCGTTCATATATGTAGCTATAAGTTGCATCGATACGTTCGCGAACGGTCACTGCTGTCGTTCGCGTTCATAGGTGAATGTAAGTGCTGCGTCAAACATTCGCGGAAAGTTGGTGTGGTTCTATTCTATCTTCCATGCGTTTCAGATTTATAAAAAGAAGTTGCGGGAGATTATCAGAAATTGGTCAGAACTTCCCAAGGATCAAATCCACAACCACATTTTTTTTCACAGCCCCCACCCTCCCCTGCAGTACCCTAAAAATCAGGCAAAATTGTCCCCAAATTTACAGTTTTACAAAGTTACGTCATTTCATTATTTTTTTTTTTTGTAGAAATTACTATTATTGGATTATTGACATGTTTTTTTGTCAATTATAAACTAATTTAAAATTGTTTAAACAACTACTTTTTGTTTAAACAAAAATATACGATGTTACGAACACATTTTTCCATTTTTTGCAAAAATTATTAAATTCTTGTTTTTTGTCACTTATTAACTAATTAGCAATTGCTTAAACAATGGCCATTTGTTTAAACAAAAATATTTGATGCTACGCACATATTTCTCTAATAGTGCAGAAATTATTAGATTATTTGCTTTTTTGTCATTTATTAACTAATTTGCAATTGTTCAAACAAATACCATTTGTTTACAAAAATATACAATGTTACGGACATATATTTCTATTATATATATTATATATTATATTTGAGAAATTATTATTAGATTGTTGGCATTGTTAGTCATTAATTGACTAATTTGCAATAGTCAAAATAATAATAATTAGTGCTGCAACCACATTATTGGTTTGATCGATAGCGTAAAACCTCCAAAATTAGAGATCAGAAATCCTACAATAATTTTTGCCAAGAAATACGTACTAACATTGTATATTATTGTTTATACAAATTTATTTGTTCAAACAATTGCACATTAAGTAACAAATTACAAAAATCATGCCAACAATGTAACAATAATAATTTCTACAAAAAGAAAAACAGAAAAACATCGTAAATTTTTGTTTAAACAAATAGTAATTGTTTAAAGAATTGCAAATTCGTTAATAAATGACAAAAACTCAATAATATAATAATAATTTCAGCAATAACTATAAAAAATATATCCGTAATAATGTATATATTTGTTTAATCAAATAGTATTTGTTTAAACAATTACAAATTAGTTAATAAATGTTTAAAAAAATGCCAATAATCTAGTAATAATTTATGCAACAACTGTAGAAAATTATGACCATTACAACGTATATATTTGTTTAAATAAATGGCATTTGTTGACACAATTGCAAAATAAATGACAAAAAAAAAGCTAATAATCTAATAATTTCTACACAATTAGAAAAATATGTGCGTAACATCAAATATTTTTGTTTAAAACAAATGGTAATTGTATAAACAATCGCTAATTAGTTAATAAATGACTAGAGAAAATAATAATTTAATAATGTTTGCAAAAAAATGGAAAAATATGTTTGTAACATCATATATTATTGTTTAAACAAATGGTAATTGTTTAAACAATTTTAAATTAACTAGAAATGAATATACGGACATACCGTATCATACGGACATACTACCGTAATGATGAAATATTCAATGTAGGTACCTAAGATGGTGATATCCAGGCGGGATGCAATTTTTTAAATAAATCAAATATTACAGCCACAACCTGAATTCGAACCAGGGACCTTTGTGTTTGTAGCACAATGCTCTCCCATCTGAGCCTCAGTAGCTCAGATGGGAGAGCACTGTGTAAACGCAACCAATTGCAAAGAAGTTAATTAATGACAAAGAAGAATAATCTAACAATAACTTCTCAAAAAAAAGAAAACTTGTCCGTAATATTCTATATTTTTGTAAGCAAATTGTAAATGACAAAAAATGCCAATAACCTAATAATAATTTCCTTTAAAAAATATGTCCGCAACATTGTATATATTTGTTTAAACAAATGGTATTTGCTAAACAATTGCTAATTAGCCAATAATTTAATACTTTCTGGGAAAAATATATTTGTAACATCGCATATTTTTGTTTAAACAAATGGTAAATGTTTAAACAATTTTAAATTAGTTAATAAATGACAAAAAAACATGTCAATAAGTCAATAATAGTAATTTCTGCAAAAAAATAATAAATCACGTAACTTAGTAAAATTGTAAAATTGGGGAAAATTTTGCCTCATTTTTAGGGTACTGCAGGGGAGGGTGGGGGCTGTGAAAAAAATAGTGGTTGTGGATGTGATCCTTTGGGAGTTCTGAACAATTTCTGATAATCTCCCGCAAGTTTCTTTCTAAATCCGAAACGCATAGAAGATAGAATAGAACACTTACATTCACCTATGAACGCGAACGACAGCAGTGAACGTTCGCGAACGTATCGATGCAACTTATAGGTACATATATGAACGCACGCTGTGTGATTCACCAATACACACACGTACGAACAACAGCGGAAATTTGGTCTACCTAACGCACGCGAACGCGAACGGTCTGGACTTGTTTTATGCTTATCGTTCGCGAACGAGAACTCATCAGAGAATATTGAAACGTTCACGTTCTCGTTCGCGTACGAACGGGAGTGAATGTTTCCGAACCCTGTATTTTACCCACTTCCCTATGTCCAATCGAGTTAAAATTTTGCATGTGGGCAGATTTCCGGTGACAACGCATGAATTAATAAAAAAAATTGGGAAATTGACCAAAATTTGGAAAATTTTCTAAAATTTGAACAAATTTTCAAAGTCTTGAAAAATTCTCAAAATTTGCAAAATTTGACCAATCGAGTTGAAATTTAGTATGTAGACAGATTTCCGGTGAAAATGCAAGAATCCACAAAAAAACGAAAAATTTTCAAAATTTAAGAAATTTGTCCAATCGAGTTGAAATTTAGTATGTAGACAGTTCCAGTGGACAATGCATGAATCAATCTATTAACAAAACCTGAAAATACATCCAAAATTAGGCAAAATTCTCAAAATTTAGAAAATTTGTCCGATGATCTTGAAATGTGGACACATTTCTACTGACAATCCATGAATCAATAAAAAGAATTGGAATTTTTTTGGAAAATGTTTAAATATTTTTCAACCAAAAACTTTTATTATAAAGCGTAGTTTTTAAAAAATGTATTTTTTACTTAAATTTATATGATTAAACCGAAGCGCAGAAAATTTTGATGGTCATGTACAACCTACATGTGGAAATGAGTGTACCACACTTACATCCATTTGTTTTTGTTAAGTACATAGTTTCAAACACACGGCTCAATGTAACAAGTCGGATTTGGCGCGGTAGTTTGGATGGAGATTTGAATTCGAACTTTGGCGTGCTTTGTGTTAGGTTGGTATTGGAGGCGAACGGAAGCGTCCATATACGTTAACGGTTTTTGGAGGTGGCGTGACCATCGCATTCAGGGGTGCGTTAGACGGTCAAAACGGTCCTTCTTATTTTAGCCATTATGGGGTGAAGACGTGTTTTCTTAAGAGCAGGGGCTCTATAAGATAACTGTGGTGTCTGTGCTCAACCGTAATAATAAGGTATTTTTATTCGTTGTCTGTACTTGCTGATTCGTCCATCTCTGCCAAAAGAATATTATCATCGTTTTAGAATTAACTTTCATATTTTCATGTAAGCAGTTCTGCATTGTTGTATATATTTTTCTTAATAGATTTAAATGTGGTTTTCTTCGGCATATTCATTTTAGAATAATATAAACCTGTCCCTCTTATAGCAAAGTATTTAGCCTTGCATATAGTATTAATAAAATTAGTGAGTTCAAACTTTTCTAACAAAGTCTTGGAGAAAGAACTCACGATTTGAAGCCTCCGTAAGAGAGAGATAATTAATTCACGCTACCGTAAGATCAGATTGTTTAGAGTTGATTAAAGTAAAATAATAAATATTTAGTAGGGGTCTCCGCCCCATCACATCAATACTATTATGGAGAGCTGGACAACGCTGTACTCTAGACGCGTGTTTCTCGAAAACTTAATCGGTTCAGCGGTTAATAAAACAAACAACATCGCAAAGAGGGATAAGTCATTTCTGGAGTATAATATACCGAGTACGACAGACCATATTACCTAATAGTTGGCAAAACCTTGAACTCGAGCGTCTGCCCCGTATAGGCTGACTGCAGCACTCAGGCCAGTGGAATGATCAAAACAAAGAGGAGAATTTCTTCTTCAAACAGGTCTCTAACGCAGGCACGGCCAGGAGCACGGCTCTAGCCGCCAACGAGAGTAGTTGATGATGTTGTTCAGTCAGTGTCCGCGAGCAACTATGAAATTCCCCAGGCCATGCCACTATGCTGGCTGCAGCAGCCGCTCCGCTGCGCGCTGCGACTTTGACCGGTTCGCTCTTGTAAAAAAGTGAAATTGATTTCTGTGTTCTATATTCCGTGGCAAAAGAACTAGTTGCGAGCAAATTGAGGCGAACCCATGAAGAAGCTGCGCTGCTTCGGAAATATTGTTGCCGTATGCCGCCGGCTACCATAAGGAATTCGCGCGATTATTGAAAATAATGGTCTTATTAGATTGATCTGATTACATAGGCATTCAACTATGTGCCACATAGGTAGTTAGCTGATACAAATTATCATGATTTAGGGGTTGTTAACCACATAATTTGTGGTTATACGTTATATTATACGTTGTAAATATTTATTTAGTTTCTACGTATCAAAATATATCATAGCTAATTTTTGGGTGATTTTCGCGGTAACGTTTAAAATTGAATATCTTGGTTATTATTGAAACTAGAAGATTCATGATTGGTGGCCCAAAACTAGAAACATAACCAAATAAAACGATGTTTAGTTCATTATGATATCTTATACAGGCTGTTCAAAATTTGCAACACAATAATTGAATTTTCAAATTGTCCTCGTGATCATACTTGCTCTTGCTCATGCTCACACACATGCTCTTGTACAGTTTCGTAACATTACAGATCGAAAAACCATGAATGTAAATGTAAACTTGTGTTTCTACGCATTTTGATTTTTATTATTTTTTATTTTTTACTGGACAGCATTGTAATGATACTTGTTTGAGAAGACCGTATGATACCTAGCTCACAATATTATTGTTAGAAACTATCTCTAGAAAGTCGACAACCCAATCAGAGTTATTTTACACATTTTCATTACCATGGCCAAACATTTCGTCATTTTCAAATATATCTTTTCAGAGAGTTTCATAGAGCAGAGATAATCTAATCTGATAAAACCATCATTTGTAGATTAAAATTAAAATTATATTATAGGGTAAATTTTAATTACCCTATAATTAAGAAGATAAAAAATATATACATATTTATGTTTGTTAATTTTAATAATAATATCACACCGACATACAATAATATACAATACAATAACAATATTCTCATATGCCTTTATTCGTATCTGAATCAATACTATCAATAGACACACACATATTATCAATAGACTTTTGGAAAAAAAAGTGGGTCATTCCGCGAAAAGAGATTAGCTATGCTGGTAACGCCCGTCACAACTATTTAAAAAGGATTTTTCATAAAATTTATCAGAGTTTGAATATCGATTAATTTTAAAAGATGAGTCGCCTTTTTGTTATTATGTTCCATCAGAATAATAATTATTGCCCAATTTCCTTATTTATAGTTGTTAATAGTGCGTGACGGGTGTGACACGTAACCGCGGAATGACCCAAATGCGAAAATCCGTTCTGTACGATTCTGGCATTCAGTTTCTCAAAAACTAGAGAGAAAGAACAATTTCTACATTCAGATATTTCAGTTACTTTATCATCTACGCTCAAAGATTTTTTTAAATTAGGTATAGATTTCTTAAAATGAATAAACAAAAAAAATGCATTTTGGTAAATTCAAAGTTCATTAGTTTTAAATCAGTTTTACAGCTGAAAGCAATTTTAAAGTTTTTAAAAAAATACGTTAATAGTTCTCAGATTCTAGATCCTTTTTGAATGGATAACACTTGAAAAAGGAAATGTTTGCGCCAAATAATTGCTCATATAATTTTTGTGTATCTAATTATGATCGTTTGGCGTTATTAGCGTGAAAAAAAAACATGCATAATTAATTTTAAAAAACTTTAAATATATTATATAGAATATATAATATATAAAAATATCAACTAAACCGGGTTTTCTTTTGTTTCACTTGGATGAAATTGAAACTGCGAGTAATTTTGGCGATGACATTCAAATTATGGATAGTTTTTAATTAATTTAAATTATTTGCATTCAATATTAAAAGTATGTATGTACATACTTACGCAATTGAATTTTCGGAAACAATAGGTTTTTGTTTCACGAACGCAGTGGATATTTTCGAGTTACCATGTACATTTTTCAGTTTGACAGATGGAAGCAACTGCTAAATTTTATTTTAAAATTGTGAAAAATAATAAATAAAATAGTTTTCATATCTTAGATCCTTTTGAAAGGATTCCGCTAGAAAGAACATATTTGAGCCAAAGAAGGGCTCATATAATTTTTGTTTAATTGATTATGATCGTGTGGCGTTATTGGTGTGGAGAAAACTTCCATAATTAATTACACAAAAACTATAAATTGTATTAAATTATATTGTGGTCACGCAGAATTTGATGTGATGCCTTAGCAGGTAATGCTGTTTGACCGAACACAATTTTACTTTAAACAACTGTTACTACGCAGTCAATTTGACACATGGCAATGCTTGTTAAAAAATCTGATGTGGCCAGGCACATGACTTTATCATACTATATAAAACATTAATAGTTTAGCTGCATGAGATTCTATTTGATCGAGATCGGCCATGTCTGCATTAAAATAAAACTAGTACAACTACACAGATATGTCGATCAAAGCTGCGTTCGGATATTGTACTCCGTTGACCCGGGTACAACGTCCAAATGACACTTGCGTGTTATTTGGTGTAAAAAGTATAACGGTGTACAATATCCGAACGCACCTTATATTGACAGTAGGTATTGTCAAAACATTAGCGTTTGACACTGCCTACTGTCATTAGAATCAAAATATCTGACAAATCCTGGCTACTAGTTTTAATGCAGTACGACCGATCTCGATGAAATAATAAATTATTAATATACATAAATTATTCAGTATTTCCTCTTACTTAATTTATTATTTAACTATTTCGACGAAATTCCAGAAATGGCGGCTTGCAAAATCTTTCAGAATTGCTAAGACTAAACCTCCAGTTCCTTTGGACCCTTTTCAACAGAAAGCTTTTCAGCTCTAAGTTTGGTCATGAAACTTCTAAATATGAAGTTTCGTCCCGATACCTTCAGTAGTTTCTCCGGAATCGTTGTCACAAAAAAACGGGTACACACACACAGACATTGTTTGTACCTTGGTCAAAAATGTTGGCCAAAAAGACATATTTCCGCTAAAATCTAAAAAAATTTTTTGGCACGATTACAATACTTTACATACTGCGTATGATAAAGTAAAAAGCTTAAATGTAGCTACATATTTGTTGTGTTACGGACACTGTAGCTACAGCCAAATTCTTCATTAATTTGTGGAAATATCAAGTGTTCTGACCCCACATTGAAATAAATTAAATTCTCGAACAACTATGTAAAAAAACTTTCAAATTATATCAAATAGCAATAATTCAAATAGCCTTGATGTAAATCAACATGCTTTAATCCGTAGAAGTCACAACAACACAGGAAAAGAACACAACTAACGATTATCACAATTTAATTGCCAGAATCTAGAAATGTAGCTCCTTTAGTTGTGGCCAATTAACACTGTGTTTCTGTTCCCCCAGCCTCCTTTCTGTTCAATGCTAATTAGCACTAGATTACCTCCGAAATGTAGGCCAATCTAGAAGACTGGGTGACTAAGAAGTACAGCAAGCGACTTGATCTTGTTACGGATGTTCCCAAGGTGGAAATTTATTATTTTTTCACCGGCACACCATTCGATCTTTCACTTAAGAACCGTTCGACTAAAGCAAAGCGTTCTGTTGTACAGATCCAAGCATTTAATTGCTTTGGTGTTATTGCCTCTCTCAAGACACTTTCACTTAATTCGTCGGTGATTGTATTTAAGAGAAAGACATTCGGAAGCTTTTAAAGACCGGAATTATGTGTATTCCCATCATAAATGGGAAGTCATTGTGATTGGGTTCGCATAGCTTTGATTGCAAAGGACATTAAAATTGGTATTAGTTGAGAGTATTCTTTTGCGACAGGGCGGTAAAAAAAGTTAATGTATTTGGTTGTAATAAAGTAATGAAATGTACCGACAAAAGCACAAGAGAAACCACTGAAAACAATTATATTATAATACCTAACTTCAGTCGAAAAATGTTGTCCAAGTTTGAATGTGGTTCCCTACATGAAAAAAAAATGAACACAGGTGATACGCTGCACTTGTTTTTGGCGTTTCGCTTGAGATGTCACAACGGTTCACTTATGGTTATATTAGGTACAGTCATGGAAATAAGTAAGTTCGTATCGCTATCGCAGGATTTGAAAATAGTATGTCGGTTATATATTCGTGTACTGTTCTACCTCGACCCGACCGGTTCGCAAAAAGTTGTCCGTCACGAGGTGGTTTTTCGATGGATGTAATGTAACGGGATTTAGTTTATTTTTAGCGTGTCCGACCTTCCCTTAATGTGATATCTTCAATGCAATGTAATAAATGAAATATTATCACTACAGTTAAGTTTACGAGTAGGTAATGCATTTAATTAAATATAGAATTACTTTTATAATAATATTAATATACATGAAATTTGATAATATGATACGAAAAGCTCATTTTAAGATATTGCGTAATATCATGACACATTATATAAATTTATGTTAACTAATACACATATTAATTACGCAAGTAAATGCCTTTGCCCAGCAGTAGGATGACGGGCTTAAGTAAGTAAGTAAGTAAATGCGCAAATCAACTTGATGCCAATCAAGTTATTTATCACTAAATATAGACTATTTCAGAATTGTAATATTAAAATATATTCACTAAATGTAAATAAATTCTCTAAACATAATTTAAATTTACATTTAGGACGAGCATTATTTTGTATGAAGGACAATGGAAATTTTATATCTGTATTTACTTTACAGCAGTTAATGTTCAATTATCTTTCATGACATCTAATACATGCTTGACAACCAAAATAATTTAAATTATAGCAATATATACAGGTGTCCCACGTTTCTTCCGCAAAACAATGTTTTTCAGAAAGTAAATTACATCTTCAATTCATTAAATGTTACAGCCGTTTGAATTATTAACAATATCTTATTTTAAACGGCTCCAACTTCAGTAAGAACAGAGAAAAGCAATAAGACCATATGAAACATATTACTTTCTACTTTCTAGAAAAAAAAAACAAAACATTTTGGAATTTTCTTTTGTTTATTTGTTAAAACAAATTATTAAAATTTTACTTATAATTAATAATTTTTTATTGTTGTAATATGTATTTATTGTGTTTCATTTTTGGTTTTGCATTGTTTGATAACTAATTAATTTTTTATTTTTCTTTTTTTGTTAATATTTCAAAGAGCTCTACAGAAGTTTTATTGTAATATAGTTGCAGTTCAATAAGCACACATTTTTCATTTACTATATATTAGCTGGAATATTATTGGAAATTTTATTTCTAAATTTGTTTTCTAAATAAATTAAGTGGCGTGTATTAACAACGATAATAAGTTAAAAATAACATTTTGACTTATGAATTGTGTACTGTAAGGTTAGCTAAAATGCATATACATTAAAAATGAAGGTCTTTTTAATTTCCAAACAATATAAACTATAACTGAAAATGTTTAACGACATACTTTGTCAAAGTAATATTATAAGTTAATAATATGACAACATACAGGCGGGATGTAAATTTTAAATATATCAAAAATTACAGCCACAACCTGGATTTGAACCAAGGCCCTTTGCGTCGCTAGCACAATGTCAATAGCTCAGATGGGAGAGCATTGTGCTAGCGACGCTAAGGTCCCTGGTTCAAATCGTCAAGTGGTTGGTTTCTCTTACGTATAGCTTTTATTGCATATGATTGTGATATGCAATAAAAGCTATACGTAAGAGAAACCAACAACATTTCTTTCTGAAGCGTCTCCTTTTGGGAAATTATATACCCGTTACCAACACAATTTATACTCATCCCAGGTCAAATTTGATGAACTAATTTTTATGTTGTATAAATGTTCTTTTAGATTGTCGTAAATTTTGGTTTATTTTTTTAAAATAACAATTATAACATATTTACATTCCATCAAAATTCGTCGAAAATTTAGAGCTTGCTTCCAAAAATTTTTGTAAATTGGTGATATACATAATTGTCATTATTTTCAGTTGTCGGATATTTGAAACATATTGCTGTAAAGTAACTACAAAATAATAATATAAAAAAATAGTAATGATATATTTATGCTATACAAAATACATAGGTACTCCTTTCTGTTTATCAAGTTAAACACTGCAAAATATCGTTGAAGCTAAATATCTCGAAAAAACCAGTAAATCACAATTAACAAATTACCATAAAGACAATTTAAAGCAATTTAATTTTAATTTATTTCTATTTTGTGAATAAATGTTAATATATATGTCGGTTCTGAAATAACTTATTGACAACAACAAATTGATTTTTGTATTTATTAACACAAAAATAGCTATTAGATGCAATAAGGTTGTAAGTATAATTTGTTGTGTTGTATGCAATATCTTGAAATGAGATTTTCATTTCATGTAATCGAAAACTTTTATGTTTATTAATATAAAATTAACGTCATATTTAATAAAAACACAGTTACATTGCAATGTAGGAATTACATTAATTAATTCCACATTAAGCTAATAAATAGAAACATATAAATCATTATAAACCAATTCAAAGCCTTCGAACAAGGTTTCGCAAATAATAAATTTCCGATATACGAGTTGAAGCGTAAACGGACAATTTTTTGCACTTAGCGGCCGAGCGGTCGACCAGAATAACAAAAAACTTGTACTTGGATGTATCATCGACACACTGCTAAAATATTTGTAGAACTTACTTAATTCCAAGAGTGTACAATGTTAACAAGGTTTCTGGAACATTTCGTACTAGTTATAATAATTAATTACTTGGAATTTAATTTGTCGTTTTGGTGTGTTGGACATTTCCTGTTTCATTTAATTAATTTATGTTGTGTATTACTGTATAAATTGCAATGCGATGATATTAGATTCATTGGATAATTTATGTATTTATTCAATTTAGAATGTCCTTGATTAATTTGACTTGCATATTTGGAATATTGGTATGTAGGTAATGGTAAATAGCATATTGTAGCACTAAAATTAAAGCACTAAAATCACTAATACATTTATAGGGTACTACCAGTGAAAAACTGCCGGTCAAACAAGACAAAAATCAATAAATGATTAAATTTAAATCAACCAATGTTACTACGAAGAAAGAACATAATAAAAGTAAATACATTTGAATAAAAAAATCAGGGTAATAAAAATAAATCGAATAGACAAATTAAGAAAAAGTTTCATGTCGGCTTATTGGGGTTTTCAGTTTCTAAAGAAGTTCTGCAAAAAAGTTTTGTCGAATTGATGGTTTTCTCCTTTTTTAACGTCGGTTATTGATACGCAAATAAAACAGTAACTATAGATTTTTACACTTAAATTAAAAATATCTCAACACAACGTTGTTTTAAAATAATTTTAAGCTCAAATGTATCTCCAATTTCAGATATCGGTTGTGTTTAGGACGAGACTGTAACCTCAAACCAGTAATTAAAAATTATAGAGATTTGAAATGTTAGAATCAGGGATTTGAATCATAATGCTGTGAATACTTTTTCTTTAATTTACATGTGTCATGATCTTCGTAATCTACGATACAGCACTCTGTAACATTTCTGAGTTATTTTTCTTGTATAAAAAGTATTATTGGGTTAGTAAAAAAACATATCTCCAAAATTAAAAGCAGGAAATAAAAATGTATTTGTATATAAGAAAATTATCTTCAGCCGCGCTGAAGATAAAGTACCCACACCGCAAAATATTTAAAAAAAAGGGAACCGATTTTGCCCATTCTCAAACTTGTCCGTACTTTTTGAGTGGTTAGCTTATACAGTAAGCGCGTAAAGTATGGAAACATGACAAAATCTCAAGAACGGTTTGCTATTTTAAAAAATCCTCGGACACGTCGATTTATAATTATCAAATGATATCAAATTAAATTTTTTACCTTCCATTGTTTTTCACAGATGACGTCATCGACATTTTTTTAACAGACAACCCTATATTTTTTTTAATGAATTTGACAGATCTTTTAATTGTCTTAATGGTAGCATAATATTTTTGTGGCCTTATATAAGAAAATTTTCGAGAAAAAGACAATTGAAAGTTATGAAATAAAAGTGACAAAATCTCCGGAACAGCTCCATCGAATTTAACGAAATTTTGGAATTAAGTATTTTGCAACCATGTGAAGTCACTGGCGTTATTATCGTTGATGCAACGTTTACAGTTTCTGGGATATAACCTTAAACTTTTGAATTTGAAACAGATCACCATGTATATTTTGACATTTTCTGTTACAGTTTTTCAGTGCCTGTTCAATGTTACTACGCTTGTTACAGTATTATATCAAAAACCTCTAGAAATTAACAAAAACCTTTATTACTTAGGTCTAAAAACAAACAATGAAAAAATTGATAACAAAACATAACAACAACAAAAACGATCAAATTTAAAACAATGTGTTTTTGTCGATGGTTGAGGATCCTCATAAACCAACTAGAGTAGTTGCAGTAGAAAATGTAATAATGTTTTGTTATAAATTTTTTCCTTGTTAATTTTTAGACCTAAGTAATAAAGGATTTTGGTAATTTCTAGATGCTTTTGATATAATAAAGAACACTAACAGAAAATGTGAAAATATACAGGGTGTTCTATTTCAAATTCAAAAGTTTTAGGTTATATCTCTGAAACCGTAAACGTTACATCAACGATAATAACGCCAGTGACTTCACATGGTTGCAAAATACTTAATTCCAAAATTTCGTTAAATTCGGTCGAGCCGTTCCGAAGATTTTGCCAGTTTTATTTAATAACCTTCAATTGTCTTTTTCTCGAAAATTTTCTTATGTAAGGCCATAAAAAAATTATGCTACCATTAAGACAATTAAAAGATCTGTCAAATTCATTAAAAAAATATAGCGTTGTCATTTAAAAAACATTTCGATGACGTCATCGGTTAAAAACAATTGACGGTAAAAAATCTAATTTGATATCATAAGGTGTATTTTGATAATTATTAGTCGACGAGGATTTTTTAAAATGGCAAACCGTTCTTGAGATTTTGTCATGTTTCCATACTTTACGCGCCCACTGTATATAAGTCTATATCTGCCACGCCTCCTTAAAGGTGTTAAAAATGTTGCGTCAAACTGGATATACCCTCGCCACAGCACATGTGGGGGTATAACAAGTGTAACAATAATTATAACAAGTGGTAGAGCAGTAATAACAGTTATAAAAAAAAACAATGTTGAATGAAGCACAAACGGTAAGGCAAAATATTAAAATTGATTAAATTTATATTATTATTAAGTTTATTAATTTAAAACTTAAAACTAAAGAACTATTTAAAAGTTCCCTATGAATTTTTAAATTTAAATGAAAATAATTGTATCGACATACCTTAGAAAAATACAAATTTTTAAATAAATTACAAATTACAGTCACTACCTCGATTTGAACCAGGGACCTTTGAGTTTCTAGTACAATGTACTAACCAAGCTATTGGGGCCTATGACAAAATTTGATAGGTTATAGTTAGTGTTTGGTAGTGTTGGCTACTTCCTGGCCTTTATATGACAATTATTCAAAATTATTCCTACCATTTAACAATTTTTTATATAGAATTATGAACAAACGGTAAGATACAATATTAAAATTGAGATGGAACATTCAAATTTGATATCTCAGCATTACCTTAAATTTATACAAATTTACACAAGTTTTCCCTTAAATTTTTTTTTTTAATTTGACTAAGAATGATTATACGGACATAACGTAGAAAAATACAAATTTAAATAAATAAAAAATTACAGCCACAACCTGGATTTGAACCAGGGACCTTGGAGTTTTTAGCACAATGGTCTAACCAACTGACCTATTGGGGCCTATGATATTATAGGGTTTTGCAAAAAACGTATCACCAAAATTAAAAGCAGGGAATAAAAACGCAAATTTTAGGAATTTCTAAATAAAACATTATCAGCCATTAAAAATTATTACGTTGAATTAAGAACAAACGCTAAGATAAATTATTAAAATTGAGATACAACATTCAAATTTGATTTTACATTTACCTTTTTTTATTAATTAACAGCACCCCGTAGGTACTTGGGTATAACACCTACTAAATAAATAATAAATAAATAAAAAAATACAGCCACAACCTGGATTTGAACCAGGGACCAGCACAATGGTCTAACCAACTGACCTATTGGGGCCTATGACAAAATTTGATAGGTGTCATGATAGGTTAGTGTTTGGTAGAGTTGGCTACTACCTTGCCTTGATATGACAATTATTCCTATCATAGGCGCCAATGGCATTATGCGAGGAACTCAAAGGTTCCTTGTTCAAATCCAGATTGTAACTGTAATCTTTATTGATTTAAAATTTACATCCCGCCCCTATGTCACCATTATCTATACATTTTTAAATTTAGCTCAAAAAGGTTGAAAAGCTGAACCCTAAATTCTTCATACAGAATAATTTTTCTCAAGATCCATTTGAGGTCACGCTATATACATATTCAAGTTGCGCCAAAATGTTGACGAAATAAAATCTCATAGTTGTTGAGATACCGGGCTAAACTGGCAACTAGTCTTAAAAATGTTTATTTAATAAGATTTTAAAATGGTACAATACTATTTGCCATTTTAGAAAAAAGAGTTTACTATTTTACAGCAAATGAAACTTACGAAACTTAACTATACGATGTTCCCGAGGTTTATGATCAGTTTCAACTATGTAACCATTACCATACAAATTCTGTCCAAACCTTTCACATCCAAAAACTATGGCTAAGCATTCCTTCTCAATATGTGCATAATCTTAGATCATACGACATTAAAATGTATAAAGATCATATATTATAATATCTAGAAATCGAAACAAAACAAGCATCCTTTATCACCAAAGCAACCACATTCCCACAAAACAAAACACACCTGCAACTAAACTAACCAGAATCTTTGTTCCAGATAATGCCAATGAACAATGCCAAACGGGACCCTCCTTCTCAGGGAAGCGAATGCTTCCACAACAAGTCTATCGGCAATTGTCGAAAAATCCCAACAGAAGAGACCTCCATTACCTGAATACGACCTAAAACTCCGCTCATGCCAACTAGATCTAATCTTACTCAAGAAACCAACGACCAGCATAGCCCTAAAAGCCTCTCTAACAGACGAAGGCTTCGAAAGCGACATAGACAGCCTATCCATCGTCTCAAGTGACGACAGCTTCACCAACAATGCCCCAAAAACAGAAACCGACAGCGCCAACGGTTCCTCCTATTCAGACTCTGACGATTCTGATGTCAAACCGCCAGAGGTGTTAATAGACAAAGAAAGTTTTGATCTAGTCAAGTGTTCATGCTATTCCGATGTTAAATTCCCTGATCTGCTGGTGTTCGTCATCAAGGAAGAAGCCCTGGTGTTTAAATTCGGTAACCTGGATGATCTACAGAAGTTCTACAGTAGTTTCAACGCCTTGAAGGCAGTTACGAATCAAAAAGCGTACTGTGAACCAATCGGAGCTAAATTCAACCTGTTGCAGAGGACAGACAACAATGGTGTGACCCATATAGAGATATCCAGGCAACCCAAACCCAATATCGATATAGATTATGAGCCAACCAGCATCATAAGCATAAACACCCCTGAAAATTATATCCATGAGAAGATCCTGGAGAAGATGAAGTATAAAAAGTCAGTTTCGAACGAAAACTTGTTGGATGAGTCAAGAAAGACCTTACGAAAGGTCTGGACGTCCTCAGAAGACATCTTAGACATCCCAAAGAAGCCTGAAAGGCGGAAAAAGCTGAAAGGTCAAGCCCCAGCTCCACCAATCGAAGAAAACATACTCAAGGGGGAATTCATCAGAGTCAACGTGTCCAAAATTGATCAAAAACCCTCGATTGATAAACCAAAACCTTTTAACATCTTAGGTACGATGAAGCCTAAGTTGACGACGTACCAGCAGTTCAAATTCAGCGAACCTAAGAAGTTAGACACGTCCAGGAAGGTTAATCTTGAAAATTGGACATCCTCAGTACCTAGAATGATCAAAAATCAGAGAAGTCGAAGTGAGACTAGGAATTTTACACCGATGGCTTATAGATACATAGATACGACTCAGAATTTGCCTAATCGGAGGCACCAACCTTCTGTAGTGACCATAATAAGTCCCCAGCCTATTTCGAATCGATTGTTTGGTATGTCTAGTAAGCTAAAAGATTTTGGGAAATTTGATCCTGAAGTTAGAAGTGAGAGTGGGAGGTGGAATAGTCTTGGTGAGTTGACGCATAAATTATCGCAGGAGAATAACCTGAAAAGTGTTATAAAGAAGGAAGACAACAAGAGGAAGAATGAGAAAAAGGTGACTTTTAGTGCTTACACTACTGTTCAAGTTGTTTGATTAGTTTTTTCTGGTTCGGTATTAAAGATTTTGGACAAATTTTGTTAATAGAGATGCAGTTTTTTGTTTTGGTTTAGCGATGTCTGCTTTCGAATGAGACATGTAGAGAATGAGTTTGTATATAGCAATCATGTAAAATATGTATATGTAAAGTATATAGGACGAAATAAATGTTTTTACTTGTACGTTTGCTTGTCTTATTTTTGTGTTAGTAAAAAAAATATTATTAATTGTTTTAAAGAAACTTGTGCTTCATCTGATAAGTATTTTTGGTAAGTACACACATAAAATAATTAAGACTTTACAGCTATTTTCCAGTCGTTTAAAGGCGTGTGTTAATTTCGATCAAATTTCTTAGAAAGTGGTGACAAATCAAATCAAAATTGATGACAGATTGCAAAAGATAGTATGTATTAGGATAACATTACCACCTGGAAAAATTGGACAAAGTAGAAATTCTTGCCTTTTTGGCAAATTAAGAACATAATTGAAAATCTTGTTCTGACATGTACATTCAAAAGTTTAATGATTTTCTAATAATGATAGTATGCAAATCTAATATTAAAATGAATAATCATAAATAAATAAATATTTATAAAAATAAAACTGATTTAAATTAAATTAGACAACCAGCAGTAGCCCCTTAATTTTATTACTACCACTTTATGAAATTAAATATGGTACCTTGCTTAAGGTATAATTGTTATTCAAGTAAAAGGATATTGTGAAAAGGTACCGTTTGAAAAAAAAAATATTTCGACCAAATGAGAATAGGTTTAACTATCTACAGTGTGTCCCGCTTAAGAGTGTAGCACCGTTATAGTACATATTACGTTATCATACGTAGAATGACAAAGTATTGTAATCACGCCGAAAAAAATATTTGAGATTTTAGCGGAAATATGTCCTTTTGGGTCCTCTGAACATTTTCGACCAATGTACAAAAAATGTCTGTGTGTACCCGTTTTTTTGTGGCGACGATTCCGGAGAAACTACCAGTTTTGACAGTTTTGAACGTTTTGATAGGTTGGACAGCTTTGACAGTTTTGACAGTTTCCACAGGTTTGGCGGTTTTGAGAGTTTTGACAGTTTGGACAGTTTTGACAGTTTAAATCTTTCCATTATTCCTTATTCTCGAGTCTCCCTTGTTTTAATTTCTTTTAATGAAATACAACCGTCTACTTATTGTAAACAATATTAACAATTAATATTGTAACAATTAATTGTAGATGTTCAAAATTGTCCATAACCCTTAAATCAAAAATTTCCATTTTCATTTTCCATATCATTTTGGTGGGTATTAGAGACTATAAAATGTAGACTGTGAAGGTAGAAAATTTTATAATTTTTAAATTTTCATAAATTTATTTAAGGATTATGGACCCAGCGGTCTAAGTCAATGTTATCTTGATTTTCGAGTAGAAACAGCGTTGACAACGTTGGCCACGCGGAACCCACCCGGATATCAAATTGTATGCAATGCTTTTGGGTAATTACGAGTAAAAATTTCAGATTTTTTCATTTATTTTAGCATCCCAGGAGCTGTGGTAAGAAGTGAGTCAATGTAAAAAGTATATTAATACTTATGGACCAATATAATTTGTGGTTTGACAAGTAGCCCAAAATCGGTGACAGTCCCGTACTTCCCTAAATGTACTTCCGCTTTTTACTTTATCATACGCAGTATGTAAAGTATTGTAATCGTGCAAAAAAAAATTTTTGAGATTTTAGCGGAAATATGTCTTTTTGGGTCCCCTGAACATTTTTGACCAAGGTACAAAAAAAATGTCTGTGTGTGTGTGTGTGTGTGTGTGTGTGTGTGTGTGTGTGTGTGTGTGTGTGTGTGTGTGTGTGTGTGTGTGTGTGTGTGTGTACCCGTTTTTTGTGACGACGATTCCGGAGAAACTACTAAAGTTATCGAGACTAACTTCATATTTAGAAGTTTCATGACCAAACTTAGAGCTGAAAAGCTTTCTGTTGACAATGGTCCAAAGGAACTGGAGGTTTAGTCTTAGCATTTTTGAAAGATTTTGCAAATAAGCCGCCATTTCTGGAATTTCCTCAAAATAGTTAAATAATAAATTGAAGTAGAAGAAATTCTGAATAATTTATGTCTATGACATTTTTTGGTACAATCAATAGTTTAGCTGCAAGAGCAAATTCTATTTCATCGAGATCGGTCATACTGCATTAAAACTAGTAGCCAGGATTTGTCAGATTTTTTGATTCTAATGACAGTAGGTAGTGTCAAACGCTAATGTTTTGACAATACCTACTGTCAATAATATAAACTGCGTTCGGATATTGTACACCGTTACAGTTTTTACACCCAATAACACGTGTCATTTGGACGGTGTACCCGGTGTCAACGGAGTACAACATCCGAACGCAGCTTTAATCGACATATTTGTCTAGTTCTACTAATTTTATTTTAATGCTGTCATGGCCGATCTCGATCAAATAGAATCTCATGCAGCTAAACCATTAATTTTATATATAGTATGATAAAGTCATGTGCCTGGCCACATCAGATTTTTTGCTTTTCAATTCATATAAGGGCAACCATGGGAAACATTTTTTTCATAAAAGCACTTACCTGAAAATTTACTCAAAATAATTAAATTTGAGTTATAAACTCTTCACTAAAAATATGCACACTTTGTTTCAGAATTTCTCGATTTTCGGCAATTCTAGAGGCGAAACAGTTAAAGCAACAACAAACACCAAAACAGCAACAGACGTGCAACAAACGTCATATATAACGCTTTTAAGTTAAAAATAAGGTGGTAATTTTTATAAACAATAATTTTTTTTTAAAAATTGTCCTTTACAAGTAAATTAACATATTATATACCATTTTAAAGAAATTCAGCTAGGAGTCAAAAAAAGGCAATTAATGTTTAGATTCTCCTTAAAAAAAAACAGAATTATGTACGTGTTCAACCTTAGACTCTTTTTTTCAAAACAATCTTTTAATACTCTATAAAAAATAGAGCGGTTATACGTAGTTTAAGTACCAGTTGGCATTTTCAAGTTAACACCGTACATATTATGTGCTGGATAAAATCTTTCGCTCTCAAAGTAATTGAACACTCGATAGAGTGTCATTTTATAATAAGAAAAACATTAATTTACATTAAAATGTGCACCAGCAAAAAATGCATACGACAGTTATTCTAGATGATTAAAAGATCTAGCAATTTTTTAGGAATTTTCATTCTCGCCATACTATAGGAAGGAAGATATAGGCGAAAAACTATTTTGAAAGAGGGCAACAAATATGTTTATGACAATAACTTTGTTCCTATTGGTCTGACGACAATGAACATTGCAGTAGGATTGATAGATCTTTTAATTCTCTAAAATAAAGGTAGACTTTATACGGCGGAAAAACTTCAACAACAAGTAGCAACGGATAATCCTGCGGAAGAACATATCTCGGAAATGTTTAAGTTTTAGCTGCATGCTGTTGCTTTTCTTATTATAAAATATGATACAGAGTCATGTTTTTAAATACTTGGGACGCGGAATGGATTACTTAGCACATGAATAACGTAGTATGATAAAGCATTGTAATCGTGCCGAAAAAATGACGCTTTGGGCCCCCTGAACATATTTGACCGAGGTACAAAAAAAGTATATGTGTGTGTGTGTGTATGTGTGTGTGTATGTGTGTGTGTATGTGTGTATGTATGTGTGTACCCGCTTTTGTGGCGACGATTCCAGAAAAAATACTAAAAGTAACGGGACGAAACTTCATATTTAGAAGTTTCATGAAAATCCTTTTGTTCAAAGGGTTCCAAAGGAACTGGATGTAAACTCTAGCATTATTCAATCATTTTGCAAATGGGCCGCAATTTCTGTAATTTCGTCAAAATAGTTAAATAATAAATTAAGGTAGAATAAATATTGTATAATTTATGACTATGACATTTTTTGGTAAAATTAATGGTTTAGCTGCATGAGCAAATTGGATTTGATCGAGATCGGTCGTGTTTGCAGTAATAGAAAACTAATTAGCCAGGATTTGATTTGTCATGTGCCTGGCCACATCAGATTTTTTACGAAAAACATAGGCTAAAATTTAGTCGATCTAGAAAAAGAAGAAAGAAAACCACAAAATTTCATTTAAAAATTCAAGGATTTGACAATTGGTATTTACGATCCACTTTGAAAGTTAAGAAAAAGGCATTTTAACGAAAGTCAACACACACAAATGTCATTTCAAAGCACGGCGACAAAAATGTGACTCTTCAAGAAATACGTATATTATTTTTTATTGAGGCAAGGAAACAAATAAAAAACTTGGAGTAGAGGGGAAGGGAAGAATTGGGACCGAACGTGAAAGAAAGGATCGAATAAAAACGAACGACAGATTCATAATCTAAAAAATCACCAAGATAACACCAATATACAAAGATACAAGTAGAAACCACCCACAAATTTATTTATTACAAAGCTCCTATTAACACCATTCACATAAATCACTTCTTCGCCTTGCCTTGCTTAGCAACAGCATCCATGGCCTTCTTCACAGTTTCAGGATCACCGAGGAACTGCATGGTGGTCCCAGGCAATGACTTCATATCGTCACCTAACCTATACTCGAACGGTATACCAATGGCAGATTCACACCCATGATTTGTTTTTCACTTAAAGACTTAATTTCCTTCACGATACCTCTCAAGCTATTCCCATGCGCTGCCACGATAACTTTACTTCCAGCTTTGATCTCAGGTACAATACAATCATTCCAAAACGGCAACGTCCTATCCAACGTCAGTTTCAGCGATTCAAACATGGGAAACTCTTCTTTTGGAGGCTCATCCTCGTATCTCGAGTCGTTAACTATATCGTTGTAATATGGATGACCTTCTTCCATTGGTGGTGGTGGAATATCATAGCTACGTCTCCACTGCGTCACTTTTTCTTCATTATACTTTTCAGCAGTTTCAGCTTTGTTTAAACCTGTCAAAGTTCCGTAGTGTCTTTCGTTTAGTCTCCACGATCTGACGATTTCTATATGTTGAAGATTGAGGGCTTTAAGTATGTAGTCTAAAGTGCAATTTGCTCTTGTTAGGTTCGTAAGTATTCGGATCGTGGTACACATGGCATAGGTCGACTAGTAAGAAGGAAAAATAATATTTGGAAATTTCATTTGCTTGTCAGGGAGATAACGTCATTTGACAGTGCAAAGGAATTCAGAATGTCTCGATTCTCGGTCATTCTAGAGGTGAAAAATTTAAATTATCAATTTTAGAACAACATTTTGAGGTTCCTACCATCTTCCAGAATTGATATTTTCGAGATTTGTTTACAAAGAAAAATATGAAATACTGATTTTAGGTAACTTCATACCAAAATAATTATAAACTTCAGATTTTTTTGTCAACAACAACACGCTCAGCTAAATGACTACAAAAGTATTCGCAGGTGATTTTTTCGTACCTTGTAAGCATGGTAAAAATAGTAAGAATTCACATCACTATCCACTGGTTTTAATTTAAATAGAAAATAATTTAAAATAAAGCAAAATTAGCAAAAATAATACCAAACCTGCAATAATATAATACGCTGAATTAGTACGCGGTTGTATTAGCAAATGATTCAGAGTACATATTCCAACAATAACGTGTACTGCTACAATTTGTTTTAATTTAGCAGGTTCTACCACCTCACCTTAACGACTTGCCTTTCCTAAAAATGCATTTTCTTTGATGGTAGCTATTCAAATAGGCAATTTTCCAAAGGCTTTTTTCCATCAAAGCAAACCAATTTTTATTGCACATAGTATCATTTATCTGCGAATCTTGTTGACATATTAAGTGAAAGGAAATCTGAGGTTGTAATCAAGTACCTATGAACAATCAAAAGTGTTCCATTTATCCTATAACACATAGTCAATGTGATAAACCAACCAAATTGCATTGATACGTATTTACAATTTTTATTAATTTTAAAGTTTTAGCTAGAATTATCTAAACACCTAAGATTCAATAACTGTAACTTAATCTGTAAAAGGAACACACCGATTTTTGCATTTTTTTACGAAAAACTGGACAAAAATTAGTTGATGTAGAAAACACCACAAAATATCATTAAAAAATTCAAGGATTTGACAATTTGTATTTACGATCCTCTTTGAAAATTAAGAAAAAGGCATTTTAACGAAAGTAAACACACACAAATGTCATTTGAAAGCACGGCGACAAAAATGAGACTTGTTAAGAAAAACGTATATTATCTTTTATTGAGGCTAGGAATCTAAAAGAAGACTTGGAGTAGAGGGGAAGGGAAGAATTGGGACCGAACGTGAAAGAAGGGATCGAATAAAAACGAACGCGAGATTCAAAATCTAAAAAATCACCAAGATAACACCAATATACAAAGATACAAGAAACCATCCACAAATTTATTGATTACAAAGCTCCTATAAACACCATTCACATAAATCACTTCTTCGCCTTGCCTTGCTTAGCAACAGCATCCATGGCCTTCTTCACAGTTTCAGGATCACCGAGGAACTGCATGGTGGTCCCGGGCAATGACTTCATATCGTCACCTAACCTATACTCGAACGGTATACCAGTTGGCAGATTCACACCCATGATTTGCTTTTCACTTAAAGACTCAATTTCCTTCACGATACCTCTCAAGCTATTCCCATGCGCTGCCACGATAACTTTACTTCCAGCTTTGATCTCAGGTACAATACAATCATTCCAAAACGGCAACGTCCTATCCAACGTCAGTTTCAGCGATTCAAACATGGGAAACTCTTCTTTTGGAGGCTCATCCTCGTATCTCGAGTCGTTGACTATATCGTTGTAATATGGATGGCCTTCTTCCATTGGTGGTGGTGGAATATCATAGCTACGTCTCCATTGCGTCACTTTTTCTTCACCATACTTTTCAGCAGTTTCAGCCTTGTTTAAGCCTGTCAAAGCTCCGTAGTGTCTTTCGTTCAGTCTCCACGATCTGACGATTTCTATATGCTGAAGATCGAGGGCTTTAAGTATGTAGTCTAAAGTGCAATTTGCCCTTGTTAGGACTGAGGTAAAGGCTATGTTGAAGCAGTATCCTGCTTCTTTGAGGCCTTGTCCAGCTTTCTTTGCTTCTTCGTGTCCTTTCTTGGAGAGTGGTGTGTCGTACCATCCTGTGAATAGGTTTTTCTGGTTCCATTCGGATTCTCCGTGGCGGACCATGACTACTTTGTATCCCTTACCGCAGTAGCATCTTTTGGTGGTTTTCTTGACTGGAGATGAGGTCATGAGTGGACGAAGGCCTCTTGTAAGGTTCGTGAGTATTCGGATGGTGGAACACATGGCATAGGTCGATTAGTAAGAAGGAAAATAAGATTTGGAAATTTAATTTACTTGTCAGGGAGAGAACATTATTTGACAGTTCATACTGTGATTGTCAATTTGATTAGTGACAAAGTGTAGTCAACAATGCAATGTTATCATTTTTGCTCTAAATAAATATCCAATATGGCCTAGGTTGCTGAATGTGGTTCAGTGGAATTGCGACATAATGAAATGTTGGATAAGGCATTCTCAGTTGCTTTTGCTCTAATGATACTCAATATGCCAGCCAAGACTTTGTTAGGTTGTTTTAAAGATGATGGATAAAGAAACCTGGGTTGCCTGGGATGTCTTATTAAAAATAATGGAATTAAAGAATTGAGTTGTCACCAGGTGAACATTTTGTGAATAATTTGGTTCTATAAAAATTTAAAAATATCTAGGCTCAATGTCAACAAATTATAAATATTTTGACTTATAAGAAACAATTTCTTTCAAAACCAGTACCAAACAATACTTTATTATACAGTATTGTAATCGATTGAGATTTTAGCAAAAATATGTTCTATTGAGTCCCCTGAACATTTTTGACCAAGGTACAAAAAAATGTCTGTGTATGTGTGTGTGCACCCGTTTTTGTGGCGACGATTCCGGAGTAACTACTAAAATTATCGGGACGAAACTTCGTATTTAGAAGTTTCATGACCAAACTTAGAGCTGAAAAGATTTTTGGTCAAAAGGGTCCAAAGGAACTGATTTGGACTCATTTCTTACGCATTTTTCAAAGATTTTGCAAATGAGGCGTCATTTCTTTAATTTCGTCAAAATAGTTAAATAATAAATTAAAGTAGAGGACATTTGGTATAATTTATGTCTATGACATTTTTTTGTAAAATTAATAGTTTAGCTGCGTGAGCTAATTCTATTTGATCGAAATCGGTCGTGTCCACATTAATATAGAACTAGTTAGTCAGGATTTGACAGATTTTTCCATTCTAATGACAGTAGGTAGTGTCAAACGCTAATCGTTTAACAATACCTACTGTCAATAGAATCAAAATATCTGTCCTGGCTAACTAGTATTATTTTAATGCAGACACTACCGATCTCGATCAAATAGAATCTCATGCAGGTAAACTATTAATGTTATACAGGGTGTTCCTAAATATCATGTAAATACGAAAAGGGGTAATTCTTTGGCTTATTTAATGACTAAAAATTCATATAAACATAGGTCCGCAAACGCTTCGTTGCCGATCTACAGGGTGCTGAAATTTCAAGATTTTTTTAGTTTTTTCTTGAAATTCATGAAATTCTTGAAAAATATATGTTTTAAAAGGTTAATAAAAAGAAATTCAATTAGTTTCCAACTTTCTGCCGGACACGATATATATTATCACAGGGAAATGAAAAAAAATATATATTATCAACAAATTTGTAACGTAATTTTATCGTTTCAATCGTGTATGCAACCCATAAGGGTTGTTATTTACAACGACCAATCTATGAACAGCAGCTTGTTTGTTGCCCGCCGACCCATCAACAAGCTTTGTCAGCAGGTCAAGACCATTAGTGACCTAACTTTGAGGATTACATGTAAAAAGTACACAGTTTGCGGTTTTGTTTGAGATCTTTTTGAAGTTTCTGGGACATTGGGTTCAGCCGCTATAAATTCGCAAACATTGCCAAAATCACGTGTTTTTCGCATTTTGACCATATTTTTTTCGAAAACCTGACGTGATAGAAATATTTTAACGTCGTTGTCGTGATCAGCAGGTCGAGTTCAGTCAAACATGGTTATTTTAATCAATGTTAGAAAAGATTTCTCTAAATTTGTCATGCAGTGTAACAGAACAACTTATCTTATCAGACTTAATACGACTTAAAATTACAAAATCGGTTGTGTTGTACAAACCTAGCTTGTCGTACTGACTAGATATTATGCATTGCAGAATTTGTCTTTGCAAAAATACTTATATGTGGAGCCGATATATATTCATTCCTCATATTTTGCTTTATGGTGTCAAGTGCCTCATTATTTTCCTGATCGACAGTCTTCATAATAATAACAAAGTTACGCCTGTGGAGAAAGTTACGAACATTTCGGTCTTTTATTAAATCGGTTCTTGTGTGCAATTTACGACAGCACTGCGTAAATTGCATAAAATTATGCTTATAGTTGAGCCATAGGTGTTGGTTACTTTATTATTATACGCGATGTTTAGACGACATAATCAATAAGGAAATCTGTAGTTTAGTCACGTAGATAATATGCAAAACGCAAAGTGTTATATAACTTATTTCATTTCAAAATCGTAAAATTGCAATTATCTCTTTCAAACGTCAAAACAAGGAGTTCACGTTAAAGTTCACAGTGCTTTTCCCTATACAATGTCATGGATAATTGAATAATTACAAGAAAAATAAACAATTTTAGTACAAACTACAATAAAGTATTCTTAGGATTTTCTATATTATTTGTTGAAGAAATCAACAAAATATCTGATAGTTATTTTATACCCCGTATACTATCCTATTAGTCCTAGCAAGTTATATTGTGAGACTATTTTATAAATAAGTCACATTTGAAAATACCTAAACAATACAAATGTTATAAGATTAAAAACAACAGTGCGGCTACCTCGCAAAAAACGCGTAGTTTAATGCTAACTAATATTCTAACTAATTTTCTAAGTGTTGTTTAATGACTGTAATGGTATATTATTATATAAGTTTTATAAGACGTCAAATTGGCGCATGAGTTGTTTGGGTACGAGGAGCGCCAGCGACGAGTGCCCTGAATAAACGAATGCGCCAAGATGTCTTATAAATCGAGTGTAATATACTATTTTTTCTACTTTGCGTCATTAATGTTATATAAATTTAGAAATTGTAGTTAGGTACAATATTTAGAATCTAGGGCATTTTGTGGGTACCGTGTTGTAGTACTGTTGGTACTGTAGTAAACTGTCACCTTCTTAAGTTGGGAAAAAAGCATGACAAAATCTCATTGTGGACAATTTTACTCTACTTTAGCCTACAAGTTTTAATAAATAATTAACGGGGCGCAGCTATGATCACAATATAGCTTGGGGCAACACTATTAACCCGCAATAGCTACTGTGATAAAAACTTACATGGCATGAGTGAATAAAGGATAGATAAAGAAACATAACCTAAAAAGTTAACTTAAAAATAGTGTCTAGTAATTATAATAGTCAGAATAGAAGTGTTTGGCAGGGACTGATGAGTTACTTCGAAGAATCAGAACTTACTAAAGAATTGTTCAAACGCTTAACATTTAAGAGCGGTGTCTACCTAATTCGGCTAGGTAGCCTTTATGGCTTATATATTTACACCAGGGTTGCCACCTGTCCTCGTTTCACGAGGATTGTCCTCGTACGAATGATTTGTCCTCGCGTTCTCGGCATGATACCATTTGTCCTCGTGTACATAGATAGAAAAGATTTCTTGTTTTCAAGAAATATATTCTTTTGAATTTAGTCTTTTGGATCAAAACATACTGCTTTGACGCCAACAATATTTACTTCATTGAATACTCTAGTTTAATTGCTTCTGCAGATTAGTTTATTTGCAATATTGTTTTAAGTCAAGTAAATATATTTGGATTCAAAGAAAGAAATTTTTCCAAGAAATTTTATTTCTTGGAATAATTACTAGATTTAAGAAAGTGGTTACTCTGGTGAAGTAAGTAAACAGTCTTCAATGAAGTGTATATTTTTATTCCTGGTAAATATTTTTAGCTACTTAATGTAAGAATTTTAAAGATTTGGCACAAATACGTTTTCTATTGCTAATTAACAAGATAGGTATGTTATATTTACTTACTCGTTGCGTGCTTAAACTGTTGCGTGCGTTACATCAAACTATTCCGTGTTGAAGCGTTTATTGTACACTATAAATCACAATACACATCCCCAATAAATCACAAGGCACATCCCCTACGACTTCGTTGTTGACGAGTTGTCGCAGTAGGTTAGGATCCGTGGCGCCAGCCCACGCGCGGGCGCGCGAGCCTTGACAAAATCACGGTGCGCATATTTATTCCAGAGAAAGGGATTACTTGAAAGAAGTGAGAATCACTTCAGATAAATAATTGGTGGGTTTTTATTCAGTAAACAATACTTACTTATATTAAATGTCTTATATTTTCTTGGATCAAGTAACTACGCACTTGGATGGATTTACTATTACTTCGTTGGAGAAATTAACATTTTTGGGACGAAAAATTCAATTACTTCTTTCAATACAATATTGGTTCTTATAAAGAAAGAATTTATTTGTTGGCAGCATTTATCTGAGAAATTGATTTACTTATATTGAGTATGTGGGATTTCTTGTATATCCCTAACTTTCTACATCCAAGTAAATATGCATTTGAATCTAGTAAATAAATTCAAGAAATTATGTTTTCTCGTTCCAAATAATCACTTTTCTGTGTGTGGCAGTATGATGTGGACATACTGGATATGACATAATATTTTCACCCACTTACTGTCCTCGTGAACAGTTACAAAAAGGTGGCAACCCTGATTTACACGCACTTAGAATTGAAACAAAATTCTAATTTCGGTGAAATAGTTTCTTAGAATACATTATACGGGGTAAAATTACATACGATGGAGGTAACACAAATAGTTGCCCACAACTAGAACTAAGACGAAGCTGGAAGCGACGTACAAAAAAGAATATGGTATTGGCACGACCAGAATTCTCTCCACAATGTTACTGAAAACATATACGTTACATAAACTAGGAAATCCTCAACACCTTTGATGTACTATAGACTGCTACCGGCATGCTGATATTCAATAAACTATTTATTGCGCATATACAATACCGCGGCAGTATTTGAACCCGAACATATCTACGATGTAAATTTGATCTTCGCATCACTCCTTACGACGATTCCAGAGAAACTACGAAAGGTATCGAGACGAAACTTCATATTTAGAAGTTTTATGACAAAACAGGATGCTTACTCTTAGCATTTTTCAACGATTTTGCAAATGATCCGCCATTTCTGTAATTTCGTCAAAATAGTTAAATAATAAATTAAAGTAGAGGAAATTTTATATAATGTACGTCTATGATATTTTTTGGAAAATTAATAGGTTAGCTGCATAAGCAAATTCTATTTGATCGACATTGGTCGTGTCTGCAATAATATAAAACTAGTTAGCCAGGATTTGACAGATATTTTCATTCTAATGGCAGTAGATAATGTCAAACGCTGATGTGTTAACACTGCCTACTGCCAATAGAATCAAAATATTTGTCAAATCCTTGCTAACTAGTTTTAATTTAATGCAGGCACGACCGATCTCGATCAATTACCATATAATGCAGCTAAACTATTAATTTTATATATAATATGATAAAGTCAAGTGCCTGGCCACATCAGATTTTTTCTTTTCATTATTATTATGTCTTCTATATTTCAGTATTGAATTTATACGTACAAATCTGATTAAAATAGGGCTAAATAATTGAGTTAAATATTTTAAATGTAAATCCAAGTAATAAGTAATTATTTATTTGTAAGTGACCAAATCAACTATTCAAACAAATCACCTTCTAATTCGACACACATTTGAAGACGAGTTCTAAATTCTTTACAAGTATTTCGAATTTCTGCCATAGGTAGAGATTCTACCGCATTCATTATATTTATTTCTAATAGTTCGGCATCGTCTTGTAATGGTGCACTGTAAACAATTTGTTTCAATCGTCCTCAGAAATAGAAAATCCATAATTTTCAGATCAGGACGTGCTGGACATTTTTGAGAAAATTGTAAATTTTTAAAATTATAAATATAAATACTGCAATTGTTTTCCAGATCACATAACATATCGAAAAAGTGCCGCTTAAAATAAGGAGTTTTGACTAAATCTAGTATCTTTTTAAATAAGTAGAGATTAATTATTTAATAAGGTCGCTTTTATTTTAAATCAATAGTTATATGCCAAAATATCATCTATAAAATTATATAGTTAAATTATAGTTATTAAAATCGTATGCTCCCATGTTATGAGTTTAATAATACTGAAATAATAAAAATATTACATTATTATAATTTATAATATATCCATATAATGGGGAGGTTACAGTTTGAGGACCACCGTATTTAATAAAAAGTGAAATAAACCTATTTTGTGCAGAATTTTATAATGCTTAATATTGTACAGAAGTTAAAATAGCAAAATCATGACCGTTTTGCGGTAAAATGCGTAAAACCGCAAACGTGCACATTAGAAGTGGTTTTTAGGGTGCCAGGCTTAAATAAAATTTACGGACGCCATAGAATATTAAAAGCCAACTATATTGGATTTATTTTCTTTATGTCTGCTAATTTCACTGTAGCATATAACCGCAGCATACATTATTATTTTAACACATGAAGCATTAATACCTGTCACTTTCCTGTCCATGTTATCCTTAACATATTTAAAAACTTGTTAATTTTACTTTCTGTACTGTACCTACAACAGAAACTGTCGTTGACATGCAGATCTGAATCGTACACGGCCATGAACTAGATCATTTTACACTTGTCTTTTGTATACCGGGTGGCCCACGCCATAGGTAGGTACTCCCGTTTATTTTTTTTGTTTATAAAGCTGGACGAATGAAATTTGGGAAAGTGTTAATAGACAAAAAATGCCATTATTTGGGATATTCTTGAGGTTAATATGACTTCCGGTTTTTCCGGAAATGACGTCATTGTTGAAATTTTAAATGACACCCTATATTCTTTGTGGGTTATTTTCAATCAGGATGACATTCTGAACACAAAATCATATCGATCGTCACTTTTTATCACCAAGGCAACGCAAAAATAACTTTTTTGTGTATTAATCTAGGTGGCTACGAATTGGTGAAAATAGTCGCAAATTGTCAAATAAACACTAACTAAATCGATTTTGGCCGATATTGCATTACTGGCGCCCTCTAGCGCGATTTAATTGGTTTTTGGTCAGTGAGTCAGTTTTTTCACGGGTACCTAATGGCGACACCCTGATTATTCGATAGGAAGCATCTTTCCGATTACAATGATACCAAATACTTGATATTTTCCTAATGACCTAATGATCAAAGTCAGCGTACAAATCAAAGTCACTCAATGGACTACTCGAAAGAAGTACCCTTAAACATCAGTTTCACGCTACCATTATCAGCAAAATATCAAGCATTTGGTATCATTGTGTCGGAAAAATGTTTTTCCTCGAATAATCAGGGTACTTCCTTCGAGTAGTCCATTGAGTGACTTTGATAAATATCAGGTATTTGGTATCATTGTAATCGGAAAGATGTTTCCTATCGAATAATCAGGGTGTGGCCATTGGGTACCCGTGAAAAAATGACTCACTGGCCAAAAACGAATTAAATCACGCTAGAGGGCGCCAGTAATGCAATGCCGGCTGAAGTCGATTTAGTTAGTGTTTATTTGACAATTTTCGACTATTTTCACCAATTCATAGCCACCTAGATTAATACACAAAAAGTTATTTTTGCGTTGCGTTGATCATAAAAATTGGCGATCGATATGTTTTTGTGTTCAGAATATCATCCTGATTGATTATATGTATATCACACAAAGAATAAAGGGTGCCATATAAAATTTAAATGATGACCTCTTTTCCGGAAAAACCCGAAGACATATTAGCCTCAAGAGTATCCCAAAGAATGACATCTTTTGGCTATTAACACTTTCCCAAGTTTCATTAGTCCAGCTTTATAAACAAAAAAAAAATAAACCGGAGTACCTATGCCGTGGGTCACCCGGTATACATATACACTTTCGACTAATAAATTATTATAATTTAGTTCTGTTGTATAAATTAGATTTCCATACTAACTAAATAGCAGAGGTCAAAACACATATCCTTGCGGTACCCCAGTATACCAATAAAGCTAGATCTTTTTTGTGTGTGAGCCGTAATCTAACACTCTTGTGATTTCATGGTAACTAGATGTAATTTGGCATGAAGTTTCGTGTATGGAACGCTCCATTTACAGAACTAAAAGCTGTAGATGCATAATTCGCATCAAAGATGAGCATACTTTGCATAATATCTGCTACTAAGCTCGTATGCATGCTTTTCATAATTAGCTAAGTCCAATTTGTGTTCTGCATGTTAATACAAAGCGCGGAGCAGGCTTATTATGTTAAAAATTGTTCCCGCTGCATCATTATGAAGTGCAGTCAGAAATAATTTACTGTAAGACAATCTTGTCAGGAGATATTTTCTCGCTTTTTTCTATTTTAAGTATTCTACTACAGAAGAATCGTATTTAAGCTTGTATATACACTGAGGGCAAAAAAAGCGGTACAAATTATTAATCACCCGTATTTCCAATAACGTTTACTCAATTCTAATATTTTTTTTAAAAAACGAATTGCTTGTAGTGTGGAGATTGAAACCATAGCACACAAAAACACAAAAGCAGTAAGTTTAAATCCAAATTTATGTTGCTTTATGTACGGCTATCCAACATTTCTGATATCGGCCAAGTTTAGTCCATTTAATGTGAAATGACAGGTGTATTAAAATCAACATGTAATGCCATTATTGTTCTTTTTCTTTTTCCATTAACTAACAATCAATAATATTAAGATACCCTAACAACTAATACACTGCTCAAAAAAATTAGTGGAAAACTCTAGAAGTAAAATGAGGCATCTTAGTGAAGTGCAAGTTGCTCGTGCTGTCGCCCTTATTCAGCATGGCCACTCTATTCGCCATGTTAGCAGGGACCTTCGAGTTTCCCCTTCTGTTATTCAGCGCTTATGGAAGCGGTTTCGGGAGACTTAGAAAAGCTGGACAAGGTCAAAAACGAAAAAATCCTCAAAATCAAGACCGACTTCTTGTCCTTTCCTCTCTACGTCAGCGTACTGCCACAGCACGAGACCTCCTAAACGACCTAAAACGAGCACATGGAATAGAAATTTCTGATCAAACTGTTAGAAACAGATTAAAAGAAGCGAAGTTGAAACCAAGAAGAGCTGTCCGCGCACCACGTCTTACGCAGCATCACAAAGCAGCGCGCATTAGGTTTGCTCTGGATCATAGAGATTGGCAACTTCGTCACTGGGCGCCTGTACTGTACAGACGCATCTAGATTTCGTTAAACTCGTTGCGACGATCGAGTACGTGTGTATAGACGTCCTGGTGACCGCTACGCAGCCGCTACTATACAGGAAGTGGATAGATTTGGTCGTGGATCTGGGATGGTTTGGGCTGTAATCAGTATAGACAACAGAACTGATCTTGTTGTGGTTCCTGGTAGGCTAAATGCCATGAATTACATCGAAAACATCTTGGAGGACCATGTGGTGCCTGGTGCACATGGCGTCGGTCAAAATGTCATCCTCATGCAGGACAATGCAAAGCCACATACCGCCGGCATCACCAGAATCTTTTTACAGGAACGTGGAATTCAGGTCATGGAATGGCCGGCGTTAAGTCCTGACCTGAATCCTATTGAACGCGTGTGGGATCAGCTTGACCGACGTGTTCGCAACCGCCCTAATCCACCACTAACCATACAGGAACGGACACAAGCCCTGATTGAGGAATGGGAAAGCATACCCCAAGAATCTCTTCGCAGACTAGTGCGAAGCATGCCACGCAGGTGTGAGGAAGTGATTCGTGCTCGTGGAGGGCATACACTGTATTAAACCTCACCAATCAACAGAAAACCCGAGAATATAATTACAAAGTGTTTAGCCTCAAAATTTGTGGAATGACAATGCTTACTACAAAATAAACTACACTGCGGAACACAACAATATTTGTTTCTCTATTGCGTCTTTTCATTGCTCTTTCTATGTTTTCGTTCAATAATAGGTATACAAATGCACTAGTTCACCAAGTACTGGCCACACCGTATCCCGTTTAGAGAAACTCACTCTTTTACCACGAGGGGGCGACTCTTTCGTTCGTTTTAGCGAATCTAGAGTAGTTTTATCTTCAACAGTTGATAGTTGTGGTAAAACTGATAAATACGATGGAGGCGAGTCAATAGAGATTGAGATGTCAGCATTATTTGACACTTGACATCTACATCACCAATCTTGGAAAACTAAAAGTTAGTGATCATAACGACACCGAAAGCGGTTTCGTTATATGTTTATAATGAACGCAAAGTAGAAAAGTTTTATTTTATTCTAATATTTCAACAGACCTCGGTCTTGTTTTGTTCAAAAATGACCGTAGAGATTTTATAGCATCGTATATACATATATAAAAAATGTTTTTTTATTGCTTCTGCAAAAAAAAAACGAAGTTGGACGTTTATAACAAAAACATTGCAACTGCACGAGAAATCTTATTGTATACTTCAGTTATCTTCAAAGATTGTGGAGAAACTATTGGTCTTGTTATGGGCGGCATATTTTATTTTAACATTTTAGTTGGTCTTTCTGTCAGTTGTAATTATGTTGTATCACACTTGCTGTTTAACTGTAAATTTTAGACGAATGTTACTTGTTCTTGTTCTTTTATTTGTTTTTGCAAATATTGAGTTGGAGCTGGTATTAACTTTTTTTTACTTCAAACCAAGCTTTCTTTTTTATTTTATATGACAAGTATAAATGAAGAGCACTTCCAACTTCAGCCTGAACACTGACTGTATTGTGTTCCTTCTCTTTTTTTTTCGATATTTCTCATTTTAAGATGTAATTTTTCCGTAAAAAACGAACGGCAAAGACCTGTCCGTCAGATAATTGAAAGCAAACTGCCATAATTTTAGTTCAATAAAAGACGACATTGATTTTAGTTCCAAAATACCGCAAAATAAAAAACATTAAAATTTGCTAACAATCTATAGCCAAATAAGTGTAGTACTAATATATGAAAGAGGTGAGAAACATCCTAAAAAATCGTTAAAAAATTATATGCAATGTTATCGATGCAAACGTCCAACTCCACTACTTTTTTGAGTAAAAACGCAAAAATTATATTTTAAATTTCATCCTGTATACTGAAAAAAATCAGCCTGTCTACGATGCTATAAAATCTCGAAATTATCAGAAATGTTGCATAGCCGTACGTAAATCAATATAACATTGGATTGAAAGTTCAATTATTGCGAATATGGTATGTTTTCGATCTTCACAATATGAGCATTTATTTTTTCAAAGAAATGCTTGAATTTTCTTAATATCATTGGAAACATGAGTAAGTGAAAATTTGTACGTTTCTTTTTTGAAACAGTCTATTTATATTGCTAAAATTATGGTGTAATCTTTAAAATATTAAAGGCGACCGTGTGCCTCTTTTGTTTTACGTTAAAGGCTGATTGATTTTCTGGTATATTGTCACTTGCTGTTGTATGAATGGTCGGATCAAGTGTCTTGAAAATGTGAGAGAAGGTCATCGGATTCACATGAACCTTTCTCAACTTTCACGAGCTGGTCGTACTGTAGTAAAGTCTCATCCGAGCAGATATCTCTTAAGCGCGCTAACCACTTGTTGTTGTAATTAATTGCTTAAAGAAGTGAACTGCTGTGGCCGCCACAGGACCGAGATCACTACTTTTAAATAATCACTTGACAAGCAAACAAAAACTGCGCTTTTACTTGCTTATGAAACATCTGGATAGGCCTTTTCAGTGACGCAAAGCGCGATAAAGGGTGCTATTGAAGAGTCCTACGACGCCTGGATTTTCTAAATCGTTACAAATTCTTTGAAGTTTAAGCGTCTCAAACAAAACGTCAAAGCACTAATATTTAAATTCGTACAGTACCTAATTAGTTGTTAAAGTTTTTAAGTATTTATTTCTTGGTCCATAAACAACACAATGCACTAGCTGCATGCAAGTTGCAAATCAATACCTGCAAATTCAGGGGCGCCGTTACATATGGGCAAGGGGGGGGGGGGCGCTTGCCCCCCCTGGATTTCGAACCCAACTACCGCTACACGAAAAACGAAAAAGATAGGGGTGGGCGAGAAATTTGTGATCGATCTTTGATCACTATTGAAGACCGATAAATAGATATGATCGATAAATCGGCTATTATCATATCGGATGGATCTTTTGACCATAGATCAGGTTGATCTTTTTGATCAGATCGATGTCGCAAATGTCAAACCGAATTGAAAGCTATGTGTTTATTGGACAGACAGGTCGGTCGCCGCCCGGCCTGTGTGTAATATATTTTCGCGGCTAGGCTTGAAAGTTATTATATAAACGCCTAGCGGGCAATTAGCATCTTTCGTGTCCCCACAAAGAAACAAAAATGATATTTTAGAGTGAAGGATGAAAAAAAATACTAGATAAATGATGACTATTTCGATTATTATCGGCTATTGTCACCAATGTCAGTTTTATTAGATATTGCGATATTGCCCTCTCGTAACAGTCGCGAAAGAGCCACAAGATGACAAGATACGGTATCTAAATTTTGCGCTGTAGTTCAAAATAATTATTGTTGTATGCACTTTTATTTGATCGTACTTATTATATTCCATTACTTCGCAATTTTTGGCACTGCTGAGCAGTTTATTAATTACACTGGGCGTAAAACTAATAAGCGTAGAATATATAGATAAGGTATAATAGTCAACTTTTGATAGTAGACCAACTTTTGATAACGAACTCATGTCCAGATAGAACTTGAGAGAGCCGGAATATTGTACCAACTTCAGAAATTGCTTTAGGAAAGTAGGTCGTATGAAGTATCATAAAATAACCTTTTCAAATTCATATAATTTAAAAAGATTTAAAGATCATTATTGGCCAAAATTGGTACTAAAATTACAAAACTTCGGTTAATGAAAAGGTAGCTTCAAAAACGTTAAATAATAAAAAATTTCAGACGAAAGTTATATGGTATTACAAGGGCCATCCTATGATACATGACAATAGATTATCTATGCTGTTTGTAATATTGGTACCATTTTCTGACTCTCTCCAGCGTTGACACAATACATTTCCGTACTTGAGTTCGTTCAAAAGTTAGTAGTTGACCTAACATTGTCGCGTGTTCAAATGTTCAAGTATAATAGTAAAATAAAAAAAAAATATTATTCCGTCATCGATTATACTTAACACAGAACTTTCAAATTAATCCACTTTTCTCTACATTTAGTTATTATTTTTCGTTAACGGGGTAAACTTAAAAATAATATTGTAGCCTTTTTATTGTTTATTAATTTGATAAGATATTGTATCAGATGCTCGATGACCACGAGCTAGAAATTATTATAGGAAATTAACAACAATTTCTCGTAGCGTATTAAAAAATAATAAAAAGCCTACAATATTGGTTGAAACTCATACAAAACCTTAAATTCAAGAATAAGAGTTCATTGATTCAGAAACAAAATATATTTACAAACAAGTATTAATTAAAAATATTTATCCCACATTAATAAACGATAGAAATACTGGAAAATGACTTGAAATCCAATGAATATCAATATATAATAAGTAAGTGTTGGCCAGCATTCAGGGATCGCGACCATGGATGGCTATTAGCACACAAAAATGTGAACACAAACATTTCACTACCTTAAAGCGATAGAGATTTTTCAGAGTGTATGCAAAACAACACAAGACGAAAATGCTGCAAAACAGTTAATGGCATAGACCTTAATATTACGTCACCATTTAATACTAAAAAAAATTTGGCCCCCCCTGGAACATTTTCAAACGGCGCCCATGCCTGCAATTGTTTCTTTTTGGAACGCGCATCAGGACGTCAGGAAATCAGGTATTTAAAAGAAAAAATGAATCTGGAATCCAAAAGATTCCTATATTTATTAAACTTTGCCTGTGCGAGTAGATTTTAAAAATAATGATATGACAATGCTTTTTTTGCAAGTGGGTAATTATCAATTTGTATTTAATGGAAAATTTAATTTATTTTAAATTTCTATTATTAATAAAACAAAGAATCACAGGGTAATAGGAATAAAATCGAATACCTATATACTTTATGCTCAAATTATTGTCAGTACTTGCATTGAGCATTTGCTCCAGATTTTTATTTCGATGAATTGGACCATTTACATCATTATATTGAGTGAAAGTATATACTCATGAGTAAAGTAGCCTTATTTATACAGAAAAAAATACATATTTTTAATCAGTTTAATGTTATTTTTAAAAAATCTGATGTGGCCAGGCACATTTCTTTATCATGCTATATATAAAATTAATAGTTTAGCTGCATGAGATTCTATTTGATCGAGATCGGTCGTGTCTGCATTAACATAAAACTAGTTAGCGAGGATTTGACAGATATTTTGATTCTATTTACAGTAGGTATTGTCAAAACATCAGCGTTTGACACTTTAGCCAGAATTTGACAGATATTTTCTTTCTAATCACAGTAGGTAGTGTCAAACGCTGATATTTTACAATACCTACTGTCAATAGAATCAAAATATCTGTCAAATCCTGGCTAACTAGTTTTAATTTAATGCACACACGACCGATCTCGATCAAATAGAATCTCACGCAGCTAAACTATTAATGTTATATAGAGTATGATAAGGTGGTGTGCCTGGTTACATCAGACTTTTTAATTTTGTATAATGGTTTCTTGGTAATCAGTTGACTGTTCCATTAAAAAGAACAAAAAATAACCATAAAATTTAACCAAAATATATATACGGTGTTACACTGGGACACACTGTAGATTAGGCGGAATTAATAAATTTGCGTACAAAATCAACTTTATTCAAACAAATGTCAAAACTACGCAACGGTATATTTCTAATTACTTACGTTGTAAAAATAAAAGAATCGAAAACAAATTATTTCTTTGCCCAATAAAAAAACTTAACAAATAACAATGAGTTATGTGCTTTTGTTTCCGTAAAATATGAATCAAAAAGACAGATATTGTCACTAAACTCTTGCTTTTGAGCAAACCAAATCCAAGAATACGTTTCTAACATTTTTATCACTGTAGTTCTCAAAGAATAGACTACCAAGAATGAATCTACGAAAAGACATTTTACTTTTTCTTAAGACTTTTGTCCCAATTTTGATGTTTCGCTTACATTAGCTAAGTTGCATAGATTAAGCTAAATAACTTTATTATGCCTTTAAATTATAACATAATTCTTATTATCATTCAATTATATTGAACAAAATTTCATTCATTCCAAAGATATTTCAGTTATATATTAGAAAAGTTGGTGTCCGATGCGATTTCGATCAAGCATTATTGTGGGTAGTATTGCTCCTTAAATATAAAAAAATTACTCTGTATATTCTCAGTCACTAATATCCCGACGGTGCCTCCACAAACTATGGCATCCCTAGTTCTAACGGCAATCAAATTTACTTTTTGTCTGTGAGTTAATTTTCCCTAATTTTTTTTCCTTATTTTTTTTTAATTTTAGTCGTCAACTTTCGTCATCAGTAAAATTTTCTTCACCAGAACATAACTTGACTACAAATGAAATGAAATGAGGAATGTCCAAAATCCTTCGAATTTTGCAAGATAGAGACCAATATTTCAAGATACATATTCACAAATGAAATAAAATTTCTACGATTAGGATATAAATATTAACGAACCTCAAAATGGACATCAGGAATATGTTGGTAGAGCTAGAAGAATCTCTTTACAAACATCCGCAGAAGAAAATATTTAAAAATTAAATTTACAATAAACTAAATAATTCTATTGCATGTACGTCACAAAATACCATTAATAATAACCACTTTTACTACCATAATTACTAAACATTTACAATACTAACCCAAATACTCTTTTGATTTCATAAATAAAATAAGAAATCTAAATTTAAGAGAAATTACTTTCATGGTATCATTTGATATAGTTAATCTATACACAAATATTCCCATAAATGAAACAATGTGATTTTTACAAGATTTGAGACATACAAAACACTTTGGATGTCACACATTTCGCGTTGCAAATATCAATCTCATATGTAATATCTAGCTTATATTACTTGGTCATTGTAAAGTATTGAAAGAATGCATCGAAAAGGGGAAAGAGGGAGACATAATTTTCTCTTCAATTTTGCCAATTTTTAGTGGTATAGGTGGTATTAAGTAATTGAAATTTAACTGCCTTACAGAATTGGCGTGACTATCTCAAAAACTAAGGACATGAGTCATGACACTCATGACTTGCTTTCAGAGTGAAGCTTTTTCTGTGGATTTCCTCACTCCACGGTAAAATGCTGAAACCTAACAACTTAAAACGTGCCTCATACGCGAGCCAAAATAATGAAAATACGGGCCTGCCGGTGCCCCCGTAGTGACCTGTTGAGGGATGTTAAGTCCTGGAGTACCTACTATTTGGTATTATTATTGTTAAATCATTATTTAACGCCGCTCATGATATTTTTCTGCACTTACATGCGTACAAGGCATGCGAAAAGTCATGCAAAAACACTTACGGATATTCCACAATCCATTTCTCGCTGACAATATTCTCCAAACTAATATCCTGAAGAAAAGACTTCAGAATGTGTCCAATGACCAGTGAAGTTGAAAAGCCACACAAGAACGACTACACACACACTGCAGTGTTTACCACTGACACCTATCATAAGAGATACGTAATAAAATCTATGGGATAAACAATAGTATTGTATAAAATTGAAAATTCAATGCTTATTTTAAACCAATTCGAACACAACCTCGATATCTGGATAATCTTACCTGTCAATATGCCGCTACATACCGACACACACTTCTTTACCAACTTACATAACATAAACCAACCGAGATTGGACCTGCATGCATAACATAACTAAATGTACTCATGTTTACGGGGGAAACTCTCGAGTCGACTTACCTGAACCGAGCCGCATCCGGGGTTATTGGAAAACGATAAAATGATTCCTTCCGGTAATTTTAAACACTATTCCTTACCGAATGCAGTTTTTTTTCTTATCGATAAATCGAACAGTTCGGGAGGACAAATGCCATCGGTTAGTAAATGTGACATCGCGCGCGGGACACTATGGGAACTGGAGTCACGTGATCGGATAAGGATGTTAATTTAAGCAGAGATGCCCATATAAGGCAGTCCATAGGCGGCACGTTCCAGAGGGGTTGTGTATGATCGTTGAGTGAAAGAATAAACAGAGGCGCGACCCGTATAGCGCACATGTCTTACTTACACGCTCCGAACAATAGATGGCGCTTTTTAGTGGCAAACCGAAGTCTGCGTACTAGAGCGCAGCGCCTCATTTGAGTTTTATCTTCGTGGAGTGTGGTTGTTTGATTTAGTGAGTGTTAAGAACGGCGCGATCGCTAAACCACAAAATGTCGATACGAACAAATATATGCTATTACGTGAATTGTGGGAGAAATCGTTTGCAGAATATAGTTATTTTCGATTTCCCGTAAAGGACAAAAAAAGAACAATTGAATGGCAAAAACGGTGCGGAAATATTGAGATTGCCTTAATGGATGCAGACGAATTAAACGAAGCAAAAATTTGTGAAAGACATTTCAAACCATCTGATTTTTATTCCTCGACGGCCACAAGAAAACGCCTACGAACGACTGCTGTTCCCGTTTCCCATACAGGTTAGTTACATATTTTTATTACGTTTTTTTGTCATGATCTGATATGTGTTAATGTCTTGGACCGTTGTATGTAGTGGCAGGGGCGGCTCGTTATATAGAGCCAAGGAGCCATGGCACTACCTGTAGTTTCAACCTCAGCAAGAATTTTTAATTAATTCTAAAAAACCCTTTTTTTTCCATTTTAAATGTCAAACAATGCCTGCGTAAGTTTAATGAGTAGTGAAACATCGCAACGCATTTCTCTCCCCAAAACAACGCGGTTAACCGTGCTATCATACCGCCAACCGGGCCAACTTATTTCTGGCCCAGCAGATCGATAAACCGCGGGTGGGTGGGGGTATAGCGACGTCGCCTTCTGTATGCGTATTTGGAGCCAAACTCTAGCTGGCTCAATCGAGTGCGGCGTGCATGTTTTACTCGTATTTCGCGTCTCATATCGTCTAAATAATAACACCAAAAAATTCCGCTCCGCGCAATACACAATTAATCAAATTAGTTCATTACAGATTTTACATATCGCAAAATATAACTTTGAGTTTATTTTCAGTTAATTTTTTATACTTACTATCTAACTACATAATATGTATTACTTTAATAAAAACTGTTTGAATTTTTTTTTCTTTATTTAAAAACCAAGGCATATTTTTCATGCTCTGTGGCTCTACCATGAATCCATTTCCGCCCACTATCAAACTTTGGGAATTAACTGAAAACAGCGTAAGCTATTATAAGATTTTTTTTCAAAATTTGAAAAAATTAACTTTTTTAAATACTCAATATTAAACTTTTGATTGAAAATTAATTTTTAATTAAGAAAACAAAATTCTCCACAAGCCCAATAGTGTTGCATATCAAGAGAAAGGCACCTATTCCACCGCTCTAGATGAATTAGGTGAGCGACAATCGGCCTTTAAATATATCATATCCGAACGATTTTTTCAAGTTTGCATGCGAATAATTCCAAAACGGGATAACATATTATCATAAAATTTATTTTCTATAATATAAAGGCAACAATTGTACAAAATTTAATCAAAATTCAAGGTGGTGATGAATAGAACAGTTTTGATTTGGCAAGGAATTACCCACTTACATATTTTTAAATATTACTTAATTAATTGCATTTGGTTGCAATAAATCTATTGTGGCAATAAAACATACCTACTTAAAATAAACATGCGGTCTTGTTTTACCTATTACAGATGAATCGATCATTTTAGAGCGAACTTTTATGATTGTTGTTTGTTGCATTCTTTGATATTATGTTTCTTACCATAATAATCTAGTTTTCATACAGGATTAATATAGTTTTTATACAGGATGTAAAGAAACTACGGATAAAACCGAATCCTTATTGTATAAGTTCTTTATTTATCTATTTAAAAACAACATAAAATATATTTATTTAAAAACACGTAAAATAATTCATTCATTGCGATAATTGTTGCACTAAGCGTCCAAATTTGCTACAGTTTTTAAGTTATCTAATAATCAGTTCTTAAAATTTTATGAATATGATTCACGCGCGAATATGCGAATTTTACAAAATTAATACAAGTTGCATACAGTGTCTCACGGAACTGGTACATTAGAAGTATTGTCCACAATATGTACATATCTGAAACTCAGGAATTTGGAACTACGCGATTTTAACTATCTAAAATACTCTGAAGATGGTTGACACTCCCGGCCAACCGGAAGTGGATGTGTCAATACTTCTAATATATCAGTTCCGTGAACACGTGTATATCAAAGAATAACAAATCAGGCTCATTTTATTATTCTGGACTTTCATCAGCTGACGTACCATTTCTTAAAGGCATTACCTTAATTTTTGAGATATTATACTTTGTCTACATTTTTTTTAGCCTGACCTCTCCTATTATCAATGTCTTTATGATCTTTCAGATGTCAACCAGAGTCTCAAAAGAAATGAACAGGTGTTTGCGGTCCCCACCAGCCCAGTACGACCTTTTTTACAGAAACCACCTGCAAAAGTGTATACCAGAAAGAGGCAGTTAGAATCCGATGGTTCCAGCACATCGTCGCAAAGTGATTCGGAAACATCGTCAGTGCTGACAGTACAGTATGACACTCCGGACGATGCACAGGACCCTGCGTCAACGACTTCCAGTAACAATAGTGTAGTTAGCGAAAGAATTGTAAACATGGAAATTAAAAAAAAAAATTCGTCAAGGGAAATATTATTGCCTATTTTTTATACAGTATTTCCAATACCCTTAGAATACCAGAAGAGGTAAGTAAGTAACATGAGTTTCGGAAATGAAACTACTAAAGGCTTACACAATGGGCTCAATAAACGTTATTATAAATTTTCATGATTTTTTATTTTTATTCAAAAATTTATTTGTAACAGAAATGGACTAAAAAATGAACAATGAAGTCTACGTTTTTTTTTTTCAATTTCAAATTCCGGAATATGCAATCATGGAAAAGTTGTAAGTTAATGAATTAAAGAAAACACCCAATTTATTTTTTTATTTTGATGTTTTGAACTGCCGCAAATGCTTTAAAATTATTTTAATTTTTGACATTTTTGTTTTGTTTTTTAAGTATGATATAGCGAAATATCGCATCTTATTACCCTTAGTTGGTCTGTCGTAATATGCGATTCACAAAAACACTTCGACATGCAATTGTACAAATATACAATTTAAAAAAAATATTTTCATGCGAACGAAGTCGCTCTGCCGCTCGCGTGTTTACAAGCTCGCCTACGGCTCGCGTATAAACCACCAAAAACAATAAGAATTAAACTAATTTTAAAGCATTTGCGGCAGTTCAAAACATCAAAGTAAAAAAAAAGTTAGGTGTTTTCTTTAATTCATTAACTCACAACTTTTCCATAATTGCACATTCCCGAATTTGAAAATTTTAAAAACCGGACAACCCTAATAAGCATAAATGAAATAAAATCCCTATTTTTCTTCCAGTGGATTTATTTATTAAATTGTTCTGTGTGGGACCTGGTTTCGAGATCCCGTCTCGTCTTCAGCCTCGCTACAAAACCATCACAAATTAACATTCAGAATACAAAACAAAAACAAATCAATAATTTACCGTCAAGCTACAATGGTCTCGCAACCAGGTCCCACACAGAACAATTTAATAAATAAATCCACTGGAAGAAAAAAAACAGGGTTTTTATTTCATTTATATATAACCAGTGAGCATGGAGGATTTTATCATTAAATTCCTAATAAACATGCTTATTATTTATGTATGCTATGCATACATATACCATTAATAAATTATTGATACATTAAAGAACCCTTTCAGTAAAAAGAAATTTAAACAGTATCATCCCGGCGCTCGCGCGCATCGTAAACCGACTAGCACATTCAATTTATTTGCATCCCGAACAACTTGAGTGCGCCTCGGCCGTGTGCGGCCTTGCGAATGGTAGCTTTACCAAACGTCCGCACGAGGCAGCACCATCCATCGATAAGCGCGGGGGTCCCAGTCCGGGAGCGGGGTGTGGGGAAGACTATATCTGGTTGGGACACTCGTTTCTATACGGGTTGCCGGTCTTTGTGATTTATCAGTCAACGGTATGATAGAAATAGATCAAAATTCGAGATTATGTTGCAGATTTTAAAGTGTAAACTATTCGAAATTGCTAAATCATATGTTGAAATGTGTCTATTAAAAGTAAATTGAAGTTTTTAGAAGTAAGGTTAGAATCAGTTGTCCAACATCTTTGTCCACGTACGTAGTAAGTTCTAATAATTAGGAAAAAATCAAGTTCAAAAAATGTATACAAACAGAATTAAATTAACTTGAACGGAGCAAAGAAACTGATGAGAGGTGTACATTATCACATTTAAAAAGTAAATAAAAAACAAGTAATCAGTTAAAATCAAGTTTAATTCATGAGCATCTAGTATGTTCCAATCGGTTTTTGAATATCGAATAAATTTATTAAGAACAAAATAATAATAAAAAGTGCTTTATTTATTGTAAATAAATAAAAGGTAATTAAAGAAATAGAATACAAAATTTAAATCCCTGACTCCTGAACCTGTGTCAATTTGTAGACATTTACAGCAAATGGCAACTGCTTTTGTGCTTGTATCGCTCTTTCATCAATTCATTCTTTTTCATATTTCACAACATACCATATTATATTCTTTCATTAATTGCAACTTGCTTCCAATATCATATGCTAGTTTCTAGCTAATGTTTTTCTACATATGAAAACTTAAAACTGGTGTTATCTATTTCGTACAATTCTAGTTTCAATAAACTTCCATTGTAAAGTGTGTTATTTGCAATCAGCCAATTCTCCATATTCAAGTATTCAAGAAGATGATTATATCAAGACACGTTCTGTAACGTTACGATATCAAGCATTATATTATAATACAAGAACTGAAAGTGTAGGTAAATTTGGGATCAACTGTTGTTTCGTCCACTTCATATTCACTTTAAGTTGAAGCTTGTATCGTTCATATCGTCATAGTAATCACCATTTTTGTAACCTACAATACCTAATACAGTTTAGCTTGCATTCGATTGTCTATAAATAAATACGAATAACATACCTCCTTGTGTAAAAATTCCTTCAGAATGAAGTATTTGGTCCTTCCTACCTAATGTTAGTTTTGCAGTGAGAAAATTCTCTTACCCATAACAATTGTGTTCAAATACGTACAAGATATAAAACCAATGCGATGATCTTACGATTTCGTGTTTATAAACTCGACTTCAATCGCAATTAATTGTGTCATTGCAGACGACTGGATAACATAACCATAGAATAACATAACCTCCAAACATTGAGTGCGTTCATGAATTCATTAATTTCATTATTAATACTTCAAAACACTGTTTTGGAGTACATTTTAAGAACGCATCCAAATTTACCTACCCCAATATTACAAAAACATCTCCGCCACTGAATAAGTTCTCCTTATTTCGAAACATTTGCTACTTTGGCTAGTTCGTTGTTACACCGGGCAAAAGCAAGGTTATGTTAATATTTGCTTGTGTTGTTTTGCGGTTTATAATTACGATAATTGATTAAATTATGTCAAAGTGGTGTTTATAAAACTACCGGGACGTGGTTTGTGTGATATTGTTGAGTTTTCTGGATTTTGTGGTGATATCTCGGAACTATTTTAAGGACAACTGTTATGTCCGGACCCACAAAAGATAAACACAGTAACATACATTAGGGTGGCCAACTTTTTAATACTCTAAATCGGGACGGTGACATCCAGGGGTGCGCCATAAATAACATATTGTCAATAACTAAAACATACTTTTATTTTAAGTAGTCCAAGGCTTCTTGATTAGCAGTAGATAAATGGACACATAGTTAAAGCTATGTTTCTAAGCTAGGTCTTTGTTATTCTTTAATTTTTAAGTAGCTTTTTAAATTTTTCTAAGAATACAATCGAAAAGATTGTACGGACATACCTACCGTAATGACCAATTGAAATAAGTAGTGTAAACGCAAAAGTGGTTGACACTCGTATTTTATTAGCATTGAAGTACTTGGTTGCCAATGTTTTGGAGTGCCAATGACTATGTACTTTCCCCTATAAAGAACTAAAGGAAAACATGTCATAGGCCCCGATAGCATTGATATTTGTGTATTGTGCTTGACACCAAAAGATGCCTAGTTTAAATCCAGGTTTTGGCTTTAATTATTATTAATTCAATATAACTATGTGTCCTAACTATGTGGCGTCATTTGCGCTTTATACTTTTTAAGAAGCTTGATGAGCTAACCAATGATTCTGACATAGATAATGATCAGAAATGTGCCGGGAATATATGTTTTTCTTCCAACAGTTTAACCTCCACAGCCAGAATATTATCAATTTTCAAAACCTTGTAACTTTAAGGCATTATTTCTACTTGTTAGATGAAAACTACACCAAGGCACGTGATTTGTTTCCAACTGATTTCCAATAATGGAGTTTCTTTTCTGAAATTGTAGTTACATTTTCGTTTCTTGACTATTTATCCAGATTGTAATATTTTTTAGATTAATGAAAAATATCTGTAAAAATATGTTAATTTAATTTAAAATTTTTAAAGAAATTTTATGAACAATAAAGTGATGATGTTTTCCTTGGAACCGAAACTTGATATTTTTCTTTATTACAAATAAGCATCGATTACAATTTAAAATTAATCAAAATCAGCTTGACTAAATTTCAAACACAATACACATTTAAACATCGTTTGAATAAATTAATTATTATTTTTGTGAAAGTGTTGCATTTCTATGACTATAAAATGCAATTCATTAACCCAATCAGGAGCTCAAAGTAGTACGTTGTCCGTCAATAATATTTATTATAGAATTTGGTCAATCCTGACTGACTGAAATTTGTATACAACAGATCTGTTCCTTTACAGAATAAACTGTCGATTCTCTAAACACAAGTACAAGTACACCGTACCCCCTTCATTATACTCATAAAACACGTAAAAGTTCTGAGGGGTTTTCTTAGCTATTAGTTCACAGAATCGTAAAAGCTATACACCAAACTAAAGATAAAAGGTATACAATTTTCCGTCTAGTGATAGATTTTTGGTATTTTGATCGCTTTTGACAAAAAGTTACTGAACGTTACTACATAAAATTGACTGATTTTGCACCATCGACATTTTTTTAAATGACAACCCTATATTTTTTTAATGAATTTAACAAACCTTTAAATTGTCTTTAGTGGTAGCATAATATTTTGATGGCCTTACATAAGAAAATTTTCGAGTAAGAGACAATTGGACGTTATGAAATAAAACTGATAAAATCTCCGGAACGGCTCGACCGAATTTAACAAATTTTTGGAATTAGGCATTTTGCAACCATGTGGAGTCACTAGCGTTGTTAGCGTTGATGCAACGTTTACAGTTTCTGAGATATAACCTCAAACTTTTGAATTTTAAATAGAGTATATTTTGACATTTTCTGTTACAGTCTTGTTACAGTTAATGTCAAAATATACACGGTGTTCTATTTCAAACTCAAAAGAATGAGGTTATATCTCAGAAACTGTAAACGTTGCATCAACGATAATAATGCCAGTGACTTCACATGGTTGCAAAATACTTAATTCCAAAATTGCGTTAAATTCGGTCGAGCCGTTCCTGAGATTTTGTCATTTTTATTTCATAACCTTAAATTGTCTTTTTCTCGAAAATTTTCTTATGTAAGGCCATAAACATATTATGCTATGATTAAGACAATGAAAAGAACTATCAAATTCATAAAAAAATATTGGGTTTTCATTAAAAAAAAAATGTCTAAGCCGTCATCTGTTAAAAACAACCGCGCTCCATACAATGAGTGGAAAAACAGAGTTGGTATGTCCTGGACTTATTCTGTTCTTCCTGTCATTACGTGAAGTACGGTGCTTCTACAGCACTACTGGTAATATATATATATATACAGTGTGTCACACTTAAGAGTGTAACACCTTCATATCTTTTTTATTTTTAGTTAAATTTTAATAATTTTTTTTGTGCAAATATAGAACCCATATTGCTCTATTTACTGCCAAAAAACCAATTGCCCCCTCTAAATGCAAAGCACCTTGTGATGGTAAAATAAATGGCAAAAATCAAGACATTACGTTAGGGATTTTTTTATCGAAGAATTTTACTAGTAATAATTGTTCAGAATTGCCCAAAAACCTTAAATACAAAATTTCACGAAAATTAAAAAATATTGAAATTTTCTTCAAAAATAATTCTAAGTCCGTAAATATTATTTGTATAAGCAGCTGCGCTTAAAAAAAGTGTGCTGTGGAAATTTTGTTTGAAATAAAACATGAACTGTCAAAGTGCTTTGTTGGATTGTGTCGTATTTAATTATTGTCTGAATAATAATGCTTACACTTGCCGAAAAAGTGGAAATAATAAGATTAGTCGGTGATAACGCGCGATCAGCAAGGGAAGCAGCTGAAGAGTTTAATAATCGCCATCACGGTCGTCCTCGAATAGATCACGTAAGAGTTTGGTGAATTAATACTGAATTTAATAGAACGGGCACGGTAATCAACATAAAGAAGAAACGATTGAGGGTACATGTTGGTGAAGACGAAATACTTGACTTTGTAAGACGTAATAGAAGGATGAAGAAGAATGTCAGCAATTTTAAACGTATCAAAAAGTAAAATTTGGCGATGCATGCGTCGGAATAAACTACATCCCTTCAAACCTTTATTCTTACAAACATTAGAAGAAGGAGACAAAGAAAGGCGACTGGAATATTGCCTTTGGTGCCAGGGAGAGTTCTTGAATAATCGTAATTTTTTTAAAAGCATTTTATTTTCCGATCAGGCCACATTCACTACTAATGGCACAGTTAGCCATCAAAACACGCGGCATTGGTCTGTTGACAATCCACATTGGGTTATAAATTGTCGACGCCAGTATTCAGAAAAAGTTAACGTGTAGTGCGGTATCCTTAACGAGCGACTAATTGGACCATATTTCTTTGAGGGAAATTTGAATGCGGAGCGTTTTCTGCAATTTTTGCAAAATGAATTTACAGACGAAATCGAAAATATTCCACTTATTAGGTATAATAACATAATATTTTGAACTTGATGGAGCTCCAATTCACAATGCAATGATTACGCAAAATTGGTTAAACGACAATTTTCACCGGAGATGGATTGGAAGAAATAGTCCATTAATTAATTGGCCTCCGAGATCACCCGACGTCACGCCCCTAGATTATTTTTTGTGGGGAGCTTTAAAGAACGAAGTCTACAAGACTCAGCCAAGAAACAGAGACGAACTGAAAACCCGCATTCGACAATTTTGCGCTGAGATTACGCCATTAACTCTCCGGAAAGTAGTTAAACATAATGAAAGGCGCATCAATGCATGCATTGAAGCTGATGGAGGTCTAATAGAACAAAAAAAGATCTAATTTGTACTTTGTATTTATTATGCTGTAAATTTTCTGCGAAATTAAAGAGAAAAGAAATGAATCGAATTTTTATTAATAATTTTATTTATTACATTTCTATTGAATAAAGGCTATTATGCAAAGAGTAACCTACAAACATGGCAACATCTTATCTTAATTAAATACGACAAAGCTAGTTCAGGTTTTATTTCAAACAAAATTTCCACAGCACACTTTTTTTAAGCGCAGCTGCCTATGCAAATAATATTTACGGACGACCGTGATGGCGATTATTAAACTCTTCAGCTGCTTCCCTTGCTGATCGCGCGTTATCACCGACTAATCTTATTATTTCCACTTTTTCGGCAAGTGTAAGCATTATTATTCAGACAATAATTAAATACGACACAATACAACAAAGCACTTTGACAGTTCATGTTTTATTTCAAACAAAATTTCCACAGCACACTTTTTTTTAAGCGCAGCTGCTTATACAAATAATATTTACGGACTTAGAATTATTTTTGAAGAAAATTTCAATATTTTTTAATTTTCATGAAATTTTGCATTTATGGTTTTTGGGCAATTCTGAACAATTATCACTAGTAAAACTTTTCGATAAAAAATTCCCTAAACTGATTTCTTGATTTTTGCCATTTATTTAGCCATCACAAGGTGCTTTGCATTTAAAGAAGACAATTGGTTTTTTGGCAGTAAATAGAGCAATATGTGTTCTATACTTGAAAGAAAAAATTATTAAAATTTAACTAAAAATAAACAAGATATAAAGGTGTTACACTCTTAAGTGGGACACACTGTATATATATGATTATTTTTTCATATTTTCGAATAGATCGAGAAATTTGATACAAATGGTTATCTTAGTTTAAAATGTCAAATTTTGGACTTATTCTGTTCTTTCACTCACCGATTAAATTACCATCTACTCTACGGTATCTGGATTTGTTTCACCTAATATTGCCTGTCGCCTATACTATTTATTTATTTGTAACCTAATATGCAGAATCGTTATTAAAAAATTATAAGCCTCAAATAACTCGATTATACTTTCACTAATGCATCGAAACGGCGTCCGGCCGGTCAAACGAACCGTAACAAAGAATTCTCGCAAAGAACTGTATAAAACGCTTTCAGCAATTTTCAATAACTTAGAATCAATTATTGGCCCTCATATCTCGCCATCTAATACTTTCATTAGTCACGATTTCTTTTTAAATAATAAAACGGTCGGAAAAGTGTACAATAAAACATCAGACAATGCTATCTGCAAATGAGCAAAGAATAAATTTGTGAATGGACAACCAAAGTGGAGATTCAACAACGGTCGATGTGGTCGTTCCGATATGCTTCGGGCTAAATATACGGCTTTAAGAAAGTCGACAGACAGCATGGCCTAAAGCTGGGAGAGTGGTGCTGTTCGTACGTTTTATTTATTTAAGAGAGAAGCAGTGCCGGTGGTTTTTTGTCGACGTATCGTCCGCGAAAGTGGTAATTGCTGAGATAAATATTCGCCTGGGCTAAGTTTGCTTTTCAATATTTAATATCGCGAGTATTTAACGACATACTTGCGTCATCTCATACATTGTTGACTTATTTGTTAATCGTGAGTGAAGTGATGGAGCAAAACATCGTTGACATAAATTTTGTACTTGTATTTAATTCTAATTTATAGATGCATACAAAATGGACTAACAAATGATTTTTTTCCTGATATTTCAGGCAATTTTAGATGGTAAAAATCCACATACGTCGGTTTCTTTCCAGTATATCCTACACTGTAAATAGCTGCATTAAACTGAGAGAAAAAAAAAATTCTTTGTCATCAATAGCCGTTATTTTAGACAGTATTTTAGAAATATGAGTATTGAATATCAACAAAGAAATATTTTTTAGAACTAAATACATATCTTTTAGTAGCAGCGAAGTGACAATTTGATTGCTACAACAAAGTCGTAATTTGCTAATAATATATATTATATTTTAGGCCTTATAATCAGTTCCTTTCATTCTCAAATATCAGTGAAATTTATTTGTGTGCTATTTTCGATCCGGATTTTTTGATTATTAATCTAAGTGGCTATGAATGCGTGAGAATAGTCGAAAACTGACACACGGCATAACCCGGAAGCAGATTATTTTCTAAATAAATTAACGTAGACGAAATTCTGAATAAATTATGTCTATTTATTGGTAAAATTAATAGTTTACCTGAATGAGCCAAGATTTGACAGATATTTTGATTCTATTGAAAGTATTATCAAAACATCAGAGTTTGATAGAGTTTGACACTGATGTATAGTATGATAAAGTCATGTGTCTGGCCACATCAGATTTCCTTTTCTAGTGCGCTATAAGTATTTTTTTATAACTAATTAGTATGACAGTATGCGATGTAAGAAGCTGTGGCAGCAGAAAGGGTCCTGGCTGCAATAAATCAGCGGGAATTAGGTTTCATCGATAAGTGACGTTAGATGTCAGTCAAATGACAATGAACAGGCCCGTATTCAATAAAATTTGACTTTTTTTTTGTTTATTTAAATGTAGGGTTCCAAAGATTCCTGCCCAGCAGGAATTATGGATACAGTTTGTAGACCGTTGTAACTGAAAACCGACAAAGTCCAGTGTTGTTTGTTTGAAGCATTTTACGGATATATGTATAGACAGAACGTCACCAAATCGCATCAAATAGATTGGTGCTAGTTAGTACACCGGAATAGATGGCAGCACCTTACCACTGCTGATTTGTACCAAAACATGCCTGTTTTTCGTACAAAATTTCACGTGACTGCATGCAAATTATTTTTTACCGATGGATAAAACACTAGTCTAGATACTGACATCGAAGTTTGATCAGAACTCTCTTCCATTTTCCCGCTATAAATTAGACAAAATAGGGGACTTTTAGCGTTTTTTTTCTATATGAATTCAGTAAAAATATTTTTTTTGCTCTTGATAGCACCTGTATCATCTCCATGTCTATACTATATCCATATCCAAATTTCACGATCATTAGTCAGAGCGTTCCCTGGACGTTTGAGTTGAAAAAATGCACTAATTTTTAGCGCTGCCTTAAGGTCAAACAACGAAAGCTTCAAAACCTTGTTAGGCCGACAACACTGGAAGAATTATCCATGGCTCAGAAAATCCGGAAAGCAGGGAAAAGAGATTCTGCTTCAATCGTGTAAGAGCTATCAAATGCATCTGTTATGAGTCAAGCGCATGAATAGTTTTCAAACCAGCTCCATCTAAAACGTATTCCGTTTCCATCTAAAACTAAGTTCAATAATCGACCATGTAATAACAAACCGAATGCAGAATATAGAACAAATAAAAATAGTTGCAACAGATATATCAGATCATGATGCAATTTTAACAAACGTAAGAAACGAGGAAAAACAAGGACCAAAATATGAAACATATCATAAAACCCGAAACGATGACAAAGCAATTGAAGAGGAAATTAAGAAACTACCATAGGCAAATCTAGAAAGCTACGAAGAACTTTTAAACAACCTTCAGATTATAATGAAAAACAGCCAAATAAAAACCAAAATCAAAAGAAGAGAAAAAAATGAATGGATAAACGAACATATACTGAGAGAAGTGAAAGAAAGGAACAAACTATACACAAGACTAAGAAGAAACCCAAACAACAATCACTTACAAGAACAATACCATCTGAAAAAACAAAGCACTAAGATATCCATCCAGAGAGCAAAAAGAAACTACTACCACAACATCTTTGCACTTAACAGGAATAACCCAAAGGGTATGTGGAATGCGATAAACAAAGTTACAGGCAAAACAAGAAAAGGACAACAAATAATAGAAATGACAAAAGCAAACGATGAGAAAACTAAGGATCGACAAGAGATAGCAAACATAATAAACGACTATTTCACAACTGTCGGAAAACAATTGGCCGAAGACCTGATTAAGAAAAATAAAAACCAGCCAATTATAACTACAACCACAAACAAACTAGCAAAAACAGCAATATTCGAACATACTAACGAAAAAGAGATGAATAAAATCATAAGTAATCTAAAGAATAACACTGCACCCGGCTTCGACAAAATCACGACAACAATAATAAAAATAACCGAAAAAGTCTGACACCAATACTAGTTAAAGCGACAAACAAAGTAATAGAGAGCGGGAAATATCCAGACTGCCTAAAAACCAGAATAATCAAGCCCATCTATAAATCAGGAGATACCACCAAACCCGAAAACTACCGGCCAATAGCCCTCTTGTCAACCCTGAACAAAATATTGGAGAAGATTATCCAAATTAGATTGACAAATCATCTGGAAAAGTACAACATCATCGATAAACAGCAATATGCGTATCAGAGAGGTTCGGGCACGACATCAGCGGCATATGATCTGATCAACGAAATTAAATGCAAACGAGACGAGAACAAAATTGTGGTTGCCCTTTTCATCGACCTAAAGAAAGCGTTCAACACAATTTCAAAAAAAATATTGATCAAGAAACTAGAGGCTATACAGATAACAGGCAAGAACTTGGAACTGATAAACACGTACCTCACTAAGAGACCTCAAGTGACAAACATCAACGACACTACAAGTAGCTCGCAACAGTCGGACGAATATGGAATCCCTCAGGGAAGAAATCTTCCACCAGCCCTATTCATAGTATACACAAACGACTTAGAAGTACTCAACTTAAAGGCCACCCACTATATGTACGCTGATGATACATGTCTAGTTTACTCTGCAAAAACCCAACAAGAGATTCAAGACAACATAAACTGTGACATGAAAAGACTTTCGCAATGGTTTTTCGACAACTTATTGACCATAAACGAAAAGAAATGTGAATATATGGTATTTGAATCGAGCAGGATGGAGAGTAAGATAGGAATCGACATAAATGGAGAAACAATTAAACGAGTAAAAGAATCAAAATACTTAGGATTGACGGTGCAATGCAACTTAAAATGGGACACTCACATAAATAAACTGATAAAGGAAAACGCAAAAACCGTTTCGACTGTCTGGAAAATTAAAGATCTAATACCCAATACAATGAAAAACACAATCTACCATTGCCTATATACCTCAAAAATCAACTATCTAATACACGTATGGGGAAACACCACAGAAACCAATAAAAATAAACTGCAAACCCAACAGAATAAAATACTGAAAATCCTGTACTCGCTTAACAGATTAACACCAACTGTAGATGTATACAAGATAACGAGAGCGTTAAACGTGAGACAAACAATCACAATCAACAATTTGACACTAATACATAAGGTGAAGCACAACAAAATAAAAACAAACATAAAACTAAACACGAACAACGACTTTCACAACTACAAAACCAGAACCTGCACACATATAAGAACAAAAAAATTTGAAAGAAACAAGTACACACAGACGCTACTGACCGATACCATCAAAAAATACAATCAACTACCAGACCACCTAAAGAAACTACCAGTAAGCACTTTCAAAGTAAAGATAAAACAATTACTTATTCAAAACAAAATAACATAAAGATAGATACATGTTGCACGAAAAAAACAGTACCCTCAATACCGTTAACCCGAGGAGGAGATCCAAACGAAAGTGAAGGAGACCCACCCCGAGGCGAGGAAAGAGGGAAGACCCAGTGACGTGTGTTTATATGCATGTATTGTAATTTGTAAACGCACTACACTCTTAAATTGTAATGTATATCTACTATTGCAGTTAATAAAGACTTTACTTAAAAAAAAAAAAAAAAATGTAGCAAAGTTACGTTAGATGTTTTGGAGTTATTACAAGAAAGCTCACACAAGCTAGCTACATCAGAAAAATATTCGGACAGTAGTGATTCTGAATAGCAAATGAGAACACTGCCATTTAACCATGTAATAAGTCAGATTACGATTTAAGTTGGTATTTAACAGACGCTCGGAGTGGCGCTGCAGTCGCGCCAGGATTACCGCGCAAGCTTCTAATGCTTTTGGCGCGAAAAGTCGGGGAATAAGTAAACGGACAAGAAAAGGGTCTCTTTGGCATCGGGCTTTGAAAGTAGACGGTCGTGCGTCAAAACGCGCGCCCAAGCGTAGGGCCCCAATGGGGGCCAAGTTATAGAAACTGTGCTGTCTCGTGTTTCTTGTGCTCAACCGAAATAATAAGGTATTTATTCGTTGTCTGTACTTGCTGATTTGTCCATCTCTGCCAAAGTATATCATCTTTGTTAATAGGGATTAAAATTCATATTTCATGTAAGCAGTTCTGCATTGTTGTACATATTTTTGTTAATAGATTTTATTGTGGTTTTCTTCGGCATATTCATTTTAGAATAATATAAACCTGTCCCTTTTATAGTAAAGTATTTAGCCTTGTATATAGTGGTTAATAATTAGTGAGTTCAAACGTCTCTGACAAAGTCTCAGAGAAAGAACTCACGTTTTGAAGCCTCCGTAAGAGAGAGATAATTAATTCACGCTACCGTCAGATTAATTAAGATCACATTTTTAAGTGTTAGCGTCGCCAAGCGTCGCTTGGGGCGAGTTACCACCTTCAACATGTGGGGTTAAGGTTAGGTAGTTGAGCAAAGTCCTAACAGGGGCCCCCTTCAGTTTAGAGTTGATTAAAGTATAATAATAAATATTGAGAAGGGTGTCCGCCCCATCACAACCAAATAAACCTTAATTGTGGTTGATTGTGGATATAAAATACCGTTTACCAATAACGGAAAGCGTGATATGATAAGGGTTTATTATTTTTCTCATAGAAATGCCCCATCGTACAATAATCGTAACATTGAACAGGAATTTAGCGGACCATGGATCGCTTAAGATAAATAAAACGACGCTGTGTAATATGGAGATGTTTCTTTACTTTGAAACAATTTGTGTGACAACACACAAAGACACACAAATTGTTTCGAAGTAAAGAAACATCCCCATATTACACAGCGTTGTTTTATTTATCTCATTTCGAAATATGGAAAGAGTGGAATACTTCATGAACACTATGGATCGTTTAGTAAACCCCGCAATTCTTATAATCCTCATGGAAATGTTGAAAACGATCAAAGAGATATTTTGGAAATGGTAAACGTTAGATTACCATAATTTCCAATGCTTCAACTACTGGTTTTTAGATAAATGACAATCTTCGGATTTCTACGCGTGAAGTAGCCTAATTTTGAATTGCCGCAAACACGTGGAGAGCATTACGAACAAAGAAATTGAAATCGTACAAACCCCACACAATTCAAACTTTGGAGTTGTACAAAATTATTTGAATCAACAATTTCCAATCGCTGGATTGGAAATGGTAGAGTGGCAGAGTGTCCTGCTAGATCACCTGATTTAAGTCCTCAGGACTATTTTCTATGGGGAACTATGAACGACGAAATTTATCACGATACTCGCAGAAATATCGATGATCTGCGGGATCGAATAACAAATACGGTCAATCCTATTCCGGGAAGAACAGTTAGAAGAGAATAACAACATGTAGAAAAGCTGACTCGGTTTTATGCCTTCAAGAACATGGCGACCAATTTGAACATTTGAACATGTGAATTAAAAATATATTTTTATGACATTATTGTGTATTTTATGACACAAGTTTTGATTCTAGTTTCTAATTTTCAGCAGATCTCTGTCATTCTGAATATCGGAAATAAGTGGGGGTGTCTGCTTTCCAAAATCACCCTGTTGTAAATTTATGTATTTTACTAAGTTTTACAATCATATTACTTTTTTTGCAAGAAAAATCACATGAATCTTGAGTCAATAATAAAGTTCCGCTAGATCACGAAAATATCACACTGTGCGCCGCCAGAAGAATATGATCGACGAAAAAAATTTGTAACCAACTCGAATATTAAAAGGCGATCAATGATCTCGACAATTAACGCACTCGCTAATCGCGCGTGCGTTAAACAGTCTCGATCATTAATTGCTCTTTTTAATATACTTGTTGGTTAAATAACTATTAAAACATCATGTCGGGTTTATGTATTGGCTAATTTAAAGTAGGTAGTTGATAAGTTTAGTACTAAGGAAACCTAATTTATTGTGATGATAGTTTCTTTTAACTAAATAAACATCATTATTATTAAATATACTTAGAATATTATCGTTCTCGGGTAGCGATTAGTCTACTGTAGCTGTAAACGAAAACTAGCTAAATTTGTACTGAATTTGGACAAACACCATCGTATTTAGAAAACAATCTCGCGTCTAAATACTGTAAAATTCCCTTTCTAAATCGAATTGTAAGCGATCTAGTGATCCGTTGCTTTGGTTGAATTAGCTAGCGGTTAGCAGAAGTGCATCGCTTGGAGCCGAAGAGCGGCGAATTCCATTGGCGTGCGAGAGTGAGTGCGGAGAGATAACTGGTGTAGTGAGCACGACGCCGGAAGTGGAATCTTCTGAATCGAATCGAAGAGTGAGGTCAAGATGGGGTCGTACTCGGCCCACTCTGTGCCACGTGAACAGTTAGGGCAATTTGCTATTGCCTAGGTTCAAGGAAGGCGGCGGCGAACCACCGTCTTATTATAAATAGCCCATCGTCTAAAGAGAATTTCACGATTAGGAATTTTATCATCTGTTGGGGTAATGCTTTGCTCAAATGAAAAGAAAAAGTAGTCCTAACTTATATATGAATGGCACAGGGGAAAAAAGGTTTAATATCATGAAAAGAAGTTTGTACGAAAAATGATTTTTCAAGTTTGAAGACTTCTAAATCCATTTTACATCTATTCTGTTTATTTGGTTGAGTTAAAATATTGCTTAAAATAATATTTTTCTTTTGGTCTCAGTAGCTCAATTGGTCGGAGCTCCTGACCGCACGGTGTGAGTTAACAGTATAATAGTAGGTTTTTGCCCTGCAAGAATCATTGTTGTTTTACATCCCAATCGCATTTTTGGATTGTCATTGTATATTCACAGCGATTTTACCAGAATTTGCCCGGAATATTACACTGATTTACTGACTATATAATTAATATGAAATATGTAATATGTAATAACTTAGATCAGTTTTTACGTACAACTTTCGGTCAAGCAAGGCGTTATGACATCAATCTTTAGTGGCTGGTGGTCCTTGTTGACGAACTACAAAGATAATACATATATTCTAATTATTTTGCAGGGGCACATGCCTCTAGTGGTAGAGCGTTGGCCTTCTGACTAGGATGTCCGGGGTTCACACAAGGGCTTCCAATCCCGGACAATATACTGATCCGGCATTTCGGGATTAAAGATTTTTTAATCCCTGGATTCCGGGATTCATGAAAAAAGAGAAAATTGCCTGATCAAAATGCCTGGGATGCCGAAAGTTACCAAATCCAGTCAGTAAGAAACGCCTAAAATATACATTATTGGACAATAGCGACAATAGCCCCGAAACTTGATCAACGTTTTCAAATAGTACCTTAAAAGTAGAAAACCAAAATTGACGGTTTAAAAGGTAAAAGATGTCAATGTGCGCGCATTGACATCAATAATAAACAAAATTTATACTCTATTAGATAATAACTTGATCTAGCATCTTAAACTTGCTCAAAAAATTTACGTTTTTGTAAAATATTTCAAGAATAGTCACGGCAAAGAAGTTGTTTGGTCGAATTAAATTATCAATTTTTCATATTGATGTCAACAAAACATTTTAATGAATTTTTGTTTTCTGCTTGATAAAATTGGATAACTTTAGAATTCATACGTCATGGATGTTTATTATGCAAGTAGACTAACTGTTTGCATTTTAAATAAAACGATTAGTGTTTACAATACAAATCTGATATGACCAGGCACATGACTTTATCATACTATATATAAAATTAATAGTTTAGCTGCATGAAATTCTATTTGATCGAGATTGGTCGTGTCTGCATTAAAATAATACTAGTGGAACTAGACAGATATGTTGTACTGTCATTAGAATGAAAATATTTGTCAAATCCTGGCTAATTAGTTTTATATTAATGCAGACACGACCGATCTCGATAAAATAGAATTTCCTCATGCAGCCAAACTATTAATTTTACCAAAAAATGTCATAGACATAAATTATTCAGAATTTTGTCTACTTTTATTTTATTTATTTTTTATTTTTTTTTGAGAAAGTCGTCAACTATCGATTAAAAAAATCTCTAGAGGAAACAAAAATCATACCAAACATACAGTATGGATTTCGCCCCAATCACTCCACAGTCCACCAACTACAACGTGTCGTCGAAATAATCGAATACGGATACGAAGCGAAACAATACACTACGGCTGCGTTCCTGGATCTCGCTCGCGCGTTTGACTCGGTCTGGTTAGACGGTATAAAATATAAACTAATTCGCACAAGATTTCCTCGTTACCTAACAGCAATTCTATTCTCATATTTAGAGCACAGAACATTTAGAGTTAAAATTAATGCATGTTTGTCTGCTAATAAAGAAATTAAAGCAGGAGTTCCACAGGGAAGTGTCCTCTCACCCACCCTATACAACCTATTTACACACGACGTGCCTATCAACGACTCGGACAAAAAGGGACTATTTGCTGATGACATGATCTTAATAACCCAACACGACGATCTGGAAACCGCCATCAACAACCTGCAAGCATCCATCAACGAAATTAGTGATTGGCTCAAAAAATGGTGCATACATTTAAATCATAGTAAATGCCAAGTTAAAATATTTACCCTAAGAAGAATTAGAAACCCGCAAAATATTATAATAAATAACAACGAAGTGCCATGGATTCCATCTGACCAGGCAGCCAAATACCTTGGACTACATCTGGACACAAGACTAACTTGGAGAATACATATTAACACCAAGCTAAATCAGGCATACGGAAGACTAACTTCGCTGTATCCCATAATTAATAAAACGTCCAAGCTGAAAACTAAGTGCACCATACTCTTGTATAGGTCACTATTAAGATCACTAGTCACTTATGCATGTCCCGTGTGGAGTACCACATCAGCTACCAATCTAAAGAAAATACAAGTGCTTCAAAACAAAGTCCTCAGAATTGCCGTAAACGCCCCATGGTTTGTACGAAATAAGCAATTACATGAAGAACTTGGCATCCTAACAATCGTTCAATTCGTAGCAACAACTACCAAAAAATTCTTACAGAGTATGAATGAATGCCCCAGCGCGACAGAACACAATCTTGGACAAAGAGACATACACTCTAGACTGAAAAGAAAACTTCCCCAAGACAAGTACCACACGTCAGATGACGAGTAATCTACCAAAAACCATATTCTAGTAAACATAATCATCACAAAAAAAGTCGGGAGACATATTCCCGTAGAGTGATTAACGCCAAATATTAATTATAGTCATAAAAACCATGGAAAACATACTTATTATTGTTGAGCTGGTTACAAATGTTAAAAAAAAAAAAAAAAGTAGAAAACCAAAATTGACGGTTTAAAAGGTAAAACATGTCAATGTGCGCGCATTGACATCAATAATAAACAAAATGTATACTCTATTAGATAATAACTTGATCGTGCATCTTAAATTTGCTCAAAAAGATTACGTTTTTGTAAAATATTTCAAGAATAGTCACGGCAAAGAAGTTGTTTGGTCGAATTAAATTATCAATTTTTCATATTGATGTCAACAAAACAATTTAATGAATTTTTGTTTTCTGCTTGATAAAATTGGATAACTTTAGAATTCATACGTCATGGATGTTTATTATGCAAGTAGACTAACTGTTTGCATTTTAAATAAAACGATTAGTGTTTACAATACAAATCTGATACGACCAGGCACATGACTTTATCATACTATATATAAAATTAATAGTTTAGCTGCATGAGATTCTATTTGATCGGGATCGGTTGTGTCTGCATTAAAATAATACTAGTGGAACTAGACAGATATGTTGTACTGTCATTAGAATGAAAATATTTGTCAAATCCTGGCTAATTAGTTTTATATTAATGCAGACACGACCGATCTCGATAAAATAGAATTTCCTGATGCAGCCAAACTATTAATTTTACCAAAAACTGTCATAGAAATAAATTATACAAAATGTCCTCTACTTTAATTTAGTATTTAACTATTTTGACGAAATTACAGAAATGGCGGCTCATTTGGGCAAAATCGTTGAAAAATGCTTAGAGGAAACATCCAGTTCTTTTGGACTCTTTTGCACAAAAACCTTTTTAGCTCTAACTTCTAAATATGAAGTTTCGTCCCGATACCTTTAGTAGTTTCTCCGGAATCGTCGCCACAAAAACGGGTATACACACACATACACACACTCACACACACACATAGACATTTTGTTGTACCTTGGTCCAAAATGTTCAGGGGACCCAATAGGACATAGTTCTGCTAAAATCTTTTTTCGGCACGATTACGATAAAGTAAAAATAGGTATAATGACTTTAAGACTCAGTACTAAACGCGCTTTCAAGTGAAGACGTTATTTATTGTTAAAAATTGATGAAATATCCAGTGCAACTTCTTAGAATATTTAATATTCAATTTCTTGTACTGAAAAAATTAATACTACTATTACGTCTTTCGGTTTTCGCAAATGCAGTTCAAATAACCCACACATTATAAAAATATGTAGATTTTTATGTAAGTGCACTTTTTGACAAAACTTTTCCACTAAAAAAACGATAATTATGCGATGAAGAAATGTCAAAAATTACCATATTGCCGCTGTCACGGCTCATCACAAACTCGAGATGCTTCGGACCTAAATATTGGCTGATGGTATATTAACTTAAAAGACTTAAGCAAGTTGAAAAGGTTTATGTTTGCCTACATATTGAATTATATCTACTTCTTGCAAAATCTGTTCTTCCTCTTATAAGTAACATGTTAATGTAAACGAACATTTTATGCTTGATACTTAATTTAATCAGAACGGGTGCGGTTATAAACTGAATTCATACTTAAAAATTAGCAGCTCACTTGATTTGTTGTATATCAGTGCCCATATTTCGCCAAGAAACAAAAAAATATAAAAATAATTTAGATAGTTTTTCGGGGTCCCGGGATTTAGATTTATAATCCCGGGATCCCGAAAAAGCTCATTATTTGACGGGATCCCGGGATTGGAAGCCGTAGTTCACACCCAAGACCAACCGAAAATTCGTCAGCCGTCTTTCGGAAGAGACGAAGAACCGTGTGGCCCTGCAACCAGTTGAACATCTCTGGTTGTCGATATAACTTGTATAGTAGTGAGGGGAAAGCTCAAAGGGCCAATTGTGGCTTAGGAGCTGCGCGGAAATAACCGCACCCCTACCATACATTTACATTTTTATGTCTTCGTAAAATCACAAAAGTGTTGATCCTCACTATTATCAGTCCACACGCGGTTTGTTGTCTTAAACGTAAATATTATCCATACACTTTGCACTTGAGTAGAAAAATGTCTGGAGTCAGTGGTTGACAAGTCTAGTATATCCCATTACACAACATTTCTTATATAATAATATTATATAGATTATCCAGTAATATTACCAAGAAATTTGATCATAAGCCTTTTTTTTTTATTTTTCAGCATACCTCGGTGATTTTATTGCCTGTTCATGGAAATTATGAAAATTATTATTCACATCTCTTGTCTAGAAATCCTCTTCAATCAACGAAATAGTACGTAAGGTATTTTAAATTTCCGTAATGTAATTTGAATCCAATTACAAAATCCATAATGGGCTTCTGCATCATACCACACTTGGAGCTTGAATTATCTGGTAGTAGAATGGAGCACTGTTTGTATATTCTGCTTGCTAACCTAACAATTGACATGGGTTTCTTAAGAAAATAATAGTATACTTCTTTAGGCACAAACCTGATTGATGTCTGATATAATAGTACAATTTTTATGTAATCTCCTAATTTCGATTGGAATACTTCTTTGTGCGGTGTTCCCAGTTTTCCATATTTTCAGATTAAATCTTGTTTGTAGGTTAGAGCTCTCGAAATCTGTCTAGTAAATAACAATGTGTATTTTAGCGAGTCACAAAATTTTTTTTTGTGGTATATGGTAGATAGAGATAGACCCATTATTATCTTCGTCTAATGACGTCTAGTTCTCCAGAACATCGTAGATGGCCACACTGTCTAGACTCGAACATCGATGCAAAAATTGGGAAAAATATGACGCCGATTCTTCAAAGGCGTGACATTATTTCTTTTTATTTATTGGAATTATTATACTAACGTAAAGTGAAACTACGGCGGACTGGCACAAAAAGCATAATTCAAATGTTATTCCTGAAATCACAACATCAAATTATACGTCTATCTTTGAGCAGCAATTGTTTAAATTGGGCATGGGTATAATAAATATCGAGCCAGTCCGACCAAGAATAGTTAATTTAGATTATTGTAATCTTATAAGATGCTATCATTATTCAATAATAAACCCCCACGAGCATTGTACGGTTTGAATAATTTGACCAATAGGGTACCACCAGAACAGTCCTGAAGTTGGGTTGAACCAGCCTCTTAAGAAGCATATAGGTGCGTATCAAATGTTTACCTAATAATTATCCCAATTGTTCAAATGCACAAAAAGAATGGTAGACATATGTTCTAATTCAATGTGTTTGCGTAATATAACAAAATATGCCAACTTTAGGCCAAAATAAATCGTAATATATTTTCATTTCTTGTACGGTTTTGTGCATGTATTTACCGTTAATCCGTTATTTTCTGTTATATTAATTATACATATAAAAAAATCAACACATATGTTTAAGACCTACAGTTTAACCTCGAAGTAAGGTCCCGGCTAAGATACGAGCGGTGAGCGGCGGGCGGCGAGCGGCGAGCGGCAGATTGGCGCCGCTAATGATATATGTTTACATTGTTTCAAAGCCAGATCTTGGCAAAGCGGCTACGATACGGTAAGCGGCAGAGCGGCACCGTGAGCGGCACCACCCTGCCGCTTACTAGTGCCGCTCACTGCAGAGTTATACAGGGTTAGCAAAAATTACCGGATCACCTAAATAATCCTCCAATCGTACAAAAATTCAAAAAATTGTTCAAACAAAAGTTTTTTTGCTTTAAATAGGCTATCGTTTAAATATATCTTCAATATACAGGCTGCTCATTTTATTATAGCAATTTGGTACCCTCTCCTTTTTTAAATAGAACAGGCTATATATTATTAAATTTTTTGATTCTAAAATTAATTAAGTATTTTTTATAGGAATCATTTTTTTATTAATTGCATTATTTTTTAATTATAAGCTATTAACGAAAAATAGTCAAAATTACCGGAACATCTAAAAAGTTCACCAACTGCAAAAAATTCAAAAAATGTTTCAAATAAAAGCTTTTTGGGTTTAAATCACCGCTGGTTTAAATATAGTTTTAATTTACAGTGTGGTCATTTTATTATGGAAGTTTGCAAACCTTTCCATCTTCTAATAGAACATCCTGCATACCTACCTTTTTTTTAAGATTGATTCTAAGAACTTTTTGTAGAAATAAGTTTATTTGAAAATGCATCATTTCTGAGTTATGAGAAATTAATCAAAACTCCTGAACTTCAAATTAAGAATATTTTCCCACATACAAACACATTTATTTTAATGTGGCAGGTTGAACATTTAATTTAATTCTATTTAATTGAGTTGTTATTTTTTCTTGGATTTTTTATTTTTAACCTGTTTGGTTCAAGTTAAAGTTTATGTAAGTTGATTAATTGCTTATAACTGAAAAATAACGCATTTTATAAAAAAAATAAATCCTACAAAAATTTCTTAGAATTAATCCTATCATAAAAAAATATAAAAGTATACAGGGTGTTCTGTTAGAAAAAGAAAAGGTTTGCAAATTTCTATAATGAAATAGACACTCTGTATATTAATAAAATATTTGAACTAGAGGTTGTTTAACCCACAAAACTTTTATTTGAAAAAGTTTTTGACTTTTTATGCAGTTTCAGATTTATTTAGATGTTCTGGTAATTCTGTCTAAATCTACGTGGATGACAACGTCGTAAATATACTATTAATATTATAATAATACAAATATCGCAGTCCAGACCTCTATTTTTCTAAATGTTTCTTGAGTCTGTCAAGAATATAGTCAAACGTTGCAATTGACATTCTCATATAGTTAAAAACCCGTTTTCTATATTTTCTTAAGTAGTGAAATAAATGGTGATAATCACCGTACCGTTGACGTACTGCATTAATAGGATGCACTTCGTAGTTACGTCACAGAATAGGAATCAGGCAGAAGGAAAACTCTCGGCGGCGCCTTTGATCTTTCTCGGTCAGATTCTATGACCTCGCGCCATATTTTCTGAGGATTACACAGGGCCGGAATACCTGCGAAATGATGGGCCTGTCGCTACATATGCGTTATGCATGTAGATCATTCAAACAGCCAATACGTACCTGCACGGAACGAAGTCTAGACACAAGCTAGACCAAACAAATACATCGAGCAATCACCTACGTTATGAGGTAGAGATGGCAAACAATGGATTGACTGTACTTGAACCGGTCAGTCGGTATAAAATACGTTCATGCTCAATGACAACACGTATTGGTAAAAAATCTGCGCGATTTCAACATGGCGTCAGCTGCGCGGTGGTCTGCGTAGATCTTCCCGCCAACGAGAGTTTGCGTTCTGCTTGTTCTCTTTTCTGTGGTTACGTTTTAACCTACCGATCTTATTCAACAGAAGGTTATAATTTTCCGTAAGTAGCAGTTTGGCAACATTACCGGACGACGACCAACAAACTACTAATAATTGTCACGACGAATTGTCGTGCCGCTCATGATGCCGCTCATGGTGCCGCTTACATCGTAGCCAGGTCGCCGCTCTGCCGCTCGCCGCTCGCCGCCCGCCGCCCGCCGCTAGCCGCTCGTATCGTAGCCGGGACCTAACTCAAATCAAAACGCCAAATTATGTGGTGACAATTCTGGTGACTTTTCCTAATGTGAACCTGGTTTCAGGATTTGTCCTCCTGAGTTTTAGACTTCTTTAGACTTTTTAGACGTAGATTCGTACGATGTTTTTATGAATATGTATTTATCGTGTATTTATCTCAAATTTACCATGACTTCAACCCAACAATTATGTAAACTAAACGTCTAATATTCAATTTTACGTAAATTTACTATGGCTCACCACCGTTTTTAGAGCACTGCATAAGAAAATACTTGTCCCACAAACCGTAGAAAATGCACGGTATCTTTGTCGTGTTTGATATCTAAATCGTGCTCAATACAACTGTCAACTTTAAATCTCATGCATTCCTCGCTTACTTGGATATTGTGAAAGTCTAAAATCAATATAATTCCAGAGAATATTTTACATTTTTTTTGTAAATTATAATACCACGCTTCATGATATAATAACATGCTTCGTGAAACTAAACAATTCAACACAGAACAAACGCACACAGTCAGACATTCCGTTACTATCATTTTTACACCTGAACGCACCACTACAAACAAACGAACGCTTAGTACACATCGAGTGATCCATTTATGCTAATTGTAAGCTATAATTTCGAACTAACTCGAACGGAAAAACGGATACATTTATATTGGAAAATGCATACACACACATACATGTCCCAGTATTGGCATTGTAGAAAGTCTGAAGCAAAACCGGCATGGATGTAGTAGTATGATTAAGCCTTAAGGCTAAAGCCGGCGCGATGCAGAATAAAAAAAAAGAGAAACATTCGCGTTACACTTTATAATGCCCGAAGCGTCATCGACCTGATAACGTTCTTGGAAGTTTAGAAGGCGATCTCCTTGCAAAATTGCAATTCTCGTCTGAAAATGGTGATTTTTATATGGCGTTGATTGCCCCAGAGAGAAAAAAAACGTGACTCCTTGGATCGTTTCGTATAAGGATGCTAACCAGGGTCAAGGATAACTGGGGTAACTTATTCCGCGTTTTGCACCTTTTACAAAAGCAAAAATTGTGTTAAGGCTGTTATATTTGCCTACGCAGGAATTCGATTCAGAGGAAAAGTTCATTAATAACAGTTCTTGTTTTTGTTCCAATAATTGCGTCTATTGACTGTCTACAGACAATAAAACAACAATAAAACAAAAACACAAAAAAAATCCAAACGACATCATTTAGTACTCACCCACATAATAAAGGTTCTTCAGCAGACCTTGGATTACTACTTGTAATGTAATGTAATGTAATGTAATGTAATTTATTCGTTCTAATACGTACAGTGCTCATATTACAATACTATATATACATCATTAACACACAGTACTGCATCACAACACTACGCGATTCTGTCCCTGCTGCTTGATCCTGGAATGGCCGCTTCGCCGCCGCGCCGTCCTGAATCAATGGAATTGAGAACATGATTGGCTTCCTTTATTTCTGGCCTGTTTATATATTTTTTTCTAATTACTTCTTTTTGTGTTTCATTTGTTTAATATATATATATATATATATTTTTTTTGTTTTGGTTTTCTAATCCTTTTTTTTTATTTATTTTTATTTTTTTTTTAGTTTTTTTTTATTTTATATGCTACATATTAGTAGACTTTTTATTTTTTTCTTGAATGTGGTGTATGACAGCTTTTTAATATTTTCGGGTAGACTGTTATAAGTATGTATAGCTTCCGTCAGCAAATCCTCTTTTGTCGTTGCTGTTCTAAATCTATGTGTTCTTAGGAATGCTTTGTGTCTTGTACTATGGTTCTGAATGTGCTGGTTTTCGCTTAGCGTTAGATGTATTCTGATCATTTTGTTGTTTATTTTGTGTAATAGGAGGAGATTGTTTAGTTTTTTCTTTTCACGTACATTCAGTTCTTTACTTTTACTGAAGACATCTTTGGTAGGTGTTTTCCGGTCCCATTTGAACATAATCTTTAGTATTCTGTTTTGCTGCCGTTGTAGCTTGTTTAGATTTTTTTCCGTCGTGTTGCCCCATATGTTGATGAGGTAGTTTATGTTGGACGTGAATAGAGCATTGTATATATTTATTTTTGATTTGTGGTCTTTGTACTTGGTTACCTTATTCATAGCTGCAATTACACTAGCATTTTTGGTTAGTATTTTGTTGATGTGCTCGTCCCATTTCATGTTATTTTGCAGCAGCAGTCCAAGGTATGTTATGCTTTTTGCTTCTGAGATTTCCGTGTTGTTAATATATATGTTCATTCGGGATTTATTTCTGTTCTTAAATATTATATAGTGGGTCTTTTGCTCGTTAATTGTCAGCAGATTTGTTTGGCACCATTTCGTCAATTTATGCATGTCGTCATTGATGTTTTGTTGTTGCGTCTCGTGGTTGCTGTTGTGATAGACCAGCGCTATGTCATCAGCGTAAATAAATAAATTACCCTTTAGGTCGATGTTTTTGAGGTCATTTGTATATATTATATACATCAGGGGCGGGAGGTTACCACCTTGTGGTACTCCATATTCTGAGGTCAATGGATTACTCCTGATTTCACCAATTTCTGTCATCTGTGGTCTGTTCATTAGAAATGTTTGAATAGTTCGCAGTGCTTTGTTTTGGATACCTTCGTTTGCCAATTTTTGGATAAGCTTTGTTTTTGATACTGTATCGAATGCTTTGCGCATGTCGACAAACACGGCCGCGACGGTTTTTTTCTTGTCGATGCCTTGGTGGATATAGCTGACAAGATCATATGCTGCTGACAAAGCGCTGGAGCCCGCTCGAAATGCATACTGCTGACTGTATAAAGTATCTCGCGCATTGATGTGCTCTTCGATTCTGTCTTTTAATACAGTTTCTAGGATTTTATCGAATACGGAGAGCAGCGTGATTGGTCGGTAGTTTTCCGGGATTGTTTTGTCACCTTTCTTATGTAGTGGCTTTACAATACCTATTTTAAGATGTTCCGGGTATATGCCGTTGTTTAGAACATCATTTGATAGATGTGTGATAATCGGTGCGAGTGCGATACTGTTTGATTTTATGATTTCAGTTCTTATGTTGTCATGTCCAGGAGCTTTATTGGTCTTGAGCTTTGATATGATGTTTTCGATTTCCTCGATACTGGTATGTTTCCAATTTTGCAATAGTGGTTGGATGTTTCTTTTGTCTTGGTTTTCTTTCTTTGTCCCATTCTGTTGTGTTTGATGAGCTTTTGCAAGTTTATCCCCTATGCTGGTGAAGTAGGAATTAATGGTATCTGCCATTTCTCTTTTATTTGTTGTTATTGTGCCATCATTTTTGTGCATTTGTGTTATTTGTTGTTTCTTTTTGTCTCTTTTCAGCATTTTATTTAGTTCTATCCATGTTTTCTGCGTGTTGCCAGCACATTTGTTGAGTATTGATTTATAGTATTTTTCCTTCGTTGTTTCTATCAAAATCTTCGTGGTAGATTTTTGTTCGTCATATCTCTCTTTTAAAATCGTGTTCGTGGGGTTGCTTTTGAGCCTTTTGTATATTTTGTTTCTATGTCTTATTTGTTTTATTATATTGTTGTTAATCCATGGACAGTCTTCTCTTCTTTTTGTTTTAGTCGTTGTTTGGTTTTTCAGAATTATGGTCTGTATTGTCTTTGAGAGCTCTTCAAAGTCATTTATTGGAGGTTTCTGGACAACTAAGTTTTCGATTTCAGTTTTTATGTTTTTGTAATCTGTTATTTCTTTTTGGTAGTATGTATATTTCTTTTTATTTGGACGGGTTGTTGTCAGACTGGTCGTGATTGGGAGGTGGTCAGATATTACCATTGCCTGGACAGTGGCCTTTATTTGGTTTGGTATATTTGTCAGGATATGGTCGAGTATTGAGTAGTTACTGTTGTTGTTTATTCTTGTGTATTGTGTTTTATATATTTTGTTTTTTATTTTATATCCAGCTTCAGCTATTATTGTTTTATATTCTCTGACTGTTGATGAATTTTCTAGCAGATTTATGTTCATGTCTCCTAGAATATGTGTTTTTTATTTTTCATGAAAATATTGTTTTTTAATATATCTTTAAATACTACAAATTTCACATGTGGTGGTCTATAAATGAGTGTAATTTTAGTTTGTGTGTCAGTTAGAGAGATTGTTAAGGTTTCTACATCGGCGAATGTTCTCTGAGTTGTGGTTGTGTAGTCTATATGTTGTCGGATGTAGATAGCAATTCCTCCGCCTTTTGATGTTATGGAATGAAAGACTCCGTTGTATCCGCTAAGCTGGTTAACTGCCTTCTTCTTCGGTTTTAGCCAGGTTTCTGTTACAGCTATTATGTGTGGTTTGTTATATGTTAGAGGCAATGTTTCAAAGTCGTTAAATTTGTTTTTTATGCTTCTTGCATTGATCATAAATATGTTGTATTGCATTTCTGTTATAGCTGCTTGTGATGCGTTATATATATTATGGTGCTTGTCTGGCTTAGTTCAGTTTGTCCAGGTCTGATAAGTGTGTGATCCGGATTTTTGCACTTGTATCAGTTTTCCGCATGTATATCTTCCCATCTCTTGTATACACATATTTATACTTCATTTCCCTCCTTGCTACTCTTGCTCTATAGAATACGGAGCCCATTGCGTCCGTCAGCTGTTCATTTATATAAATGGTGTTAGATTTTCCGCTTATTCCGCACTCAGATGTTGTTAATGTGCCCACCGCCTTTCTAACTTAAAAATGTAAATAACTCAAAACAAATTGGGAAAAATGTCAAGTATTCTTTGAGTTCACATATGAAAGCCTACTAAAGATGACAAATGAATTCAGTTGTCAATTTTCATTGATTAGAAACGTTATTAGAAGTAAAATGAGGCATCTTAGTAAAGTACAAATTGCTCGTGCTGTCGCCCTTATTCAGCATGGCCACTCTATTCGACATGTTAGCAGGGACCTTCGAGTTTCCCCTTCTCTTATTCAGCGTTTATGGAATCGGTTCCGGGAGACTGGCCAATATGTTAGAAGAGCTGGACAAAGTCCAAATCGAGAAACTATTCAATATCAAGATCGATTTCTTGTCCTTTCCTCTCTACGTCAGCGTACTGCCACAGCACGAGCCCTCCTAAACGACCTAAGACGCAAATGGAATAGAAATATCTGATCAAACTGTTAGAAACGGATTAAAGGAAGCGAATTTGAAACCAAGAAGACCTGTCCGCGCACTACGCCTTACGCAGCATCGCAAAGCAGCGCGAATGAGGTTTGCTCTGGATCACAGAGAATGGCAACGTCGTCACTGGACGCCTGTACTGTTTACAGACGAGTCCAAATTTCGTTTAACTCGTTGCGACGGTCGAGTACGTGTATATAGACGTCCTGGTGAACGCTACGCAGCCGCTACTATACAGGAAGTGGATAGATTTGGTGTATCTGTGATGGTTTGGGCTGGAATCAGTATAGACAGCAGAAGTCCATGGGCGCCGTTTGAAAATGTTCCAGGTGGGGGGGGGCAATTTTTTTCTAATATTAAATGGTCACGTAATACTAAGGACTATGCCAGTAACTGCATTTTCGTCTTGTTATCTTGCATACACTCTGAAAAATCTCTATCGCTTTAAGGTAGTGAAATGTCTTTGTTTGTTATACACATTTTTGTATGTTATAGCCATCCATGGTCGTGGTCCCTGTATGCTCGACAACACTTACTTATTATATATTAATAGTAGTTGAATATCAAGTCATTTTGCCGTCTTTCTATCGTTTATTAATGTGGGATTAATAATTGTTTGTAAATATATTTTGTTTCTGAATCATTGAACTCTTATTCTAGAATTTAAGATTTTGTATGATTTTCAACCAATATTGTAGTACATATTACTTTTTAATACGCTAGGAGAAAATGTTGTTAATTACCTATATAAATTTCTAGCTCGTGGTCATCGAGCATCTGATATAATATCTTAATAACAAATTGATAAACAATAAAAAGGCAACAATATTATTGTCAAATTTACCCCGTTAACGAGAAATAATGACTAAATGTAGAGAAAAGTGGCTTAATTTGAAAATTCTGTGTTAAGGATAATCGACGACGGAATAATATTTTTTTATTTTACTATTATACTTGAACACTTGTAAGGCGACAATGTTAGGTCAACTACTAACTTGTGAACGAACTCATGTACGGAAGTGTATTGTGTAAACGCTGGAGAGAGTCAGATAATGGTACTAATATTACAAACAGCATAGCGAATCTATTGTCATGTATCATAGGATGGCCCTTTTAATACCAAATAACTTTTGTCTGAAACTTTTTATTATTTAACGTTTTTGAAACTCCCTTTTCATTAACCGAAGTTTTGTAATTTTGCTACCAATGTTGGCCAATAATGTGTTATCTTTAAATCTTTTTAAATTATTTGATTTTAAAATAGCTATTCTATGATACTTCATACAACTTACTTTATTAAAGCAATTTCCAAAGTTGGTACAATATTCCGGCTGTTCCTAAACGGCATCTATCTAGACATGAGTTCGTTATCAAAAATTGGTCTACTATCAAAAGTTGACTATTATACCTTATCTATATATTCTAGACTTATAAGTTTAACACCCACTGTAATTAAGATAAACTAAGCAGTGCCAAAAATTCACAAGTAATGGAATCTAATAAGTACTATCAAATAAAAGTGCATACAACAATACTTATTTTGGACTACAGCGCAAAATTTAGATACCGTATCTTGTCATCTTGTGGCTCTTTCGCGACTGTTACGAGAGGGCAATATCGCAATATCTACTAAAACTGACATTGGTGACAATAGCCGATAATAATCGGAATAGTCATCATTTATCTATAAATGAAAAAATTTTTTTTCACCCTTCGTTATACGAAAATGTCAGTTTTGCATCTTTATGGGGACACGAAAGATGCTAATTGCCCGCTAGGGCAATTAGTTTAGTTAATAACTTTCAAGCCTAGCCGCGAAAATATTTTACACACAGGCCGGGCGGCGACCGACCTGTCTGTCCAATAAATACATAGCTTTCAATTCCGTTTGACATTTGCGAGATATATCTGATCAAACAGATCAACCTGATCTATGATCAAAAGATCCATCTGATACGATAATAACCGATTTATCGATCAGATCTATTTAAAAAACTTTTACAAACATTTACAAGAACGTGAAATTCAGGAATGGCAGGCGTTAAGTCCTGACCTAAATCCTATTGAACACGTGTGGGGTCAGCTTGACTGACGTGTTCGCAAGCGCCCTAATCCACCACTAACCATACAGGAACTGACACAAGCCCTGATTGAGGAATGGGAAAGCTTACCCGAAGAAGCTCTTCACAAACTAGTGCGAAGCATGCCACAGCAGGTGTGAGGAAGTGATTTGTGCTCGTACAGGGCATACACTGTATTAAACCTCACCAATCCACAGAAAACCCGACTGTCATCGATACTATGACAGCCATTTCCATTTTGTTTTGCGTTATTAATTTACATTTTTAAGTGTAACTTTGAAGTAACTAAAAAAACTCCATGTATTTTAACGGATTCCGAGATAACTTGTGTCTAATTTTACTTCACCATAGTTTCTTTTGGAAATTTCCGCTCTCATTTGAGCTTATACATTATTAATTTATCTCATTTAACAAGAATGCACAAAATAATAACAACCGTATGTCTATATAGATAAATTAATTAAACTGCAACATGACTTCCAAATCAATTCATAAAGTACCGTTGAACAGAATTCCAAATCATGATAGATAGCATTGCCGAGAGTGCGTTTATTACGCCATTATTGCAGCTTCCCGTAGATATTATGACCCATTAACTTTACCGTCAGTACTAACATAATAATAATATTAATGTAGTACCATAAAATTCGACTGTGAAATCATCTAATAAAGAAAATTCAACACATTTAGGATTTGTAACGAATTCAAACAATGGTGAAAGAAACTGTATCACTACGTGTGATTTTCTTCAGGATTTATTGGTCGATTTCATGTAGATATCATGTCTTTTCTGTGCTGTACTAATTGGGATTCTCATTGCCATCATTGTTTTAACTAAATTTGGAATTTTAAGTTTCCCGGAAAGTAATAAGTTATTTAAATTGGTCTCAACACCATTAGCAAAAAAAGACAATGATAACGATGTTGGTGTTCATTACACACAAGACAGGAATATACAGCATGTCCTCGTTCTATCACATTAATTATTTGTAAGGTGGGCGGTTATCCATATACCAGTTACATGCAAAACAAGGGCGCATAAAAAGCAGATCGGAGTCGAAACTATTGCACTGATGTGTAAAAGTAAGGTACTGTTGGAATGTGTATAGGGCATTGTTCCGGGATAAATATAAAATTCAACCGCGCTTGCTTTAATCATGAACTTACTTAGAGAAAAGAAGCTAATTGTTGACACAATATACTGGTTGATTTAATATGCTTTCATGGTGATTAAGCCAATAGCATTAATCCCGGAACAAGAGCTAATTTATGGGTGACATTTTAAGACATTGCTCTTTAAAATTGACCCAGCCGTTGTCAAGTTGATCTGCTTTTTACGCAATTGTGTCGAATTACTACGAACTGTCACCGCGGAGCTCTGTAAAGACGGTTTCTGTATTAAAGTCCACAGACCGAGACACAGGAGAAGAGTACTAACAGCTCAGATCAATAATAACTAACAGTTGACAACAACTACAGTAGCTGCCTATTGGCAAAAAGCAGAAATCGGCTGAACAAATTAAGTAAGTATGTTTGTTTATACACAAAGACTTGAGTACAACGGTTCACCGTTAGATGGAACCACATCCTGGGCGTACTACAGACTCAAGGCCGACGTCGATCTCACTAGCATAAACGCCCCTCTTAAGTTTGAATAGTTCTGCATCGTCTTGTAACGGTTCACTGTAAACAATTAGTTTCAATCGTCTCCAAAAATAAAATCCATAATTGTGTGATCAGAACTACGTGTTGGCCATAATACATGCCAGTTCGTTCAATCAATTTTGAAGAAATTGTAAATTTAACCATTCGGTCGCAATGTTTGAATGGTGAGCAGGGCAACCGTCTTGCTTGTTTGCTTTTTTGAAGTGTTGGCTTCGTCTTAAAATTGTAAAATGAAGATTTACATCCCGCCAGTAACAACAATGCTGCGAAGAAACATTGCCGTTTGTTGCCAAAAATACAATAAATTTATGAAAATTTCGATTATATATACACTGCTCAAAAGGGTTTGAGGAGCACTTTTTCGAAACCTGCAACTTTTTAAATAATAGTTCTAGGCAATGAAATATGATATACTTCAACGGCATATATTTAACTAAAGAAAATTACAAAAACAATGTTACAATAATTAGTTACTTCTAAGTAACACTTAAAGTACACTTAAAAATGTAAATTAATAACGCAAAACAAAATGGAAATGACTGTCATAGTATCGATGACAGTCGGGTTTTCTGTGGATTGGCGAGGTTTAATACAGTGTATGCCCTCCACAAGCACGAATCGCTTCCTCACACCTGCGTGGCATGCTTCGCACTGGTCTGCGAAGAGATTCTTGGGATATGCTTTCCCATTCCTCAATCAGGGCTTGTGTCAGTTCCTATATGGTTAGTGGTGGATGAGAGCGCTTGCGAATACGTCGGTCAACTGATCTCACACGTGTTTAATAGGATGCAGGTCAGGACAACGCCGGCCATTCCATGACCTGAATTCCACGTTTTTGTAAAAAGTTTGTGGTGATGCCGGCGGTATGCGGCTTTGCATTTTCCTGCATTAGGATGAAATTGTGACTGACGCCATATGCAGCAGGCACAACATGGCCCCCCAAGATGTTTTCGATGTAATTCATGGCATTTAGTCTACCAGGAACCACAACAAGATCAGTTCTGTTGTCTATACTAATTCCAGCCCAAACCATCACTGATCCACGACCAAATCTATCCACTTCCTGTATAGTAGCGGCTGCGTAGCGCAGCAGTGTATTTTGTTTCCAATCTCAAGACAGAAATGCAAACGTTTAGAATAATTACCTGCATCCAAAGTCTATCTAAATCGTAGTCTAATGGTATAATTTTAAATTTCTTTGTAAGTTCTGAATATACCTATGCGATTTGCAAATTTCCATATCTAACGCTCTTTTTGGAAGAAATAATTTTGGAATTTCTTAAACGGAATGTAATGCTATTAGTATTGATGAATTCCTCGAATATTTTCAATGAATGCATCCATTAGTTTGCCGTTGTTGATGAATATATAAGAAATAAAACAGGATTTCTTCTGCAAACTATTTAATTTTATTTTAATCTATGCTTATTAATTTCGGGTTTTACACCCATCTTCAGACCAGCTACAATCAATACAAATCAACAATTAGTACATGTGATATTTTTATAGGTTAGAAAATTCTTTGTGACTTACCGTTAATGACATTAAAGAAATATTGCGACATGTTGAAACATTATGTGAAATTATTTGATTTAGGTGATACTATATGAAAAATATTGAAATGATGAGCGTTGTAATTGAAGATTAAATGTGAAAACTTGTCAAATGAAATTAAAACTAAGATTCCCCGAGAGCTACAGGTGTTGAAACGTTGGCGAACTTAACACAACGGGTATATGTATGCGTTTGACATCATCAAGTGTGATATTAGCAGCGAGCGACTATTGTTTGACTTATAATATTGCTGAATTAAAAGTTTGAAAAGTAATATATAGTATAGGAAATATAATTATACATTATAAATTATACATTCAGGAGTCTGTTATCTTTTTCTCTCTTGGTTTTTTCAATGTGGTAAAATTCATAGTGGTCCATTAGTTGAGGTTTATTAATGGATTTAATGAGTTTCATGTTCTCAATGGCCGTTGTATGATTGTTTTCCAATAGATGTCTTGCAAATGTTGTTGTGTTCCTTCTATTTATGCTTGTGTGTTCTTTAAATCTAATATCCAGTGATCTCAAAGTCTGTCCTATGTATTCCGAATCACAATCTCCACAAGTTAGGCGATATATGCCATTTTGTTTGTGGGTGTCAGTTTTATCTTTGCAGTTGTTTACTATCTTGTAAATATTTGATGTGTTGTAATTTGTGAGGCTTATGTTATGGGAGCTGAAAGTTTTCTTTAATTTGTAATTGATATTGGGGTGGTATGGTATTGATATGTATTTATTGGGGGGTCTTGAGTGGGGGTAGATTATCTGTAAAATATTATTTCTTTTTATTGATTCGTGAATAAGTGTGAGCTCCTCTATTGTATAACCATTGTTTTTGCCAATTTGGTGTATTATGTTAAGTTCTTTTTAATAGGAATTTTTATGTAGTGGTGTGTTTTCGAGTCTATGGAAGAAAAATTTGAAAGATGAGAATTTTATGTTTGAAGGGTGTTGTGACATTCTGGGGATGATCGTGTCTGTGGTGGTGGGTTTTCTATAGATGCTGAATTCTAGTTTATTGTTATGTCTTTTGATTGATAGGTCAAGAAAGTTAAGTGTTTGATTTTGTTCGAGTTCTAGTGTGAATTTAAGTTGTGAAAGTTGATTAATTTGCTCAAAAAAGTTGCGTAATTCTTGCGAAGTGCCTTTAAAAATACAAAAAACATCATCCACGTATCGTCCCCAGAATGTCACTAGATTACTCAACGATAATTCCATAATTTTATTCTCTAAATGGTTAACATAGAAGGATGCAAACAAGCCACTCAAGGGGTTTCCCATTGCAAGGCCTTTGTTTTGTTTAAAACAATTTTTATTAAATTGGAAGAAATTGTGATTCAGAATAGTTTGGAAAAGCTCTACAAGATCATCTACTGTGTGTCCTCCATTTTACATCAGTTAATGTGATTGGGAAAATAAAAAGAGTTGATCTTTTACTGATGTAGTTCTTTATTGCACTTATGGCTATATTATTATTAAGCCATAAGTGCAATAAAGAACTACATCAGTAAAAGATCAACTCTTTTTATTTTCCTAATGCTATTAGATTAATTGGAGTATAAATTTCACTCCATTTAGGACTTTGGACATACCAAAGGAGATATTTTTATTAAATTTATATTATATTATACATATATTATACATATTATATTAAATGGAGATATTTTGGAAAAAATCAGTTACAAGCATTTTCTTCCTCTTTGTAACTCGATACTGGGACATACTGTATAATATTAGATAGTAGTAGGTATAGGAACTCTGGAGAAAGTAGGTAATTAGCAATTGTTTGCGAGTTTACGCTGTTTGACACATAGAGAAATTATAAAGTTTATAAACAATGAGCTCTAAAGATATGAATATAATACATGAAAGTGTATTTATTTATCTTTTCAGCTCGGTTATTTTAATCCAAGTTTACTATTCATTAAGGCCGGGTATTAAACGTCGACTAAGCAATTTACTATACAGTTACTTTTTACTAGGAAAGTACTTTAATTTAGTCCGCCGATCAGCCAAGTAATTTTCACTCTGCAAGTACTTGTAGGAAATTTCGTATTCTCAAATTGTCACTAGACCACTACTTCCTAATTTTCTAAAAAAAATGTAAATGACAACAGATTACTTCCTTATTTAATTTTTAAAATGTTTGCCTAACTCGTTGCGCAATATTAATTTTAAATTTTATACAATATTTCGAACGTTGTCAACTTATTGTAGGTAGTGCAAATTTTATTATAAAGTATAGACACCACCTTGTCAGCAACATTCTTCTTTATTTTCTCCTTTACCGTGTCGTATACCAGCTTTAACTGTAACCCAGTTGTCGACTCCACATACTTATTATTAATATTAAAGAAATAAAATGTTTATTAACTCTATTTTGTATTGTTTTAAATACCAATATGTTTTTATTTTCATTATTATTAATATTATTAAATAATATTACTTACAATTTGCTGGGCGACTAAACAACATTCTACAATAATTATGTTATACTTGGCATTAAATTTTCACAATAATTCACAGAAATACACGGATTAAGAAAAAAGAACTGTACACAGAACACCATCAGTAAAAATGCTTGAGTTGAAATCGAAATGTCTAACCTAAAAAAGCGATAGACTCGTTCTTGCCGTATAGAAAAATCGAAGCAACACAGCGCCGAATTTCTGTGCTGAACTAGGTTACATTTTACATGGTCTATTAAATTGAAAAGGCACTCCGTTTTCGTTTTCTAACCGATTACTTTTACATACGGAATGCTCGCGACAGACTCGTCTATATCTGAACTAGATATGCCATTTATACACTTTTCGATTGTATATATTAAGTGAAGCCACACAAAAAATTTTTAGTGAAATTTGTCAAACTTGTTGTGTTTGACGAACAACGGTCCGCGCGGTATACTGCGAAAATTTTTACTGGTCGACGAAGATCGTTCAATTGCGTTTAACATAATGAAATGTTCCATATTATCAATCGACCACAACGTTTATATGAATAAAATAATGAAAAGAAATTACAATCGACTCAAAATTTATCATATGATTCATATCGCCATTGGTAATGACTACTTTGGGAATCTATAATACAATAGCATACCAGAAAGAATCATCAATATGCCATTAGGAATGGAACATCCCTCTACACCAGCATGGACTATTATTATTAAAATATTAAACGTTTTCCTTCACTTTTTTCAAATAGGTTTTTCAAATCGTCAGAAGCAGAAGCAGTATGAGACGAAATTGTATATCTTTTATCAGTGTAAACAATATTCCAATCATCTCTGCGATATTTCATCAACATTCTTAAGTGATTGTTTCGAAATACTCTTTTTCGCGATAGCTGCACTGACCAGCTGAAGTTTCATGTGACCTGTAATTTTAGTTTTAAAAAATGCTTTATATCAGTAAATATACACTCAGTTCCAAAAATAGTGACGCACTTGATTTTTAACCTAACTTTATTGTCTTATATTTTTTAAACCAGTAGGACGATTTTTATTTTTTTTTTATTTGACGGTAGGCAATTCCTTTGTCTTTAAAAGGCAATTAAAGAGGAGGAAGTTTTTTCCATGTATCCTGGATAGTAGTGGAAAACTGGAACCATGTTTTTTCCTCATTTTTGACTCACCCTGTGTGTTAATCAACCAATGGTATAGAAAGTGCTGACACTCTATATGAAAGACGCTTCCTTTACGAGCATTTTGTTTTTTTATTAAATGATTTATCTCTAAAATTGTCCTAATTACAGCTTTTTTTTGAAACCTTGCATATATCTAACTTTTTAAATTTATCGATAAACAGCTTTCTAGTTAGATAAACTGTTACGTTTTTGAAAATGTTTTTATTAAACACAAAATTATAAACTGGGAAACCTGCTTAGTACCCTGTATTGCCTTCCCTAGTAACTTTAAGAGTTTCTAATCTACGCGGCATACTGGAAAACAGGTTTCTTATCGTTTCTATTGGTATACGATCCCATTCTTACACTAATCTATATTAGTTTGTACAGGGTGGGCCAAATTCGATGTTACTATAGGAGATCTCGGTAACTATAAGAGATATCGAAAAATGAGTAAGGTTGTTGTGTCGTCTTTTTTTGAGAGAAACTCAATGGTGAAAACCAAAATTAGCTATCGTCTTTTGTTTTCGAGTTATAACACAAAACTCGATTTTTCGCTATTTTGATACTTGTCGATATCTTTGTTATTTGTTAAATCAGACGAATGATATTTGCACGTTCTTGAGGCACTTTTTCGATTAGAATTCAGTGGAATTCACAGATTTTAAATATCTCTAATAGTTTTGTAGATATAACATAAAGTTGTGTTTTTTTAAATGGAAACCATAGCTGGCTATGATTGAAATAAATATAGCCTTTTTTCCTCTTTTCAACGATATATAATATGCTGGTCCAAAATATTCAAAAAGTAACGTTTTATTGAATAACATGAAATTAGTATATATCAGAGAAATTATAATTATTGTCTTCGAGATTTCTCCGAGTAGGCGTATGTCACTAGTGGTTTGACACTACTAATCAGTGACTTAAGTATTTGCATTCTTTTGAATATTTATTTCAATTAAAAGTTACGAAATGCCGTATGAATCATATGAAAAATACTCAATGATCCAATGCTTTATTCAAAGTAATAACAATGCTGAAATTGCATCCGAAACATACTTCAATCGTTATCCAGAAAGAACACAACCTCACAAATCTATTTTTGAGAGATTAAAGAAACATCTTAATGGCGACTGGTACTGCGATATTGTAAACCATCATATTGTGAATGAACTTTTGGAGAATTTGCCACTAATGGAGAGGGAAACTATATACTTCCAGCACGACGGTGCACCACCTCACAAAATAAGAAAGGTAAGGGAATTATTGAATATAAATTTTGAAAACCGTTGGATTGGAAACAACGGACCAGTGAGGTGGCCACCACGATCACCAGATCTTACACCTTTGGATTTTTTTCTTTGGGGGCACATTAAAAACAAATTATATAAAAGATCACATAACGACATTCAGGACCTAAGGCAGCATTTTGAAGAATGTGTCAATGTTCTAAATATTTTTATAAACAACGCTCTTCAAAGTATTGCGACGAGATATAATTTATGCAACAATAAAAATGGACATCAATTTGAAAAATGGTTAAAGTAGTTTGTAGTAGATAATCTTATCTTTTATTTTTTTATTTAGGTAATTATCTAATTATTTTACTTCGAGTAAATCAATATATCCTGCAATGTTTAACCTTTCAGTTATACCTCCGACATGCCGATATTGACGACTGGAAATTGTAGGATCACGGCTACATACTTTCATGACAGTTTCTTCAGCATACCACTTCCATATGTTCGGCTTTTGGCATATTAATCAACCCGTAATTGATTGTTCTTTTAATCAAGTAAAAAAAAAAACAAGTTTTTGCGGTCGTGCAATACCACGATTGAATTATGTTTCGGATGTTATATCACAATTATTGTTATTACTTTGAATAAAGCATTCGATTATTGCGCATTTTTCATACTATTCAAACGGCATTCCGTAATTTTCAATTAAAATAAAAGAATGAAATTTTACTAATTTCACTGATTAGTAGCGTCAATTTAACATTTTCGAGTTTTCTATCCATCCTGTATGTTAAATCAAAATATTAACAATGGCTTTCGTTTTTTAGGACATCCAAAACTCTTTATAAAGAATGACATTTTCTCGAGAAATTAAAAATTGCGTGCATTATAGGTTACACCTTATATATCGTGTGTGGTAACACGACTTTTCTACCTGACATATGGAATATAAGACATATGTCGCCAACTTTCTACAATATAAATGTTGCTTTATTATGCATGTGGATCTGATCAATTTTATGCATAATGAGGAAAAATAAGCTGTTATCGAAGAAGATACAGTCGTTAAGGCGAGCTGTAATCTAGTTATGCAAGTTATAGACAATTAAATTTACAGTTTACCAATTAAAAAGAGCTTAGAATCGCAAAGTTGATGGCGATATACAGTAAGTATTATTAGGGTATTCGGTCTACCATTAAATTATTATTAAAGCGAAATAACGCTGAAAACTAACGTAGTTTCTTCGATTAGCGTTATTACGAACAAGATGTTACCATATCGAAGCCAGAGTACTTTAAGAATTAGTACAATTAGTGGAAATGTGATAAAAAGTACGACCGGTCTACGAAAACTAAGACAACTAATCGAAGTGTTAATTATAACACCACGATTCCTTGAGATATTTAACCCGGTTATATAAAAAAGGTAAATTAATTCCCAATATTTTGTGTTTTAATGTAAACGCTTCAAATTCAGACAGGTTAAGGAATTTTTGTTACATTTTTAACTGCAGAATTTATATTTATGTGGTGCTTATGACTATATCAATTTCTTTAGACAAATATTTCCTCCTAAAGATATCTGGCTATTCATTTTTAAAGAAAATTGATAATAGTTATGTAATTTATATTATATTTCATAAATTTAACAATTTCCCCTAATTCCGACACTAAGCGTATATTTTGATCCGAAATCCGACACCTCAGTGAACCTAATTCAGACAGTGATCCTAAATCAGACACTTGTGGTACATTATTCCGACAAATATAAATTGTCAAGTAAATATTAAGTCTTTTAAATATTGTTAAATATGATTTATTATTAAGAAATATTAAACATTTATTTTTTATCATTTTTACAGAAACACACTATAAAATAAGTCCTTCGTCTTCTTCAGTCTGCCCTCTTTACCTCATCTGTATTTTAATATTTCTTGCATCTGGAATTTTTAGTGTTTTTCTTGGCGCATCTTTTGATTCCGTTTCTTTTCGCTTGCTTTCTTATTTCTCTAGAATGATTTTCTTTTGTGCTTCCATTTTTTTATTAACAAATATTCTCTCCGAGCATTAAAGATAGTGTTACAGAAGAACAATTTCTTTTTAGGAAATAAACTGCTTCCGGGTTATGCCGTGTGTCAAGATTTGTTAATGCTGACGTTTCGCGAACCATGTTGCTCGCTTCTTCAAAGCTAATTGAATACTGAAGACTTACCAAGAAAGTCTCCCTTATATACCTAAATTTACACCTCACTGCGCACATCTGGAGCTACCGCTCCATGTGCTTTTCCACCTGACCTCGTTAGGATCGATTTCCAGACCCTACTAATGTCAGTACCGTCCTCGCGATTGATGTTGTCGGGATGTTTGTAAATTTCGATGGCTTCTCTAATAAGCCTTCGATGATAATTACCCACCCTTGCCAACATCTTCGCGTCATCGAAATCCATTGTGTGTCCCGACTCGTGGCAGTGTTGAGCAACAGCGGACTGTTGAATCTTGCCCAACCGGTGTCCCTACTGTGCTCCTTGATTCGACATTCGATGCTTCGTCCTGTCTGTCCTACATAGCATGTTCCGCACTCACATGTTATCTTGTATACCCCTTCGTTCTTCAGGAGTGGTGTGATATGGGGCCGCTTATTTTCTCACTGTATACGTGTAATCTGCCTGCTTCACTGTTGACAACTAAGTCACACTTTTATGCTGATGACTCCCAGCTATACCGCTCGTTTAGTCCGGATGACATAAGTCCTGTGTCGGTGCAGCTTAGCGGAGAGCTTGAGGAACTAATACATATGTCTCGTAGACACGGACTGCTGGTAAATGCCGGTAAAACTTTAGTTATGCTGTTCGGTAGGCGGTTGGCGGTTGCGCGGTGCTCTGATCGTCTGGACATCAGAATTGGGGGTCAGCGTGTTGTGGTCAGCGATTTTGCTAGAAATCTGGGTTTGATAATGGACAAGGATTTGACGTTTGGCAGGCATGTTTCGCAGTGTGTCGGGAGAGCGTTCTCTGTTCTAAAGGGCCTTTATCACGGTAGACACTTCTTTGACCTGAAAACCAAGACAATTTTGTGCGACTCTCTTGTGCTTAGCCAGTTCAGTCATTGCGATGTGGTGTATGGTCCTTGCCTGAGTGTTTTTAATGCGGCGCGTATTCAGAGGGTGCAAAACTCCTGTTTGCGATTAATTTTTGGTATACGCAAATACGATCATATATCGCATAAGCTTAGTGACGCTGGATGGCTTAACATGAGTAACAGGAGGGAGGTCCACTCCCTGAATTTATATCATAAGCTGCTGATATATAAGACACCGCAGTATCTCTATAGCAAGATTTCATTTCGTACGGATGTACACAACATTAATGTACGCAGCAGAGGTCATGTTAGTCCGCCCGCTCATAGAACCGCGCAGTTTCGGGGATCGTTCAGTTATAGTCTGCCGCATCTATATAACCCACTGCCGGGCCAGTTCAAGACATCTCGCGTTGCGGCATTCAGGGCAAAACTTGTGGCTATGTTTGTTGAGCGTCAGAGGTTTAATGTATAATATGTCGGATTGAGTGTATGTGGTGTGTATCGTCGACTGGTTGCGTCTATTTGTAAGGCGTATTCTCATACTTGTTATTATTTCATGTCATTTAGTTAGTAGGATAAACCTATTATATTTTTGTTTGGATTAGTGTCTAATGGATTCGGATAATATTTTTTTTTTTTTGTGATTCTTTCTTTCTGTTGTCATTTTTATTTTTATTTTATATTTTATTACAAGGTTAAGTGGAAGAGAAGGCTTGTCCTTAACTTCGCCTTGCCCATATGTGTTATTACCAATGTATTTTTATATTGTATTTTTTTTATTGGGAAATAAAGTCAATTATTATTATTATTATATCCTTTGGGTTAGGCAAAAGATCCTTTACCTTTGCTGGTGCTCTGTACCTTACCGTGATACCCGATTTCTTCAGTATTCTACCGATCCTCTCTGATACCCCACTTGCGTATGGTAAGCAAGCGAACCCCTTTGACTCTTGCGGTTCCTCTGAGACTTGCGGGTTTCTTTGTGTGACACCCCGTATGTCAGACTTGGTGTATCCATTCTGACGTAGGGCCCACTCCAAGTGTTTCCGTTCGTCCTCCAAGGTGCTAGAGTCGCATACCTTCTCGGCTCTGTTGAACAAAGTGTTAATAACACTTCTCTTCTGTTGGGGGTGGTGGTGTGATTTGGCGTTCAAGTACCGATCGGTATGTGTCTTCTTACGGTAGACTGTATGTCCAAGCCTACCCGTTGACGTTCTGTATACCAGTACATCCAAGAAAGGCAGCTGATTATCTTCTTCTATATCCATCGTGATTTTGATGGAAGGACTAACATTGTTCAGGTGGTTAAGGAACCCAGTAAGTTTATCTCTACCGTATGGCCAAACTACAAAGGTATCGTCGACATATCTGACCAAGTGCTTGGGTGTGAAAGGACTTGACCTAATGGCTTTTTCTTCAAACAATTCCATGAAGAAATTGGCGATTACCGGTGACAAAGGTGATCCCATGGCTGCACCCTCTCTTCTAAATGATTCTGGCCGTAAATGCCTACGTACTTACTTAATTTCTTTTTACTTTATTTGGGTGTTTCAGGTCATAATAATGATTTTTTTGGAGGTGGCAACAGTTCAACTGTTATCTCCAAAGGTGGTGTATCAATACCAATATCGCTACTCTCTGCTGCTAGTGTTGCATCTTATTTCATCATCTCCTATGATTCCTGTCGATATTTATGACGGAATTAGGGACTATTGATGATTGTAATTCCGACACCCTGTAATAATTAGTGATTATTGATGTCCGTAATTCCGACACTCGTGTCGGAATTTGGACAAAATGCGTACAATTTATTGTAATATAGCAAACGATGTACAATATGTTATTTTCTTGTGTAAGTTCAGCAATAAAGCGATATGTATTACTTCTAATTATGTACACAATTCCGACACATGTCTGATTTACGGACGTGCTATGATTACATGTACCGAATAATGGTTAAAAGAGTAGTACACCGTATTATTATGAAAATATAAAGCATTTGTAGTCAGCCTAAATAGATATTATTAGAATTTTCTTAATTACTGTTATCCCGTAGCGATTTAAAAAGACGTCGAATTGCAGTTACCTTATAAGGAGAAAATCAACTGTTAGCATAACACTCAATTATCAAGATCAGTCAAACTTCTAGGTTATATTCTGACCGTTAGAACATTGGTAGAATAAGAAACCATTGTGAGTTGATAAGTGTTATGTCAAATCAACAAACCGGATGTCCCAAAATAGAGTTCAATGTTGTAGATTTGTTATTTTAACCTACAGAAATATGTCGGAATTTAGGACAGTGTCTGAATTTGGGACCTTAATTCACCCCAATCTGAATCCGGTAAAAGCAATTTTTAGCATTGTTTTCTTTTTCGCTGGTAACTAGGTATAGATAATATATTATTATTATTATGTAAACTTCCAATTATACTTTATGTGGAAACCTAATTCTTGTGGAATCCTATCGATAAGTTATGTCATTTATTTCTTCTTCATTATAAAACAATAACTCACGTAATCTAATAAGGAAGGAGCAATACTGTCTTCGTGACGGATAATAACAATGCTAATGATAAATAGGATGTTAGAAAAATTGTATTAGTCTGACTTTTGGTGGAAATTACGCAAACGCGTTCGCTTCGAGTCGTTAAACACGTAATTAGGTGATTATTATGTACTCATATACGTGCTGTTTCAATTGTTTTATGAATATAATAATAATAACATTCAGAATTCAGATACAGCATGTATTATAAGACAGTTTGAACAATAAAATTGATGTTATAATATAACCACTTTAGTAAGCAGTGAAACGTAATCAGATTTTTCATTACGGTTTTGACTAACTCATCAGAAAAATGTTTTCTTCAACTTTTAGGAACCTCAAATTAGCATCACTCAAGTTTTATTGTTTATGCTGCCAAAAATACAAACCAAGATAAACCGGCATCGGTCAATAGGCTTCTAAAATGCTCATATACCCTAGATTTTAAAATGACAACTCCCTATTTGTTCGTTTAGAAAGAAAAATATTGCAATTTTACTGCAATAGGTATTTATTAGTTTGAAGTTACGTAAAAATGATGATTCTTTGTATTTGTTTGCTAAAAAATTGTGTTTTGCGTGCTGTAAAAAGTCCATAGCCACAGTCAGAACTTTGATTCATGTTACAGGTGGTCGTAAGGAAACAACATTAAAAATAAAAGAGGTGAAAGCTCAAAAGTAAACAATAAGTTTTTCCATTTCAATTTGGTATACTTCAACGGCATATATTTAACTAAATAAAATTACAAACCCAATGTTACAACTCTGTTACTCTTCTTACTTAAAAATGTAAATTAATAACGCAAAACAAAATGGAAATGACTGTCATGTATCGATGACAGTCGGGTTTTCTGTGGATCGGTGAGGTTTAATACAGTGTATGCCCCCACGAGCACGAATCACTTCCTCACACCTGCGTGGGATGCTTCGCACTAGTCTGCGAAGAGATTCTGGGGGTATGCTTTCCCATTCCTCAATCAGGGCTTGTGTCAGTTCCTGTATGGTTAGTGGTGGATTAGGGCGCTTGCGAACACGTCGGTCTAGCTGATCCCACACGTGTTCAATAGGATTCAGGTCAGGCCTTAACGCCGGCCATTCCATGACCTGAATTCCACGTTCTTGTAAAAAGCTTCTGGTGATGCCGGCGGTATGTGGCTTTGCATTGTCCTGCATTAGGATGAAATTTTGACCGACGCCATATGCAGTAGGCACCACATGGTGCCCCAAGCTGTTTTCGATGCAATTCATGGCAAGGAACCACAACAAGATAAGTTCTGTTGTCTATACTGATTCTAGTCTAAACCATCACAGATCCACTTCCTGTATAGTAGCGGCTGCGTAGCGTTCACCAGGACGTCTATATGCACGTAGGTACTCGACCGTCGGCGTCGCAGCGAAATGAAATCTAGACTCGTCTGTAAACAGTACAGGCGTCCAGTGACGAAGTTGCCAATCTCAGTGATACGGAGCAAACCTCATTTTTACTGCTTTGTGATGCTGCGTAACGCGTAGTGCGCGGACAGGTCTTCTTGGTTTCAAATTCGTTACTTTTAATCTGTACTGTTAACAGTTTGATCAGAAATTTCTATTCCATGTGCTCGTCTTAGGTCGTTTAGGAGGTCTCGTGCTGTGGCAGAACGCTGACGTAGAGAGGAAATAACAAGAAATCGGTCTTGAGTTTGAGTAGTTTTTCGATTTCGACCTTGCCCAGTTCTTTTAACATATTGGCCAGTCTCCCGAAACCGATTCCAAAAACACTGAATAGCTGAAGGGGAAACTCGAAGGTCCCTGCTAACATGTCGAATAGAGTGGCCATGCTGAATAAGAGTGACAGCACGAGCAATTTGCTAAGACGCTAAGACGCTAAGACACTAAGACGCCTCATTTGACTACCAATGACGTTTCTAATCAACGAAAATTGATCTTTAGTAGACTTTCATAGTATACTTTCAAAGCATACTTGACATTTTTTCCATTTTGTTTTGCGTTATTAATTTACATTTTTAAGTGTAACTTAGAAGTAACTAAGAGATGTAACATTGTTATTGTAATTTTCTTTATTTAAATATATGCCGTTGAAGTATACCAAATTTGATTTGCCTAGAACTATTATTTAAAAAGTTACAGGTTTCGAAAAAAGTTATCCCCTAATATTTTTGAGCAGTGTATTAAAAATAGAAGAAAATATTTTGCTTTACTACACTACAGTTACATACCACTGTTATTTAAATCTTAATATCAAAACATTTCACATATTTTCAAGCACTTAATATTTCAAAAATACTAGTAGTAATAGTTTAAGCTAAGTGACTGGCCAATAATGAACAAAATCAAACAAGTGCAAACTGTTTTTGGTATGCCCTATTACACAGAATATGAAGGTAGTGAATAGGTCTAGTTTTGTTCTTTCTGCAGTCTTGAATCAATATCTTGAAAAGTTAGTTAGCTATTTTGTGCCAACAGACAAAATATAGGGTAGTTCACAGAGAATTAAATGTATTACATATTTTATTTATATTTGCATTAAAAGCAGAGCTATGATTAAAACAATCATCATGGATATGTACTGTTTTTGAACTCTACGGAAAAACAGCGTACATTTTTAACAATATTTCTTTATTTAAAGCTTTTAAATAATATTTTTTGGGGTTTTGGTTCCAAATCCGTTGTCATATTTTTTTAGTTCAAAATGGCGGATTCAATATGACTACCAGAAAATTTAGAAAGATGTTGGGTGCTTATAAAACCTATTTGCCCTGATATTTGAAGATCCTAGACTCCAAATTCACTGTCCAATTTTAAAAATTCAAAATGGCGAAATCAATATGGCAACCGAAATGTAAAAATCTTGGATTTGCATGAAACTGATTACCGTAATATTTGAAGATTGATCATTAAAAACCTCATGTCAGATTTTCAAAATAAATTCAAAATAGGGGATTATACAGGCTTTGTCAAAATTACCGGAACACCTTAGTAATTCTTCAACAGTAAAGAATTTCAAAGAAAAGTTCCAATAAAAGCTATTTGGTTTTAAACAAACTATCGTCTAAATATATTTTGAATATACAGGTGTTTATTTTATTCCGGAAATTTAGTAACCTTTTCTCTTTCAAATGCACACCCTGTATATATTTACGTTTTTTAATTCTAAGATTAATCTTAGAACTTTTTGTAGAAATATTTTTTTTATAAAGTGCATTATTTTTTCGGTATAAGCAATTAATCAAAATTAGTCCAAATTACCGGAACACCGAAATAATTCTTCAACCGTATAAAATTTCAAAAAAAAATCAAACAAAGGTTTTGATAACAAAGTATATTTTTAATATACTTCATTTTCATTTTATTATGGAAACATGTTCATTTTATTATGGAAACTTTGTAAACCTTTATTTTTCTAATAGAACAAACAGTCTGTATATTTTACATTTTTTAAGTCAAAGATTATTTCTAAGAGTTTTTTGTAGGAATAATGTTTTTATAAAATTCTTCACCTTTGAGTTATGAGCAATTAATCGATAATTAACGGATAAAATTTAAAAAAATCAAAAAAAAATAACAAAACCATGAAATAGAATTAAATAAAATATTCAAGTAGCCTAATGAACAAATTTATGTTTGTATGTTCTGTATATATGTATGTACATGTTATGGACCAAGTGATTAATCCGGGCAATATTCATAATGCCCGGGCATTATGAATATTGCCCTGAAACATTGGGCAATTTACTAAATTTGTATTGATGCATGATATATAATCACAGTGCCCGGGCACTATGAATACTGCTAAATTGTGTTGGGCACTTTGATAAATATTACAAGTGTAGTGGAGAGTAAGTAGTAGACGGCCTACCAATGTCGTCAGAGCGACGACGATTCAAACCGACCACGATCGCTGTAAGGGCGGCCACAAACAATCGTTTTCCGAATTCGGATTTTAAATTCGTTATCCAAAGCGAGTATTGCTATTCTGTTCGGAAATAAAACAAACTTGTCTGTCATCTATAACTTTAGTATAGGTTTTGTTCATCCGCTTCCGAAAACAAATTCTGAAACATAAAACTTAGAAGAACGTTTGCGGCCAGCTTAAAGATGCGTTTAGATTAGTGGTAATAGGCAATCTAGCAATGGCAGTGGTAGTAGACGCCATTATAGTATTTTTGATCGAAAATTGCTAGTGCCTTATGTTTATGTACCTACATGCAAACTAAAATGTGTTACTATCACGTCTGTGGATGATTTAGAATCAGTTTTAACAACTCAGAGTGATGTGCAGTCTGAAGTGGTGTATATGGTCCAAAATAATCATATCAATGCAGACTCTTCAATAGCATTACATGACCCAAACGATGTCTCACCTTGCGTGGATGTAACTGACAGTATTCAGTCTGAAGAGTTGGGTACTATTTCAGATGATAATATTAATGTAGATCCTGGACCTGGTCATCAAGTTAAGAAAAGCATAACAAGAATAGGACAGCTGGTACATAACAACAATTCCGTAGATCCGATTTTGGAAAAGAGTCAAACATGTAAAAAATACTAGAGCAATGGCTTTATATAATCTAAAACAACAATATTTAGTACTTCAAGTACCAAATTTCCCTCTTCTAAAGTTCCGAGCTCGTAGTGATGGAAGGACTATTCTAGCTACTGTAGTTGAGCTAACAGATACCAACCTTTGTAAATTAGGCACGATACAAGGCATATTAAACCAATTGTATTCAAGAAAAGAATTTACAACATGCAAAGAATCTTGCAACGAACTTGTCTTTACTTTTTAAGAGATAAGCTTGTATACCAAATTTCAGATCAATTGCTTCAAAATTACGGCAGATATCGTGTACACAGACGGACAGACGGACAGACTGACAGACGGACAGACGGAAGTCTATATCTGCCACGCCTCCTTAAGGGTGTTACAAATGTTGAGTCAAACTCAATATACCCTAACCACATTAAATGTGGGGGGGTATAAAAATCTGTAATTCGAAGTGCCACTAAAGTCTAAACTGCTCCAATAAATAAAAGATATTGCTTTAATATATTTTTGCTTGCTTGCTTAGTTTTTGTTAATTTTCGATGTTTTATTACGTTACTTGACAGTATAAAGTTGTCTTTTTATTTTACTTCTGAATATTTATTAGGATATGAGATTTGTTTTATTTTAACTTATACGCAGATTGCTTGAGTATAGAGTTTGATTTTTCTATATTTTTGAAGGCTTATTCAGACAAAATATGAGTTTTGTTAATTTATAACATATGTTGAATATATTACTGGAGTACAACTTTATTTTATTATTGTAAAAATACTGAAATACAAAAATTAATAAAAAGAAACATGTTTTAATCAGCCTGCCCAGTAGATACAGGGCATTATGAATAATGCCCGGGCAATGTAATAATTTCAATTATTTTAATCATCTTGCCCGATTGTTTTGGGCACTTTTCATATTGCCCGGGCATTTTTCATATTGCCCTATTAATCACTTGGCCCATAACATACATACTATCCGCGCCAAAAGAAAGTCGTACAGCTAAGTTTGACATCATGTAATTCTGGCTTGTCAACTTGACAGTTAGTGCATGTTTCATACCTATGATTAATGTCAGAATGACAGCGAAGAGGTTATAAAAGAACCATTTACAAAGCTACAAGGTGTACGACTTTTTTTTGGCCTATGCATGTGTGAAAATATTCTTAATTTTTGCAGTCGACTTTAGCTTCATCTTATGATATAGGCGAATTTGTCTTTAAAATTAAATTATGAAACTGGTTTTAAAGTTAAAGTCGACTTTAAATAATTAAAGACACTTTAACCTTATTATGAAACCGGCAGAAATTGATTGAGTATTGAAATGAAAAATCAAATTGAGATGGTCCTGAATAAAAAGAAGTTTTAAAATAAGGACCACCAGAATATATACATTTCTCGTAATCGGCTGTCAAAGTTTTTTTGTTTTTGTTAACTTAAACGTGCCCCTTAAAAAAGTTTTTGTAACTGAAAGATTCTTCTAAGTGTTCTAGAAATTCTAGAAATTTATGTTCTATTCTGCTGTCTGTAGATTGGCTTATTTATCAGAATACTTATCCCTGAAAAGTTAAAAAGCACCCTGTTATCATATTCCAATCTCCACAACATCTCAGTATATCATTTTGTACCGTTAGAGGGCAGCACAACACCAGTCGCGCATTCTTCGCGTGAAAGTAAATGCACAGACGCGGAAATTCAGCTGCATCTTCATCTCTCCACAGATAACAGCTCATCTCCTGGTTTTCGCGACCGTTGAACTTCTCTCAACGATAATGACGTCTTCCTGCAACATCTGCATATTGACAATAGAAAGTTGTGTGTTGCCGCCGATAACCAAAATGTTTCCGTAAACCTGCTCCGAGATTTTTAATTGAGTTATGCAAATTCGTGGAGTAAAGTGCTTCTAACGAAGAAAGAAGAAGGCAGTAGACATTGACCTGTATGCGCAACCAAGAGTTCGAAAATTGACGAACCGTGTAGACTTGTATAGAAGAAGAATAAGAAGTATGGTAGTGATCTTCACGGTGTCAATAGTCTAGTTGTTCAATGAATATGAATAATTACCGCTGGTGAAATTTTTTTGATTCCCAGGCTCTGAAGATTTTGCACATTACGACATCTAAGTCTCAATCTGCCCAAATTAGGATTTGTATGATTATTGAAATTTGTAATGGGTAAGTAACACAGGTGTCTCACCGAACTGTTTCATTAGATTTTGATATTTCACTCTGTCTATATAATTTACTGTACGAAATCAGGATCTAGTTGAGGTAAACTTGTAAATAAAAATATTCTCAAGATAACTACTTCCGGTCTACCGGAATTTGATACCAAGTTGTTTTTTAACAGAAATCTATAATACTTATTTTTTTTTTCGCATAACAAAATACATTGTGTTTTATCAGGGTTTTCTATACCTATATGCAGTGGCGCGTTATCCCATGGGAAAAATTGGCAGTTTGGAAACTCATTTCCGCAATAGACTACCAAACCATGCCAGTCCTCATTAACGTTGTAAGCAGATTTAGGCTCCTCTCAGCGAGGCCCAAACTAATCTTTCACAAATTTATTACCGTCTCAAGAATAGGGAATTTTATATTTGCGCTCCTCCCGGTTGGGCACCAAAATCAATCTTTTATAAACTATAAATTAATTAGTTAATTAATAAATTACCGTAGTAAGGAATTGAACTTTAGAGTAGTCATGCCTATGGGGCCCCAAAGAGAGTAGAGGCAGTTATAGCAGTTAAAATCATGTTTTTACCACAAAAAAATCTGATGTGGCCAGGCACATGACTTTATCATACTATATATAAAATTAATAGTTTAGCTGCATGAGATTCTATTTGATCGAGATCGGCTATGTCTGCATTAAAATAAAACTAGTAGAACTAGACAGATATCTCGATTAAAGCTGCGTTCGGATATTGTACTCCGTTGACACCGGGTACACCGTCCAAATGACACTTACGTGTTATTGGGTGTAAAAAGTATAACGGTGTTCAATATCCGAACGCAGCCTATATTGACAGTAGTATTTTCAAAACATTAGCGTTTGACACTAGCTACTGTCATTAGAATCAAAAAATCTGACATATCCTGGCTACTAGTTTTAAAGCAGTACGACCGATCTCGATGAAATAGAATTTGCTCATGCAGCTAAACTATAAATTCTACCAAAAAATGTCATATACATAAATTATAGAAAATTTCCTCTCCTTTAATTTATTATTTAACTATTTTGACGACATTACACAAATAGCGACTCATTTGCAAAATCTTCGAAAAATGCTATGAGTAAACCACCAGTTCCTTTGGACGCTTTTCAACAGAAAGCTTTTCAGCTCTAAGTTTGGTTATGAAACTTCTAAATATGAAGTTTCGTCCCGACACCTTTAGTAGTTTCTCCGGAATCGTCGCCACAAAAACGGGTACACACACACACACACACACACACACACACACACACACACACACACACACACACATACACACACACACACAGACATTTTTTGTACCTTGGTCAAAAATGTTCAGGGGACCCAAAAAGACATATTTCCGCTAAAATCTCGAAAATTTTTTTTGGCATGATTACAATACTTTACATACTGCGTATGATAAAGTAAAAACATATCTAATTTTGTACGAGACTAATAACAAACCTCTGACTAAGTTAGAAGAAATTCCGATTTGCAAAATGCTGTAAATCATTCATATAGTCCTATTATTACACAGTGTGTATAAAAAGAAACGTAACCACTCACAATATTTCTTTCTAAAAAGTTAACAAGAAAAAGATTCCAATAAAAGTTTTAGGAAATTGCTTAAACTACAAATTTGAAATGCTTGGAAATGAAACACATTTTATATTTGATAAGTATTTCGTATCGACGAACTATTGACACGGTAGAAAACCTTTTAACATTGTTTAATTGCTTTCTTTTAACATTTAATCGTCTTGTTACATTTACACCACTGACCTCAGGGACATGCGGTTTTCACAGTTCAGTTTGTAATTCAAAAGAGTATAAAAAAATTAACGGGAAAAGTATACAGGATGCTATATTAGAAAATTGAATTTGGCGTGCCTCTTACAAATACACAACCCTGTATATTAAGTCATTTAAGTTTCTAGCTTTTCTTTAAGTTATTTGGTTACTTTCTTCTAAACTTTGACGACCAGATGTTAACACGTTACGTTTCTTCTTGTTAAAACTGTATACGGCAGAAGGCATTTGGAATAATTATATCTTTTTGATGATTTAGGTAATTTTAGAAAGAGAAATCGTAAATTACATTTTATCAAAAGTAACATCACAAAAAAACTATGACAACTGCACCACAAATTTAATAAGTACATATTCAGAGGACATATGTATGTATATATTGATGATGGCGTATTTAAGAATGAATTATCGCAGTTTTTGAAATATTTAAAATATTAAAGACATATTATTTGTTAAGAATACCCTTTATTTAGATAATATATTTTACTTGCTACGAATTTTGTTTTTAAATTGTTAAGCTATTTATTAGTTATTTTGTAATTCTTAAGAATAATCTGTTGTAACTTTAAATAATTATGTAGGTACTTATATTAAGTGTTGTTGAAAAAAGGTCAATATCTTACCTATTATTTATGATTTCTGTTAATTGTTCCGAAATGTTATATCAGTGTAACAAATCGGAGATTTGTTACTTGTTATTTGTGGAGATTTGTATTCAAATTTTGGCGTGCTTTGTGTTAGGATGATATTAGCGGCAAACGGAAATATTCTCAAACAGTGGTTTGGGGTGGCGTTGCGGTCGTCACGAGGGGTTCGACCAGAGGTTTAAGCGAACGATGCTTCCTTCTTATTTTAGCCATTATGGGGTAAAGACGTGTTTTCTTAAGAGCAAGGGCTCTATAAGATAACTGTGGTGTTTCGTGTTTCTTGTGCTCAACCGAAATAATAAGGTTTATTCGTTGTCGGTACTTGCTGATTCGTCCATCTCTGCCAAAATTATCATTGTCTTAGACTTAACATTCATACTTTCATGTAAGCAGTTCTGCAGTGTTGTATATATTTTTGTTAATAGATTTTATTGTGGTTTTCTTCGGCATATTCATTGTAGAATAATATAAACCTGTCCCTTTTATAGTAAAGTATGTAGCCTTGCATATAGTAATTAATAACAATTAGTGAGTTCAAACTTCTCTAACGAAGTGTTAGAGAAAGAACTCACGATTTGAAGCCTCCGTAAGAGAGAGATAATTAATTCACGCTACCGCAAGATTAATTAAGATTGCGTTGTTTAAGTCAGTTAGGGTTGAACTGCCGTTATATTGAAAATGGTGGTGGTCAACATGTGGTTTTAAGGTTAGGTAGTAGTGAGCAAAGCCCTAACAGGGGCCCCCTTCAGTTTAGAGTTGATTAAGGTATAATAAATATTGAGAAGGGTGTCCGCCCCATCACATCAGCTTTATTAGCATATTTTATTTTTGTATTAAAAAGTTATTCTTCTTAATTCAACATTGTATAAGGGGGCACCCAAATTAAAAATTGCCCAGGGCCCCATAATGGCATAACGCACCAGTACTGACAATATATATGTTTTGACTGGTATAAGAAATGTAATAAATTTTAGTTTTAATGTAATGTGGTGTATTTTGCCATGCCTTCCAGTATAACCATAACAGTTTCATATTTAGTGTGAACATATACACAGAAAAATAAATACTTTACTCAAAGCAATGTGGTTCCAGTCAAGTAAATGGTCAGTTTGCTATAGCCACAAGAAGATATTTTCTCAAGTAAAGATTAAATGGCTAGTATAAAGTTTAATTAAAACAATATATTTTCTTGAAATGGGTATAGGTATTAATCGTCCAAGACGTTGAAAGAATTAGATTGAATAAACATTGCTCTCTATATATAAAATTATTTACTTGAGCCAATGTGACCATTCTCTTAAGTGGCGGGTCCAACAGCTGATCGACAGAGGCTTGGCTATTTTTGATAAGTTTAGAGAAATCAGTCGAGAATTGGTCTTTGCGTGGGGATGTCGACGTTTTCGCTAAAGCTACTTTGGAACAAGATAGACTTTGCCGACGTGCGGTCAACATTATATGATCTAACGTCTTTAACGCTGTTTCAATTTATTTTTGCACACGTAAGCAGGCTGTCTAGTGATTTTACAACGTTACCAACATAACATGGTAGCTCTAAAAATTACTGTGATAAATTGTTGACATGACCGTGACATAACCTATGTGGAGTATGTGAGATATTTATCATATATTTATATGATAAATAACTTCAACATTTGTCTACGGTTTATGAAGTGATATATGCAAAAACACACGTACTATGAATACACGCACACGTACTATGAATATGTGGAATATTTGAAAGCGTATTGAGATTATGCGCCCATATACATTTATACCTCCTAAAAAACAAACCCCGTACCAATAACTTTGGTCACAGATTACTTACTCTTGGTACGATAGATTATGCACTCATTTCTCAGCCGATAATACACTTATGCCTAGCTACTGAAAAACATATACATATCGACCCATGCAACGATGACTATCGTAACTAACAAACTAAATGTAGTTACTATAGTCTTTGTTGCATGGGTCGATATTATACATATGTACATCCACAGCACAGGGATCTGATGACGTATAAGAAAAACAAAACAGTTAATAAGTTATTCTTTATTTACCAATTTGTAATTCATATATTATTTCTAAAAGACAATTAGACAACATAAGCTTTATAATATTATATAGCTTTATTAATATTATATTATAATATCAAAATCACAAAAATGTTGATCCTCGCTATCATGAGACCACACGCATACAGGTCGTAATGCTTGTTCGGTTCTTCGGGGCTAATTGCAATACTATCTGCGGTTTGTTGTGTTAAACGTAATTCTCCATACACTTTGCACTTGAGAAGAAAAACATCTGGAGTCAGTGGTTGACAAGTCGACTATGTCCCATTATACATTTCTCATATAATAATGTTATAGTCGTCTTCCAGTAATATTACCAAAAAATTTGATAAAAAATCGGTAATCTTCAGCATACCTCGATAATTTTATTGTCAGTTCATGGAAATTATGAAAATTAGTAACCACATCTCTTGTCTAGAAATCTTCTTCGATCAACAAAATAGTACGTAAGGATTTTGATTACTCGTAATGTGATTTGAATCCAATTACAAACCCCGTAATGAGCTATCTGCATCATACCATACTTGGAGCTTGAATTCCCTGGTAGTAGAATGGATAAAACAGCACTGTTTATATGTATATTCTGCTAACTAACCTAACAATTGAGAAGGAAATTTTAAAAAACAATAGTATACTTCTTTAGGCACAAACCTGATTGATGTCTGATATAATAGTAGAATTTTTATGTAATCTCCTAATTTCGATTAGAATACTTCTTTGTGCAGTGTCCCCAAGTTTTCTACATTTTCAGATTATATCGGATTTGTAGGTTAGAACTCTCGAAATCTGTCCTAGTAAATATAAATGTGAATTTTAGCGAGTAACAGCCTTTTTTTGTGGTATATGGTAGATAGAGATAGACCCATTACTATTATCTTCGTCTAATGACGACTAGTTCTCGAGAACACCGTAGATGGACACACTGTTCAGACTGGAACATGAATGGAAAAATTGGGAAAATACGACGCCGATTCTTCAAAGGTGTGGCTTTATTTCTTTTCATTTATTGGATTTTTTCAAATTGTACATAGACATAAAGTGGAACTACTGCGGCTCATCGCAAAAATACATAATTGAAATGTTATTCCTGAAATCAGGATATCACCCGTCCTCCAATTATACGTCTATCTTTGAGCAGCAATTGTTTAAAATTGGGCATGGGTATAATAAATATGGAGATGTGGCGCACTAGAATAGTTAATTCAGATTGTTGTAATCTTATAATATGATATCATTATTCAATAATTAACCCACAGGAGCATTGAACTGTTTGAATAATTGGACCAATAGGGGACCACCAGAGCTAGGCAGAACAGACCTGAAGTTAGGCTGAACTAGCCTCTTAAGAATCGAGCTCCACCTGCCTTCAGAGCAGTTATTAGATGCAAGATTCGTCAACTACTGAACAATTATGGCATCTGAAAGGTTTACATGCATTCGAAGTAATTAATCTACTCCTGTAGCAAATTCATGGTGTAAAGTTAAAAACAATGGCTTCTTTTCATAAATTTAGAATAAGGATAATGTACAAGATAAGCATATTTAGTTTCAATTTACCTTTCAAGTACCATAATTGCTTGATCCTGCTAACTAGCAGGAAATCATGCATCCTAATAATTGGAAAGAAGTTTGAACTCGACTCCTAAATTAACACAGCTATAAATAAGCTTGCCTGAACATGCAAAAATATTAAAATAAAGCAGTTGTGTTTTAGTTTAAAAAAAAAGTGAGGAATTGTCTGGAACTAATAAAAACAGTTAAATTTAACTTAGTTATGGTATTTGTTTCATTGAATGGAATTATAAGGGTTTGTTTATTTACAAATATACTTACAAATATACTGGAAGGCATGGCGAAATACACCACATTATATTAGAACTAAAATTTATTACATTTCTTATACCAGTCAAAACATATTTATTTTCAGTACTGGCAGCGGCGCGTTATGCCATCATGGGGACCCTGGGCAATTTTGAATTTGGGGGCCCCGTATACAATGTTGAATTAAGAAGAATTACTTTTTTTATACAAAAATAATATATACTAACAAACTGAATAATATATACTAAATAACTAACAAATAACTAAACAATATAAAAATCCAAACTCGTAGCAAGTAAAATATATTTCCTTAATAAATAAAGGGTATTCTTATAAATAAATAGGTTTTTAATACTTTAAATATTTCAAAAACTGCGATAGTTCATTCTTAAATACGCCATCATCAATATATACATCAGTTTTGTTGAGTGTTCTTCCACACACCGATCCATATATTCTTGTTGCAATAATAGAATAATAATACATCAATACATCATACAAAATCAATCCAAAAACGACTTTAAAACGCCAGCATTCCAACAAGATCAACCGCGATTACGCAATAGAATAACATCTTACCTTATATCGGCAATTTGCTCTTCACAATCGACGAAAACCGAACAGAAAGTCAACGGGAACACCATTAATACCGAATATCACACATTTAACACGTTTTTAAAGCAATAGACGGCTAGTTTTGATAGCAAACCTAGAGAGACGCGTAAAAATTAGGAGACGCTAACATTTTATTACGTCACGGGGTCTACAAACCGTTTAGCACGGACGAAAACAAAAACACGCATGGACTGCAACTGGCCATTGACACAGCATAGTAGGTGCATATTATTAGTGCGATGCTTGGATAAAAGGTGAAGCCAGGTACCTGTTGGGTATCATTTTGAATTGGTTTATGTATTATTGGAGTTATTATTAGTTTTACTAATACAGATTCTATGCGTGGTGTTTGAATATTGCTTTTAATATATAATTTCGAACTTTAATGAATCGTTTGTGTGTTATGTTATCAGATATGTATATATATATATGTTCTCTGAATGTGTACTTATTAAATTTGTGGTGCAGTTTTATAGTCTTTTGAGATGTTACTTTAAATAAAATGTAATTTCCTATTTCCATTTGTAACATTACCTAAGATTCCGATTCCATATCATCAAAAAATACAATTATTCCGAATGCCTTCTGCTATATCAGTTTTAACAAGAAGAAACGTAACGTGTCAATATCTGGTCCTCAAAGTTTAGAAGAAAGGAACCAAATAGATGGTTTAGGAAATGACTCTTCAAATAGCTTGCCTACGGCGCGCGTATAAACTTCATGCTCGCGATTTATATCCTTAGTTATGTGCTCGTCAAGTAATATACTATTATTGCCCTAGGGCGCAAAAAGAAGCTGTTTTCGTCCCGGTATCTAAGATGTAAAATGTCACTTTATGATCATTTAGGTCATAGAATAAATTACAATACATTCATTACAATTACATTACATTACAAAGAAATTAGTCAAAATCACTTAAAAAAATACACAAATAAATACCGGTAAACATGGGTGGCTTTGGCCATTGTTAGAAATTATCATCTAACCTACATTAAGTAGCTTTGTATTCAATATAGCATCTTAAATATTAACAACAAAATAAAAAAAGACAAATTAAATTTCTATAAATGCCCAAAACCTAGTTGTTTAACCAACAATAGTTACTAACTAATATTAATAAGATGAAAAAATTATCAACATTTTTTAATTAATATACAGGGTGTCCCACTTTTTTTCCCGCAAAAATTTTTTTTAGGTACAAATGTCATTCTGAATAAAAAGTTTCATATGAACTTAGGGGTTTCTTCAACTCCTTAACAAGTTACAGCTGTTCAAAATGAAAATCAAGCATTTTTTAGATAATGACAACTGACAAAAATTGTTTTCAAAATAATTCTGAGTTGGCTTTTAAATCTTATATTAACGCCATTCCATAGAAATCAGACGAATAAAATGGTCAATTATATTATTTGGGTACTTGGTGAATTCGTTATTGGTTGATGTTAATCACCCGTTTTATGCTGGCGGTTCGTACAGCAAAAGAAGCAAATAACTGGTAATAAGTTTAGTAGCAATTTATTTGTTATTTTTTCTCATAAATAATACCTATTTAACAAACACTAACAAAACAAAAACTGGATAAGTAATAAACAATACATTAACGAAGAAGAAAATAAAACACATCAAAAAAATTGTTCAAAATGACCTCCACCAATATCTATGCACTTTTGGCAACGAATTATTATGGATTCTTGCACACTACGTAGTGATTCCACATTTGTTTTAACCATATCAGAAGCGGCTTGAATTCTTTGTAGTAATGCATGTCTTGTATTTATCGATGTATTGTACACTTCTGACTTAACGTAGCCCCAAATATGGAAATCCAGAGGAGTAATATCAGGCGAACGCGGTGGCCATTGAACAGGCCCGGCGCGACCAATCCAACGCTGGTTGTAATGGTTATTTAATCAGTACCTCACCTGTCTTGCGTAATGAATTGGAGCGCCATCCAACTGAAACCATCCATTTTGTCGGTAATTAATTGGCACATCTTCCAAATAATCTATTAAACTATTCTCTAAGAATAACAGAAAACTATTTGCATCCACTCTGTCGGGAAGGATGTGAGGCCCAATCAGATGTGATCCCACCAGACCAGCCCAAACATTTACTTTAAATTCATGCTGATAAGATATTACTGTCGTTGTATGAAGGTTTTCGTGGGCCCATACGCAAAAATTACGGCGGTTTGTAATTCCACGACGAGTAAATGTTGCCTCATCTGTCCAGATAATTTTATTTCTTACTTCTTGTGGACTATCAACAAACCAACGACAAAAATCTAACCGGTTTCGAATATCTTGGGGCAGTAACTCTTGCACTTTTTTTTAACGGAATGCCATTCGTCTATCGTTCCGTAAATTTCTCCATACAATGGTTTTCGGCAATCTCAGATGGCGCGCTGCACGCCTTACACTTAAATTACGGTTTTCGTCAAAAGCATGCGAAACTCTTGCATTAACTCTTCTTATTCTTTGAGCTGCTTGGTTGTGATCTCCCACTGGTCTTCCCCTTATTCCATTTTCTCTAATCATTCCATGAATATTACTAAACACTGCAGCATCCGGAAGTCTTCTCGCTGGAAATCTTCTTTGGTATTCCCTCCGTGCCCTTCGACAATTTCCATTGCAGTATCCATAAATAATGAATATCGGCATATTCACTGTTAGTAAATTTTTTGGGCATAATATTTTTCGGATTTATAATTATTTGTGAAAATGCAATAACAATCCTGTTACTAGAATTACTAGAATGACAGCAATGTGACGTATAAAATCAACCTGAAGTATTATTTTTAAAGCATTCTTGATAAATGCGTATCAAAGCCGCCTATAAAACAACTGAAAAAAATGCTTGATTTTCATTTTGAACAGCTCTAACTTGTTAAGGAATTGAAAAAAGCCCTAAGTTCATATGAAACTTTTTATTCAGAATGACATTTTGTATCTAAAAAAAAATTTTGCGGGAAAAAAAGTGGGACAGCCTGTATAAGCGGTAAATAAGGTAAATAAAACTTCGATAAATACTCGATTCCGTAAATACTTTTGCCCATCGCTACTCAATTGTATGTTTAGATTAAAAGTTATGGAACATTTCTTTCTTTTAGTTTTCCCGGTGGTGTATTTACTAATAACAAATTCAGCGCATTAAAATGGTGTAGGTACCTATAAAACAATATTATTTTTTATTTTAAATATTTATTATAATAAATTAAGAACAACTATTACAAAAAATTACTCTTTTTAAATACTGGAGTGTATGCAACCTATATTACAGTATCAACGCAAGTACGGTTGCATACTTCGGCGGATAGCTCTGTCAATTTTTCAATACAGTAAAATTATCAAAAATAATGGAAGTTAATCAAATCAACTTGCCCTTTTAGAATCCGGCGCGTAAGGTGTTTATGAATATACTCTGACGTTCGAAAATGTTATTGAGCCTGTAACCCTAAAAGCGACTTCTAACCAGCAGGTTTACGGTTTTTCGCATTTCGGCATATGCACAAAAATTATCTTTACAAAATTCAGGAAAAAAAGGTGTGTTCCACTCTTTATTAAGAGGAATCAGTACTGCTGGTACGTCCTATAAAATAAGCAACCATAGTCAGCTTAATGTTCTATCAATAGGGTATTCCGGTGTTTTTGAAATTGTAATTTTTTACAAACTATGGGTGCTACTGTTTGCTACTTCACAAGTAAAATATCAAACATTGTTTTAAATTAAGAGAAATCGTTGTTTGAAGTTTGAATTAGGATTGGTCTTTGTGACGTCACAAAGACCGCTCAATGTGAGCGACTTGACAACGTTGCTATATCTAGGGTGCACGTAGTAAATTTTTGTCTTCTGTTGTGTCAACGTTTAGAATCGCTCGTTTGTTGACATCTGCTTTGGTTATTGAGGTTATATCAAACACTTGTTCAAAATATATAAACTCCAACGCCGACATTGTTCTGTGCCGGGCTGTAACAGCAGTAGAACAGTAACTCCTTTGACTCCTGATAAGATTTTCTTTACATTGCCGACTAGCGAGATGAGAGATGTTTGGCTTCAAGCTTTGGGAATGACCAAATCATCTCTCAAAAAAGTTACCTTTATTCGTTGTCAAACAACAGGGTCGCCAACCGTCATCTTGGCCGATCAGCTGTTCGAGAGCTGTCCGCTGTTGCCAGCGCTACTAGGGATCGGTAATCATCGTGTATTTCCGAGGGTGGTCGGTGAATTCAAACGAAATGCAATTATTTCATAGAAAAACTAAATCAAAAAGCTCATAGCTTAACTTTATGAATCCTCATAAATTGTACAATAGGTTAAAGCGAGTATCTGCTTAAGTTTTGACATGACCGGAATACCCTATTCTCTCATGTTATACATCAAATTATAGATAAAGGTGTATTACTTGCTGTGGTAATGTATATGTATTACTTGTTGTTGTTGTATCCACGCTACGTGATAAAATATAACTTATTCATGTACTCGAAGAAGTAAAGTTTTGAGTGAAAAAAGCATGTAAGATATTGATATTTTTACGTGAAATTTTGTACACTTATAGAGGAAGGTGTAACTTAGACCTATTATGTGTACTTTCTTCAATTTTAACCTGAGTTCTTCGTAAAAAAATTGCAAAATCAGCCAATTTTATGTCATATTCAGAAATAGATTTGTCAAAAACGAACAGAACTATCAAAAATCTACCACTAGACGCAAAATTATATATCTTTTTTCTTTAATTTGGTGTATTTCTTTTACGATTATATGAACTAATTGCTGAGAAAAAGCCTCAGAACTTTTGCGTGTTTTGCAAGCAAAACGTGGGGGGGGTATGGATTCCCCTTAAGCATAGTGGTTCTCAAACTACGGCCGCCCCAATAAATGAATATTAGTTGGCTAATTTAAACCAAAAATTAATATTTTTGCGTTTTCTTGCAAGCCTAAGAGCAACAAGATCTTTATTAATTTATTCCACTATCCGTTATCGTTCGAATCATCATCACACGATTTAAACTTACCGAGTCGCAATAGTTTAAATGCAGAAAAATTCTATTTACTTTACAAATTTCTAAAATCTATGTATCCTAGCGCATAGGGATTATGAGAAATAAATTCCTTCTTTAAGGAATTAAAAATGCCCAAAAGTAGATAAGACGTCTAAAAACGCGAGGAATATGAATTTCAATTTATGGTGTATGCGCCGAATTATTATTTTTTAACATAATTTCATCAATTTTTCATCATTTTCTAAGACGACAAAACCCAACTTATCTTTATACGAAAATGCCGCGTTACGATATTTGCAGTCTCGAAATTACAGACAGGACTTTTATTAAAATATCTTTATTTATTAATAAATGCTCTCGAATAATATTATAATCCATCACTTTAAACCAAATGAAAACATAGACAACGCGTATTAAAGAAAAATATTAGATCATCTATTAGTTAAGATATAAAAACGAAAATAATAACCAACAAAACAATCACAAAACATTCCAAGATTTCGTAGGTAATAAATCGAAATATTACGCAAATATTTTTATATAAAATAATCACAAGCATGTAGTTCGTATATTTTTTATTTAAGATTTATTTAAATTATTTAAAATATCATGAACTACTTGCTTGTAATACGTTCATTACAGAATGACAAAAATCGCAAATACGTCCGGTCACAATGTATTACATTTTTGCTTAAAAAACTAGATGTATTACTTGAAAATAAGGCACATAATAAGTTACTTTGTAATATTGTACAAGGTAAAAATAACTATATTGACTCTTGTTCATAAACGATTATTTATTATTAGGTATACGAAAAAATAAAGTATGTAGTAATATAATATACAATATATGTGAGTATAAAATATATAAATGACGTCTATAATAATAAAAAAGCGACATATTTACAAACAAAAAATGCACTGTAACAAATATTTAGACTAAACAAAATAATATTAGTTTTTATTTTTTTATATATTAAATGCTTTTAAAGTAGTATTTTATATTTTGACAAAGATTTAAATCGCACTACTTGTATATAAATCATTTCGTATACATTGTGATTTATAACGCTATTCAAGGGATATAACATTCTTTCCGAAAAGATGGTTTTAAAGATATACAGTGTGTCCCCATATGAACCTAACTATATTTATACTGAACCAACATTATAATTTGTTGAGAAAAAGGCCTTCTTTATAAAGAGTTTTGGATGTCTTAAAAACGCCACACCCATAGTCAGGATATTGATTTTATAAACAGGCTGGTTGGAAAACAATACATTGTTCAATTAGCTCAAGAGTAGTTTCAGTTTTTCATGATTAAATGTAAAATATGATAGATAAAAGTACATTCTTTGCCTTTAATTTGGTGTATAGTTTTGAGGATTCTGGGAGTATATTTCCCGAAAAAGACTCTTGTTCTGATTTTTTACAATAATGAGTACTGTTCACGCAAAAAAAAACACCTTTAATGGGAGGTTCTCATGTAATCGGTTGAAAAATATCAAAATTTGCTTCTTGTACAGTTTTAAACCTTGAAGTGTATAAAATAAGCCCCTGGAACAGTTTTTTGGTTCTCACAAGTTTTACGGTTTTATACCCTATGGTAGTCTCCGGCCAAAATTTCCTGCGTTAAGGCGGCGCAAAGAGATGTGTTTATTCAAATGATAATCTTTCTACCTTCTCTTATAGTGTTTATTACACCGATACAACCGACACGTTTTTCTAGACACGCGATCTTTCAAACTGACATGCAAAGTATAAAAGCAAGTATAAAAAGTGAAATTTTTTAATAATTATATTATTTGTAACGAATTGAAAATGAAAAAAAGCTGTGCGAAATCGAACTTAAAATTCAAATAGCAACCATTTTGTCAATTTTTAACTAATTTTTGGTTTAGCCTCCAACTAATTTCATCTAGTTTTAGTTTTTTAACGATTTTGAAATTTCGATTTCTGATTATTTTATAGGAGGTATCGTCAAAGATAAGAGAATTATAAGATACGTCACTAGACAAGAAAACGCGGTTCGAGAGTGAGATAGATTTGGTCAACGAAAAGATGGCTACCAACAGCTGATTGTGTTTGTATACTAGCGGGTGACATCTAGTGACATAACCTTAGTTTGGTGTTTACGTTCCTTGGATTGTGCAAGATTGTGTATGTAGTGTTTTAATAAGCATTTTAATGAGTGGTCAGTTTTTCATTAAAATGTTAATTGTTAATGTGGTTTCGTACTGTTTAGTTTAGAGGTACCTTTATTAATAGTAAGTAGTAGAGACAGTGAAAATGGACACAAAAAGGTATCCCAGTGGAAATCGGTGTGCAAAATAGAATAAAATATATAAAACATATTGGCTGCCAGCAACAAGTCATAATAATAATGTGAGTTTGAATATCGATGGCCTAGGCAAACAAAAACAATCACACAGTTATTTGCTTAATTATTAATTATACTTTCAAAAAGTCAACAAACCGCTTATATTTGTTATATTATAATCCACTATGTTTGCTAATATTCCATTTAGGTGACTATCCGATACGTTTTATTTTATTTATATATGTGAATATTGATTTGTTTTCATTTGCATTACATAACTTCTAATGTCGGTAACGTTGCCGCCCATCGTGCATTGTATTCGTTAGTTTAAAATTCCCGCCAATTCCCGTCTTGTTTGGTCAACGGTTTAAAGCTCACATGCGTTCAAGGTCATCAAATGTGGACCCTACTAAATCACCGGAGCCGACCCGAAGCGTCGCATCTTTATATTCTTTTATCTTTGGTATCGTGCACGTCGTTAAGAAAATCGTGCCGTGCAGGACCTGATACTTCGTACAGCAGTATCCACTTTAGCATATAGTTTTCTTCTGGCACAATTTCTTTTTGTACACTAAAGTATTATAAATACACTGTGGGCAAAAAAAAAACGGTACAAACTTTTAATCACTCGTATTTCCAATAATATTTAATCAATTCAAATATTTCTTTAAAAAACATATTGCTTGTAGTGTGAAGATTGCAACCATACCATATTCGCAATAACAGAACGTTTCAATCCAAAGTTATGTTGCTTTATGTTTGGATATGCAAAATTTCTGATAATATCGGGTCAATTTAATGTGAAATGAAAGGTGTATTAAAATCAATGGGTAATGACATTTGTCTTGTTTTGGTAAAAAAAGGGCACCAGAGATGTTATAGCATCGTATACAGGCTGATTTTTTTCTTATACAGGGTGAAATGTTTAAACAATGTTCTTTTATTGTTTTTAGTAATAACCAGTGGAATATGACGTTTGTAACAATAACATTGCAACGGCAAGAGAAATCTAACGTGTACTTGAGTTATCTTTATAGATCATGGAGAAACCATTGGTGTTGTTTATTTTTATGTCATGTTTAAATTGTAACATAATAACATTGTGTTGTTCGTTTTTTAGATATTTTTTATTTGAAGATGTAACTTTTACGTGAAAAACAAACAGCAAAGACCTGACCGTCAGACAAGTGAAAGCAAACTGCCATAATTTTAGTTCAATAGAAAACGATGTTGATTTTACATCCAAATCACTGCAAAAGCAAAATTTTATGTTTTTGTTGCAAAAACATACAAATTTGCAAAAAACTACAGCCCAATAATTGTAGTACAATAGGGAAAGCAGGTGAGAAAAATCCTTTAAAAATTTCAAAATCAAACGGCCCATAAGAAAACTAAACGTTGGCCATAGTCTCTACACCATCTTTAAAGATAACTTAAGTTTGCAATTGGACTTTTCGTGCGTATGCAATGGCATCGCTTTCTTTATCTATGCAAACCAAAATCCAAATTCAACTGCTTTTTTGAGTAAAAACAGCAAAAGAAACGATGTGTCAAAATTTCACCCCGTATACTAAAAAAATCAGCCTGTATATGATGCTATAAAATCCCTACTGTTCCTTTTGACCAAAAGAAAACAAATGTCATTACCTACTAATTTCATTACACCTTTCATTTCACAATAAATTGAAATGTTGCATAGCCATACATGAAGCAACATTACACTGGATTAAAACGTTGAATTACTGCAAATATTATGGTATGTTTTCAATCTTCACAATATTAGCAATTAGTTTATCAAAGAAATGCTTGGATTTACTTAATATCTTGGGAAATATGAGCAATTGAACATTTGTATCGTTTTTTTTGGCCCACAGTGTATATAGCAAAAGAAAAAATATTGATATCTCCTACAATTTGTTTGAAAAACTGTCCCAAAGTTGAGGTACTTATTAGGTCTCTACATGAGAACCCCCCCTTAAGATATTTTGTACGATTATTTAAAATAATTTCAGTATTTTCTATTTTTACAAATTTTACTATAAAATATCACAAATTAGACCAGGCAATAGAGATTTTCGCGTGACAAAAATAGTATCAAGAAGCCGACGATCCCAGGTCACGTGGAACAGTCCGTAGATGTATTCTGATGTGTTTTCGACTCGCAAATATCATTACTTAATTTGTTAGAAACAAAAAACCTCAAAAAAGTAAAGGCCGCTTTCGGTCTTGTTTGAAAGCATTTTTTACCTATTTCCCAACATTTTAGCACAAAATCAGAATTGACGCTTGTAGCACAATACTTCTACTTTCGAAATTTCGTTAAAAAAATTAAAATCGGAACCAGCTCCGACGCATCCAGGCTCGCCGAAAGATATTGCATAAAAAAATTCAAATCGCAATTGTGCGAAAACTAATTATTGGACAATGCCTGGTTTGTGCGCACTCAAAGTACCCATCAATCGCTACTTTCTCGCATAAAGCCTGAGCTACAACTTTGAAAATGGCGGAGTTATAATTTTTTGGAAAAAAATGCCGATTCGTCCAGTTTTTCCGTTAGTATTAATCCGATCGAGTCCGTGTAGGGCTCATTCTTTTCGTCTTTTTTTTCCATTCTCTACATTTCGTTAAAAGCATCAATATTCCTCCATCTGTTCAGCTTTTACAAGCAAAAAACAAAAAAAACAGTTTTTTTGAGGTTTATTGTTTATAACAAATTAAGTATAGTAACGGGTGATCTAAAATGATTGAGGACAGGTTGAATTTCCCGCCACAGTTTTAGTGTTACTAAGATGGTATGTGTGCATGATACAGGTTATGATCACTGTCAGATACCATAGTGAACACGTCAGTAAGGGTTACGTTCCTCTGCAACGATATTTCATCCTTTTTCTCAATTAATTTGTTATTGGGTTCTTGAAGAGTCTTTCTAAAAAATAATAATAATATAATTAATGCAATTAATAGTTTCAATTTAATAAACCTAATTATAATCAGAGAATAAATCCCTTTACAAAAAGGAACACCTACGCCACTGGACCAAAATAACAGCTGTCATTTGCAACCATTGCCAACATCACAATTATTAAAATTGGCGGGAAATTCAACCTGTCCTCAATCATTTTAGAAACTGTGTATATTATAATACAAGTTCTATAAGACATAAATTGGCGCACGAGTAGCTTTCCTAATGGAATGCGCCAATACGTTTTATAAAACGAGTGTTATATACTATTTTTCTACTTTGCGACATTAATTTTACATAAATTTCGAAAATTGCAGTTGTCATCTTACAATCTAGAGTAGTTTTATCTTCAACAGTTGCTAGTTGTGGTACAATTTACCAATACGGTTGAGGTGAGCCAATAGCGATTGAGATGTCAGCCTTATTTGACACATGATGTCAATAGCACCAATCTTGGAAAACTTAAAGTTACTAAAAGTTTGTGATCTAGTGTTTTCATAACTACACCTGAAGCGGTTTCGTTATGAGTTTATAACGAACGCAAAGTAGAAAAATGATATTTGCGAGTCGAAAACACATCACAATACAACTACGGACTGTTCCACGTGACCTGGGACTGTCGGCTTTCTGTTACTATTTTTGTCACGAAATCATTTTCTGCTCTATTGCCTGGTCTACGGGTAAAATATTAACTTCGAGCGGAAAAATCAACAACATACTAATGTTCTAACCAAAAAAAAATGAGAAAGAGGAAATATAAATTGTGTGAGGCTGCCTTGATTTCAAATTTGATTATTTTACTTCTAAATAACCTTTTTGGTAATTAACAATTTTAACAATTAACAATTTTTGGTAATTTTGAAAATAACTATACTTTACTTAAGAGTAAACAATTGAATTTCTGAACTACCCTGTATACGGTACACAAATTTCAAATTTTATTGATGCTATGTTTGGTTTTAGAGGAAGCACCAACTTTTATAAAGAATAAAATTTTCTGAAAAATCAAGAAAAAATATATATAATGACTACTGAGCAAATTTAACAAATACTTGTTTTTTGACCACACTGTATGTTAAATAAAAATTCTGTGGCTATGGACTTTTTAGAATACCCTAACCATTTTCTCGAGAAATTAAAATTTAGATCCCTTATACTGTTCTTTATCTCCATCTGGGGGACACACATTATCAATCATCTTGTATACTTGAGCAACATCATTCTTTTCTCAAAAATCAAAAATGACTCATCTAGTAGGGATGTACTGCTGCAATACCGACCCTCCCAGTGTTACCAACAGAACTATTCGTTCTGTGGAGCATATCAGGTAAGTGTTTCTTATTTTTATCAATTTTCAACTTAGGCTCAGCATAGCTATGCCTATACCCAGCTATGTTACTCTTCCCCTGAGGTCTTTGATTTTTAACGAACTTTGGATCATACTTAAGATGCTCGTGTGTTTTCTCGAGATCCATAGTAGATTTTGAAAATTTATGGTCTCTCTCGATATTGTACCTGTCACTTTCTGGTAAGTCTGTATACGATCTATCTCTGTAATAATTACTATCCTCTATTCTGGTTTCTAGATACGATCTACGCTTTAGTTCTTTTGCTATTTCATTGGAGTTTTTCTTGTGTTCTTCTTCTATTAAATTGAACATTGACCTTCGTTTTTGGTCATATTTTTCGTTCCTGTATCGCTCTAAAGGAATCTCAGATCTCCTGTACCTAACCTCTTCATTTACGTTGCTCCTAGGAGCTGCCTTGGGTTTTTGGTCTTCGAAATAATCCTGGTAATACTCCCTGTCATCAAAATCAAAGTACTTTTCATTCCTCTTCAGTTTCTCTTTTTGTATTGGACTCAGCAAAATCTCTTGTCGTAATTTCCGTTCATGTTCCAAACGTTCCTTCTCCAAAAGGATAAATTTCTCCTTAGCATCCTTAAATCTATCCCTGGGTGAAACATCTTCAGGACTGGGCGACCTCTGTCTGGACTCAGCCGGTCTTCTATTCATGGTTTCTTCAAAATACTCCTGGTCTTCGGAACACCTCGATCTTAAGGACCTGTGGGTCCTTGGTTCGTAGTACTTCTTCTGTTTAGCGTCCTGGTAATACTTCTCATCGTATTTTTTATCTTCATAATACTCCTCTTGGTATTTTTGTCTTGTTTTTGGGATGGGAGTTTTATTCCTTTCGCTATCCTCATTCCTTCGACTATTCTCAGTATAGTAACCTCTGTAATCATCTTGGTATCCTTTACCATACTTAACGTTATCCTCAAATCCGTCATCTTCGTCTTGGTACCTATTATATTTCTTGTGGATTTTCGAGAAATCATCCCTGATTAGTTTTCTTCGTTCCTCGAAGTCGAATTTATCGTATTTGTCGTTTCTCTCGATGGATTTTTGTCTATCTACGGTTTTATGGCTTGGATATGATTCTTGTCGTTCTGTGTATAAAAATTTGCTGTGCGTTAGTTTGTCGTCTTCTGTGTGTTTGGGTTTGTGTGGTTTTTCTTCGTATTTCCTTGGTTCTGGGTATTTTGAAAATCGTTCAGACTTCAGTGGTTCTGATGTCGATTTTTCTAGCTCCATGTGACGTATTGGTCTTGGTAAAGTGACGTTGGATTGGTTCATTAGATATAACGGGACTTCATGCTGTTCCTGGTTCCATTCCTCGTCTGAAAATTCAAATGTTTGAGTTAGAATTTTTGTTAATATAAGTTGTTATTCTTAATGCAAACATTTGATATCAATTATCTACAGTCATATTCATCTCAGAGTACATGGACGTCACAGGTCAGTGGATAACGTTAGAAAATATTGCTGTCAAGCCGCTGTGGTTGACTTGTTGGCAGCTGAGCTGAGCTAAAGCGAAATATATAATGTTTTTAGGGTTCTCCATAAATTTAATTAAATAAAATCGTCGATTAACACCGCATCTATCCGTAAATTAGAATGATGTTTGGACATTTTTGCTGCGAGGCGGTCAGCCTTATAAACCTGTTGACACTTTTCTACGTTGAGTTTATACGTTAAATGAGAACAGGAAAGAAACAAAAAGAATAATGAAGATAATTTAACTAATAACATTATTGAAAATTTTGAACACGACAAAAGGATTTTTTGACAGTTTTTGTAGTGATTTGTGCGCGCACACAAAAGCAAAAAAGCGTAACTTTTGATTCGGATTTGTATTAAGAATAAAAAATCTATCAAAAACACCTACAAACAACCCAATTTCCTTCGCGTTATCTATATTACTCGGATTATCCAAATATATATTATCCAAATATATTATCAAAATTTTGAATAATCTCCAGAACAATACTTCATTTTGCATCTATTAACTATGACAGTAAATAGACATTTTTTGTTGTTATTTTGTATGTTTTTACAATGAAATGTCTGCGCAAAATTTTCAAAAATAAACAAATATTTACAAAATTTCTACCTAAAAGTACAAGGTTTCTAGGTCTCCGAGTTACTTTGTTGTACATTTGCAAAAATGGCAAAACATCCATTGCGAAAGTTGCTGTATAACTACGAGTAAATCATTGTATAAATTAAATGTTGGAAGTCTAAAAATTGCAGGAATTCGAACTATTTTTACAAATCTGTATGATACTGCTGCTTTATTTCAATTTCTGTGATCTTTTGGTAAAAATACTACGTAAGATTACATAAAATCGTAAAATTACAATGTGCATTGTGTTCTTACAAATATATTATTTATTATATTATTATAATATAATATAACAAAATAAACAGCATTTGTCTTAACACCATGCTTGACAGAAAGCTGTAAGTACAGAGTCTTCTAAGTTTCTAAGTTAATTTTAAATTTGCTTTAAATTTACCGACATCAACTTATTACAATGTGTGTCAGAAACCGAGGGTAATGGAGTAGGTATAGTACCTTTCTAGACGGCGTTATAATATTTATTAATAAATATATTTTACAGTTGTTTAGTTTTCAATAAAATACACAAATTATTTAAAATTACTGCATATATACAATATACATATTATATGCAATGAAATTGATATAAAATTATTACGCATTATCCCATATATCTTAAAATTACATTAAAATCGGTGTAATATTCCAGCCAAATTCTTGTAGAATCACAATGTGAACATACAATGTCCATGTAAAAACACAACTAAAATGTAAAATTACGTTGTTTTGCAGGGTAAAAAAATATTCCTATTGTAAATTCATATCGAAATTTTCAGTGTTCCTGTAAAAGTTTGTATAGGGATAAATCTGGTTAAATAGATTCTAAATGACCTCTTCTATCACACCTTAAAATTTTGTATATTACCCAACACACTATAAGCAGAGCAATATTTAGATACTATAATATAAATTTGTTAAATGTAATATTATAAATTTCAAATATTACATGGATTTGCACATAGTTTAAAAAAAGGCCTGTAATTTCCAATTTGTTTACAACAAAAATGGAACATAGTTGGAAAAACACCTTCTTCATAGTTCATAATGTAAGACATTCCATTAACAAAAAAATGAAACGTTTTTGCGCCACGCCTAAACACAACAGTCTGTATAAATGAAATATTTTTTTGTGCTGTCACACTCGAAAACAGCTGATTTCGCTCGAGGTTAGAGAACCGCTATGGAACTTTGCCGCTCTAGTGCGACAAAGCACAAAATACATATTTCAAATAAACTAAGATCACCAATTTGATTGTTTGTTGATAGATACAACCCGATGTTATATCTAATTCTAAAAACGATAAATTGAGAAAATTGTAAATAAAGTATAGCGACGAGTGTAGTCTTATTTTAGTATGTTGGTACGCATGTGACATCTACTGTGTAATGAACAAATATAAATCTGTCAGATTTTGAATAAGTTTTTTATTCTTGACATTTCGTCGAAGTGGTAGGTACCAACCTAGGCATCTCTTATACAGAAATATAACAATTTTTTTATTTTTTTAATACATGTCTAATCAAAAAGCAGCACAAAAAACGTTGTATATCACTCCTGCCGAAAACTACATAGCGCGACTCGCTCACATGCGACGCTCCGCCTCCGCTGATACCGCTGGTCGCGCTCATAGAATACCTATGAAGTAGAACGCTATGATCCATATTAAATGTTTAGCCACGTACAATAGCGCCACTGTTGGTCTTTCTGCCAAACTAAAATTAATTTAGCGGGAAATTTGAATTGAATATTTCATATTGTCCCCCATTCATGACTAAAAATAAAACTATAAGTAGAATAATTATTAGTAGAGCTCTCAGAGAGATATAAGTACTATATTCTCAGAGCTGTACTAATAGTGACTATAAATATATGCACCAAACACAATAATAAAAATATGCATTTAATTTAAAACGTTTATTATTAACAGTATATTAAAATAATATAATAAAACAAATTTACAATATTAAACATTTAACAGATCTTAGAATAGAACAAGCAATAGTTACCCAACGCGTAACTGGGTTGTATGCAGTGATGTTAAATAGCCGGGTATTTATTACTATTTATTAATACCCAAAGTGGGTATTCATAGGGGTATTTATAAATATTATATTGTTATTAAAAATAGTAGTAAAAGGAACTATTTAATTACTAAATAATGGTTTTTGTTTTATCAGAAAATCAAAAGGTATCACAATATTAAGGTTATTCTTATAAAAATAAAAACATTTTTAAAACAAAGAATAAAAATATCAGTCTCATTTGATGATATATCAACAGCAGACATTTCCTTTTCATCATCGTCCATTCAATCGTACGAATCGTCCATATTTTCTGATTCTGTTATCGAAGAAGATTTAGCAGAAACTTATGATAATATGTTAAGTATGTCAACTTAGCGGCATTTGTCGTTGTTAATAAAATTATTATTTTGCTATGAATCCAATTAAATGCTGAATGTTTTTATATATGTAACTCAAATATCTTACATTATTTTTAATCAAGAGTAGGTACACATCTACAGAATATTTCACCTTTTCCCCGCAAAACTTTTTTCCAGATAGTAAATGCCACACTGAGTAAAGAGTTTCATATGGACCTATTGGTTTTCTTTATTTCTTAAAAAATTACAACCGTTTGAAATAATTGTAACATAATTGCAAAACTGTATATTAAATGACTTAACTTCTTTAGGAATTGATAAACCCAATAAGTAGGCATTAAAGAAACTTTATACTCAGAATGCCAATTACTTGTAGAAAAAGAAATGTTTTTATTTGTTTATTTAGTTTATTTTTAACATTTTGAATTTTTTACTTAAATTTATTTACTTTTAATTTTGATTTGGGAATTGATTGTGCTCTTTCTTACTTTTAGCATTGTTTGATATGTAGTTAATTGTTTATTTTTCTTTTAGTTAATATTTCAAGCGGCTGTAACTTGGAGTTGAGAAAACAATTAGGTCAATATGAAACTTTATACTCAGATTTAGGTGTTTACCCTAAGTAGGGGTAAATACCCGGGTAAATACCCATTTTATAAGTTCCCGCCCGCCGGGTATATACCCGGCCCACATCGCTGGTTGTATGTCACCACAAATTGCTCACCAAAAAAACCAAAAGAATTATCTGGTTTAGTGAATGCGGTCTAATACTAAAGTATTTAATTCTATAAAGTCAGTGACCATTTATACAATTGATATTACATTATCTCCACTAAGATATTTATATATTTTAAGTGAAAAAGAAACACAAAATGGTACGTTTCTAACAAATGTCCGATCAAAACAAACTTGAAAAAGTGTTTAATTCAGTTGTGAGCAGTATGCACAACAGTTTGAGTACAATAATAGTGTACTCCACCAGCAGTATGAGTTGCGTCGGAGAATTATCCCTACAAAATGAACTATGAAATGGACTGAATACTTTTCATTTCTTAGATTCTATTTAGATTAGAATATGTGAGTTGGTCGCTCAACCAGCCCATCCACTGCGACCGCAGGGATGAGCCACAGACACCTTCTGCCAGAGATATTAAATAATAACGTTAATTTACAAAGCCAATGTTACTCTTATTAGTAATATTAACAGCGTAATTTACCGTTATTAATATAAGAGTTACATAGGCTCTGTATATTACTGCGGTAATTTAACCTCTCTGCGTGCTACCTATCTATACTTCACCATCCAGGTCCATTTCCTTTGGCTCTGCAGGTCTGTCAATTCTACTTGAGCCGTGCTTCTGTGCCTGCTTCCGAATCTAAGAAAAATATTATACTATTATTATGTATTAACACAATATTGGCGTTTATAAGTACATACTGTAAAGATTACTTACCCGAAAAAGGTAATGATGGTACTGCATCAGCCGTGAGACGTTTGGGATACAGATGTTGAGGTGCAAAGTGGCATCTGCAGACAAAGCTTGATTTCGAAACACTATCCGGTTTCAGTGCGAAAAGTTCACGGCTTCACTCCACGCATTAAGTAGCGACATTTTCTTCTTCGGGTCCGGAAAGCGATGCAGAATTGCATGAGGCCATCTACATGAGCGCACAGAACACTTTCTCACTTTCGGTGACATTTTCGAAATATTCTATTATGCGGTAATAGAAATTAATTGTAATCTTATGGACTATCAATTGCTGTCAATAGATACAGTAAAATTGATTTATGTCATAAAATTGAAATATCGAGTTAATGTTTGACTACCGCGTCGTCTGTCGGTCACCGATCGAACCGATATAATAGAAATCGGTAAAAATGGCTAAAATGGAACTAGTGGCGCCTTACGTAGTAGTTCTGCGAACTACATATACATGGCGACTAGATGGCGACAAACCTCCCATAAAAAATAAACCCCCATGGTCGCGCTATTCCGTACTTTCGGCACTTGTAACTATCATATCCTACATGATCATAAAGTGACATTTTACATCTCAATCAAATTGTAAATTTTAATGTCAATTCAATGTCAATTATTGGCGATTAAGCTATTTGACAATTAATTGTCTGCATTGTCACTCAGTAGCGGATACAGAAAAAACTCAAGGGGGGCGGGCTAAAAGACATCTTGAGCTATGGTTGTCATGAAGTCTGGTGCAAAGCTTAAAAAAACTTTTTTCATATAACCGTTTCCTACAATCAACCGAATAAAACAGTGTTTCCCATGTGGCATGCCCCACCTAAGCCTTTCTAAAATTGTTATGCCCCCCATATATCACATACATAATTTTTAATATTAAGAAATAGCGCTGTTCACTGAAGAAACTTAAATGATTTGCTTTAGGAAGAAATATTTGAAGGAATTTTAGGAAATTGGTGAGGACGTAAGTTTTCATAACATTTAATAGACAATACGTTGTACACTTTGGGCAAAAAAACGAAAAACAATTTAATTACTCATGATATTTAGTCAATTCAAATATTTCGTCAAAAACGAATTGCTATTATATATATATAACAGAACGTTTCTGTCCAATGTTATGTTACTTTATGTTCGCGGACGTTTGTTACAAAAACATTGCATAGACACGAGAAATCTAATTGTGTACTTCAGATATTTTTAAAGATTGTGGAGAAACCATTGCCAAATTTGGTATTGTTATAGGCGGCATGTTTAATTTTAACATTTTATCGCTTAAAATCCAAAACGTTATAATTTTAATTCGATGAAAAATACTAATTTTAGTGAAAGAAATGAAAACATCAAAATTTTCAAGAAAAATCTACAGCCCAACAAGTGTAGTATGTACTATCTGTGAAACAAAAAGAGAAAAGAAAAGAACTGCCATAGTTTCTGTATCATCTTTAAAGATTTATCATCTCAAGAATGCAGTTGGATTTGTCCTGCCCGTTCAATGTTGTCGTTGCAAACGTCCAACTCCACTGCTTTTTTGAGTAAAATGCAGTAAAAGACGATGTTTAAAAATTTTAGCCTGTGTACTAAAAAAATATCTGTATATGATGCGACAAAATCTCTATTGTTGTTTTTGACGAAAGAAAAATAAATGTCATTACCTATTAATTTTACTACACCTTTCATTTGATATTAAATTGACCCGACATTATTAGAAATTTGAATGAATTATTATCAGAAATGTTGCATTGCGATACATAAAGTAACATAATATTGGATTGATACGTCCAAATATTGCGAATATGGTATGTTTTCAATCTTCACTATATAACCAATTTGCTTTTTAAATATATGCTTTAATTTACATAATATGAGTAATGGAAAATTTGTACCGTTTTATTTTTGCCCACAGTGTATAATAATTAATAATATACAGGTTACATTTTTTTCCTCGTAAGATGTTTGTGTTTGATGCTTGCTGTAAAGAGATTTTATGTTAGGTTCCAATTTAGTTAACTTCAGTCTCAAGTTTTCCCGTTGTTATATACAACCAATTTCTTTTCTTTTCAGCAATTCATTTATGGCAATAATCTAAATATGAAGAGCGAAATGGTAACAATGGTTTGCTTGCATTTGGTTGAATTTCGATATATTATTTCTGCTTCCTCAAAAAGCGATGCCATCACTCCTTTTATATTAAATATCTGGACGAATCCGAGTGCCATTTTCGAATTGCCCCCCTGAACAATCAAATTGCCCCCCTGTGGGGCGTGGGCCCCACGTTGGGAAACACTGGAATAAAAGCACACATACAAGATCTAGCCGGTAACATCACAATCGCTCTCTTCTCCGCCGTACCAACAAATTCGCGCCAAGGGGGGGGGCGCCCCCTGCGTCACACACCCTGTATCCCCCCTGTTTTCACTCAACTCCGAATTGTTTGTATTGACATTCAACTCCGTAGATACGCATGTCACTTGATTACGTCAAAATGTTTATTAATATTATTCAAACGGAGGAACAAAACCATTGTAGAATATACAATTTTGTATGTACCACGGGCATTACTTGATGTTTATACCCTAGCGCGACTTAAAAAGCTCGAGGGCCGATAGGCCCGAGAGTCACCCTCGGGGCATAAACATCCGTTTAATACCCTTGGTACATAAATAACTATTTTGTTGTAGAAAATGATAGGGCAAATAGCATTTGCATAAAACATAATTTCCACCTCTTAAGATAAAAGCAATATCGACCACTGCGCTTCTAATGACTCACCATGCCTAATAAAATAACTTAAAATGAAACGTGTTGGATTTTATTTGAAACCAGTTCTGGACTTAGCGTATTCATATACAGAATTCATAGTGTTTACGAGTGGTAAAGAACCCTGTAAACTAGTGTAATTATGAACAAGTTCTAAACACTCGACTACTAGACTACTAGAGTATAATTTATGACAAGCGATTTGAAATTTAAACGTTACATTTCTTTATACTCGTATATACTTGTATACTAACAATTCTTGTCAATCATGTTTTTATAAAAGACTATTTTTAATCAAAATTTAAATATCTCAACAAAGCATCGTATTTGGCTTTTTCAATTTACCAAAAATGCAAAGATACTTTGGTCAGAATTTCAAATTGATTGCAAGTAAATAAAATAGGTATAATGTTAAATAGGGCTTTACAGCTGTTTTTAACAACCAATGTGATAACTAATACATCTTCATCCATCTACGCATCTTTCTTTATTGTGTAGCACCTATAGCAATTACAATAATCTATTTTACAGACAAACCTTTGCAAATCGTGCACAAAAGGAGGTAACGTACCAGAAATAATGGCTATACGGTACATGGGAATTAAACTTGCAGTATTCGCCTTTCTATAGCGATCTGAGTAGGCTTCTGTTATTGCATGGTACGGCATTCCAGGACAGTTATAGTGCTGCATACGCTGCCATACATTATTTCGTACGCAAATCTCAAAGTAAATTATTGTTAAGTTGTTAAAATTTTTGCATTAACTATTTCAAATGTGGTAACAACTTACATGTAGTATCCAGGCAATAGGCATTTGTACTAAAATATCAAAATAGGTCAAAAATTGACGACGCGTCCTGAATAATATACCTACTAAGTTTTTGGTTTTAGATTACATATTTGAAATCATTTATTTTTCTATTTGACAATCTCGTAAAAGAAATTGAAATGTAGATTAGTAACAAACCTTTTATCGACAAATTAAATTTTTTATTATTAAATTAACCTTGTGTAGCAAACTATATAGTGTTGTCATTTAGCCGCAAAATAGTATATTACATTATAAGAGCTGTAACTACCATATTACGTACGAGTGGAAAGTCAACATACGAGCTGCGAAGCGGCGACTTTCGTTAGTTTTCACGAGCACATAACATGCATTACAGCTCCAGTATTGTACATAATTTTACCTACGATTTTACCGACAATTGCAAATCCAATCACTTACTAAATATAGGAGAAATATTGCGACAGAAGTTGATGTATTAGGTTGGGTTAGTATATTTGACAGTTCAACAAAAATGTATTTTATCTATTGCTAGTTATTCGCGCGACATCCATTTCAACTGTGGGTAACTGCATTTGAACTGTTGTGATAAGAGGGAAATTATAATCAAAAAGGGAAAATATGGATCTACATTTGCGTTGTGATGATGTCGTGCGTTAAAAACACAAAAGCACAACCAAAAGCACATGTTTGTTATAAGCGATATACGAGTGAAGAAGTCCGTGACGTAAGGGACATTTATACTACGGTCGTAGGTAATAGTACATTATTCTATGAGCAAGTAATGTAAGCAAATCGCGAGAACGAAGTTTGCAGCACGAGCCGTAGGCGAGTGCTGCAAAACGTTCGAGTGAGTAATTGCCATTACTTGCGAATGGAATACTATATTTTTTCTACGACTATACAATATTTCTTTTAAATTAATTTAGTCCGTATTGGGACGGCGCGGCGGTGGCGCGGTGGTACGTATAGGTATTCTGATGTATGACATTATGTCGGTATTACAGATTTGTTTTCTAAAAGTGTCAAATATTGACAGCGAAGAAAAGATAACAAGGTATCTAACCTGCAAAATGACAGATAATTATTATCCCTTGTTGGTGCGTATTGATGTATTAAATAAGTCACATTATTACACTTTTTGGGCGACTTAAATTTGTCGGCAAACTCACCAAAATAGGCTATCAAAACATTTTCGGAAAATGAGCTTACATTTTTTCTGATTCGCCAACCCATAAACGCTTTGTAGGTTTTTTCGTATTTTGTCCTCGATTTTTCGTGCAATAAATTTAATGTGCGGATTTGCGCGGCTTGTATTACATCAGATGGAGTACACATTCAGAATGCATTTTTTTGATAATTATGATTAACGAATTACAATAATTACTGTACACTGTACGTATGTGGCCACGTGGCGGTATGTGGTAGTGTATTTCGTTAAAATATCTGAGAGATTAAAATTGTTTGTAGCGCTCGTCGTTTAGCGACGTTGTCAACGTCGCTAAGCAGTCTCTCTAAACACGATGGAAATGAAAATCCGCGCTATGATTGGTTCTACAGCCGTGAGAAATGAAATATTGCCGTGAGGAATGAAACATTTCTCACGGCTCGCGGGGTATGAGGAACCAGGAATGAAATATTTGTCATGTGTGTGGGGAATAGTTAGTATTACTTGTCATAAATTGCCATGATAATTAATGAATACATTCATCAATAGGAGTAGAAAATAGTATATTATTCAATGAGCAAGTAATGTAAGCAATTACTCACGCGAACGAAGTTTGCAGCACGAGCCGTAGGCGAGTGCAGCAAAACGTTCGAGTGAGTAATTGCCATTACTTGCGAATGGAATACTATACTTTTTCTACGACTATACAATTTTTTTTAAAATTAATTTAGTCCGTATTGGGACGGCGCGGCGCGGCGGTGGCGCGGTGGTACGTATAGGTTTTAATTCTAAGTCCTGGCCTGGCGGTGCAGGCTGTAAGCCCACCTCAAATTCTGAGCCGATGACGACGACGTGACGTACTTGCATGGTATCCCAAAATTATATTGCATATTTATATCGCTTTATAAATTTAATGAACATCTGAAGTGTGTTTCTATTTCAATACGCTCATTAAACAAAATTTTGCGATTGTTTTCGTACCTGTCTCATTATCGTGATAATATTCGTTGCCGCTTCCAGAAAATCTTGTTTATAGCCTTTATTGCAAACAAAATTAGAAAAATACAAAATGCCCATCTGTAGACAAGATCTTGAGTTATACTCTGTGTAAATTTGATTTTTTTTGGGCAAGCGGTTTAGCAGAAAAAAATTTGGTAAGACGTGCGTTTATTAAAAAGTGCTAAAATCGGATACATTTCTACACTTCACTCGCGCTTCTGTCCAAACCTATGGGCAGAAAATTTTGATAGTCAATCATGTTATGTAGAAATGATTCACGAGTATAACACATTTTATTTAAATTTTTTTGTTCAAATACAAAAAAAAACATGACGCAAGCACACGTTTTTTAGGACTTTTATTTATGCATTCACAATCTCTATATCTCAAACATGGTTAAGTCACTAAATACAAGCGCCTTCAACCTAACCGCATGTAGTTGTGTTGACGCAGTTCTGCTTCCTGGTCAAATTGTCTTGAGCGATGGATGTTTCTTGTTTCGCCTTGAGGAAATAATCTCCTACGTGACATTACAAATATAACCATCAGTAAGAAAAGCAGCTTCATAGTTGAGCGAAATTCACAATTTTATTAATACCATGTCAGTAGCATGCTGGATACGAATTTTATATGCCCATTGTTTGTAGTTAAAACAAAAGAATCGATAATCATATTGTGTCGTCCCATACTAAATATACTTGGCTCATTATGAGATCATATAAAAATGAATGTATTTTTCTTGTCGGTAATACCATCAATTGTCATGGGAATTCTGGTGCTGAAATGTTTTGAAGACATCAGTCTCCAAGAATTGAAAGGAATAGTATATTATTCTATGAGCAAGTAATGTAAGCAATTACTCACGCGAACGAAGTTTGCAGCACGAGCCGTAGGCGAGTGCAGCAAAACGTTCGAGTGAGTAATTGCCATTACTTGCGAATGGAATACTATACTTTTTCTACGACTATACAATTTTTTTTAAAATTAATTTAGTCCGTATTGGGACGGCGCGGCGCGGCGGTGGCGCGGTGGTACGTATAGGTTTTAATTCTAAGTCCTGGCCTGGCGGTGCAGGCTGTAAGCCGACCTCAAATTCTGAGCCGATGACGACGACGTGACGTACTTGCATGGTATCCCAAAATTATATTGCATATTTATATCGCTTTATAAATTTAATGAACATCTGAAGTGTGTTTCTATTTCAATACGCTCATTAAACAAAATTTTGCGATTGTTTTCGTACCTGTCTCATTATCGTGATAATATTCGTTGCCGCTTCCAGAAAATCTTGTTTATAGCCTTTATTGCAAACAAAATTAGAAAAATACAAAATGCCAATCTGTAGACAAGATCTTGAGTTATACTCTGTGTAAATTTGATTTTTTTTGGGCAAGCGGTTTAGCAGAAAAAAATTTGGTAAGACGTGCGTTTATTAAAAAGTGCTAAAATCGGATACATTTCTACACTTCACTCGCGCTTCTGTCCAAACCTATGGGCAGAAAATTTTGATAGTCAATCATGTTATGTAGAAATGATTCACGAGTATAACACATTTTATTTCAATTTTTTTGTTCAAATGCAAAAAAAAACATGACGCAAGCATACGTTTTTTAGGACTTTTATTTATGCATTTACAATCTCTATATCTCAAACACGGTTGTGACTTAAATACAAACGACCTTCAACCTAACCGTATGAAGTTGTGTTGACGCAGTTCTGCTTCCTGGTCAAATTGTCTTGAGGGATGGATGTTTCTTTTTTCGCCTTGAGGAAATAATATCCTACGTGACACTACAAATATAACCATCAGTAAGTAAAGCAGCTTCATAGTTGAGCGAAATTCACAATTTTATTAATACCATGTCAGTAGCATGCTGGATACGAATTTTATATGCCCATTGTTTGTAGTTAAAACAAAAGAATCGATAATCATATTGTGTCGTCCCATACTAAATATACTTGGCTCATTATGAGATCATATAAAAATGAATGTATTTTTCTTGTTGGTAATACCATCAATTGTCATGGGAATTTTGGTGCTGAAACGTTTTGAAGACATCAGTCTCCAAAAATTTGAAAGGAATAGTATATTATTCTATGAGCAAGTAATGTAAGCAATTACTCACGAGAACGAAGTTTGCAGCACGAGCCGTAGGCGAGTGCTGCAAAACGTTCGAGTGAGTAGTTGCCATTACTTGCGAATGGAATACTGTACTTTTTCTACGACTATACAATTTTTGTTAAAAATTAATTTAGTCCGTATTGGGACGGCGCGGCGCGGCGGTGGCGCGGTGGTACGTATAGGTATTCTGATGTATGACATTATGTCGGTATTACAGATTTTTTTCTAAAAGTGTCAAATATTGACAGCGAAAAAAAGATAAGGTATCTAACCTACAAAATGACAGATAATTATTATCCCTTGTTGGTGCGTATTGATGTATTAAATAAGTCACATTATTACACTTTTTGGGCGACTTAAATTTGTCGGCAAGCTCACCAAAACAGGCTATCAAAACTTTTTCGGAAAATGAGCTTACATTTTTTCTGATTCGCCAATCCATAAACGCTTTGTAGGTTTTTTCGTATTTTGTCCTCGATTTTTCGTGCAATAAATTTAATGTGCGGATTTGCGCGGCTTGTATTACATCAGGTGGAGTACACATTCAGAATACATTTCTTTATAATTATGATTAACGAATTACAGTAATTACTGTACACTGTACGTATGTGGTGGTATGTGGTAGTGTATTTCGTTAAAATATCTGACAGATTAAAATTGTTTGTAGCGCTCGTCGTTTAGCGACGTTGTCAACGTTGCTAAGCAGTCTCTCTAAACACGGTGGAAATGAAAATCCGCGCTATGATTGGTTCTACAGCCGTGAGAAATGAAATATTGCCGTGAGAAATAAAATATTTCTCACGGCTCGCGGGGTATGAGGAACCAGGAATGAAATGTTTGTCATGTGTGTGGGGAATGGTTAGTATTACTTATCATAAATTGCCATGATAATGAAAGTTTGCAGCACGAGCCGTAGGCGAGTGCTGCAAAACGTTCGAGTGAGTAATTGCCATTACTTGCGAATGGAATACTATATTTTTTCTACGACTATACAATATTTCTTTTAAATTAATTTAGTCCGTATTGGGACGGCGCGGCGGTGGCGCGGTGGTACGTATAGGTATTCTGATGTATGACATTATGTCGGTATTACAGATTTGTTTTCTAAAAGTGTCAAATATTGACAGCGAAGAAAAGATAACAAGGTATCTAACCTGCAAAATGACAGATAATTATTATCCCTTGTTGGTGCGTATTGATGTATTAAATAAGTCACATTATTACACTTTTTGGGCGACTTAAATTTGTCGGCAAACTCACCAAAATAGGCTATCAAAACATTTTCGGAAAATGAGCTTACATTTTTTCTGATTCGCCAACCCATAAACGCTTTGTAGGTTTTTTCGTATTTTGTCCTCGATTTTTCGTGCAATAAATTTAATGTGCGGATTTGCGCGGCTTGTATTACATCAGATGGAGTACACATTCAGAATGCATTTTTTTGATAATTATGATTAACGAATTACAATAATTACTGTACACTGTACGTATGTGGCCACGTGGCGGTATGTGGTAGTGTATTTCGTTAAAATATCTGAGAGATTAAAATTGTTTGTAGCGCTCGTCGTTTAGCGACGTTGTCAACGTCGCTAAGCAGTCTCTCTAAACACGATGGAAATGAAAATCCGCGCTATGATTGGTTCTACAGCCGTGAGAAATGAAATATTGCCGTGAGGAATGAAACATTTCTCACGGCTCGCGGGGTATGAGGAACCAGGAATGAAATATTTGTCATGTGTGTGGGGAATAGTTAGTATTACTTGTCATAAATTGCCATGATAATTAATGAATACATTCATCAATAGGAGTAGAAAATAGTATATTATTCAATGAGCAAGTAATGTAAGCAATTACTCACGCGAACGAAGTTTGCAGCACGAGCCGTAGGCGAGTGCAGCAAAACGTTCGAGTGAGTAATTGCCATTACTTGCGAATGGAATACTATACTTTTTCTACGACTATACAATTTTTTTTAAAATTAATTTAGTCCGTATTGGGACGGCGCGGCGCGGCGGTGGCGCGGTGGTACGTATAGGTTTTAATTCTAAGTCCTGGCCTGGCGGTGCAGGCTGTAAGCCCACCTCAAATTCTGAGCCGATGACGACGACGTGACGTACTTGCATGGTATCCCAAAATTATATTGCATATTTATATCGCTTTATAAATTTAATGAACATCTGAAGTGTGTTTCTATTTCAATACGCTCATTAAACAAAATTTTGCGATTGTTTTCGTACCTGTCTCATTATCGTGATAATATTCGTTGCCGCTTCCAGAAAATCTTGTTTATAGCCTTTATTGCAAACAAAATTAGAAAAATACAAAATGCCCATCTGTAGACAAGATCTTGAGTTATACTCTGTGTAAATTTGATTTTTTTTGGGCAAGCGGTTTAGCAGAAAAAAATTTGGTAAGACGTGCGTTTATTAAAAAGTGCTAAAATCGGATACATTTCTACACTTCACTCGCGCTTCTGTCCAAACCTATGGGCAGAAAATTTTGATAGTCAATCATGTTATGTAGAAATGATTCACGAGTATAACACATTTTATTTAAATTTTTTTGTTCAAATACAAAAAAAAACATGACGCAAGCACACGTTTTTTAGGACTTTTATTTATGCATTCACAATCTCTATATCTCAAACATGGTTAAGTCACTAAATACAAGCGCCTTCAACCTAACCGCATGTAGTTGTGTTGACGCAGTTCTGCTTCCTGGTCAAATTGTCTTGAGCGATGGATGTTTCTTGTTTCGCCTTGAGGAAATAATCTCCTACGTGACATTACAAATATAACCATCAGTAAGAAAAGCAGCTTCATAGTTGAGCGAAATTCACAATTTTATTAATACCATGTCAGTAGCATGCTGGATACGAATTTTATATGCCCATTGTTTGTAGTTAAAACAAAAGAATCGATAATCATATTGTGTCGTCCCATACTAAATATACTTGGCTCATTATGAGATCATATAAAAATGAATGTATTTTTCTTGTCGGTAATACCATCAATTGTCATGGGAATTCTGGTGCTGAAATGTTTTGAAGACATCAGTCTCCAAGAATTGAAAGGAATAGTATATTATTCTATGAGCAAGTAATGTAAGCAATTACTCACGCGAACGAAGTTTGCAGCACGAGCCGTAGGCGAGTGCAGCAAAACGTTCGAGTGAGTAATTGCCATTACTTGCGAATGGAATACTATACTTTTTCTACGACTATACAATTTTTTTTAAAATTAATTTAGTCCGTATTGGGACGGCGCGGCGCGGCGGTGGCGCGGTGGTACGTATAGGTTTTAATTCTAAGTCCTGGCCTGGCGGTGCAGGCTGTAAGCCGACCTCAAATTCTGAGCCGATGACGACGACGTGACGTACTTGCATGGTATCCCAAAATTATATTGCATATTTATATCGCTTTATAAATTTAATGAACATCTGAAGTGTGTTTCTATTTCAATACGCTCATTAAACAAAATTTTGCGATTGTTTTCGTACCTGTCTCATTATCGTGATAATATTCGTTGCCGCTTCCAGAAAATCTTGTTTATAGCCTTTATTGCAAACAAAATTAGAAAAATACAAAATGCCAATCTGTAGACAAGATCTTGAGTTATACTCTGTGTAAATTTGATTTTTTTTGGGCAAGCGGTTTAGCAGAAAAAAATTTGGTAAGACGTGCGTTTATTAAAAAGTGCTAAAATCGGATACATTTCTACACTTCACTCGCGCTTCTGTCCAAACCTATGGGCAGAAAATTTTGATAGTCAATCATGTTATGTAGAAATGATTCACGAGTATAACACATTTTATTTCAATTTTTTTGTTCAAATGCAAAAAAAAACATGACGCAAGCATACGTTTTTTAGGACTTTTATTTATGCATTTACAATCTCTATATCTCAAACACGGTTGTGACTTAAATACAAACGACCTTCAACCTAACCGTATGAAGTTGTGTTGACGCAGTTCTGCTTCCTGGTCAAATTGTCTTGAGGGATGGATGTTTCTTTTTTCGCCTTGAGGAAATAATATCCTACGTGACACTACAAATATAACCATCAGTAAGTAAAGCAGCTTCATAGTTGAGCGAAATTCACAATTTTATTAATACCATGTCAGTAGCATGCTGGATACGAATTTTATATGCCCATTGTTTGTAGTTAAAACAAAAGAATCGATAATCATATTGTGTCGTCCCATACTAAATATACTTGGCTCATTATGAGATCATATAAAAATGAATGTATTTTTCTTGTTGGTAATACCATCAATTGTCATGGGAATTTTGGTGCTGAAACGTTTTGAAGACATCAGTCTCCAAAAATTTGAAAGGAATAGTATATTATTCTATGAGCAAGTAATGTAAGCAATTACTCACGAGAACGAAGTTTGCAGCACGAGCCGTAGGCGAGTGCTGCAAAACGTTCGAGTGAGTAGTTGCCATTACTTGCGAATGGAATACTGTACTTTTTCTACGACTATACAATTTTTGTTAAAAATTAATTTAGTCCGTATTGGGACGGCGCGGCGCGGCGGTGGCGCGGTGGTACGTATAGGTATTCTGATGTATGACATTATGTCGGTATTACAGATTTTTTTCTAAAAGTGTCAAATATTGACAGCGAAAAAAAGATAAGGTATCTAACCTACAAAATGACAGATAATTATTATCCCTTGTTGGTGCGTATTGATGTATTAAATAAGTCACATTATTACACTTTTTGGGCGACTTAAATTTGTCGGCAAGCTCACCAAAACAGGCTATCAAAACTTTTTCGGAAAATGAGCTTACATTTTTTCTGATTCGCCAATCCATAAACGCTTTGTAGGTTTTTTCGTATTTTGTCCTCGATTTTTCGTGCAATAAATTTAATGTGCGGATTTGCGCGGCTTGTATTACATCAGGTGGAGTACACATTCAGAATACATTTCTTTATAATTATGATTAACGAATTACAGTAATTACTGTACACTGTACGTATGTGGTGGTATGTGGTAGTGTATTTCGTTAAAATATCTGACAGATTAAAATTGTTTGTAGCGCTCGTCGTTTAGCGACGTTGTCAACGTTGCTAAGCAGTCTCTCTAAACACGGTGGAAATGAAAATCCGCGCTATGATTGGTTCTACAGCCGTGAGAAATGAAATATTGCCGTGAGAAATAAAATATTTCTCACGGCTCGCGGGGTATGAGGAACCAGGAATGAAATGTTTGTCATGTGTGTGGGGAATGGTTAGTATTACTTATCATAAATTGCCATGATAATGAATGTATTCATCAATAGGAGTAGAAAAAATAAGTTAACATACTGCAATCTTTGGATTACCTACCACCACGAGATGCAACACACCAATTATTTCCGATATTATTCATATAATCAATCATTTCTTTTTTCCGTCCAATGACGGAATGTATATATTATGAAAACAGCATCAAAGCAAATAAATCACCTATTTTGTTGTTCATTAGCTGCTTTTTTCGATAAAACACATTTATCTACGACTCACATATAATAAGCTCATTGCATACGTATCTGTGACTATATAATCCTCATCATGATATGCGCCAATGATTATAATGACACTAGCTCTGGATAATAATGACAGTTCGTAAAGACTTCATTATTTGAAGGAACTGTCATCATTATACGAACGTACTGTCAAAGTCAGTCTAAACTTACGTGGATGACACTTATTTGACATTTCGCCTCGCAACAATTGACAAACAAATTTAGAAAATTTGGTATAAAATGGAATTTATGAGTCGTAGATAAAACGTCGTATTCGAGTCGCACACCACTGATATAAATCGCTCGCACGTTTATATCCTTAGTTATGTGCTCGTCAAATAATATACTATTAATACACATTTTACCGTTATTTTTTTGTTTCTGTCATTAGAACACATATTTTGCCGTTTATTTGCACTTTTTGTCCTTAAAACACATATTCCACCTGAGCCTAATTTGCCATGCTGAAAAATGGCACCCAAAAATAAATTCTAATTCACATATGGGAAACCTGTTTTAATATCAATTTATCAGAATATGTTATTCTTCATATAATATAGTGTCTGGATTGTCTTAAACCTAATATGCAAATATTAGAATGTAAGTATCTGCTTGCATGTTAGATGTTACCAAATAATTATAAACAGTTCACAGTTAAATGCTATTTGAAAAAGTATTTAGAAATACTAGAGGTCATTAAATATGAAATAATAGTCACCTTCAACGTGGGATATACCAAATGTTGCCAAAAAATATGAAAATAACTATAGATTAAATAACCTCTATTTTAAAAGATACCTACGTAATAAAGTTTATTTGAAAAAGATGTTTGAATACACAAGAAAATATTGAAGCTGTTTTAATATATCACGACAATCAGGACATGGCTTCCTTCACTTCCTTCACAAAAATTGTAGATAATGGGCTCAAGGAAAACCAAAGTTCGAGACCAGTATTCTTCTAAAATCAGTTTGTTGTAGAATGTAGAATGCCCATAATCCCGTATTTTTTTCACGAAACATTAAACTCTCAAGGTATTTTGTAACATTTATGTTCATTAGCGGATTACTAATTAAACAATCACCCTAAACCATAAACGTTCGAGGCAATATATTTTTCGAACAAGACAGCGCACCCATTTGAGGTCACCAGAACTAACCCCAATGGATCTGGGGTACTTTAGAACAAAATGTGTGCGCGCTACGATTATTTTAGAGACGCCATCGTTTGAAAATTGTCATATTTCGATTGTATGCAGGACTTTCTACGAAAATTCAAGATTCTCGGTTAGTTGTAAGGTGTCAAACACGAGCAACACCATTTCAAAACAGTTATACATTTATTCACGATTTCATAATACAATTTTGTACGAAAATCTCTGTCTTAGTTCACACACGAGACGGAACGTTAGGATACAGAGAACGCGTGATGTTTATTTCTGCGTCTTTCGCGTGTCTTTCTGTGGTATCTGTGTTAGCGGTTTAAAGGTCATTGGGTTGATATCTGCATCTAGCACGGTTTCTGGTATCTAGGAAGAGTGAAATTGAATTGATTCATGACCTATCGGAAAAGCGTCTATAAGCAATATAAATTAATGTTTTGTTAGATTGGACCGTCGTTGAAAGTATGTGGCTTTATTGGTGGATATGATTAGAAAAAAACTGTTCCCGTGTTGGTAGAATACTGCTATGAAATGTCAATTAAGTTTCCGGTCTAATTATTGCGAAGAACGGCTCGAATCATCTTGATTGTCGCGAGATTTAGGTAAAAAAAGTCACTGCTTGAGTCGACGTTGACAGTTATTTTTATGTACTTTACACGAAAGATAAAAGTCACTTATATTGGATGTTTTTCCTATTCCACTATATACACAGGTTCAGTAATAAGTTGAGATAAGGCTCAAAATTCAGGCAGGTTAAGGAATTTTTGTTACATTTGTAAATGTAGCATTTATATTTATGTGGTGCAAATGACTATGTCAACTTTCTTTAAACAAATATTTTCTTCTAAAGATATCTGGCTATTCATTTTTAAAGAAAATTGATAATAGTTATGTAATTTATATTATACTTTATAAGTTTAACAATTGCCCCTAATTCCGACACTAAGCGTATATTTTGATCCGAAATGCGATACCTCAGTGAACCTAATTCAGACAGTGATCCTAAATCAGACCTTCTGGTAAATTATGCCGACAAATACAAACATTCAAGTAAATGTGTTAACTAAGTGTTTTAAATATTGTTAAACAAGATTTATTATTAAGAAATGTTAAACATTTAAGTTACCATTTTTAATGAAACACAGTATAAAATAAGACCTATTCTTCAGTCTGTCCTCTCTACCTCATCTGTATTTTAATGTTTCTTGCATCTGGAATTCTTTGGTGTTCTCTTTTTCTTGGCGCCGCTTTTTATTCTGTTCATTGTTCGCTTCCTTTCTTATTTCTCTAGAATGATTTTTTGTGCTTCCTTGTTTTTTATTAACACATATTCTCTCCAAGCATTAGAGATAGTGTTACAGAAGAACAGTTTCCTTTTACTTTATTTGGGTGTTTCAGGCCAGAGATTTCTTTTTTTGTGGAGACATGAGTTCAACTGTTATCTCCAAAGGTGGTGTATTAATGCCAAAATCGCTACTCTCTGCTGCTAGTGTTGCATCATTCTGTCTGATTTCATGATCTCCTATGATGCCTGTCGATATTTATGACGGAATTGAGGACTATTGATGATCGTAATTCCGACACCCTGTAATAATTAGGGATTATTGATGTCCGTAATACGGTATTTGACTATTATTGGAAAACCATCTTAGTGTGTTTATTCCTTCACTCTACATTGTAAATGAATTATTTTTCCCGCCAAAACGATACTTTCAGTTGTGTGACGTCACCCGATAGTAGATGTCAAATCGGCCCATATGGTCTGTCAGCATCGGCATCGTCGCCGTTTGGTAATTGTGTTGTATGATGTGTTGTGTTCACAATTTCTACATAAAAATGGGTTATAAATGGTGTATAAATTCACAATGCAGAAATACGTCAAGAAAAACGCCGGATAAACTATTTGTAGCTGTTCCGCAAGATTTGAAACTGCGAAGAAAGTGGTTGGCTCGTAGAAATCCAAATGAAATAAATAGCGGCCAATACAAGTGTTTTTTGTTGTGAAGATTACTTCGACATAAGTAAAACTGACTAGACTAAGTTATCTATCGTATTTTCGAACCAGGTATTATCTGATCTGACAGCCTAAGGTTAGGGCTATCCTAACCTACAAAGTTATGCTCACATGGCACTTTAGTGCTATTAAATTCAAACGGGAGAAGCAAAAGAGCGCGTTCGGATAACCCGGTATTGTAGGCTGATAGTGACGCGCTGCATAATAGGCGGACTAACGTCATATGGCGTTTATCTGCATATAAGAGAGAGACAGCCGACCCAGGTTATCTGAGCATTGCTCTCCCCATACCCTACCCTGACAAGCCGTACGCGATCTTACACTTTTTACACCCAATAACACGTAAGTGTCATTTGGACGGTGTACCCGGTGTCAACGGAGTACAATATCCGAACGCAGCTTTAATCAACATATCTGTCTAGTTCTACTAGTTTTATTTTAATGCAGACATGGCCGATGTCGAAGTTGAGGTAAAAACAAGAAAAGCAATTAAAAAAGGAATTCATTTTCGTTTTTTATTAATGTTTATTCACCCACTCTCTCGCCTAATAGTACAACTTCTACTAACGATTAAAAACTTTTGTTTTTTTTACGTTAGTGAATGAAATAAACGTTTATGTCGACGACACTCGACAGTCACAAATGAGTCATAATATGTTTATATGTACGTTTCTGCAAAAAATAACTATGTACAACCGTTTGCGATTTGTTTTACTACAATAAATTTACATACCACAGTTCTTAACTTAATCCCAAAAAATAATAGTTTAAGTTTTAAGTCTATGTATCACCATTTCACATATTTCCTATTATGGGCAACTGTTCCTGATATACTTCTTTTGCGTAGATATAACATGAAAGCAGAAATTCTGAATAACGTCTAGTTTTTGTGAAAAAAAAAACGCGAGTTTCTTTTTAATATCTTACTGACAGATTGTATACGTTGAAAATGTTCTTTTTTTATTTATTTAACAGCGGTGGCCTCAAACTTACAGCCATATTTATTATTGATATCTTCCTATGTAGTTTTGTTTCTATACCCCCAAATTTACTGTAGTAGGGTATATTAACTTTGTCACAACATTTGTAACACCCTTAAGGAAGCGTGGCAGGTATGACTTGTATATATATTTTTGATCAGCATTAACAAATGAATCGATTTAGCTATGACGGTCTGTCTGTCCGTCTGTTTGTCTGTGTACACGATAACTGCGAGAAATTTTGAACTCATTGGTCTAAAATTTGGTATACAAGCTTATCTCTTAAAAAGTAAGGACAAGTTCGTGAATGGGCAAAGTCGGTTAACTCAATATCTTTTTTCAAATTCACACGATAACTGCCGTAATTTTGGAGCAGTGGATCTGAAATTTGGTATAAAAGCTTATGTCTTAAAAAGTAAGGACACGTTCTGAGTTGCAGGTCAGCTCAGAAATTTTGGTTTTTTGATAAAAAAACAATTAGAAATGTTGTTCTGTTTGTTATCGTTTTCAGTTTTTTACAATTTCTTATTGATAACAAATGTGCATAGTTTTGTCATGCCTTTGGGACAATAGATATTGTTCGATCAAATTAACATTTGAAGAGGTTTTATTGACGTTATTTCTATTCTACTCAAATTATATTTCTTGTGTCAATTCACAAATGATAATTGTAAAAATAAATATTGCCAATAATGTAATATGTACCAAACAAACTACAAGTTTGCTTTTATAAATTTAACCAAATTGTGGCCGGGGTGGGATGTAATAGAAATAAGATAATATCCCTTTATTCTCAACTTTAAAACATAAAAAGGAGACAACCAAGTCACCGCAGACAATCTAATCAATCGCATTACATAAAACCGATAAAACTACATAATAAACGGTGTCGTTTCTGCCATTTTAGGCGAGATTCCGCTTAGTTTTTGTCCCCACCAGGTCGAGAATACGATGGCATGTTAATCTCTTTTCCATTTTCAGCATCGATGCAGGCCATTCAGCGACTATATCTTAAGCCACGTTGGCTGCATGTGTACCAATAGGTGACCGTTGTCTTTTTTTTCTGCTGTCCACCGGTCGGGTGAGGCTCTTCTTTCAGTGGCACAGGTGATCCCCTGAAGCACTGGGTCACCAACAACGCCGATGGAATGCGGAAGGCCATTTTCGCTCATGCCTCATCAGAGGAGTTGAGTGTGGTTAATATTATGAGAGTAAATATGTAAATTTATAAATTTTATATTGGTGTGGTGAGTACTTGTATCGAGAGCAGTTTCTAATGTGTTGGTAATTTAATGATGGTAGTTGTTGGTTTTTGTTGAGGTAGTGGAGTGTAACTGTATCACGATTTCGATTTATAAGAGGTATCGATGCTATTAGTGGGGAATTAAATTATAAATTCCGATGAGGTTGAATTGTATAGCTGGGTTGGTTGGAGTTTAGATGGAGTTTGAGTTGGTATTTCTGCCGTTTGTTGACTTAATAATAATATAAGGATGGCAGATTGTGAACACATTTGATAAAGAAGTGTTATCTACGATAAAGTGTTTTCTTTTATAATATTACTGAATATATATCTACCCCTTTTGGAAATTTGAGAAATTGCGACAAGTTTGAATATTGCTGAGAAACTACATCTGTGCCTTTGAGGTTTTGATAGTTCAAGTAAAATGCTTGGATTTTATAGTCATACCAACGCAGAAAATACTTCCACAAAATAATAAAATATCAACAATAGATATGTAAATATTTGTGGATTGACTTTGTAATTTATTCAAAAAGATTTTTATTTCTTTTAAATTTTAATCTATATTTTCTTATTCAAATAAAAAATTCAATTTTCGAATTGGAGCACAGGAAACAAAACAGAAAATTGTTATTATCGGATGTCAAATAATAACAATCACAAACTTTATTGTTCCATTAATCTCAGGTTTAGAATTAGATAAAACTTATTTCACGTCACTGTTTCTAAAACGAATCAATATGCATAAATGTAGGTATAAAACAAAAATGTACATTCAACTGAATTTTAACAAACAAAATTCCATTATTGGGCAATATGGACGACATTTCCACTTGGATCTAAAGTTTGTTTAACAGTCTTCCATCAATGAAATAAAATGAAAAAAATACATCCTGAACACTATTCTTTCAAAGTGACGCATTAAAAAGCAAACAAATTACAAAAAAGAAAAGAATAGATTTTGCAGTGTAAAGAATTTGCATATTTTTGTTTCAGTTTCTCGCCAAAGTAATTACATATATCAAATGTTTGTCATTGTATTGGGGAAAATTTGAAAATAGGACAATCAAACAGTTGTTGCCCAGTTAGTTAAAGATGAAAGAAGTACTCAAAATTATGACCGTTTAAGCTATACAGATTTGATGTAATTATTGAAAATATTTGTTTACCCCCCTTGGAGTATTAAAAAGATGGTCGGCCTATCTTACATTGCTAAATTCTTTAGGAATATTAGCTTCTAAAGGAAATCAGTAAGTCCAGACGATATTTATTTAAATTCTATTATTATAAAGAGTACAGTATGTTTTCTTTGTTTTCGCATTGTTTGATATGTATTCTCTGTTTTCTTCATTCGTTAATATTTCACAGGTCTGTAACTTTTGAAGGTATTGAAGGTTATTTTTTCTACTGCAACATCGCTAGTCATTTGTTACTTGTAATTGCTGTATTTTCTTTACAACATTCACATCTTCCTGTGAAGTTACAACATCGCAGTAATTGTACAGGATATTTTTCAAGTTCACAGGAAAAGTCCTGTAATTTAACAGTAGAAGTTATTTTTAACAATTGAGCTACGTTTTCTGACAGTCATATTGCTGTCATGTTGATAAAACAAAAACCTAAAACTATAAGGCATAATTTGAACAAATTTTATAAAGAAATGCTGTTATTATACTAACGACTTTTAAAAACTTCTATCTGATCTGTAGATCATTCTAAACGTAACCTAATCAAATAAAGATCAATTTGAAATTGCTACTAGTGACAATGCAGATCCAATTCAAACTATGGATGATTCTACGAAAAGACGTCTTTTTAGTGACAAGCCAAAAAAACTATTTTTCGAAAACAGTTATAGAAGAAGGCATATCATATAAGTATCATATCGTTATTTAGCAGGTACAAACTATCACGAATTAATGATTCAGGGGTTGTTAGATACAAAGCGCCACACAAAGTAGTACCTACGTCACACATGTGAACAAAACCACGTCCGAACTTGCACAGAATTATGATTTTCGATTTAAAAGACTTGAATTAACGGATGCTGAATGTAGCGGAAGTTAAGGAGTCCGTTGATGTTTTTGAAAGTTAACTTCAAAGTTAATTCGTTAACGAAAAATTTAACTTCGTTAATTAACGATTAACGTATTAACGCTTTTGCGCCCAGCTTTGAAAGTCAGCGTAGTGGACTATGGATAAACTATGGCCAACATCCTAATTTGACAATTCTCTGTATTGCGTGTCACCGTCTTGATGAAAAATATTTTGGTATTTTAGGAAAAGCATTTTTAAAATTGCAAATCAAACAACAATAATAAAAAATTAATAACCGACAACAATTTTATGTTAATAATCGAAAATACCTGGCAATAACGTTAAACAATAAGCATATAGGAAACTGTCAAATACGGATGTTAGCAGAAATAATATAGAGTGCCATTACAAATTTCAATGATGACGTCATTTCCGGAAAGAGCGGAAGTTGTACTAAACTCAAAAGTATCCTAAAAATTGCATTTTTCATTTATTAGCACTTCTCAAAATTTCATTCGTCCAGCGTAATGAATAAAAAAATCTGATGTGGCCACGCACATGACTTTATCATACTATATATAAAATAATAATTTAGCTTCTATTTGATCGAGATCGGCCATGTGTGCATTAAAATAAGCCAGATATGACTAGACAGATATGTCGATTAAAGCTGCGTCCTGATATTGTACTCCGTTGACACCGGATACACCGTCCAAATGACACTTACGTGTTATTGGGTGTAAAAAGTGTAACGGTGTACAATATCCGAACGCAGCTTATATTGACAGTAGATATTGTCAAAACATTAGCGTTTGACACTACCTACTGTCATTAGAATCAAAATATTTGACAAACCGTGGCTAACTAGTTTTAATGCAGTACGACCGATCTTGATGAAATAGAATTTCATCATGCAGCTAAACTATTAATTGTATCATAAATTATTCAGAATTTCCTCTACTTTAATTTATTATTTAACTATTTCGACGAAATTCCAGAAATGGCGGCTTATTTGCAAAATCTTTCAAAAATGCTAAGACTAAACCTTTAGCTCCTTTGGACCCTTCTCAACAGAAAGCTTTTCAGCTCTCAGTCAGCTCAAAAAAAGCGGGTACACACTACACTACACACACACCCACACCCACACGCACGCACGCACGCACGCACGCGCGCACACACACACACACACACACACACACACACACACACACACACACACACACACCGCCATTTTTTTGTACCTTTGTCAAAAATGTTCATGGGAACCAAAAAGACATATTTTCGCTAAAATCTCAATTTTTCTTTTTGTACGATTACAATACTTTACATACTACGTATGATAAAGTAAAAACTAAACGGGCAAACCTATGGCAAGGATCACAGGAATAGTTAGGTCAATTTGGGAACACACTGTAATTTGTTGGTAAACATACAAATGTGACATTATTCTATGTGTCCAACAAAATGGACATTGAGTCTTAAGAGGACATAAAAAATAACACAGAAAACCTCAACGAACAAAATGCAAAGTTTTACTCAAATTGTGTACTTATTCATCTACAAAACTTCGACTTTTCCACATCCAAAGAACCATAAAATTTAACATCAAGCCGCTCAATCACTAAAAATCTCACACCAATCATTTCGAACACAATAAGCAATTAACGCAACATTGCGTAATGGAATTTTAATACTCCAAACAACTGACACTTGACAGAGAGCGCGTGAGAAAATCATTTTATGATAGCCAACATTCTACGCAACAAGGATGAGCTATGTATGCACAACCAAAAACATCTGCCAGCCGCTCAAAACTGGTTAACAGTTAAACGTACTTCACAGAGCAACAAGTGCAGCAAACGGCGGATTTAATGTCACTGTCAAATGCAAATGGAGTTAATGAACCGAAATAGAGCCTATGTAGTTCGAGGCTGCATTTAAATCTATCGATATCGAGCTAATTTACCCTTGAATTTATAATATACGAGTGTTAAATTGCTCCTAGGTACCTGTTTTATCGATACACGCGGTGGTAATTGACTTCTGAGTGAGCGAAAGTGGTTCTGATCTTACATACGTACGTAGCATTCAAAGCTATTATTTTCTTTTATTAATAATATGATAACAGCGAGTGAATAACAATAAATTTCCTTATTGAGACAATGGAACAATCGCCAGGCATTGTATATTTGAACTTTAGATACCTCCTACTGTGTTGTATTATACAGGAAAACTTTCGATTCCACTCGTCAAAGAGATGAAGTTTAATTTTGCATATATTTATTAAACTTAGTTTTCTCTACATTCTTACGTCTGCTGATAAAACACCTTCATTTCACCTCCGAGAATCTTGATCTGCTTTGAGAATTGAATTCGGATTTGCTTTCAGTTTTGATTTGGATGAGTTTAAATTTTGATTTGGTTCCTGGAATTTTGTTTTGTTAGACATTTTTTGCAAGTATTATTTTCTTTTTTGCGTTGCTTAAACGTTGTTCTTTTGTTCAAAATAGCAACACTGACATAACAACAAAGAATTGAAGTTTTACTGATAATTGGCTATGGAGATGGAATTTAGAACTCACCAAGAACTTGTGATCCCTATAATATTAAATTGGTTCATGAATTACCAGAAACTGAGTTTTATCATAGACAAAAACTCGTTATAGCTTAAATTTGACTCAAAACATTAGGCATTCATTACGAAATTTTGCTTGGTTTCAATTGTTCTGTGCGTAGTTTGCAACAGTGTATTGTTCTGAGTACCCAACTATATACAAAGTGTTTTTATGGGGTAGGTATTGCGTGTTGTTACGTATTGTACAGCGTTTGGTGATTTAGGTAAATGTTGCGTTGGTTACTTGACATGTATTGTGGCTGAAATGTCGAGGCAATTAAGGTAAAATTGGTTTCAGTTTGTTATATGGTCTGACATTATCAATTGATTTACTGCTTAAACTGTTTAGAGGATTTGGTATTTACTACAATGCTCAAAAAAATTAGGGCCACACTTTTTTCGAAACCTGTAACTTTTTAAATAATCATTCTAGGCAAATCAAAATTGTTATACTTAAAAACAATGCTACCCTTAGTTACTTCTAAGTTACACTTAAAAATGTAAATTAATAACGCAAAAGAAAATGGAAATGACACTGTCATAGTATCGATAACAGTCGGTAACATGCCACCTGCGTGGCATGCTTCGCACTAGTCCGCGAAGAGATTCTTGGGGTATGCTTTTCCATTCTTTAATCAGGGCTTGTGTCAGCTCCTGTATGGTTAGTGGTGGATTATAGGACACGTCGGTCAAGCTGCTCCCACACGTGTTCAATAGGATTCAGGTCAGGACTTAACGCCGGGCATTCCATTACCTGAATTCCACGTTCTTGTAAAAAGTTTCTTGTGATGTCGGCGGTATGTGGCTTTGCATTGTCCTGCATTAGAATGAAATTTTGACCGACGTCATATGCAGCAAGCACCACATGGTCCTCCAAGATGTTTTCGATGTAATTTATGGCATTTAGTCTACCAGGAACCACAACAAGATCAGTTCAGGTGTCTATACTGATTCCAGGCCAAACCATCACAGATCCACGACAAAATCTATCCACTTCCTGTATAGTAGCTGTATAGTATCCTCGATGCTTCGCAAACGAGTTAAACGAAATCTGGACTCGTCTTGAAACAGTACAGGCGTCCAGTGACGAAGTTGCCAATCTCTGTGATCCAGAGCAAATCTTATTCGCGCTGCTCTGTGATGCTGCGTAAGGCGTGGTACGCGGACAAGCCTTCTTGGTTTCAAATTCGCCTCTTTTAATATGTTTTTAATAGTTTGATTAGAAATTTCTATTCCATGTGCTCGTCTTACGTCGTTTAGGTCTAGTGCTGTGGCAGTAAGCTGACGTAGAGCGGAAAGGACGATTTCTGGATTTTGAGTAGTTTTTCGATTTCGACCTTGTCCAGCTCTTCTAACATATTGGCCAGCCTCCCGAAACCGATTCCAAAGACGCTGAATAACAGAAGGGGAAACTCGAAGTTCCCTGCTAATATGTCGAATAGAGTGGCCATGCTGAATAAGGGCGACAGCACGAGCAACTTCCACTTCACTAAAATGCCTAATTTTACTTCTAATGACGATTAATTTACATTTTTAAGTGTAACTTAGAAGTAACTGAGAGTTTTAACATTTTTGTAATTTTCTTTAGTAAAATATATGCCCTTAAAGCATACCAAATTTGATTTGCCTAGAACTATTATTTAAAAAGTTGCAGGTTTCGAAAAAAGTGTTCCCCTAATTTTTTTGTGATTACTTATTTGCGTGTACAGATTAAATTATTTAGAATGTGCATTTAAGTGAATTAAATGCATTTGGATACAAACAAGAATTACTTTCCTTTAAAGTAATGTTAACTAATTTTTGATTTTGTTTCAAAGCTACTACACGTAAAACGTCGACATTTTGCTATACTGTGCCCTCCGAAAAGGTCTTGCAGTAAAACGTGCACTTAATTTCTGCAATCACATAATAATTTCTTTAATCAAAGAATGGTTTATTGCAATTTCGTTGCTAATAATTTACAAACTGTTAATTTGAACTGAAAACATAAATAGGGTATTCCGGTCATGTCAAAATTTAAGCAGAGATTCGGTTTAACCTATTGTTTAAGCTATGAGCTTTTTGATTTAGTTTTTCTATGAGATAATTGCAATTAAAAGTGCATTTCGTGTGAATTCACCGACCACCCTCGGAAATACACGATGATTACCGATCCCTAGTAGTGCTGACAACAGCGGTCAGCTCTCGAACAGCTGCTCGGCCAAGTTGACGGTTGGCGACCCTGCTGTTTGACAACGAATAAAGTTAACTTTTTTGAGAGATGATTTGAACATTCCTAAAACTTGAAGCCAAACATCTCTCCTCTCGCTAGTCGGCAATGTAAAGAAAATCTTATCAGGAGTTACTGCTGTTACAGCCCGGCACAGAACAATGTCGGCGTTGGAGTCTATACATTTTGAATAAGTGTTTGATATAACCTTAATAACCAAAGCAGGTGTCAACAAACGAGCGATTCTAAACGTTGACACAACAGAAGACAAAAATTTACTACGTGCACCCTAGATATAGCAACGTTGTCAAGTCGCTCACTTTGACCGGTCTTTGTGACGTCACAAAGACCAATCCTAATTCAAACTTCAAACAACGATTTCTCTTAATTTAAAACAATGTTTGATATTTTACTTGTGAAGTAGCAAACAGTAGCACCCATAGTTGGTAAAAAATGACAATTTCAAAAACACCGGAATACCCTATTGTCACGCACAAGTGACACAAGCCTTTCTACCAACCAAATATATTTTCATCACAAAGAAATATTTCTTTGTCTCTAGGGAAACATAACGGATTCCTCATCATAAATCACCTTGTATAATAGATTTTTTTCTTCTTTGCATTCACAATGCACACATTGTAGCACTGTTTTCGGTGTTAACAAGTTGTAACGTGCATCATTTTCGTCAACTAAACATCGAATCCCCCTTTCAGGTACAATACAAGGACCACATTTACCTGAATAAGGAGTTATGCGTTCAAATACTGATGCCGTGGGCAGGGGCGCCGTTACATATGGGCAGGGGGGTGCGCTTGCCCCCCCGCCCTGGATTTCGAACTACCGGTACGCGAAAAACGAAAATTGAAATTGGGCGAGAAATTTGTGATCGATCTTTGATCACAATTGAATACCGATAAATAGATCTGATCGATAAATCGGTTATCAGATCGATCTCGAAAATGTCAAATCGAATTGAAATCTATGTATTTATTGGACAGACACGTCGGTCGCTGCCCGGCCACATGTGTAAAATATTTTCGCGGCTAGGCTTGAAAGTTATTAACTATACGCCTAGCGGGCAATTAGCATCTTTCGTGTCCCCACAAAGATGCAAAAATTACATTTTCGTATAGTGAAGGATGAAAAAAAGTTTATTAGATAAATGATGACTATTCCGATTATTATCGGCTATTGTCACCAATGTCAGTTTTATTAGATATTGTGATATTGCCCTCTCGCAACAGTCGCGAAAGAGCCACAAGATGACAAGATACGGTATCTAAATTTTGCGCTGTAGTCCAAAATAAGTATTGTTGTATGCACTTTGATTTGATCGTACTTATTAGATTCCATTACATCGCAATTTTTGGCACTGCTAAGCAGTTTATCTTAACTACACTGGGTGTTAAACTAATAAGCGTAGAATATATAGATAAGGTATAATAGTCAACTTTTGAAAGTAGACCAACTTTTGATAACGAACTCATGTCCAGATAGACGCCGTTTAGGAACGGCAGAGAGCCGGAATATTGTACCAACTTTAGAAATTGCTTTAGTAAAGAAGGTTGTATGTAGTATCATAGAACAACTATTTTAAAATCAAATAATTTAAAAAGATTTAAAGATAACCCATTATTGGTCAAATCTGGTACTAAAATTACAAAACTTCGGTTAATGAAACAGAAGTTTTTTAAATAATAAAAAATGTCAGACTAAAGTTATTTGGTACTAAAAGGGCCATCCTATGATACATGACCATAATTTCTCTATGCTGTTTGTAACATTGGTACTATTTTCTGACTCTACAGCGATGACACAATACATTTCCGTACATGACTTCGTTCAAAAGTTAGTAGTTGACCTAACATTGTCGCCTTACAAGTGTTCAACTATAATAGTAAAATAAAAAAAATATTATTTCGTCGTCAATTATCCTTAACACAGAATTTTCAAATTAATCCACTTTTCTCTACATTTTAGTCATTATTTCTCGTTAACGGGGTAAATTTGAAAATAATATTGTTGCCTTTTTATTGTTTATCAATTTGTTATTAAGATATTGTATCAGATTCTCGATGACCACGAGCTAGAAATTATTATAGGAAATTAACAACAATTTTTCCTAGCGTATTAAAAAGTAATAAAAGGCTACAATATTGGTTGAAAATCATACAGAATCTCAAATTCTAAAATAAGAGTTCAATGATTCAGAAGCAAAATATATTTACAAACAATTATTAATTAAAAATATTAATCCCACATTAATAAACGATAGAATATATAATAAGTAAGTGTTGTCGAGCATACAGGGATCACGATCATGGATGGCTATTAACACACAAAAATGTAAAGAAATACAATTCACTACCTTAAAGCGATAGAGATTTTTCAGAGTGTATGCAAAATAACACAAGACGAAAATGGTGCAAAACAGTTAATGGGATAGTCCTTAATATTACGTCACCACTTAATACTAAAAAAAATCTTGCCCCCTGGAACATTTTCAAACGGCGCCCATGGCGGTGGGATTGTATATGTGCAATAAATAGTTTCCTGAATATCAGCACGCACGTAGCAAGCTATAGTACATCTATAGTGTTGAGGATTTCCTAGTTTATGTAACGTATACGTTTTCGGTAACTAATTTTGGACAGAATTCTGGTCATGCCAATTCCGTATTCTTTTTTGTACGTCGCTTACAACTTCGTCTTAGTTCTAGTTGGGAGCAACTATTTGTGTTACCTCCATCGCATGTAATTTGACTAAGTATAATTTATTCTAACTACTTCACCAAAATTATAATTTGGTTTCAAATATAAGTTCGTGTAAATGTATAAGCCTCAACGGCTACCTACCGGAATAAGGTAGACACCGCTGTTAAACGTTAAGCATTATAACAACTCTTTAGTGAGTTAATAAGTTTTTATCACAGTAGCCGTTGCGGGTTAATAGTGTTGCCCCAAGCTCTATAATGATCATAGTTGCGCCCCGTTAATTATTTATTAAAACTTGTAGGCTAAAGTAGAGTAAAATTATCCACAATAAGATTTTGTGATGATTTTATCCCAACTTTACGAAGTTGACAGGTTACTACAGTACCAACAGTACTACAACAGGAACCCGCAAAATACCCTAGATTCTAAATATAGTAACCAGAATTTCTAAATTTATATAAAATTACTGACGCAAAGTAGAAAAAATAGTATATTACACTCGATTTATAAGACATCTTGGCGCATTTGTTCAACACATGCGCCAATTTGACGTCTTATAAAACTTGTATAACAATATACCTCCTATTACGTCGGAGTGTCCTCATATTCCACGCCAATTTCTAGGGTTCAACAAGATTAAGAACGTCGAAAAACACTGATTTAGACAAATAATTTTAAATTTTAAAGGGTTGATTAACTCCGTTATAGCGTTTGTCATTACTCACACTCTTTTTTTGTACGATTAACTTCTTTCAAATTGTCTCCGTACAATTTTTGTGTGTATGTGTACGTGTATCCTCTACAAATAATTACAGTTACAGCTCTAAGCTATACATAATGACCAATCATTATATTACAACACGTGTCTACCAAATAACAGGACATCTCCTTCACAATTTTCGCAACGCCACTTTTTATTAGTATCATCGAACTCTACAACCCAACAACCAGTAATAATTGAAAATACAGTAATTTCGTGTGATTTTCACTACACAACCAATTTAATATCAATACTATATGATGGTAAATTTATTGGAAAGGTATACTAAGAGACGAGGGTACAGTTACAGTCGCTATCCATCAGAAAATTGCTTTGGCATGACCAATTTGTATGCCGCTTCCTTCCGGTGTGCGGAAAGCAAGAGAGCCGTTGGAATTACAAAGATCGTTCGTTCGTTGCTTGAGGTTCGTGTCAACTCAACTGCGCGCTGCTATGCCGACTTGATTCTATTGTTTCTTTAACACGAATCAGCAATTTTATCCGCGTTTAATTCGCTATCAATTAACCGGGTTCTTGCCGTTATAAACTACTTTTACCTTACGAGGAAGTCGAAGAGTTTTTGAACGGAAAATTAAGCGCCAATTCACTCGTCGGTAAGGTTTTGGTAACTTGACAAAATATTTTTTTTAATATTTTTGTAAGAACTAGGGTTGACACCTTTCAAAATCTCGTCATGAGAACATCTTCAATGGAGCCCTGGCATATTTTTTTGTTGATCACGGAGGTAACTAAAGAAAAAGAAATTTTTAAAAAATATTTAGTTATTGTTTATTTTTTTTATTTGTTTTTTAGTTATTTTTTTACAGAAAGCGACGATGGTACTGAACTTGCCATATTTAATATTGATATCCACGAATGTAGGTTTATTTTTTTTTTTAATTTGAATAATAAGTAGTTAGTAGTGTTTTACGTAAACATTACATTTACAATTTAAGATCAGAGGATTAAAAAAACTGAGATTTGTGTTGCAAGCTTTTGCGTTTGCTTGTTTTTGGTTATTTTTTATACACAGTGATCTAAAATGACTGAGGACAGGTTGAATATCCCGCCAGTTTGAATAATGGTGATGTTGGCACTGATTGCAAATGACAGCTGTTATTTTGGTCCAGTGGCGTAGGTGTTCCTTCTTGTAAAGGGCTTCTTCATTCTCTGATTATAATCAGGTTAATTTAATTTAAGAAAACTGGATGAACTTACCAGAATAATGAAAAATCCTTAATATCTTACCTTATATCTTAATATAAGACTCTTCAAGAACCCAATAACAAATTAATTGAGAAAAAAGATGAAATATCGTTGCAGAGGAACGTAACCCTTACTGACGAGTTCACTATGGTATCTGACAGTGATCATAACCTGTATCATGCACGCATACCATCTTAGTAACACTAAAAAAGTTCAAAACTGTGGCGAGAAATTCAACATGTCCTCAGTCATTTGAGATCACCCGTTACTCAGTATAGTGCAATTATTAAGCCTATTATCTCATTTTTTCAAATTTCAGATTTAGAAGTTTCGTGACCAAACTGAGAGCTGAAAACAGTCCAAAGGAACTGGATGTTTCCTCTACACATTTTTCAAGGATTTTGCAAATGAGCCGCCAATTTTGTACTTTCGTCAAATAGTAGTCAAATAGTTAAATAATAAATTCAAGTAGACGAAATTCTGAATAATTTATGTCTATGAAATTGTTTGGTAAAATTAATAGTTTAGCTGCATGAGCAAATTCTATTTGATAGAGATCGGTCGTGTCTGCATTAATATAAAACTAGTTAGCCAGGATTTGACAGATATTTTCATTCTAATGACAGTAGGTAGTGTCAAACGCTGAGGTCTTGACATTACCTACTGTCAATAGTTCATTGGTATTAAAATATCTGTCTAATCCTGGCTAACTATTTTTTATTTTAATGCAGACACGATCGATCTCCATCAAATAGAATCTCATGCAGCTAAACTATTAATTTTATATATAGTATGATAAAGTCATGTGCCTGGCCACATTTCTTTTCCTGTAGAATCTGAATCTGAAGTCAGAAGATAATAAATAATTATCTCCAGTTTTTGAGACTCAATTTTTGACACAATGCCAAAAATTTACAAAACGCGTTTTGAGGTTTGATTTTTACTGAGGTTTGACAGATGATGAAAAACACTTCTACTGGCTAGTAGACTTTCTTCTCTTTCTTTCTTGAAACTAAGATCCGATTCAAACTATTGTAAGCAAGCTGTCATATGTTTGTTTCAACCAAAAAGTACCTAACTTTATAACAACATATAACACTGTACGTATTATAAAAGACATCGCGTAATAAAATAAGCCAAACATTGAGATAACACAAGTTGACATTGATGGCCTTAGAGTAAACATGTAACTCGAAAATGTCAGTTTCTTATTTATTTCTTCAAACTAAGAAACATTTCATTTTTGATATAATTGTTCAGCGCTACTCCAGCGTAAAAATTCCGTACTTCCGTATAATCTATATTCAAGTAAACGATAATAAAATTTGGCAGGAATGTTAGTTTTACATTTTCCCAGTGGGCTCATTTTCAAGAAATTCCGGAATATCAAAAAACGGTCATTTTTTCAACATCGTTTAAAGAATACACTTAACATATTTCAGAAAGAAATTCGAAGAATTAACGATCAGCAAGCATTATTTTTAAATAATTTGTTTTTGTAATGTACCCACATTCTTGGACTTTACGGTGATGTCATTTCAATGATGATCATTTGTTTTCCTAAGTGTAATAGTTTTAGAGATATCGAAAGAAAAAAGATTAAAAGTTCAGTAAAGACCAAAATTTTAAATATTCTTGTGGAGTAAACTATTAATTTTGTCTATTCATGTTTGTATCGATCTCCATTTCCACAAGTAATATACCATTTTGAAGAACATGAATGTGAGTACATTACAAAAAAAAAACAGATGTGTAAGAGTTTTAGGCTGTGTAAGTAAAACTAAGCGTTAGTTCCAATATAGAAAATGGTATTAAGGCTCCCGTCTCCGCGAAAATAACCCACGTCATAATTATTGCGCCAATCGTGAAATGATCGCTACCACTCGATTCTGAAGGTCCTTATGCAACGGCCATGGGAAAGGAATTTCAATATTTATGAAAATTGTTTCTGCAAATTTTCATGTGGACTACAAATATAGATATGCTTTCCAATGGCAGTTGCGTCTGACTATTGTCTGCTGTAATACTATAAGAGCACAAGTTATTTTCATCTGAACTTCTCTAGACTTGCACTCTGGGTACTGTTGTGCGTGATTATAGTGAGTTGGCAACCATGTTTACACTAGCGGCGATTGTGAAAATACTATGTGATCGACTAGAAAACTCAAACAGTCCAGTTTGAATATTTGCACAAATAGAAGGCAATGTATTTCTTTAGGTTATACCATACGTGAAATGTAATAAATAATAAAATAAAAACAGACATGTTTATAGTAGCGCCATCTACATCTGGTGATTTTTTATTTCGAAGCTTTGGAGAGAAGTTCGCTACAGTACGCTATTTGAATTGAGACGGGAGCCTTAATGAATTAACGTGTTTTCTTTTCATATAAGATACAGAACTTAACTGAATTCAAAACTTGATGGATTGATTTTCTCCAGGTTGAATGACAATTTATTTATTTATTTATAACCACAAAACAAACGTTCTAAAGTTATAATTCAAAAGGCCATAGACAGCATTATAATATAAAAATTTCTCATATGCGTCAACTGGTTCAGAGATATGATCTCAAGAACAGGTACACACATATACATACACGTACGTAGTACGACCAACTTTTGAGATGAGATGCACGGAGCGCAAGGTGCGTACCAAGCATGTCCGGTAGTTTTGGTATTTGGGTTACCAACTTGGCGAGAAGTAGGTCTCCGCCGTTGTATCGCGAATGCTATACCGCGCATCTTGATGTCAATTGCTAGATTTAGTATTCACAAGATATCGCTGAATATACCCAACTTACGGAATGAAGAAATTAATATTTCATAATTCTTCTATGAATTTCTTGTGGGTTTCAAGAGATATCATACACGGCCTATATGACCATATCTCGTATCTTGGCTAGATTCTCAAATCAGTTCTTGCAAAGCTTATAGAATGTTATGTAGTTCTGATTAATAGGTAAGGTAATGGACATTATATGGAAATTCATCAACATTGTTTTAGATGACCATTTGACCAGTTCTATTTATTTCTTTCATGACATGTTAAGGATGACCTTTATTGGGATATTATTCCAATTACTACAGACAACAAATCAAGGAGGGCGTTGGCAGAAACGTGATGTTTTCTCTAGAAATCCTGATACTGTATAGTGTATGCTCATGTATACATAACACAGTGACAGTAATAATATCATAAGAATATAGTCATTTAACCAACAAGTATATTAAAAAGAGCGATTAATGATCGAGACTGTTTAACGCACGAGCGATTAGCGAGTGCGTTAATTGTCGAAAACATTAATCGCCGCTTAATATTCGGGTTGGTTACAAATGTTTTTCGTCGATCGTATTCTTCTGGCGGCGTCTACATAGGTTTTATTCGTCGATGTCGTTTGAGGTTATATGGCAATTTATGTAATTTGACACTGACTGTTCTAGGCTGGCTAACGGATTGTTTTGATTGGATGGTTTTATTTTACGTATGTTCCATTGGTTATAATGAAATCGTTTGAAAGCATGCATTAATAGAAATCGTGCAGTTATAGAGCTTTTTATTAGACGATTTCCTTTGACTAAACATACTCATAAATAAACGATCGACGAAAAAATGATTAAATAAATGTATAATTGTAAACTGAATAAATAATAACTATCTCACTACGATTTTCATGAGTGCACTAGGCTGGTCAAAACAACGGAATTTTCACTGGAGGGCAACGATTCCCCAATCGGTTCATTTTCGGGAAAAAAATAACCCCAAACGTGAGAAAAATCGGATAACGTGTTAAGTGCCACCCAGAACCTCACATTTTCCTTTAAAATAATTTTTATTTCACGTCTTGGGATTTAGAAAAAAAGTTGCTGGAGGTTATGAGAAAACACCCCATGGAACAAATCCACAACCACTAATTTCTTGTTCACTACCCAGGGCAGTACTGTAAATATGAGGCAAAAATTTCCCCAAATTTATAATTTTACAATCTTTCATGCTTTTTTGCGAAAAATACAGTTACCTTTTGTTTTAACAAACATATACAATGTTGCGGACACATTTTTATATTTTGCTGCACAAATTATTATTAGATTATTGGCAGTTTTTTGTCATTTATTCATTAATTTGCAATTGTTTGAACAAATTCCAATAAGCGAATAATAATTTCTACCAAAAAAAATAGAATAATATGCCCGCAACATTGTATATATTTGTTTAAACAAATGCTACAATTGTAAATTAATTAATAATATGATCAATAAAATGCCAATAATCTAATAATTATAATTTCTGCAAAAAAAAATACCGAACTATGTCCGTATCACTGTAAATGTTTAGGGGTCTTGCACTAAGTCTCAAAATTAAAAATTAGTACGCTCTCTTAGTGCCAAACGTAACCCAGAACCGTCCGCAAACGTTTTTTTTTAAGAAAAAAATCTGTTATTACGCAATTAATAATATTTGTTATAATATAGTTTAAGTTTATATTCGTTTGGTTAGGCAACCAAAATAACAAGTTACTTTCTATCAGCATTGTATATATTTTATGTCTTGTATTGTTGAACAAATAAAGAAGACTTGAGTTAAACCTCGACAGTCGTTTCAATAAGACCTACGTCAAATAAAAACCCAAAGTATAATATGGCGCAGTCCAAGGAGTAATAAATTAGTTAAATTAAAAATCAAGAAGAAAATTAAAAATAAGAGCGACAATGGAAGCCAGCAAACCAATCCCGCAAATGAATTTCAATGGAAATCTTTCAATAAACTGGAAAACGTGGATGCAGACGTTCGAAATTTATTCTATAGCGGCGGAACTCACAAAAAAGGAAGAAAACGTGCAATGTGCGCAATTACTTCACTTAATGGGTATGGAAGCGATCCAAATTTATAACACATTCACATTTAAAGAGAATGAACTCAATAAAATCGATGTGTTAAAGAAGAGATTTGAATCCTATTTCGTCCCAAAGAAAAATTTAACCTATGAACGCTACAAATTTATTAAAACACGGCAAAACATGGAATCAATAGAAGAATATGTGACGGCACTGAAAAACCAGGCAAACCAGTGTGAATTTGGGCAACTCAAAGAAGAATTAATCAAATTAATACTTATAATTGGCATAAAAGATGATCCAACCAGGGAAAAGCTACTACAAAAGGAAGATCTAAAATTGAACAAGGCCATCGAAATATGTATCCTTACTGAAAATTCCAGATCTCAATTAAAGGACATAAGAATAGCCGAAGAAAAAAATGAAGTAATAGAAGAAATGAAGAAAGGTCCAAGCAAGCCATATATTGCTACACGTACGCATTCAGCAAAAACAAGTCCACATGGTCCACAATCATTCAATTATCAAGGAACCAAAAAAGAAGCCAGGTACAAGAACACGAAAATAAATTACAAGGTAATACAAAATTGTTACAGATGTGGCTACACACATAAAATAAATGAATGCCCTGCTTTTGGGAAAAAATGTAATGTATGTAATAAATTAGGACATTTTGGAAAACTATGTAAAAATAATGTAAACAAAAATAGACAAATTAACAACTTAAGTAATGATCTTGCCATTGATAGTATGAGCAATAGTGAAAGTAAAGAACGAATTTATGTAAATTTAAAAATAAATAACAAAAGTGAACAATTTAAAATTGACACAGGAGCGGATGTAAATGTAATTAGTTTAGAAACATACAAAAAGTTAGGCTTAGATGTTAAAAATATTAATAAATCAAGTCAAAAAATATATTCCTATACAAAAAATGCAATTAAAATTTTGGGCACTATTAATTTGATCACGGAAATCAACAAATGTAATTATACGATTTTATTTTATATTGTATCAGAAAATTATGGAAACATTATTAGTTTAAAAATCAGTTTAGACCTAAATTTAATTCAAATAAATAAAAATTTAAAAGAAATAAACTCTATAAATGAAATAAATGATTATAAAACAATAATAAATGATTATAAAGATTTATTTGAAGGAATAGGAAAATTAGACAAACTGTATCACATAAAAATAAATAAAAATGCCACCCCAAAGATTCAACTGATTAGAAGCATACCTTTTCCACTTCAATCTGAATTTAAAAAGTGCATTAATAACTTACTAGATCTCGATATAATTGAAAGGGTTCACGGTACATCAGAATGGGTAAATTCATTTGTTTTAGTAAAAAAGTCAACAGGAAATTTAAGACTTTGTCTTGACCCTCGAGAATTAAATAAAGTAATAATTTCCCAGCCATACAAATTACCGAACATAGACGAAATATCAAAAGAAATAAAAAATTCTACATGTTTTTCAACACTAGACGCATCAAATGCCTTTTGGAATGTCCCACTGGATGAAAAATCAAGTAAATTATGTACGTTTGGCACGCCACTTGGCAGATTTAGATTTAAAAGATTACCATACGGTATAAAAACCGCCAGTGAGGTATTCCAGGAGAGTTTTCAGGAAATTTTTGAAATGCAAGGTGTAAAAGTTTACATAGACGATATTCTGATATATGGAAAAACAAAAATTGAACATGATCAAATTTTAGAAAAAGTTCTCAAATTAGCTCGAAAATACAACATAAAATTTAATTTAGAAAAATGTAAATTGGGTTTAAATGAAATAAAATACTTGGGTTACAAATTTAACAAAAACGGTATACAAATAGATGATGAAAAAATTCAGGCAATTAAAGATATTGAGATTCCCAAAAATAAAAAACAATTACAACAGTTTTTAGGTTTAATAACGTATGTTGGTAGATTTATTCCTGACCTATCAGACAAAACTTACCCACTCAGACAATTAATTAAAGACAAAAATGAGTTCATATGGCAAGAACCACAAAATAGAGCATTTGAAGACTTAAAGAAAATAATTTGTAGTGAGCCAGCACTAAATTACTTTGATCCAAGAAAACATGTCACAATTTCTGTAGATGCTTCAAAAAACGGATTAGGTGCTGTTTTGCTTCAAGACAACCATCCATGTGCATATGCGTCCAGAGCAATGACACCCACTCAAGAAAATTACGCGCAAATTGAAAAGGAGTTGTTAGCGATATGCTTTGGAGTAAATAAATTTTATCAATACGTATATGGTTCTAGATTCACAGTAGAAAGTGATCACAAACCTCTTATCTCGATTTTTCAGAAACCACTAAACAATTGTCCCGCAAGACTTCAAAAAATGTTACTAACATTGCAAAAGTACGACATAAATTTAGTATATAAACCTGGAAAAAAATTAATAATAGCAGACCACTTATCTAGAAATTATTCAAAAATTCAATACACCGACCATTTAGATTTAGAAGAACAAGTATGTTTAATAGAAAAAAATGTGACAATAACAAATGAAAAATTACAAACACTAATAAATGAGTCAAATAAAGATGAAGAATTCAAACAAATAAAACAATTTATATCAAATAACTGGCCTAATAGCATAAATAAAATAAATCAAAATTTGAAAGTATTTTACAAATTAAGACATGAAATAACGCAAGGAAGAAATGGACTAGTATACATTGGTCAAAGAATACTTATTCCAAAATCAATGCGACACAAAATTCTTGACAACATACATACAGGTCATTTAGGCATTCAAAAATGCATAGAAAGAAGCAGAAATGCAGTATATTGGCAAGGTATCACTCAACAAATAGAAAACTTTGTAAAAAACTGTCACATATGCAGTAAATATGAAAATTCAAATCAAAGGTTACCACTTAAACCACATGAAATAATAAAGAAACCATGGCAAAAAGTTGGTCTAGATATATTTCAATTAAAAAACGAAATTTACTTACTAGTAATTGATTACTATTCCAAATATCCGGAAGTTATAAACTTAAATAAAAATATGACATCAAGAAATATAATAGAAAATCTTAAATCAATTTTTTCGAGACATGGAATTCCAAAGATTGTTATTTCTGATAGCGGAAGTCAACTTAAGAGTAAAGAATATGATGATTTTGCTAAGTCATGGAACTTTACATATATAAATTCTTCACCTTATCATCAGCAATCAAACGGTCAAACGGAAAGAACAATTCAAACAATTAAGAAAATGTTAAAAAAATCACTAGAGGGAAGTGAAGACTTTTATTTAGCTTTATTAGCATTTCGAAATACACCCGTATTACATTGTTTCACCCCATCTCAAATTTTAATGAGCAGAAACCTTAGAGAAAGTTTACCGATGATTGAAAATAAATTACAACCTAAAACAATAAATAAAGCATTTTATAATTCCAAAATAAGACAAGACAAGGAAAACAGTAAGAAATATTATAACAAAAACACATCACAAAGCACATTACGAAAATACAGAATAGGACAAAAAATTAGATTTCAAGAAAAACCTAAAAGTACATGGCAAAAGGGAATAATTATAAATAAAATAAGAGATAGAACTTACAAAATTAAGAAAGGGGATGGAAGGCATATAATTAGAAATGTTCAATTTATTAAACCATTTAACGACAACGCAGAGTATGTAACACCTAATCATGAAACAAATCAAAAATCGTCAAATTACGTATACGATGAAAGTAATAGTGAACAAAATGGCGACATGATAAATTTAGATTTGGAACAAAATATGATACCCGAAAATGACGAACCAAATCCGATAAATAATTGTAACGCGAATCCGAATCGTCGTAAAATTACTGTGCCGACTAGATTTAAGGACTTTGTAATGACTTATTAAAATTTAAAAATGTTAGTTTAAATAAATAAAAAAGGGAGATGTTATAATATAGTTTAAGTTTATATTCGTTTGGTTAGGCAACCAAAATAACAAGTTACTTTCTATCAGCATTGTATATATTTTATGTCTTGTATTGTTGAACAAATAAAGAAGACTTGAGTTAAACCTCGACAGTCGTTTCAATAAGACCTACGTCAAATAAAAACCCAAAGTATAATAATATTAAAATCGGTCTTGTCCCTTTAAATATGAACGCGCTGTGATTGGTGTGACGTAGCATGCCTGGTCGAAGGCCACGTGACATGAGCTAGTTACGATGCGATTGTCATGCCTTCACTCTTTCTATAACAGGTGAAAAGATTGACATTAACGTTGGACGTACGTCTTCTTAGACGACTGTCACTTTTGACAACACGCAAAGATTCCATGACCCAACTATACTTATTCGTTATCAGAACGCACACAACGTCTTCCAGATGCTATACATTCAATTCGATACCGTTCTCGTGCCCGTAGGTTCTATTTTTTCGGCTGCTCTCTACGGCCTAGGCTCGCTAAGCTTCTCACCAATCTTATGACGTCACGGAGCGTTTTGGCGCGGTTTAAACTTTGATGTTCAATAACAATTGAATGCAACAATATTAAGCGGAAAGATTTTTACACACGGTTTTCTTACCACCTAAGGATTTTATTTGTTAAGTTAGGTAAAATCATGCAAGACCCCTATTGTAAATTAGATAATGAATTATCAATAAAATGCCAACAATCTAATAATTCTAATTTCTGCAAAAAATAGAGAAATATGTCCGTAACATTGTAGTTGTTTAAACAAATGGTATTTGTTTAAACAGTGAAAAATTAGTTAATAGATGCAAATAATTTAATGCATAATAATTTCTGCAAAAAAAACAGAAAAATACGTCCGTACCATTTTGTTTAAATAATCATCGTTTAGCTCGTTTAGCCATCGTTTAAACAATCGCAAATTAGTTAATAAGTGCCAAAAATGCCAATAATCTAATAATTTCTACAAAAAATGGAAAAGATGTCCGTAACATAGTATATTTTGTTCAAACATATGGTATTTGCTTAAACAATTGCAAATTAGTTCATAAATGACAAAACATGCAGAAAAAAATAGAAAATTATGTCGGTAACATTGTATATTTTTGTTTAAACAGATGGTATTTTTTAAACAATGGAAAATTAGTTAATAAATGTCCAAAAATGCAAATAATTTAATAACAATTTCTGAAAAAAAAAACAGAAAAATATGTCCGTAACATTTTGTTTAAATAAATGCCATCGTTTAAACAATTGCGAATTAGTTAATACGTGCTCAAATATGCCAATAATCTAATAATAATTTCTACAAAAAAATGGAAAAGATGTCCGTAACATAGTATATTTTGTTCAAACACATGGTATCTGTTTAAACTATTAACTAATTAGTTAATAAATGAATTAACTAATTAGTTAATAAATGACAAAACTTGTCTACAATTCAGCAATAATAACTTCTGCCAAAGCAAAACGCATAGAATTGTAAAATTGTAATTTTGAGAAAATGTTGCCTCATATTTAGTGTACTGCAGGAGAGGGAGAGGGTGGTGAAAATCCGAAACGTGAAAAAAAGGGAAAAAAATTTTTCCGATGTATTTAAAAGGAAAAATAATAATTTATGTTAACGTTAACCGATCTTTCTTCAAATTAAGGTTTTTTTTTCCTTAAACGGAACCGATGGGGGGTGGTCATTGTCCTCCAGAAATAAAAATAAAATTGCAAGGTATAAATTTGGACCACCCTAGTGCACATATCAGGAGCCTTATTCTGCAGCACTTTGCGATATCGCAATACGTCACATCGAATACTTAGCGATATCGATAGCCGTATTCTACCGTTTTGGTCGATATCGACTGACGTCATGACTTTCCGACATGTCGCTAAATTTAACGACAGCTTCGGAGGTGATCGTTCATTGTGTACGGAATGTGTGAACCCAGTGACAACCAGTGTGTCAAAGGTGTAGAATATCCAAACAACTAATAATGGTTCAGCAGTGTGATGCGTATGGTTGCAGCGACGATCATAATCCAAGACAAAAAATTTCATTTCACAAGTAAAAGACGACCAGCGTTTTAGTTAAATAGTATTATAATAGGTTTGTTCGAGCAGCACCAAAATAAGTGCAGAAAGCACTTATTCCTTCCCTTGCGCATGCGCAATGGAGATTTTTCCTTTCGAAAACCTGCATTGCGCCTGCGTAGAAGAATACCTAATTGTTTTGATTGTTGCTAGAACAAACCTAATAATTCTGAAAAGGTTGAAGATTATCAGTATAGTAATGAATTTACTATTAAAGTCTAATATTACGTTCAAAACTATGTTATAGGTTCCCGCCTAAACGTCAAGAAGTTTTAAATCTGTGGAGTATAGCTCTCCGAAGAGATAAGTGGTATCCTTCTAGACCCAGTAGGAATTGTGGACAACATTTTTTAGAAACTGATTATCAAATCAAACAAAGATGTAGCAAGAAATTTTTTAAACTTGATGCTTTGCTACGTGTTATAGATGATACGTGGTATTGCAGCTAGGCCGTCGAATTATATTGTTAATATTGTTGATAATAACATTGCTTTTTACATTGTTAAGTAAGTAAGTAATGTAGTTTTAAATAACAACATTTCGAATAAATAAAAATTTTAAAATGTGAAAAATAATTTTTTATTTATAATTAATATTATCCAATAAATATAATCAGCATCATGTGGACTACTTTTTATCTGAGAATGCGTTTCCTTAATTCAGTAATACAAAGAGCATTTGGTCATTGGATTGAAGTACTAATTAAGTACTTGATTTAATTATTTGAAGTAATTAAGTACTAATTATTGACCATTACTGGTCCTTTCCAGTAAATACGTAGTATATAAATTTCACTGCCTCAAACGTACAACATAACCTCCTGACCACGAAACGAACTGCTGTCACATCTGGCAGCAAATGTACTGTCAGTAAGGTATTCTTTTTATCGAATTTTAGCGATATCGATACCCGTGACGTCATGTCGAATCGAAACGGTATAGCGATGTCGCTAATCGCTATAATTGTAGACTAAGGCTCCAGGTCTCTCAGGTCCAATGTATTTAAGTCAAACTTTCTTCCATAGTTTCTACAAAAATATTTTGAAAACACACCTTTAGTTTGTCTTACATTATTTGGTATTATAGCTACATATTATGGTAGCTATAATACCATAAATTTCTTCCTCGATATGTCTCCACAGTAAGAAATCAAACGGGGTTAAGTCAGGCGATCTAGTTTGTTAAAGCGTTAGACCACTATAAACAATTTAATATTTTTGAGAAAAATTATTTAATCAATTTTGGAGTAGTAAGTACATATATTACTAATTCCTTGACTTTGAAGAAAATCAATATCACAAACTATGCATTTGTGTAATTCAATATTCCACAGTGACTCATTACTCAAAATTATTCAAGCTAAACACAATAAATTATCCTGAACATTAAATTTATTAGCATCAATTCACAAAATTCAACCCTCACAGATTTAGATACGTAAACGAAAATACAATCTCCGTCACCGCGCAAATATCTGTCAAACTATCAAGGCCTACTACAAACACAACAACAAACCACACAACCGCTTTTCTAAATAACCTGAGATTCCTAATTTACAAATAACGGCGCATTCCGTTATTGACTGTCTTCTTATTGAATCGAACAAATACGCTGACCCATTTGAATAAATATTTTCGTACCCAACCTTCATTCATTTAAAAGAGAAATCTATCTATCGAGTCCGATGCTCAGATGAGCATATAAACGCATCAAAATGATCTGGTTTCAGATATACAATGAATGAATTCATTCGAAAGTTATATGCTGCATTATATCGCCTAATTGGCGTTTGTTCTGTTAACTCGAGAATTAATTTGGCGGAGTAATCAGAACGCAACAGTAACGTTTAGCACAGTTTATGGGAGTTACCTTGACATTATGGGTTGCTTGATCAGCGTTCTTCAGTTTTAACAGATAACAATAATAGCTATAAACAAATTTGTGAGGTGTCACGGGCAAAAATAGAAGGTTATTGGTTTTGACGCAATAGTTTGAGGTAATAAATGGTTTTAGAAAAAAGAGCCAAGGATCTTAAGTCTGTTTGTTTATCGTGTGGCTATGTAATAATAATTAATTATACGTTGGAATTTTTGATTTATAATACAGGCAATAGGCAGTTTTAGATGAAAAAAAGTTCAGATAAGTTGAGAATTGGAATTTTAGCACATTTAGTGCCAGTTGTTAATTTTTACTTTATCATACGCAGTATGTAAAGTATTGTAATCGTGCCAAAAAAAAATTTTGAGATTTTAGCGGAAATATGTCTTTTTGGGTCTCCTGAACATTTTTGACCAAGGTCCAAAAAAATGTCTGTGTGTGTGTATGTGTGTGTGTATGTGTGTGTGTGCCCGTTTTTTGTGGCGACGATTTCGGAGAAACTACTAAAGGTATCGGGACGAAACTTCATGTTTAGAAGTTTCATAACCAAACTTAGAGCTGAAAAGCTTTCTGTTGAAAAGGGTCCAAAGGAACTGGAGGTTTAGTCTTAGCATTTTTGAAAGATTTTGCAAATAAGCCGTCATTTCTGGAATTTCGTCCAAATAGTTAAATAATAAATTAAAGATGAGGAAATTCTGAATAATTTATGAATATGAATTTTTTTGGTACAATCAATAGTTTAGCTGCTTGAGCGAAATATATTTCATCGAGATCGGTCGTACTGCATTAAAACTAGTAGCCAGGATATGTCAGAAATTTTGATTCTAATGACAGTATGACACTAATGACAATGCTAATGTTTTGACAATAACTTCTGTCAATATAAGCTGCGTTCGGATATTGTATTACACTTTTTACACCCAATAACACGTAAGTGTCATTTGGACGATGTACCCGATGTCAACAGAGTACAATATCCGAACGCAGCTTTAATCGACATATCTGTCTAGTTCTACTAGTTTTATTTTAATGCAGACATGGCCGATCTCGATCAAATAGAATCTCATGCAGCTAAACCATTAATTTTATATATAGTATGATAAAGTCATGTGCCTGGCCACATCAGATTTTTTAATTTATTTTATGTATACAGTGAAGTATAAAAATATGAGAAAATCTCTGAGAGGGTTTGTTATAATACAAAATTATCAACCACGTTGATTTTTAACTATCAAAATACACATTTTTATGTCAAATTCAATGTTTGACCTTCAGTTGTTTCTGCTTTATGACATCATCGATTTTAAAAGGCAAGCCTATATTGTTCTTATTGATTTTGGCAGTGCTGTTAATTGTTTTAATGGTATACTAGAAACATTTTATAGCCTGACATTAGCAATTTTGAGGGAAATACAACTGAAAAGTACAAAATATTGATAACTGGGAAACATGGATATTCTAAATGAAATATGAAAATGCGTTGTGGAAAGAATTAGTAGTAGAATACGGACTTTCGCGTAAGGTTTTCGAAAAAGTGGAAAGAAATCTACCAAAAATTCCTATTAGCTTTTCAATAGGAAAGCACAAGCAAAACAAAAAAGTCTTTTCTCGGAAATCAAGTCACAAAATGTGTATGCTACCAAAAAGAAAATTATCAGATCTATCATAATCAACAAGCAGAACATGGAGTTGCCGGTTAATAAAGTGTCTGAAACGGAATTTGTTATAAATATGTGTTTTGATAGTTAAAAATAGACGTGTCCAAGGATTTTTGTACAAACCGTTTTCGAGATTTTGTCCTGTTTCCAAACTTCGCGCTCACAGTATATTTCTTAAGGAATAACAAAAAAATCAATACGCAAGCACAGTTTATAAATGAGTAATAGCTTATTAGATAATATTTCTGAAAAAAAAATTGTACATAATAACAAGCCCTTGTCTTCTCTACTGGATTGCTCTATTCCATTTTTTTTTTACAAATTCAATAGTTTAGACTTTTGAGGACTCAGTAGAAGTGTATGATTCGAAAGTACATAAATGCCCAATTATTATCCGAAATAGAACTTACTAGTTGCCGATTAGTTCTTGATTTTAATATGAGACTACAGTCAATAAAGGCTTCTATTTCGAATATCATAATAGCAAGATCGTTTTTTTTATATTTTTTGTTGCTATATTAGATAAAAAATATTCCAGCCATGGGCATGATATGATTTAAATAAGCAACAATTGATCGAAAAACTTAATTTTTCATTATTAAACTAATTATGTTTAACAAACTAGTGTATTACATTTGGACCCATTGGAATTGGACCCAATAGTCCAGTCATTCTAGATTTATGATACTTGTATTCGGAAGATTAATTGCAGTCGATGAAAGTGACACCAATCGATAGATTATGGTTTCAGTAGTAACATATTAAAATGTTTAGTATCATAGTTAATAGGAAAATATGTTATTAATTAAAAACCATTGAAAAATTATGGCTGTCAGATTTTAATCCTTCATTACTGGAATCTCACTCACTTAATCGCAAAACTGAATATCCCACATTGTAGCGGACAAAATTTACTATCGAAATGATTCGGAAACCTATACGAGAAAATTAACGTTGAATTTAGTATAATCAATGGGGTATTCCGGTGTTTTTGAAATTGTCATTTTTTACAAAGTATGGGTGCTACTGTTTGCTACTTCACAAGTAAAATATCAAACATTGTTTTAAATTAAGAGAAATCGTTGTTTGAAGTTTGAATTAGGATTGGTCTTTGTGACGTCACAAAGACCGCTCAGAGTGAGCGACTTGACAACGTTGCTATATCTCGGGTGCACTAAGTAAAGTTTTGTCTTCTGTTGTGTGAACGTTTAGAATCGCTCGTTTGTTGACACTTGCTTTGGTTATTGAGGTTATATCAAACACTTGTTCAAAATGTATAAACTCCAACGCCGACATTGTTCTGTGCCGGGCTGTAACAGCAGTAGAACAGTAACTCCTGATAAGATTTTCTTTACATTGCCGACTAGCGAGATGAGAGATGTTTGGCTTCAAGTTTCAATGATCAAATCATCTCTCAAAAAAGTTACCTTTATTCGTTGTCAAACAACAGGCTCGCCAACCGTCAACTTGGCCGATCAGCTGTTCGAGAGCTGTCCGCTGTTGCCACCGCTACTAGGGATCGGTAATCATCGTGTATTTCCGAGGGTGGTCGGTGAATTCAAACGAAATGCACTTTTAATTGCAATTATCTTATAGAAAAACTAAATCAAAAAGCTCATAGCTTAACTATATGAATCCTTATAAATTGGACAATAAGTTAAACCGAATATCTGCTTAAATTTTGACATGACCGGAATACCCTATTATAATTAATTCAACTAATTTTTGCAATTGCACATCAACCGATCGTTTGACATTAGAACAGACATTTCTAATGTCAACCGACAATCATCAAACAATCGTTTGACATTAGAACGGGCAGTTCAAATGCCGTCTGACAAATTGACGTTGAATCGCAAAAAAATATTTCAATTAACATTAACCATTCATTTTCTCGTATCGGTTCCCGAATCTCTTTGATGATAAATTTTGTCTGCTTCAGTCTGGTATTTTTATTTTTGCGATTAAGTGAGTAAAAAAAAATAGTGTAGCACAAAAGTTTACGAAACGGGAATTTATAAACCGAAAAAAATTAATATTACTTTTAATGTATTTTCAATACATTTTTAAGGAATAATCTTACATAAAATGTTTATTATGTGTCGTTCATCACAGTAAAAAATAAATGTAATTTTACATAACTACTCATAGAAAAAACTTCCACGGTTATTCATATAAGACATTTTATGCTAAATAGACATATGCTGAAATACTGCAATTTTTTACCGTACTTACAATTACATTAACGTAAACTTTTATGCGCGAATGCGCATTTGTAGCAATGCACATTCATGTATTTTTAAAAATAAAACATAGCAAACGAATTTGTACTCTAAGTGACTAAAATATTTTTGACACCTCAAAGACCTTAACCCCTTCAAATGTAGAGACAAACACTTCTTAGGTTCATAATTAAAAAAAAATATTAACTAAGGAACAAGTACTTACCACTTGTGCTATGGTTATCTATGGTGTTAAAACGACTGTCGTTGGCATCAGGGGAATCAGGCGAAGGGGGATGATCAGACCCTATACCAGAACTACCCCCACTACTTTCAAGTCTCCTTGTTGTCTTCACATTTTGCCCAACGATATTCGCATTTAGGCACCTCCTTAGTTCAATACCTGTCAAATTTCCTTTTTGCCTATGCACTGTGTCATAATCCCTAGGCGGTAACAGGATAGGAAGGTCCTTTTTACACAGTTTAGCCCGTAATTCAGCAGCTACTGAGTCATACAGGGTGGTCACCCTACTATTGTCAAACCTAGAAAGATAAAAAATACTAGTGTTTTCAATGCGGTTTTTAAGCAACATTGTTCAAGATAATAGTGATAAAGTTATTATGTGAACAAAAAATCTTTAGAATGATAAATAGGAAGCATTTGTATGTGATAACACAGTAAAACATTTCGCTTAACGAAAAACTTGATTTTCTGTCGTTGTTTCTTTAACAACATTGAAATAAAATACAGCCAAATATTATTTGTCCAGATTGAGAATTAATTTTTCGAAAATTATCAAGTCCTTTCTGTCGCTTTCATTACAAAATGATAACTTACCTTTCTTCACTAGATTCACTCTCCCTGGTCGAAGTTCCAGTGTCACTACCAACAGAAGAATCAAACTTCTTCTTCTCTTTAGGCGACAAAAGCCTGCTCTCAATCTCAGAAAACTTCTTCTGATTTTCAGGCCTATCTATCAACACCTGCAACTGCTGCTTGAGCAAACCAGCAGTCTCCAAACTGTCGCATCTGTACGCATGGACATGCAGAGGACATTTGGTCACAGGATTGAACAATAACAATATACAAGCTATTACATCTTCATGCTGATAAACACAAGTTATAGTATTATGTGGTATGAAATGTTTGATCGTTTCATTTTTTGGTTTTGCTTTCGCATTTTGTGAGACTATATTCTGGATTATTTTCATCCCCTTTGAGGACACTTGTAGGGTGACCTTGAAGGGTTCCACATCTTTTTCTCGTTCTTCTAAGTGGCTGATGACAGGTACTATGAACTCTGAACCTCTTAGACCTTTAGATTCTTTTGCACCAAGAAACCAAACGTAGTATGAAGATTTTTTGATGTCCTTACGAAGTTTTAGGGCCATTTTGGTGTTGTTAATCCATGGTTTGATTAACAGCTAATCCAAATTTAGGGTTTACACAACCTGAAAGAAAAGAAAATATGTTATTATCTTTGAAAATTTCTAAAAATGATCAAACTTCGAACAAGTTAGTTGCACTTTTTTGAATATTTTTATTTACTATAAGGTTTTTACAGTCAATTTTAATGTCAGAGAAACGCTGTGGCCATTCTACTTTACAAGTAAATTAAAGACTTGAAAATATCCTTTCTAAGTGAGTTTTATTTATGTTTAAATATTGTGATATTTCACTCTAAAAACGAAATTGCTTGCAGCAACAAAACTACCATGTGTTAGTCCATTTTCATAACCACCTTCCTGAAGGCGGAGTTTGGTTAGTCGAGCACAGTGTAAGGGTGCTTTAAAAGTTTAAGGGATGCCAAGGTCTGAAAAGGAAGTTAAAGCAAATACAAAGAAAGAAAAACAGTTAATTAATTCGGTTCCCGTAATTTACTAGTTATAATGATACCACACAATCCACATTCAGCTGTACTGAAGACAGGAAACCCAAGGGATGATACTATATTGATCGTAGGAAAAACCATGTAGTTTACATGGAAACCTACATCAGGCCAAGCAATAGAGCTACAAATGATTGCTTTTTTGACATAAAGACTAGCAGAAAGCAGCCTGTGCCATCCTGGGCAGGACAGTCCGTAGTATATTCCCACTGTTTCCTACTCGAAATGCCATTTTTTTTTTATAAATAATTGTAATCATCAAAAAATCGCGGTTTGTTCACTTTTTTTATTGTAAAAGGAAAAAATTAACAGCCGAAACTGTGCACACTGGTGGCTATTCACATGTACTTTAAGTGTGCAAAACCTGGATTCGGTGGGATTAATAGTTTTCGCACAATCCTCATTTGAATTTTTTTGGCAATATTCTTACGGAGAGCTGGATGCGTTTGAGGTCGTCCGATTGCAATTTAAAAAACGGATTTGGAAACTAGACGTGAACAGCAAGAAAGCGACTATTCTGATTTTTCGATAAGACCCGTTTAAGTGGGTAATAAACTACTGAGAACATGAGCGAAAACGCCCGCGCCCGCTAGAGTGGTCGAGTGATGGGGGAAGTGTGCGATTAGAGGGGAAACGTATATATAGTAGGGCGTATCGAAAAAACGTTTTTTTCGAAATTCAAAATATCAAGTTGATAAAAAGTTGTCCCTGTGGATCCTCATATACCACAACAAAATTGGCGCATTTGAATAATATTTAGGTCTCACGCAGGGGACCTAAAGTTTATGATTTTATCTAAAAATTCGAATTTTTTCATATTTTTTTTAATGAAATATTAAGTGGGGTTTCTTCTTCAAAGCCCACATGTCCGCACATAATAACAAATTTAGTGACAAATAGACTTTTATCAACATTTAAGCACATTTTTTAAATTATACGAAAATGGTCGTTTTTCTAAAAATTGTACCGAATCCAAATAAACTGCAGCGATCTAAATGTTGCATTAGAGTAATATATTTTTGTATACGGTAATTTCACACCCTATTGTTAAATTTTTTGTATTTGGAAAAGAAAAATCACTTAATCTTTCATTAAAAAAAAATCTAATTCTTATAGAAAATTATAAACTTTAGGCCTTCTGCTGTAGACATAAATATTTTTCAATTGCGCCAATTTTTCTTGTAGTATATGTAGGCCCATAGGTACAACTTGTTATCAACTTGAAATTTTGAATTTCGAAAAAAAAACGTTTTTTTTGATACACCCTAATATATAGTAATACGCGAGCGCAGCGCACCTGTATTACTATAGCTACGCGCTTCCCCGCGTCGACCGCCTACCCCCATTACACGACCGGTTTGGAGCGCGCGGCAGTTTTCGGTCATGTTTGCAAGCATTTTTCACCTATTTCGCAACATTTTAACGCAAAATCAGAGTAGCCGTTTTGTAGCACAATACTTCTACTTTCGAAATATGTAAAATTGAAATTAAAAATTAAAATCGGACCACCTCCGACGCATCCAGGCTCGCCGAATCATATTGCATAAAAATATTCAAATCGCAATTGTGCAAAAACTAATCATCGGACGCCTGTGTTGTCCACACTCAAAGTACCCATCAATCGCTACTTTCACGCGAAAAGCCTCCGCTCCAACTTTGAAAATGGCGGAGTTATAAATTTTTGAAAAGACGCAGATTTTTCCGGTTCTTCCGAATTTCCTCCGTTAATATTAACTCAATCGAGTCCATGCGGGGTTCATTTCTATTCGTCTTTTCATTCTCTACAATTCGTCTGTTGAAGGCATCAACATTGCTCCATCGGTTCAGTTTTTAAAAGCGAAAAACGAAAAAAAACACAATTTTTTGAGGTTTTTTGTTTATATTTATTAATATGATTGGAATATACAAATTATTATTTATGTATATAGTTTCTTCTTCATTAGATAGGGTATTAGTGACTTATTAATTAGTATTATCTCCTATTATCTCTCACGAGAATAAATTACTCAGTATGATGTACAACACTTAATGAATTAATAAATAAATTAATAAAAATAAAGACATCCTTTAAGCATTTATATTTGTTTCAACAATTTATATGATTTTAGTGTGTAGATTTGCTAGTTTAAATTTCAAAGTTTCTTTAGTATAAGAAATACATGATGTGTTTCGATTATCTTAGTATTGTCTAAATATGTGTATAATTTTATATGGTAATTTTGTTTTGATTTTTAGTTTTTTATGGAGAAAAAATATAGTAAGTAAGATTCATAAGTCATAATATACCGATAAACAAAGCTGGGCACTTACTCGGAAGTTCAGTAATAAATTACAGGAAAAACAGAATTGCCATTGAATTATAAATACATTTGAGAGACCGCACACTGTAGACATTTGGCCGATAGTTTGGTCGGATTGTATTTCAACTGTATAAATTCAAATCGTTTGAGTGTGCACCAAAGTCCACCAAAGTAATGAAGCCAGTTGTCTCCTTTTCCACAATCCATATTTGTTGGGATTACTGAAATATGAGTGATGGTAACTAAAACATTTTTAGAGCGTTGTCAACGACCATTTTTGGGAAAGTATTTACTGAAAGTAGCAATGCGCATCATCTGCATCGTTTCGTTTTTGTTTCTTTGCATTCTTCACATCTCCTGTATCCTTGTGTCATTTTTTCACTATTTGAGAACACAATTCATAGTAAAGCATACCACAAGGTATTTTCTGATGAAAACAAAAAGGGTGGATAGCACTTCCAATTACCTACAATTTGACATGTGGAAGAAAGTTATGCAATAATATTTGTAAAAGTTATAAGCATTTTCTGAGGCTACCGACAAATTTTTACTATATGGGTATCGACTATCGTCATTTAGGGGATGTTAGGAATTGTGCAAAACTCCGACCGTCTGAGGGTGGCTAGCCCTGCTAATTATCTACTATTTGACCCATGAAAAAAACTTATGCAACATTATTTATAGAAGTTACAAACATTTATAGCATTCACTTAACGAATTGAGCAACAATTTCTCATTTTGTAGACGCGTTAGGGTAGGTTATCTTAAGGATATTGTCTTGCTAATACCGACATCGGATGCAGAATTTCATGTGCTTTACGACTTTGCTCATGTCGATGTTCTGCGATGTCTGTGGATGGAGTAATTTGCAATTGTTTATGTAGACGTCCGGCGCTCTTGTGAGATAACGCTCTCTTAATTAAATCGCATTTTAGGCAAAACCGTTCGATAAATTTTCGTTTCAAACATCTAGCATATACTAACTTGAATATATCTATCGTTTGATACATGTTTCATTAAAATTTCGATGAAAAAGTTATAGTTATCTTTTATGGCGGTATTACGTCAGAAATTTGACAGTACTATGTTAATTTTTAATGAAATTTTTAGGTTAATATGTAACTGCACCTTGATCTTGTTCGGCACGGTACAGGACTATGTTAACTCAACCGTATTATGCAAATTTGCAAAGGAATTTAAATGTTGCACTGAAAGTAATAGACGTAATGTCTCACTGTATGCTTGAGCTGTTCATTTCCTATTTCGCTTGCATATTTAAATAAGTTGTGTTTATTCAAAGAGCTAGTAGGTTGATTGTGATCTGTTTGTTGTTAGTATTACAGTTACTTAGTTCGTTTTTGTTTGAGCAATGACAGGTGTGGCAAAGTGTTCTTTTTTGTTTTCTCTGTCCCACATATTAAAATCATATGTAGGTATTTATTTTACTTGGTAACTTTATACCTATTGATTTGATAATTAATATAATAATAAGAAATAAAATATTACCTACTGTATGAGAGAATAAATAGACAAACAACACTTTCTACGTGTATCACACACTATGTTGTGTAAACTTTTATTGATTTATATCTTCATGTTGGTACGAAGAGAAATATTTTCACCGATGTCAATTCAGGAAGTGGACATCTCTCTATTGCGTAACTCGAATTCTTTCGTGGCATAAACGGTCATGTATAGAAAATCGAAAACAGGAAGTGTTTTCAGCACCAAATGTGACCTTTGATATGAACATTTTCACTGCAATAATTCAGTGTTAGAATCTGTCGTATCTCTGGTATTAGACTGGTATTAGTTCATGTTTATGGAGATTTAATGCTGCTCTTTAGGTATGTTAATGTCCTATTTGTCATCTGCTTATTTTCGTGACAATATCTACAATTTCGAATGTATGAAAGATATCAGATAAACTATGCCATGTTTACTGTAACTTATAGCTTTTTGCATAATTATTCGGGCTTAGTAACGCCAGCGTTTTTCTTATCATGAATTACAAATATAAAACTCCGTAAGCGATGTAATTACTTATCAAAAGAAAAACAACAGAAAGTTGAGATCAAAGCAACGGAATTTTTGTTTAACTCAACTAAATATTTGTTTGACCAGAGACAAAAATATATTTATTTGCTACAAAGAATGTTTATTTTAGTTAAATAATATTACTTTACTCCAAGCAACTGGTATTTGACTCAAATATACATTCTTTCTTGCAAATAAATATATTTATCTAGGACTCACATATAATAAGTTCATTGATAATATAATCCCCATCATGATCCACGCCAATGATTATGATGACACTAGCGTTGTATAATATTGACAGATCGTTCAAATAATTTCTTCATTATTTGAACAAACTGTCATCATTATACAACGCTAGTGTCAAAGTCTGTCAAAACCTACGTGGATGACAGTTATGTGACAGTTCGCCTCGCCATCATTGACAAATACATTTAAAATATTTGATATAAAATAGAATTTATGAGTCGTAGATAAAACGTCGTATTCAACTCGCACACAACGGATATAAATCGCTCACATGTTTACACGCTCGCCTACGGCTGCAGCTAAACTATTAATTTTCAAAATGTAATATATAACAAGAATTTTTTTTTAAATTTATGAACACTACCAATGGTTTCCCACTAGATCTATTGATTTCAGACAAGATACCTATGGCGATTACTACACCTAAAAAACTATGACGTAGACATAAGAGACCATAGAGTATAGACAATAGATGACTGAAATTTTACATTTAGGAAGAATAGAAAGTATTCCCCAATCCTCAGATAACCATTTTTTTTCTTCTTTAGGATTAAAACCTAAAACTGCGGGCAAAAATGAGCAACATGTATTATACTCCATTTAAGAGATGGCGAATTATAATTCTTACTACCAATACACGTAACATGTCTCCGAAAACAGGTCCGAAAACTTTCTATACAGAGACGCGCTTGAGGCGAGGAAATTTGAGGCTGCGCGCCCAGGAGTTAAAAACCCGACAGAGACCTTCGATGTTCCCATGGCAGTCGATCAAAAGGAAATTGAGAAAGTCCACCTTCAAACGACTATCAGCGCAAAACGACCAAGATTGTTACTTAACATCGACAACACGCCTAATTAAGTGAAACAGAAGAAAGTGACTTCCAGCATTCATGAATCGAAAGAGATGTTAAGTGTCTTTTAAAGGAGTAACGTAATCAGCCAAATTATACTAATAACCTTGGTAAATTTACGGAAGGTGGCGTTTGGATTGTAGACAAGGTGTTAGAATTTGCGTATACATAATTAATATCTAAATGTTTGCAAGACATATGTAAAGAATAAAAATAAACAGGCAAAAAAAACGTGTATAAAAATATGCTTCGCTTACATGTAGATGATGTCTTTCAGCCGTAGTTTATAAGAACAGGTACAGAAAAAAATGCACATGACATTTATTGTAGTTATTATTTTAAAAGATCAAACAATTTTCTTTCAACTTCCACTATTGCCAGACCATAGGAAGGAAGATATTGACAAAAAACGATTTTGAAAGATAGAAAAAACTTTTATGCGAAATTATCTTGCTTCCTTATTAGTCTGGCAATAAAGAAGGTTGGATTGTGATAGATAGATCTAACTTTTGTCAAGTTAGCCCCCATTTTTTAATTTTATGTCAATTTTGATGCATATTATTTGGGAATCGTTAGGGAGGGTTTGGGAGTCCACTTTTGACGTTTGGGAGTAATTAGTTTGATCGCAAAACAATATAAATGTCTAATACATAACCTCACTTTTCAGGTTACCTGCTTAAAGTTACTCTAACTGCTTTGTTTTGCTATATATTTTACCCATTTCTTCACAGAGAGTTGGAATATGGTTAGTAGGGTGGTTCAAAACTGCAAAATTTTCGTGATGATAGAAAGCAACGATCCCCGCAAATCGTTTCCAAATCCAAAAAAGTGGACACGTATTTTTTTCTTTGAAATTTTGATTTTTAATGGTACCTATCGATGCATCAAATTTACATAAGAAAATGCATGGGAAAAATACATTTCTTGGTATTTTGCGAATAATTGTTCGGGGTTTGGGAAAACTTAAGATTAAAGTTATAGGACTTGTAGAGGTCTTTCCAATGAAGAATTTGAGCTATTATACATAGAGCTTTGACGCCCCCAACCCACCCCCACAGTGCCCTGAAAACTACCCTAACATGAGAAATGTACAATGTACATTCTTCAGAAAATTTACCCTTCTAAGTACTTCATTCTCTTTTTTCTCATAGAAATCATTACTACAGTTGAACGTTTATAAACATTTGTCAGGTAATTTCCATTTGTTTAAACAAATTCCATTTGTTTAAATAATTCGCTTTTCTCGAAACTCCGTCGAACATCTGTTTCCTGAGTTCGAAATGACAGTTTATAATCTTAGAGTGACATTATTCATTAAACAAATTCTTTCTATTGTTTAAACAATCAATGATTATTAATTTTCAACTGTTCTAATTATGGTAGAAGTCAGCTTTTTTGTGAAATTAACTTCTAAATTTCATGTTCGAGGTATCTTGCCTATGTTATTAACTAATAAACCCATATTTGTTTAAACAAATTCAATTTGTTTAAACAATTTTTTTGCAATTCTCCTAACATTCATTTTTTTAGCTCGGTCTGGTCAGCTGTTATTGTCAAGTGACATCATTTATATTTTGGGATAATTTCCATTATTTAACTAATAAAATATTATTCAATTGCATAATGGTGATATAGAGGTGGTATGTAAATTTTAAAATAAATTAAAAATTACGGCCACCACCTGGATTTGAACCAGGGAGCTGGGACCTGGTTCAAATCATTATTAAGTAAAATATTATTCGTTTCCAATATCATTTATTCGAAAAAATTGAATTGCTTTAAAGTTCTTTTTTCGGGAAATTGTGGAGTACATTTCTTTTAAAAATATTAAATTTCCTCAGTCAACCAATTTTATTAATCATATTTCTTTCTACATTTCTTATTCTTATTTCCTGCCACTGTGTGTCGCAAGATAATGTTGATTTGTTGCTGTCTGGAAACTGTTCCCTGTACCTTAATTTGTTGAAATATTGAAAACGAATAATATTTTATTATTTAAACTATGGAAATCATCCAAAAATATAAATGATGTCACTTGAGAATAACAGTTAGCCAGACCGATCTAGAAAAAATAATTTTAGTTGAATTGCAAAAAAAGAATTGTTTAAACAAATGGGATTTGTTTAAACAAATGTGGGTTTATTAGATAATATAGGCAAGATATCTCGAACATGAAATTTATAAGTTTTTTTCTCAAAAAGCTGAATTTTCTAGCTAAAAGTAGAAAATGAATAATAATTTATTGTTTAAACAATAGCAGGAATTTTTTCAATGAATAAGGTCACTCTAAGATAATAAACTGCCATTTCAAACTCAGAAAACAGAATTCAGACGGATTTTCGAGAAAAACAAATTATTTAAACCAATAAAATTTGTTTAAATAAATAGAAATGAACTGACAAATGTTTATAATCATCCGACTACACTTATAATAATGATTTCTATGAGAAAGAAAGAATGAAATAATTAGAAGGGTCAATTTTCTGAAGAATCTACATTTTTTCATTTAAGTGTAGTTTTCAGGGCACTGTTGGGGTGGGTTGGGGGCATCAAGCATCTATACGTATGATAGGTAAAATTCTTCCTTGGAAAGTCGTCCGCAAGTCCTATAACTTTAGTCTTAAGTTTTCCTAAACCCCGAACAATTATTCGAAAAATACCAAAAAAATGTCTTTTTCCCTGTATTTTCTTATGTAAATTTGAGGCCTCAACAGGCACCATTAAGAATCAAAATTTCGAAAAAAAAATACTTGTCCAGCCATCAAAGTAATGATTTTGTCAGCATATTAAAGTGTACCATACTTTTCTCAACAAAATGACCCAGCTGTATCTAAGAGAAATGTAGGTAAATGAGATATTTTCTAGCCAATTTTGAAAACATTAGCGTATTTAGTTAAGAGGAATCATTAGAGCTAGTTCGTCTTATAGAAAACAGCATCTATAGTGAGCTTTATTTGTATCAATGATCTTATGTAATACCTCAAATTATAGATAAAGGTGTATTACTTGTTGTAGTAATGTATATGCATCAATTGTTATTGTTGTATCCATGCCATGTGATAAAATATGTCTCACTCATGTACTCAAAGAAGTGAAATTTTGATATATGGGATATTGATATTTCTACGCGACATTTTGTACACTTTACAGGAAAGTTGTAACTGAGAGATGTTATGTAATACTTTTTCCAATTTTAAGTTGTGTTCTCCATACAAAAAATTGCAAATTCAGGCAATTGTATGTCAGGATCAGTAACTTTTTGTCCAAGTCGATCAAAAATTTCAGAAATCTGTCACTAGACGGAAAATTATTCTTTATCCTTCCTTTTATCATTGATTTGGTGTATAGCTTTTATGATTCTGTGAATAGCGAAGAAACCCCCTCCGAACTTTTACGTGTTTTGTGAGTAGAATGTGGGGGATACGGATTCACCTTGTGTATATAGAGAATCGACTGCTTATTCTGTAAAAGAACAGATCTGGTGTATAAAAGTTTCTGTCAGTCAGGATCAGTCAGGATTGCCAAATTCGATATTAAATATTGTTGACGGACAGCGTACTACTTTGAGCTCCTGATTGGGTGAAGCAATGGCATTTTATAGTAATAGAAATCCAACACTTTCACAAAAATAATATTTAACTTATTCAAACGATTTTTAAACGTGTATTGTGTTAGTAATTTAGTCAAACTGATTTTGATTAATTTAAAATTTTAATCGATATTTATTTGTAATAAGGAAAAATATTATTATCAGATTTCGGCTCAAATGAAATCATCATTACTTTACTGTTCGTAAAATTTCTTTCAAAATTTAAGTGTAAATGACCTTGTAATTAACATCACATATTTTTAAAGATATTTTTCATTAATCTAAAAATAATTACAATCTGGATAAATAGTCAAGAAACGAAAATTTAAGAACATTTCAAATGATGAGACATGGATAAGATAAACTTTAAAGGTAAACTTTAAATTAAATAGAATTTATAATAACTGAAGCCAAAACCTGGATTTAAACCAGGCTAATTTTGGTATCCAGAACAATGCACAAATATCTATCCTATCGGGGCCTATGACATGCTTTTTTTAGTTCTTTATAGGGTAAAATTACACATGCAGTCATTGACACTCCAAAACGTTGGCACCCTAGTAATTCAGAACAAAGAACAAAGACCTAACTTTAACTTTATTTCCATTTATCTCCCGCTAATCAAAAAACCTTGCAATAGTTAAGATAAAAATATGTTTCAGTTATTGGCAATATGTTAGCCAGTACCCCGATTTGGAGTTTCAAAAAGTTGGTGACCCTAGCTAGAGTACAGTGGTCGACATACCTAATGTATTTATCGCCTTTGTGTTATATAAACTTGACGTCATTCCGCAATAAATCGTTAAGAAATCGTTAGGGAGGATTAACAAGTCCACTTTTCATCTAGTTCGACCGAAAATCACTATTATTACAGATTAAGGTTATGTAGATACTCAACAATTGTATTTATCGGCTTTGTTTTCGATAAATGGTGTGTATTTCTTGATAAGTCGTTAGAAGATCGTTCGAGATGATTAAAAAGAGCACCTTTAATGTTTAGGAGTATTTAGTTTGACCAAAAATAAATATAAAAGCTTAGTACATAACCTCACATATTATTCTATGTACCAAACTTTTATCTTTATTTCAGATAAAACTAATTGAAGACATGAGAGGATAAAGTTCTTGATATGTTCGAGGATATCAAAGATCATATAATTGCTTAGATGGATTGAAACTGAACAATATTATGTACTAATTTTTTTATTTACTTGCGGTAAAACTACTTACACATCAAAATTGGAATTTCCCGCCCTGCCTAACGATTTTATAACGATTTATGAAGAAGTACACGCCAATTCTCGAAAACAAAGCTAATAAATACATTGCTTGAGTAGGTATATACATAACCTCAATGTGTCATATTCATTTGCGGTCAATACTAATCAGTGGCGGCTTGCGTATAGGCACTGTGGAACTGCAGCACCCCCTATTATTTCCACTTAATATTATGGATAACATTTAATATAATGAGTATTTTTTCCTTTAATTCTTTCTTTATACTTGTACAAAGGATAATCCTTAATGTCAGTAGCCATCCCCCAGTTAAAGAAAGATTCAAAAATCGTTGTATGGAACTGTGATCCGCACGGTTCCAACAGCGGCAAGCGAGGGAGCGGCCTGTTACAGAGACTAGAGCGGCCTGATACAGAGGCTAGAGAGAACTGTTGTCCCCGCAGTGCCGACCGCTTCGACCCTCGGCTGGTGGACGGTAGTTTTAGAAACTGCGGATGGCATATCAAAAGGCAATACGTATTTTACAACAATTGCAGTGCTTTCAATAGAGAAAAAATACCGCAGTTTTCATCCAGAGACCAAGGATAAAATTATTGATATTTTCGCGCAAATTAAAACAAGAAGAATTACGCTTATCTTAACTTCACTAGTTTGTGTGCTACAATCTTGTAATCTATTGTACTGCTTCCCAATATCCAATCGAGTTGAAATTTTGCACGTGGACAGTTTGCCGGTGACAAAGCATAAAGGAATAAAAAAATTTAAAAATTTGTGGAAATTTTGCCACAATTTTCAAAATTTAACTGTTAATGCGTATTTGTCATCAAGCGTTGATTTTTTTTTTTAAATATTTTTTACATAAATTTATTACTACGCTTACCTTAACTTCACTTGTTTGTTTGTTATGTATAAATCTTGTAATCGATATTTTAGCTACTTCCCATTGTCCAATCGAGTTCAATTTTTGCATGTAGACGATTTCTGGTGACAATGCATGAAACATTAACAAAATATGGAACATTTTTAATTTTTAGTACATTTTGTTAAAGAGTGGTTTTTTGAAAATGTATTTTTTACATAAATTTATTAATGTAACTGTAACAATTTAGGTAAAGTAAATAAGAAATCCGTTTTTATTCCCTAAATTCTTTTACGATTTCATCAATTTTCTGAATAAATTTTCTTTTTATACTTTTTTTTTCCTTTAACACAATATTTTTTAAAACAATGACAAAAGCATTTCTGGAACAGCACTCCACCAATATTAGCTACGAGCCGCCACTGATACTAATATACTACATTACATCAAAAATTGACTTTTTAATCCTCCCTAACGATTTTGTAACGATTTATTGTCTAAATATAACATATTTATGAGCAAAATCCGATCAATACATTAGTTATGCAGGTTTCTGTACAGTGTACTCAATCTGTAATTGACATGCAATCAAATTATGTACCCCTCATATAAAAAGTGGCAAACCCTCCTGAACGATTCTCAAACGATACTTATCAAAAGTTACATAAAATTAAAAAAATTTCTACAATACATGTTCTGTTCACTTTGTTTGTACGATTTGCCGTTGTACATTATACGGCTAAAAAACATCAACAAGTAGCAACGACCACATTATAATTATTATGCAGGGAATCAATTTAAGTGACATAAAATTTTACGATAAGTTGGCAATTTTCAATATATGAAAAGTTGAAGTAAATAACGAACTATGTGCTAAAACCATTGTACCGAGATATTAAGAAAATAGTGTCTGGCAAACTATTTGCTGAATTGAAAAACTTAATTTTTTTTTATGCATATTTAAGCAAACATTCGTTTACAAGAGCTTTGTTGCATTTCCGCTAAAATAAAACAAGGTAGTTCTGTAAAACATAATTTCAATACAAAAATAGTTCATTTATGTACGTATTTCTATACACAATGTCATAAAATTACTATAGGTGTTCATACTTCATACCCACTGCAAACAAATAATGCGCACACCTATATTTGGGCTACCGAAAAAAGTAAAAGTCAATATTGTTTCCGCATACGGTTCAGCTAACAAAAAACCTATTGTTTCGTTTGACACTGCGTTCCGCTATGTGGTTCCTATATTATAAATAGATTACGCTTGTGTGGCATGAAAAATGTATCGGAATTAATCGGTATAGTTTTTTGTTTGTTTAGACCTTGTACAAAATACCTACAATGTCAACGCACCCAAATACGAATTTCATTAAATATAATATTACGGATATAACAACCAAAATATTTAGTGAAGTGCAATGAGGCTTTTATCTCTGAACACATAGGCTATCTGGCTTAAAATGGACGCTATTTGTTTATTTAATAACATTTTTCATTTGTTTACATGATTAAAATGTGGATATAATCAATCATAATGTAAACATAACAACATAACGTTCAGAAATTAATACCAAAATGATTAATTACATACGATTTAACGTATGAAGAAACAAAAAGAATAACGATTTTGCAAATGAGCCGTTTTTCCGTAATTTCGTCAAAATAGTTAAATAATAAATTACAGTGGAGGAAATTTTGTATAACTTGTCTGTCATTTTTTGGTAAAATTAATGAGAGAAAACTTTAACTTTGAAAGTCATGCATAGCAGTTCTGTGGGTGGCTCTGGGCAGTATGTACCTATAAGAACAAAATGAGGTATTCAACTCATAGCAACAGCCACCAACATGACACCAGGCAGAAGAACAGGATCGTCATTCCACAACACCGCATTAAAAGAGCACAACAAAGCACTAATTACATGTACATAAAATTGTACAACAAATTGCCACCAGCATATTCACAGTTGCCGCTGCCCATATTCAGAGGAAGAGTGAAGCGATTATTACTCGAATACTCGTTCTACTCAATAGAGGAATACTTAAATACCATCTTTTATTGAATGTACCATATATATATATATATATATATATATATATATATATATATATATATATATATATATATATTATTTTGTATTTGACTCTTGTGCGCACAGCTTTTTGCGACAAATAAACATTATTATTATTATTATATATAATAAAATAAACAAGTTAGTGAAGCGTTAGCAGTTTTTATTCGAACCTGCGTTAACCCGAAAACACACATCAAAACATTCTATTTGATCGAGATCGCGCTATCTGCTTCACAACTAGTTTACCAGGTGTGATAAATTTCTCCATATTTTGACGTAGCAACCATGAATGAAATAAAAAGCGACGAGTCAAAGACAGCACTTTATTGTTAAAACTTCAATAATCTTAACACGATCGATTTCGATTCCTTAATTACTGTGGAATCATCATCAGGTGTAGCGTTCAAAATTTAAGCATCGGAATAGTAAATAGTGTTGAGCGCGTTCGAACGGTGGAATGGTTTCTTCGTAGATGTTGTAGGAGAAGCGTCCATTCTCGTGCTGGTACGATGGAACACTTGTGTTAAGTGTTAAGATTATTGAAGTTTTGACAATAAAGTGCTGTCTTTGACTCGTCGCTTTTTATTTTATTCATAGTTTACCAGGATTTGACAGATATTTAATTCTATTAAGATTATTGTCGGATTATCAGCGTTTGACACTACTATATAGTATGATAACGTCATGTGTCTGGCCAGATCAAATTTTTTTATGTAAGTAACTGTCATTCTGCAAAGTGTCAAATAGACTTATTTTTTTCTATTCATTAACTTTTAATAATTTATTCACGGCCGAGTGAAATATTAAGAAAGCAAAGAAAAATACAAACAAATATACGTCAAACACTGCAAAATAAAACTTTTACTAGTTTTCTTCTGGATAGTAAATGTTATTCATTCATGAGGTGTTATAGTTTTCTTTAATTCTTTAAGGAGTTAGAGCCGTTTAAATATATGATTTTGTTAATATTTCAAACGACTGTAATTTGTAAAATTACATCTGTTCTCTAAAAAAAAGCGGAAAAAAGGTGGGGCACCTTGTGTTGTGTAGATTGTGCAGTTACATTAAAAACTTGGCATAATACGAAGAACAATAGTATGCTACTGAGAATTCCAATAATTTGGCAACAACAATTAAACCATTCAACGGATTCTTATTTTTGCATTACTAAAACTTTGGAGTTTCGTGCAAAATTAAAAACAAAATTAGTTACCCAAATTTACCATCAAGCACTCATTCAGGCTTTGTCAGTTCCCAAAATGAGTGTAACACCATGGGAATCACGTAGAAGTATGGATGAAGATGTGGCGGAATTGTCATTCTATGAGGAGGGATTAGTACCATTTTTTTTTTCTTTTTTTTTCTTTTTTTTTCTTTTTTTTTCTTTTTTTTTCCTTTTTTTCTTTTTTTTTCTTTTTTTTTCTTTTTTTTTTCTTTTTTGTTTTTTTTTTTTCTTTATTTGCCGATCGATCTTGGAAGACATGGACAATTGTCAAAAATACATGTTACATACATGGTACACAAATACATATATACATACATACATACACATACAGACACACATCATCTCGAAAAAACATACATCAATATATACATCAAGGCATTACACACAAAAAAAAAGAAATGAAAAACAATAATCAACATCTACGGTGAAGATATGTCGCAGATAAAAATTCTTCTACAGAGTAAAAAGAATGGGCAATTAGATAATTCTTAACTTCTCTCTTAAACCCGATTTTTGATGCAGTCGATATGCTGAGTGGCAGGGCATTAAATGACTTAATCACCATATATCTCGGTCCTTTCTCAACCTCCTTCAACCGGAAATGCCACACTATACCACGCAGTCAGATCTCAGCGACCTAGTAAATATGTAAAAAAAATCATTTATTCTGTTTATTCTGAAGCAGAAGTGATAGAAACCAAATAGTTAGCTTGTAGTTAGCAAAAGTCACCTAAATGAAATTTTGGAAGTAGATAAGTGTTGATTTTTAGTTATCACGTCAGAGTCTCAACAAAAATTTTAATTTTTGCACTTTTAATTGCAATCCTGAACGTATGGAAACATGAGATAATGAGACGTTTTTCAAAGTCCTAGGACATGTCGATTTTTAATTATTAAAAAACACATTTCTGTGAAAACTTCAACTTCTGACTATCAAATTGTTACAGAGTTATTTTTTCTTACTGATTTTGGTAGGTAGTTCATTTAACTGTCTAAATGGCATCGAAAATCTTTTATGGCATTTTTCAAAAAAAGGACAGTTGGAAATTGTAAAATATTGATAATTTTAGGGGAAAAAAATTCTATTGCGCAAGGTTTTCGAAAAAAGTGAGTTAAAAGTGTAAAAAAACTATTTTGGTAATTTTTACAAATTTAGACCAGCTGAACCACTTGTCACAGAAACATCACAATGGCCTCATAGTAAACCTTTATCATTGCACTTTTACCTGAAATCCCAAAAGTTTATTCCCAAATGCTTCTGAAGCATTTGGAGCTATTCTTTAAGTGATATGTGGACGGCTCCAGAAAAGAAACGTAAAAAGCGCAATAACCTGACATGATATGCAACTTTTGAGCTCAGATTCACATTCAGTGCTAATAAATCCATCGAAAACGCCTCTTCACTTTCTATAAACAAACAAAAGTTGTCAATATCACCTTAATTTTCAACTGTCTTTTTCTATAAAATGGTCCTTTGTAAGGCGATAAATTTTGTGAATTACCTTTAACACAATATACGAACAAATTAGTATGAATTTTTAATAAAACGGTTGTATATCTTTCCTTCATATTTCAGATTGTAAGTAATTAATCGAGGTACATACTTACTCATCAT